>CM062357.1:21328718-22743027 GCA_031216115.1 Senna siamea
AATGTAGGAGTCTTTTGCATAAATTACAAAATTTGAAAAAAAAAATTAAGTTAATTCTTGTAGTTGAAGGGAGTGAGGGAAAAAACAAAAGTGTCATTGTTAATTTTGTATTTGAAATCTATTTACCATCAATTTTTTATTAAGTTTATTAAAATTTTTAATTTTATCATAAATTATACTATTATTAATCACACTAACACTAATAAAAATTGCTTATGTGATATAAGACGTATACTTACTCATGTGTGACATAATTAAATTGTGCACATAAATTTTTAGAGAAATTACACATACTAAAGTGTGACATTATGACGGAATACGTTAAATATTGATATTTGTTATTAAATACTGAATAGATGTCTCATGAACTTAAACAATATATTAATTAGTTTTTTGAATGATTAAAAAATATATTAATTAATTTCCAGAAGATTTAAAAGATATATTAATTGGTCTCTATCACTCTATATTTCACCATTCTTTTTGGTTAGACTATAACAACAATAAATCACATTGAAACTCAGTTTTTAAAAATTCTCTATTTACTCTCATATCTTTTTCATATAATGTCTCTCATTCTTAACATAGTAACCCACAAAATTATTTTTCACAATTTCATTATAACAAAATTGAGAATCAACAAGGAGTCAAGGACCAACAAAGGTACTTAACATATAGTCTATTGAGTAGCTTTGAAAAGGGTAACATTTCAAATTAGATGAAATTGAGAAGAGAGACAACTCAAGTGAAATGAAGTGAGAAAAAAGTGAATTACTAAACAACTTGAGTCTTTCAACAATTGGGAGATGTATAACAAGTGTGAAATTTTATGCAGGGCATTGAATTCACCTATATGTTTTTGGTTGCATAAAAGAGTTTGAACCAAATATTACATAATAGTGATCAGAACTAGCTAGGTAGGTAGGTGTAAAAGAAAACCCTATTGCAAGATGAGAAGAATACTAGTGGTGGAATAGAAATAACGAATGACAAATTCTTATCTTTGGGGATATCAATTTCTGGGAACAACTCATTTTTTATACTCACTCTATTTTGTTTGGCCTTAGTCCTTGATATGTATAAACATCAAGAGTCTCGTACCAAATGCCAACGTACTTGAGTCCAATTGATATCAATGACAATAATGTTTGATGGAGATATTTGTCGGTGATAATTTTGATCTTTTCGTGATACATTGAAATGTGATAATTATGCTCACTTGTTAGAATATTGTATATGTTGGATATTAAAGATATTATCATTATAACATGAAAAAGATATAAGAAATATTATGACATCAATATTTCCATAAATCCAACTCTCATATAACAATATTGTATATGAGAGTTGGATTTATGGAAATATTGTATATGTTGGATATTAAATATATTTTTTAGAGAATTAAAGAAAAGAAATTTCAACTTATTTTATTAATGTTGTAATTTGATCATTAGAAAGTGAATGTAAAAATGGTAAAATATGATGCTTTAAGATTCATTAATTAATTATATATCTTTTAACGTGCTGTGTCCATGAATCTATCAATGGCTAATGATTCATAAATTATAAAGATATTTTTCATAAATTTCATTTTCTCTTTATAGTATTTACTTGCAAAGTAGTTTTCTTTTTCTTCTCTTTTTATTTGTCATCATCTCAGAGTGGCATATAAAGATGATTGCAAGTAGAATATGGGTAAGGACTATAACATATATAACACATTTATTTCACGTTTAATTAATAGTTTAATACTAAATTCAATATTGTCAAACTCGTTCATACCTTGCTCCTTCGAGTTTACATGTACAGTTATACTTTCTTTTCATTCTATAATTTACTGTTCATATGACGTCTGTTTATGAACAGGAAGATGCATCAATTATCACGTGTAAATTGTACTAGCTTTAAGGTCGGAATCTACCATAATTAATTGTCACGTGTCTTATATATTCTTATGATTGTTTTTTTGATCCTAGTCTTAATCAGTACATGATTACCATCCTAAATTAATTCCCAACTGTTAATCACTTTTTGACATTCATATTTCACCGTAAGGTTAATTCAACATTAATCTAAAATATTATAAAGCTAGGGTCTAGTCTTAGAGCCTTTGACATTAATCCATATGCATTATTGCTGGCCATTAATTTAGAAATTTCGGGCATGTTTGATTGCAATATTTAAAAATTATTTTGATTTTTAAAATAAAAAAATAGAATATGTATTTTAGAAATAAAAAATAAAAAATAAAAAAATGTTTTAAACTTTAATTTTTTAAAATAAAAAACACAGAAAATGAATTTTTTTATTAATAACATATATATAAATATATAAAAATAATACTAACATAAATTCTTAAAATTAATTTTATATAATAATTCTAATAAAAAATAATAAAATAAAACAACTTTCAAACGCACTCTTCTTTATCCATTGATAAAATTATTAACCATGCATTAATATATTTTGAATATTATTTCATAAAATAGAAGGGATATTTACCAATGAGCATTGATTTAATTTATGTCTTTAATTAAAAGAAAAACCTTTCAAATAATTACTTAATTATCAAACACTACACCTTAAAATCTTAAATGTTTAAATCCTAAATCACAAAATTTAAAACCCAAACCCTAAATATTAAGACACTAAATAAATTTTTTTAGTAAGGAAAAATAGATAAATAAATTGTTGTCTTAGTAATTATTTAAGGAGCATATATAATATTATAAACACATTTAACGCTAAACAATTTTATTAAAATAATCTTAAATTTATGAAAACAAGGATCACGAATTCATCGGGCACTTGTTAGCATTTTTTTTAATTACTAAAATAGGAATCTCAAAAATATATTTGTAGACTTTAAATATATATATATAAAATAAATCCACCTAGAGTTCAATTTATAAAAACTAAAAATTGAAGTGATTATGTTCTCATTAATCTTTTTTCTTCTTTCATGTTTTTCTCAATGGTCATCAATTCGACTATTCCATATCTTTTTCCTTCCGTCCAGTGCAGTCGCTTCCCGTTCCATTTTCTCCTCCGTAATTCAAACTTCCAATCATGTGCTAAATTTTCCAGTCAAGTGAAGGAGTCCATTTTGAGTACTTCAAGTACAAGATGATGTTGGGTATATATATATACTAATGCACGCGACAATCATTCATATTTTGACAAGTAATTTAATTTATTTAAAAAAATCACATAATATAATTTTAAATTAATTATGAGTGAATTAGATATTAAATTTTAGACAAAAATTATTTAATTGTCAAAATATGAATGATGGTAGTACCAAACATTTTAATACTACTGTGTTACCGGAGGATAGTTACCACAAGGGAGTCGAAGATACCATTGTGGACTTTGATGATTAAGTTAGGGTTTAGCACCATTGAAGAGAAGTTGAGAGAGAAGGAAGAAGGATAAACAAGAGTAATGAGAGAATGAAACTTCCATATATACCTTGGGTTTTGAGAGTAAAATGATAGATTTATTTTATTGAAACAGATTTTTATTAAGGGTATGGGTTGAGCTGATCCAACCCAAAATATTTAACAGTTGGAGTATTAAAGAAATTTTTTAAACGATTATGAGTTGTGTTGAAACTCAAAAACCATTAAACCTAATAATTATAATTGAAAATTATTTTGTTGGCTAGTTAAGGTAATTAGTTTTTGAAAACTAATTAGAGACTTGGAGTGATGGAAGCTATCAAGAAGTTGTCACACAAAACTCTTCAAGAGAATGAAACTGATGAGAATTTACATCTCAGAATTTGTATAATTTATCTCTTTCAAATTAAAAAAAAAAAATGATTAAAATATCTGTTTTTATTCTATTAATTTTGTGCTATATCGTTTTTCATCTTTTAAATTGAAAGTGATAACTGATGAGTGATTAAAATTAAAGGATGTTTGCAAACAAGTGCTGAATCCTAGTCATAATCTTATCTTTGTGGGGGTGGGTGATAGACTGCAAGTGTGGCCTCGCGATTGCGTTCCTTGTAAGTTAAAGGGCCAAATACGATGCTTCTTCAGTCTTCGCCAATATTCACTGCATCTTTTTCTTATATTTAGTCTCGGTCAATATACAAATAATTCTCTCTAACAAACAAATAAAACTTTGTCGTTTACCGCAGGTGTCAACAAATTAAACGACGCCTCCTGATTATATCCACATCATTACCTCATTACATCTTTCTCCTTCTTTATATTTTATTTATATATTCTGCACACTCACCACTTGTTAATTTTACATTCTCACGAGTAAATTATGCGAATTAAGCTTCATTAATTACCTGATTATTATAATCATATTTAATTAATTAAATACTTATTTTATCATATAAGCATATATATAATTTATTTGTTAATTCCCTATATATTGTTCAACATAAAAGTGAAGTATAAATTTGTCGTTTCCGTTTTTGCTGAGTAGTTGGTGTTGTAATTCTCATGCACACATTCTCTCATTTTAAATCATGCACATTATGTTGTTCACTATAATATTAACAAAAGTAATCTCAGTCTCTCGTAATTTTTTTCCCTTTAAAATTTAAAAGGTTTATTATATTGATCAGTAGAAAATCTTGTTTTTTCATCAATTTAGTTATTAAAAACTTTTGCCGTCAAATTAGTCTTAATTCAAGAATGAATATTTTTTTCATTAATTTAATTAGTCCTTAATTAACAGATTTTATATTATATATCATCAATTTACTCCCAACCAAAGTGGATGTCATTTTTTAAGATATTTAAACTAAATTAATGATCATAATATGTTTTATTAAAGATTAACTCACTAAGGAGAGTTAAGTCTAATAGAAGAAATTAATTTTTTAGAATGTAATAAATTAATATTTAAATTTTTATTAAGAGAGATGTTCATATTTAATGTTTGAATAGTATTTTGAACATGATTATTTTCAATAGAAAAATATTTATAAAAAATTAAAAAAAATCAACCAATCAATATCTTAGTTCATGAATTAATCAAGCTAAAAAAGGAATGGATGCATGGGTATCCATAAGGATTTAGTAGCATAAATGGCAAGTAAATTTGAAATTGATAGTTGAATAATAAACTCTGAAAAGTTTAGATGGTGAAGAGGACAAGCTTAATGGAGGGATAACACTAAATCTACATGCATGAATTAAGACAAAACTAATTAAAAGGACTCAAAGAAGACTCACATAAGCAATCGGCAATCACAAAATAATGATTTGACAATATACATACATATATATATATATATATATATATATATATGTATGTATGACTAACATTTTGGCCTTTCGTGTAGCTAAGTAAATGGACTTCCACTTTCTTTAGGATTTCATTCTCTCCTCAAATTTTGGATTGAAATAGAGTGGAAACGTCTCTCTTATGGAGTTTATTTATGCAATTTTTTTTATGATATTAATTTTTGGATACTTAACATAAAAATTTTAAATAGAGATATTTAGAATATGAAACTAAATTTTGTAAATATCTTGAGTAAAACTTTGGTCAAAAATATGATATACCCCCAACAACTCTAGCTTCCAATGAACAAAGACGCTCCTTTTCTGAGAATAAAAAACAAAGAAGAATTGTACAGGAGAGAGGGAACAAGTAACAGCCATGATATGAACTTCCTTGCCCTCCAAATGCATGAATCCAACCCTACCCATCCTCCTATATATACCCCATTTCTCCTCCTTCTCTTCCACAACCAACTTCCATAACCTCCAACAACTTCCACTCCAACTGTATTCAATCAAAAGAAAAAGCAAAAGCAAAAGGGAATTAGCTACTACCATAATCTAAAATGCCTTCGTCTTCCACAACCATCATCTCCAAATGCATTGTTTACCCACACCAATCTTCCACCCTCAAAACCCTCAAGCTCTCTGTCTCTGACCTTCCCATGCTTTCTTGCCACTATATCCAAAAGGGCATCCTCCTTCCTCCTCCTCCCTTCTCCTTTCATGACCTCCTCATCTCCCTCAAACGCTCCCTCTCCCACGCTCTCTCCCACTTCCCCGCCCTCGCTGGCCGCCTTGTTACAGACTCTCATGGCTACGTTCACATACTCTGTAACGACGCCGGCGTTGAATTCATCCACGCCACTGCCAAACACCTCGCCACTGCCTCCGTTTACTCCCCCGCTCTCACTGATGTTCCCAATTCCTTCAAGGAGTTCTTCGCCTACAATAAAACCATATCCTACTCCGGCCACCACCTCCCTCTTGTCGCCGTCCAAGTCACTGAGCTTGCCGACGCGGTGTTTATCGGATGCACCGTGAACCATGCCGTCACCGATGGGACTTCCTTCTGGCATTTCTTCAACACGTTCGCAGAGATCTGCAAGAAGGCGAAGATATCCAAGTCGCCGGACTTCACTCGTGACACCGTCTTCAACTCCTCCGCAGTGCTGAGAGTCCCCGCCGGCGGACCCAAGGTGACCTTCGACGACGAGCAGCCGTTGAGGGAAAGAGTGTTTCATTTCAGCGGAGAATCGATTCTGAAACTGAAGCTCAGAGCTAATAATTATGGCGGGAACGGTTTCGCGGATTCTTCGGAGTTCGTTGAAAAGCATGTTAACGGCAAGATAACGCCCGTTTTAGGTAAAGTGTTAAAGAACAAAACGGAAGAAATTTCGTCGTTTCAGTCGTTATCTGCGCAGCTGTGGCGGTCGGTGACACGTGCGAGGAAGTTGGACCCGCGGAAAACGTCGACGTTTCGCATGGCTGTGAACTGCCGCCACCGTCTGCAGCCTAAGATGGACGCTTATTACTTCGGCAACGCGATTCAGAGCATCCCGACCGTTGCTGAGGTGGGAGAGATCCTGTCTCGTGATCTACGGTGGTGCGCAGATCTGCTCCATAAAAGCGTCGTCACACACGACCACGCTACAGTACGACGCGGTGTAGAGGATTGGGAGAAGGCGCCAAGGTTATTCCCGCTAGGAAACTTCGACGGTGCATCAATGACCATGGGCAGCTCTCCGCGTTTTCCGATGTACGACAACGACTTCGGGTGGGGCCGACCCTTGGCGATTCGGAGCGGGAAGGCCAACAAGTTCGACGGTAAGATCTCTGCGTTTCCGGGTAGAGAAGGGAAGGGGAGCGTCGATCTGGAGGTGGTTTTGGCGCCTGAAACGATGTCGGGACTCGAAAACGACATGGAATTCATGCAGTACGTAACGCCAAGCGTGTGAGCGGGTACACCGTAGTGGGCGTTTCTCTCAGGAGTGTGGGGGTAATTAAAATTATAGTGACGACAAAGACACACACACAGAGGAAAAGGATACGACGACGTTGGGTTTCCTGTGTGTGTTGGTCAATGTTGGTATGGTGGGGCCATGTTATAAATGGTTGTGTTCGTGGCTAATGGACGTTGGCCGTACCAATTACTAGGGTTAGGGTAGTGAATTTATGTACATCTTGTGCACTGTCCACGTGACGAATAGAAAGATGTTGAATCCCAGAGCCAACAAGCGTATTTGGAGCTTCTAATAATATTGGTTAGTAAAGTTAGATAATGAGAAGATTTAGAATGAGATGGGAAAGCAAGGGGTGAGTGTATGTGTATGTGAACGGAGTACGAAGGAATGGTCCCGACGAAAGCACGCAACGACCAAATCCAATTGCCTCCGTCATAATACATCTGCAATTTTAATCAGTGCTGTACCCTGTATGTACCCTACTGGAGAGTGGGGACCCCACTTCAATGGGATACACATTCTTATATGTTTATTTTTATTTTCGGATTCAAATCCTATCAAGCTAAAATCTTCTGGAATTTCCTTCAGTTTCATCCAACATTCCAATTCCAATCATTCACATTTCTACATTTCACTCCAACTGTGCAACACTGTCAGCTTCGCTGTATTAATAGCTTTTTTCCATGAGAACCAACCCTTCCTTATCCTGAAATATTGCCTTCATTCCAAGCAACACATTCCCAAACATTATGGAACGCGGTTAGTATGAAAATGGAGGGAAAATGATGAAAAGTAGAGAGAAAAAAAATGTTAAATCACGATTTTTTTATTGTTTAAATTTTTTAATGTAAGATAATTAAAATTTTTTATGGTCCATTACTTTGCCAACAAAATAAAATATTATTTGTAAATGATTGTTTTCTTTTAAAAAGTTCATAAGAAATTAGTATACTTAATAAATTCTTGTTGTCAAATATGAACACATGAAAATTTTTGCTAATTTTGTTGTCAAAAGTTTGAGGACAATTTTAATTTTTCTATTTGAAAGTTAAAATTGTGTTAAAATTCTCTTTCTTTTCTTATATTTTTCATGTGTTCGTATTTGATAACAATGTCTTTTTTTAACATAATCCAAAAGTTTAAGAACAACTTTAATAGAATTAATAAATTATAGAGATAAAGTTGACAATAAATGAAAACATTATGGACAAAATTAATAATGTTAGTTAATTATAAATTTGCACCATCGGCAATATAATTTATATGAAACGCTGCATTTGCATTTACCGTTAACAATTTAAACAGAATTAAAGTGAAAAAAAAATTGATTACAATTTAAAAGTTTAAAGATACAATTGATAAGAAAAAAATTTAATAATTAAATTCACAGACATCCTATAGTTTGAAGAATAAAAATATACTTTTACCGAGATTTTGAATTGTTATATTGCTCACCATAGTTAGACTCAACTTACATAATAACTCAATTATAACATCTTTTTCTTTTTGTTCAATTTTAAACCTTTTAGTCGTAATTGCAGTGACAGTTACTACAGGGACTACAGAGTTGCCCTCTTATTTTACAAGTTTTCACCATATATGATATCCGTCTACCGAATCTACTACCCCGTAGAGCTTCACTTCACAGTCCACACAATGAATCCTAGTAAATGTTATATTTCATGACGGCGGAGATCTAGTTATAGAGAAGAGTATGTAAATGAAAAATAAAGTGATAAGAGGTTGGTTCATAGTTAGCCATAGGTTGCCTCAGTAAAACTCATGCTTAATATGTTAATAAAAAGACCCAATGCATTTATTCATAACTTGAATGGTTAAGTATAGTTTAATCATACTAATATTTGATTATGATGGTTAAATGGTTATGCATAATATTTGATACTACTAACTCAATTCAGAAGCAAATTACGGTACTCAAAAGTTAAGATTCAAGGTACTGAGAATTATAGACACAAAAAAGCTTTCAAGAAGCCAAAGGATACACTTCCGTGGCTCCAATTAAAACCAATTGTGATGTCAGCCATCACAAGACAAATATTTTCCAATTTAATCAGCAGATTCACACATAAAATTTCTCCCTTTTTCCTAAAAATCTATCATGATCAGCTTTAAACAATTTCATATTTTTTCCCATGCTCCTCCAAAAATGACAACTCCACTTTCTATTCGACAAAAGCTTGTACATAGAACAAATGGAGCCTCGCCTTTCATCGTCCAGTTTTTCGATATCATCATCATGTAGTATGTGCCTCTGACTGAAATCATTTCCCAGCTAACTGCTCTTGGCACCTTCTGTTATTGTCCTGTATGTCACAATATCGTAAAGTCAAATTTCTTGTAGAGTATTGTTGCACATGATGATGATCATGATGCATGCATGTATGCTTGATATGTAGTTTTTAAAAGTCTGCCATCAGATTCTTCAATAGAATAATAACATGGGAAAGCAAGTGTGTTGTCGAGTTACATAAACAATGTTCATGTTATATTTTTATTAGAAAATGTGATAGCAGTATAAGCAAATCAATCATGTTTATTTCCATCACCTGTGGTTAACATCTGGTGACGAAAATATACGTTTAGCCAGCCATTGTAATGGCCTCAACATTTGAGCCTGTTTCTTGTGCCAGAACCAAATGGCAGCGTTGTATTGTTCATCACGAATCTTTCGTGTGGCTGCCTTCCAATCGTACTTTTCCATTTCTTCTCGTGCAGCTTTTCCCATGGTTTCTCTCAACTCTTTGTTGTGCAAGAGAGGCACTAATTTGCTCAAGCAGTCTTCAAGATCACCCGGAGTATAGAGATAGCCGATCTTTCCCTGTTGATCTGGAGGAATTATGTCAGGAACTCCACCTGCCCGTGCTCCCACCACAGGAATCCCCGAAGACATGGCCTCCAAGACAACAAGCCCAAGTGTCTCAGATTCTGAAGGCATGACAAAAACATCACCACTAGCATATGCTTGAGAGAGTTCTTCACCTCCTAACATGCCTGTGAATACTGCTGGCATCCCTACAAACATTTTCTCCAGGTCCTCCCTGCAAATCAAGAAGCAATATTTGTAAGAACAGCCAAACACTACAATATTTAGATGCATTGCTCTATCTAGAGATGAATTGCAGAAATTTCACATAAAAGCATGACATGTGGGATAGCGGAGTTTCAATAACTTCTCTAAGACGAAATCACTGGAAAGGCGCTTTAAGATTTGATGCATTTAGATATTTAGTCATGCTGGAAAACTGTAGGACCCACCCCATGTCCTCCAAAGAGTGAAAACCCTTTTCAACTTAGTGACAGTAGCCATTACGTGATTTGGAGGGCGAGTAAATTACCTGTATGGCCCATCCCCAATGAAAGCAATTCGTGCTTTAGGAAGTCTATCCATGACCCTGCAAAATTATGGGTTTCAAATGTCAAATGCAGTGCATAAAAGATTTCTAACAATCTTTAAGCTTCAGCAAATCAATTATCAATGAAAAAGATTTCACTGCTCTCTCAGTATATATTCTGGAGTTACTATAACTCCATCTTAGGCAAATTTCAAGACTAATGACATGCAACACTTCAGAGTCTGAAGTGGAAACAATAAAGAATTCTACCTTTTGAGAAAGTCCAAACTCTTCTCAACTCCAAGTCGTCCAACATGTACTATCAAGGGTTTGTCAGGTTCACCATTGCTGTATGGCACAAGTTTAGAATTAAGATTAAAATTCCTGTTAAATTAAAATAGTAAATATGGAAGAAACAAAAAAGGTTTCCACCTCAATCTTAGTCGCATTTCATGTGAGCGGAATCGGGGATGGAAACTTTCAGAGTCAACACCCTTGTTCCAGAGACGAATCTTGTTAGCTGGGGTTCAAGAGGAGAACATAGTGAGTTAAAATGGTGCTGCATTTGACAAAACGCATAATAAGGACGCTTATGCTCACCTTCTGCTATCAATTGAAAATAGTCAGAAAATAAATAAGTAATTAAGGTTGTTTATGTTTACCTTCTGTTACTTGAGCTACTTCAAGATCTTTACCTATGGCAGCTGATGGCACCAGTGTCAGATCAGCTGCGCTGTGAAGAAATTCTGTATAAAACAGTAAAAATGAAACTGTTACACGCACAAAAACTTGAGTGAAGTCCAAATTAGATTAAAGTAGCAAGATACACACTTATGATCAGCCACATGGGTTTGACCAACCAACTAAAGGTGTACCGAGGAATGTACCTGAAGACAAAGAAAATTATAGGCATAAGCAGAACTTCTAGGCTGTCCCAAACGTGAATAATGTTAAGAAATCAGAATATGAGTGTAACTTACACTGGTACATGGGTATGATAGGACATGACAATAGGAACAGACAGAAGTTTAGCTATGGCGAGAGCACCAAAAACCTGAAATTCAGAAATTCAGAAATTCAGTCAATGTTAGATATGTGACAAATAAGCCTTTACATTATATAATGTCTTATAATCCCAAAACAAGATATACAAAGGGGTTGAAATTGTAGACCAACCATTATGCCTGGTGACGATGCATGTATTATGTCAGGCTTAAACTGAGCAACCTCTGAAATTATTCTTGGACTAAGTGCCAATGAGAGGGGTACCTTCTGGTACCAGGGACAGGGGAAGCTGCATATTTTTATTTAGTAAAAGAAAATGCATAGTTAGTCAAACTATCAACTAATATCAAAAAGTCAAATATTGTAGTTGCACAGCATATATAAGAAGATGAGATAAGGTATAGTAATAGTTGATAAATATGAGCAATCGATGCAATTTTAGAAACAAGTAGGCTCTTTGAGAGTCGAAGAAACCAAGTTTACAATTCAAGAAAAAAAGAAGGTACTTTTAACAACCTCCAGGATCCAATCAATTTGGCTCCATAAAATTCATCTGGCAATCCTTCATGCGTCGTCACAACCAGTACCTACATTTCACAAATAAAAACCAATAAATTTTTTTGCCATCTTCAA
This sequence comes from Senna siamea, assembly GCA_031216115.1. NCBI lineage: Eukaryota > Viridiplantae > Streptophyta > Magnoliopsida > Fabales > Fabaceae > Senna > Senna siamea. Next base: position 21,340,926 of record CM062357.1, read on the forward strand.
ACGATATGCACTATTCAGAAATGGCGTATTAATGTTGAAAACTTCAAATTAGCTGAATTTAACTACCCATTTGCAAATTCAGCTAAGAATTCCTATTGCAAAACTTAATGCACATCAGCAAACACATAGAACCCGTACTGTAATGATATCATCCCAGCATTCTCCAAATAATTGAAGATACTATATATAAGTATCAAATGTAGAAGAATAAAACACATGCATATATAGGAAGAAACTGAGAAGAAGTTACCTCATCTCCCATTTCACGTAGGTATTTAATGAAATTCTGAAATCGGTTTTTGTATCCTGACACATATCTGCAAAATAGATATAGCTCTGAATTAATGTCAATGGTGCAATCTTATTGAAATTGTAGCGCAGGCGCAGAATCATGAAAATACATCAACATTTCATAAAATTAATGCCATGTTACAGATTAGTAAGCTAGACTTGACCCAAGAATTTTAACCTAAATATTGACAAATCCTGAGAAGTAACCCAACACAATAAATAAGATGCCACTTTACCAATGATGAAACTACGAAAACCACAGACAGCATTTTAAAACAGATAAAGAAATATCTGGCTCAATTACCTAATAAAGCAAGGATTCAAGAGAATAAACCCAAAACAGACCATGAAGATGATATTCATCTGATCTAGAGAATTTCAATTTCAAATCAAGAGACGCAAAGGAAGAGTAAACTAGCAACCTTGTTGAGCAACAATGTTCACCCTTAAATTATTTCTTCCTAATTTATTTAATTTTTAATTTCTCTATTTTGCATTGTAGAAAGTATATTTTACCGACACTGCTAGCTAAGCAGTATTCAACAAATTAATGTAATCCTCCAACTTAATAAAGCAGACAGAAGTCTGTCGCTTTTGACATAAAACATCATGCCATCAGAGTCAATTCATCAAAAACCACGAAGTCCACTCTGAATCAGAACAACAAGGCAACTCGTTAATCTAAAAATTGAAGCTCAATACGTCCAATCTTTGAGAAAAGCAAGAAAGATGTCAAGAGATTTCAAAAATCCCACATTGACTGATGGAAATCAAGCACAATGAAGAGCACAGAAGCAAACAAACAAAGAGACTCACGCAAAAGGAGAAGGCTCAACAAAGAGAGCAATTCGACGAGGTCTTGAAATGTTTTCAGGGTCAAGCAAAGCAGAAGCTGCATCCTCCTCTGCCTCATGAAGATTAGACTCCGCGATGGTCATATTGCTAGATTTAAGAACAAATTTTTTATTACCGTTGACACTCCTTGACCCCAATAAAAGGGGTAATCGTACTATTTTGCAATGAAGACTAATGGGCTTTGCTCCTAAGGAGTGAAAGTAATGGAATCTAACACCTTTTGAAGGATATGAACAAGATGCGGAAGCAGATGAAGAACACGAAGGAGAAGGACAAGCAGAAGCAGTAATTGACAGAAAGGGAGAAGAAGAGAGAGAGGAATTTATAGAGAGAGGAGTAAAGTGAATCATCATGAGGACGCAAATGAAATTAAAATATAAAAAGGCACAACCTTTGAATTGGATTGATTAGTACCGTACAGTGGCTGTTGTGTAAAGAGGATAGAGAGAGATGGAAAGGAAAAGGAATCTCACACACTTGGAAAGGAGATATTCTTCAGTGAAGGCGGGACGGCCAGGAATTAAAAGGGAAGGAATGCCAGTATATGCTATTTGGTTACTCTCTGACTTACACGATGGGGTCGTTTTAACAATTTTTAATCTTTTGGGGGCAGATTTTTTAATTTAAAAATGTTTTTTTTTAAACTTTTATTATTATATTCAATTTTAATGTTTTGAGAATTAATAATTCATCCGGGTAGAATATAAAATTGAGGTCTTATCTGGAATGATGTTAGTGTTATCAAATTTTTTTTTTTTTATGACAGTGTTTTTTTATTATCTTAATAAGATAGGGTATTATTATAATTTTATATAATTTAATTTTAATTTAATTGCATAAGGAAATGCTATAGATATTTTTTTTAGTACACTGCATTAATTTGAAATTAAATAACTGATTCACTTGTTTCTTAATTTTTTTAAATTTAGAATTCAAACATTATCTTTAATTTTTAGTAATTTGTTCTTATTTATATATTTTTTAATTGTGGTGTTCATTAATTTTGATAATTTAAATATTTTATCTCATTAAATAAAATAATTTGGTTGACAAAACAGTTAGTTGGTCATCTCAATAAAAAAGTCACAATTAAATTAAACAAATTTAATCAATCAATCTTGATCAGGTGAAATGGTAATCTAAAACAAATCATACTATATATTTCACAATTTTTTTTATATGTTTTTAATTTTTAATTATAAATATGTATTAACAATAATATTATAACAACAGAAATACTCAGGAAAACAACAAGATAAGAAGAGTCTTTAAAAATTATCTAATTAAAATATAATTATTATGTATCATATAAAAAATTTATAATATTTGATTTAATTGTTTATAAATTTATATTTATATACAAAATAAGTCTTCAACAAATCAAATAAAAGAATGTAGTTTCTTAAATAACCAATCTATTATCTATTATAAAAAAAAAATTATTTCCTTCCAATGTTGAAGAAAATTGACAAGTGGTATTCTTTAAAAATTAACAAATGGGGCTTTGTAAAATTTTTAGAAAATGCCACTAGTCAACATTTGAAGAATGTGTGTGTGTGTGTATTAAGAGATAAATTATATATTGATATTAAAGTAAAAAAAATGTAGTTTATTAAGAAATAAATTTATTATCTATATATAAAAGTAAATTTATTTCCAAATTTATTTATCCTTTCATAGAAAATCAACACTTTAAATTATGTTATGCTGCCTTTGTTGATTTTGTATACCTTGTTTTGGTCGTTTAAGAATGGAATATTTGAATTTGTTGAAGATTGATTCAACTGAAAGGACAAAATGACACAAAAATTTTAAATTTATCACTTAGGTTCTTAGAGAATATCGCATAACATATTCATTGAATTGGTTGAATGATTTACAATAGCTTTTTCTAAATTTTAGGGCTAGGCGTTGAAATATGCATCTTTCAAGATTCATTCAAATTAAGTCAAAATAATAATAATAATAATAATAATAATAATAATAATAATAATAACAACAACAACAACATGTTCAAACTCAAATTTAAAAATAATCACTTTAAAAAAATTTAAAAACATAAAATAATTTTTTTAAAAAATTAAACATTTAACATTTAAAGTCAACATGCTTTTCTCTAAGCATAAGCTAACATTTCAAAATAATCAAAATGTAGATATTAGTATATTACTAAACGTAGAAGCAACACAAGTTTAAACATCATTTTTAGATAGTATGCACATTTTCCTCTTAACTAGTGTCGAAGTTTAAACATCATATAATATGAATAAGACACACACACGCATACACGAAAAAGAATATACTTTTAAAATAATCCTAATATATATTTTTTCATGATTCAAAATTTGAAAGCAACCAATTCCTCTTTCTAATTAATCTAAATTCAAAATTCCAAAACATAAAAAAAATTTCAAGAAATAATTTTAAAAAATAATTCACAAGTTTAAAAGCTAATTAACCACTTTTTTTTAGATAGTATCAAAATTTAAAAGTAAACATTTGTAATAAAATACTTTAACAAGAAAAATATATATAATTTAAATGTTTCAATTAATTTTTAACAAATTTCAAGATTTAAAAATTATTGTAAAAACTATTATTTCATCTATATTATAACTTATTGTTCAAAACTAATTAAATTGTTGTGTTTTAATGACTTAATTACCTCATTTGCTATGAAATAGATCTCTTCTTCCGTGATTTTTTTTTAAATAGATGACATAATTATACCACAATCTCTTTTATTATATATAAAATATATATAGATCTCTCATAAAATGAATTATTTAATTCTCAAATTTATTATTTATAAAATATAATAATAATAATAATAAATATGTCATTTTTATAATACGTATTTAATTTATAAACACGGATTTTTATTGAATTTATATTTAATTAATATAATCACTGCTTTGAATGTAATAAAAATTCAGGGTAAATTAAATTTATTTCTTCTAATAATTAATGTTTTCTTTGTTTTTAAATAATAATTTTACTACTTATTATATGACAGTCTCTTTTTTTCTACTACATATATGTTATTGAATTGTAATTTCTAAAGTTAATAAAAAACTTTATAACTTAAAATTTTAGATATCCAAACATTTACTCACCTTAATGTCATAATCTCTCAATTAATTTTTTTATATTTAATTAAATTAAACAAAAAATATTTAAATATATATACATTGTTGCATTGCATTAGTCACATGCTATATTATATATATAGTTATTGTATTCGATCTAGTTATTGAATTATCAATATACAATTATTATTTATTTTTCAAAAAAATAAATATTATTATTATTATTATTATTATTATTATTATTATTATTATTAAACTTTGCAATACTAAAAAATAATGTAAATATATTCCCTCAATCTACTTGGGAGGACATTAATGGCTAATACACCCAAAACGAGTAAATCTATGAATAATATCAGGTTACCTTCAAAAAGTGTTCTTCAAATATGGAATATATTCTGGTCTTTTTTTCAAAAAAAAAAAAAAGAATATATCCCTTTCAAATTTTAGAGTCACTTTTCCATCCTTTGTAGATTGAGATAGTGTGCAAGTTCTTATTAAGATTCTGAATGAGAATAATAATGTGTATATCATGAACAAAAATAGACTTTATTTTGTTCCTTAAAAAAATATCAAAACCAAAAGTCATGAAAAATATACTTATCTCATATTAGCATGCATGATACAAAATCTATTTGATGGAGTGGATTAATTTTCTTTGTTATCTAAATTAATATTTAGATAATTTTTATTAATACAATATATTTCTAAGTTATATTAGATTTTGGAATTAAATAGTTCTCTTGGCTAAAACTTTTCCAACAATAAACTTGTTGAGATTTCATCAACTTATGTTTTTCTCCTTAAAATAATACTGATATTACCTTAAATAATAGTTTAATATTAATAATAATTTGACCTCCTTTCTAATTTATTTGTTGTTAATAAAAATAATTTTATTACATATAAAATAAGACTGTGATTTTATTTTTAATATAATAGTAAATATAATTAAATTTATAAAAAAATGTGATAAAAGAAATTGGTATACTCTAACTATTAAAAACTTAACGAGGAAGAATTGAAAAGATGCGATTGAATTAAGTTTGAAGTTGGAACAGAATCAGATTCACAGGAAGTTTCGTTGAAGATTAAATTTGGCTTAAAGAGTAGCGAATTCTAGAAAGGGATTCTATTTCCAGAATTCACTACATTCGTGCTAATATATATTCTTTTTTTCTTTTTTTGATAACTTTTAAGACGTTGTTAATAGTTTTTCGTTGCTAAAAATCCAAACTTTTCTGTATTTGGCATTCTATTAGTGGCAAATTAAGTGGTGACTAGAAGTAATTTTCAAAATCAATTAACCAAAGGCAACAAGTACGAAAAATTATTTTTAGTGAAACCTTAATTTTGATGATTTGAAGTTTGTAAGTTGACATTTTTCAAGGTAAAAAAATGTTGGGTGGACAAGATGCAGATTCTTGTGGTCTAAAGTTGTGCTGTCCTTTTCTGAGTTTTCTCTTATCACTTCGTACACAAAAGAAACACACACAGCACATAGAATCCTAATAAAAAATTTTGAGGTACAATTCTAATATTTCAGATAAAGAGTGAAAAAGTGAATAAAATTTAGGGCTAACGAATTCCTTAATTTGTTAGTAGTGAATCACAATTTAAATTTTTAGTGATAGATATTTTTATATTTAATTATTAAAATAAGACTACTTTAACAACCAACTCAAGTACTAACTCATTGATTAAAGCAAAAGAGCAAGTCCTAATTCAATTATTATATAAAAGAAGACATAAAATAGGTCTACATGCACTAATAAAAATTAAGTTTAGCGAAAGAATTTTTCATAATGTAATAAATTAAAATTAAAATTTTTATTAAAAAATATACCTATATTTAGTGTATAATAATATATTAAATTAATATAATTATTTTTAATAAAAAAATACATGAAAAAAAAAGACCTGGTGCTAAACTCAATTGGTACCATAAGAAAAAGATGGGAAAAATGTGTGTGGATTAAGTTGTTGAATAGTGTAATTACTAATAGCTAGTGATGGCCAATTGCATTTGGTGGGCCTTGCTAGTAATTCTGCTGTCTTTGCAAAATGTTGAATTTTGGGCAGTCAAACTAATGTTGACGTATACTGCCTACCAAACTCTATATATCAAAGTCACCACGTGTTGGTGACAAGAGTTTAGGCCCTACATCTCTCACTTAGGCTTTGCATTCTCATTTTATTTATTTATTTATTTCAAAAATAGAGTAATTTGAGCTAAACTTTATGGAAATTTAGTTAGATTATGTTTGATAGTTAATATATGTTAAGTCATGTCCACTCTCTTGCTCTTTGGCAGTGTGGTGGTTTTGTACGAGTGTGTTCTGGTTCTTCATCTGAGTCCTGTCTGTTTTTGTTGTACAGTGTGTGAGGGTCATCAGGTAGGAATGGAGAAGTGGAAGGATATAGAGTTTGATGAAGAAGAGGCATTCTGATGCACAAGGTGAAACTGAGTGTCTTAAATTATGCTTTTTTAGTTGGTTCTCTTTGGACGGAAGGCTCTTTTAATTTTGGGCTGCCAAAGCATGGAATGGATATAAAGGAACTTGAGAAGAATTTATTTATCTTCCAAATCTTTCATTGGAAGGATATGGTGAGGGTTTGATAAGAGATTAACTGTGTTAAAGAAAATATCTGGGAATGAGCCTCCGGCAGCCTTACGGAATGTATAATCTCCCATTTAACTTGAGAACTTGAACTTTGGATCCTCTGCCTTAAGTACTCTGTAGTTTCTCTGCCATGCTTTTTTAGCGGCGGTATTTTTCGTTGCTAAAGTTCGTTTCAATATTATTGCAACGGATACTACTGCTGCTATAACTTTTGTTTAAATAATTAATTTCATAAAATTTATAGCAGCAAAAACAGTTGTTGCAAGAAACTTTAGCAACGAAAAAAACCGCCGCTAAAACAAAAGAGGATCCCGACGCGAGAACTTAGGCTTCTGCAGAGTCTTTTGGGTGAAAAGTTCGACAATTCCTGTCTTGTGATACAATACGGATTCGATATGATACTGATATAAAATTTCAAGATACGACTCATCCAGGATACATTAATAAATTATATAGAAAATATATAATTTAAAATACTAATAAAATACAATTGACAATAATCTACAAATAGTTAAAAAAATAAATTATAAAATTCTATCACTTCAAAGAAAATAATGTAACGTAGTAAAAGTATTCACAAAACTTCATATAACATAATATTATAATATTCAAATGATGCAAAATAGTAAAAACACATATTCAAAGAAAATAATGTAAAACAATAAAAGTATTCACCAAACTTCATATATTATAAACAATAATATTATAATATTCAAAAGATGTAAAAGAGTAAAAGCATTTTATAATATATTAAATATAATGCAAAACAAGTGATTTAGAATGAAGGATGCACAGAAATACTAAGTTCTTCCACAGAGCAGCAAGTCAGAGAATGAATAGGAATGCTATCAGGAGAATTAAAAATGAGGATGGTTTATGGCAATATGGAGATGAAGATATTGGTGAAGTTCTTTTGCAATATTTTAAGGGAATTTTCACAGCTAGAGATCTCTCTAATGCTGATGAGGTATGTAATGCAATTAGTCTAAAACTCAATCATGATCAGCATACTTTCATGAGCGTTCCCTATACTAGGGAGGAAATTTATTCAACTTTGACTAAAGCTTGTGATAGGGTGGAATGGAGATTTCTTCATCATGTGCTGTGTAAGATGAATTTTCCTCCTCAATTTATTAATGTTGTGATGAAATGTGTGATCTCACTATCTTGTTCTTTATTATTCAATGGGATGCCTAGTAATAAATTTTCCCCTGAGAGGGGATAGCGACTAGAGATCCTTTATTACCATACTTGTTCATTATCTATGGTGAAGCATTTTCTTGTTTACTTGATAAAGCAACGTTAAGGGGTGAAATTCATTGTATAAAGGTTGGAAGGGCTTCTCCTTCAATCGCTTACTTATTTTTTGCTGATGATAGTATTATTTTCTCTCGAGTTAATCCTAAATCTGTGAATAAGATTATCTCTATCATTCATTCTTATGAATTTGCAATTCTGAGCAACAGAATAATTTAGAAAAAACGGAGCTCTCTTTTAATTGAAATCTGCCCGCCAATTATAAATTAATGATCCAAGATTAGATGAAAGTAAAGGTTGTTGAGAGTCATCAAAAGTATTTGGGTCTCCCTATTGTTTAAGGTAAATCCAAAAGGTTTATTTTCTCTAATATATGTGATCGATTACGAAAGGAACTTCAGTGCTAAAAGAGATATGTTTGTCTCAGGCAAGTAAGGAGGTGCTTATAAAATCTATAGCTCAAAATTCATTGGCTTAATTGGAATGCTCTCTGAAGATCTAAGAATACAAGAGGATTGTGATTTCGTTCTTTCAAGTCTTTTAATGAAGCCCTTTTGGAAAAGCAAGGGCGGAGATTAATGCATAATCCAGATGCCTTAGTCATTAGGGTGCTAAAAGGTCCGTATTACCCGCATTGTACTTTTATGGATTCTTGGGTTGGTCACCAAGCTAGCTATACATGGAGAAGTATCTTTAATGTTAAGTGAGTCATTGAAAAAGGGGCAATGTGGTGTACAGGTAATGGTGTACACATAAAAATTTGGGGAGATAGGTGGATTGCAAATCCTAATGCTTATCAAAATGGCATTGCAGTGCAGCATCACCAAGCTAGAAGTTGCAACAGATTGTCTTCTTGTTTATAACTCTTTCCCTGCAGGTTCAGAGCTTAGTATGCTTGACACCATTATGATAGATTGCAGGTTGATGTCCCAGGAGTTTGATTTATTCTGTATTAAACATGTTGGTAGAGATAGCAACCGTGTGGCTCATTATGCAGCAAAACATCTCTATACTTTTTCTTCCTCTATCTGGTTTAACTCATTTCCTTCTGCTGTTTGTAACCTGGCTTCTGCAGATTTGTTAAACTGTTCTGGTTATTAATTTTAATGCAATAGCGGCTGTTTTAATACACACACACACACACACATATGTTAAGTCATTTTAAAGCATCTTTCTAAGATTTAAAACTAATACCTTCTTCTAAAATTAATTCATGTTAATTAGTACCAATTTTGAAATATATATGTTAATTTTAAGTAAAATTAAATGAAATTAATTAGTAATTTAGTAGTTGAATCAGTGATTTAGTGACTTTATTTTTCATCAATTCAACACAGCTGGTCTTATATTTTAATAAGTATGGCTTAACTTCTCTAAAACTAAATTATTTTGTGTGAATTTAAATTATTTTGAATAATTATTTATTTTAAAATATATTTTCTCATATGAATTTAAGATATTTTAAATTTTATTCTTCAAATAGTCTCCATAAATCAAACCAAGTTGATATCAACAGGTTACCAAAATTGTTAGTATTGAGTGTGACTTGTGAGACAAATAAGGAAGGAGTAATATTGAGCAGAGTTTGTCTGAGAAAAAATGGCAATATCAATTATCAATTTGACATCTGACCAAATGAGTTAGATTTTACAATATAACGAATTAATATTTAAATTTATATTTAGTTGTCAATAATATTTAAAATAAGATTATTTTTAATAAAAAAATATTAACTTGACCTGCTAATTGTCATGTTTTTCCTTTTTGTTTTTCTGCTTTCAAATTTAATTTGTCTTGTTCATTTTCTTTCATTGTCTTATTGCAACCTCCACAAAATAATACAGTGGAATGTCAACTGGCAGGATCTTCTTTTTCCATCATCCAAATGATTGATGGTCTAATTAATTTATATAGTTTGACCCCCCAAAAATAAAACATAAAAAGTGGCCTAATTCTATTTTTTTAAGTTGATGGTTATAGGCTTTATAGCTAATTAATAAAAAATAGAAATAGGGTTTGATGAAGAAAAAATCAGAGCAACATATTCCATTGGATATTCCATCCACAACATGGAGCTTTATGCATAATAACATATATAAAAATGAGTCTCATATTGCAAGTGATATGGGGTCACAAGCAACATTTGATTATTTGTAAAACACACAATGCCAAGCCAGAATGTGTCTTAATATTTTAATGTCAATGGGGCATGTGATAATTACTTAGCACAAGCAGACTTGTTTGATTTGGCTACAAGATTGGCTAGACGTCATGAAAAGTTTCAATTATTTATGCCAAAGTTTATAACAAATTATAATTTATGTATATACTTATTTTTTCATCACGTGGTTTAATATCCTTTATATACAATAAACAATTAAAATTTGTATATAGCATAGAATTTTCTTTTTACACAACGAGGCTAGCAGCAATCCAAAAATAATTTACACCACGATCGTATAGCTGTCAAAATTGGCAACTTTGCCCCACACAAGTTGAGAGTTAAATGATTTAGATTATTTTGATCTATTTTTTTAACGAGTCAAAAAAATATCAATCTAATTTATCAGCTAAGTTAAATAGGATAGTCTGTTTGATTAACTAATTTTTTTTAAAAAAAGTGAAATGTAAAAAAAATATAATACAACAACAATAATAATATCATATAATTACAAAGTTTTAAACTCAACAATATAATAAAATTTAAATTTAATTATTAAATTAAATAAACATAAAACATAATTTTTAAAATTTTTAAGTATGGCTTAACTCATATTTATTATTTTATTTGTAAGTTTTTTTTATTATGGTTAATAAAATCTTTCTCTTCATGGATTATAAAAAGTATAAAAAAAAAATTAAAAATAAATAAATGGGTCAATTCACAAATTAAGTGATCTGAGTCAAAAAATATCTATAATTATATAAATTAAAAAAATAAAAACCCAACTATCCTTTTAGTGAGTTAAATGGATTAACTCATTAAATTAAGCCCATTATGATAGATATGCACGATCATTGTTAAGAATAATAACTTCAAAAGTCTTATTCAATAGAAATCATTTGAAATTTGAAATCAGAGTATAGATAACATATAAATCTTTAGAGATATTAAAACTTTAATTAACAAACCAACTAACATACTTGTTAGCTTAAACCTTCTTTTTCATTTTGGCCTTTGTTATATGTAATATATTAAAGTAAGAGAAAGAAGAGAAAAAGAAAAAATAAAGGATAATAACTGTACCCTAAAAACTATTCCCCTCTAAAATATACAGTGAATCAAAAATTCAACATCTACTCATATTTTTAACATTCATGTATTTAGTTTTTTAAAAATTAAGACAAAAATCATAAATAATAATAATTAATTGAAAAAAAAAACAAAATCACGAATTTTAAATCATATAAATAAACAAATTGATTTCGTATCAAATTATAAAATTATAAATTGTACTTTATTCAAAGTTTTAAATTCAATCCTTCTTGTTGCTACGTAATCAATAAAATTGATCAGAAGGGACAAGGCATTTAATATTTTGAAAGCATCATGATTTGATATCTTGTCCTGGTTTTGCATCCCTTAGCTTATGGCGCAAGATAGCAGACAAACCTTTATCAAATAATTAATTAGTCAAATAATTTATTAGATTTCGTAGACAAAAGCACTTGAGTTTTGTTTTTTATTTCTTTTTCAGTTGGATAAGTAACATAATTGGTGGACATCACGAAGTTGAGTACGTGTGACTTAATTAATTATTGGTTCTTTCATTCTAATTAAAAAAGGGCGTATGCCCTAATTTTTAATTTTTATGCAATTGGAGTATAAATCTCTTTGTACCCTTCCTTACATCCGTGAAGATCAAGTTGGATGAACTATATATGGAAGTTAATTATTAATTTTTATTATAGAATTTAGATTTTTCAGAAAGGCATATTATAATTTGCTTTATTTTTTAATTTTTTAAAAGTATTTTTTATTAAAGATTATCTTATTTAAAATATTATAAGATATTAAATACAAATATTTCTTTCATAAAAAATTTTAACTTTAATTCACTATATCATAAAAGATTAATATTTTTTTATTAGATTCAATCCTAGTTAATTTTGCTTTGTTTTAATTTATAGGGTTAAAAAAATTGTATGCAATCTCTTGCTTGCATATTTTCTTTTAATTTCATGTTTTTTTTAATATATTCATATTTTCTGATTACTTTGCACTTTATTTTGTTGGTTAGATTAAAAAAAAAAAAAGATTGGTAAGCTAATTCTTTGATAGTCAAATAAGCCACTATTCAATGAGCAACTTCATAAATTTTTCTTTAATTTTTTAGAATAAAATAAATTGTAATAATCATATTTTACAACAAAAAAAATGAAGAATTGAAAAGTTATTTAACTATTTACTCTCTTACATGCATTTTAAACTTTTTTTATATTATAAATTATATTTATATTTTATGTTACTTATGTAGTTATTTATTAATATATTATTTGAGGAACCAAAGACTAAAAAATTATAAAATTATATATATTAATATAAATAAATTATTATAAAAAAAAGTGACAGATCATCTATTACAGCCAAACACTAAAACTAACTTTAATTTACAAAAAAATGACAATTTAATTGATATGAATGAAAACAAAAATACTTATTTGATCCATTCAATATATATTCAAAAAATTATCAATTGATTTTAGTCAATAGCTTAGTAAAGCGAACTAAATTAGAAAAAAAAAAGAGTGAATAAAAATAGTTTGTTTTTGGAAAGAAAATGATAATGGCAGTATTGGGATTGTTGGACATTAAATAATACAATTCATCGAACAGTATAATTAGGTCCATGAAAGGATATTGGACTGGAATATAATAATTTTTTGGGCTTCACATTCGACCCATGACCGCTATCATGTGTTGGTTTGGGCCCTTCATATGGCCTCGAGCAACACATAACCCATTAAACACGAGTCAATCAATTTCTTAATGAGTCCAAAAATGGAAAAGGAGTGTCTTCTATGTTCACAAAATGATCAAAGTGTTCTTGAAAAAGGAGTGTCCTTCATATAGCTCTTTTGTCCAAAATTTCATTTGATAGAAAACTTTTTTACACAAAAATTCGTTGACACTAAAATTTGAGTAATTGTAATTAGATAAAATTATTTGTAATTTAAATATATATTAATTTTTTAATTTAAATCTCTACTAATCTATTCAATGTATAATTGACACCTTGTGATCACATTTTTTATTACAATAAAAACTATGTTTTTTTATGCTATTAAAATTTTGGTTCTACAATGACAACACTATGAAATATCTTAAATCTATACTATTATCAATCATTATATAGATTAAAATTTCTTCATTCAATTATCAAATAGTTGGTAAAAGATTCTCTTAGTCTGTGCTATAAGGCACGTTTATTTTATTTACTTTTGAAATAAAAAATAAAAAATATTATTAAATTTTAAAACAATAAAATTATGTAATGGTAAGTTATTATTTTAATTTCTCTTTCATCTATTTTAACTTCTCATCCTCTTCATTTTTTTCACTCTCTTCACATTATGTTTTTGAAGAATATTTTAATTTTATATGTGATAATATATGATTTTAATTAAAAATTAATAATTAGTAATCCCAAAATTATATATGATAATATAAAGAAGTCAACGGCTTCACTCCCCCGCTTTAATTTTGCACCAAACAAAAAATTAATATAAACCAATGAGAGCTTAAGCACTCCAAAGACTTGGGTGGTTAAGTATGTGTACGGCGTTAAAAAAGACTAGACTCGTATGAATTTTTTTATATTTTTATTATTACATTCTTTAATTAAAATAAAATGTGAAAATATTTTTAAAAGACTTAATTAAAAAAATTGTGTAAATCATACATGTTTTATTTTTTAATTAGAGATTCTAATAACAGATATATAAAAATGTACATAAATTTTTATTCTTAAAAAATAGACCTAATTATCTATTGAGTTTAATTTGAGATTTATTTTACATAAAAATTAATCAGACTTTAATAGGAATTAAGCCAAAGAGCACAGAAGGCTCATCAAAATTTATACATAGTCAATGCGAGAATTGTCTATACACAATAATTAGGGTGGTTGAATTGGGTCAATATGGATCACATAAACCACTTATGACTCGTTTTAATTAATTTTGTTGAGTAATTAAATGATTCGTATACAAATTTTAATTTTATGTGTTATGTATATCTTAAATAATATAGGAACGATGATTTTAATATATATGTAAAACTTAAATATCTTGTGCTGGATCATATATATCAATATTGATGGTCTTTTAACTAATAATCTTGCTCATAATAAGGGGGCCATCTTTTTCAAAGAAATCTTTTGATATAGTGCATTTAAGGGTTAAGTTTTACTAACTACATCAACAACTTGAACTTGCTATTAGCAAATTAAGATAAAAATTTATCTTTTTAAACTTTCTTAAGACCACATTAGATATAATTAAGGAATTGCATCAATCATCAGCATCCATCACGCAAGGATATTAAATCTAAATTTCAATTAATTAGGAAGATATATACTAGCCCAATAAAACCAACACCGAAAAGTTAATTGAATAGTTTATATTTTTTAAGTAATAATGTTTTGAGTTAGGCTTTTGTCTATACCTCTAAAAATCTGAGATATTATAATTAATATTTTGACTAATAGATTTAAAATTATGATAATTGATAAGAAATATCACCAGTTTTTGTTCTTGCTATTAAATATTTTTTTAATTTTTTATAGATATTTTTTATTAAAAATAATTATATTTAAAATACTCTTGTTGAATAGTGAATGTGAGACAACACTCTCAACAAGAATTATAACTTTTATAACTGATTTTTTTCGTTAACTTTTATATATAGACAATAAACAAAGAACTATAGGGATAGATTTGAATTTTAGGATTACCAGAATTGAGCGTGTCTGTCCTACATTGATGCTTTCACTTTCTAACACATGAAAGCTTAGGATGGAAGAAAAAAAGAAGGAAAGGCTCAAGTTTTATGTAGTAATGAAAACAATATAAGAAAGAAAAATGAAAATCACCAATGCATCAATTCATGAAAAGTATATATGTCCGTCTATGTTGTTCATTTTTTACTCTTACCAAATTTGCTGTCTTGTCTCATTCATAATTTCATATAAAAAAGAGTACAAGGGCATACCTATTGTGAGGAAAGGATCATATCTATACTTTCATTTTTTAAAAGAGAAAAATCATGACAATATA
The DNA here is from genome assembly GCA_031216115.1 of Senna siamea. Lineage (NCBI taxonomy): Eukaryota > Viridiplantae > Streptophyta > Magnoliopsida > Fabales > Fabaceae > Senna > Senna siamea. Next base: position 21,356,320 of record CM062357.1, read on the forward strand.
ATGGTTAATTAGTTATTGAAAGACGATGTTGGAGGAATGATATCTATTTGGCCAAATTTCTTTAAAAAGATTTGTTGAAGGAAAAAGTTGATTTTTTTAAAAATACTCAAATCTATAACCATCTTTTTTTATTAAAAGAATTTTAAAATAGGATTTGTCTTTAAAAGTTTATCCTCTCAAGAGATTGAGTTTTGATCTATTTAATATTTGTACAAAACAATTGAGATTTTTTTAATTTTTGAAAAGATGATTTATTCTCTAAATAATTATAAAAGTCAACTTGTCAATTTATAAACTATGAACCTTTGAGGAATATACTAATGTGTCACATTAAATATCAATTGGATGCCTATTTAACAACTGACCATGCATTAATTTTTCTCACATAATCACTATGTTAGTGTTACATCACAACTATGTCATTGCCATACGGTGATAATGCAGCAATGGCAAAGAAAAAATGTGACAATGATGTGAAAAGAATTTGTAGACGTTAGTAGCTGAATACACTCTCTAATCAATATGTAATGCTTAACATTAATATTTAACATCCAAATCAGTTAGTTTGTCAATACTCATGACTTATGGATCAATGGGTTACTTGTGTGATTTGTCGATGAATAAAAGGACATTATAGTCTTTTAAAGAATAAAATGTCATTGAAAATATTTTTTAGGGACTTAAAAAAAAAGTTTTTTCAAAGTAATTTTTATTAGAGTAAATTATATTTTTTTAAAATTTTATTTTAAAAATTTACACTCATCTCTTTTTAGAGACAAAAAAAAATTTTATAATTTTATTATTTTTGACCACAATACTTTTATATGTGTTTTTATATAATTAAATATGTATTTAATTAATATAAAAACTTATTTTTAAAATAAATAAATTTATTATTTTTAAATTAAAATAAATTATAACCAAATAATAATTTCATAAATAAAATTTTTAAATAAATGATAAATTTTTTAAAAATTAATATTACTAAAAGAGAGATGAGTGTAATTTATTTATTTATATTATCATATATACAGATTTTGAAATAATTTGATAATAAAAAACTTATCCTTTCAAAAAAAATTGAATTTTTCATAATATCATTGGCGAAAAGAAATAAAATTCACAAGAATGAATTCAATTTTATGTGATGTGAGAAAGATAGTTTAATTTAAATTGTGTTGTTGGCTGGCTTCATTCCCTAACAAAGTTTGGAACACTGATCCGACAGAAGCTGGACATTGAAAAAGATGGAAAAGGCAAGAAAGCCCTACACATCACAACAAAACTGCGATGTGCAGAGGCTATGATGTCTCCACATTTTGCTCTCTACCAATTTTCCTTCATATCAAGTAGCGTACAAATTAAGCAAAACATAAAACAAAACAAAAAAATTAAAAAAAAAACAATAATATGAATATGATCTATCCTAAAAAACATCCTCTTTGCATAAATTTTTCAAACAGAAAAGGAATAGAAAAAATAAATAAATAAATAAAGACTCACTCAAAATATATTAAAATTCAATTGTTTGGAATTAGATTTTCTCAAATAATTTTGTACAATAAGAAAGATAGACTCTAATTCAAGTTGGTCTATATTTTTTATAAATTTATTTTTTATCTTTTTTTACTCAATTATAAAAAATATAAAGATTAAATATTTTTTTATCTCTTTTTTATTTTATAAACTTTATCTTTTTCTCTCGTTTTAAAGATTGAAAAATACAACTCCAATCTATTTCCCCATTTTTCACGCCACCCCGAAGCCCCAAACCGTATTCAAACTGTTTCCTTTCTTTCTTCTACACCACCCTATAATGGGGACCATTATATCTTTTGTTTTTTCTTATATAGTTTAAAAGATCACTTCTTCATAATTTAGACCTTAAAAATAAAATTTATCAATTTAATCTTTTAAATACGATATTATATAATGGTTAACTAATAATATAAATTTGGTTAAGTATAAAATTTTATTTTTAAAATATTCTAAAAATATTAAATCAAAATTACTCAAGTATAAAATGATACGTCTGAAAATACGCAAAACAGAACAAAAAAAAGCAGGGCCCTGCTTTGCCATTAACACCTAAAAAGCAACGCTTAGTAGAAGAGTATAGTATACACTGTTTGTGTCTTTTCGACCACTTCCTTCATTCTTCTTCTTCTTCTTCTTCTTCTTCTTCATCTCTCAGAATTTCTCACCCATTCTTCATTCTCTTCAAACTCTTCTCTCTGCAACATACACATGTACAATGGTTTCCACAATCAGCCAATGTGTGCATAAGTCTGTAAAATAATATGAAATGATATTAAAAGGCTCCTTTGTGCCCATCATTAATTCATTAAATGTTTGGATAAGCACTCATAAAAAAGATTTGGTTAAGTTTAGAATTGAAAAAAAAATTAAATAAAAATCTCAAAATATTAAATTTCTTTAAATGCCCATCTTTATATTCTGAGATTTTTCCTTTTTCCCCTTTTGCTTCATCATTATAAAGAACTATTCAATGAGACAAACAGTACAATGTGTTCTTAATCATTACGAAAGCAAGGAGGAACTTAATCCCATAACAAATTCTTAAGACCCTTTATTCAAGAGCCTAATTGGATTAATTAAAGCCTATACATTTAACATAATGAGAACGTAGTCCACATAATAAGGATTACTCATATAATTGAACCTTGCTTGATCTGAAACTCGAGTTTGAAATATCTCATTCCTAGCTATGCCTATGCCTTTAAATGTGCTTCAAACATCACACTCTCTTTTAGTCTTTAACTTTGATCTTACAATATCTGCTTTCCCTTTTTACTATTTAGCTTATGCCTAAAATTTCGTCACTATAAATATTCTAACCTATAAAACGGTCCCCTGTCTCTCAGGCTCTCAGTATTACTCTCTTCCTCTGTTTTTCTCTGTTTCTCTCTTACCTATAAAACCAGTAACTCCAGTTCCGCCATTGATTTTAGCTCAATGTCAAGAACAACCAAAAGGGTGTGTTTCAGTCCTCATGTCAAGCACGAAAAATCAACCATTTTTGTCAAGCATGGTGGCGGCGGTGTGAAATCGTCGCCGGTGAGTTTTCTGCTGCGACTAGGAGAAAAGGTGGTGGCAAGAGCTATGAGGGTTGTTTCTATGAGAAGAAGGTCTTCTGGAAAGGTGTCTTCGTCTACTTTGATTAGGTCCCGTTCGTTATCAGACCCCACTGATTCACATCGTGCTGAAGCTGTTGAAGATTGCATTGAGTTCTTGCATTCTTCTTCTTCAAGGGAGAGACCTAGCTAGCTAGTTGAATCTTATAAATATTGGGACCAAATATATATCAGATTAAATTGTCGTATTGTGTATCTGTTTTTAAATACGTTATGTAGAATTGAAAGAGATGCATATTGTAGAAGAGGATTCTCTGGTAAAGATTGGCTTATCTTTAGACAGAACTTGCAATTTTAAGTCTTTTTAATCATTGGAATTGTCGTATTGGGCTTTTTTTTGGCTTATTTTAACCTGTGTATAATTAGTGGCTAATTGAACTATTTCTCACAAGTCTTTTCCAAATTGAACAGTTTTACCAGGTTGCATGAAAGAGGTTTAAAATCAGTCTGCATAATATCCCATCTCCACTGAAAAGAATGATCATGCTAAACTCAACCATTCTAGAATGACAATACTTTGAAACTTTAATAAAGTATAACAATGTCATTAGGAGTAGTAATTCTCTTTAGTTAAAATAAGTATAATACTTATCTTTACAATTAATTTAGAGGTATATTCAGAAAAAGGAAGCTAATAGTAGTGAACTTAAAAAAAAAAAATCAGCATTATATTATTTTTTCTTCTAAAAGAACTATTTCATACAAAATCTGATAATTGACCTTTAAGAAGTTACAAAATAGGATGCAAGAAAAAGATATTAAAGTAAGATGCACATAATACTTCTTCGAAGTTCTTCCAAACATAAGTATTAAAAGATCTTGATATACTTTGAATTCAATTTCTATTCCCACCTTCCCAAAAACAAAATTGATCTACAGAATTTTTTCAATAAAAAAAAAAGCAAGATGCAAGAATAAATTACTCTAACAACTAAAGTCACGGAAGTAAATTAGTAACACACATACCACCAACTAACAACTAAATTTTTAAGAATTTTATATCCAATAAAAAGAAAATTTGAACCCATAATTCTTTTAATGCAAAAATCATTGATAATGTCGTTCAACAAGACAATTAATTAGGTGACCAGCAATTTTAATGGGTACTGGGCCTGGAATGAATATAACCACTCAAAATACTGAAAATTCTTGTATGATACATCATTACCACACACAGCTCATGGACAGAAACATTTTCGAATACATATGCCTCTACTATGCATAATTGACCATGTCAGACTCGCACTCATGTCCTTAAAAAAATCAATGTCAGTGAATATCCTAATTGTTATCCACTTTACCTCAACCTTTTGACCACGGAATTTGTTATCCTACAGAGAACTTAACTCTGTAATTCTCAAAGATCCAACTCTTCTCTTCAACTTAGAATGTTTTTTAAATATCAATTTATGTCAAATACAATTTTTTTTAATTATTATAGACATATTTTGTAAAAGACATTCTCAAATTGCCCCTTCCTCAGGGAACCAAAACAACAGCTTTTTTCTATACAATACAAATCATGGTCCTCCAAAGGCCTAACAGTGGTGCGATGCTAAGTGTGCCCCTGAAAAAGAAAAAAGAAAAAAGAATTGACCCAACCACTGTTTGGCAGTGATACCTTGTCTTTTTCTTTAGGAAATGTTGATGAACTCCACAAAAGCAGCAGTCTAACATTACAGACAACCAGTGGAACAGTCACAAGCTTGAACTATTACCTGTAAAGATTTTGTATTCTTTTAAAAATGGTGATAAAAGAGACTTGCCAGGTCGGTTAATAACAGAAGAAGCAGGAAAAACAACTATAGATAAATAAATATATAAGCATGTTAAAATTTCTATAAAAAATTATATCTGATAATCAAGCTTACATATCTATTCATAATTCATTGTTGCTTTGATCTATTCGATATGCTAATAATTTTCAGTCCACTACTTATATCATAGTAAGAAAAGAAAGAAAAATGATTCCAAATTGCATTAAGAATCCAAGGAGAGATTCTCAAGTTCTCGGATTCCCTGATTGGAGGCTTTTTTCAACTCAAGGGCTCTCTTGTAAGGGGGGGCAATAGGGGGTTGTACAGGATCCAAGCTCTGATATGTTCCCTCAGCAACTTTAGGTAGTGGGTATGAACGATCAGAGTCATACCCACTGAGGTCCCCGCAAGCTAGGAATGGAATATACACCTTATTAGGGCCTTCCAGCCACCCGCTACTACAATCTGCAGACACGCATGCGTTATTAGTCATATGAGATCAACTCAAGACTCAAGCCATCATTATAAAGAATGTGCGAAGAATATGCAACTTTAGCTGAAAAGAAGAAAGTCTTGTACACATGCAGTGTACATATATGCGATGGTTCAGATTTGATCTATACATATGGGCCCCACTTGTGGATCAATTTGGAATTTGCATGTATGTAAACCAGATAAACACAAGAATTCTTTTATGATGCTTGTGCATATGTTATGGGGACCTGAACTTACCTATATCATCAGCCCCAGAAGGACTTCCGACCCTCTCTAGCAGGCAATGCAAATCTTTTGGATTGAATCCTTCAGGAGGTGAATAGTTTTCGCAAACTGCAAATGCCTCTGCAGGGGTAAAAACCAAGAATTAGCACAAATAGTAGAAGATGTATTTCAATTTCTCAAGATATTCTACATTGCATAATCGAAAGTTTACATAGGCTACTTTCAAGCAAAAAAGAATTGCATGACTCTCAACAACAATTCCTCCCAGAAGACAATCATAAAGAAAAAAGCAGACATGTCAAAAGTTAAGATAGGAAGAGAAGGGGAAACTAGAATTTACCTATGCTAGAATTTCGGCTGCTTTTTGGTTTTGCAAAAGTCACTACAGGGAAAAATAACTTCAGCTGCAAATTAAAAACAGAAATAAAAAAAGCACGTGTAGTAGAAAGTAGAACTGATATTGGTAGCAGAAATATAAATATGTAGTGAAAGAAGATTCTAGGGGAATTCCAAAACAACTGATATTGGTAGCAGAAAGTAGAACTGTGTGCAACAACGTCACAAGGAGAACATAATTTGATATACTTTCATCAGCAGATTCTTCTAACTCTTTAAAAGGAATTCTGTTAGTGATGGAATCAATTAAAAAATTCAATTTACTTTTACTAGTGCACTTTGTGAATTCTCAAGAAGTTGCTTAATAGTTAGTGTGTTTTATTTTCTAACAAAGTACAACTAGATTGATTAGTTATCATCTAATTGGCTCATCGTTTCCCTGTAGAATTCTGTAACTCACATTAAAGTTTACTGTAGTTCATTCCTTTTCTAGAGAAAGTTGCATAAATCTGCATCTTTAAAATGTGGTGACCTAACTTTCAAAATCACAAATCTAATGGCATTTGGATTAGCTGTACTGTTTGTAAAGGCGTCTACTTTTCATTCTAATAGAACCCAAGTGACTTTAGCGACCCTTCCTCAAAAGTTAGCCATTGAGGGAGAAGAACCAAATCATGTAAGTACCCTATCAAGCATCCTATACTACTCGATGTGGAACTTGAGTAGCACATCCTATCCTAAGGACATCCCATACTATTCCCAGTCCCCATCACATTCTCATTTCTCAATGTTAATCATGAGTCCCAGAGAAGAACATCTATTGTTAACTTCAAGGTTATGAAAATCGGACCGAACTAGACTGGCTGGTTCGACCTGAAAACCAACAAACCGGTCATGACACCTGTCCCAAAAACTCACAAAACTAGCTATTAAACTGGTCGGTCCAGTGGTCCAATGAGTCAGAAGAAGAAAGGAAAAAGGAAAAAGAAGAGGAAAAGCGAGAGAAGAAAATTTTTATGGGAGAAATAATAAAAAGAAAAGAGACTGAAAATAAGAAGAAATGGAAAAAAGAAGGAGAAGAATGAAGATGAGGAAGATGAAGAAAAAAAAAATGGTCTGCCTAGCCTTTTCTTTCTGATACTTTTCCAAATGCTTTTTTATGTGTATATGTATATTCTCCGGCAATTCAATTTATTTTATCAAGAAGAAGAAAAAAAAAAGAAATGAAAGAGAGACATGGGGTCACGAGAAAGAAAGTGCTTTGGGAAGTTAAACATGAATTGAAAAATATTGGGAAATGAAGATAATAGGTACTAGATAGGTGACCTAGGTACATATGAGAGAGAGAGAATGAGAGAAAAAAATAGTATTGTGATAGAATAAAAGTAAATAAAATATAATAAATATTGTTTATTTTTACATATTTTTAAATTTTTTTATAATAAATTTGAATAGTGTATTAATTTTTTTTTAAAAAATTAAGATATATTATATATTTATTTGATTGTATATGTAATAAAATTATATGATATATTTATTTTATTATAATTTATTTATTTATTTTATTATAATATAAATTTAATATATAAATATTAATATCGGTTCGACCATAGTTGGACCATGATTGAACCAGTGAACCGTGAACCAATACCTCGATCAATTCGATGACCGGTTTGGTTTTTAAAACATTAATCAACTTTATATGGATGTTGCAAAAGCTATTTGGAATGGCTATAATGTGATGGGGATGGGTATAGTATGAGATATCCATAGGATAGAATGGGGTACCCAAATCCCACATCAAGTAATATGAGATGTTTCATGGGATATTTAAGTGGTTTGATTCTTCCCCCTCAACAGCTAGCTTTTGAGTTGAGTTTCATCGTAATGAAAGAAATAAATCCAAAACATGCTTTAGTGAATGTCAAATTATACCTGACAGTATAGAAGACTAGTGTCTTTTCCTCTAAATATCTTTGCAATAAACTTCCCTCCTTCCTTAAGTACATGTGTAACAATTGTTAAACCCTGCAAGGAATAACATAGTAAGCATCATCAACCTACAACAAAATCTAGCGCAATTGTCACACATAATTATGAAACTGTTTGCAAAATGAGGAATAAACATTTAGGAATGTGGTTCATATGCACCATGCATAACGTGCTTCATAGCAGTGAAAATGGATTGATTGAAAACCAAGAACAAAACATTATTACATACTGGCTTTGGAAGAGAATAAAGAGGAATTGATAAAAATTGAGTGGTCAGCATAATCCACCCTTCAGAAAATATTTTCATCTTCAATATAAATGAAAAGAAGGTGAAAGACAGCAAACCAAAAAGGAAAAGAACATAAAGGAAAATTTCATTTATGAGAACAATTAAGAACTTACTGCTAGTATGAGTTGGGACTGAACGAATTCATCCATGTCATGAAGACCCGTAACTGCACAACAACATAGAAAAAAGCTAAGTTGTCTAGCATATACATAATCATAAATATTATGCATCAAAATATTATGAAGTTAAACTATGAATATCCTTTACCATCCGGGGCACCGTCACATACAACCAGGTCAGCCTTGCAGCCATCAAAATGTTTAATGACCTGAAGAAAGAAGACAAACAACACATTCACATACTCTGGTATAATAACCAATTGAGCACAATCAAATTGGCAGGTGACAGCATTGAAAGAGCAAGTCCTATACTTCCAAGTTCCAACTAATCCTTGGAGAACGAGACTATTGAAGAAAATTGAAGAAAAGTATTGTTTAAAGCCCACTGGAAGAGACAGTGTGCATGCCAAATCCATAAACATGAATTGAGTTGATTTTGATGATGCTTAAACTAAACCCTGTGGGACCATACTGAGGAACTACAATGATGAAAATAATATGATTTGGCACACCATTATAGTAACTTTCCTTCAATCTGATAGCTATCTTCTGTTTCTTTACAGCATATCTAATATAGTTTTCTTATCTCCAATGAGTAAAGAATACCAGAAGGAGTAGCAGGTGTGTATCTAATATTCAAATGAAAGAAGAGCAACAAGTATATAATAGTTGTTGACAGAATCAAACGTATGACATTCATAATGTATACACATGCTTCACTGCTGGGCTGGCCCTAACCCAAACTGCCATGGAAGCATAATATCTTGGATACCTGGCCTTTTTTCACCCACCCCAATAGAAAAGGACAGTTATTTATTTCTAAAAGGAAAAGGGTCAATCCAAAATATGAACTTTTAAATAAATTTCAATAACATATGGACAACACTTGTCTTTCTACTAAAATGAAAGGCATAAATGAAAGAATTAAGATAATAGAGCTGTATATACCACTTCAGCAGTCCGGGCATTAGTTATATCACCCTGCACCTGAATAACACCTTCAATTGGAGCCATTGGCTGCAGATCAATAGCAACAATAAGAGGAAGATCATCATCCCTGCATATCATGATGCAACTGGAAATTATGTTCTTGACAGAATGATAATTGAGATAATTAAATTGTAAGCAGTGATGTTTTCAAATATACATCATAATGAAATATGTTTGTGCACTAGTTCAGAGCATTGCAACTGTAAGTGTTGCTTTAGTTTTTAATTAACAGTTCAAAAACATCAGTTTTGCATGACCACTGAAAATTTATTATTTAAGTAATCAAGTCATGCCTGCTAAGACTGAAAGAACAATTATTTTCCAACATCTTATATTATTTAAGTTTTCAGGAAAAAAAAATATAAATAGTTTACAATGTATCAATATTCAATAATAAAAAAAAGTATATGATAAACAATGAGCAATTTTGATGTATTGCTTATCCTCAATATTGTAATTTCTCTTACTGATGTATTATTCTATTAAGAAAATACATATACAAAGTGTAAGATAGTTTCAATCCATAAATGCTTAGAGGATAATATGGATAATAATCATTTTTCAATGGCAATCATGGTGACATTCTCATGTAAATTTTCACCATTGGGACAGTCAAGAACTTTTAGACACCAGTTCACATAACTAAAAGCAGCCAAAAAGAAATTTATTAAGGAAATCCTCAGGAAAGCAAAGAACTTTCAGAGACAGAGAACTTACTTTGCATCAGGTGCAAGTTTTGCAGGGAGATGCAATTTACGACTCAAAACCTGAATACAAGAACTAGTTATTACCCAGTGATTCAGATGAATTCGACATGATATCTGTAAATACATGGCCATAACTGAAATTTTTTATCAGTGTTCTTTCTAGAATTTCTTTTAGCCAACATAGAAAAAGGAAAAAAAAAATGATATCTTCTGCTACAACATTTCAAGTGTATTGTTCTACATCATTCCTATCCTCAACATGATCATAGGTTGACTTCTGTCAAGAGAAATCATGTAATTATGTCTTTCTACAATAATGAAGATTGATGAGATACCAAGGCAACAAAGGAAAACCGAAGACGTTTAGTTGTGGAATAATTCCTTAATTTGGACCAGTCCACAGTTTAAGTAATTAGCTATGAAGAATAAGACATGCATAGAGTCTCTCAGGTGTGATGCCTAAGAACTCCGTCTCGACCCTCAGTCTTTTTCTTTATCCCCATCTTATCTAACATGCTTTTCTCTCAAATTTAACTCCATTACGATCTAATTTCTTGGACCAATAACCTTAATTACCTGATTTTATAGAACCATAAACCAACTAATTATTACATCTGTTCAAATGTATCGTCCATTTAGGAATTCAAACACCAAGACAATGACAATTTCTAATCACTAGTACCTGACTCCAGCTACCAGGGGCAGCACATAAATCTACCACCCGTTTCACTCCTGCAAAATATAGATACACCTGTAAGGATACATATGTACATAAGCACATATATGTCTCTGCATGTTGTGCTGTTTAAACTGCAAAATAAGAGGTATGACAAACTTCCATTATTTCTAAGACACTAAAGCCAAAAGCTTTCTAGTATTAAGTGTTAACACAAGGATGATAAGCCAATTTGCAAGTGCTTAATTTCTATTTCTATTTAACAATCTAATTACGTTCTCAAACTCTTCATCTGTAAATCATATAAAACAAAAAGTCAATTGGGTCATTGAATTCATTCATGTCTTCAAAAATCAATCAAACACAATTATTGTGATAGAATAGTCTGAAAATTTCAATGAAAAGGCACACACCTTCAAATAAGTTGAATTCCTCATCTATCTGAAGAAGTTTGAAGGCACTTCGAGCACGCCAACCTTCTTCTTTTGCTTTCCGGTAGTAGATATCCTGTAGAAAGTCCAATGAAACATAAAAGCAGCAAAGGAAGTAGCATAGCATACTTAGAGAGATACGCCAGTCATACCCTCTTATCCCTAGAAGCCTTGCCCATGGTTTTCACTCACGGGTACACTTTTTTTCTTGTCACCAACTCAAGAAACGAAATTCCGTACCGTATTGTACAACTTCTATAATTTTCGATTTCGCAATTACTGAAAAGAAACTATGAAGGAGTTAGCTTTATTTTATTGCATCGAAGAAAAGCAGCCGAAACTGCAGCTCTATAAACCCTAACACGACGAAGGAAGAAGACGAAGCTGTATCTTCTGCACTCCCACAGTATAAACGCTCCGTTTCGGCTTTGCAATATTTCACAAAACACTTGAACATTTTTATTTAAAAAGGTGTGAGGAAAATGTAGGTGTAGCTTATCTTTATAAAAATATTTTGCAATGGTAATAAATAGAAATAATATATGAAAATAAATAATAAAAAATATTGCATAATACTTACAACAATGAGAATGGTAAATACCTCTTCAAAATTTTGAAAGTTTATAGTTATACCTAGTTAATCTTCATGTCATTTTTTTTTATCTTGTACCATATATAATAAATGAACAAGTTAAAGGATTAATCAATAAAGATTAGAGTAAATAAGTTTATAACTGATGTGTTAATTAGCACATTAATCTTCTTATCATATATATTTTACTCTTGCACTGATAGTTTGATAAAATGAAAAAAAAAAAGGACCAATCAAATATAAATTAGGATAAATGAATTTATAATTTGTTATTTATGTGTTTCTTACCACATTTATAATTTGATATGTCAATAAATTGGTTCTATTAATCACTATATTTAATTATTCATTTAATTGATAACATTTAAATTTAAATGAATAGTCAATTGGTTCTCAATGGATGGCATTTAAGTTTACATCAACTAAATTAAAAATAACGATTTTATTTTACTTCTTTAAATTTAATAATTTTTTTAATTTAATCTTTTATATTTAAAATTATTATTAATTTAATTTTTCTATCTACAAATCATTAACATATATAATAGATATATTAATTTGAGAGATGAAAAAATTGTTAAATTTAAAAGATAAAATTAAAAAATTATTAAACTTAAAAAATTATTAAACTTAAAAAATTAAATTAAAAAATAGTTAAATTTAAAAGATTAAATTAAAAAAATTGTTAAACTTAAGAGACTAAATTAAAAATAAAAAAAATGAAAAACTAAATTAAAAAAATTATTAAACTTGAAGAATCAAAATAAAATTTTTGCTTTTAGTTAATTATGCATAATTTTTTTTAATTTAAAATTTTATATTTACTTTTTATCAATGAAAATAAATTTGTATATACTTTTTATTTTTAATATAATAAATATAGTTAAACTTATAGTAAATTTTAATATAAAATTCTTCGTATAACCATAAAAATAGTTAAACAATTTTATTATTTTAAAGCAAATCATACTATATAAAATGTTAATTTAGTTAAAAATAAATAAATTGAGAAATGTGTGTAATATTGTATTAAATTTTGGAAGTATTAAGTATAATTTTAAAAATAAAAAGATATCAAGTATAATTTCATTAAAATTTTAAAAAAGTTAATATAATTGACCAAAAAATTAAATAATTTTAATTTTCAAAATACATTAACAAAATTTAATATAAATTTTTTTATCAAAATAAATAATAGAAATCAACTTTTAAAAATTCAAAGGTCAACATCTATCCATCATATAATTATTTTACTTTTTATAATAACTCAAAGTGTTAGTATTTAGTTTAAAACTTTCACACCAATATTTTAATTAAACTCTAATATAGAAAGTAGAATGTAAAGTTCTCTTTGAATGTTATTTTATTTTTTAAAATTATTTTATAAAATTAATTTTAAAAATTTATATTAGTATTATTTTCATATATTTTCATATATGTTATTAATAAAAAAATTTTATGTTTTTTTGTTTTAGAAAATCAAAATTTAAAATATCTTTTAATTATTTTATATTTTTTGTTCTCAAAACACATTTTATTTTTTTAAAAATAATTATTCAAATTTTTTTTTTACTTTTTTTAAAAACCAAAAATAATTTTTAAAAATTTATTCAAACACACACTAAAAGTCACTTAAATTAAATCTAAGTAAACTAAGAATTGTTTTAATATTTATATTTAAAAAATATATAACTTCTTCAGTCCATGTAATGTTTAATTCAAATCTGAGTTTATTTTTTTTTTATGAAATAATTATAAGAATTTAATGTTTCCTAATTAAAATTTCTTGCGACTCCAAAGCAAAGTTGGGGTTCATTTAATTTTTCTGTTTTTTTAAATTAGTATTTTCATTGAAAATAAAAAAAATGATTGAAAATGAATACATTTTAATAAAAAAATATTTTTTAAAAGTATTTTTAAAATAGGCTGAAAACAAAAAAAATCTAAAATGTTTATTTTTTCATTTTCATGTAATAATCTTTATTTTTGTAATTTTTTTAAAAAGTAAACCTTTTAACCATATATACTCTATCATTTAATAATAGTAAAACTTAAAAATTAATAAAAAATTATAGTCATTAAATCAATTTGACTTAAAAGCTAATTTTAAAAAATAGAAACAGAAAATAAAAATTAAAAATTTCGCCAACTAGACACATCCTTACCACTCCACTGTCTTGTGATAAAAAACACTTATGTGGCTGATAAATGAAGTCAAGTATAGAGGAAGGTGAAATGCTTTGAAAATAGCAGAGTAGCAAAACCAGAGATAGATAAATGCTGAAAATTTTCAGTTGAACATTACAATTGACAAATTTCATGGGTAAAAGTTCAGTTCAAAACTAATATAAAACTAAACGCATAAATATAATACAAAAATATCAAGAATGGCATGCCTCAAATGTAGACACTAATCCGTTCCCTTCACCCAAAGAAGCAAAGCTCAAGCTCATCATATGAACTCCTAAATCAGCTTCCACTTGCAGCAGGGACTGTAACTGGCTTTGCATCTTCAGCTTTCTCATGTTCTTTGTTCAGCATCTGGAAATCAAATGTGTCAGTTAGAACTGCAAAATACTGCCAAGCACTGATAATGACATGGAAATGGAAGAACATGACATGATAATAATACAATTCGACCTTGTTTTCAGAGTATCCATGCATCACAATATTGATATCATATCAACTACTTTAGTCTTTGGACGTGGGAAGGTTACCTTGTTATTTATCAAGTTGTGAAGTGCAATGACACTCCGGATCAGAGAAGAAAGATATATGACCAGCATCATGTCATTTGTTTTCACTGCAGAAAGGAAAATGCCAATGAACACGAACATGAACATTGTTATTGCAATTATATTGATAGATCTAAGTTAGGAGACACAAGCATATTCAATATTAGATGTGCATTACCTGCAAAGGCCTTGATTAACTCTGACACATTGAGATTTGGAAGGAGGTTGAAGATGTCCTACAATTGTTGAACCAAAAGCAATCACAAAATATGCAGAGAAAAAGATCACTCAGAATAAGGAAAGATATCACTGATTTTTTTTCTGTGAATAGAATATAATATATAGTTTAGTCTACAAATTCTTTTATTTGGGCCCAATTTAGTTTTTTGGCTGGTTCACCAACGGACTGAGTTGACCCCCCAAAATAAAGAAAACTAAGGACTCAATTATACATTATGTTGTTTAAAGATCCCCCCAAAAAAGACAAAAATTAGTCATTATGTTGTTTGAAGGCCCCTCAGTTTGAAGGTCCCTCTCAAAAAAAAAAAAATATCAGTGATATTTTCAAAGATGTTAATTCAGTCAAAAAGACAAAAATAAACAAGGCCCCTTCTGTTCCTACACATGGGATATTCCATGCTTTAATTTTGTACGACAGTGGCTTACAAAATAAATTATTTTCCTGATAGATTCTAATATTTGAATTTTCTTACAAATGACTGCCTTTACAAGCCATGATTCTAAAACATTAGATTGTTTTGCACAGGATGCAATTGATAAAAAAAAATTCAAGGACTGATCCAGCTATAAGTTGCACAGTGTGACTAAATAAGAAGACGTTTAACTGCAATAGTTTTGTCAACATGGGCATCATCCAAGAAATATCAGAACAAAAAAGTCACATCACAGGCAATGTTCCTATTGTTCACATAGCCTTCCACATCAAATTAACAAACTTCAACATCCTGGAAAAAAACTCACAGGATTCCCATGACAGTTTTTCAGATATATAACATTTAGAAAATTACTTGACTCTTTAAGAAAAAGAGAGAGAGAGACACACACACACACACACATACACACACACACACACACACACACACACAAAAAAAGAACTCAACAATAATGGATAGAACGAACAACCAAACAAGTTTAGTTTTAGATAATCAAAATGTAATTGTACCTGCAGATGGTAAAGTATCTCATGGTTTAAAGGAAGCTTTCCGTCAATAACCAAATCAAGATAACCACGAATCTCTTTTAATCTTGCATCTAAACCCTTTAGTGCTGTAAGTTTACCAGAAACCTGAACAAAGTAGGAAGTCATCGGTTCAAATTCTATATTAACTGGCTAAGATTGTTCAAATAGAAGTTTAAGGATATATTTGGATTGAGAATGGAGAAAAGAAGGGAATAGTCAATTTAGACCTTCATCTTGATTTAAATCTACATCAAATCTTCCGTTCCCCTCTATTCCTTCTCTATCCTTCTCCTCAATCCAAACATATCCTAACTTACAAGTTACTGGTGAAGGAAATACACTTGAAAACAAAGTAAACTACTGGGAAGGGAAAATGTGCAATTGGAACCTCAGTTGCAAGTGTACTTATGGTTGTATCTTTAACATCTCTCAACAAGTGTTCAACTCCTGTAGATGAGAAACAAGATGTTGGCACTAATATTTGATAAAAATGATTTATAACTTAACATGAAATCAATTTCTGTCTACAGTTGCTGATTGAGGAAGAAATGCCAAGTGCTAACAGTAAACTACAATGTTTTATTTCATAGCATACCAATTTCCTCAACCTCATGAGCAGCAATTTCTGAAGGCACGTGAACAAAAACCTTCTGGCTTTTCTGTGTAGCATTCTGTTATGATAAATAGCATTAGCATTTTTCAGGAAGTATTACAAGAAAAAGAAATCAGTAATCCTATTTCAAAACCCTTGAAAATTATACAATAATGCAAATAATTTATCTCTATAGAAAAGTGCCAGGTACATCATATAACTCTTACCTCCTTTACTTCTTCAACATCATAGTAAGCCTTGGTAGGTATTCCCAACTCCTTAGGCTGGACATCAATGATGACCAACACAGGATTTGGGACATAGCTAGCACAAGAAAAATAGATTAACTAACGAGGAAAACAATCTTCAAAAGTTTGAGAGGAGAAGAAAACTAACCAATAAAGAAAATTCCACGCCAAATACTTTTAGAAAGCCATTAGTACACTAGTTTTTCATAAAAACTAACATTCTGATAGGCAACCTTCACAGTGTAAAGTATGTAACATCATAATTTATTTTCTACAATGGATTTTTAAATAGGTAAAGAGACATAGTCAATAAGGGCAAAATTAACTTACGAACAGAGTAACATGCAAGGAAAACACAATGTTTCACAGTATTTACCAGAAGTTCATAAAAAATGAATATGCATGTTCTTACTTGTGGAATAATCTGTGAATATCAAGATCATTCTCACGCAGCTTTGGGCCCGTACTGTACCATCCAACAACATGCTCCTTAGCTAAATATGGCCACCATGAGAACACAAGTTATTGGTGTGATTGGTACAAATCAAAATTCTTAGATAAGAATTACCATACACAATATGTTGATGCAAGATTACCATTTATTCTCTTAAACATAGAAAACATAGATTCATGGTAATTGTGGTCAAGGAACCAGATGCTCGGGTCCTTGTCATCTTCCTCAAAAGGCACTGAAATTACAAGATCATGCATAAGAACTGGGGCTCAAGAATATGGAATATTATAAAGTGAAAATGTAATAAAATAATCGTAGTCAATATGCCCTCCATGTTGACTTCAATAAAAAGCTCAACAAAGCAAGATTTACAGATAAGAATTAGCAATAGAAACACTAAAATTTCAACAATCAATGATGTCCAATCAGTGGGCCATAACCCAGTATAGGTTTGCTTACAACAGACTTGAGGAGTCAATAGAAGAATAACAATAACCAGAGTTGTGTTTGTTATCTCCCTTACACTAGAATTTTTCAAACACTAATCTACAAAGCAATTCCTCAACATAAAAATCCATGCTTCGAAAAATAAATAAATAAAAAGCCAAAATTTAGTCATTCCACATAAACATAAAGTAGCTATATATTGAGATAGTTATAAAAGATTAAAAGTCAAGGATGCTGATACAGACATTTATTGTTGAGGGGTCTATTAGCTAAACTCCCAAGTTTGAAGGTTCCATGGATTTTCTTATTCCAATTCATAATCCCCAATCTTAGCGTGCCCAAACAAAGTAGTCAGGTGTTGCCATTTGTATTGAAAATTTTATAACGCTAATTCTCCTTCTTATTTAACTAGAGAAACATCAGAATGCTTCAAAACCCACTTTAGTTTTTGCGTCCCGAAGTTCGAAAAGTAAAATTTGCATAACTTTCCCATAAAATCTCAAAGCAAGCAAATCCAAAAGTCAAAATTTGAAATTGCAGCGATGGGCACTTACCTGCGTAGCTGTTGCTGACATCGACGGTCCCCTTGAAGGAACTACCAAGCAAGACTCCAACGACGCGCTTACGAGTATCCTTGGCGACTCGATTGTAGTTGTCGACGATACTGAGAAGAACCAGTGGATGGACTATGACCTTCTCGATGGGCCTTGATGATATTTGCTGAGACTTAATCACGTCCATCTCATAAATCTCAAATTTCTCCCTCGCCTCCTCAAAACCCTTCCTTTCCTGTTTCTCTTTCTCCTTTGGGTCTCTGTTCTATAAACAACGAATAAAACAAGCAAACGCATCAGAACTCTACTTATATACCCAACAGAGAGAGGAAAAAAAAATTCGCGGTAAGAATTTTAAATTGATAAAGAATTACTTGGACCTAGAAAAATAAGAAATTTTTCATACGGAACAATAAAAATGTTAAAAGCTTAACATACAAAAAATTATAAATTTATACATTTATCATTAGTTTAACTCAATTTATATTAATTTGTTATATGTTTTCTAACGAGCTCAGTTAAAATCTGTTTAACCTATAATATAAGCTAAAGAGATATGATCATTTAGGCTGTTTTTAATTAGTTTATAATTTTTTTTTAACTCAAAGCTCATTCAAACGCGTTCTAAACAAATTAACTCATAAATATTAGCTCGTTTTAATAAATACTATCTAAAAATAAAGACAGAGGAAACTTTACCTATATCTAGTTCATTATAGATTAAATTAAAATAAGGAGTAAACAAATTGCATGTTACCTTTTTTTTTCTTTTTTTATAGCAGGCACAAAGAAAGTTAAATTACACAAAAACCACCTGACTTAACTAACCTAACCTAACCTAAGAAGCCTCACATATTTATACCTATTTATTTCGCCTATGTGCTGATCTAAAATACAAACATTAAAAGAGTGAAATGATTTTCCCATATTGTAGTTATCTTCAAGCACAAACTGGAATTGTTTGTCAACTTGTGTGCAGCTGCAATTAGCCTCAAATGGCTTGTCTTGAGGACACAAACACTACAACCAGTGTTCTTATAGGTTGTATTTATTGAAACCGTTTTGTTTAATTTAACTCAAATTAACTAAAGTTTTATAATAAAAATAACTCTCTTAATAAATTTTTATTTACAAGACTGAAATACAAACATTACAAATTTCATTTTAACTATTCTCACTAAGTCACCTATTGATTTAAATAACAAAAGTAGAATATCTGTAAGGAATCCAGCTTCAAGTTAGTGATTATCACAAGAAACAGATGTATAATAATTAAATAATTTCTGCATTAGTGAACTTTCCATCATTAACATCTTAGTCTCTCTATAATTTCAATATTTAACTTACTGCAATATAGAAAAAGTATTTCTTATATGGGATAAGTTTTCTTTTGACAGTGATATACTCAAAACAGAATCAAGATTCAATTGGCTGTAATTATAGAAAAAGGTAATACTTTTTTACTGGCTAACACTACGTGGTAACAAAACTCAACACGAACCAGCGAGTTTAATTTATCTGGACTGTGATGAAGGCGAACAGAAAATGACATGGGGATCAAGCATCTTGCCAATAAAATAATAACAACAAACAAAGTCTTTTTCTATTAAATAAGATGAGTGATATGAATCAAGTGAAACCAGCATATTATATCTTAACTTATTTTTATCCTGCCAATAAAGCAAAAACAATAGAGAAACATCGCAGAGGCTCCATGTTTGTGAGATGAACATAATTCTCCTTTTCTAATGCATTGTTCAGGGAATCGTCCAGTCCTTATCTGCAAGTAAATTATTCGGTTGAGCAGCGAGATCAATAATAACAAGCTCAATGAATTCGCTACACTTGGTTTAAGTGGCAGTGGCATACAACATTGTCCTTTTCGTTGTCATCTGTCACTAAATCTGCAACAAAAATGCAGAACAAGATTTAATGAGTTCAACATGAAAGGGCACTATCATAATAAAGCAAAATTAAACATAGCATTGCAATTATATATTCAATCATAGGCAATGGAAAGATGAAACAGTGGAACCATCTTCAACAGACTCATTAGGTTAAATTCTTTTAGCCATTTGTCATGAGTAATCCATGGTTTTTATTACAGTTAGCCTTCAAACCCAACTATTGCAGCTATCATAGAAGAGGTTGGGGGTTCGTTCCAGCCTGTGCAATATCTGATCTGCTTACATCAAAAAGGAATGTTGCTTATAACACAGGCATTTGGTATCAACAATGGAATGAAAGGAACTCAGGATTTGTTCACTTGGCTTCAACAGGTTATTGAATATTGAATAGTATATAGCAAATTGGAAAGCTTTACAAAATTGATCAACTTTTCTAATTTTAGTTTTCGAACTTCTTACAGTTTGTCACATGTACACAAGTGAGACCATTGTCACTAACACCAAGCTGCCCCATCACCATCTACACTAATTTCATTACAAAAATTGTTGATCTCCTAACACTGTCACCACAATAACCAGCATCGGACCAAGTTGAGCACTCATCACCTTAAATCATTGACTCAACCTTAATTGAACAATATTACCAAGTCTAATTTAAAAACACATCAGCACTACAATGTCAGCTCTTTTCAATTACCAACAGTATTTCAGCATTTGTCTTGCAGGTCTAAAAGTTTCAGCACTACTGTTCAATTTTCACAAACAAACTTTTGTTCTGGAAAGTCCCAGAAAACTTAGTAAGAAAAAATGCAGCACCTAACTTGTAAGCATCGAAGCTTTTGGTTATCTAGGAAAAAAAATCATCGAAAAAGCACATGGTAGATCACTAATAATGATAAAATCAATGGTTTAAACATTTAGAAGCTAGGAATAACCTGATAAAAAACAGATCCCCAACTTCAAAAAAAAAAAAAGATAAAAGCGGATATGTGAAAACCAATTCCTTTAATTTTTACATCAACAGTTATCTAATTGTACTTTGCTCTCTAAAATGCAGCTTGCACTCCTAAGGTGCTGAAGCCTGGTTATTGAATATACTTGTACCAACAAATCAAGCAATTTCAAGTACTGAAGCGAGTGCCTATCTGAAGAACTTCATTTACATTAAGTTAGAACTAAAGCTAAGACATCAAGATTAACAGAAACTGAAAATTTACAAACCTAAAGGCGTGATAGGTGAGCAAGAGCGAGCAATACCATGGGTTAAGATAAGATCCCAGACAAATGTTCGCCTGCAAAGCATACTTACTCCTCGTATGTCTGCCCTTGATCACCTAATCTACAATGGAAGAGGGAGGAAGGTCCAGTTAGAAAGTGACAAACCAAGAAAGCTTGGTGATGATAATGTAGTCACCAGACTACCTCAGCTTAAAGTTCTAGTAGAGAAACAGATTCCAATCAATTAATGATACGTTAGAAAGCAATTGGTGAGTAGCACTTCCTTGGACTAGATGAACCTTGTCATCTTTTCCTTCCAAAACATAATCAAGTTTGATAGCTTAAAATTCTGATTCACAGTTTCAAGTAGTGGTGTGTAAGACTAGAGTAATACACAAAGTTATCTGATAGATTTTATCCTTAAACAGAGCAGCATTTCAATTTTCAAGCAATCAAATGTCCATAAAGGACTTCAATTCCGGCTTCCATAAAAATTTTAGTGCATTACAAATTATTTTGCATTTAAATGGTCATCCGCGACATGCTGATGGAATTCAGAGGTTAATCTAACATTACAGTAACCAAGGAAGAAAAGTCACTATGGTAGATGCAGAAGATTTGTTGCAAATTAGAGCGACAACAATAAAAATAAAGAAATCTTGTCTGAAACCAGATTCTCGTACCCATGACAATTCCGTGATCACAAAACTGAAACTGCTCCAGAAGAATGAGAACTCTCCCACACCTCAATACCTTCAACTTCTTCTCTACTAATAAACAATCTGTTACCACCGCCTTCAATCTTCTTGATAATCCCTCTCTCTGAATTCTCCGTTTTATCCACAAAATTTCTTCTATACAAACCCTCAGCCCCCTCACTTTCTTCCTCAACACCATTTTTCATCTCTCCAAGCCTGGACCAAACCTCTAAATCTCCCTCTCTCCCCACAAACACTTGCCTCCTGTAACAGTGCATCACACTGCTGATAACTCCACCTATGTTCACCAAGCTTGGGTTCTTCTCTTTCAAATAAATCCACGGATCATTACCTAAATGCCGCATGTCCGCCATTGCCAAATCCCCGGATTGAGAGCAGAGCTTGAACAGAGTCAAGCCTTCCACGTCGACGTCAACACACGCAAACGAGTCCCCAAACCTACTACTTCTACCTGCACCTGGCTCATTCGTCTCCCAAACGACTTCTCCGGACCTTGGGTCCCACAACCTGATATACCCAGCGTACCCAAATGCACCGGCCGTGACGGCACTTCCGACGAGCACGCCGATCTCCGGTACCCAAGTCAGCTTGTCCGGCGTCATGTGCTTGGCCTGATTACCAGATTGCCTACCAAACTGAGACACGATCTGAAGCTTCGTTCTGTCTACTTCAAGGACACAATTCTCTCTATGCGGACAATCAAACGCGGCAAAAATTGAATTCTCTGAGCCAGTGATTGCTTTGACTCGGGCCTTGAAGATACGAGGATCAGAAGGATCAATCCAATGAACAGACCCAACATTGCGGCCGTCGGAGAAATCGTAAAAGTGTAGCCCCGCGTTGGATCCGGATCCTATAGCCGCAATCTCAGGCCAGACTCGGCAAATCGAATCGATTTCGTCAAGGTGAGTCCGGATGGTTCCGGCGTGGCAGAGATTCCAATCGAAGCTAGAAATTTGTCCACCATGGGCAATCCAAACGGATCCATCGGCGGCGACAGTGAAGGTGGAAGACAAACCCTCGGACGCCGGACGAATCGTGGCGATGATGGAGGCGTCGATTCCGTCCAACGGTGGCGGTGACATAGCCGCCTTGAATTGGGCGTCGATGCCGTAATATATGGCTTCATCGGCGAGTTCTTGCTTGGAGAATCGGCGAGCGATGGAGGGAAGACGATTGGTGCGGAGGAGTGAAAGAAGCACGGAGAAGATCTCAGGGTCGCGGTCTATGAAAACGGGATTAGGATCATCGGTTTCACGGTTGGAGAGTGTCGCGAGAAGTGAATCGGGACCACCGGAACGGATGGTGGAAAGCGTCGTCTCAAAGAGCTTCCCGCCGACGTTGAGCTTGATGCGGTCCTCGCTGGGGTAGGTCCCATGAGTAAAGTCGGAAGTTCCTGCCTCCATTAATGAAGCACCATGAAGCTCCTATGCTTTTCACCAAGAGGCAAACCTGGAAAATAATAACAAAAAAAGAAGTCAATTTTTGTTATCCTATCAAATATGTCTAGTGTAGAGTATTTGAGGTTCTACACATTTCTTTAATCAAATTGTTTGCGGTCTGACAGCCAAATGTTCACGAAAGCCATGGCTAAAGGTTCCAGAACTGATAGCGTCTAACCTCTGGCCTTCGGACGGGGGTTTGAGGACCGTGTTATTTTTGGTTGTCTGTATCAAACAGCATTGTTTTGTGTAATTTTTTTTTAAAAATTATTTTACTTACAACGTACTATTTTAAATAGATCAAAATGATACTATTTTATGTTAATTTTTTTAAAAAAATTTAAACATAAAACATACCATTTTGAATAGACCAAAACAGTATGTTTAGGTCTGTGAATTCTCTTTTTTTTTTTTTTGCGTACCTTTATTTAGGATTAGGAGTCAGCAACGGAGGTTGCCTCGACAACTAAGGAAGGAGGAACATCAAAGGTGGTGTTCTTAATGGCCCCATTATCAACAGCAGAGATTGAAGTGGCTCTGACTTTAACAGTGTCAAGCATTTGCTTTTTGATCTCCTTGGAATAGGCCTAGAGGATCTCGATGCCGTCATCCTTGGCAAAGGCAAAACCACTAGCAGTGATGAAAGCCTCATCCTCAATTAGGCGGGCGACAAAAGAAGCCTTGTCGAGAGGCATTGTCCCATAACGCTTAGAGAGGACAGAGGTCGTAGATAGGGTCTCGATTCAGAGGTCGTAGATAGGGTCTCGATTAAGCAATGGATGACAACATCACAGGTGCACTGGGTGGGAGGCCATATGCTGAAGGAGATTCCATTGGGTGCACTGGGCTTATGCTGGGTGGGAGGCCAAAACAGTGGGAAATTCACGGACCGAAACGCATCATTTTGGTCTATTCAAAATAGTACGTTTCATGTTTAAAATTTTTGAAAAACAAATTAGTATGAAACAGTGTCGTTTTGGTCCATTTAAAATGGTGTGTTTTGAATAAAAAAAAATTTAAAAAAAAATTACATGAAATAATGCCATTTTGTACAGATAATCAAGGACAACACGATCCTCAAACTGTCCAAGATCTAAAAGCCTAACCTGTGTTAATTTAGATCTTTTTTTGATAAACTGTGTTACTTTAGATCTAAAACTAGATTAAATCTTCAAAAGATATGGCTTCAGTGATAGAATCGATAAAATAGGATTTTGTTTTAATTTCTTACATTTTTATGATTTAATTAAAATAATTTTATTTTAAAAAATAATTTTCAAAAATTTTATGATATATTATAATATATATGTAAAATGTTAAAAGAGTCAGGAACAATCTTTTAAATTAAACTAAACATTTTTTTTTAAGGAGGAAAGAGACAGAAAACAAAGCAAACTACACAACGCAGTCACAAAGTGTGCTTGCACCATTCTAGTCTTCACTGAGAATTCTCTCAATATGCATAGGAGGTTCTTAGAAGACCTTCAACTCAAAGTCACCAAAATGGGCATCACAAGTCATATTATCAGCAACGCAGTTTCCTTCGCATTAGGTATGAGAGAAAATGATAGACCATTCTTGGGCAATCCACTTATGAATGCAGATAAACAAGGGAGCATAAGGGTCAATATCTGGAATATGATCTTTAAGCATATTAATTGTTGTGAGGGAGTCTGCCTCCACAACTGCCTGTCGAAAACCCTTAGACCAAGCAACCTCGAGACCACTAGCAATACCCCAAAGCTCTTCACCCAGCACACATTAGTTAACTAAATTCCTCATGAAGCCAGCAACGAAGTTTCCCATATGGTAAAGAACAACGCCACCACAAGCTACATTATTGGAAGTAGGTTTCCTAGAGCCATCAACATTGATATTGATCCTGTTTGGATCTGGCCTCTTCCAAGAGACCAGCTTCCTACCACGTGCTTTCCTTCAGTTGTTCGAGTTATTGGACACAAGAGTAGCCTACTTAGAAGTTCTAACCAACTGCAAAATGGTGATGACACGATCAGTAATTCTATGAGGTGGATCATTGAAAACTTCGTTACTCCTATCTCTCCAAATTGACCAACAGGCGATAGCAAACGAAGAGTTCCAGTCATCTTTACCTTGTCCCATATTAGACATTAAATTCTTCTCCAACCACTCCATACAATTCAAGCTAAAAAAGACATGCCAATGCTTAGGGTTCATTAGTCTCAACTAGATATTCTTCAGTTTTGAGCAATCTCTAAGGGTATGGAGAAGATCTTCTCTAGCATTGCTGCACTTAGCACAGTCATCATGGTCAATTAGACCTCTTCTCATACGAGAAGCATTAGTAATAATATGGTCATGGCCACATAGCCAAAGAAATGAGTGAATTCCCTCCATGCCCTGCCATCTCCAAATGGCTTCCTAAAGAGGCGTATTGTTAGCAGTGGGATGATTAACCATAGCTTGGTAAGCAGACTTAGTAGTGAACGAACCATCCCTGCTATGCCTCCATGCCACTTTGTCATTTTTGTTCTGAGAATAGGGAGTAAGACAGCCGCGGTCTTGTGACAAATCTCATCTAGTAAGAGATAATCGAACCTACTCCAATACCAATCCCCAGTGGTAGTAATATAATTTGCCACTTTGCCATTCCTCTCATTCGAAGGGATCAAACCTAGAGCGACCGAGCTGAGGATAGTTCCCCCTAAAATCCAAGGATCTGATTAGAAGCAAACACTCTGCCCATTAAGCATAATGTCATTTTTGCATCTATACTTTGACCGAAGAACTCGAGCCTAGAGAGAGAGTCCTTTTGATTCACAAGACCCCACCTTACCCTAACTTAGCTAAAAAAGCATGGTTTTGATCATTTATATGCCTTATTCCCAAACCACCACAAGTTTTAGGCTTACATATATTCTTCCAAGAGACCAAATGAATCTTCTTACTATCCAATGTGTCACCCCAAATAAACAGCTTCACTACTAGAAAAAAGGAGATTAGAGACGAAATTTTTTTTGTTTCTGTTCTATCTCTACTTTGTGTCAAATTCATCTCTAAAAGAAATATTTTTTAAAATTGATATTAAAGACAAAAAAACTTTCGTCTCTAATTTAAAGATAAAAATTAAAGACAAAATTTTTTTCATTTCTATTCCGTCTCCATTTAGTGTCAAATCTGTCTCTAACAAATATTATAGTTGTAAAAAAGCCCCAAATGCATTTGAGTATTTAGGCATTGTGCCAAATTTTCTCCACGAGGCCCCGCACGCGCCTTTCTCTCCACCATAACTACTCTGTCAGTCGTCGTCCCGCTCTTTGCCGTTCACCATCATCCGTCATCCATTGTCAGCGTTAGTGCTTCGCCATTAGTGCGTCGTCCATCACCAAAACGTCGTCCATGCTTCAACTTGCGTGTTTCACCGTGCTTCAACGACCACTGTGTGTCATCCACGCCATTTGTCGCTGTTTTATGAAAAACCCAAGGTAGGATTTATCTTCCCTCTTGTAATTTCAAGATTCACCTAGTAGGTCTTAGATTTTTAGCCCATTCTATTTTGGTTTGCGGTAGGATTTCTTCTATTTCTGCGCGTCATGCGTCCAGTGCTGTAATGAGTCTGGGCTAATGAAAAATGAGTGTGTGACTTGTTATAATGAAAAATGATATGTGTTTTTCCTATTAATAATATAGAGAGTTTTTATTGCCTATTGACATCGCTGCCTTGCCGTTCACAGAGAGGTTTGTTGCTTGTGAAAAATGAAATATTTTTTGATTTAGCTCGAGGGGAAAAACCCATAAAAAAGATGTTTGATTTGCACTTTGATATGATTTAGCTTGATTTTTGACTTTCTTTTCCTTAACTATTGTGAAATAAATAAACCCATTGATTTTTGAAGTTGTTTATGATTTTTAATATAGTTGATTTAGCGTGTTTTTCTAGGTATTCATGCTTGCCTTTGCCATTTTTGTTGTTTCTTTTCTCCATGTCCTGTCCAACTTCGATTTGGGAAACACATTGTGAATGATATAGAAGGTGTTATTTATTTCACAAACATGTATATCAAAGAGAAATAAATATGCATGTGTATTATGAGAAATAAATATACATCTATACCATTCACAAAAATCAAGTTTCTATGAACATATAATTCTTAGATCTCCACACAAAATCAGGCCTCAAGTCCCTTGATGCATTTCTCTCCAGCAAAACATATATTTCTGGGTACCTTTCTCTTATTTGTTTCTTTGTTTTTGAACTCATGTTTCTTGGGATTTCTTTGATTCAATTTGTCATGGGTTTGTTTGATTGGATTTCTAGGAATCAATTGACAAAGGACGACATTACAATGTACGCCTTTGTTTCAAAGAACCTAGGTGATGCTTTCCCCAATGCCAGCAAGTGGTACGAGGTTGTCTCTTCCCATCTCACTCAAAGATTTGTTCTTCTAATCTAACTCTCTTCAAATGGGTTAGAATTCTGTTATCTTTTCTTTTTATTTTTTCTATGAATATTATTTTTATTTTATTTTATTTAATTAGAAACTTGCTTTTGATTTTGTATGATTAGCTTCCCTGGAAAAGCTCAGGGTGTAAGATTAAGTGGCCAAGCTGCTCCTGCCAAGGAAGTTTGCATCAGCTTTAATTACGTCTGTTATTTTCTTGCTAAACATGTCCAGAAATATTAAGTTATTTATCTGAGGTTAATTTCTTTGATATAATTGAGTGAGTTAACCATGTATTATGGTTATAAAAAATATATATAATCCTTTCCTTTTTCTTTCATTTTGATATATATTTCCTCATGTTTGAGCATTTACTACATTGTATGCTTACAGGGTCTGTTTATGGGCAGTGCATTAGATGATAGTTATATAGGATCATCTAGAACGTTAAACCCAGGTTTGCAATTCGTAATATCAATTTTGATCTTCCTCAGAATATACTTAGTGTGCTTATCTCTTTTAAGAATTTTCAGAACTTGAAGTATGGTTTCTATCTTTTCATTTAACAATGTGGTGCATATATATGGCTTTTATGCTCATTTTACTGTGTATACATCTGTCAGGCATCCTAGTATGCATCACACATTCATTTTACTGTATCATATTCTATATTGCCTTTGCCAAAAAACATGTCTCAGGGGAGTACATCAGTTAGTAAATGAATGTCTTCCTTTGTTGGTGCATTTTTCTTGAATTTCATCTCTTATATCAATGATGCAAGATAAATGGTTGATATCCTTTCCCTGTAAGTTCTTTTGGTATTTTATGCATATAATATCTCATTTTCTGAGCCTCACGTTAGACTAGAGATGAGAAATGTGTCAACTAAAGTAGTCTATGTTATTTCTCTTCATGAAATCTCAACCAATACCCCACCTTTCATGAAAATTTAAGTTTCATTTTGTTTTAAAGATAGATGCATAGATTGTTTACATTTTTTATTATAGATGGTTATTACATTTTTCTAAAGTGGTCCTTCTTTGAAGCAGGGATTGCCACTTTTAAGATGGAATATGGACTTTGGGTTGAAGAGCAACATAGACTGAATGCAGAACTTAAAAATGCATTGCAAACTCAAGCCTCCAATGTGCAGCTACATTTACTTGTTGAGAGTAGCTTGAACGATTACTCAAATCTTTTCAAGATAAAAAATTATGCTGCAAAGGTTTATATCTTTTATTTAATCTCTAGAGTGTGGAAAGTAATGGCTTGAATCATTACTCAAATGATACTTTGAATGTTTTATATTTTATTGTAATTAATTATATAATTATTGTAAATTATGATAGTTGTATTATTAGTAATTATTGACAATAATATATGTACATGTAACATTACTTTTGTGTAATATAATAATATTTCGATCTATAATTTTATTTTTTTAATATCTATTTAGGTCACAGAAAATATAAAAATTAAAAAAAATATCAAATATAAAATGCATGTACAAAAATAAATAATTAAGAAAAAAAAATTTAGAGATAGAATATTTTCGAAATGGATTAGAGATGGAATTTCCGTCTCTAATTAGTCTTTTTTTTTTTTTTGATTTTTTGTAATTAGAAACAAAATTTTTACTTTAGTGACAAAAATTTTCATTGCTAATGAGAGACAGATTTTTTACTTTAACGATAGAAATTTTCATTACTAATTAGAGACAAATCAAAATTTTTTGTTTTTAATTTTTAGCCATGCGCTTTTTAGAGACGGATGATGTTCCGTCTCTAATCCATCTCTAAACACTTTAGAGACGGATTTTATGGTATTAGCAACAGATTTTTTCGTTACTAATTGTTGTTTTTCTTGTAGTGTGCTTGTTGTGTTTTTCTACTTTAGCGTAGATCTTAACCGGTAAAACCAACATCTGCATCGAATAAACAGGGATGGCAGACGTTACAGCTTTAGCTAAGGTAATTCTTCCTGCTAGAGAGAGGGTTTTATTCTTTTAGGCGATAAGCTTCCCTCAAACCCTATCTAAAATATAATTGTAGGTGCTTTTATTGACACGTTTGTGAAGAATGGGAACTCCCAAGATATTTCCCAAGGTCCCCCGTAAAAGAAAATCCCATAGCATTGCTTAACTCTGAGACTCTAGTGTGGCTTACGTTCTTGGAGAAAAAATTAATTCTAGTCTTTGCTACATTAATCTTCTGACCCTGAGCTGGTACAGAAAGCCTCTATACATTTCTAAACCCTATACCCTAAACTTTAAACGAAGAATAGGTGCAAAATATTAAGACCTTCCCTACTCAACCGAATTGGCCTCCAGTCACCATTATCAACTTCACGCTGGATCACATGAGCAAGCCGCTCTATGCACAGAACAAACAAATACGAAGAGATCAAATCCCCTTACTGAATTCCCCGAGTGGGATTGAAAGTGTCCATTTTAACATATTAACTTCGATGTTATAACTTTTATACAATGCTTTGAAAAGATCTCGTCTAAGGCCTTATAAACCTTCAACCATCTCAAGTATACTGGAATTCTTTTCACAAAATCATTGTTATGAATCAAGAAATAACGAAGATGAGATTTCATTATGGGAGAAATCAAAGATTCATTAATCTACCAAAACTAAGAGAATGTCACCCGTTATGTAAGGTGTTCAGATTTTTGGCAATTGAAATTGATGTATTTTTTTCCTGTAAAAGAGAGATAAAAAAATTAATTCACGTAATTTTTTTAAGGTTGGTCTTTATCAATGTAGGTTTTTTATTTTTTTTATTTTTATCTTTCTGTTACTGTAAAAAACTACTAAAAAGAACAAATACAAGAATTTAAAATCTTATGTGAGATTGTTTCAATTGGGATCCAATAAGAGAGTAGAGAGTACCAGTTCACCGTAACCTACTATTTTTGAAAGATAACTATTAATGGACATGTTAATAGAAAAATATTCTTTGAAATATTTTTGCAGGGTAAAATTGTTCAACTAAGAGAGTGATGAAAAATTGAAGAAAAAGAAAAATAAAGGGTTCATTCTCAATAATAGTGTCTAAACTTTTTTTTATCTCTCAGCTAATTTAAGAACTTTACATCTTTCTCTTGCTTTAAAGATTTCAAATCCCATCTTAACAAAATTCGAAGAAAACTCAAAGGCAGTCATCATCTTCATGGTACCCATTAATTTAGAATAAAATGAATGTTATGTGATGCAATGAATTAATTAGTATTTTTTTTTCACGGATGAATTAGTATATTATTTAATTTTTTAAGAATTGATTAGTATATTTTTTAACCTTTCAAAGATTGATTAATATGTTTTTTAATATTTTAAAGACGAATAATTAGTATATCTTGTCCCAATATTTAACATGTCATGTTAGTATATATGTTCATTAAAGATTAATAAACTCAATGAATAATGAATTAATTTTTGTGATCTTTTATATATTAAAAAGTATATTATAATTTTTATAAACTAATAAGTATATTATAATCTTTTTAACAATTAAATTGTAAGTGAAGTTATGTTTCAAGTATGAAAATTAAAGGATGTAATTCTTTTCATTTTCTAACTTAGTGTTTTGGTATTATTCTTCTTGAACCTATATATATATATATATATATATATATATATATATATATATATATATATATATATATATATATATATGTATCTATCTTTCATTTCCTTCTGGATTTTACTTGTACTACCTAATAATCGAAACCCACATGCATCAAGATCAGCTTCTTCTTCCATTCATCATAGTGGCAATCCAAGGTTGTAATCGCGTTAGTGATTTCCAACGATCATGACAGGATGTAAATTATGAAATTCTCTAATCTCTATCTAATCATCTTTATTTATTGCCAATTTATTGTATAAATTTGCAATTGTATGCATATAACTTAGCTGCTCTTATTCAATTCAGGTGAATTGGGTGCTTCATATATACTGCGCAATAAGTTGTTAATTTCTATACCAATTTACTGTGTAATGACAAGACACCACTCCATAGCATAAGGATCTTGTTATGACTTGTCAGTACATATAATTTTAATGTAAGGTATTTGTGTAGATTTAGACAGAAGTGTTCTAGCTGGACTTGCCTGTAACTTAATGGTCACTAATTATTATGGCAAGGTCATTACTGCTATCCACTACACTTCAAATCTATATACCTTACAATCCCTACATGCCACTCTCCTATATATCACATTCATTATTTCTGACAGGACAAACAATTTATGTAGAATCTTGAAGATATGTACTATGCTATGGTCCATATAACGGAAGTAATTGCTATTTGCTAACAAGAATAAAAGAAATTCATAACTTTTTTTCTTTTTACTTTGTAATTGATGTATTCAAAGTAAGTAAATCAAGTTATTATCTCTCATTACAGTGTCTTGTTTTCATCCTTGTTGCTCCTCCTCTTGAAAAATTCTTGTTTGTACATTCTTTTCGTTAGAGTAAAATATTGAACTTCTCAATAGCAAAAATTCAAACTACCTGAGTAAAACCTCTAATTTAATGCACAAACATATTGCATACTAAATTTCAGGACCGTACCCAACAGCATGAATTTATTTTTGGCACTTAATTATACACGGTTGAAAGTTCAATATTACCCACGTCTGGTTGATTAAAGTAGAAAAAGAATCTTGAGATACTTTGTAAAGTTCATAAAATAGAAGAGAAATAAAAAATATTAAGAGTGGTAAATAAAAGATTTAATTTAAATAAATTATGGCTCAATTATTTTTTATTTGTATATCTCTGATTAAAGTAATAAGTAATTTTTTTTTAAATGAGATTTAAGTTTTAGTGTTATTTTTGAAAATACTAGATGAATTTTTGAATATTGATAGTTTTAATTTAAAAAAAGCTCAATTTTATATTTATTAATATTTTAATACAAACATTAATTTTTTATGATAAAAAATAGATAATAAAATTAAATTAAATCTTAAGTTTTATACAAAAAATATTTATTTAATATGAAAGAATAGTAAATTTTTTTTCTGATAAAAAAAAGAAACGGAAGTGTACCAAAATCTATTATGAAATTAATGAATCAGGAATGTAATTTCCTGATTGATACATAGTATCATTTAGTTCTCCTGTAAGCAGATGAGAATTAAAAAGAAAGGAATCAAATTTATTGAAGTCTGGTGTCAAAAATACTTCAATTAGTGACCACACCTTATTTATATTAAGTTCTTACGTGTCAAATTACTAATTTATCTATTATTAATCAGTAATTAATACTTCAAGGATTCTACACATATTATTAGTCTCTATACATAATTATTTATTATAAGAACTATTAAATTAAATTAGATCACTTTATAGATCCTTAAACTTTATGACAGTAATATATATATGATAATTATTCTACAATACATTTACGTTTATATATCTTAATGTGTTTATAAATATATATGTATATAGTATACAATCTAAATTCTAACACAAGAGACTATATATAATTTGTATAATGTCTAAACAACAAACTAGCTAATACGCACAGACTGTAAGTTTTCACAATCCTCAATATCTTTATTTGTATGATATTGTGAATTGGAAACCCAATTAATTGAGAATGAAAAGAATGAAAAGGGGGTGATGATGATGATGATGTGTGAGTACTTAATTCCTCCCTCTATTTCAATTTTCAACTTTAATCCTTATTATTATTATTATTATTATTATTATTATTATTATTATTATTATTATTATTGTCCTTCTTAGATGGAACCCTCCCATCAGTCCCAGCAAGCATGGCATACTTATCCTTCCTCGTCAAATTGGTACACTCAAACCCTAAAGTTCCCGCCAGAACCTTCTGTATATAATTGGCCACCTCAATACTGGACTTCCCTCCCTTACACGTTAGTTCTTCTGGAAGCTGCTTCAAGAAGGTGATCTCATATCTGGGCATTGGGTTCATTAACACGAAGTACGGATCCAACAATTTATGCCCTCGAACTGTTGTCCCGTAGAACACACTCTGCTTCGTGTTGATCGCCACAGGCACAATCCTATCCGTTAATTCCGCGAACAGAGTACTGAACCTTAACAGAAATGGTTCTCTGCATGTCGTCCCTTCTGGACAGATCACCAAGTCTCCTTCTTCAAGCAATCTTTGTATAGTCTCTGCGTCTTTCTCTCTCTCTCGTGATAAACCCACCGTTTTTATTGGTGAGATTATCTCTGTGAACTTGCTTATGCTGTACGTGACGCACTTGATTTTTCTCCCCAGTGCCACTGCAGTCATCACAGGGTCCAGAACCGTACGGTGGTTGCACACGAAGAGGACACCTCCTTGGCCCTTCTTTGGGGGTGGGGGAGGCGTGCCCTTAACAACCAGACGGATGCCCAGAAGCTTGTAGTTGTACCATGCGAGCTTTTCGGGTAAGGGGATGTTAAGGTATACCCTTAAGGTGGAGAGCGTGATGCCTATGGGGAACCATAGCAAGGTCAAGAGTGCCACTAGAGGGGTAGGTCTTTGTGCAAAACGACCGTCGTGGAAGATAACTTGACTTAATAGTTTGTTTCTGGGTAGGGGCTCACACTTTGTTCTAGGCACCAGGTACCCTTCCTGCATACGACAATACACAATATGGATCAAAGATGACATACAAAATCACCATTACTAATTGTAATTTGCAGGGTAAAGTGGGTCATCACAACTCAATGATGAAAAACTGTACATGCGCAGAGAAATGAAAATAACGGTAATAATTTGTTTTACACGAGGCACAAGAAAAACTTCCGGATTTTCTGCTCCGCATTTTTTGTTTGGTGCCTGCTTGATGTTTTAGCGACGTTTTTTTTTGTTGCTAAAATTTTTTGCAACAAATATTATTGCTACTATAATTTTTTTAAATCAATTATTTAAACAAAAATTATAGCTGTAGTAATATTTATTACAATAATATTAAAATACACCTTACCAATGGATAAAAATGCCAAGCATCAAAAGAAAAATTTCGACAGTCCAAAACCCAAAGAAAATGGGTTGGAACTTGGACTGAGTATTAAAAGTGGATTGGAGTTTGGAGATGAAGAACTTATGGTAATAACTATAAGTGTCAGTGTTCCTCAGGGTACATATATAATAAGTAAAAAAAACCTTTAGTTTTTGAGTCAATAGTAATTAATAATTAATTTTTTTTTATTTACAAGCATTTTGTAAGTGAGACAATGACACAGTATTAAACACTAAAATAATTATGTTTTCAAACAAAAATTAGAAGCGTGGTCCATCATCGTGTGACAAAGTTCCTTTCTCTACGTGGGGGCTGAGTCATAGAGGTACATTTTGATGCGTTCGAACTTCTTGCTGGGTGTTTTTGTGATGGCGTTGCTGGCGTTTTAGCAGCAGAGCTTTTTGTTGTTAAAGTTTTTTGCAATAAATATTATTGTCACTATAAATTTTGTTAAATTAATTATTTAAACAAAAAGTTATAGCAACAATAATATTCGTTACAATAATATTAAAATATATTTTAATAACAGATAAAATCGCCGCTAAAAAATTCAGGGGATCCAAAAGCCATTTTGATCTACCAAAAAGTGGTATACAAGGAATAAATAAGTATGAGTAAAGGAAAGTAAAAAGAAAGGGACAAAGTGTGGTGTGGAACTAGAGAGAGTACCTGTGATGCCTCATTAACGCTCCCACCAAACACCAATTTAATTTACACAGTAAGAATATAACTAACAAAAAGTAATGTTGAAAAAAGTCAAATTTATATAATCTTATTCATAAAAAAGTTATTTTTACTATTTAAACTCATTAATTTTAGGTTAGATGACATTAATTTTACCTTTGTTCTAAGGTTCATATTCAAAAGTATAACTAACAAGAAATTAAATAAAATATATTTGATATTAAAATGGAAAAATTAAAATAGTAATTTTAAAGTATTGAAAATATGAATTTGTGAATATTATAAGAAAGGAACCTTGCAAATGGACATGAAATGGTGATCAGAATGAGAGTCACCCAGTCCTAAATCTGGCAAGTGAGATCCAAATTCCCTCACAAGTGCTGCTTTCTTGTGCACACCAACCAGTACTCCAGGTGCCTTAACGAACCCCGTTAACGTCCTACCAGATTCCGTAACCTCCAGCTCTGTTCCAACAACCCCATCTGCTTCTAGAAACGTCTTCGCGAATGGTTCTACCATCACCCTCGGGCTTGCCGTCACCACGTACCGCTTCCCGAACGAATTGAACACGCGCCACGTCTCCGGGTGCACGTCCTCCGTGTAGAATTTGGGCAGCACCGATCGCGCCACCAGGTGGACGTCCCGCGTGTTAAGGCGGGCGAAGGTGATGAAGATGAGGGTTTTGATGGCGAGAGCTTCGGAGAGGAAGAGGTACGTGAAGTAGACGAAGGGGACGGAGGCCAGGAGGATGAGGCCGCGCAGGAAGCTACCGGCTTCGAGAGCGACGAGCATGTAGTAAGGGAAGGCACTGCGTGAGAGCAGAAGTGTGCCGTCGAGGTCTGAAGCGACGGTCTGGTTTTGTCGTTCGTCGGTGCTGCATTTTGTGATGGGTTGGAAACTACAAAAAGCGGCTGTGACCATTGTGCAGAGAGAGAGAGAGAGAGAGAGAGAGAGAGAATGAATGGGGCTGTGGAGGTTGGTGCAGTGTGGGGGAAGAAGGAGGTGGGTTTTAAAAGGACGGGGAAGAAGATATGGTGATGTTGCTCAACATTTTTTAGCATAACAATAATAATAATAATAATAATAATAATAATATGGAGAAAATTTTACCATGATTGCGATTTACAGCAGACTTTATATCGAAAATGACTATGGAGCTTGAAGATAATCTTCATTATTGATTTTTTTGTTTTTTTTAATTCGTTGCATTTCAGGGATATATATTGGAAATTTTCTTATTTTAATTACATTAAGAATTTCATAATATTAACAGTGCATCTTTTAATAAATAAATTCTTTATATAATTAAACATGCACTAAAGTATATGTAATTCTTTTAATTTTTTAAATATTAAATAAAAAATTATTATTATTTTTAAAATAACAAAATATAGAGTTTGATATGAAGAGGTTATGATCAACCTCTCTAGAGTTACATTTTTCCTCTCCTAAGTCTCATATTTTAGGTCGAAAAACAAATATAAAAAACTTTTAAAAAAGTATTTAATTACTTATTATGATTTTGTTATTTATTTTTAAATTTTACTCTTTTTTATTTTTTTTTATCTTCATTCTGTTTCCATCATATATTTTTTTAAATTACATTTTATTTGATATGAGGTAATATATAATTTTAAAGATTAATTAGAAATTTTAAAATTATTATAATATAAATGTAATAATATACATGAAAAGAATGATAAATAGATGTGTATTATAATTATGTGTGTAACTAAGTGAGGTGTATGTAATGTAGTAATTAATTATGTTGTGGGTTGGTGTTGGTTTTGAGGCACATAAAAATATAAAATGATAAAATTAAAGAGAAGAGAGTATGGGAGTTGTGAGGAGTGAGGAGGGAGGGAAGTAGTTGGAGGTACATACCAATAGGAGCAATTCATTGAATTAGCCTACTCTTATAGTTTATTCACCAATCAAATTTACTTTACCCCATGCCTACCTGTACCTAGTTCCCATATTTCTCTTTAATTATTTTATTTCCCTAATCATAATACTTCCTTACATTGTCATTTCATTATAACATAATTACATGCCTCATTAATTAATTCCTCCATTGTTTTGTCTCTTAATAATCTTCAAATTATATTATTTAATTTTTAATTCAAACTTAATTATTATTCCCTATTAATATACACATGCACCAAAATAAGGTGATCAAACTTAGAATATTGAGGTCATACTTTAAATGGTTCAAACTTTTATCATAAATTTTGATATTAATAAAGTATGTAATAAAAATAATAAAAGAGGATGAGAAGAAGTTGAGAGTAATAAAAGAAAGATATCACACTATAGGCTTTATATTAGAAAAAGTAGATTTTAGGTACTCTATATTTCATAAATGACGCATTTCTTTACATTTATAAACATGATGCATTTCTTTATTTAGGTGATTTGTTAGAATGGTAAATGTTCTATTTTTTTTAAATAAGATCTAGTATTTGAGTCTTGTATATATTAAAAAATTTATTGAGATAACTCAATTTTTATTATAAGATTTTCGTCAACTTAAGTCAGATTAGTCAAAGTCTAATAAACTTTTGAATATTGATAGTTTTAAAAAAAATAAAAAAAGATTTAAAAAAATTAAAGTATTCAAAACAAAAACAGTGAGGTATATAAATCTTTTAAATCAACAAACTTTTGTTTTTCAATTAGACTTGTTTATGTGCAAGATTTTTTTTATTGGTGAATAAATTTAATAATTTAAAATTCATGAAAATTAATAAAAATAATAATTTTTAATATTTAAAAATTTCAAAAATTAAAATAAAACTTTAACTAATGCCTTTAGAAAAATAGTTAATAAAAGAACTAGCTTATATATATATATAATATTCTTTATATCTTTATTATATATTAGATTCTTCAACAAAAAAATATGTAAAAATTTTGTTAAAAAATAACTAATTATAAGATAAATAAATTATATACTATAAATTTTTAATCAAATAATATAATGATAAAAATATAAAAAATTGTAATTAACTTTAAATTTTTCTTTAGCAAAACTGACAAATTATTTTCTTACAAAATAAATTATTTATATGAAAATTGACCGATTCTTTAATTATATAATTGAATGGTGAAAAGTCAAATGGCGTCAGGCTTTCCTGAATCAACTAACATGCTTTTCATTGCATTTCATAGGCCAATTTACCCACTATCGACCAGAAGCTAAAGTAAATACATTAATTTGTGTGCCACACACTCATCTCAATTTTGTTCTGAAAAAAATGTGAAGTACAAATGTATTTTATTTTTTATACAAATAATGATATTAAGTAATATTTTTTATTTTTTTTATATTATCTTGCACTCATAAATTTTTAGTATAAAAATAAGAGATATAATTTAATATTTTCATTAGCCTATAAATAATGTGATACATTTATTATAGATAAAAAAATTTTTAAACAAAGTGTTGAACGAACTAAACTTATTATTCAAATTAAAAAATATATTTAGTTCAACTAATAAAAAATTATTTTTTTCTTAATTTTAATATAATTTTGTTAAAATATAAAATTTTAAATATAGTAAGTTACCGTAAAAGAGTACATATTAAAATTATATGAAAAAGTTTTTAATTTAAAAAGTAGGAGGATACTCTCACCATATTAATAATAATTTAAAAAATTTTTGCACAGGTTAGTAGATAACATTTTTTGTTGTAATATTTTTTAGGATAAAATCATGACTTTGGCTTCATGAAATTTTCTCCTCAAATATTATATAATAAGTATTTTTAAATATATACATGTGTGCATTAGATCTTTTTAATCAATATTTTATTATCTTTATTTCATTGGATTTTTTCATGACTATATTTTAAAAAATAGTTATTTTTTTATAGTTTTTACTATTATTTAAAGGTTTCCACATATTCCTGCATCCCCATAATAAAATTGAGACGGAGAAGAATTCTGAATTCTGATACGAAAAATAAAGACTGAGATATATAGAAACGAAGGTTATACAATTTCAAGGCTACTAGCATCATCAATATATTTATGACTCTAATTTTACTACGTCCGTACGATGAGAATTTCAACCAATAGGAATGGATAAAAACCTCAAGATTTGTAATTTTTCATTATAAAAGTAAAAATTTGTATGGGACACTTCAATAAGAAAGATAACAAGAGTACAGAAAAATAATAATAATAATAATAAACACAAATAATAAATAGATGTGACTTGACTTTTATTTTGCTTTGTCCGTTGGCTTGAAATTGGTTGGCTTCTGGGGAATGAAAAATAAAAAAAACATTTAGTTTGTGCATTCAATACTTTACCTAAATGGATCCGTAGAATTTAGACATGTATACAAATTAATTAGTTGAAAGTAACAATTAATTTTAGTGAAAATAACACATCTAAAATTAAGTTTTATACAAATTCTTCTTCTTCTGGGTAAAAAATCTCATTCAAATTCAAATATACCTAAACTAATTTTAAGTTTGAAACCTTTCTCACTAATGCTTTCAATTTTTTTGAGAGGTTAACACTTTATACACCTACTTTTATACTGTAAATAAATAATTATTACTTAAAATTTTTTAATGGATATAGTTTTTAACTAGACTACTGATAATTTGGGAGGCTACAGAGCATGGATATAATTTTAAATTAGATAAACAAGTTAAATTTTTTTTTTCTAATATTATGCATACAATCTATACATATATAAGAACTTATTTGTTATACTTTTAGAAAATATAAAAAATTATTTTGTTTAATAATATAAATTTGTAAGAATAATTTTGTATAATAAACATTTTAATACCTCACGATAATAATTAATGTCACACATAAATAATTTTTTTAAAATTAGATACCTGAATGAGATGAAAAGACTAATGAGTATATTATTTATATTTTTGAGAGACTAACATTTGTATGATACTAATCTTTTAGAGGTAAAGTAAGAATAGCTGTTTCTTTCAATGACCAATTTGTTAATATATATAGTCTAAAATTTATGTATGTGTATGTAATATAGAGAATTAAAAGATACTAATATCTTTTTAATGCCTTGAAAAATTAAGATATACTTAATTACCAAACGTAGCCAAAGAATATAATTATCTCATCCCATTAAGCTAATCTGAAAGTAATTACGTATGTGATAAATATAGAAGTGCAAAAAGTGTGCTCAATAGGCTAAGCTGAGCTTGATGATTTTAGAGCCAAGCCAAATAAATGCGTTAATTAATATGCATGCACGATTAATTTAATGAATGAATTGAATATGAAAAATAACTAATAATC
The DNA here is from genome assembly GCA_031216115.1 of Senna siamea. Taxonomy (NCBI): domain Eukaryota; kingdom Viridiplantae; phylum Streptophyta; class Magnoliopsida; order Fabales; family Fabaceae; genus Senna; species Senna siamea. Next base: position 21,397,004 of record CM062357.1, read on the forward strand.
AGCTAACTAAATTGGACTTGGACGTATTTAATTCTGTGAGTTTTCTTAATAATAGGCGTGCATCAATTTTCAAAGTCAAAATCATACAATCCGAAAAAAATGATTTAATTGCTTCTCTCACCCAACTAGTTAATTAATTATTTTCTACTAATTTTTGTATGATTAATTACCAATTATTCAGAAATACTTTATGATTAATTAAATTAATCAGTTAATTCTAAATACAAAATGATATATAATTAATTTTTGGGTTTTCCCAATAATTAAGATATTAAAATATTGTTCTCTTTCCCACCAAAAGTATTTTCTTTACAACCAAACGAGCACGTACGTATGTACGTGCAATTTGGCTTATTAAGAATTTCATTCATTTTTTAAACAATTATTTGTTGACCAAAAAAGAAAAATATGAAAACCAGTTACTTATATATTTATTTTCTTTTAATTATTTGAAGTTCTTCATTTTTATTGTTCATATTTCAGGAAGAAAATATAGATAAAAAATAAAAAGAAACTAGCAATTAGAAATGGATCTCTGTGTGTGTGTGTGTGCGTGCGTGTGTGTGTGTGTGTGTTTTTTTTTTTTTTTTTCTAGAGAAAATTGAGTTAGGATACGTACAAATCCAAATTTTATATGAGTATCTACAAAATTTATTAGTTTAGTTTAGGGTCAAATTAATATACTACACCCGGTAGTATATTTATTTATTCACGTATTAATAAATTTAATATATTAAAATATTTACAAAATCACAGAAAAATAATCATTTCTCAATATATATAAACCAAATAAATAAGTGCACACTGCACAGAAATGACAGACAAATTTGGTGATTAATTAAATTTAAATCTTCGAAGTGAAAAGAAAAATAAGGAGCGATCGATAATATCTAACTTACTGAACCATAAAAGCTTACTAAAACACATGATCCTAAGAATTGAGTTCAAAATACTTTCTAATCAATATTAATTAATTGCATGTCATTGCACACCTGCTAACTCTGTCATAATTTTAAATTGGTTATTATTTCTATGCTTAAATATGAACAAAAGATAACCTAATTAATTAAGAGTAATTTATAGAAAAAATGATAATTATATATAATTTTAACAGTAAATTAATTATTTAATTATTTAAATATGTATATTCTTTCAATTTAATTCTTAAAATAATATCTCAATTTAATTCTTAAAAGATAAAATCTTAATCATTTTGGTCATTTAATTAATAATGAATAAAATTTTAATTGATAATATTATTAATAAAGATTAACTTATTATTAAATGTTAAAACAAATTCTATTCAACTTAAAAAAATATGACAATATATTTTAATAATGTGTAATAAGTAAAATAAAATAAAATACATAAGATTTATAATTATACATAACGAAAATACAAATAGTATATTTTAACAGTGTTTAATTTATAAGTTTGATATAAATTATTTTTATTATTATTTAATAGAATTTAATTTATTATTTAATATTTAGTTAACATCAATTAATTTTATAAATTAAATAATTAAATTAATTAATAATTAATTTTAAAAAAAATAAATTAAGACATTTTATTTTTTAATGATGAAATTGAGAGATTATACACATTTTATAACCATGATTCTCGTTCTATATCAAATTAGACAAGTTCATTGTTTACAAACTGTCAAAGAAAAGAAATCTGCTTTCTATCCAACTCCAGCGGATTATAATAAAGTGAATCGCTTAGGGTTTTGATTAATAAATTTATGGGAAAATTGAACTTCAAATTTAATTAGGCTAAGGATCCCCGGATTTTTTTTCTATATTTAAAATTATTTTATAAAATTAATTTTACAAATTTATATTAGTATTACTTTCATATATTTATTAATAAAAAAGACTAATTTTTTATTTTTTTATTTTTTTAATTTAAAAAATTTGAGTTCAAAATAAATTTTAATTATTTTATACTTTTTTATTTTCAAAAATATATTTTAATTTTTTCTGTCGAAAATATTTATTTAACAAATTTTTTATTTTTAAAAATTAAAAATAATTTTTAAGGCCTAAAGTTCTTTCCTCTCTTTAAAATATGAGTTAGTCTATCGTAAGATGCTTTATTTGTGTGTGTGTGTGTGTGAGTCTATATATATATATATTAAAAAAATCATATACATGTAAAATTTAATGTACTATTTTAATTTTAAATATTTAATTTAATTTAACTTAACGATTAAAAAAATTCTTTCAAATAAATTACTTTTACCTTGAAAGCTAAAGATTTTCTACAACAAAACTCGTGTTCACCATAATTTACCTTTATTATTTTATGGTTGAATTTCTATATATTTTGATGAAGGAAGAAACTTTACACAGAAGCAGCGGAAAGAAGTATTTCATTTCTTTTTTGTTTTTTCTTATTCCTATTCTGATATTTTGTTTATTTTTGTACTTATTTTTGCAGAAAGAGACACGTGTAATTTTACTTAATAAATTAAGAAAAAGACCGTAGGCTACTTTTCAAAAGACTCTAATTAATGTCTGTTAAACCTTCATATCAAATAAAGTTTAACAGTACGTAACCGCATACCATTAAACACACAGAATGACTAAAAGGTTTGCCGTCAACATCAATAATATTGCATATATATTAATTCTTTTACTAATAAAAGGAATAGAAAATTAATAATGGTGCTGTTATATATATATGCATGCACGTGAACAGATGAACTTGTACTTAAAATTAAAGTCTTCACCTATCTATACGGTTTTGATTAATTCTCTCACATCTAGAATCTTGATAGTCACATCTTCAGATTAATTCATGGCACTCGGTTATTTAATTAGTTATGAAAATTAATTAAATTAAAGCAATGTTTTATTCTTTCCTTTTCTTCTTAATTGATTAGATTATTTACCACAATATAATAGATTTTGATTTTAAAAACAATTAATTATATTGATCAAGCGCAAGTATATAATTATAGAAGCTAATCCATATGTCTTACGCTCGCACATATATATAGTGTAAGAAAATTAATTCTTCATAACATAACAAATTTATAAAATTTGAAATCTCATTAAAATGTGTTTATGTGTAATGTCATAGCAATGAGAATAAAAATAGATTATTTGTATATAAATTAATTGTAATCTTTTGCATGTTAGATATAGAAGTTAACAAGAACAAGTATCTATGTATGTATTAAAATATAAATTTCTCAATAGACAACGTAGCTTCAAACAATTGAGATAATCTTAACATTCCTGTCCAACCTAACTGTACGATTGGCATAAAATTAACAAGAGGCATGAAAGTAAAGCATGCATGTGCATGTTCATATATATATGTTTACAAGTTCAAGCATTCCCAATTTCTCATAACTATATATAAAAAGTAATTGTGCTGCATGCAATATAAGAAACTAACATTTGCACGTGTGCTTAATCAATAAATTAATATTGTGTAGTACTTTAAAAAAAAACTAGTTGTTAATTATTTTTTGGTGACTTCAGAAGTACTGTATTAATTTTAGCAAGAATAAATTTGAGATTTTCTTTTGAAACTATTTTTTTCTTTTTTGATTTCGATATAGTATAAAAACAATTTAATTCAAAATATTATTAGATATTAAATGGTGAGCATCTCTATAATAAAAAATTTAATTTTTGATTTATTAAGTTATAAGAAACTAACTCTTTTAATTAGACAAAATTTCTGTTGAATATTATGAATTCATTAAACACCATTCCATAATATAACTAGTGTTTGTAGCACCTAAATATGAAATTAATTTTGAAATAAATATTATATTCCTGTAACTAAATAGATAAATTTTTTTATCAAATAAGTATTTGGTTAGAGTGATAAATTATTTATTAAGTTTAAGTTTTATGTGGAAATACTCCGTTGTTATAAGATATAGTAGTTAATATATGTTAAATTAGTTGGAGTTCAAAAATTTTTTTGGTATTACTAGAAGTTTCCAATTATAATTAATATAATTTTATCTACTTTGAAAAATTATATTTCTGTATCTTAAAATGAAGGACATTTTTCCAAAGGATTGGAGAATGATTAACGTAGCTAAATCTATCTTGACCAAAATTATAATTGTCATTTTTTCCATAAGAAATCCAATATAACATTTATCAAAAGGATCAAAGAAAGATAAATATAACCGCGGGATTGGTGACGGGCTTTTTTAGGTCCCTTCAAATGGGGAAAAATAATTATCTCATCTAATGAACTCAATTTTATCATAGGCTCTAATTAAGATACAACGATTGTTATATATAACAAAATAGATGTATTACGTACTATAATTATATTATCCATTTTATAAAATCAAATTAATTAACTTTATAAATACGATTGATAAGTACAATTATAATAATAAACACAGTGAGATTAGTAATATTTATGTTTTTTTTAGTAATATCGGCGGTATCTTACATATTAAAAATTAATTTGAGTTAATTATGTTTGAATATTGATAGTAGTTTCTTTAAAGTTTTTAAATAACTTTACATAGTAAAGTTGGAGAAAAATAAATGCAAAAAGTAAGTCATATAAACCATACACGGGCTATTTTAATTGCTATTGAATAACTCTTTCTCTTTACTTCAAATATATTTTACCGTGATACGTCTAATGTCATCCTATCATTACATAATAAGACGAGCGACGTCAATCATTATCATCTAATTAATGGTTAAGCTACCATTGATCAATGATGATGGGTAAGGGTAAAATTTACATTTAGCATTTAATGAATGAAGATATACATTTATGCATGGCAACGTGACACATATCAAGCTTATATACAGGTGATATGTCTAAATTTACCATTTATGACTAATCCAAACGTGTTGCATGGATAATGAACTCCAAAAGATTCATGTATCTGTGTCCACCAAAGGACTCATAATTAATTTCACATTAATAATGCAGCTAACAATTCGTGTATTTAATATTGATTTGAACATCAAGTCGATCACTTACTGTAGTCTGTCAATACTAATGAAAAAAATAAAGCAATTTTTTTTAGTTAATTCTGGCTCCAGTTTGAATCCCAACTTGAATCTTTTAATTTTGAAAATCGCTTCAATAATTATCATAGCCACAGAATCAGAAGACTTGATTTTATTTAATGTCTTTAAGTATCTAACGAGGAGTAGTTGGCAAAATTAAGGTGCATTGGCAAAAAATCTCAGATTCTATTTTCTTGATAATTTTCATATAGGGATATATACCAATTGAAGTATATATCATACTTCATGGAAATAAAAATATGATTCCACTTGTTGAAGTGCTTGATTTGTTATTGTTAAATGCATTTTGATATTGTTATATATTATCATTACAAAAAAATTAGTTGAAATAATTGCTGTAATTTTTTTTTTTAACGATGATTTACAACTATTTTAAAATTGAAAAAATTTAGCGATAATTTACAGAGAACTGTCACAGAATTAAAAATTTTAGCGACGGTTCCATTATTAGATTACTTTTTAATTATAGCAATGATTTATCTACCGTCGCTAAATTTGGTTTACAAAAATGTTAACTTTTTTTTTTTTATATATATTTCAAAATTTTTTTAACACTTCTAAATTGACCTAAATAAAATTTTATATCATGAATTATTTAAAAGAAACAAATTCATAATATAATTAACTATTAAAAATATAAGAATAATAATATTTAAATTATACATATCTACTTCTTAATGTTCTTAAGTAAAGTTAATCGTAATATTTGTAACTTAATATTTAAATATTCTTAATTACGTTTTATTATTTAAAGCTTATAGTTGTTATCGATTTCGTTGATCACTTGATATTGGAGAGTTTTGCGCAATTCTAATTAATCCATGTCTACTTCTATAATTTGGTGTTTGAAGCATAATTTGAAATATTATTATTAATATATAAAATATTTTAATTAAAAAATAAACTTAAATTTATTTGTTAAACATTGAAGCTAACAAATTCAAGAGATAATTCTCCTTAGACTCATTGAATAAAGAATTTCATTGTTGAATTTGCCATTTGATCCCTTTTTTTAATTTCGTGGAATAATGTTACGAGTTCATTCTGTAACTTTATATATGATGGACTAGATAAGCTAATCTTACTATATGAACCAGAGAGATATCCAAAAATTTGAGATGAACATGGACCCAATTCTATCATATTAGCTAAATCATAACTTGGCAACGGTTCATAAATAAATCGTCATTATTTTTAAAAATATAGTGACGGTTCATTAATAAATTGTCACTATTTTAAAAAAATATAGGGATGATGACAATAAAATTGTGTAATTGTTGCTATATTTTGTTTTAGCGGTTTTTTTGAACTGTTGCTAAAACACTATGCTTAAATTATTTGTTTTAGTAAATTTAGTTAAATTATACTTAGTTTCTTTCAATTTATTTTATGTCAATGAAAATAATTTTTTGCATATAATAAGATTATCATCTTATTTTTAATATACTAATAAATAAACTTAATTTTATAAAAAAATTAATATAAAATTCTTAATATAACCGTCTAAAGAAAATTAAGTAATTTTATTTTATTTAGAATGAATATATACTTATATAAAATATTAATTTTATTGATAGAAAAAAATTAAAAAATATTTTATTAAATCTTAAAAGTATGGAGTATAATTTTTAAAATTGAAAAGATAGCAAGTAAAATTTTATTAAACTTTAGATTGGTGTAATTTATTTTATATTTTATTATATCATTCAAGTGATAATAAAATATTAAGGTGAAAAATCTGAAGGTGGATTTGGCATGACTCAATTACTTAGAAGATCGAATTTTATAAAATCACCAGAAATTAAAATATTTATATTATCTACGCCCTATATATATTTTTTTAAAAATCATGTTGATCATATTTAAAAAATTGACAAGAGATCACAACTTTGTCTATTTTTCATTCACTCTCTTAACAGAGACGTAAGAGAGTGACTGAAGGGGTCCATGCATATGATTATTCAACCCTACCACTGTGGATCCATGGACCAAAATTAATACTGATTAGTAATTTCAGATCAATAAATTAAATTAGCACTTATCTATATTATGGTTCTAACCTTCCGTATTCTCATAAAATAATGTATTTTATATTACAAAATAAAAAATAAAATATTTAATTTAAAAAAAAACTAAAAATATTAAAAAGTTACAAAACATTAGTGAAATTTTACATAATTTGTTATTATCTAATTTATTATTTGAAAATTTAATAACTATTATTTATAATATATTTCAAAAATAAAATAAAAATAACATATGTTTTTGTGCATACTAAACATCTAGTTTAACATGAAGAAGCACAGGAAAATTATAATTACCCAACTTTATCTTTAATATTTTCATTTGCAATGTCCCCTCTAAATTGAGGAGAAAAAAAAATTCACAATCGACCTTTTAATTTCTTAGTTCCATTGCAATAAACTTTCTATTAATTAATTTTATCAATTTCTAAAATAATATAAAATTACTTAAATAATCTTTATTTTATTTATTTATTTACCTTCCTCGAACTTCATCTTCTCCATTTACTTGTCTCATGAAGCAAAGTTTTTGGTAACTAATTATGTTGCTTTCTATCTCTTAAAGCAACGTTTTGGAAACTAATTTTCTTTCTATCTCTTATATGTAAATTTAATTATGCAAATCATTAATTTACTCAAATAACTAAAAACCCATCTTTTATCCATTTAACATTAGAAATAACTATGTTTACAATGTTTGTGCAAGTTTTAAATTAATAATATTTGGTGTTTGGTATAACGTGATATAAATCTTGTTTTCTTATATATCATAATATTTTAAATAAAAAAATTAAATAAAAATGTTTGTTAGTATTCTCTGACAAAAAATATTTAAAACAACACATTGTCATATCACATAAAAAATAGTATTATCTTTTGACACTAAAAAAAATAGTATGTCATCTCATATAGCATAATTAGGTCAGATAATTTTTTTAACTAATTTTTATCTATATTATATTTTATTTTTTCTTATCATAAATTAATAATATCACCTCTTTTTCTTTTGATTTTTTCTTCCCTCTGAAAAAACACTATATATATTGTTACAACTTCACAGTTTCACAAAATACCTAATCGACTAAAAATGGACAAACTAGCATATAACGATAAGATGGTGTAAAGGCAAAGAACTTAACAGGGATTATGTTTAATAAGCTTAGAAAAACACTTACATTTAAAAAAAAAATTTGCAATAGGCTTTTCTGATGAAGAACTGTTCATGTGATCATTTATTGGAAGTGGAAAATTACAAAAAAATACTATAGGGACAAATTACTCTTGATTTAAATTTATAAGGATATATTTATAAATTACAAAAATAAATAACATTAATTAGTATAAATAACTAAAAATTAATTTATATATTATATTATTGTGACGTAAGTTATGATCAATTGACAGACCAAACACAAATATCATAAATATCATAATACCTTACGTCATATAATTTTATATTATAATATGAAAGATACCAGAGTATTTGAAATTATATTATACCAAAAGTCATATTTTTCTAAATAAAATTTTTGGTCATATAAAAGAAAATGGTAAAAAGATATTTTAGTAATTTTGTATCGTTAAAAGTTTTAAATTTAGTTGATAGGAGCTTATTGCAATGGAACTAATTAAGTAGGGGTTGATTGTAATTTTTTTAGATTAGGGGAAAATTGCAGTTAGGGTGAATAAATATAATTTCCTTTATATGTGAGTCATAATTATATATATATAAATATAATTCAGCATAACTATATCTTATTTTGTCCCTCTGCAAAGCTTTTGAGAATTATTATGTCAAGTAAAGAAAACTTTTAGAAAGATGTACTGAAGTAGTATTAAGTTATAAAAAAAAATTTATCTGTAATATTAAGATTAAAGAATATGATAAAAAAGGTATAAAAATTATACTTTCTATTATCATTCACACATATTTCAAAGCAATGTAACAATAAAAAAATTTGATTTTAAGAGCTCAAGTTGATTACTAGAGAGCAAAGGGTTAAGTTGCAGGGTGTAACACTGTAACCTAAAAGTAGATTTATTTTATGGGTTTGTATAATTAAGAAATTACACTCAACCTCCTAAGAACATAATAGTGTTGACATAATCAAATAGATTTCAAATTGAGAATCTTTCCTAACAAAATGTTGAGCCTCACTTGTTTTTGGACAATAGCTAAGAAACTAGGCCAAGCCCAGAGAATTGGACTAGACAACAGAGGGCCTTTGGACCATAAGGGAAATACTTAGCTTTTAGAATTCTAGCCTATAGAGCCTTTGGGTGAGAGATAAGCCTCGACGCTTGATTCATTAGAAGGGCCCTATTAAAATCATAAAAGTCCGTAAAGCTTAGCCTTCCCAAGAATTTTCTTCTACACATCCTCCTCCAACTAACCCAATGAATACTCCGATCCTTGAAAACACAACTCAACCAAAACCTAGCAACGATAGAGCAAAGAGATGAACAAAAGCTCTTAGGGAACAAGATGATAGACATAGCATAAGCTGAAATAGCTTGTATCATTGCTTTTATCAACACCTCCTTTCTAACATGAGATGGGAACTTATGTCTCCAATTTGTGAGCTTGAGAATGATTTTCTCCTTAATTCAATTCAACGTTTGAGCTTTAGATCTATCCTAAACCACTGGCAACCTTAAGTATTTTTATGGGAAATCCCAATGCTTCATGTGGGTGAGGGAGCACATCGCCTCGATCTTAGAAAGAATTGTGTGTTTAATAAAAGATTAGATCAGATTTCTCCACATTTACCCACTACCCTGAGTTGGTAGTGTACCAATTTAACAACCGCATAATTTCATGAACTTCACCATGATCAACATTAGGAAAAATGATAGAATCATTTGCAAAAAAGACATGGGTAATTGTAGGAGCATTTGGGGCTACTTTAATTCCACTTATAGAGCCATTTTTCCCTGCTCGTGAGAGCAACCGAAACAACACTTCTGCTACAATAGTAAACAAGTAAGGAGACAGTGAGTCCCCTTGCTTGAGACCTCTCTTACAGCAAAATTCATCACCCAATATTTCATTCACTCTAACTCTGTACTTAGTCGATTTCACACATTGCATTACGATATTCACCCATCTCGAACTATAACCAACGACATTAACGGCTTGAGTATGAAAACCCCACTCAACTCTATCATAAGCTTTACTCATATCAAGTTTAATGGCCATTGATTCACTGCTTCCTCGCCCCTTATGCTTTAAGTAATTAAACACTTCTTGCACTATAAGGATGTTATCCTGAATTAACCTATCCCTAACAAAAATACTTTGGTTATGAAGGATAATGTCATTAAGGTGCACTAATTTTTAAAAAAGAAATACAACATAAATGCCTATATATACATATATATATTTGTTAAAAATAACTCGAAGCGACAAGTTGGTTCATATTAAAATGAGTTTATTTTTTTCAACTCGATTGCAACTGAAGTCATTTATGACGGGCCAAAAATAAATAATGGAGCAAAGAAATTTTGCTTATCAACTTAACCATGCGGGTTTGTACTAATGAAAAACTAAGAAGGTGGCGTCTAACGTCTACTTCATTCTCTTTATTGAACAAGAATAAGTTTGAGTGAACCTATATTTTTATTCCTCGTGAGTAATGCTACGTCTATTTTTTCAATTGAACCTTCGTCATATTTTTTTTATTAATTCTCTATTTATTAAAATAATTTTTTTGTCATGTCCATAAATAATGAAATCATTTTCTTTTATGAAGTAAAGGGCCTAAGCCCAAAACAAAAACAAACTATACAGAACTCTACGAGGCCACGAAATAGCCATATTCTTTCACCATGAGCTATTTAAGAGCCCGATTAAGATTATCTTTTAGGGCTCCTCCACAGAGTTCAAGCTTTTTGCTTATGCTACCATTGGTGGAGGAGCAATATATATATATATATATATATATATTTATATATACACATATATATATTCTTATTTTTTTAACGTATTCATAAATCCTAAGGTGAGACTTAAAAAAAAAAGGTGACTGGAAAAATTTATAAATGCTTTCAAATTATAGTAGAATTAATATTTTATTTTTAGAGTATAAATTAAAAATTAAAGCTTTTCTCCTTTTAGCAAAATTAACTTTTTCAAAATTTAGGCATTTTTTTCAGTAATTTGACAATAAAAAATTTTTTCTCTATACAAATTAACCAAACATAATTTGTTTCTATAATTTTTTTTTACAACACTTTTTTTAAAACTCTATTTGAAAAGAATTGATTACAAAATAAATAGATTTTAAAAATAAAAAAAATTACATATAATTTTTATATTTTTATTATTAAGTTATTCAATTAAAACTTGATATGAGTATAGTTTATACAATTTATTTTTTTTAAAAAAAATTTATATATTTTATTTTAATTAAAGAATTTGATAATAAAAATATAAATAACTGTATATAAATCTAATCTTTTAAAACTTTGGCCAAACGGACTAGAAGAGAGATGGGTGGATGACCGTATATTACTAAGCCTCAACCATGCCTTGTTCCTTAGCTTGCTGTTGGAAGTTACAAATCAATTTTTATTTTTCTTTGTTTTTTCAATCCCATTCTTCAAAATGTTAATCCAGTAGTTACAAAAGCAGAGAGAGGTCAAGACTCCAGACTGATAATAAAATAACTGACTGTAAGCATGCAAAATCCAAATTGTACATAGAATTTATGGAATTCACACTTGGACAGTATCATCAACTAAAAAATCATGAAAAAATAGAAATATTACATACTCTAGTAAAATCATCCAGAAAAGAGGGACTCATCAATCTCAATCTTGACAACCTCATTATCTTCAAATCGATCTTTCTTGGAAGGAGCTGGAGGAGTATAAAGTATGGGTGGTCCTCTACCTTTCTTCTTGTCTCGTGGCCTTGCCTGATAATCCCCCATTCATAACAAATCAGTAGAATCGAACCCACAACATGAACAACTATGAAAATCATATACGCTCATAATCATATTATGAGATTTGAATCATATTGTGTGAAAAAATAACACAACAGTTTTATATGAAAAAAAAATAAATACAAGATTAATTTGAATAGTAAATTTCATTTACATGACAGACAACATGAGTGAATAGTATATTGTTAATTTATGTCTATCTTTCTTCTTAAAGAACACTTTCATATTATTCACTCACATCATATTGTGTTTGTGTCTAATCTAATCACAATATCTGTGTTATGTAATATATTATATCTGTATCAGTGTTTGTCTTTTTTAGATCAAGAACTATTAAGCAGAGCCTACATTTCCAAAGGAATGATTGAAGCAACTGCAGCAACTTTTAAGCTCAAATACTTCAGTAAAAGTAGCCCCAACCCAGCCCCCACTAATAAGAATTGAAGGCACAATAGGAAGAACTATGAAACTCATATACCGTCAGAACTTCAACATTATATCATCAAATTTAGATATGGAAACAGAGGTTGCATTTCGAAGGAAATGATTGAAGCAATTAGCAATACCGACAACTATGAAGCACATAAAATTTAAAAACAGAAACATTTCCTTTCCAATTATACTTAGATACTACATCGAGTCATATCTTGTATTATTACTAAGCAAGAAGAGAAGGATGCGAGAAATTGAGGAGGGAAAAATGGGAAGGGAGGCTTACATTTCCAAATGAATGATTGAATCGTTTGCCCTTAGCGGTTTTCTTGTCGCCTCTGCCGCAATAGACTGAAAGAGTGAAAGAAGAGAAATTAGGGTTAGAATTTGTGAACCGAAAATGGAGTAATTGCAGAGATTGCAGATTTACCAGAAGGAAGGGTTGAAGAAGGGGAAGAGATGGAAGAGGGTGAAAGGGAGGAAATAGGAGTGTAGAGAGAGGTGGTTAGGGTTTCAGAGTGAGAGAAGGAAAGGCGAGAAGAGAGTTTGTGGGAAAGAGAAGGAAGTGAAGGAGCTGCTGCTAGCATCAGAGACGCCATGGCTGGTTGGCTGCAACACAAACCAAAGGGATAAGGTCTTAAAAAGGGAAATTTTATAACTGTTATATGTAAGTTAGAACATAGAAGTGGAACATGAATTTTTTTTTCAAAAAAAATATTTGGAAAATTCCATTTTTAAATTGAAAATGAACTTTTTTTTATGTATTAAGTTAAGTTAAGCCCATCATTGTTACGTTAAAATCATGAAGCCTCTTATTATTAATTTTAATTGGAGGTTAAAATTTTTTAAAAAAATTTGAATACTATTTTTATATATTTGTCATCAAATTTTTTAATAAAAATATAAACATGTATGTTCTTTACACAATTTATTTTTTTATGATTAATTTTTTTAAAAAATATTTTTATATTTTTTTATTTTAATTAAAAAATTTAATAGTAAAAATATAAGAAACTTCATAGGTCTAATATTTAAAATTTATAAAAAAATTTTCAAATTTTATTTTAGTTTAGAGGAGTTAAAATGTAGCTTCTCTCTCTCTTTTATTTGGTTTAAAATTTGTCCTTTGATATTAATTATTTTTTATATATGTTTAATTAAGACAAAAAATTATTCTTAAATAATAGTAGAGTTTTTTTTGTAGAAAATAAAAGGTTAAAGTACTATTTTAACCTCTTAACTTTACACTAAGTTTTGGTTTGGTCCTTAATTTTTTATTTCATTGATATCTCTTAACTCATCAAATATTACCATGTTATAACAGCAAATGCTAACAAAACTTTAAATTTTCAATGTATACTTGACACTTTTTTTTTTTGGAAAAAAATTTAATTATTATTTTTATATTTTTGTCATTAAATTTTTTAATCTAAAATTAATATATATAATTTATACAACTCATCTCTTTTACACTTATTTTTCTAAAAGAATTCAAATTATGTCTTTCTTTTTTTTGAAAAAGCTATAACCCAATCCCTTCCTTATTTATTTCCTCAAGCAAGTTTGTTAACCCATCACAGTCTGTTGATATAAGAAATAGACATTAAAATAAAAAATACTTCATATTTTTATTTATTGGGCTACTCATTTTGTTCACACTTTATCATTAATAATTTTAGGCCCAACTCCTTTTATTAAACTATACAAAAAGGCTTACATCCTCACACTGGGCTTCAAAATGGGCCTTTAAGGCCTTCTACGTTCGTCCTGAACAAGAACATATTTTAGTATTTCATGAGCAGGGTAATTACACAGTCCCAAACAAGTGCATTTATATCCTCCTATTTAAAAAATAATATGATGCTTTAATACAAAGAAAAAGATAGATATAAAATAAAAATAAAATAAATTAATAATTTAATTTTTAAAAAATAAATTTAATAAATTTAATTATTAAAATATACATTCTCAATCAATTTAGTCTCTCACTTAATTTGATAGTTAAAATTTAGCAAATTTTTTGACAATTCTATTAAGTACTGACGTATATTCCAATTAGCATTTAAAAGTATTTTTTAGATATAAAATAAAAAAATATCATATACTTATAATATCTGATATATAAATAGAACCTATTATATAAATAAGTTTGTGTCTTTTTTTCTATTTACATGATAATATTATTTTATTTTTTAACATGAGGATCTAAATTTCATATAAGTCCCTTTTGAAAGCAAACACTTCTTGAAGCCTTGAAGGCATATTTTATAAATATACTTAGTAATAATTAGCAAATTCCAATCTTACATGATCTCCCGGCCTAAAAGGGGAAAGAAAAATACTATCATCTATATAATTTGATTACCCTATGCATTTTATAGTAAGAGATTCATAACCCATTGAACAAACTAATTTGATCAAAACCGAAAGTCAAAAATACACAAAACCCAGCACACATCAAATGAAGGGTAAGGAAAACTATGTGAAGGAGCACCCTACTATATATGTGGAGTCAGCTATTGCTGCAACTATGCTTAGTGATGATGGCCGGCCGGCGGTGGTGCAACAGCAGCCGGGGGCGGCATGGGTGGCTTGCACTGGTAGCACTTGGCAAAGAGGCCAAAAGTGTCAATTTGCCTGACAAAGTTGGTCATGCTGGCCCATCCTCCAAACCCAAAACCAACAACAAAAATCCAAATCGCAATGAAGGCATTGAGGACGTACATGGCAGTCCAGCTAGGCAAGAAGCGAGGAGGCTTCTCTGCAGCATTCTGGAAATTACACATATAGCCTCCATTGGTTGAGATAATTACAAAAAGAAGGCAATGAAGCATATATGAACGAAGATGATGAGTTACTTGAAAATTAAAATATTATTTTGTTCTTTCATATACCATGGGTCATTCATAATTTTTTTTAATTTAATCCTTCATAATTTAATTAATTATTAAGTTGGTATCTTTATTTAAATATCGTCTAAATAAATAATAATTTTGATGACTTTAATATTCGATATTAATTGAATAATATTAAAAATTAATTATAATTCAATTTTTCTCGTCTTTCTATTTAGTTGGTCAAAACATTACTTTGGTGACTATTATAAAACATTGTTCAATTAAATACCAAATGTTGCCAAGTTAAAAAAAAAAAGGAAAAAAATTAATTGATAACTAGTTTTTAATATTTTTTAGTCAATAACAAACAAAAGTTTAAGTTATTAGATGAATGAATCATTAATAATAAATCAAATTACGAGGAATCTAATTGAAAAAATTATTATGTATTAAGGATCAAAATAATGTTTTGGTCGGTAGTTGAATAATATTGTATTTGTACCTGTCTAGCAGAGGAGGTTCTGTAAGTGAGCATATGAGCTAAAGAGGGAATGATGTAGACAGTGAAGCTAACAAGAAGAGCACCAACAGCAGAATTGATGGGACCAAAGAAAGGGAAGATGATAGCTAAGAACCATATCGGTATAACCACTGGAAGCCTCGCTATTGCTCTCAAACATATGCTCTTTGTGTCGTGCATTCCGATCACCTTCTCCCACACAAAGTACAATGGAGTACATGCAAACCCAAATGTTATGAACTGCAAAAAGAAATTAAAAATGTTGAGCTTTATTAGACAATTAATGCGCATGTTTTAGGGACTAAACGAATGATTTGCTCTTAAAGTAGAAGAAAATGTGAATTGTGACACTTCTGTGGTAACCTTACTTGGTGAATGAGCATGAGGATAACGGCAGTGTCACGGAAGCGTGTCTTGGGGAGGAGAGAGAAGGCATTGGAATGGTTGAGCAATTCGTCGCCGAAAGCCCAGTAAACGGCGGCGGCGGAAGGAATCGTTAGCGTAAAAACATACAGAGTAGCCAGAAAATAAATGTACTTGAATTTCTGAGGCTTCCACATTGCGTGCATTATCTCCCTGTAACAATTAACATTTCCACCATCTTCCACTTCACACGCAACACATATACATACATACATATATATTTATATATATATCTACCAACAACATTAATAACATACGCTAAATTATGTTTTCGGTGAGGTGAGGTGACTCTTGTCTTCATTCTGAGGAAAAACAAAAAAAAGAAGGAAGCTTACACAGTTACAGCATGGCCACCAAAGGTGTACAGTATGTTGGTGGCTCCGGTGAAGTACAGCACAAGCTTGGTTGGAGCCGAGTGTGTCACATTTTGTACCTAGAAGAAAATCCCCTAATTAATTTGAGATTTTGGGAGACAAAAAAGAAAAAAGTTGTTGCTATAGCTTAGTAAAGTGAATTACTTGGCCATGAACAATTGCTGCTATAGCCATGTACCAAGCAGTGTAAGTGGTCATAGCAAGACCCAGAAAAGACCAAATTCTGTAGTTATGGAAGGAGGGTATGAACACAGTGGTGGCACAACAAGCTCCAAATATGTAAGTCCAAGTCCTTTTGTCCAATTTGTCGTTTATGTAGTAGATGTTACTGTATTAGATCACAAACAAGAACCAGAATGATTACCCATTAATCCCAATTAAAAGATTAAACTTGAGGTTCAGATTTCAGATTTCAGATTTAGACCTTGCACATGCTATCAGCTGTATCACAGATCCAAAGAGCAGGAAAGTACAGTTGAAGGCTAGTCCCACTGCCTTCCAGTACGGCCCCAAGAGCCCATCAAGCACTTCGAACCACTGAAACACATAACAGTCAAGTTTAAGTCGTCACTGCGATCGGCGACTCCAATGTTAGAACTTGGAAGCTTACCTGAATGACGTGGTTCTTGAAGCTGACGTTTTCCTTCTCCTTTCTGGTTCGGTACTCTATGTAGAGCACACTGATTAGATAAGCCGTCCAGCTTCCGATGATGCCGTAGAATATCTGAAGCAGGATGCCTGAGAGCATACCCAGTTGAGAGAAAGAGTAGGGAAGCGTCAACAGCACTTGCGCTACCTGCAAATGGAAGAGAAAATAAGACCATGAATTGACTTGTTTGGTTGATTGATGAAGAAGGGTGTGTTACATGAATATTTACTTGATTTGAAGCACAGCTGAACCAAGCGTCCCAAACAGAACCCCCATGCCAGAGTAAGCTCTTGAAGCTGAACATGGAATTCTCTTGCTCCTTCTGAACTAGTTCTTCTTCTTCCCTTCCACCACCGCTTTCATGCTCTGTTTCACTCAAGCTTGTAACTATGGCTTCCTCTGCCTGCTTCGGAGGCAACATTGTCTCCTTTTATCCTAAAAAAGCAGCGTCCAAATCCTAAATGAAGGCAACCCTAGATAAGGAAATCCAATTTTCAGACATGAAAATGCTTAAATTCCCCCAAAAAAATTCAACAGTGAGAAAATACCCAATAATAAACTAAATTGCCTTTCACTAACCTTGTTGGAGAATAATGGAGATGTCTCTTTCAGCTGGAAATTGAAGAAGGAATAAGCTGAGAATAGATGTTGATAAGGGTGAATTAGCTTTGTTCGTATGTAGTTTTATGTTTAGCTATTCCACCATTAATAGACCATGACAGAGGAAGCTATAAATGTGAAGAAATAAGAGGAAAAGTGTGTGAAGAGTGAAAGGTTGAAGCTTGAAAAATGGTTACAATAATAAAAGGCACCGCTTTAATGCGCCACCAATTGGCACTGAAAATGGCAGTGACGCAACACAAAGACGGCTTAGGCCTTAGGGGCCGCAAAAACAGGACACACAATAACACTCTGCTCCATCTTTTAAATAAGAATTTATTTATCTATATTACAAAAGTTTAAAGATTTAATATTATGCAAAAAAAGTCAAATATTAAAATATCATATGTTGTTTTTATTATTTTAAAACATAAAAAAATAAATTTTATATTTCAACATTAAAAAATTAATTTAATAAAAAATATTACATATATTTACTTTACTTTTATTTTTAATTATAATATATATTTTTAATTTATATAAATGACAATAGCCTTCTTTATGTATTAGTGTTGTTATAATAATAAACTTAAATATATAATTTAACTAAATTCAAGGTATGTGCCAAATAAAAATGAAAGAAGAGAAAATTGATGTCTTAGTAAAAGAAAATTAACAAAATAGAGGTGAATTAAGATTATTTATGGATTAAGAAGCAAGTTTTAATTAATGAGCACAAAAATCAAAAATCAAAATTTTATAATGTAAAAGAATAACATGAATACATCGTGTAAGCAAAAAGATAAATATAAAATAAAAATGTATTATTTATCAATAATTATTAACTTTTGTTATGTGAATGAATCTAAAATAAAATTTTATTTTTTTACATGAATGTAAAATAAAATAATTTTTTTCGTCTAAGGTTAAATTTTGGGGGTTTGAAATTCTGTTTTGAATAAAATTAAATAATTAATTAGGAGAAAGCAAAGCAACGCAGTATCTATTTTTTTGGCAAAATTATGGATGCTGCAATTAATTCATTGAAGTTGTATTGAATTTGAAATACTCAAGCAATTACGCATTTCCTAAACAAATGTTAATAAATGAGGGCATTGTTTACATTACTTGTGTCGGTTTTTATTTTATTTATTAAATTTTATTGCATTTATGACTTATAGATAATGGGTGTTAATTAATTTCTGGCACTTCCAGTCAGAACTCAGAACTCAGAACTGTTTCCTAGATATGTAGAGATCATCATTGAAAATGGTTCAGACAAGTACCAAAGCTCAGATCCAAATCTTACTCAATAATTCACACAATTTAAATTTCCAATTAATTCCTTCATTATTAAAGTATTTTACTAATAAATGTCTTGATTAGTTGATAAAATTTTTAAATAATTAAAACTATTCTTATTTATTTTTTAAATTATTAAATCTTAAATTCTCTCTCTTTTTGCCCCTCCAATAATTTCAAGGAATATTGTTTTTATTACTTTAAATTATATATATATGTACTTAGAACGTAAACTACCAGTAAGTAATTGTTAATAGAAAAATGAATAATGTATATTTTAATAAAAATTAAATAAATCAGATCACCAAGTTTAAAGGAGTTAAAGGTATAAGGCATTGAAGCCCATATTTTGACTAACTGAATAAAATATTATCATTCAAAAATTTTCTCATGAAAAGAAGGCATTTAAGTTTAAGTATTTATTCTAAGCTTCTTTATTTTTTCTTTATAAATAGCAAAAGCTTAAAAAGCTTTACTTAAATCTTCGGTATGAACTGAAAATAAATTATAAAAAAAACCTAAATTTGAAATGAACCAATTCCATAGTTTCAAAATGAAAGATGAAATTTGGAGTTTTGTCCTTTTTGTTAATTTGTAAATTAGATTGTAGGTATGAAAGGAAACAATAAGCAGCAAAAAAATCAGTGAAATCATGATGAGGTTGGCAATAAAAGAACATAGAGAGTGGATATTGCTGGACCTTCAATAGTGGATGATGATATGGATGATGTATCTAAGTTCAAGGCTTGCTCATTAGTGTTTTAGATTAAGATTTTATTTAATTAGTTAATAAAAAATTTAGATAATAAAAATTCTTATTTTTATTAATTTTTTTATAAATTTTAAATCATTAAATACTTTATCAATTAATTAAAATAATTTTTAACTAATGTTCTCAGGACTATAGTTAATAAAATCCTTAAATTTTACATGTATTAAAGTATATATTAATTTTTTTAAAATCTATTTTAAATGTATAAAAATGAGAAGTTAATTTTTTTTTTTTTTTTTAACTTTCTCTCATAACTGCTCACCCTTTCACTTTTTCTTAACCGCTCTTTTTCACTATTATATACATATGTCTTATACAAATATTATATACTTTGAAATCTTTAAAAATACCGTTAGAGTTATATATATATATATATTAGTTCAGGTTTCATTTGATTAATTGATATAATTTTTAAATACTAAAAATTATTATTTTTATTAATTTTTTACATGTTTTAAGATATTAAATAATTTCTCAATCAATTAAAAAAATTTTTAACCAATATCTTAAGTTATATGTATACAATGATATCAATTTTCTTTTAAAAAAAGTGATGGTTACACATAAATATATGCCAAATTCCCCTGATGTAACGGGATTTGTCCACCAGGTGAGGTAATTTTATTTTCCATTTGATTATTGTAGTTGCGCGAGGTGGGAGTAGGAGCAATGACTACTTCTCTCCCTCCTGTCCCCATCTCTGTTATGGTGAGTTTTTTCTTCTCATTTTTTATTTTTATTTTTGTTGTGCAAATACCCGCCAGAATCCAGATATGTAGTTGAAAAATTAATAAAATTGTAGAAACATATATATAAGCATGAAAAAAATGTAAAAATTTATTGTAATATTCTAAACTAGGAGGATTAGCTTCATAAAATACTCAGAAGCGTTACCATAAATCTTCTGCCAATGAAATTGCTTCATAAAAAGACTGTTTTTCCTCATTTCCTTCCAAATTAACACAAGTTTTCCTAAAAGAAGCAACAGACCTCAATATCATTTCTCGAGCTTTCCTAAAACCATGGTAGTATCATCTCTTATACCTTCATAAAACTACAAGATCCAAATTTTTTAAAAAAATTATAATTAACAAGATAATTTTGTCGTTGCTCAGTCCATGTTAGTAATTTCCTTCGTACGTAGCTTTTACATTGTTTTCCTTGATTGCATAGTTTTCGATTTTTTCCCTTTCCATTGATCAGTTCAGTGTTGCTACTGCATTTCAACTTCCAAGTGTGTCGATTCCCTCTCTTATAACCAGATCTAGAAATCTAAAATAATTACATCATATTCTTTAATCTTTAAAATTACCAACTCAAAACCAGATCTAGAAATCTAACCAGCAATGGAGCAACAATTTGCGCTGGGATGGGGCCAATTGCGACGGCGCGGCTACTTGGTGTGATAGGCTAGTGCGGCGGGGCGGCAACCTACTGTGACAGACTGGTGCGGCGGCCTGGTTCAACGAGCAAGAACGTGACCTGTGTGTTATTCTCACCTCAGGTTGCAGTCGCTGGGTTGATGCGGCGACCTGGTGTGGTTGTCTTCTCGACTGGTGTGAAGCGTGGCTGGAGGCTGGTGGTGTGGACGATGTAGTCAGTGTGGAATGCAACTACAAGAAAAGTGTTATGATTTGTATTTTTTTAATGAATATTAAATTATTAAAATGGTTTAATTTTGTAATATAAATAATAAATTATTAAATTACTAAAACTCACATATTAAAAATTATATATATATGTAAGGTTATTTCAATAATATTTTTGTATATAAAAAATTATTAAAAAACTTTCGGGGACAGAAACCTCGTCGAGCGGAGAGTTTGTTTCTCGTCCCTATTCTTAGAAAAAGAATTTTTCACATGTCTGATCCCGCATCGAGAAAATTTCCGTCACCGATGACTTTTTCCATCCCTAGTATTATTAAAAAATTTTGACTGATTAGAATTAACTAAGAGACTTTAATCATGCCATGTTGTCTTTTTATTATTAAAAAAGTTGGTAATAAAATATAAAAATTTTACCTAAATCTTTTCTTCAAAAAATATATAATTTTCATTTTTTGAAAATTAAGTTTAATTAATACATAATTAATTATTATTTAAAGTTATATCTTTTGAAAAAATAAATTGTATGACAATGTGTAAATGATAAAAATATCGAGTTTTGGTATTGCGGAGTTACTAACAATGAACGCCTTTCCCAATAATCATTCTATCTTCAACTTCTTCACCTGTTCTTCCTAAAATCTCCTAATTAATTCTTAATTGGTTTTAATTAATTAATTTTACTATAGTGACCAGTTAGTTCTTATATCATTATACTTATTTAATTTTACTTCTTAAAAATTAAGGAGTTATTCATAATTAATTCATTATACTTTAGTCCTTACTAGTGTTTTTGAATCATTACACAAAAAAATATTAACATGCAATCATGATATAATTAATTTTTTAAAAAACTAAAATGATATAGATGAAACAATTTTGAAGCTAGCTAGGATCAAATGATCAGTTTAATAATTTTTTTAAATATAATTGATTAAATTTTGGGGCTTAATTTAATTAGTAGGAGAAGCAATGATTAGTAAATGGATTTCAAAACTAACGTCATTTTCAAAACAAGGATCAAAACTCGGACTATGTTCCTTTTGTGCTCTTCATATGGACCCCTTACTCTCTTTTTCTTCCTTCTCTTCCTTCTTTTCTTTTTCTTTTTCTTATAAATTATAATATATGACCTCTCTCTCTCTCTCTCTCTCTCTCTATATATATATATATGATAATATTGTTTTTCATTGTCCGATGGCGGTCGCTCATTACACGCTTATTAGTTTATTATATTTGAAATGTATATTTAATTAAATAGTTACTAGTTATTATATTTGAAATGTATATTGTGCGTTATTTTTCATATGTATTTATAAAACATAAAATAATTTTGGATTATATATTTTCAAAATTTGTAAGGATGAGTAGGATTTGCTGCTCAGTTAAATTTCTTATCTTTTTCTTATATATCTGTTTTGTGTGTGTCCTATTTACTTGTGTATTATACTCATTGGAGGATCCAAATTTCCTTTTTTTTAAAAAAAAAATCTGTACCTAATTAAATCCAACTGTCAAATAGAATTAAAGCCATTGATCACAAAGCAACTAGAAGGAGCCATAATATAGTTGGTTATCCAGTTAATGTTAATTATGTATTATGGATGTTTTAAGGCAATTCTATCTTTATTATTAGATCTCAGTCAACTCAAATTAAATTAATTAAAATTTAATAAGTTTATGAATATTTGTGATTTTTAATAAAAAATTGATTTTACTTTGAATATAAATTAAATTTTTTTTCTACTTAATTTTAGTACCATTAATACATGCACTTAGAACATAATATATTGTTTAACGTAGACAAGGCAACATATTTTTAACAACAAAGTTATTTATTATTTTGACAATAACATAACTATTTTCGTTAATATAATTTCAAGTCAAATTATATATATATGAAATAAATTGCAATTTATCCAAAATGTTAGGTAAAAATAAAATTTATATCCCTGAAAATTCCCGTTTAATTAATAATGACTTTGATATAAAAATGGTTGATCCTATGAGTTTAAAAGGGGATCAAACTTGATGAAATATCAGAAATAAAGGTGGTAGATAGAGATCAAGTGTAGTTAATAGGATCCCAAACGAGAGGTCAATTTCTTTACTCTATTAAATATGGTAGGGTCCAATAATATATACCAGCACTGGTTCCTCTCTTATCTCAATTCTCTTACACATGTGTTGTCATCTATCATTAATTATTGAAAGCATATAATATTATTCTTAAATTAATAAAAATTTTCATATTAAAAAGTATTTTTATTTATTTTTAATAAATTTAAATTGTTAAATATTATAAACTAATAAAAAAAATTAATCAATACTTTAAAGCATAGATATTGGACCTCGACTAGTGAACCGCTGGTTCGGAGCCAAGACCAGTGAGTGTACCTATTTGACCGTCCTAGGATCAAAGCTTTTATATATCCAAAGAAGCCATTTTTATATTTATGCAGTATATATAAATGTAATAATTATGTTTTTAATTAATTAAAAATTTTTCTTCTTATCATTTTCTATTTTCTAAAAAACAATTGGCGTTGAATAAATATTTAATAATAAAAGTGAAATTTTATAATTTTTTTAAAACCAATTAGGATTTTGATTGACACCCCCTAATTCAAGATGACCCTTCATTGTATGACAGTAGATCAATATTCCAATTAGTGTCATATCACATCAACGCTAGAATCAACGGACATTTGACTGCTTTTATGAAAGAAAAGACTAGGGATAAAGTTTAAAATGGATCTAAATTAATTACATATAGAAATTAAATTAACTGAAAAAATTTTAAAAATAATTTTTATTAAAAAAAAGCGTCTCATACGTCTAGTTGCCTCGATATAATAATGAACTAATTAAATTAATTGGTGGAATTGAAGCGAAACATTGAATTCTACTTCATGACAATGAAATTAAATTAATTCATTTAAATTGTAGAGCAAGAAGCATCGAATTCCCAGGTGATTTTGGACATATCGACTTGTTGAAATGAAGAGAATCGCATGCACGCACCTTCTATTTCTATGTTATTCTATTATCCTTATCTTTAACCTTTTTTTTTCTTAAATAATCCTCGTTCCTCCCAAATACATCAGGATTATGATTCTTTGAGGGAAATCAACTTATATTAAATTAATTACAATAATTATTCTTAGTTAACTTATATATGATTTTTTTAATTTAAAAACTATACTTGATTATTCTAAAATTTGATATATATTATAAGAACTCCTCAATAAAATTGACTTTCTACACAATATGCAATTTTAAAAGAAATTATTGAACTATCTTTACTACCATGTTAAAGAAAACACAGAAAAAAAACCATAACATTAACTTGAACTACATGCCTTTAATATCCTATTAAAAAATAAAATTACAGTCTTATATATGTCGTGTAAAAGTAAAATTTCATTAACCAAAAATAAATTAGCTAGAGGGGAATCAAGAATAATTTTTAAAATAATTAAGATATACTATATATGTGTAATTTATCCAAATCTAAAAAAATATTAATATAATGTATTCTTGTTCTCATATATAGTCATTATCATCTCAATGATTAAACGAACAAATTAAATAATTTATAGTTTTCATTATTAGCAAAAGTACATATATAAACATAAAAAAGTGGAAAGAGGGAATAAAAAGATGAAACCATATGTGTCGTGGGGTTTCAGACCCAAAAAAAAAAAATGTTTGATAGAAGAGATTATATATATACAAATTGAAAACAAAAAGGGATATGAAGGTGTAAATAAGTCTAAAAGATGGAATCAAATGTGTTTCAAAGTTTTAGGAGTCGTCCCTTCTAATTCTTTCTTTAGTAATTGGTAGGGTATAAGCTGCAAAAGAAAAAGAAGCCTTGCTATGGGATAATGGACATGATCATCTTTAACTCTCCACCCAAACACTTGATATAGACAAACTAGAGAGAATATAATTAAGTATAAAAAGGAGATATTGATGGGGGAAGATGAAGAAAATGACAAATAAGATAATTAATCAATAGGAAGGATATTAATTTTTGTGATGTTATATATAGTTAAGATTTTAGACATTAAGAGGTTAATTATGACTATATTTTATTAAAAAATTAGAAAAAACATGTAATTGGAGATCATTTGTGCATGTGTATATATATTTATTGTACATATATATGCTTACTTCAAAATAAATAGTTTGTCTTTAATTGAGCTAAATTAGTAATTAAATTGAGGCAAGATATATAATTCAAACATGAAGTAATTAAATTATATGTAAAAAGAAATACAACAAATGATTGAAGGAATGGATTAGGGTCGATTTAGAAGTTGTTTTGTTTTTTTTTTTAAAAAATTGTTTCATAAAATTAGTTATAACTACTATTATTTTTATATTTTTATATATATGATATTAATAAAAAAAAACCTTATTTTCTGTGTTTTCTTTATTTTAATAAAAATTAGAGTTCAAAATATTTTTAATTGTTTTGTATTTTTTGTTCTCAAAACATATTTTATTTTTTTATTTTCTATCAAACAGTTATTTAAATAAGTTTTTTTATTTTTAAAAACTAATTTTTAAAAAAAAATTACATTCAAACAGGTCCTTAATTTCTCCAAAAGAAGATTTAATTAAAGAGAAATAATTATATATTCCACACAAATTAATTAAGCAGATAATATTTTTCTTCATTGAAATCATATACTTTTCTTTTTTGGTTTATAACATGCTTAAAATCTCCTTTTTAACTAAGAATATCAGTTGAAGGGAAATAAATTAAAAAGTCTCGTATAAATAATTGCCCATTAACTTTAATACCCATTTTGATAATTATAACTAGCAGACGTGTGAATTGTCTGTGTGTTCCTTGCAAATCTGTGGTCCCTTTGCCAATTTCAGGAGTCAATTCCCAATATGATTTTAGGTATATAAGTAGTTGTAATATTAAATAATAACAAAAATCAATGCGAGAATAAGATAATGTTTAATAAATTGCCAAAAAAAAAAAGAAGGACAACAACAACTACTACTCCTTGATTACTAGAAAGTATCTTTAAAAGTAAAATTTCAATTTTTCAGGCCACCAATATAATTAGAAAATATGCCTTCAAGATTATTAAAAAAAATTGAGTAAATTTATAAAATATTTGTAATCCTAATATAAAATTTCAGCAGCCACTAAATTATATATTATGTGTTGAACTTTCCCATATATCTGGATTTTTTTAATTTGCGATTCAGACCCACGTTATATTATTGATCCCTTCTTCCCATGCATTAATTGTATTCAATCTCAGGTTAAGTAGTTGAATTTGCTTTCAAGATCTGTTGCTTCATGTTGAAATATTGCATGCATTATTTTATTCCAATACATTTGGAAAAAGATAGATCTTGTAGTTAAAATTAGTCAAAGATTTCAGCGGTAATTGAAATTGTTTATACAGAGAGAAAAAATAGGTGCAGGTAGGTATTAAGAATTGACTATAATTAATCGGATACCTAACGAAAATGTGTAACAGTTGAAAAGCATATAAGATGACAATATTATTGGGAAACAAATCACATCACATGCACTTTTTATCGTTAAGATTTAATGAACAAAATAATTGGCAACAATTTGTCAGAACTGTAAGAATTTCTAGAGGACCACATGTCCCTGAACTTCCTAATTTAACTTACAGTAGATTATACTTTTTCTAATATGATAAATATAATTATTACACCCTATTAAAAAAATAGACATTGATCCACCTCTAAAATGGCCTTAAAATTATATGATTTCTACTACAAAATGCTTTTCATACATTTCATAATAAGTATTTTTTTTACTTCATACTAATTAAAGTGTCAGAGTCTATGACAAAACTTTTAATTTTCTTAAAATCTTAAATCTTCTTTTATTTTATAGGCTTAACTTCATAGTTTATGAAATCTGACCACCGGATTTGCTATCTGATGAAATTCAACTTTATCAATAATTAGGGAATTAAATTTTTAATAATATTTGGCTCTATCAAAATGGGTTTATCTTTTATTTTAAAAAAACATGAAAGAGTGAATTGACATGCTCCAAACTGCATATGTTAAAGCTCATTACAGTAATTCATGATTTTGGGTAAAGATATTTTTATCTTGAAAGAATATTATAATTTTTAACTTTTACTTTGGCTTCAAAGGAAAAGCTCCAATTTCTTACTCTCTTCTTACCTTAGAGATTGAAAGCTACTTCTACTTAATATAAAAGCAACTTATATTTTTTAGAAGTTGAGTCAAATAAATAAAATAACAAAACATAATTTTTTTTTTTAAAAAAAAAACAGTTAACAAATAATGAGGTGGTTTATTGCACTAAAACCATTAATGGCACTAAAAAAAAAAAGTAAACTAGAAAATTTGTTTTAGCTAATTATATTTAGCTCTCGAGTTCATTGAAAACCGAGATAAAGTCTTTGTAGGGGATCCATCTTCTTCTACCTTACCAAATTACCTTACCTATCTCTTCTCTTTCCACTATCCCACTTTGGTTAGCTTTTGTCCTTAGTGCCACTTTTAGACCATTAGTTAGCAAAATAGCATTCATTCTCTGCTCTGCAAAGGTGGCCATGTTATAGTACTTAATTAAGATACCAAAATGTGAATACAACATTGATAATGATGGGTGGCCAAATTTAAAGTTGGAAAGCAACAAGGTACATTATGGTGCTTCTATTCAAACAATGTACCATTATGTTTTATACCCTATTTCTCTTTAATTCAACATCTTCTGTCCATGATATATAATAATGATTTTTTTGGTTTTTCAATAGTATTATCCTATTGAAAGTAATCTTATTCGATATACTATCAAACACTCAATGTGAACACTTCTTTTAACAAAAATTTAAATATAAGTTCATTACGTTATAAAAAATAATTTTGTTCAAATACAAGTTTACTACGTTGTAAAAGATTAATTCTTTTTGCTATGTCTAATCTCAGTTAGTATACTTTTACATTAATTTTTTCCTAATGACACTAATAATTATTGATTTTTTAAGAAACTATTAATTTGATTCTAACAAAATCATAATATACTGCATACATGCATGATTTACTTCCCAATTACAAAAGAGGTTGGATTAATTTACCAGTGAAACCTTATTGATACTATCGAATAATTATGGTATATCATGTTTTAAAACTTGAGTAACTTATTAGTTCATGATGACTGGGATTTTGGACAATGGCCCATTATTGGTGAGTGGTTGAGACATATTGAGGGGTTCAAAATGTTAAGCCCTAATTCTCTCTAGTTAACAATTGTTGGGTGCATGTTAAACTTGATCACACATGCAAAATAAAGATTTCAAAGGAATCACATACATTCACATTAAAAAAAAAAAATGCCCATTCATCTTACCCTCATATTTTGGAGTCAAAGGGGCTCACACCATGATATTTTTTATACGTTTTACAATTTTAAATCTTGACCAGCAAACATTGTAATAGATTTAAGTCAAGAGAAGTAATTATCCCTGATAATTTAGGACTTGACCAACCTCTGGTGATCACCCCAACACGTCCTAGTTGTTCACCTGCAATTGGGCCTACACACATTGGTGCCCCATCAGCAACTTAATTAGACACGTCTACCTACAATTATCTGGTAATTATTTTCTATATATTCAAGGTTTTTTTCTTGTATTTAGGTACACAATGACTCTGTATAACTTTGCATTCTTTAATTTTTTTTCATTGACTTGACCATCAGAAGTACAACCAAAGAGACACTTCGGTCTCATTTTGTGTTATTTGGTTCTTACCTTTTGTGTAATTTTTTGGTGACTCTACCACAACTCTTAGACCTACTTTGATATCTTGCATCATTAATGCCATGAGATTAACCTATTAGATAGGATTGTTTCAGTATTTAAGTATTATCTTATATTATTATAATTTTTTATCCAATGTGAACTTATCACACCACGTGCCCTACTAATAATTATGCAGTGTTATATTTGGCTAATATATAAAGCTTAAAGCTAAAGGTGGCAAGCACGGTGAGGTGCACTTTATAACCTTACCTCATTATATTGAGATATGAAGAGGAATTTGAGAAAGCAATTTGGTTTTAGTCTGAGTTCTCTTGAGTAGCGAGTAGAACAAAATGTGAATAAAACAGTGATAATGAAATTTTTCATAAAAGAAAACTCACTCAACAAAGAGGTTTTGGATTGAAAGAGGCATGTCTTTTGCCTTGCTTTCTGCATACACAAGCATGTGTGAGAGTTAGTGCTAATATATGTTTGTGTACGTGTGTGAGAGCCACCTAGAGGCCAAAGGGTACTCAAATTGCTTGGTCCTCATCTTTGCACGCCGTAAAAGGAGCACCCATATATATCTCCGCAATTAATCTTGCTAAACTTGTTTTCACACACACAAGATGTTCGATAAATTGTCCGACGGAGGACTATATTTATAATATTTTAATTACTTTTTTTAAAAAAATTAATACTACTATCATTTATATTTTGATAAATAAATTATTTTATCTAAAATTTAGATCTAATTCAACCATAATTTTAAAAATAAATTATATGTATTTTACTAAAAAATAAATAAAATTACCTGTCAAATTATAAATAGTCAAACTACCAAAATTTTCAGTAGAACACTAGAAAATAAAAATATATCCCTGAAAAAGAGAGAAACAGATTTTAGTAGGATTCTCTAAAGTTCATTGTTGCCATGTGGGTCGATCTTCCTCACTCACTAGCTTGGATTTGAATTTTTCTTTCAAAAAAGATAATAAATTCTATGTATTTGGCATTCACAAATTGTAAGGTTCACTATTCACCCTACATTTATTACTAAATTAAGTAGACTCCATAGATGTTTTCTGTAAGTTTGATATTATTATTTTTTTAAAAGAAATTACTCCACTTGAATTTTCACAGACATGCACAATAATTAATGCTTTAAAATAGTTCTTAATTTCTACCATGTTATATCAATTTAGTCTTCTATTCTCATTTAAGTTTGACCAAGTACGATGGGCCCACCACTTTTGTCCTTAGAAAAAGTGAATGCATTAATTATTGAATTTATCTCTTTTTTATTATTTTTCTTTTTCTTACATTTTTTTTATAAAAAAATAATAAGAGAGAGAGGAAATAGAGAACTCAACTTTTTAAGAACTCCAACTCTCTATATCTCATTTCTATTTTTTTAAAGTTCTTCTAATCTATATCTCATTTTTTTTTTTTTAATTTCTTATAAAATAACTGCTTTGTCAAAGTGATACACAGTGGCATAATGCTAGTAACATGTTTTTGTACTTGATCAGGGATTCAATATATTCTCAATTAAAAATTAGTATAATATAATCAAGTTGATCTTATACTCATAATTGCTCTCCATCTATATTTAAAAATTTTTTTAGATATATATATTGTGTTATCTTATTTATACATTAGTCAATCATAATTAATCAATTCTTTTTACTTTTTCATAATATATGTGAGTTTATCAATATAAAGTAAAAAAAAAATTAGTTAAATATTATTGATTAATACACAAATGAAGTGATACAATGTATGTATCTAAGAATCTCTCCTTTGTTTGCAATTCAAAAGAGAATCAAGAAGGTCTTGGTGAGCACATGTTGACTAATCCCACATCAAAATCATATATATTACATCCTGCAGCGTTAACAGAAAAATGTCACAATGGTAACAGCTTGGGATGTCTTTTGAATTTGAAATGTCAAAAAATGCTTTACATAATAAAATTAGAAAGAAAAAAAGAAATTAATTAGTCAATATCTATATAAGCTTGATTGATTTAGGATCTGATTACTAACAAATTGGATCATGGCTAATATATATGATATTGAAGTCTTAGATTTTGAAGTTTGATCATGGGCATGCAATAATTGAAGGGCATGAGATAGATAGATAGAAAGTGATGATGAATGAGTACAACCATAGGAGACTAAATACTATGAATTCAAAATCTGCAAATGAATCCATAGTGAGGGAACAGTTTGATGATGAATATGTATGTTGTAGTTATAATTGTGCTTTCTCTATCCCTTTATTTATGGCTTATAATGATATAGGTCAGCTTGTAAGGCATGTGGGCATGTCTCTATAACTCTAAGACATTCTCCATATGCATTTGGAGGCCTCTCTTATTGTTGGTGCTAGGTACATGTATTGGTATATATTTTGCTGCCTTCTTCCTCCAAAAATTTTGCAACAAATTAAAAAACCAAAATTAATTATTCAATTTCAATTTCTCAGAGATGTAGCCCATTGAGGCATTGAAATTTCCAAGTCCAGGGTTCAAGTTTGATCTTTCAGTCCTAACAAATTATCTTCCTATCAAATGTCACTTCAATTTAACTATTTAAATTATTAATTGAAAGTTCATGTATAGTTTGTATATAAATATTTTGAATAATTGATGATATTTGTTCAAAAAAAAAATTCAATATTTAATAAATATTAAATATTGGCTAGATAGGTTAAGAATAATAAAAAACAAATATCTATTAAATATTAGGCAAATGTGAACGAGAGATATGTTACCTAATATTTGATATTTAAATGATATATATTTTTAAACAAAATTTTATACTTATAAATTATTAATATATTTTAAATACAAAATATAACGCCTCTTATTATTCAAAATCAAATTACTAGAAAAAAAAAAGCATAGAACCAAATTATTCAAATACAAATTTTTAATATATAATAGAATATATATATATATATATGTTGGTTCAGTTTTCTGACACAATAAACTAATTCGGTTATGAAAAATCGATTTTAAATATATACCAGTATTTGATTATATTTAAAGAAGTAATAAATCCAAAATATAAGCAATGGGAATAATGTCAAATCTCACAGCAGTTTGGGTCCCCATGAGAACTAATCACACAATGCTTTCACGTACCGGTACTCTTACGCTATTGCTCTTAAAAAAGATGGTCCTTCAGCACAAAGTGTGAATTTAGTATCAGCACCTTTCATAAAATAGGATTGGAGCATGACTCGATCTATCCAAATTTGCATAATGAAGTGCTGGTTTAAAATTTTCATAGAAAGTTTTGTCGTCTAAAATGTAATTTTGGTTTGACAAACTATATACTTTTGTGGCCAATATTGAATTATATTTTATTGCCCACTTCCTTTTTTTTTCAATTCCCAACAGTGCTTCTTATCATCTTCCCCCATACATAGGATAAACAATTATCTGAAGTGAAGTTCTGTAAAATCTGTTAAAATCGTTATTTTATTCATGAGTCTATAAGCAGATTAAAGAATAAAAATAAATTATATTTTATACTTTAATCTATTTTTAAATTAATAATATATTTTAACAAACTTCCTAAACCTTCACAAAAAACGAATGTCAGAGAATCCTATCACCCATACATATATGAGACTTTCTTCTCTTCATTTTGCAACTGCAATGGGTCCTACTCCTTACCTGTCTGCTAATTAAGAATAGAATTTATTGTGCACATTGATGAAACAAGTCCTGATGGTGAGAAGCTGAGGATTTTTCAGGCTTGATTGGATAATAATACTCATATCATTTCTCATCCATCTTTTCAATGCTTCAACCTGCTATATAACATCAATTCCATTAGTCATGGTGGATAATGAGAACACTTTGAATTTTTTTGGATTTATGTGATCATGAGTAGCCTATCTATTTCATCATTTTCAAACTATTGACTATTATTGAGGGTATTTTAGGTTGTTAAATGCCCTTTAGCTGGAGGAGGAGTTTAATTATTCGTCGAAGAAGAAGAAGATGCCCAATCTGAGTTTTTAGTGGTCAAAAGAGAGACCTTTGGAAAAAGTGTAGCATCATAGGCTTTCATGGACAACGGGGAAGATTAGAGGGACCCATTTACTTGATGAAGCATAATATAAGGTGGGTGCCACTTATATATATATATGTGTGTGTGTGTGTGTATAGATATGTATATATGAAAGTGCAATTTTTAAAATTTTAAATTTGGGTAATGTTATGACTTAATTATGACAAGTTTGTGTAAAATAAATTATTATTATATTATTATATATTTCAAAAATGACTTAAAGATAAAAAAATTTAAACTCTCTTTATACCCTTTAAGTTTAGTCACCACACATCCCCAAGTGGAAGTTTGCTCATATGTGCTTAGCTGTGATAGCATTACTATAGCCATCACATGGGACCCATGGTCAATTAGTGGTTCAGTTGAACTATCAAAGCTCTAAATGTTATGTAATTAGATAACTTCACAATTATATGATTGTTAATTACATCAATATTTTATAAAGTTTGACTAAATTATATTTATCATTCTTTTATTTTTAAAAATTATATTTATCTCTCTTTTAATTTACTTTCTATTAATAATATAATTTTTTATATAAAATAAGATGAATTTTATTTTTAAAATAGACTAAAGTTTATATAACTGATCATATGTAAATAATTTTTTTTAATTGTGAAAATATATCTAGAACTTTTTGAAACTTCGCAATTTGTGTAATAAACCCCTTCCATTAGTTTTTGCATCTAAAATTAACAAATTATAGATAGATCAAATTATTTGAAAGATCTTTTTTGCTCAAAATTTACGGTGTAGGATGATTTTTTGTACAATATCTAAAAGTTTAAAGAGATTTTTTGTAATTTGATATGAATTAATTTTATTGATATATCACTACTCCAATAAAATTTTGGACAAAAAAGTTAATGGAGGAGTTTTTTTTTTCACAAAATACAATGTCTAAGAGATTTTAAGTTAATTTTTATTATTAAAAGAGATTATTTATATATAACTACTTATAGTTTAAGAAAGTTATGTACATTATAATATTTTTAATATAATAATAAATATAATTAAATTTATACTAAATTTTAACATAAAATTCTTAATATAAAAGTAAAGATAATTATGTAATTTTATTGTTTTAAAATAAAAATATACCATGTAATTAAAATATTAATTTCATTGATTGAAAATAAACTAAAAGGAAGATTTGTATAACATTGGATCAAACCTAACCTAAAGGTATCAAATGTAATTTTTAAAATTAAAAAAATGGTAAATGTAATTTTACCAAATATATATATATATATATATAAAGTAGGTGTAATTTACTCTAGCTTTTATAATTATGATTGTTAGATACACACACCTGTTTGTTTCTTGTCCTCAAGGAGTTTTCTGAGTTGTGCATGCAATAGCTTCCCAATCTTTGTCAAGGGTTAGAGGAGAAGGTGGTACTATAATTAATGAATTGAATGGGATGGAAGGAAGGAAGACAGAAATTCAAGAGGGGACCACGTGCCCATCACGTGTCCCCATTCCAAAGAAAGAAAGACACCTGCCCTACAAAGCACCCTCTTCTTCTTCGTGCCCGAACCCAATCCACTCCCTCAATTCCTCTCCCATGTGATCACGCATGCACCATCTTTGACATGTTTTCTGAAACAGTCTCATCTTTGTAGGACCTTGTGAGTAACCTCATGTTGGCTATATCAATACTCAATCAATGGGCTTATAATCTCTTCAACAATTGATTTCGAAATATTGAAGAATTTGATTGATGATGAACCAATGAATTTCATCACAAGTATTGATTATTTTGAGGAACGCTTGCCTGAATTAGCTGAGGTGTATACAAGATGATGATTCTCAGATTAGTAAACAGAATATTTTATAATTATATATGGTAATTATGCATGAATGTAAACAATTTAATTTGTAATTGACATAATTTTTTTAAAAAAACAGGAGTTAGTTTAATCCTAGTATTATGTTTGATGTTGATTAATGTTGATGCCCTACGAGAATGCTTTGTCTTCAATGAAGAATATTGGTTTTCACTTTTCAGACATTAACGGAAGGTCTGAGAAAAATGTAGTAGCATGACTCAATTCTGCTCTTGTTGTGTTGGTTGTTTCCACTATCATTTGCTTCCTTCCATTGTGGCAGACATGAAGAAATGAATATATATATATATATATATATATGAAAATTTGAATCCACCTGTGTATTTCTTTATATATTTAAAGATTCCAATGGGATATATATCACTTTACTGAATTCAAACAAAGTTGAATCTTCTATATATCAACTTTCATCCTCCTTTCAATTACATAATATTGTAATTGAGCAAGGGATTTTGTTTAATAACCTATATATATATATATATATATATATATATATTCTATTATTTTGTGGAGCATTTTAGGAATAAAATCTCAAATTGTACTAAGACAATATATGCAATGTCGCACCCTTAAAATCAATTGCCTGAAAAAGAAATATAGATAAAATTTAAAGATACTCAAGGAAATAAAGATTAATTTATTTTTTAAATTCAGTCAAAGTATTTACAAAAAATTGTTCATCACTTTGTCCCAATAAATATAATCACCTGTAATAATTGTTTTTATACATTTATGTACTAGATAATACAAGTGGTTTTTTTCCTTGGTCGGAAAAGATAATGTAAGAATTATCTATATTAATATATATAATTTTAAGAGGTATCTCATTGTAATTCTTTAAAAATATATTTTAAGATTTTTACTAATCGATGTCTTAAGAACACTAATTAAGATTTTAATATTTGATTGATTGATGACAATTTTTAATATTAAAAATTATTATTTTTGTTAACTTTATATAAATTTTAAGTTATTAAATGCTCTATTAATCAATCAAAAAAATTTAACCATTGTCATTAAGGTACTAATTAGAAAAACTGGTATGTTAATATATAGATAAAATAAAATTTAAATATAATATTTAAAATATTACAGAGAAGATATTATGAGTCCTTCATTGGGCCTAAAGCTTAGGAGAAATAAGATTTGGGTTTCATTGTTTTGAAGATCTAAAGAAAAAAAGAAAAAGAAAAGGAGAGAGGAATACAAACACATATGAGGAAAAACCAGAAAATTATTTTTCTATCCCCTACTCCCAACATCATCATATTCACATCAAATAATTACATTACAACCCCCTTTTCTTTAACAAAATTATTTTCACTTTTGCTACAATATATATGTGTATAAATATATATATATATATATATGCAATTTAAACCATGTCGCTTTACACCCACATGTATTGATCCACCATATTTATTGATTTATATAATATAGGTTTGGATACTTGAACTGTATGTTCTAAAAATCATATATAGCAAATCTAGTATGTAATGAGTCATATTTCTTGCTTACTTAAAATCAAGTTCCTCAAAAGAAAAGTTACATATATAATGTGGTAATAGTTTTTGTCAAAATTGAAGTTCAATGGTGCTGGCCTTTAAAGTGAGGAAAGTCAGGTTGAGTGCCGCCTAACCTAACCTTTAAGTGAAAACAAACAAAACCATATATATATATATATATATATATATAGTTTATTCTCTAAAAATTTTAAAATACATGTATTGTGTTATCTTATTTATGTATTAACCTATCATATTATCTTTATATTTGAGAAACAATAATTTTTTTTTTGTATTTAAAGAGAAATAGCAAGAAAAGAAAATAAAGCACCTATCTTAAATTCAGAATTAAATATTTTTTCATCTTTATCAATAGATCATTTATCAAATTTAAAAATTTCAACTTATCATATTCAATCAACTCTTTTTTTTAGTACGTGTCTATCAAAAGGTATTTTTAAGTATATATACTCTGTCATTTTATTAATTTATGCATTAGTTAATAATATTGAATAATATAATATATATATGTGTATATATATATATATATATATATATATGAAATGTCTGTCCATTTCATATATGTCCACGGTGGAGCGTGGCGTGGAGGGATGTACTAAATAAAAATGCATCACTTTGAATAGTGCATAGAGAGAAGTGGGTCATTCCATAATTCAGTCTGCCATCTGTGGAACAAGTAGTACACCAAACTTGCATTCTAAGTCAAGTATTCAAAACAAGCAATAACAGGTGGCTGGATTCCACACTCAACCAAAGACCCACAACTTAATTTTCCCAACATTGCTACCCAATAATCCAATTTCTCATCAAATTTCTTAAAATTTAATTAATATATAAATAAAATAATATAATATATACATTTAAGACTTTTTTTTTATTTTTTTATCGTCTTTGATCGGTGTTGTATCACCACTAAAAAATCTAGTAGAAATTGAACTAAAAATTATCAATCATTTCAGTATGTTGAAATTTGTTTCTTTCTAATAAACTGTACTTAAATTTATGTACAAGCTTTAATTAAGTCAAAATTTATGGATTTTTTTTAACACAAGCCAAGATTCAACAATGTAAAAATACATTTCATGTATGATATGTACTTAATTATATATACATTTGTATAAGTTAATTGATATAAAAAAATGAACTGTACAGTACAATAACTATATATGAGTGTTTACATAAAATTTTTTAAAAGCATATATATGATAGATTTTAATGACATATAAAGAATTACACTTATCTATACGTTTAATTAAAAAAATCTGACCAAATTGTGCAATGCTAATGTTTGAGCGAAGAGATATATTAATATAGTCTTCAATAATTAATTCACATTTGTGCCACCAACAACCCAGGCTTTGTCCCAAACTGAAGCTACAAATATTGAATCAAATATATAGCCTCCCTCACATTTTGCTAGTGAGCATTTTCAAGCTGCTTCATTTGATACAAGAAACCAAAAGTGTACTAACTATTATAGTGAGAAGAATGGAAGGGAAGGAAGAAGATGTGAGGATTGGAGCCAACAGGTTCAGAGAGAGGCAGCCCATAGGAACAGCGGCTCAGACCCAAGAGAGCAGTGGCAGAGACTACAAGGAGGCACCTGCTGCACCCTTGTTTGAGGCTGGCGAGGTATGCTCATGGTCTTTCTACAGAGCAGGCATTGCAGAGTTTGTGGCCACATTCTTGTTCCTGTACGTCACCGCTTTGACAGTGATGGGTGTGGCCAGATCTCCCTCTAAGTGCTCCTCTGTGGGTGTTCAAGGCATTGCTTGGGCTTTTGGTGGAATGATCTTTGCTCTTGTCTACTGCACTGCTGGCATCTCAGGTATATATATGTATATACATACATATTGAATCTATGTAAAGTTTAAACAATTACCAATAGGTGTTGGATTTAGCAAAAAGTATTTGACAGTATCTCGAATAACTATTATCATTGATGAGTCTGGTGGGTTATTGATGCAGGTGGCCACATTAACCCAGCAGTGACGTTTGGACTATTGTTGGCAAGGAAGTTGTCAGTGACAAGGGCATTGATGTACATAATGATGCAGTGCTTGGGTGCCATATGTGGTGCTGCTGTGGTTAAAGGATTCCAACCACATCAGTATGAGAGACTTGGTGGTGCTGCTAACACTCTCACTTCTGCTTACTCCAAAACCAGTGGCCTTGGAGCAGAGATTGTAGGCACTTTTCTTCTTGTTTACACTGTCTTCTCTGCCACTGATGCTAAGAGAAATGCCAGAGACTCCCATGTTCCTGTAAGCAAACATAATGTGTTAGTGTGAATTTATATATATATAATTATAAGTTGAATCCTTTTGGTTAATTATCTGATATTGTACAAATTTGAATGGGTTATAGATCTTGGCACCATTGCCTATTGGGTTTGCTGTGTTTGTGGTGCATTTGGCTACAATTCCTGTGACAGGGACAGGTATCAACCCAGCTAGAAGCCTAGGTGCAGCTCTTATCTACAACAAGCACCAAGCTTGGGATGACCATGTCAGTCTGATTCTTACTTGGTTTTGTCTGGATTCTCTACTATTTTATTGTTTCTTAATTTCAAATAAATCTATATCAATACTTATTCTTACACGACAATATCATGTTAATCCCTCACAAGAATATTTAAATCCTGATTAAAAGCATCTCAAAAGATTGAGTTTTCTCACCTTGATAATTTTAGAGTCGGTTTAAATGTTGTTTTGTTTATTTTAAAAAATTGAAGTTCAGAATATCTTTTAATTATTTTTTATTTTTTATTTTAAAAACACATACTATATTCTTTTTGTCAAAAATAATTATTAAAACAATTTTTGTTAAAATTAAAAAGCGGCTTTCTAATTTTTTACCTAAAAAGGAGAAAATCTAAATGGGATTTGTTTTGGTGCAGTGGATCTTCTGGGCAGGACCTTTCATTGGGGCAGCTCTTGCAGCATTGTACCATCAGATAGTGATAAGGGCTCTTCCCTTCAAGTCAAAGTGATACATTGTGGAAACAATGCCTGAAAATAACATAACTTTGGTTGTGTCTGAAGCTGTGGATTTCTGCTATAGCTTCTACTATGGTTTCATCTTCACTTAGTAGTAATGTCAGGGATGAATGAATTATTCCAGTATTGTAATTAAATAGCATAAATTTATATATGGTATTGAAAAAGGACCCCTCAATCTCTCTTAATTCTGTGGTTTCTATTTAGACTTTGTCAGTATAAAGGTAATTTAGATGGGTCATTGCAGGCTTACTTACAAATCTTAAGATCATATATACATTCTCTGTTTTGAACGTTCTTTTAAAATTAGCAGAAGATTATTAAAATTAAGCCACAAAAATACACATATATTTCAAAATAATAAAAAATTATTTTACTTCTCATTTAGAATAAAAGCATTCACACAATACATGCATCCAACAATTTTTTTACAAAGAATAGTGAAAGGATTGAACCGAGAATTGAGTAAAATAAGTGATTGGACTTAATGTTTTTGTTTCTTCTATAATTGTTCTGTTGGTCCTAATACTCACGTCAGCAACAACAATAAAATCAAATGAACTTCAATCAATGTATATGATTTTTTGTTTGAGTCTATCCACATATATTATTACATTTTTTTTTCATGAAGATACTCTTGTTCTCGTTGCTTCTATGATCAAATCTTTTCTAAGGAAAAGGACTATAAGCTTTCTCACATAGTTCGCGAAGCCAATCAAAGTACTGATGGGATGGCAAAAAATTGGCTTTCATAATTCTTCTTATCTCT
This sequence comes from Senna siamea, assembly GCA_031216115.1. Lineage (NCBI taxonomy): Eukaryota > Viridiplantae > Streptophyta > Magnoliopsida > Fabales > Fabaceae > Senna > Senna siamea. Next base: position 21,437,551 of record CM062357.1, read on the forward strand.
CTATCTGAAAATATGCTTCCTAATGAAATTTTTTTAGCTCTTCTTGATGATGCTTCTTCGGTCATATTTATAGGCTTCAATTGTTTGTCTGATGTTCCTTTATAATTTTTCTCCTAGTGACAAAAAAAAAAGAAGAAGTAAAAAGTATATATGTTTTGAAACTTTATGTATTATATAGTACATAAAAATTCATTTATACCAATATCTCAAAATCAATAATAATTTTAAAAACTGAGCAATAATTATTCGAAGTTGAGACTTGACAATCTCAAGTTCAATTATTGTTTGTTCATATTATAATAATTATAAGATCTTTTAATGATTGATTTTTAAAATTATATATTAATGCATAATTTAACTGAAAAATATATTAATGCATATAAAATAATTGATAAATTTATAAAATCAGAGAATGAATGAGTGAGAAGAATTAAAATATTTTAAGAGAGTGAAAATTTTAAATAATTTTTATTATTTTAAAATATAAAAATTATTTTTTATATCAAATTAAAAAATAAAAAAAATGATATGCATGCACACGAGGCCATTAATATTTATAAATCAACATGTCTTTCATTATAACCTCTCATTCCTCCATATCATAATCCTGCCTTGACAATTCTGGGACTAAATTCAAGCCTTCAGTTGCAAAAAGTTGAGTCATCATTATGCAAACTCCAAGATCCTAGCGTTACGAATCCTTAGTGGATTGCTTCTTTTGTGCACGAGCTCAAGAATTCACTCTGAAACAGCGTCCCCTCCAGGAAATGAAACTGATCTTCAAGCTTTACTTGACTTTAAGAGTCGGATAGCTAAAGATCCATTCAAAACAATGAGTTTGTGGAACAACTCCATTCATCACTGCAAGTGGGTAGGAATTACCTGCAGCATCTCCACTGGAAGGGTGGTGCAACTGAGCCTTGCAGATCAGAGATTGGCTGGTACTATTCCACCTTCTATAGGAAACCTCACATTCCTAAGAGAACTCAATCTGAGAAGCAATAGCTTCCATGGCGAATTTCCTGGTGAAGTGGGACGTCTACCACACCTGCAACATCTGAACCTCAGCTTTAATTACTTTAGTGGGAGTATCCCAAGTAATCTTAGTCAATGTAAGGAACTAAGAATATTATCTGCAGGTCAAAACAATTTTACAGGAACAATCCCAAAATGGATAGGGAATTTTTCTTCATCATCTCTTATTTCGCTTGCAGTGAACAACTTGCATGGAAGCATACCCAATGAGATAGGTCATTTATCAGGCTTGACACTTCTTGGACTAAATGGGAATTACCTATCTGGTACAGTTCCTTCTTCAATTTACAACATCTTCTCCATATTCTTCTTCACTGTTGCTCAGAACAATCTGCACGGTAATATACCACCTGATGTTGGTTTAAGTCTTCCTAACCTCAAAGTATTTGCTGGGCAAGTCAACAATTTCACGGGAACTATTCTAGCATCTTTGTTAAATGCTTCAAGGCTAGGAATTCTTGACTTTTCTAATAATAGTCTGACTGGAACACTGCCTAAGAACATAGGAACCTTGAACCGTTTAATTAGACTAAACTTTGATGAGAATAGACTTGGAACTACTTGGAAAGATGATGATGGCCTAAGCTTTCTTGCTTCCCCGGTCAATTGCACTGCACTAGAAGTTCTAGGACTTGCTGGAAATATTTTTAGAGAAGAATTGCCCAGCTGTCAAGTCAATTAAGAATATTCACCATAGGTTCCAACGCATTATATGGAAGCATCCCTGTTGGAATTGGCAAACTTTCTAACTTGGTCCTTCTAGCATTTGAAGAAAACCTTCTAAGTTTACGTGTCCCTGATGGAATAGGTGAACTCCTGAATTTGGACGGTTTGTATTTGAATGGAAACAAATTCTCAGGAACAACCCCTTCCCCTCTAGGAAACTTAACTTCATTATCAAGGCTTTTCATGGAGGATAACAACTTTGAGGGAAGTATACCGACAAGTCTCAGAAATTGTCAGAAGTTGCTGGTACTAAGTCTTTATAATAACATGCCCAATGGTACCATACAAAAACAAGTGATTGGCATTTCTTCACTTGAAGTGTACTTGGATGTCTCTAACAATGTTTTGACAGGGTCTATGCCCGATGAAGTGGGCAATTTAGGCAATCTAGCAGCATTGATACTCTCAGAGAACAAATTTTCCAGAGTAATTCCATCTTCTCTTGGAAAATGTGTCAGCTTGGAACGTCTGCATTTGCAAGGTAACCTGTTTGAAGGAGAGATTCCTCAAAGTTTAAAGAAATTGAGAGGTTTACAAGACATAGATCTTTCACGCAATAACTTGTCTGGGAAGATTCCTAAATTCCTCAGCGAGTTCATAGTTCTCAAGCATCTTAATCTTTCTTACAATGATCATGACTGTGAAGTAACAAAGGCAGGGATATTAAAAAATGCAAGTTACGTATCAGTATACGGAAACAACAAGCTATGTGGTGGTGTCCCAGAATTTAAGTTACCTGCATGCACAACTAAAAAAGCCTCTTCCGTTAGAAACTTTCTTCGCTTCAAGGTGGTTATCCCTCTTGCTAGTGCACTTATATTTCTAGTCCTTCTATCATGCTTTCTTGCATACTGTTTCAGGGTAAAGAGAGCAAGAAAGAGATCAGCAGCAAGAGTAACCACTACAAAGGATTTAAATTCAGAATTTTCTTACTCAGAACTAGTTAAATGGACTGGTGGGTTCTCCCAAGATAACTTGATCGGCTCAGGAAGTTTTGATTCAGTATACAAAGGAACTCTTGCAGGTGACAGAGCAGCTATTGCGGTGAAAGTATTAGATCTTCAGAAAAGAGGAGCATTGAGGAGTTTCATTGATGAATGCATGGCTTTAAGAAGTATAAGGCACCGAAACCTTCTCAAGATCATAACTGTGTATCAAGTATTGATCACCAAGGTAATGACTTCAAAGTTTGGCGTTTGAGTTTATGCCTAATGGAAATCTAGATGATTGGTTGCATCCTAGAGATCATGTACAACATCAGAGCAAGAGATTGACATTTATCCAAAGACTGACCGTATCAATTGATGTTGCATCAGCACTTGAATATCTGCACCACTTTTGTCAAACACCTATCGTGCATTGCGATATAAAGCCAAGCAATAAACTTCTTGACAATGATTTGGTAGCCCATGTTGGTGACTTCGGACTAGCAACCCTTCTATATGAAGAATCGAGCATGTCTTCCACTTCCAAACAGTCAACAGTATCCGGTGGCCTAAAGGGTTCTATTGGGTACATTCCACCAGGTATGTTTCTACTTTTTACACACATTATGAAATCACAGTAATTAAAAATCACAGTCTATCATGTTCCATACAAGTCTATTATCATTTATGCTTCCTAAAATATGAATGATTGCAGAGTATGGTATGCGAGGCCAACCTTCTATTCTTGTAGATATCTACAGCTATGGGACGCAATTACTGGAGATTTTGACAGGTAAAAGACCAACAGATGAGGAATTTGAAGATGAAATGGGAATTCACCAGTTTGCAGCAATGGGTCTACCAAATCATGCCATGGATATAGTTGATCTTGCACTGCTATCTGAAGAAGAAATTGAAGATAAAGATGAAGAAATATACTCAGAAGAAAATGCATTAAGAAAGGGAAAACGGAAAGAAGCGAATAGAAGACGAAGGATATTGGAGGATTGCTTGGCTTCTTTGGTGCAAATCGGAGTGACGTGCTCCGCAACTTCACCAACGGAGCGGCTTCGTATGACTCTGGTTGTTAACAAACTGCAAGCAATTAAGAACTAGTACATCGACAAGTAATAATAAGACTAATAATATATATTTTTATTATTAATTATTTAATTAAAATAAAGTATATAAAAAATATTTTTAAATTAAATCAATCATAAATTAAATAAGTTGCATAAATTATATACATATCAATTTTTAATTAAAAAATTTTATAATAAAAGTATAAAAATTATACATAAATTTTTTCATAACAATAACTTACTTTGTATAAAATAGAAAAATTATCACTTTTATGAGTAAAGTATATATCAATATTTTTTTAAAAAAAATTGAAATAAAAAATAAAAAATTATTATTATATTTAAAATAATAAAATTAAGTAATAAAAAATTATTTAAATTTTTATTTTTATATTATCTATTTAAACTTTTTATTATCTCTTTTTTCTTTTTCCCCGACTCACCTCACATTTTTAAAGTGTTAAGTGTCATGAACAGGTCAATATCTTGACCTTGTCCTACACTAATCATTAATTAATGACTTAGATTACGTGATTTAATAGTATTTTAAATATTTATAATTTATATAAAAGGTAATAAAATAAAATTAATTCATTTGTATAATATACAATATGCTTAGTTTTCAACAATAGGATTAGGAATTAGGATAGTGAGTATTATAATGTGAACATAATATATAATTAATTACAGCAACCCAATTTTAATGGCACCAATCGAAGTTTAATAACTGAAGACTCTAATTAAAAGCTTTTAAAATCATAAAAGTTCAAGTATAAATTTTTAAACTGTAAAAATTAAATTAAAAAATTTGTCCGTAAAATTTTGTCTTTTCTATCACATAATTATGATGAGACAGTACTGTACAAACGTGATAATCCAAGTCAACACAAGAAGAGTTCAAACTATACTATAAACTTGTGTCCTAACAAATATACATAATATTTGTAAAAGTCATTCATATTAGCAAAGTAATGATTTTCACGTGGAGCAAAGGAAAGGGAAAAAAAATTCTCGCAATTACTTTTTTTTTTACATAAGAGAAAAATATAAAGAAAAAAAAAAGAAGTAAACTTTAATTAGATAGAGATGTCACTTTTTTTCCATCCCTTTTCTATTTTACAAACTTCATGTCTTTTTCCGTCTTTTGAGGATCAAATCCGAGCAAAAGCCTATTCTGACGTCTAAGAGTTAATTCTACGTGTAATTGAATCCGTTGTTCTATTTTTGGCACTTTGTCATTATAAAAGGACTTGGCATTCTCAGTCTCAACTCATCACTATTTACAACACATTACACAAAAGCATTTGAATTGGAACAATGAACTGCTTAGCCAACTCTTCCTCTTTCGCCTATGTTCACAAGCTTCCACACAAACCCTCTCTTATTTGTGCCTCTCATCATATGCCTACCTCTTTCTTTTCTCTACGCTGCTGGAATGATAAAGTCGTCACCAACCTCCGCTTCTTGAAACTCGACCACAACACCATCGTTTTTCCTCTTCGTGCTTCCGAAACCAAGGTTTTTTTTTTTTTGTTTCTTTGAATCATGCGTCCAGTTCTGTCATTCTTGGTGTTTGTGTTTGGTAGCATTCAATAGGTTCTCAAATCTCAGTTTTTCATGACTCTACTGCTTACATGTCATGGCATCTGAGTAAGCAAATAAAACATATAATGAAAGTTTTAGGCCTGAATAATTTGTTTGTTTTTTCATCTTCTAAAATTAATTTTAGAGATTCTAATGTTATTTTTATATATTTATGTACAAGTTATCAGTGACATCAGGCTTGTTTTAAAGTTATTCTATTATTTTATTCTTTAAAACTATTTTATAAAATTCATATTAATATTATTTTTATATATTTATATATATGTGATTAATAAAAACATTTATTTTTATATTTTCTTTGTTTTTAAAAAATTGAAATTAAAAAATCATTTAATTGTTTTATGTTTCTAAAATACATATTTTATTTTTTTTATCAAAAACAATTATTTAAACAATTTTTTTTTGTTTTTCTATTTTTGAAAACCAAAAATTGTTTTTAAAAATTTTCATCAATCAAGCCCATCAATTCATTTCTGTATTTTCTTTGTTTAAAAAAAATTTAATTTTAAAACATTTTCTATTTATTCTGTATTTTTTATTTTCAAAATGTATTTTACTTTTTAATTAAATACAACAAATTCAAATAAATTTTTATTTTTTTCATCTTTAAAAACAAAAAACAGTTTTTATAAAAGATCTTTCACATCCTAGTTTTTTTCTTCTTTTTTTTTTTGGGTGTCATTGAGTCTGATTTTTGGGTTTTTTTAAATGAAATAAATTTATATATATATTTTGATATCTTTATTATCAAATTATTTGATTAAAATAAAATATATAAATTTTTTTAAAAAATAATAATAAATTGCATAAACTATCTATGTATCAGTTTTTAACTTTTAAAAAAGTAATAATAAATTGCATAAACTATCTATGTATCAGTTTTTAACTAAATAACTTAATGACAAAAATATAAAAATAACACTGAAAACAAAATTCCTTTCCCTGTTTCTGCGTCTTGGTTTATTCTATGTGAAGAAACTCAGTATTGGTTTCCATAATATGATGCAGGTGGAATTGGACACAGCGGACCACACTGAAGACCTACCAGTTCACCAAAAAGGTTGAATTAAGTGTACTTTCTTATAAAAATTTTAAGAAAATAATTTAATCAAATTAATGATGAATAAATATGCCTAATGTCTATTTATAATTAATTTGATCTATCTATCTATCTTTCATAAATCAAAGCAACTCATAAAATTTTCATTTTGATAAACTTTGAAAGCTTCCTGGATATCATATTTCTCTGTTATTCTAAACACAGTATTATGTACATATGTGGTGTAGATGAATGCAAGCTTATCCGTGTCAAGTTTCAATTACAAAGACGATGCAAGTTTGGTGAACAGTTTTTCATTGTTGGTGATGATCCCATGTTTGGTTCTTGGGACCCTTCCGACGCAAAACCAATGGCCTGGTCAGATGGCCATATATGGACTGCTGAAATGGTTAGTAGACGAATCTTATTTTCGAATGAAAAGTTCTCTGCATAGATTTTTTTTTTTTTTTCTTGTGTAAACTTAGCCTACAAAATCATCTATGGATGCTACTCACACAAATGAGTGAAAGTAAATAATAAAAATTTTACTCTGAATCATACGTGACAATCACTGATTGACGATTTTATGCTGGCTGAGTTAACACAAAATTGCTTCTCCCTACTAACCAATACACTTCGCCCTGTATGATCATGATGTTGATGTAGTTGCTGGAACCCTGCAAATAAGGGAGAGTCATCAGTTAAAAAATATATATTTTTAATAAAATGAAACCCTCTGAACTATATGTGACAAATATTGAAACCTTTCTAGATATCAATCTACGTGAATAGAGTGCTCTACAGTGTTTTCTTGTGTCATGTCAGTTATGGACCCGATTCACAAATGAGTAAAAGTAAACAATAAAAATTATACTCAGACCACATGTGACGAACACTAGATGATGGGACTATATGTAAGCTAATGAATGTATTTTCCTTATGAATGATTAGGATATAGAGGCTGGAAAAACAATCCAATTCAAGTTCATATTGAAGGGGAGAAAAGGAAACATTACTTGGCAGCCAGGGTCAGATAGAATCATCAAAACATGGGAAAGTGTGAATGGAATAACAGTGTGTGAAGACTGGGAGAATGTAGAACTTCAGAAGATAATAGAGGAACAAGAACAACAACATTCAAATGAGGAACTCAACATGGAGATGCCGTTAATATCTTCCTCCTCAAGAACTGGGTCGGCTCCATCAGCTGTGCCAGATGAAGAATCTGATTCAGTTGAAGAAATTTGATTCCGTTTTTTGCCCTGTTTTGTCTTCTTCCCACCTATTCTCTTGACACAGAAAATTTTGATTCTGTTCTGTTAAAGGCACGTAATAAAATTTGAAGTATCTTAGGTTGATTTCATTTGTATGATAATATTTTCTTTCCAATGAAATGAGCTTGGTCAATCCATGTCTATGGCGTTTCCAATTATAGAACCACTGCATCTGAAGAACAAAGATAAAATGAGTGACAACAACAATAAATAAAGTCTTTTTCCACTAAGTGTAATCGGCTAGGAATGAGTGAAACTTATAAAAAGAAGGAATCAATTCAATATGGTTGGTGATACAAAATAATAATAATGATTAAAGTCTATAAAATTTATTCTATAAACAACCAATGCACAAACCTAGTTTAAGGGCCTAAGGTGTGCTGGGTGTTATCCCATCTCTCTGTGCTAGCGCATTGTTGATGTGAGAAGAATCATTCCAAGGTTACTTTGACATCTCTTGGAGAGGGTCATTTGAGTGGATTTCATGCAGTCCAAGTGCCACTTGCAGTGTCTTAGCTTCAATGCTGTGAAGGAGTGTTCAACATCCTCCTATCCTTTGGGAACCAAGGAGTGAGAGATCAGAGATGACTTAGCAAAGTCTCCTCCATGCTATACATGGTAAGGGTTCTGGAACTTCTGTCTTTCCCATATGGTCCTCCAAGCTATGCTTGCTATGCCTTATTTAGTAACCTAATGAATTTATGGTTTGCAGAGCACTGACCTTATTATTATAATTGAAGTGAGCTTGATGACAAGCTTTCAATCTCCATCCATGATGTCTTTTTCAGAACTTGTCACACATGTTTAAGGTAAATTTAATTTTTATAATTGACTCTTACTCATAATTCATTTATGAGTGGAGTCTCTACATGATGTGATAGACTGAACCATGACAAAATAGAATTAGTTTACTTGTTGCATACATTTTGAAATTTTTAGTTTAACTCTAAGTTGTAATTCAATGGATATTATACATTTAACAAAAGATGAATTTAACTATAAATAATCTAACAATAAAAATAACTCAAGATAGAACACATTAACGTAGATTGATCTATGTAGTCGACCCCACCTCATGAGAAAAAGTTTTGTTGTTATACGACAAAAATTGAACTTCTAACACGTAATCACATGCATATTAGCATATACAACATTCCCAGCCAGAAGTAACAACTCAGGACAAAAAGCTTAGTAGTTGAAATTCTCATGCCTTGTAAAAGGCGATCCTGACTTCCTCGTCTACATTTCACATGTAAATATGCAATGAAAGGTAAGTGCAGCAAAAGAGAAGAAAAGGTGAAATATTTACAGAGAAGGTAAATCCTCCCTTCAAACATGCCTGACTTGACACAAATCACACGGTCTAGGAGTTGTGTTGAATTTATAAGATGTGCCTCAGGGTCAAGAAGCCTCCATATTTCCAAGGCATAATCCCTTTCAGCCATAGTACAAACATATACTTCAAACCTTTTGCGTCCCTTGGCAGTTAAATAGCTTCTTAAATCCTCCCAAGCAGGTCTTAACCTCACAAGCACACTGGTATCACGAATCTACACAAAAACTCAATCAGTGATTACTACATATGACAAAAACCTTATACATCATAAAGCTTCCAAACAACTATATCAATTTGCTGCAATATACATATATAAATTTCCCATAGGCACTGCATAGCTAAACTATTGTAAAAATATCATAAATAAATAGCATTCTACGTAATATCTAATTTACCCTATAAGCTATTGAAGGGGGAAGAGAGGGAGAGTATTTAACTACGAAGAAAAAAAAAGAGTTGTTGTTGGAAAAAGAAGGGGGTGAGCCAACGGTGAGGTTACTGCCATGTGAGTCACCAGTTCAAATCCTCGAAACAGGGGTAAGGCTGCGCACACTGACCCTCCCTCGCCCCCAGCCCACCCGTTTTATTATCGGAAAAAGAAACCTTGCAGCATAAATTAATAGAGAATACTAGATGCTTCCGTTCCAATTTTTAGCCACTAAAATCAATTAGCTCATATAAGCTTTGTTAGCAATAGCAGTGAGAACTGTGATGTATATGGAGCAGATACGTACACAGACCAAAAAGAAATATAAGCAAAAGCTGAAATATTGGACATGAAAACATTAACCCAAAATATTAAACCATAAAAACTTTTAAAGATTAAAGAACCAATCATCCTATGTATGAACCGGCAGAAACTGACCTATATCGCATATCAAGCAAAAAGAAAAAATAATAATTTTCTTACATATCTCGAGCTTGATCTCTCCACGGAAATTGCAAATTATAACCCAAAAAATCCAAACTTACACCTTTAAATGAACATTTCCTGCCGCTTGTCGACTCTCCATCCACACTTGTATATTCTCACAAGAACGACTAGAAAACAATGCGAAAATAAATATCATGAATTTAGATTATAACCTCGGGATTGATGCGAGTGAGGACTATATTCCTTTCTGGCAATCTAATGACAGGACGAACAGCTTTCTCATGACTATCAGACAATGGAGGAACCTCCTCCAATTGAACCTTAAATATCTTTCCATTATCGACGACGCAGTCACTTTCAGTGTACTGCTTCAATAGCATATGGTCATCCATGTAACGTTTAAGTTCAGCAGACATCCCTGACACCCGCAGAGGATCAGTTTCACGGGCAAGCCAGCCTCGCAGAGACTCAATTCTATCTTCAAACGATTTCATGGTGTTTGCAACGATAAGGGTCTCGTCCAAATCGAACACAATCGCAAGGCACCTGAGATTTAGCATCCCTAAGCACGCATTGTATAGACCCACAGGAACAGAGTAGCACCAGAAGCATGGAAACTTCTTTCTCCTACTTGGCATAGCCACCAAGTGAATTTCTTCATCCCCAACTAATGCTACCGCCGTCTGTATACCCAAATTAAAATTATAATCAGATTCTAAGCTGAACAACTTTGCTTTTGAAGTAAAAGTTAAAAGTGGAAAAGAAACCAAAAAATAAAGCAAATATCATTTCTTGTCAACAACCCAAGAATATTGAAAAATTAAATTCAAAACGCATTGTGGGTGAGACCTTCAATTCATAAAAGCAAGAGGCGTGAAGATTGATCAAATTGGGTTGTTCAAGAGGTAGTGAGGACTCGAGCTTGCATCGAACTGAGAATGCAGAAATCGTTTGTAGAATTGACAGAGGAGGACACCGCTCACTCCTTGGCGATATTTGGCTTATTCGAATCTCGTTTGGGAAATGGAAATTCTGGCCCGAAACTGGGATAACATCCAACTCCCCCAATCGCAATTCCCCATGAAAAATCACAGACTCGAACCCTAAACGACTCATCTACACTAGTTTCCAGTTTCCTTCCGTTTCTCACACCACTCTGGGTGTCTCTTTTCCTTCCTTCTTCACCTCACTATCTCTCCTCTTCACTCCGTCTCTGAGCTTTTGATTTCAAAAGCCGAAAAGTGCTTCTCTATTTATAGGCAAGAAGGCGTAAATACGTGGATTTTCGTCTGAAATTACCGACGTGCCCAACTATAACGCGCGAATCGCCTTCGTCTCTCCCAATGAGACGTTACGATTGCATAAGCAAGAGAAATCTTTGTATACGTGGCGAAGAATGCGCTGTTCATTATTTATGGAAATGACGAGCTTTTACGCTTGAATATTTAGGCCCCACCTATTCACATTAATTGCATTATAGATATAAGATCGGATATGTTTTTAGATTGCATTATAATTATTTTAAAATTAAATTAGATGAAAGGTGTGTGTAGTTTGTTGATTTTATAAAATGAAAAATATTTTTAATTATTATTTATTAAATTCTATTTTTTATTAATCTAATAAATAAAAATATCATTTTAAATTGTATCATTTATATTAACAAGAATTAAATTTAATAAAAAAATTAATTTTTTAAAATATAATAAACTAAAATTTAAATTTACGATCAAAGAAATATTCATATTATAATATCTTAAATAAAATTATTTTTAATAAACAATATTTTAAAAAAATTAAAAAAAATTGTATCATTTATTTTTTTTCAAGGTGAACAATGAGAGCAATGCAATTAATAAATGAAAAGGAAAAAATTCTTTTTATTTCTTAATTTTGTATAAAACTTTAATTTTATTCTTTTTTTTAATAACTAATATAATTTATTTTACTTATTAAAATTAAAAAATTCTTAAATATTTAATTAATATGCCATAATGAGCTTTTAGTTATTGCATTTAAATTTGAATTATAAAAAATGTTTATAAACAAGTAAATTGCATCCAAATAAAACACACCTAAAAAATGGATTTTTAACGAAAATATCTATTTTTCTCATTATTTTCAAAAATATCATTTTGTTTAATCTACAAAAATATATTACTTTTTCTGTAGTTGAGGCAATTTGTTAATAATGATAATAAATTATCTTATAACTTTACACAAATTTACTCTTATCAAAAGTGAATTATGAGTCAAAATATTTTGACTCGCAATTCACTCCCACTAATAATGAATTAAAAATGATGTATAATCCAACTCAATTTGTTATTATTTAAAGCGAATTTCTTCATAAATTCAACAAAGACAAATTGGTTAATATAAACAAATTTATCTTGATATCTGCATGCAAATTATTTGCCTCCGTGAATCCATGTCCATGTGCTCAGACTTGCTTGGCAAATATTTCTGCTGCCACAATAGCAGAGATTCGTCCTTCTGCAATAGTATTATTGAGCAAAGGAGATTTAACAAAGCATTGTGTAAGAATTTGACTTTTTATGATGTTTGGAAATGATAATTTGCGTTTTATAACACTAAAATAATTAATTAATTAATTAAACATGTAGTTATGTATACGAATATGGTTATAAAATAAAATTTTAGATAATAATTAATCATGTAGATAATTTTTTTCTCACAATAATTAATAATCTAATGATGTCATATTATTTAAAAATAATTTTTATTGGTTTATTTTTTTCATAATTTTTTAAGTATTAAAATTTTTTTTATATATATAGAATAATTAATAACTTTTTATTTTTGTTTAAACTATAACACAATAATATTTCTTCACTTTGTAAATAAATATAATTTTATTTTTAAAATAACAATTACAAGAATATTATATCTTTTATTTTCAAACAAATATTATAAACAACATATTTTTTATATACTCAAAAAAATAATCTTTAATATATATATGAATATAATTATGTAGCAAAAGAGACAAATAAAAATAGAGTTTCAAATATTAAATATAATTGGAAATAGAGTAAATATTACAAGAAATAAATAATAATTTTGCACAAATACTAAATTAGAAATTAAATTTATATAATCACATTGATCAGAGCTACGTCTGTTGTCTATTTAGACATAATCTACGAGTGTTTTCCTCTTATTTACAAAGTCTACACTTTAGTGCCCCCTAGATCCTTTTAATTCATTTCCTTGTGTATTCGTATTAATCGCGATAGTCTCAGTGGATGAAACGTAAAAGGGTTAGGTATCAATTTAAAACCATTAACATCTGGTCAATACTGCTTTCCCTATTAGATAAAATGAACTATTATAAGTAACAATGATATTTTTCAACCTATAAATGAGATTAACATATAATTAATAATCATGTGAGAGACTTACACACGCAACAAATACATGACAACATAAGAATAAAAAATAACTAAAACTCTTTATAATCATAAAATCTCTCATGTAAATAAACTTAAAATAGTTGATCATACTGTCAATTGCGTTAATCATTTAGTTATTACACTTTCAAAGAGACTCTCTACAAGTTAGATAGTTTGACAATTCAAACAATCCCTTTAAACACAATAACCCTATACATGGTTATCCTTTTACAACAATTTGTTGTTATTTTTTTGCATAATAAGTAGCAACTCTATACAAGATTGCTTGCACCACTAAAATGATAGACAAAATACCTAACACCTTTTAATACAATGTCAAAGGAAATACAAAATCCTTATCAAATATATATTATATAAAAAATAATATAGAAATAAGTAAAAAAAAAAATTCTTATGAAAGAGACCAAAAAAATTACAGATCTGAGCTGCCAAAATGATGATGTGTCGAAGGAAAACGCCAAAAGCAGACAACGAAGTTCGAGAATGGCAAAAAGCAAAGGAAGAAGAAGAAGAAAAAAAAGAAGAAACGCATTTGGTGTATTTTAAATATGTGAGATCCATGTGTAACAAGCTTTTCGCTCTTAGCATTCACTTTTATCAAAAATAAATTAGTGGTTAAAATTTTTTGACGGGTAAGAATTTGTACAAATTTTACTTATAATTCTCTTAGTAAATTATGTATACTACCGAAAAAATATATTTTTATAAATTAAAAAAATATGATATTTTTGAAAATAATGAAATATATATATTTCTATACAAAAATCCCTAAAAAATTGGCACAAATTATGCAATCTGTCCTTAGTAAATTTTTATTAGATACGCTCAAGTCCACAATGGCCACCACGTGTCACTCTTAGACGCTAGCCTCTAGATATTTTTGACCTTATTCATTAATAGGTCAACCAATAGGAGTCAAATAGGCTTTGAAATAAAGTAGACACGGTCACATCTTGCGTATCCTCGCGGACTCTTAAAAGATACGACACGCCTACCACTCCAGGGATTTCAGTTTTCACCATCCACAGCGAAGCCAAGCCAAGCCATGTCATCCTTCGGCAGCTCCAACCGGCCCTTCGACGATGAAGACGACGGCGTCTTCACTGGCTATGATCCTCGTCTCCAATCTCAGCGTTTTGACTCGTTCTCCAACTTCGACGCCGACTCAGTCAAGGACTCGGCCGGTGACTCGTCTCCGATATTCGGAAGTCACCAGTCGTACGCCGCTGGAGACGACGTGTTTTCGTCTCAGCCGGTTCCGGAAACTCCGTCTCCGCCATCGATATACTCTAACGCCGGGGCAGACGCGCCGTTCTCGCCGGCGCATGACGGGAAGGATCTCGATGGAGATTTCGGTGGTTCCGATGGTCCGGTCTTGCCTCCAACGATGGGCATGGAACCAGAGGAGGGCTTTGCTCTTAGGGAATGGCGAAGGTAAGCTCTAATGATCGTGATCGCTGTTTTCGACTATTCGGTTTTCCGCTGAAATTAATGTATGGTTCAGATTTTTTTTTTTTTTCATTTTTCTTTTGTCTGCTTTTAATTTATAGAATTCAGGTTCAATTGTTTAGCTAATTGTCTGTCTTTGGAGTTGTTGCATGTGATGATGGTAGTGGTTGTGTGTGTGTATGAGCAGACAGAACGCAATTCGACTAGAAGAAAAGGAGAAGAAGGAGAAAGAGATGCGGCAAAAGATAATAGAGGAAGCAGAGGAGTACAAAATTGAGTTTTACAGGAAACGCGAGCTGAATGTTGAGAACAAAAAAATGTCTAACAGGGAAAAGGAGAAGGTAAATCAATTTGCGATTTTTTCTGCTTCTACCATGCTTGATATTTATGTTATTTTTTATTGGGGCATTTCTGTATCAGATTATACTGACTCTCTTAGCATATAAAAAGACCGTGCAATAAAATGGAATCTTCTTTTTGGAGATAATTCTTCCAAGAGTATCCATGGGAAAAGCTCTTCTATACTGTTTAGGATTTTGTGCAGTAAATTAAAGTTCAATTTAGGAAATGCAAATTCATATTAGATTATAAGACTTAATTTTTTAATTTTTAAGATAAAATATACCTGTTTTACAGATGCCAAGAGTTTGATATTAAGAAATATCAAAATCAAGGTCGTCTTCATAGCATTAGCTATAAAAGTAGAAGTGAAAAAGGAGGACTGGAACTACTGAGTGAAAAATAAATACCCACTTGCTTGGTTATGTAAAGAAAAGGAATGAATGACAATTGCAGTTTGTCCCATTTGCATTCCAACATTATATATTTTTTTGGGTAAAATTCAAGTGATAATGAGGGTCAAGTTGAAGGGAAAATACATTGTGAAGAGTGCAAAGGGAATATATATGATATTGGTGTAGCATGGGTTCATTTATCTCTGATTTCACTATTAAATTTTAACAGCCAAGTGGAATGAAAATTTAATTATTATTTTTTTTACATATTTAGCCTTCTATAAAACAAGTATGTTTTTTGCTGATGATATAGTTTTTGTTGGAGGTTCCTAAGAAGAAGTAAACGAAAAATTAAAGAAGTGGAGACAAACTTTAGAGACATGCGGGTTCTATATAAGTCATAGCAAAATAGAATATATGGAATGTAGTTTTAGTGAAAGAGACACTGATTCTAGGATAGAGGTGAAGTTTGGAGATCATCTCATACAAAAAATCACAAGTTTTAAGTATTTGGGAATGATAATACAAAATAATAGAGAAATAGAGGAGGACGTTATAGGATTCAAGCTTGGTGGATGAAATGGAAAAAAATTTCAGGTGTTATTTGTGATAGAAAAATAAGTTTAAGGAGAAATTTTAACATACAGTTATAAGACCTACCTTATTGTGTAGTACTAAATATTGGGTGATAAAATGTCAACATGAGCAAAAATTTAATGTTGCAAGAATGAGAATGTTGCGTTGGATTAATGGTCACACTAGAAAGGATAGGATTAGGAATGAGTATATTAGAGAAAAAGTCGGGGTAACGCCTATCATAGATAAGTTAGTAGAAATGCGCCTTTGATAGTTTGGTCATATACAGAGGAGTCATTAGAGGCTCTCATACATAGAGTTGATCAGATGGAAGATAGTCCAATAATTAGAAATAGAGGAAGATCAAAAAAAATAATAGAAAAACTTATTATGATGGACTTAAGTATTAATAACTTAACTGCAAAAATGAGCAAAGATATTATGTTGGCATCACTTGATCTATATAGTCAATCCCACTTAGTGGGAAAAGACTTGGTTTGCTGTTGGTGTTGTTATTTAACCTTCTATATCAAGTACCCAACTATTCATTGATATAAATTAAAAAAAAAAAAAAAAGAAAAGCCAATCAGTGATGTTTATCAACACCCTTCAGACAAGTCAGCCTACTTCTCTAGGTTTTTGTTTCGTTAAGCTTGATTTATATTACAGTGTAGCTCTGGGAAGATTTAGAATTCACAATTATACACTCTTTAGTTCATCCTCAAATTTTCTGTTTTAGCATCACATCTTGTATTGTGTTCCTCTGTAAGTGTGGCTGTTATAATTTTGTCTTGTGAATGGATGTAATCTGGCAGCTATTTTTGGCAAGCTGGGAGAAGTTCCAAACTGAAGCTGAGAAAAACTACTGGAGGGCAATCGGTGAGCTTATTCCCAATGAAGTGCCAACCATAGAGAAAAGAGGGAAAAAGGATAAAGAGAAGAAGCCCTCTATTGTTGTGATCCAGGGGCCAAAGCCAGGAAAGCCAACTGACCTTTCAAGAATGCGCCATATATTGTTGAAGCTCAAGCATAATCCCCCTCCACACATGAAACCTAAGCCACCCCCATCATCAGAATCTAAAAAGGATGCCAAAACCGGCCCTCCTGATGGAGCTAGTACAAGTGCACCTCCCAAACCTCTAGCTGCCGCAACTACTGAGGCTGTAGCTGCAGCTTGAAGACGTTTCTGTTGGCTTATTCTGCATATGAATATCAGTTTTTCTAGTTGGGAGAATCTAGATTTAGTTTGCTAGTGGTATTATCTATGTATAAAATATCTCTATTTATGGCTGTTTAAAGTAGAGTTATATCTTCCTCTTTAGTAGAAGTTAATTTTTGGCTGTGAACGCCTTTGTTATGGCCATAGACATTATCTTCTGTAGTAGATATTTCAAAGATGCTACAGCTTTGGCTTAGTCTGAAATTGGCATAGTATCTTAATATATAGTCAGTCCTGGCACCGCTCCATGTATTTGTGGTGGAGATTATAATAAAACTGTTCACTTCAAATTTATGAATTAAAGTAGCTTTTTGACAACCTTTACTATTTGTTGCTGGAGCCAACAGATTTTGTAGATGTACTTTTTTTTTTTTTCTTTTTAGTAACCTATATTAAATTTTAAATCCCTTTGCCGTTACTAAGCAAGATCAAGTTTTCGAGTTCGCTGTTCATCTTCCCCAACGTTTGAGCAAGGACCCTTCAAATGTGATTAGTCATTAGATGGGATTTGAATATTTTGTATTTTATAAAACAAAAGTGTTAATTTTTTTATATAACTACAAAAGATTTTAGATCCAGTTAATTGAACAGACATTTCACTTGTGATCAATTACTTCTTGGTATAATATCATTTTGGCAATCAATGGCTGAGACCTTTCTTTTTGCACTTGAGTGAAAAATAAAACCAGAAACTAGGAAACCAGTAACCCAAGTGCAGGCCTGCCTGAGGCCCTAACATGCCAACTATTCTTGTAAAAGAGTTTTATTATGTTCAAATTTCTCCATTTAACATAAATCGAGTAAATTAGTGAAATCTTTGTGATCAGACTTTGGTCATATGAACGAGTACAGTACATCACACACACACACACATATAAATTAATATAAGTTTGTGAACTTTCATTTTATGAATGTGCATGCGTACATGTAAAACTTTATTTAAAATATTTTTAACTTATCAATAACTTTTTTATAAAATAATGTAAATAATTATAATACTTTATTGATAATTGAATTGTTAGGGGGTCTAACAGTTGAAACATCAAATAAATTGTTCCAACTTATTCTTTTAATAGATGTACAAAACTAAATTCCAGCTTCTAATGAATTAAATTCAAATCACGAGTAACTATAGTCATTTACACTCTTCAATGTAAAACATGGTCCTGGAGTTTTTACAGGACATCAGTTAATGTAGGAAAAGGAAATTCTAGTTAAGACAGTCTATTCAAAGTTTTCCAATGCAACTGCACTGAAAGCAAAAAAGCAATTCCAAAAGTACGGACCAAGAAATAAAAAATAGAACTCCAAATAAAAAATATGAAATTGGATTCAATTATCAAATATATAGAATGCTCGTTATCATATCTTCTTCCTTGCAGACACAAATAAATTGGGCAGGTGCATATTTATACATGCCAACGACAAATGTCCTTTACTCCTCTCCCATGCTCCCATTTGATCCATTTGGAGGAGGAGAAATCTGGTCTCCTAACAACTAAAACAAATAATACTATGTCCAAGAAAAAATAGGAGTGTCCCTTGAAGTTAAATATTTACAGGCAAAATACAATGTTGCCCATCAAACATCCTTAAACATGAATCAAACAAATTACCTAGGAAGCATCATTGTCTCATAACCAGAAACATTAAAGCGGGATGATGTTATATTTGGATTTTCAGAACTCCGGAACTGGATTGCTTGAGAAGATGATGTCTCATCTAAAGAATTGTCTAAATTTCTGGGGGTATTCCACCTATAAACTCCAGGTTTAGTCAGTGCCTTTTCATTAAGATGCACTTCCTTGGAAAGCATTTTTATCACTTGCTTCATGGTGGGTCTGTGTTGTGCAGTTGCTTGAGTACAGAACAGAGCAACCTTAATGAAACGAAGCACCTCAATCTCATCATATTCAGTTAGTTCTGGATCAACAATGTCCAGAAGCCTATTTTCTTCTTTCAGCTTCCATGTCTGCCATAAACAAATGCTTAAGTCAGCAGATGCAGAGATATTGCAACTTTTCAAGCCAAAAATAATAATAATAATTGCAGCTTTTCATTATGTTCAGTGTTATATATTACTTTTTTTTTTAACTAAGTATAATGATTCTGATGAGTCCCAGAATCTTAAGTATTATATGAGGAAGAGAAGTGACGGGAAGCAGGGGGCTAAAACAGAAATGAGAGTCTATTCTAGAAAGGGTAAGAATAATGAGGTGGCAGGGAGAGAGCAACTGCAACAAACTACTAACTAACTATGCTGGAGTGATGGGACCCCTAACAGCCAAGCAAAGGGAAATATTTCTGGAGAGGCAGGAGTGGAGTAGGGGGTATCTTGGAAGTAGAGTTGGGAGAGTGCTAGCCTCTCAAAAGCTAGCAACCCTTTACTGTTTTCTATTCTGTTTCTTGCTATTTCTTTTTCTATATTCTGCTGCTATACTACTACTAGAGTGCTGCTGTGAGTGTGTGTCTGCCGTTCTATTCTTAAGATATTTGATGTCTTTGAGAGCAGGAAATTCCTATCAATAATACTACAGCACCATTCAATCTAACAATTGAGTACCTAGGCTCTATCATTCTGAATGACATCTTTAAGGAGCAACTACGCAAGTACATGCTGGTATTTTTTGATGATATACTAGTATATCGTTCGGACAGGGAGTCACACATACAGAACTTGTGGGACACATTGAGGATATTACAGGAAAATAAATTAGTGATCAGCTTGAAGAAGTGTGTGTTTGTCAAGACTGAAGTGGAGTATTTGGGGCATGTAATTTCGGCCAAGGGTGTGCAGGTAGACCTGGAAAAAATTTCAGCCATGGTCCATTGGCCAGTACCTAAAGACTTGAAGTCTTTGAGGGGATTCTTGGGATTAATCAGCTACTACAAGAGGTTTGTGAGAAATTATGGTAAAATTGCAGCGCCATTGACTACATTGTTGAAGAAAGATGCCTTTCAATGGGGAGAAGCCCCTAAAAAACCATTTGAAACTCTTAAACAGGCCATGACAACAGTACCGATATTGGCTATGCCAAATTTCAGCATTCCCTTTGAATTAGAGACCGATGCTTCCAGAACAGGAGTAAGGGTTGTTCTCATGGAAAAAAAGAGGCCTATAGCCTATTTTAGCAAGGCTCTATCTCACAAGAAGAGGATGGGATCGGTGGATGAGAGGGAGCTAATGGCCATAGTGTTCGCTGTGAAGAAATGGCACCATTATCTTCTGGGATATCCGTTTGTTATTAGAACGGACTAGAAAGCACTGAAATTTTTGTTGGAGCAGTGGGAACTGAGCATTGAACAACAAAAATAAGTGTCAAAATTGATGGGGTACAGGTTTGAGATTCACTATAAACCTGGGAAAGAAAACAAAGCTGCAGATGCCCTGTCTAGAAGAGATCACAGCACAGAATTGTTGACTATGTCCGTATGGCAGTGTGACGAGTTGCAACAGTGGGAGAAGGAAATAACGGAGGACGAGAGGCTATATGCAATCTGGTAGCAAGTGTTAACCAGCTGAAACCCGCCGGAAGGATACACCATGAAGCATGGGTATTTATTGTATGAGGGAAGGATACCAAAACAATCCACAAGAATTCCAGGACTTATAGCAGAATTTCACATCACTCCAATAGGAGATCATTCGGGATACTTGAGGACTTATAAGAGGTATGGGCATTTCATACCACTGTCACACCCATTACAGCAAAAGAGGTCGCGGCTGTGTTCATAAGAGAGATTTTGAAGTTGCATGGGTTCCCAAAATCAATTATTTCATATTGAGATCGACTGTTCATGAGCCTATTTTGGTAGGAGTTATTTGAACTATCAGGCACTACGCTACGATTCAGCTTATCCTATCACCCTGAGACAAATAGACAAACGGAAATGGTGAATAGAAGCTTAGAGACCTACCTTCACTATTTCACAGGGGACAAACCGAGGGACTGGATAAAGTGGCTATCTTGGGCTGAGTATTGGTTTAATACCACTTTCAACCAATCAGCTGGCATGACCCCATTCAAGGCATTATATGGAAGAGACCCCCCAGGATTTCTAAAACTGGGAGATTTTCCATCAGCTGTGGAAGATGTGAATGAACAAGTGAGGCAGAGAAATGCAGTAATAGAGGAGTTGAAGGGGAACCTAGAAAAAGCCCAGCAGCAAATGAAGAATTATGCTAACAAGAAGTGGAAGACAGTAGAGTTCACAGTGGGAGACTTTGTTTATTTGAAGATTAAACCATACTGAATGAAGTCTCTAGCAAAACGACACAATGAGAAGCTAAGTCCAAGGTATTATGGACCTTTTCAAATAATGGAAAGGATTGGACAAGTTGCTTATCAGTTAGAGTTGCCCAATAGCACAATAATTCACTCAGGCTTTCATGTATCACAATTGACAAAGAACCTGCAACCCTCGGGTCAAGTAATACCCTTACCAAATGAACTAACTGATGACTTGGAAATGAGGACAGAGCCAGAGGAAGTCCAGCAAGTCAGGAAGTTAACCAACCAGCAGTGGGAGGTATTGATTAAGTGGAAAAACCTCCCGATA
The DNA here is from genome assembly GCA_031216115.1 of Senna siamea. NCBI lineage: Eukaryota > Viridiplantae > Streptophyta > Magnoliopsida > Fabales > Fabaceae > Senna > Senna siamea. The sequence continues at coordinate 21,459,423 of CM062357.1, forward strand.
CATGAAAGCACATGGGAGTCGTATGAAGCAAGCAGGGACCAATTCCCTAACTTCCACCTTGGGGACAAGGTGAATCTTGTGGGGGAGGGTATTGATAAGTCCCAGAATCTTAAGTATTATATGAGGAAGAGAAGTGACGGGAAGCAGGGGGCTAAAACAGAAATGAGAGTCTATTCTAGAAAGGGTAAGAATAATGAGGTGGCAGGGAGAGAGCAATTGCAACAAACTATTAACTAACTATGCTGGAGTGGTGGGGCCCCTAACAGCCATGCAAAGGGCAATATTTCTGGAGAGCAGGAGTGGAGTAGGGGGTATCTAGGAAGTACAGAGTTGGGAGAGTGCTAGCTTCTCGAAAGATAGCAACCCTTTACTGTTTTCTATTATGTTTCTTGCTATTTCTTTTTCTATATTCTGCTGAATACTGCTACTAGAGTGCTGCTGTGAGTGTGTGTCTGCCGTTCTACTCTTAAGATATTTGATGTCTTTGAGAGCAAGAAATTACTATCAATAACACTACAGCACTATTCAGTCTAACAATTGAGTACCTGGGCTCTACCAGATTCATATGCCTGCAAAAGCATCTACTACCCTTTTCAATCTGATTATAGAAGATACAAAATATGCCTTGACTCAATTTAATTTCCCAATGAGAATAGATGTCCTTTTAGGTTAACATAGTTTAATTTCTGCAAATAGAAGTTCTTTTTTCCCACAATGGGCAAAATTGTCAGAGACCACGGGGCATATCATCTTCCAGAAGAGCTCCAACTGTATATGACACCAGTCAAATAAGAGAATGGAACTACTTTATAATGCCTCTGGATTGAACCATATTATGTCCCAGTATAATTCATACTCAAGACAGATGGGCAACCCACATGCTGAGTCTTTTTGAGATCTTGTGATGCAGAGGATTTCAAAAAGATTAGAGTTGGAAAGGGGCTTACTTCTCTCTTGGTGGTAGGATCACTTTAATTCAAGCTTCTCTATCTAGTATCCAGTTATATTATCTCTCCTTGTTTAAAATTACAACTGACATAATGAGGAATCTTTTTTGGTCAAGGGGCAGGAGACTAAAAGAAACCACTTGGTTAGCAGGGAGGTTTGTTGTAGGTCAAAGGAAGATGGTGGTTGAGTCTTAGGTAATTTGGTGTCTAAAAATATCTCCATAGTGGCTAAATGGCTTTGGCTTATTTCCTTTAGGGCCCATTTCTTTGGGCATAGGGTAATAGGAGGAGCAAATATGACATTCAACAAAATGGTTGGGATGCTAACCCTAGGATTAGTGCTAAATTTTCTTCAATGCTTTCATTTCGTGTTGGAGATGGTACTCATTTTCATTCTTAGGAGGATAATTGGATTGGTGAATCTTCTTACTTGATCTATTTCCTCCTTTTTATTGTTTATCATCTTTACACAATGGTCCAATTTTTAGTTTTGATTATGTCATGGAGACCAAATTTTGTTGGAATTTTCATTTTTCTAGAAATCTTGATGATAGACTTGTTGATGACATTGTTTCGTTACTAAAAATTCTTACTCCTTTTTGTACTCATCTTTGCCTGACAGAAGGATTTGAAACTTTAGATTCTTCAGGCTCTTATTCTTGCTCTTCCTTTTTTAAATATATGACTCAAAACCCAAATTTTGGTTCTATTCCTTTGTCTAAATCTTTTTGGAAAATCAAAAACCTCTTAAGGTAAAGGCCTTTGTGATTTAAGACTGTTGGGGAGAAAGAGAGAGTGGGGAAGATAATAGAGAAAGAGGTAGAAGACTAAGTAGAGAACTCAACAATAATAGAGGGAGAGATAAGAGGGAGGGGGAAGAAGAGAAAAGAGGGAGAGAAGGAAGAAAGGAGAGAAAAGGGAGAAGAGAAAACACAAGTCTAAATAATTATTCCATAATATTTTAGATTCGTCTTACAGCAAGGATAAGGACAACTTATATAGAAAGCCTAAAGAGATGAGTGATAAGATAAACTAACTATTAATATTAAAGAGAAAGATAAAGAGAATAAGCCTTCTAGATTCTCCATCACTTTGCTTGGATAGTAGTACTTAATATAATTAATACAAATGATTTTCTTTAGACCGACAACCTAACAAGGCCTTATCACCTAATGTGTGTGTGATGTGTTTTAGAAGTTCTGAGACAAATAGCCATCTTTTCTTGCATTTTGAAGTGGCAAAGTATATTTGGAATTGACTTTTTGGACTCTTTGAAGAGAATTGGTTCTGCCCAAACGACATTGGGACTTTTCTAACTATCAAGTTTGTGGTCTTTGGGAGGGATAAGAAGCACAAAACCCTTTGGCAATGTGCAGTGTATGCAGCTTTGGTTGGTTGGAGGAAAATTCTAGAATCTTGAATAATAAACTCCTACCACCTCATCTTCTTTGGAAAGAATTGCCTTCTTGTCATCTGTGTGGGTTCTTCAAATGGTTTGTTAGAGAAGTATCTCTAATAGACGTACAAGGGAATTGGAAGGCTCTCTCGAGTTAGAATTTGGGTTCTTTTCTTTTGTCTTTACTTCTGTTTTTTTGTTTTAAATTGTAGAGGATCTCTTGTCCTCTATTCATGGAATCTCTGGCATTTACTCTCTCTTCAATAAAATTCTTTTTTATCAAAAAAAAAAATTGATACTCAAGACTCGAGTTTAGAAACATGCCCATTCCACTAGAACCAAGAGATTCTCTCCAAATGCAGCTTTACTACTACTTTTACCACTGATTATCTCAAGCATAAGAACCCCGAAACTGTACACATCCGCCTTCTTCGTAAGCTGTCCTAAAATTGCATATTCTGGGGCAATATATCCCCTGCAAAATACAAAATAAGTAATCATGGTTTGTATATTAAGACCAAATCTAATAGAACTTCAAAGAACCTATTAGGAAGCATTTATAGTAATAGTGCAAGGTAGGTGTCTGGTATCTTAGGCCTTTCCGTACCACAGATGCTAATTTAGCCATAAAATGATGACGTCACAGATACATGAAGTCAAAACATATTTGGTCTCTCCATTCTCTTTCTATATGTTTTCCACTCAAACATGGCATCTCAACACATATTATCGTTGTTTAATTAATTTAATTTCAAATTATATTTACTATGTTTCAAAATTAAACTGCAATAATTAATACCTTGTTGAATGAAAATAAATTTAAACCAAAAAAAAAAAATAGTGCATACATGTGTGCATGCTGAGACATAAGTCTAATGACCATTTCATGACTACAGGAATCAAGAGATAAATGAACTTAGTTGAGCAGTTGAGGCCTTCATATTGTCTAGAGAGGATTCATAAGAAACTCCAAAGTTCCTGAGCCACTTACATTTTTTTTTTTTTTAACAAGTAAAATAAGGAAAGACAACATGCTTTCAAACAATATTCAAAAGGTGCAACTCAGGCAACAGTCATATAAAATGATAGTCGTAATGTAAACTGTGCATAGCTGCTTACATAGTTCCTGCCACTCGAGTACTAACATGAGTGACATTGTCAGGAAAAAGTTTTGCAAGGCCAAAATCACCTATTTTAGGATCAAAGTTCCTGTTGAGCAGTACATTGCTAGCCTTGATATCTCTGTGAACAATGTTTGGCTGAGCCTCCTCATGCAGAAATGCAAGACCAGAAGCTGTACCACAACAGATAGCAGCCCTCTTTGGCCAATTCAGAGCAACACATTTGCTTTTGGAACCTGTAAAAATGTATATTGTTTATTAGCAAGACCAAATTCATGGATAAGCCTTCATTTTGCTTTTAGATCAATAGCATATTCAACCAATCCACTGTTCATGCCTCCAACTCTAACACAAAAAGAGAAGTTAAAGTGTTGAACTAAAAAGCATAAGAAATCCCACCAGGTCTTGACTATCTATGTACTCCAAAAGAAGCAACCCAAACATAGGAAACCAGAAAAGTGAGTCTGATCCAAACAGGGAATTCTACTTTTGGAAGATTTACAATCCCAATAAAATATGAAGATGAACTGGTTTCCCAGATTGGAAGGCTGAATAGCCATCCAGCTCAGACAAGCCTCACTTCCATATACATATTTAAGGTGTTCTGATATTTACCAAGCAAAGAACTCGCAAGGCTGTTGTTTTCCATAAATTCATACACCAATATTCGATGGTTGCCCTCAACGCAGCAGCCAATTAGTTGCACCAGGTTTGGATGTTGTACATTTGATATAATATCAATTTCTGTAAAAAATTCTTTGCTTCCTTGTTTAGACTCTACAGAAAGAGACTTGATAGCAACTTGAGTACCATCCCTTAAAACTCCCTGAAAATATCAATGACAAAGCAGCAAACAAATTTACTCAAACTAGTAAGCCGGGAAAATATTGTGATGATGTGTCCACCCCATTTTAAAGCCCACAAAAGTGGTAAGCATAAGGACAACAAAAATTAAAAAGACAAGAAAAAAATCTCATGAAAATCACCAGTTGCACCTTGTAGACAACTCCATAACCTCCTCCACCAATTTTGCAAGATGGATGAAAATCTCTTGTTGCTGATCTCAACGAGTTATAACTAAAAGTTTTAGTCGCAATCTCTGTCATCCACAAGCACATAAACATGCATAAGAAAATCACTTAGTGCTGAATTTCTCAGACAGGAAACGTCTAAAGAAAAAGCCATGAATGCAGTTCTAGGTAGAAATTGTCCAGGTGACAAATGTCTTTTTAGACCAAGTCACATTTTTACTGGCATAGAGATGCCTGGATATTCCCTATCTAACTCGCAGTCTTATTACATGAGAGTAATGATAACAAATAAAATAGAGTAAGAACCAAATGGCCTGGAGGGTAATTTAGGCATCTCAAATAATATTAACCATTTCAAATAGGATAAAGCGCAGCCCAGTGCACAAGACTTCCACTAAGTGGAGTCTAGGAAGGTCAAATGTATGCAGTCTTATCCCTGCAAATGGAGAGGTTGTTTCGAGGATCACATGACTGCAACTTTACGTTGCTCCAAAGCTCATCCTCAACCATTTCAAATAGGATATTTAATTTAAATACATCCCGCAAAGTTGAGAGTATTGAATTAAGTGGTTCAAGAGATGTTAATGGAAATTCCACAGGCTGACCTATCAAAGCAACAGATAAGTCCTGGAATTGTGAAATTAAACTACATAGAATACTTTTCCTCATAGTCTGATTATTTCAAAGGACAAAACTGTTTCTTTAATTATACTACTAAATGAAGTTATTGTAAAGTCTTCTAGCTTAGTTTACGTTTTAACTGTATACTGGTAGCAAGCACATTATTTAACGTAACGGCATAGTCTAAAGGGTGATAATAAGAATAAGCTTTCCTAAGTTTGTTTCCAGATGAAGTTAATCACATTGTTTCCTAATTAAATTTGTATAGCCTTAAGTAAGTTCCTAATAACATCCGCCCCTACCATAGTTTCCTAGTACATGTAGCAATTCTAGTCTCTAGTAAATTTTGCATCCTCCGGGTTGTGAGATGTGATAGAAAGTGATGATAACAACGTCTCCAACTAATGGGATTCACACACTAAATATTCAACTCTTTATTGTTACAATTAAACAGATAAACTTAGATTTTGTAAACAAATTTTGTTTGCCATTTGAAACAGATACATACAGCATTAGGAAAGAGAAAGAAAATCATGAGATCAATAACTTGTACACTTTTAGACAAACAATTGATCAATCCGAGAGATCAACATCTTTACCATTGTACTCACCTTGTTCATTTGACTGGTCAGCAGGATCATTCTTCCCTTTACAACAATTCAAGGCACCAAAGCAATTGCCTATCATTGCTATATACACCAAATTCCAATCTCCTACACTACCACAAAACCCTCTAACTGCGTGTATTCATCAAAATCAACACACACAATTATAGGAAAAGAAGAAACTAATTCAACTCGAAACCCAATGAAGCAAGCTGGATACGTGACCCAAAATCAAAATGAAAGAGTATGATTCTCCCATCATTCTTGAATAACTGTAGAACACTAAATCCTCGAAATCCTGGGATTCTAAAACCGTAGGAAAGAATGGATTTTTTTCTTCCAAACAGAGGATAATCATCGAACCCTTGATAGTTCATTTGTGATAGAAATAGTATATGCTTGGGAGAACAGTGTAAGTCCATTTATGGATCAGAAAATTAAAAAACTGAAGTTATGAAGTCAAGGGTCAAGTCAAGGAAGCAATCAAGTATCAACAAAAAGTAGAGGCAACAAAATCAGGAGGTAAAGGAAGGTGAACTGTGAAAGCGACAGATTTTCCTTTTATCTGCTGGACGGCGTTAAAAAAGGATACAAGGCAACAAAATCCTGACGACATGAAACCCAAAAAGACAAGGGGAACATTTTCACACGTAACCATAGAAGAGTGGACATGAGAGAATCCATTGACTAAAGGCAATATTATATGGACTTTTTTTATGTAATATTTGAAAAGATTTAGTTTAGGCTTTAAATATTCAAACAAGTATTTATATTCAACAAAATAATGAGAATGTGTATTTGAAAAATTTAGGTTTTATTTCTGCCGCTTCATGCATCTCTAATATTTTATAGTTGCCGTTAAAATTAAATTATTATTTAGGAACTAAAATAAGAGAAATTTAGATCCTCTTAACTACTTCATTAGGTGTAATTAGAGAGAAATTAAAAAAAAAAGGAAATGGTACACACACAAAAATATCTATATGGAACTTTCCCTCTTATATCTATTTCTCTTAAAAATCACATGTTGTCAATTTCTTAAAATATTAAGGGAATATAAATCAATAATAAAAAATAGCTCGTATTTCTTATATTATAAATATAATAGTAATTGATAATCTACAAGTAATTCCATTTCATAAATCATGATTCATGGAGCTTGGGTCGGTTCAATTCAATAAACAAAGGCCAGCAATTCCAAACAAAAGATCTTGAAGATCAATCATGGCCAAGTGTTGGTGAAAAGCATTTTGATTATGTGGTATTAATGAATTTGAAAGATCAATATTTAAGATGTAGGAAAATTTGAATATTCAACATATCTCACGCTTGCCTATGTTATTTTTCTTCTTAGTCGACTTCATATTGTTGGTCAAATTTAATTTTTTGTCATTAACTTTATATGAGATTTTAATTTGATCCCTTATCTTTTTTTTTTATTTTAATATTGTCCTTCATCTTTATTAATTAATACAATTTCTTCTTCTAACTAAATGTTATATATATATATATTACAAATAATAGAAATATATATGAAACTTATGTAAATTGGTCTTGTTAAAACATTGTTGAGCTAATAGAAAAGTTCAAATAAAAATAAAATGACCATTATATTAATTTTCATATAACTTCAAAATTTTTGTTAAGTTCTTACTTTTTGGGTTTGCATACCCAAATAAAGAATTTAAAAAAATGAAATTGAATTGTTTTAACTCTATTTAAACTTCAATTATACTTTAATTAAAATAATTTCACTTAAATTTAAATATGATCGACAATATTTAATTAATAAAAATATGAGACAAAATTAAAAATAAAAAATAAAAACAAAATTGAAACATTATGTAAAATTAAAGAATAAAAAGTTAATTTTAACCTCATATTGTTCTGTCGTATTGTTTAGAAAAATTACAATTTAAAAATACTAAACAAAAACTAATAATTTAGAGTTGAATCAACAAAATTGAGACAAAAAATCTGCACATAATAAAAAAAGCGGAGAGAGAGGTGGCTCTCTGATTATTTCTCTAATATTAAAATAAGCAAGAGAGTTCGAGAACAAGTAAATATAAAATGATTGTGTATTAGGTATGAGAGGAGTCCCATATTTATCGCGTTTCAAGTGATAATTAGCAACAGAAAAAAAAAAAAAAAAAAAGCCTAATGAGATTCTCTAAGGTGTTTGTCGGCATCTGGTGCCGCTTGTCATTGATTAGCTCGAACACCACATAAAAGACGAACATCAAAGGTGGTCAAATCTTAGATTATCAACATGGGATATTTGATTCACTAAAAATATTAGTCACCTTTATGATGTAAAAACGTAGGCTGCTAATTCTACTTTTTGATTCAGTCATGTGTACAAAGGAAAGGAATAAGGAGAAAGCATAATGAACATATTAAAACTATATAGTGAGTTAGTGACTTGTAATGATTCTGAAACACTCAACATATGACGAAAGGCTCCGTATGTTAGTTTGATAGGAAAGCAAATAAAGGATGATAAGGAGATTGATGGTCATTTTCATTATATCCCTACTTTTCTTTTATATAAAAGCATCTCTTTTGTCTTTACGTTTGCATTTAAAATTAATTTCATCTTATAATTTAAGTATACATTTTTTAGAGCCTACTTATGTATCAAACTTACCTCAAAAAAATTCTATCCTTGAATGAAACAGTATGGTGCGACGTTGGCTTGACAGAAACAAAAGTCATTAAAAGTTTCATTCAGTTTTGAAGGACAATTTTTTTATTTGAGGAAAGTCTGATAACCAAGTAGACAAAAAAAATAATAATAAAAAATCTACTTAATAATCTTTGTCACATATTTAATTCATCAGATTATTCTATTAATTATTTTAATAGTATTATAAATTTGAGACAAAATTGACTTATTTTAAAAATATATAAGAAAAAATTATATAAATAAAATATATGAAACGAAATTAGCTCTGAACGCGCAAGGGACGAATACATTATTAAAAAAGTTTGACATATAAAGTGAATTATATTATTAACAAAGATATGCACTTGACAGATAAGCTAGTGCCATTGGTTAATTAAATTCATGAACTCTAATTATCACCAATAGAAAACATATGCACTTCAGCTTAACAAGCCTCATATGGAACTGAAATTTACAAAATTATTATAAAGATCGTACATCTTATCTACAAAGATATAAGTGGATCAAATTAATTATAAATAAATATATAAATATGTTACCTTTGGTGTACAGGCATATTTATTCATAATTATCTTACTTTATCTTCTGCAACTTCCTCTCGTCCTGTAAGATTACATGGATATTGTGTGATTTTAGACTAATTTTAATGTGCAAATCCCCTCGTAAAAGTCTGAAACATTCAGCAAATGCAGTGAGTAATAAATTAATAATTGAAAGGAGCTCTTCAATATTGGCCAATGTTCCAACACTAAACAGTCCTCGTGTTACAGTCATGCTTATATGATATCTTCAGCTAAAACTCAGTATCTCAAAGCGCGCCCTTCTAGTGTATTAGAACAATATAGAAGAACAATGACGATATGCTGTAGACTTCTACCATTAGTCTAAAACGTGAGGCAATTGACACGGATATAGGACACAACATGATAAGGACGCCATGACATGATCAAGCATGTAGTGTCCAACTACAATTTTAAGTTAAATATCATTTCTAACACAAGTGTCGAACATGATAGAACTCCGTTTGGAAGGATCGGTACTTCATAGGCATTGGCTCTTGGACCAGGATATCACTTGAATATCTGTGCTTCTTTACTTACCATATACAACTGAAATCGTGGTTTCATGGATCAGATCACCTGCTGTGATGACTGGTAGGGGAAGAGATTCCCCTCTCACTTCCAAGATCATTTTCTTCAATCTCACTTCCATCATAAGAGACATAGTTAAAATTAACACTTGGTTCAGAACTAGCAGTGCTGCTTGTGGCAAGAGGCGAATCAGAAACATTCGCTGTCCTGCTATTTGATGAACCAGCTGATCTCACACTGTACACAGAGGAGGCTGGAAGGCTTGTCACAAGTGGCCTCAAGTTACCCTTAATGCTTCGCCTTATGTCCTGTACAAGAGAATAGAAAACAACTTGTAAGTTGTGATTTGCCTAATATGAAACAGAAATAACTCAAAGCAATCATTGTTTACTTCATTGATAGCGCCTGAATGAACTGTTTACCTTAAACTACCCAAACTGTTAAGTATAGTCACTAGACTTAAATCTGGTACCAAGTAATTATGCTAATAAATGACGTTCATTTACTTTAGTTGAGTATCCTACTAGTATTTTAGAGAAGGAAATATTTTAGGTGTAATTATTTAGGTGTTTTCTTCAAAGCAGCGTACCAAGATTAAGCTTATTGATTATATGAATTATATTTTCTGGTCGTATTATACTAGACAGTTTAAGCTCCATCAGTCTAGTAGTTCAGGTAAAAACAAATAATTATCTTACCAAAACAAAAACAAATAATTAATGGAATATAGAAACATACCATATGCCTCATTGCCATATCCAAGGACTTCTTTGAAAGTGTTCTTCCAAACCCTGAGCTTTCAGACAATGAAGACTTGCCAGAACTGCTATGGACATGACCTTCATGCCTTGGTGGTGCCAATTTCCTCATGTTTACTACTCTTTCAACCATTTTAGTCCCAACTACAACCGGGCTATCATTATCACCGTCAGTGAAACGAGATCTGCTCAAAGCTTGAATGGAGCTTTGATTACTCTGAGCAATCCCAGTTGAAGCCCTTCCTCTTGAAGGAGTGCCTGACTGCCTTTTTGATTTTCCATCAGTCCTAGCAGCCTCAAGAGAAGATGATCTAGAACTGGGAGCTCCAGGCCTAGTCCTAGAGGCTGAAGCTGATCTTTCTGGCAATGATGTCTTCAAATTTGGAGGAGCCTCAAGGGAAAATCCAGGCATTTGTGAGGGTTCCCAAGGTCTAGATTTTACTGATGGAGAACTTCCACGTGATTGTACCAGATTTTTCGCTTCTGTGGGACGTGCTTTTAACGCTGATGAAGATCGAGTAGGAGGTGCAGATACTCCATTTGCACTTGATGGGGTTGATGATCGAAGGGTTGGGGTTGATGATCTTCGAGTTGTCTTAGGAGCTGCTAAGGATGGTCTGGTAGTTGGTGTTGAGGCCCGGGCAGTGGACCTAGTACTAGTAGGAGTGGATGATCTTACAGGTGGAGCTACAGGCTTACCAGAAGTTAATGTGGCTCGAGATGTAGGCGTGGAGGGCCTAGAGGATTTGGTTGTTGAAGGCAATGTTGACCTTCCAGATGGTGTCACAGATCTTAAAGCTGCAGAGGTTGGCCCTCCAGATGATGAGGGTCTCCTGTTATTAGCAGTAGTGGATGAACCAAGTCCAGGCTTTGCTGCTGCATGATTCTTAGAGGTTATATTGCTTCTTGAAACAGGTTCTGATTGAACATTAGCTAGCTGCAACACGAGATACAGCATAAAGTTACAAATATAATCTTATGAAGCCAACTAAATGAACAAAACCCACAAATACTTGTTGGAAGTCAAAAAGAACAGGTATAGATAAACCTATGTCTGAAATTACAAGTTTTGGTAAAGAAATCAAGAGAATTAAAAAGCTGAAATGGTATGTTATAAATGTTGGTCTCATAAATAGGTGTATTATAAGCTGTAACATGCCAAGTCATATGAAAGTCCTTGGTGGGTCTCGAGTAGAAAAAGCACAAATTATTTGATCATAGATGCAGTCATACCATGTTAAAATCAGTTCAACTCAGAAGCTTAACTTTTAGGTGAAAAACCATCTATTAAGTTTCAACTGACATGGCCTAATAGCATCCACAAGTCATATCAGAAGAGTCTCACCCTAGGTTTTAAAGCTGTTGAACGAGCATTAGAAATCTCCATTTCACTCTTAACTGATATCTGTGACTCCTTCTCTATAGTAGGAAAAAGAGGTGTACCAGGTGGCGTAAGAAGCCTGATTACAGAAAGAACTCCAGGTCAATACAACTACACAAGACATGTAATTTAAAGCAGCAAATAGGAATGAGGTTGCAGTACATCTCTGTTTTACAGTTATGCATTATCTAATCCGGTTATTGTCAGAATGAAGCGTATTTTACTGCAATAGAATAACATAGCAGAGAAGTCCAGATTTACAAGATGATTGATATACTGTGAAAATAGAAAGAGAATTTATTCCTCCAGAACAGGTTTTCTTTTGAAATCAGCAGAGGATGATTATTAGCCTAATAGGGTGTTTAAAGATATTATTTTCTGACAATAATCTCTTTTAGAAGAGAATAGATGAAAAGTAGAAGGCTTAATTGCACTTTCAGTTCTTATAGTTTCAGTAAAAGTGCAATTTAATCCCTTCACTGTCTATAGGAACAATGACCTTCCTGCTTTACTAAAGGAGCAAAAGTAATTCAAATACAAAAACCCATAACTAATTCGGTGAACTCGCAATCTCACGAGACTCCGTTCCCCACCCCCTCCCCCCCCCCCCCCCTCTCCCCAACAAAATTCTCTAGAGTTCACCAAAGGGATAATATAGATTTTCAACGGCTACATCAACACCACCTCTTCAAATTCAAGGACCATGTCATAAATAACAGTCGCATGGTCATAATCTGTTAAAAAGTATAGGAAACAATTATTATTTGAATTATTTTGCATCTTTAATGAAACGTGAATAGTATATTTTTCTTTCTGAAAAAGTAAAGGGACTAAAAGTGCACCTTTAAAAGTACAGTTAAGCCAAAGTAAAAGCTTAAGTTGATTTCGTACCGTTGCAGAAAAAATTGGCTATTAATTAACTTTGAAATTAGCACATGAAATTACCAATCTCCACCGGTTGCAAGGAGCGTATTATTAGGAGAGAATTAGTATTTGAGAAGCAAAATGATTTTTGACGATGTGTTGTCTTTCCTATCTCCCATAATCTTAAAGAACAAATAATTGGAATGAAACATGCAGCTAGATATTAATAGTGGAATGCAAATAGATAAGTAGTCCAAAGTCATCAGAACATAGAAAAGAAATTTAGCTCAAAATTTTAGTTAAAAAGAATTGCAAACTTTTTGCACCTTAAGAAGCAATATATCCAAGTATTCGGCTAAAAAAGAATAAGTAATCCAAGTGGGGACTACTCAAAAAAGCAATGATAAACCTCTATCATTCTAAAAGCATTCTAAAAGGACAGTTTCTTAATCGATTTACAAGTTCACTCACATCATTATTCCAACTTTTTTTTTGTCATTACTCCAACTGTTTTAAAGATGAAGAAATTCTCTCAGCTTAGTTCAGATTATCTTTCAAACTAAAGATACAAACACATCTAAATATTAATCAGGATATTCTTAGGAACTCAGTTGATATCTATGGCAAAATTATACACATCCATCATCAATCCAAATATGGAATTCAAAATTACCAATCATAATCAGATTTCTCATTCTCTGAATTTAAGAACTCATCAGCACCCGGCTTCCGTGGCATCGCCGGAGATACCGTCTTAGAAACAGAACTCCCACGATTAGATTCTGCACAACATCAAATAAAACGGCACCGTTTATCGGAACTATTTCAGCAGTCATTCAAAACAGGTGTTATGAAGAGATTATTGATTTATCGAATCTGGAGAAGTATTTTGAGATTAAAATTCTAAATGTATTGAGTCGATGAGAACAAAATTTGAGAACACTGACCTTGATGACAAGAAAAAACGAAATTGCTAAAAGGAAACAAAAACATACCCAAATTAGACTCATCGAGCGCATCAGAGTTTTGAAGAAGAAGAAGGTTGTTTTTCTCGTTCTCTTTCTCCCTCCTCCGCATCTCAAGGAACAGACTGAGTTCCTCGTCTCTCTCTTTCATCACCATCGTCTCAGCTTTTGGAAGCTTCTACTTCGATTATCTATGGAAATGAAGCACCATTTACAAATTCTCGGTATTTCAAACAGAAAATATAAGGATTTGGATCGTTAAAAGTGGCATGAAGAAGGATGAGGGTCAAGTCAAAAGCGCATGTTGGGAAGACAATCAAGAGAGATCCACTTACCGTATACTGGGTAAATTTGAAGCAAATCAATAATAGGTCACAGAAAAATGGATTTGAAAATGTTGAGAACTCAGCTAGAGAGGAAAATGATAGTCAATGGTAGAGTGATCTTGTTAGATGGAAGATGGAGAAGAAGAGCCTCCTTCTGTTTGCTATTTGAAGAGTTTCTTTATGGGTAGAAGAAGAAGAAGCTGAAGCTGCAGTTGCAGTTGCAGGGAGAGTCCTCTCTCTCTCTCTCTCTCTCTCTCTCTCTCTGATTGGCATGGCATTAAGAATCTCTCAGATGTTTGAAAACGGAAGACGAAAACAAAAACAGAAGAAGATTTGAATTCAATTCATGCGCTTTGTTTATTTATTAGTATTCATTTATTTATCTATCTGTCTCGAGAAATTAATTAAATTATTATTATTATTTATGACATATTTAATGCTTTGCTTTTTCTCCTTGCTAAATTCAACTTTTTCGTCCACGTTTTTAAGTATTTTGAAATTTTAGATTCTTTACGTTTAAATGTACGTATTAATATTTACTATGTTTTATCTTAATATTTCTATCTCATGATTTAATATATATTATATTTATATTTTATTTATTATGATATTTTGTTATAATTAATAGGTCAATAATTTTTATAATAACTTATATATATAAGTTTAATTTTATTTATTACAAAAAATAACAAGTTATGCACTAATAACTTATGAAGTTTTTTAATTATTTTATATATAAAATAAAGTTATCATATTCTAACTTAAATATTGTTATACATAAGCATACTTATATTTTGATTTGTAAAGTAACAAAATGACTAAAATAATTTTATTATTTATGTGTTAGATATTAATATTTTTGTTAATAAAATAACATGACATAAATTGATATATCTATCTCTCTACTAAATAATTTTATAAATTTCTAATTTAATTTATAATTTATCATTTTTATATTGTATATCTTCTTTTATATTTGTTTTGTAAGTGTAGATATTTTTTAGCAATATTTATTATTAATTATTAAATAAAAAATCTCGCACAACGCAAAGACCGCATACTAGTTTACAATTAAGATATCTCACAGACATTATTAGCAAAGTATTTTTAATGAATCAAATATTTGCATAGTTTAACAATTATATATTTTAAGTGTCATCTATTCAAGTTATAATTATTAATTAATTTTTGTAAAAAATGTGCCTATAGATAGGTATTGCTAGATTTTTTTTTATATGTTATCCAATGAGGTGATATAAATTATGAATAAATTTTACTTCAATTAATGTATTGCATTAATTCTTATACAAATATCAAATATGTAAAAGTTATTAAATTTTTTCTATTAATAATATGTATTGTATCCCAGGACAGACTGGAGTTTTATTTCCTTCTTCTTGATTTGGTTTAGTTTTTAGTTTGCTTTCTGTTGCACCAAAAAAAACAAAAAACTACATACTTCTCCATGCAATATAATTTCCCTTCAAAGTCAAACAAGGACTTGCAGTTGAGCTGACCTGAGAAAAAAATATAGCCATGTCGACCTAACTAGCCTACTTAATGGAAGAAAGACAAATATCAAAGCCTCTTCCACACATTAATTGAAATATATATATATATATATATAAATCATTATATTCATGATAGGACATTTTATATCAATGTAAACAAAATTTGTAATATCTTAAATATATCAAATTAATATGAAAAATAAAATTAACCATGTCAAACTTTATAACAAGTATTGTTGTTTTTTCATATTTGGGTAATTATTAATATTTTAATGCTTAGTATTATAATTAAAAATTATAAGAAACATATTTTAAAAAATAAAGTTAAAAGTTAAAATAATTATTTCAATAAAAAAAATTAAATAAAAAGAAGTGGATGTGTATATATATAAATTTATGAGACAGCGATAAATTCTAGATTGGAAATTGGAAGCATTTAACCAAACAAATTTTTATTTTAATATTTATGTAGTTACTTTTATTAAAATATAAATATTTAAAGCCAACTAGGTAATAATGAAATAAATTGTGAAATTAAGAAAACGTTTGGTATACTTTGATCTTGGCCTTATTATCTTACCTATCATGATATCTTGAATTTTAGAATTGAATGACAATGTTTAATATATTATTATGTAACAATAGAGTAACGTATCTAAAAATAACACCATGTTATCACGTCATAGCAAAAATAGTGTTATTTTATGATAAAAAACAAATATTCTATCATTTTACATGTAAAGTTAGGTGGAATAATTTTTTAAAAAATTATCAGTTTTATTCATATTATTTTTTATTTCTTTCACACCATATTTATAAGAAATACTATAATAATTGAATGCTTCTAATTGTTTACCTTACCCAATGCTTGAATTGTTATTTTTCCAAACAAATTACAAAAAATAAAACTATAGGAATTTTTGTTTTAATTTAAGGTTAATTATAAATTTTTTAAATAATCATAATATAAATACAATAGTTATAATTTATTTAAATCTATAACAAAAGATTTGCAAAAATAAATAATATTAATTAATATAAACAATCAAATTTTTATATTTTATGTCATTGTGATATGAAATATGATTAATAGATATATTAAATATAAATAACATAAATATTAAATATTATAGTGCCTTTTATCATAATATTTTATACTATAATATGCAAAATATCATGACAAGTGACATAAATATCATAGTACCTTTTTATAGGATACAAGGTGTCTATTTGAAATTTAGTGTACCAAACCCCCCCTAATTTTAAGATAAGTTATATAAAAATAGCTTGAATTCTATTAAAAAAATTTATTTGAAAGAAACAATGTACCAAATATTTATTTACATTCGTCGTACATAATTTCAAAGTCTCATTATTAATTGTGTACGTTTGACAGAAAATGGTAAATGGGATTTACCGTTAAGAAAGGTCAAGTTTTTTTCTCACTGGTTAAGCCTTATTAAAATAATAATATTTATTTTAATCGATGAATAAAAATTTGTAGTTTCAAATATATAATATAAAATAAACAAATAAATAAATAAGCCTTCGACTTCTCCGTAGAATTATCAATAATAAATTTAACTCTTTGAAGCAAACCCCCTCCCCCCAATTTTTTGTACGCATTTAACTACATATTTAGTCAAAATTATACAAGGGAAAATTTTGTTTATTTTTAAAAATTTTATTTCAACATCTTAAAAAATTCTTGCATGAATTATTGAGTATTTTTTTAATTTAAATTTATTTACATAAAATATTATTCTAATAAAATCACAAATAAATCTTACCAACATTATAAAATGTTGATAAGTTTATTGTTATATATATATATATATTGTATATCAAGTGTAAGAGAGTATTCTATTTATGTAAAAAATAATAAATTTTTTTAATTATTAGATTAAATTGAATAAGTGAAATTAAAATATTATTTTTAAATTATATATGATTAATATATAATATGTTTTAAATTTTACATGATTATCATTATTTTAAACTTCACACTCTCACATGATAGTCATGTATGATTTAAAATAATATTTTAATATCTTAACAATTTAATTTAATTTAATAATTAAAAAAATTATTTTTATCTCTCATATAAATAAAATCTTATCATTCACACACACACACACACATATATATATATATAAAGGATCAAGATAGCATGAATACTCTCTCCCATATATATAAGATTGTAAAGTGAATACAATTAAATTTAGATTAAGTTTTAACACAAAATTCTTAATATAAAAGTATAGAGACAGATAAATAATCTTATTACTTAAAAAAAAGACTTATATGATATTATATCACATCTTAAAAATGTTTAATGTGACTTTTAAAATTAGAAAGATAGTAATTATAATTTGCCTCAAATTATGTAATTTACTTTAGAAAATATGAATTTTACAAATCAATACTTTAAAACAATTAACTAAAAAAATAATGTTTATTATCTAAATATGTCATCAACTCGTTAAAAACTTTTTTAAAATACAGCTTAACTAGACTCCATATATATATAAACAGCAATCCAAGCCCATCTCAATTGAAATAGGCTGAGTATGAATAGAAATAAAATCTTAAAGTGTGCATTTTATGAAATTTAGATTAATTTACAGATAAATTAACGTGTAAAATAGTAATTTATTTTTAAATTAATTTATATATTTTATTACATTTTACAAAATTTTCATTTGACTGCATTTCACAAAACACGTATTTTAGAATATTCAATTGCGAATGAATTGGTAAATGTTGTTTGAGACATGAGAGTGCGAGAGGAAAACCTGAAATTCAAAGATGTAAGGATGGGGCGCACTACACTACTTTTGTTTACGTCGTAGTGTTTCAAACAAGAAACGTGGGCGGTCGGTTTCCTCGAGATATACCAAATGGTGATCCGACGGTAGAGATTAGACGGAGATCATTGAAAGCTTGAGCAGACAGAGACTGAATGGTTTGGTAATGGAATTTAAAACCAACGAGGCAGAGAAAGAGAGACGATTGGCTTCGATAATCGTGCGGTTTAAATTCGGTGTCAGAGGACGCTCCCTTCCTACCAACTATGGGCCCCACTACCACTTCATCATTGGTCTTCAACTGCTCATCGCTTCATCAACATGATGCTCACATTACAAGAAAGCAAAAAAGGGGACTTTATTTTTAAAAAATTTTAAATTTTAAATCAAATATTTATTGTTACCAGTAAGCATGACATCATTTTATAACTTTTTTTATAATTTTCATTCTTTCACTTTTTTCTTATGAAAAAAATTTAATTATAATTTTTATATTTTTATTATTAAATTTTTTAATCAAAAAATAAGATATGTGTGATTTATATAATTTAATTTTTTATAATTATTTTTTTAAAAAAATTTATATATTTTATTTTAATTAAAAAATTTAATTATAAAAATATAAATAATTATGTATAACTCTAATTTTTTTTATATGCCTTAAAGAAAATTTTTTACATATAATAAATGTACTACATATAAAAAGTTTTAAATAAAAATTTATTTAAAGAAAAAAGCAACGAAACGTTCAATATCATATGATATAGTGTAAATTATATATATATGTGTTTTAAAATAATTTAATAAATATTTTATGAGATTCTTACAATATTTTTTTAAAGTCACGATTACTTTTAAGGTTTATGTTAAAAGATAATTTTCAGGTTATAATACATTTAAAATATCTGATAAACATATTAAAATTTTCACAATAAATAATTAGTTATTTATTCAAATTTTTAGACTTCATCCACTAAATTTGTAAACTGTTTTACAAAAAGCTCTTAATGCTCAAATAAAGTGGCATTAAAAAGACATTTTTTAAAAAAGAAAAAGAAAACGAGAGATCATTTATTAAGCTAGCCTTATGAATAATCTTAGAATATGGTTGGATTGGCGAATGGCGATAACGAAAGAGAAGAAAAGGGAAGAAAGTGCAGATTTTTAAGCTTAAAATAGCCACCGAGTGGGACTTTATTTGGACACTTTTAACTTAAAAACGAATTCTAATATATACCAATTTACTAACAATAAAAAAACAATTTATGAGAAATGAAACGTCTGTTGATTTATTTATTATTTTCTAAATTAGTTATAAGAATTTATATTATTGTTATTTTTATATATATTATTAATAAAAATATTTATTTTTTATTTTTTATTTATTTTTAAAAATTAAAGTTTATAATGTCTTTTAATTGTTTTATATTTTGAATTCACCAAACACATCTTTTATTTTTTTATTTTTTGTCAAAAATAATTATTTAAATAAATTTTTTATTTTTTAAAATTAAAAATTGCTATCAAATATAGAGTTATCAAAATAAATTAAACTTATCAAGCTAATCTATTTAACTCACTAATTAGATAGGTTAGATTTTAATATTTTTAGCCTGTATAATATTAATTTTAAAAATAATTTAATTCACTTCACTCACCTATTATATGATCAAACTGTGTAACCCACGAGTTGGCTCATTTATTATTATTATTTAAATTAAATTTTTACTTTGAAAATGTTGATGATGTATTTTAATTTATGCAATAAGACAAGATTTCACTAATTTCAATAACAAAATTTTAAAAACCTCTATTATTTGTTATTTATTAAAATTTATTTTAAATTTTTATTTATTTACATTTATTCAATAACTTTAAAACTATGTTATATTTGTAATTTAGATTTATTATATTATTTATTTATTTGATATGTTAAAATTAATATTTTTGTTCATTTTACTAACTTTATAATAAGAAAAATTAAAGATTTAAATTTTTTTTAAACAAATTTAGTAGGTTGATGATATAAATATTAAAGTAGATCAAGTTACAAAATTTTTAAACTGAAATTGAACCTATTTAATCTGAGTTATTTAACCCTTGATCATAAGTTGGAGTGAGCATGCAGGGCATCCTAGTTAGAAAAGAAAACTGAATTTCCTTGGCCATAATCCAATTTACAGTCTCAACCAAAATATGATCTTTCCTGAGTTGGAGTGTGACATGCATGGCATCCTAGTTAGATAAGAAAACTAAATTTCCTTGGCCATAATCCAATTTACAGTCTCAATCAAACTATGATCTTTCGCTACAAGACAATTTGAGTGAGTATTTTGCATAATTGACTTATAGGATATTCCGTACAATTCGCTATTTGTATTTTTCATCCCAAAGATTCACATACGATTTTGCGTCACACTGTTTGGTTTGTATCAATTTGTCCTCTTTTGTTCTATTTATCATCAAATAATTCAAGAAGTGTTGCTTCTTTCAAATGTTTATATATGCATTTGATAAATATAATTACCTCACACTTAATTAAGAAGGGTAATTCTGATTAAGAGCAATTTAAATTCTTAACATTTTAAATTTTGTAAAATTTTAAATTTTATAATTTAAATACAACTTAAAGGCTTCAAGACTAAAGAATTTCTCACTATAAAAAATACTTCGCATATGTCTCTCATTCATATATATATAATCATACATATTACTTTTTTCATCTTATATTAATTTGAATGTCAGAATTTGTAACAAAGTCTTTCAAATCTCTCAAGATCTTTGACCAATTCTTATTTTTTAGACTTCTACAATCCATAATATCCAAAAGCATTTTATCTACACAATTGCAAATTGAATAAATGACTAAAGAAGATAAAACCTCATTTATTACAGTTGTCCTAGAAATTTGAACACGCCCTTATTTAATTAAAATTTGTGTCTTCTTACATAACTTTTAGTTTATTAGGTTATTCGTTAAAAATATTTATTTCATTTAATTAAACTTAATAATATTTATAGTTATATTATTAAAAATAAAAATAATTTTTTAATTAAAAAAATAATTTATTTTTTTTAAATAATTTTTTATTTTAAGAGAATGTAACTCTTATTACTAAGAGAAAGTGACTCTTTCTTAATAAAAAAAAAAGTTACTTTTATTTTTAATAATATAACTATTTATTAGAGGAAGTGAATTTTTTTTATTGAAATGATTTTTTTTTAAAAAAAATATTCTAATTTATAAGAGAAAGTGATTCCTCTTTTTAAGTAAAAAATATTTTTTACCTAAATAAAAAAATTATTTTTACTTAAATAAAAGAATGTTAAGAGAAAGTGTATTTTTTTTTTCTCAATCTATATAATCAATCATTTATACAAATACTATATACTTAACTATGTAAAAAGTATGATAAGATTATCTCTCTCAAAACTAATACAATACTGACTAAGAAGAATCATAACAAAGTTTATCTGATTTCATTTTATATAAATAAAAATTATAAGATTACAAATATTTCTAAAATAAATAAATTAAGCTATACAAAATTAAAATGATGTTTTCTCTCACCACATTCCTTCTCTTACACATTGTACTTCTTTTCATTATTCCATAACTACGCCGACGGCAAACAAATACACGTTCTAGTGTGATTAATAAAGTACCACAAATTACTTCATCAAAACTTCAAAAGAATTCTAGCTCACCTCATGTGAACTTGACTTGAAATTAATCTGTCTTCTGTGATTTAGAACAAGTCATTCAATTCTCTTGTAATTTAATATATTATCACTTAACCACGATATTAAATGAAAGGTATTTTTAAGTGAAACAACAAATAATTTAAATTTAAATTTAATTTCCCTAAATATAATACCATATATTCCATTCCCATATATATCATAACAATCTAGATAAGTGATTTGAAGCTTAGTTAAATAGACTTGTGTTTTACTAAAAGGTATTTGATTGAAATAGTAAGTATTTTATTCTTATTAAGTAAAATTTTGAGTTTGAATATAATATATAAAAATATTTGTGTTGAAATTTTTTTTTCTTTTTATAAGATTTTGATTAACTAAAATAAAATTAATTAAAATTAAATAGATTTATATATATATATATACACACACACACACACCCGCTCACACACTTATATTTTGAGTATGTGGACCTTAAATTTCAAATAGCGATGTAATGGACTTTTCCTATATTCCAAAAATAAAAAAGAAAAAATCTGGTGTAGAGTGTAGGAGACAAATTAAATGTTATTTCATTGAATTTCATTACATGCTCCTGTAGAATCACTTCCCTTGTTCTTTCTGTTGTATTTATTTTATTTGGTCAAATATTGATGTTTGTTTTCTTCTTTTCTAGCACCTGGTTGCTATCACATCTCCCTCATTTCATGCCCAAACAAAATCTCTATGATATGAAATTTGGGACTTTTTATAAAAATATTAAATGTTTTCACACTTGATAAAAAATTAAATTTTCACTGTAGAGAATTTTAAGGATTTCTTTACTTTAGCTTTATGTATTAAGGGTTTTATTCTAAAAATAATATCTTCTAAAGAACTTTAATAAAAAAAGAAATATTATTTTTTAAAAACAAATTATTTTATTATCTTTTAATAGATGTTTAAACTTTAAATTATACAACTCTCATATTTTTTAAAAAAATTTAAATTTAATTTGTATATATTTGTCATCAAATTATTTAATAAAAAATTAATATGTGTTTAAATTATACAATTTATCTTTTTTATAATTTATTTTTTAAAAATTTTATATATTTTATCTTGATTAAAAATTTAATAGTAAAGATATAATAATAAAAATTATATATCCATTTGGTCAATATAAAATATTTTTTAAAAATTTAAAATAAATTAAAATTTTATTTAAAAAATGAAATTGAAATAAAATTTAAAAAAATATTATTTTTTAATAATTTATATTTTTAATAAAAGATAAATATTATCTTAAAATTTATTTTAACCATATTATTTAAAATAAAAAATTATTATATATAAACTCTTTCAAGATATGGGAAATTTTTTTTATTTAAGTAGGGCGTAAATTGTGTATAGTACCACGTTCAATGGTTGACTCCCATTCCTTCCATATCCCATGGACCCTACCACATGTGATCCTTGATACATAGTTTAAAAAAAAAATTAAATAAAAAGTTTAAAATGTTATATTCTTACATTTGAAATATAAATTAAAAAATATTTTCAAGAGTGTTATATTTTTAAAAATAGATTATTTTGATGTTTTTGTAAATTTTTATTCTTATTTAAAGTGATGAGAATCTTATATTCTAATGACATGAAAATATTTTAAAATAATAATAAAATTACTAAATTATTTTTTTAAAATTTAATCAAATATTATTATAATTTATTTATTATATGACTTACTTCAAAATTATATTTAATTTATTTTAATATTTTTTAAAAATTTAAATTTATTATAATTCAAATTCAAAAAAGTTAAGTGCAATTGAAATTTAAAATTATAAAACCTTTTTGGAAAGTTAACAACTTAATTTAATTTAAATTGTCAAAGTTAATTTAGTTTAGTTTGATTGAAAAAAAATATTTAATAGGTTATATAAGTTTGATTAGATAAATAAATATGAATCAAATAAAATTATAAAAATAAAAATAAAAATAAATTTTAATTATTACAAAATTTTTATCTTATTATCTAAATGCATATAACAAAAATTATTTTTTATATATAATTTTGAAATACTCTAATTTTAAAACAAAAAAATTATAAAAAATTAAAAATTGAAGTTTGTCAGTTGTAAAATATTTTTAGAAATGTTTTAAATAAATTAAACAAGTTTTTTAAAATTATTGGGAATCATATTCTTAAAAATGTTATTCCTAATAATATAATTTTTTAGAGTAAAAAATCTATACTTGTATCAAATATTTTCAAAATATTTTGAGATGGACAAAATATTACAAATATTCAATAATATCTGTATAAAAATATATATGATATCTGATAGATATTAAATATTAAATAGATTATAAATAATAAAATATAACTATTTATTAAATATTAGATAAATATAAAATTATAGATATTAACTTTAAATATTATATATACAACTTCTATAAACGAACAAATAAAATACTTAATATCTATTATCTAAATAATATATACTAGTAATTTTTTATTTTTTTTAATTAATTAAAGGACTGATAATATTGCATTTTATTATGTTATATACATTTAGAATATTCAACTCTCAATATTTTTATTTTAAAACAGTTTTTTTTAAATTAATTTGGTTTTGATTGAAATTAAAAACTCGTTCGTTCTGGAGGCCGACATGTACAAATAGTATGTAGGGCAAAAGAAAATTTTGGGCTCTGAAATATTACTTAGTAGAAAATTCCAATTTTGGGTTATAATTCAACCCAATATATTTCAGCGAAGAAGGCCATTGGGTTTACCAAGCCCATAGTGTTTGAGTTTTAGTATAATTTATTATTTTTGGTTTTTGGGGAAATTTCGTATAATTTATTTAACTAGACTAAATTTAAGTTTTATCTTTTCAACTAGAGTAATTACACGACCTCCTTTAATTTATTCAGCTTGTTGTAATTATGTTTATTATTTTTATAGTTTTAAAAATGATAATTAAAATTTTTTGAAGTTTGATTTAATGTTACACAAACCTTTCTTTTAATTTTTTTTATCAATGAAATTAATATTTTACATAGTATCTATTTAATTTTAAGTAATAAAATTATTTTATTGTTTTTAATTTTACATTAAAATTTTCATATTGAATCAAAATATAAATTTAACTAAATTTAAGATTATAATCTCATTCTATATATAAAGTTATTTTTATTAACCAAAAAAAGGATAAATGTAATTTTCTAAACTAAAAGAGTTGGTTGATACAATTGTCACCAAATCTCATGAGAGGTAAGTGTACTTTGCTCAACTTTTTCCTTTTTTGTTTTAA
This sequence comes from Senna siamea, assembly GCA_031216115.1. NCBI lineage: Eukaryota > Viridiplantae > Streptophyta > Magnoliopsida > Fabales > Fabaceae > Senna > Senna siamea. The sequence continues at coordinate 21,484,537 of CM062357.1, forward strand.
ATAAAATGTTTATGAGTAATATTAGAAACAATTTTTAACTGTAAGTTATAAATTTCAGCTTCCACTTACCAAATTTCATTATTTACTATACATATCCTTCATTTTTTTTACCTAAGCTAAAAACTCTTAGATACTCTCTTTATGTATGAATTATTTTACCATTTTTTGGAATAATTTATTAAATTTTAATGGATGTTATATTTTATTAATCTAAATTATATTAAAACTATGTCAAATGTATTGTTAGACAGGTCAATTAGAACATGGATTATTTGTATATATTTATGTTTTTTAAAGTTATTTAAAATATTTATTTTATTTTTATTATTTTAATTTTAATTTATGAATAAAAAACTTAAAAAAATTAACAATAGTAAATATTTATAATTTTTTATCTATTTAAATAATATTAGTTGTAGAATAAATTTATATATGTTCTTTTTAATAATTTAATGGTAAAAAAATACTTTTTATAAAAATTTGCTACACAAATTATTTTTATTTTGCAGTAATTTTTTTGAAACTCTATTTAAAAAAATATTTTAAAATAGGATAAATTTAGATACAATTCCTTATATCTTTATTAGTAACTTATCCAATAAAAATAGAGCATTTTAAAAAAAAGTTTTTAAATTAATTATAAAAATTAATGAGTTGTATAAATTATACATATGTAATTTTTAATTAAAAAATTAATAATTAAAATATAAAAATTAAAATTAAAATTTTTTATTTAAAAATAAACAAAAATTACAAATTTAGTCAAAGAGACTGTCAATATATATAAACTGATTTTAGGAATTACATAATCTCTCTCTCTCTCTCTCTCTCTCTATATATATATATATATTAATAAAAAAATCACATTTGTCATGTGTCATTTTGTGAAATTATTACTTTTAAAAGTAATTTTTGTCAATTTATCTTTTAACCTTTTATTTAATACATTGACATTTGACAATCTTTGTTTAAAAAAAATCACTTTTGCTATTTTCTCAAATTGTTACTTTTAAAAGTATTTTTTTTAATTTACTTTTTGACCTTTTATTTAATGTACATTGACATTTGACAAATTTTTTTTTAGCATTGTCCAAAAATTGATATATGGATGAAAATGAATTTTGTATTCAAAATTTTTAGCAAAAAAGGTAAGAAATATTTATTTATAATTAAAATTTTAAATTTATTTTTATTATATTAAATATAAAATTTAATATTCATATTCATATTTTTAGAAATTAAAAAAATTATATTTTTTAAATGTATAATCCTATTTAAACTTTTGAATATGTTATATATATATATAGAGAGAGAGAGAGAGAGAGAGAGAGAGATAAATAAAAGCATGTATATGTGTATATGTGAAGAAGTTATCATTTTTAAGTAAAATAAATTAATTTTTAAAGTATTTTAATATCATTAACTAATAATTTAAAATAATTGCATAATTAATATTAGAAATTTAAGATTAAATTTTGTATACAAATAATTAATATTTAATATTCTATCATTTGACGTAGATAAGCACATTTTTTAAAATATTAGATTGCAATAAAAATTTTTAACATTATTATTGTTTTAAATGATTAGAAGATGTGAAAACATTTTATGATGACACATTAATAACTTTTTATTATTTTAAACATGTCTAATAATTTTAAAGGCTTATGTTCTTTGCTGACTTGTCTGATACTCCTTCCTTTGTCCTTAGTATTTCGTTTTGCTTCTTGTCTTTATAAATAAAATAATAATTAATTTAAAAGTTTTAAATATAACCCTTACATAAAATTATAAATAAAATAAAAATATTTTAAAATTTTTATTGTATCAAATGTCTAAATAATGTAAAAATATTTGTTCATAAATGTATTTAATAATTTTATTTAGTATAATTCAGCATATTAATTTTTGTTTAGAGATGTCCACAGGTTAGGTGAGTTTACGTTGAGAGATTTTTTTAATTCAAACCCATTAATGTATGATAGATTGGTTAGGATAAGTTATAACAAGTTTATCACAATCTCGAATAAAAATATATAATATAAAAATGAATTATATGTTAGTTTAGGTTGGATTGTTTTATTTTTAAAAAAATAAAAATAAAAATTTGTATTTATTTTTTTAAAATAAATTATAAATATAAAAAGGAATGATTATTTTTTATTTATATACAGAATGAGATAAATTAATATTAAAATCATATTATTTTTTATTTATAAATAGTAAGATAAATTAATATAAAAATTATATCACAATGACGTCTAATTTATATATACTATATTTTGAATTATGATGCTTTTAATTTAATTTATTATTTCTCTTTATTATGTAAAATGGTGATTGAATGAGGTTAACTGATAAATGTAAACAATTTTAAAAAAAATTAATGCTTTAGGTTGAGTGAATTATTTTAAGTAGGACGGATTAATTGTATTTAACTCACAATTTAAACTATTATTAACGAAATAAAATAAAATAAACATTAATTAATTCATTAATGCAATTCAAATCAACTCAATTATGTAAATTAGTTAAATTTAATGAGTTTGTAAGTTAATTTAACCTAATAAACATCTATATTTTTATTTATTTATATTGAATAATTAGAGTTTTTTTTCTTTTTACTAAATTCTCATTCTTTTCAATTTTTAACATAAAAGTTTATTATTAATTATTCAATCTTATGCATTCATATTTAATGTGTTTTACATTAATAATTTTACATCATTTAATATATATATATATATATTGTATTTTTATTTTATTCATTATGAATTTTTGTGATAATTGATAAGTCAATAATTCTTACAATAAATTAGATATATGTAAATTTTATTTTATTTATTACCACAGATAACAACTCATGTAATAATGACATGTGAAGTTTTTTAATTATTTCAAGTGTGAAATAAATTTATCATATTCTAACTTAAATATTTTTGTACATCAACATATTTATATTTTAGTTTGTAAAGTAAAAAAAAAATGACTAAAATAATTTTGTGTTAGATACTAATATTTTTGTTTATAAAATAATATGCTGTAAATTGATATATCTATCTTACTAAATATTTTTATAAATTTCTAATGTAATTTATAATTTATTATTTCTTAATGTTGTGTTTATTTATTTATTTTATAAGTATTAATATATTTTAATAATATTTTTTATATGTAATTATTAATTATTAAATAAAAAATCTCGTGTAACGTAGAGGCCGCGTACTAGTTAAATTATAATTTTCATAACCAAAATACAAAAAGGAAAAGCATCACCACGTGTCAGCTGATGAATGTGCCACAAATACATAGATTTGTCGTTGACTGTGGCCTACTTTTTCAACGATCATCAAGCCACTCACAATTCAAAAGCACCCACTCTCTAAATATTTTTTTTAATTATTGAAGGAATCATAACCCTTTAATTTGTCACCGGCTATTACAAGTAACAGCCATTGATTTGGACATATCTATATTTTTGAAGAACTGAATAATTTCAATTAAAGGGAAGTTAAATTTGGACATAATTTCAATTTGGACGTATTATTTACGAACTATTAAGTTAAATTGTTTTTTATAATTTTTTTTAATGTTTACAGTAAAAAATTTTCAATTCTCTTCCCATAACTACAAAAAACTATATTTTCATATTTGTCATTAAACCTCTGTTAATGTATCATAAATTTTTTTGACGTAATCAATGATATATTATTTTAATATTCTACATATAAATATATTTAAAAAAATTATTTAAATCATTTAATATATAAATAAAAAAAATTTTTAGTTCATAAAATTTTAAAGTATTTCTAATTTTATCCATAATTTTTTTAGTTATCAACTTTGTTTCAAAAGTTTACTAAAATTGTTAATTTCATTATGCTATCATTGGTTTAATATGTTGATTTGAATAAATATTCTTTTATGAACTTTCAGTATCAACTACAAAGTTTTAAAAAAAATTAATTTTATTCTTAATATTTTAAAAGTTTTAAATCATATTAATAATGAAATTAACAATTTTAAAATGAAATTGTTAATAAAATAGACAAAATTAATAATCATCAGAGAATTAAAATTATATATTGACCTATATAAATTATATCACACATCATACAGATTAATTAATTTCATTCACCATTTATTTTTATATAAATGATATATATTTAAAACAATAAAGATGAAAATATTACTTCGATCAACGATTTTTTTCAATATTTACATTAAATTAATTGAACTTGAAATTTATTGTGTGCTGTGCTTCATATAATCATGTGTTACCGGCTGGTCTCGGTTGCTTTTTCGTTTTCACTGGTGACTCGGTCATCCCTTTCTCCCTTGTTTCCTGCCTTTCTCGATCTTTGCTATTATCCTCGCTTTGATTCTCCGTGTATTTTGTTCGGTTCTGCTTAGCGTTATAGTTCCTCTGGTCTTTCATAACTTGAAAGGTAACTAAACCCTTCTTCTATAATGTCCTAATTTTTCTTGTCTTCAATTTCTGTCTGGCTGCTGAGAGAATTTCTTTCTTTTCTTTTTTGTGGGGAATTGAAAAGAAAAAGTGTTGACTTATGAGAACAGAACAACTTGAACTAAGTTTAAAGGTATATATGGGTTTGCAAGGCTTTTTCTATTTTTCATGTCTATATTTGTTTACTCTGGCGTTTAAGGATGTCAAGGGGACAGAAGATATATAGGCTGCTCAAACTTTACGTATTCCTTGTTTTTCTTCTTCCCATCTCTTGAAATACCTGAGTTGACAATTATTTCTGTACTTGTAAGGTTGATCATCATATATATATATTTATTTATTTATAATGGATTTTCTCACTATATAATAGTAGAAATTATTTGTATTGATTTAACTATATATAATCTATCAATAAAAATGAGGGAAGATAGAACACATTAGTGTTGTTTGATCTATGTAGCCGATTCCCTCCAGTGAGAAAAAGCTTTGTTTGTTTGTTGTGATTGTTATATCCTTTCTGAGTTTTAATAAGAAGTGACCTAGAAAATGTGTGTATGAATTATGCTGTTGCTGTTGCTAGTTATACTCTCTATGTACTCTAAAAATATGAATTTATCTATATAGGTAGATTTCTTCTTGCTAGGCATATACGTGACATGTGGGAGCATGAATTAATCCTATGTATTGGGGTTGGGACCCTGTATTATAAATTGAGCTGATTTGCTGCTATCCATCTCCTTCCAGTGTTATTTATCTATTCCCTTCACTCTATTTTTTGGGAATTTCCTGATCCCTTTTGTCTACTATACTGTAGTGATTCAGGAACTTGAACTATGAAGACTGGCAAGGGGAAGGGAGCAGTAAAGAACTCAAGGGAAGCACTGAAGCCTGTTGATGATCGGTTAGTTCCTGTATAATTACATATTGTCTAAATGAATATGGGGTATTTTGATTCAATTTTATATAACTTCGTGTCTCATTGTCCTTAAAATTGTTGGTTTCCTGGAAATTTGCTTATTTTAAAAAATTCTATTAATATCTGATTATACATACTTGATGATGCAAACAGTTGTTACAGGAATAGTGTAGTGATGGAACATATATATCTCTATTGTTTTCAGAAAGGTTGGCAAGCGAAAGGCTGCTTTGAAGCCTGACAAGAGTAGCACACGAAAGGCTAAGAAGGAGAGGAATGCCAAGAAAGACCCTAACAAACCGAAAAGATCGCCTAGTGCTTTTTTTACCTTCCTGTGTGTATCTCTTGGCTTTCTCCCTTTGTCTAATAGCTCCTTTAGATAAATTATCTGACCTAAATATTCTATGTGATAGTGAGGAATTCAGGAAGACCTTTAAGGCAGAAAATCCTAATGTGAAGGCTGTATCAGCTGTAAGTTTCATGTCAAGTTGCTTCATCGTGTATGATAATTTATTTTCTTGAATCAGCATTCAAGTTCTTTACTGTACCTTTTGATTGAAGGTTGGGAAAGCTGGAGGAGAGAAATGGAAATCCATGACTAGTACTGTAAGCATTTCAATCTTGGCTACATAATGGCATATTTTGAACCATTTTTTAGTTTTATCTTCAATACGTCTTTTGAGTTTTTTCAAATTATAAATTTAAACAATAATTGTAATTTTAGTTATGGATTATCAGCTTTGAACAAATGCTGCTTCTATTAAATTCCATGAATCTGTATTCTGTACTGTCTTATGTATTCTAACATTTCTAATTGGTCTGGAAGGAGAAAGCTCCATATGAAGCCAAGGCTGCAAAAAAGAAAGCCGAGTATGAAAAACTTATGAATGCATATAACAAAAAGCAGGTGAGCACCCTGTGCCTGTTTTATTATCTTGCACTTTGATTGGCTGGTTTATATGCTTTGCTTTTTATGGTCTTGCCAGGCAAGCTTAGCAGATGATGAAGATGAGGAATCAGACAGGTCAAAATCTGAAGGGAATAATGAAGAGGATGAAGCCAGTGAAGAGGTAGCAGTGGTCTCTGTTGAATTTGTCTTTAGGCCATATGAGAAAGGGCTTGTTGAATTATTTATGGTTGCTACGCATAGAGCTTAAATTTTTGTTTTTGATTTTGTTGTTTTTCCTTTTTATACAGGAGGGACACCAAGAAGAGGAGAATGATGAGGAAGAGGAAGATGACGAGGAAGATGACTGAGATTGGTGTTCACAACTTGGTTCATGATGTTTACTTCTTGGGAAATAGTTCATGATTACTAGGCTAGTTTTGGAATTTTGTGCTGGTGGAAAAGTTGTCTTCTGCTACTGTCATGCCTCAATGTCAGTTATCGTAGTTAAGTTCGACACATCAACTTTGTGTATTGTAGCCCGAAAGCGTGGGCTTAATTAAGTACACCTTAAATTCCTTTTTCATCAAGAAATTCGCACTTATATGTAGCCAAAGCATCTAATTGTTTTGTAATTTGTACACAAGGAACTTGGTATGAATGAAAGTCAATGTTTTCCCTACTCAGTAGTTTTCAGTCGAGAGTGCGTGACGCAAATGTGATTCAGAAGTTGGAATAACCTTATATGATGTTGCTTTCAAGTCAGTTTATTAGTAGTATTATTATTTTACATTCATGTTAGAGAGCAAAATTTCGAAAGTAACTTCACGTCCTATTCAAATTTTTTGTTTGTAAAAATATATTTTAATTTGAAATGCTATCTTTTTTATTTGAATAATTTTAATTTATAGAAGTTTTTATGAAAAAGTAAATACTACAGTAATTTAATTCGATCCACCTTGCGTACATGTAGATTGGGTTAGTTTAGATTAATCGAAAATTTTATTTTAATCCCACCAGCACAACAATATGATGTAACTATATAAAACTCGTATTTGAAATTGTGAAGATCGAAGTCTTATATTTCGTAAGTATGCCTAGAGTTTTGTTGAGTTTCTTCTGTTACCCTGTTCTAATAGTGGGAAGTTGTTGTTTACGGTTTTTGTTAGTGCTTTATTTAAGACTCCTATTTCTTTTGGCTTAAGAATCAGCTTTGTTCAAGATTATATCTTGCTTGCATTTGAATGAATACCCTTTTGACCAAAAAAAAAAAAAACTATAATTCTAATGGATTAAAGAATTTTGACTCGGGGTAAATGATTCAACTAGAACCTTGCTGAATACATCTTGGTGAGAAGAAAGAAAGATAGAACCATCTCACATGCATATGCAATATAACTAGTTAAGATCACCCACAAATTAAACACAATCATGAAGATGCTAAAGGGAATACTTGAGACAAGAAGATTGCCGCAGAAAAGAACATCATTCAGCTGTAAACACCCAGTAAGATATAATAATCATCATGTATCACCTTCAAAAGAGCAATACAAGACGAAGAAGAAAAAAAATATATTCATCCAGAATCATTAAGAAAGTCTTAGCCACTAATTATCTGGCTCTACTGAAAGATAGGAAGGTCATTCTGTAGTGTTTGTTTATAACTAACATTTACTTCAACTGGGACATGGCTACTTGAGGCCTCTTCTCTAAATTCATTTGCCATCTTTAAGAAATAACTATGCCTGCAAAAATTTCATCTTTAGAACTCCATTTCATATAAAAATGCAATGAAAGAACTGACCAAGAAGAATATATATGTACCATACCATCGAGTATCTGCTGTTAATTCAGGATGGAAAGCTGTCCCTAGTAAGTTTCCTTGTCTCACAGCAACTATAACTTTACGTTCTTCCTCAACATTATCCTGCCACATGCATAACTAAAATGAAAACTAGTGACTAAAGTAAAAAACAAGGCATTAACGTAATCAATTCAGGTGGTGTGGGGTGTTTTTTTATCAAAATAATAAAATGTGGGGGTTTCTGAACTTGGAAGAGTTTCTCAAGAGTGCCAATCTATGCCACCAAAGCAAAGGAGACTTAAAAGCAGCAAAGCACAGGACTTGTCCCACCAACCAATTCACCCTCTCCCACAAAAAAAGAAAAAGAAAAAGAAAAATCTGATACCAGTCCCTAGAATACCGATTCTGTAATCAAGACAAAAAAGTACAAGCAAGGTCCATCATTCCGGGTTCAATCTTTATATAATCTATTTGCCATTGATAACATCCTCACAAATAATATAAAACTTCAGAAAACAATTAGATGAATAAAAATAAATGAGTAAATTACAAACATTGCAACCTTCTGAACTGAACTGACATCCATATAGTAAGCTGAAATCTTTCTCCGGGAAAATAGGTAATTACAAACCTTTTGATCTTTGGCAGAGGGATCTGAACCCAATAAACTCTTAGCAGGGACAGGATATTCAGCCAGTATTTGCACTTCTGGCCCTACTTCAAGAATTGCTGGAGCACGAATAAATATTCCGCGAAATGTTTCAGGGCCACCTTCCTTGGATGCAAGCTCTGGCACTCTGCTTCAAAGCTTTGAATCTGAATTAAAATAGTTACTGGTTAAATGTGACCAAAACTATGAAAGTGCTTCAAAAGTTTTGTTCCATGATCCAAGCTTACTATTCTCTATTTCTCTAATGTAGGGGGACATGTAGTTCTTTGCACCACATGTTATAGATTCATATCTATATGAAACTCAGTGAGTCTTATCAGCTTAAAAGGCAAGAGGCCAAGAATACTACATGTTTTAGAATAAGAGGAGTTTTGCTAAAATAAACTGTGTTTGGGAAAAAGTTCAGATTGAACCTTTAATTTTTTTTGGGTAAGAAAAAGAGGCTTTATTAGATGGAAACAGAATTACGAGAGATGATATGACAGTCTCCTAAAATAGAGAGAGAGAAGAAAAACACACAAACAAAAAAAGAGGAAGGAAAAAGGAAAGAAAAAACATAAACTTAAGAAATCAACAAATTGATGATAAAAGATAAAAAGAAACCTCTGACATGAAAAGGAGGCAGGCTGAAGAGGGAGAGGAAGAGAGTACTGGAAAGCTTTATAAGATGCTATATAGCCTGAATATCATATCCCTTATGGCTGTGAGACTGAATTTCCCCCATATGTAATAGTTGGTCCTAGGTACCTATATAAAATGCTCATTTGTAAATGTTGGAACATTCTGAAGTAAGAAGACAAAATTTTCATGTTCAATGTCCCTTTGTAGATATGGATGCCACAAGTTTCTGTTTGTGCTTATAAATTGTCCATCATGAATTATGACACTACCTGGCTGCCAAAGAAATTTCTATGGATAGTGCAGTCAAGTCCTCCGATTAGTTCTTGTCCACCAGTCTTCTGTCCTGAAATAATTTTAATCCTTTTAATTTATTAATTTTTTTAGACCCTCTCAATGAGGAGTAAATTAAGAACAAAATACTCTATGTTGCCTAATGTTCAATATTAGGGCAGCGAAGGGAAAAAGAGATTGAACCCACCTGTAGCTTTATCTGCCAAGAATAAAAGCCCTGCACAGGTTCCCCAAACAGGCCTTCCCATTTTAACAAACTCTCTAAGTGCAGGAAACTGTTAAATTGAAAAACTCAACCTTTGATAAAATTATTCTATTTTCTAATTCGTTGGTTCATTATAAAAATTAAATGAGGACAAAATTTCCATAGGCAAGACGAAACTCTACCCAAATCATCACAGGAACTAGTACATAAGATGCACATAATGCACAAAACTTTATCCCATCTAACATCTTTCTGCTTTCTTTTCTCATTCACATGAACTAGGAAAAAGATTTTTTTTTTTTTTTTTCACATTGAAGAAAACGAACTAACATATATAGTCAGACTTACGCTATGAGTAAATTCCTTCTTCCCCATAACCAAATTAGAGGCTAATACAAATCCCATAAAACATACGTTTGAAATGAAGTATCCAATAAAAAAGACTGTCTTTACTTATATAATCATGTCACACTCACAGCATATATATATATATATAAGTATTGAATAGTTTGTAATATATAAGTATAAAAAAATGTCACGTCGAATAATTTTTTTTTAATATATTAATAAAGTCTAAACAATATAATTAAATAAAATAAATACATATTAATATGAGAAACATATTAATATATATATATATAATATTTAATATTAAGAGAACAAGCAAACAAGCAGCACAGGGTTGATGATACAAACACTGCAACTCAAAATTTAAAGCACTGTGTCATATAGAAGACATATAGAGAGCTGCATCAAATTATAGAGTTGACAAGATACCAGGTTATGGTACTCAGCGACCTTAGCCATGGTGGTACTCTCTCCTCCAGGAATGATAAGGGAAGTGACATTGAGAAGCTGGTCTGGCTTCCTAATCTCCACGCCTTTCATGCCAATCCTCCTAAGGGCTGCCATATGTGAGAAAACGTAAAACAAGACTTAGCGTGCAGAGAAGTATATTGGCATCCATCACACAGAGTGAGAGAGTGAGAGTGAAGAGAATAAACTTGCCGGCTATGTGTTCGCAGAAAGATCCCTGTAAGGCAAGGACACCAACGTCTGCCATGTGGTTCAGAAGTGGGAAGCTAAAAATGAAGGGGGGCGATGAAAACGATGTGAGAAGTAGGAGGCATAGCCGCCATGTATTGTACGGTCCACCCTAGGCAAACGCCTCCGATTTTCTTGCCTAAAATAATATTAAAGTGAATCATTTATTCAAATTGAGTCATGTCACTTATGACACTAATGAAAGTAGGTCAAATCCCTCTTAAAAGAGAAAATTAAATCATCAAATAACATTTTTAACAGTAAAAATTTATTTTGGTTGATATGGTAATTTTTAATTTAATTATTTATATATTATTTTTTAATTTTTTTTAAAGATAAAAAATATTTTTAATATTATTTTTTATATAAATTACATTCATATCTTAAAGTTTCATTTAATAAAATATTGACTAAAATTTTTTTTGTTAACATAAAAATTATAGGTGGTAGATAATTCATATCATATTAAAAAAAGTTCATGTATGTAATTATTTAAATCAATCATAATTTTTAAATTTTTATCAGATACATAATTATTAAAAAAATTTATGTATATATTTAATTAAAAAATTTTGATTTATATCTTGACATTTTATCTTATATAAATTAATGCGTGACATATAAGACAATTATGTCATCAACTTTATTACACTTCAACAATATTGTGTTAAATAAAAAATTATATATAAAATTTGGATAAAAGGACAACATTAAAAGTATTTTTATCTTTTAGAAATTAAATTAATGAAAATAATATATAAATAATTAAATTAAAAGTTATCATATCTGTTAAGAACTAAAATAGAGTTCTCTCCATTTTTAATTATATAATACTAATACTAATGCTAATCATTCCATCATGGTGATATTAAGTAATTTTTATTAGTTCATGATTTTTTTAAAAAAAAGTAAATTACAAATATGGCTCAAAATAAGTTTTGTAATTTAAAAGATCTCATTTAGTTCTTTAAGTTTTGTTGTTAAAAAAATGTGAACGTTAGGACATACTAAATCATCAAACAACCACTTAATAATTTTAAGATTTTGTTAATTAAAAGATAAAATGATCTTTTATGTCTTCAAAATTTGCATTAATTTTTAATGTTATCTCTAAATTGTTTTATGTTAATTTTAATTGACAAAAAAAAAGAAAATTTAAAGAAGAAATTAAAAATAAGTGCAAAATTTGAAAACATAGAATGTACTTTTATCTAATCAAAATAAAATGATCATATATTTGGTTACTTTCAACTCGTAATATAATTTTTGTAAAATTACTTGCTTAAATAATAAAGTTAAAAGAACATTTTTTTATCATCTTATTAAAACAATGTGTTTAGATAATGTTGATAAGTTTATTTGAAAAGAATTTTATGACTATTGCATTTCAATATGAATTACAATTGAACTATCAATAACTCATACTCAAACAAAAAATAGTTTAATCGTATATTTTATTAAATGGTTATAACTTATTACTAAACCTATATTTATGAAGTTAAAAGTTCTTGCATTTACTTGGAGACATGTTATAATACATGTTGCATCTTTGATCCGTATTAAACTAATTGCATATCATAAATTTTTTCATTACAACTTATTTTTTATCAACAACCAAGTATATCTCATTTTAAAATTTTTTATTGTGTTATATATATATATATATATATATATATATATATATATTCTTATTGCACTTATCCATCGTACTAAAATGAGACCTCAACGTTGCCTTAAAATTTTTATTGGCTTTATTTCTCATCTAATATTAGATATCTTGAAACTTAAACTGATAAACTTTTTAGAACATATTTCTTAGATTATACTTTTTATGAATCAATGTTTCTATCTTTAGAAAAGAAAAATATAGAATTGTAAAAGCACACGAAATTAGTTGGACTATACTAACATTTTCATATTATAATACTCACACAAATCAATGTGAACTTGAAGTTCAAAGAATAATCTATTTCTAAAATATTACAAATCAGTCAACAAATAATTTCATAGATACTCAAATGGTCACTAAATCACATGTGCCAACTATAAATATTCTAGCACAATTAGATGTTCCTATAAGACAATCTGTTGGTACAGTAGCTAATGAATCTAAAATACGTGAGAAGCGTTATAGATTAATTGGTGCAAAAAATGTCATTTCTAAAATGAGAAGAAGTAAGGAAATGTCTCTTAAAGATATTCAAAAAGTTTCAAATATAAATCAACAATTCCACTTTTTTTACCTCAAAAGTGGTTTTAACCACAGAAGTAGTTTTGAGACCAAAAAATGATGAGATCTCATTGAATTATAGGAAAATGTGAAAAAGAAATGAAATTGTTGTTTATCATATTTTTGCATATGAAATTGTTTATGAAATTACCAATGATGAAGGGTCTAAATCTAAAACTGTGAAGAATATTGATATCAAAATAATTGGTCAAAATTGAATGGTTCAATACAAGCCGAATTAGACTCATTATTGAAACGAGAAGATTTTTGGATCAGTTACCCAAACACTTGTAGATGTGAAACTTAGATATAAATGAGTATTTTTCTTTTAAAGAAATGAGAAAAAAATAAAATCGTGAAATACAATGCATAACTTGTGACATAGTTTCTCATAAAAGCCTGACATATATTATAATAAAACTTATTCTCTAATTATGGATACAATTACAATTAGATTTTTAATCAATATGGTAGATTTTGAAAATTTTGATATATATTTGATGGATGTAATAACTGCACATTTATATGGTCATTAGATAATGACATATAAATGAAAATCCCAAAAGGATTTAAGATGTCTAAAATATATAACTCAAAACCTTAAGATATGTATTTCATCAAATTATAAAAATCTTTATATTGACTGAAACAATTTGGACAGATGTGGTATAGCCTTCTCAGTGAATATTTATTAAAACAATGATTTTATTTGTCCTTGTGTTTTTATCAAGAAAGGAGTTATAGATTTTTCATAATTGTAGTTTAAATTGATGACTTAAAAATAGTAGGAATTCTAAAAGAGATTCCAAAAACTGTATAATATTTAAGAAAAGAATTTGAAATGAAAGATTTTGGAAAGCCAAAATTTTGTCTAAGATTTCAAATTAAACATAAAGCTTATCCTTTAAATTCTTCAATGACTAATTGTTCACTTGATATAGAAATAGACCCTTATCGTCCATGAGAAGATAACAGAAAATTTATTGATCCTGATGTACCATATAAAATAGGGGCACTTTTATGTCTTATAAATTGTATTAAACCAGACATAGCCTTTGCAATGAATTTGTTAGCAAGGTTTAATTCTGCAACGACAAAAAAAAACATTAGAATGAAGTAAAACATTTTTCAATATCTTCATAAAACATCTTATTAGCAAAACCAAAATTAATTAATTGGATATGCTAATAGGATATTTTTACATATGGAGGAACTGTCATTTCATAGCGATTAGTGAAACAAATTATTATAACTATATCATCAAATCACTTAGAGATATTGGCTATTTATGAAGCAAGTCATAAGTGTGTATGGTTGAGAACCATAACTCATCATATTATAAACGCATGTGACATGCATCAACCTCGTACTTATCTTTTCATGAAAGCTTTGCCAATTAAAGTTTTTAGTAAGCATCTATATAAAATCTTAAAAACGTTCATGATAAGATATAAACTTGAGAGAAAGAAAATTAATTATGAATGATGTACTTTTTTTCTTTCGATAAGTTTTTATCTCACTGAGTTTTTCTTAACAAGGTTAAAATACATATATTTATAGTGTGCGTTCATCCAAGGAAAAATATTATAAACAAATTTGTTTATATGGATGACCACAGTCATATCCTCACAATTTGTAACATCTCCACAACCATATTAATAATCCTTTTTAGATTCATAGCTTCATTTGTAACACCTCACCATAAAAGCACTCTTAATAGTATGGTGTAACCTTTTTTATACATTAGTATGTTTAAAAGTGTATTATGGTGTCGTTAATTTCAATTTATGACTAGAGTTCTATAAATAAAAGTTATTGTAGACAAATAAAGATGATACATAAAATTGTGTTCTTATGTCTTTGAAGTCTTGGTTTTAGAACAGATTATAATTATAATTATAGGACATTAAATTCTAGTATTTAAAATATAATCAGATAACAAAACCAAGAGACCAACGCCTTTATAATTACTGACACACAATACAACCTCAACACAATCAAATATATAACAATAATATGATTGATACTTATGTATATATACAATGAACTTATATGTCTCTTTAAGAACAAAATCTTTATACCTAGGTCCTAAACTGAGCTTATCCTCTAACTTCGCTTGCAAAGAAACACTCTCAAAGCAATATATAACCATGATGCAAGGCTTGGAGCCCTATATGCTGCTGCCTGCCAGCATTTATTAACTACCTCATGAAAAAAAAGGACACTAAGATTAGGCTCCTAATCTTAATTCTAATGAAATCAAATGGCAGCCTATTGCTCATTGGATTGTGATTGCAAGAAAACAATAAGTAAAGGGAATAAATTTAAATGCAATTGTTTAGATCTTTATTATATGGTTCTCTGATAAAAACATAACATGGAGAGAAAATTTTCAAAAAGATCCAATCACATGATGTGTTATAAAAAAAAAATAATTTTTCATGTTATGATTAGAGAACCTAATAACAAAGATAAAAAAATTGTACCAAAGATTTTTCCCTTTGAAAAATCCCTTCAAGTTTGTATGCATGAGCTTCTGTCTTCCACTGTTTGGCTCTCACCAGCACTGAGGATCAGACATGAAGATAGGATCTGGAACCACGAGAGGCAACTTTTCAATGTACTTAAATAGCCTCTTCAGATTCTCCTTGGTGATGGAAGCCAAGTCATCTATGTCACTTCTGTTGATATAGATCCACAGGTCATCTGAGTTAACTGTTTTCAGACTTTCCCGACAGAATGGGCAGGACTGAGACCGTGCACACCTAAACCAGTGGCAGAGAAAAGGTCTTTAAAAGCAAATTTGCAAAGCAACAATCAAATGTTAACAGATCAGATTTCTGAATGTAATTATAGTAACTTAATACTGCAGATATACCAGATACATATGATTGTAACATGTCCTCTGGAAACCAAATGGTGTGATTACACTTACAAATTCAGAAAAATAGCTTCACCAAATAAATTCCAACAAATACCAAAAGAAGTGGACAGTAAAATAGAAGGGACATTATTCATGCATTTCAGCAACAGAATACTGGACAATCACGTCCAACAATTATTGTTGCACAATGAGAAACATTAGACAGTATGAGATGTTATGTAGATCCTTCCTTACCTTAATAATTTCTACTATTGGTGGACTGAGATAAATAAAATAATTTAGGTTCAATAAAGTGTTTTTCTTTTGGCACATTCATCTGCAATTTTCCGATTCTTCGAGGTTTACCTTCTATTAATAACTTTGAAAATCCCATATAAATTATTACTTGAATAAGATTGATTCTTTTTTTAATCTTTGTGCAATTACCTGAACACCAGAAGATATGATTCTACCCTTAAATACCAAAAAACGCATGTTCTTTGTATTAGCCAAGGCATGACTCTATTCACTTAACCCATGCCAAACAACTAGGTGCAAACACAAGTTAGTGGATGCGCCTAACCACTGATTTGCCAACACATTGGCATCAATCCATCAATATCTTTTTAAACTTAAGATTCTACATAAGCCCATTCTTTGTATTCAACTGTTTTTTTTTTTCATTACTGTTGTAAAAGTATTATCTCCATCTCAGGTCTAAGAAAAGTTTGGGACACAATATATAATGTATCATACGATGACATAAGCACTGAAACTTCATCAAAATTTGCTCACCAGTCTTGGTAGCATTTCACGCACATTGAGTGATTGCATTTGGGCAATACAACCTTGCTGTTCATCTCCATGCAAATACCACATTCTTCTTCTCTTTCTATATCAATTTCAGAGATCTTTCCTTTGCTTATCGCATCTTTTGTCTTATACTTAGTAGTACATAAATCTTTTTGTTTCCTATCTTCTACATCAGTGATTCCTCTTTGTAGTTGCAATAAAGAGGGAAAGATCACATCTGTTATGAAAGAGTGTAAAAGCAATTATATATGGATTGTGAAGTGCTTCTCTAAAGGAAAGTAAGATATGCAGCATAGTTCAGGCAACTGGCTCTCATAATTCAATATGATCATCCACTTACCATAAAAATCCTTCGGACTGGCTTTTCTTTCATAAACTGACCTTGTTTTCTTCCCATCCTTGTGTGCCTGTGACAAATCCAATATTTATAACAAGTCCGACAACAAAACAACTGTATATTGGTCTACTTTGTACTTTGTCATATTAGATTATGGTTTATATTTTTATATTGGGTTGTTCTAAGTTTTATGAGATTGAGACCTGAAGTGTTGACAGACATAGAGTAAAGGGGAAGGGAATGCACCTTGTATATGAGAATTCTGAGCAACCCCAAGGCTCCAGCAAGGTGACAATCAATCCATCGAACCAGTAAAAGGAAAAATTGAGCAGCTGGACTGTAGGACAATCTCATTTGAAAGCAAGCCCCATCGCAGTCTCTAGGACAATCAGATGCTCTGCATCAACACATTTTGCACAATTAATAAGTTTAAAATAAAAAGTAAAAAAATGTGAATTCTTCTCTTCTTTTTCTTTGTAAAAGTAAATATTTGTAACATTGAAGGAACATAAAGTAATAATATAAGTGATTCACCATACAGACAAATAATTTAAAATGGGCACATAAAATATAAGTTTCATAGAGTAGTGTTCTGAACATCAAGTCAAGTAGAATTGAAAGTTACGAGTGATACCCATTATTTCTTGTCTTCATATACTTTTTTTTTGGTGGGCCAAGTCAAATTTCAGACACAAATATATTATTTAGTAGCCTAGTGCTTCCCTTTGCTGGGGACAAGTCATGTATACAAACAGGTCAAATACTCTTTGCAAAACAGTTATTTGACGTTGAATTTTGCCCAAGAGCAAGCTCCTATCAGTAGGAAAAGAAATATCTCAAAGAAGTCACTGTGGTTATCTTGATCGGGTTCTCTTTACAGAAAGTGCTGGTTCAGTACCTTAAACTGGGGCACACTATGGAAAAATATCAAATAATTGCAGCTTCAAATCCCCTTGCAAATAAAGCCTGCTTTTTCTCTTTAACCATAAGAAACACTTAACCAAGTTCCTCCCCTGCGTCATTCTTTTAGGGGGAAAAAAAAGATAGACTATCAAGTGAAATTTTCAAAGATGCTGCAAATTGGATAAACAGAACCAACATAACCTTATTGCAGAAAGGAGTTTACACTAAATAGATCGGTCTGAAACCTTCAACAATCATAACCCACAAGCTATCTTTGGAAAACATGCAAACAAATTTTACTACAAGCTCATAATCACAAAGGAAACAACCAGCGACTAAGCAAATTCCTCAAAATCAACACTATTGGAATTAAAATAGGAAAGAAACAGAAGTAGAAAGAGAGGGGGAGAGAGAGAGAGATAATTACAGGGTATTGGCGAGCTGAATATCAGCTTCAAGATCTTTGAGGGAATCCTTGAAAGACTTTCGCATTTCTGGTCTTCGACAACATCCCATTCAACAACCATATAAGAAAAAACACTAGAATCTTAAAGGAAACTGGTATAACCCATAATTAGTGTTATCCAATTATCCTCGAAATTTTTGGCCTTTGACAAAACTTCTAAAGATGGAGAAATCAAAATTCAAGAGGAATCTAATTTCGCAGAGAAAAAAGAGCTGTCTGAGATGGGTAGGTCGTAAGAGTAAGAGTGAGAGAGAAACTGAGGTGTGTTTTTGGCGGGCTTTGGCTTGGAGCACACGTAACTCATTTATACACATAACACTCGCACCTCGTCCTCTCTCCCTCACCTCTCTGACTTTGAGTTGTACTGTACTTGCCGAAATCAATTCTCATATATCAATTGGTAGAATCTTTAAATTTCTGGACTTTTAAATAATTAATTTTTTTAATTACAATTTATCTATATATAAATTTATAAAAAAATATGTAAATTACATTAATTATATTATAACAAATTTAAATATATAATTAATATAAAATTTTAATAAATTTATCATTATAAAATTATCAAATATAGTAATTTATAAATTTACATTAAACTTAAATTACTTAATATAATTTATATATATATATTTTTAATAAAATTAATTAAATATATATTTATAATATAAAAATAATATCTAAGTTGAGTACAACCTTCACATATTTAAATTTGCTTCTTTAATATTTAAACTTTGATGTCATGAATAAATTTACAACACTCACAAAATATAAGTATTTTGCTTACTATTAATCTAAAAAATCATCTAATTCAAAATAAAAAATTAAATAAATATTATTAATTAATATATAAATAAAATAATACAATTTATACACATAAACTTTTGGTCTTCCAGTCTTCCAGATTTACATTAGAGATGGTGAACACTTATGGCGTCACATTTTTTTTCATAATATAATTTTCAAAAAATGAAAGTTTTAAAAGATATTTTTTGTCTTTATAATTTTTTTATTCATATTTAGACTTATAAAAATTGATGAATTGGGGGAAATAAATAAACGATAAAAGAATAAATTTTTAAAATATTTGTTTTTTCATAATCTAATTTTCAAAAGATAGAATTACGAATTTGCCCCTTCCCTCTTTTCGAGATTTCCATACAATGCGCGGAATCGAACGACTGTCTGTGACATTGGACGGTTGGCGTCACACTCTCCTGCTTTTTCATTGATATGTGATGATTGGGGGAAATAAATAAACGACAAATTTGTCAAAGTAAGTAAATAACGAAACGTATTTAGTTTTAATATAATTTTTATATTTATATTATAATAATTTTAAATATTTTATTTTTTGTCTTTAAAACTATGTAATATATAAAAATATAAAAGAGTAAAATTATAAATGGAGAAATTATAAAAGAATAAAAAATTATTTAATTTTTTACTTTAATATCATGTTTAAATTAAATTAAAAAATTATAATATATTTTAATGCATGCCAAACACACTAATATATCATTATTTTCTTAGATAAAAAATTTAATCCAAATTATACAAAGGACTACTATTTTTTTTTATCAAAAGAGGTATTTTTAAAAATTAATAGAGTTAACCTTATTGATAATATTTTGCTATCCAATATGCACTTTTTTAATGCAACTTTTGTTTATTAAATGGGCACTACTTATTCTAAAATCAGTTTGATAGTTTATATATAATTAATTTATCAGTTATTACTATATATATATATATATTTTTTTTTTTTTAGCATAAGATTTTTACTTATATTACTAATTAAGTTTATATAAATTCAATTAAAATTAATAATATTAGTCCACTAAGCATATTTATTCAACCCCTTAAAATTTGATTAACATGTCATTTGTGTCAGTTGACTTAAATTATATTTTTTAATAATTATTTTTAAAAATATACATATTATGGCGTTATGCTCAAAATAGGAATATTTTCCTTAAATATGTATTAATCAAAATTTTCTTTTCTTTGAATTCGGGAATCCAATCCAAAGTCGTCACAAATTCCAATGCTTAATAAAGTACTGGTAGAGGCCAGAGGCAGCGCTGCCAGTTCATATATAATATCTTTAGGATTTAGATATTTTTAGTTTTTATTTTATTTTTTAAAAAATTGACTGTCTTAGTTTTTAAAATAAATAATAAAAAAAATGGTGCAAATTTTACGAGTCATATCTTGTTTATTGTTATTTTTTAGGAAATTAATGTTTTAATTTTTCAAATATATACTTTATTTTAATGTAATTTTTAAAAGATAAATCAATTTCACATTCTAAAAATTTAACTTCAACTAATTTAAGAATTAAATTTATATACAATTTTTTATATTTTTTATCAAGTTTTTTAATTAAATTAAGCATGTAAATAAATTTAAAAAAATCACAAGAAATAAATTCTATAAATGGTACATTTGTTAATTTCTTATTAAAAAATCTGACATGGATAAAACATGATCAAGTGCAGTTGTTACCACCAAGGATATGTGTTGTTTGTTGGCTTTCTTTGAAGCTTTAGACTTAAAAGTTAAGAACGTGATTATTTATATACTATTTTATCATTCTAAATTTTGTTCGATCGTCTAATGCTTTAATGGAAGTTTAAAATTTTTAAATAACTTAATATAGTCTTAAAAATATTCAGTCTCAAAAAGTATTAACAAAGAAAAACAGAAGAAACACATTTAAAAAAATAATTCTAATTTAAGTGTAAAAAAAATAAAAATCAAGAGTCACAATTCTTAGACAAGTTCTATATAATCCTTACCAATTTTCACATAATCCTTTCAGTACATTTTAGACAAATTCAGTAGCAATAGCTTTTCTAAGAGGTCAATCAAGGAATTTTACTATGAAAAATAATAACGGACTACACGAGGTAGGATTAACCCAACCGGCTTGTTTCCTGTGTTTACGAATGAACTTAACTTTCTCTGATGAGAAAAGTCAAATAACAAAATATTGACTGAGAAAAGAGGCTTCACAACTCAAGCCTTCCTAAACATGCATGATGCATGCAATGCTACTTCAAGTATAGAGAAATTCTTGGTATATCTGATCTAACAAAAGATTAAAATTTATATAACTCCCTAACTAGAATTTTTCTTAACTGTAAAAATTAATTTAGAACTTTTTCAAATTTGCAATTTGTGCAAAACCTTCCATTAACTTTTTCATCTAAACGACTAAAATAATTGGACGCCTAAATTATAATCCTAATGGCGCCCATATTTTCTCCATCTTCATTCACCAATATAAGTGTGGGAAAATAGATATCTTGCTCTTAGTGCTTGCAAGTTGCAACTCTTCTATAAGCATGTCTCATTTTGCTGATCAAAGTTTTAGGCCTCAACTCTCAGTATCTTAAGGTCATATCAAGGGTAAAACATTCTCGGCTCCACCATTTCAGGAGTTAGAGAGGACCCATATCATCAATAAAGATTCCTTTAGGCACCTTTAAATTTAATTGCTGGGTATCCCATCCAGCCACGTTCAACTTCTGAATAAAGTCCTCAAACCTATCTTCCAATTCCATTAGGCTATTAGCAAGTTGATCACAAACGTTGCCCTCGCTATCCCAGTTCTCACTTAGCCAGAAAGTCTGCCAAAGGCTTCGCAATACTGAAAAACTTGTAGCTCCAACCTATAGTATTGTCAAGGATTATCTCAATTCAAAAACTTAGAACTTGAAGTGTGACTAAAGTACATACTGACAATACCTTATTCCAAAACCTAATTTTAGTTAGAAGAATCGGGGATGAATGGATTGCACGTCTGACCACTAATGAGTTGAGGCTTTATACTATGTCAAAGACTATTTCATGTCAAAAGCTTAAGTCGCTAAGTAAAAACCCATGAGTAATTTTAATATAATCTCTAACAAGTGTGATACTAAATCTAGGTAACAAGAGGACTGTATTGTGCAATAAATTTCATTGAGAAGTTTAAATGCATACCTTAAAAGAAACATAAAACTTCAGATCTTCTTGCTGCTGGTTCACAGTGAGGATATATTTCTCATTCGCATATGAATTCAGCAGTGTCTTTACCTGCCCCATAATAGATATATAAGAAAATTAACAACTGGAAGAATGATCTCATGGGTTTATGATATTCAATAGAGAATGATTTTGAAGCTCTTGAATTCCCCCATAACATTGTCATGATGGCAGCAACAAAGATGCAATATACCATGAGATGAGATCTCTCCACACCATCCATCTTCTCCAAGGACAAGCCAAAAATGATCTGTGGCTTCGTGAAGTTCTGCCATGCTAAAATGTTTTCTTCCCTGTTGCAATCCA
Source organism: Senna siamea (assembly GCA_031216115.1). Lineage (NCBI taxonomy): Eukaryota > Viridiplantae > Streptophyta > Magnoliopsida > Fabales > Fabaceae > Senna > Senna siamea. The sequence goes on from CM062357.1 coordinate 21,507,389, forward strand.
CACATCCTGAAATAAACCGATCTAGCAAATTGGACATTGCTGTGAAGGGAAATAACTCACATAGCAAAGGACTGAATTTGTCTTAATGTAACCTGGAACAGTAGAGTGTAAAACATGTGATTTTACCAGTATGCGAGCACGCTTAAGATTTATCTGTCAAAAAGAGTTATGAATAAAACTCAGTCATTCAATTACTAGAATATATCCCTTTCCTTTTTAATATCTTTTCACCTTTTAACTACCCTGTGTATGAAATAAACCTCAATGCCAAGGAAACAGCACAATCAATATTAAGATTTAAGAATATTAATATTCAATATCTAAATTACCCTCACAAACTCTACTTATGCCAAGTTTGGCTTTCATAGCCGGTCCCAAACCCGGATAAAGGAGGAGGTTGCATTAGGCAGTAGATAACTAGCATAAAACTTGTTGAATCTTTATGAATATGGATCAACGACGTAAACATAACATGTTGGTATCACTTGATTCATATAACTGACCCCGTCCCCGTTAGTGGAAAAAGACTTTGTTTGTTGTTGTTGTATCTGAATTACCCGCCCAGAGGAAGCCTCAAGTTTAGATTTGATTCATCTTTCTACCAACTTGCATGCATACAGATTTATTTGGGTTATATGCTACAAAAGCTCACTAAACACTTACTGTGTTAAACTGGAGGACTGAAAGGGATTGATAGCGTAGCCAAAGGTGCAGAAGCCGCATAGTCATCCAAGTGAATGACAATGCAGGATATGATTTTACAAGGCCAGGTGTATCCTGCACTCAAACACCCTCAAAAGTATCAAATTTGCTTGGTACCTCCGTAGTAAGTATAGATACATCTGGAAATTTGCGTACTATACCAGTATCAAGATGCCCAAACCAAGGCCAACCAGTTGAGCAACTACTTCCCAAACTTCTTCCTGAGAAATTATGATGAACCAATTATATGAGATAACAGATTTACATATCCCAACAAATTCAAGTTTCTTGATTTACATGCATTGCTCCTTCATTGATGTTGCAAACAGAAAACCAAATCATAAATTTTATACCATCTTGGACATTGCCAGGTGGTAAATGGGAGGGACAGTGAAACAAATAGGTCTTCTATATAATTCTTGGCAAGTAAAAAGTTTCTAGTGAAGCCTATGGCTTAGACTTGGCCAGGTTATGCTCATAATTAAATTTCTTTTTCAATAAAGGAAGAAATTTTATTAGGAGGAGAAGAATTTTGGTGGGGGCTAGAGATGGAATGGGATGTCCCTAAGATAGTATGGATTAACCAAGTCCTACATCGAGTAATATGTATGGGATACTCAATAGGGTACTTAAGTGGCTTAGTTCTTTTCTCTCAACAGCTAGCTTTTGAGAGTGTTCTCCAAGTCACTTGAGTTCCATCAAATTTATAAGTAGTTAAAGATAGGAAATCCACAAATCAGAAAATACCCAAAAAAAAAAAAAATCCAAATATGTATATTAAAGTTTTTTATAACGAATATGTATATCAAAACTATATTTATACTAGGAATTTTATGATGAATATGTATATTAAAGTTTTTTATTAACTGCTTCTTAGCTTGCTCAGCCTAATTAGGTCACACTACTTCACAGCACCTACTTCCTTCCTCTCGCCAGCACCTACTTCAAGAAAGGATTTTTTTTTTTTTTTTTAAGTTTTGGGTTGAGGTTTGAATATAAACACATGGTGAGCAGGGTTTATGAGATTATTTGCAGTTTTTTTTCTTGCTATAAGATAATACATTCATGAATAGGATAGTTCAGCTAAATGCTAGTAATAAAGAAAATAGCATGTGCATGTGCAATTTTCATAATATTTAGAGGTTTTATAGGTTTATATTCACAAGATAATTTTATCACCAAATATGAGAATAGAATTTTATCTAAAAAATTGTTACAGGAGTATACCTTCGCTGCTACCTCTCCTAGATTTCCTGAAACAGCAAAATGGTTTTGAATCACACGAAAGGAAGGATCTTTTAGCCCTCTTGCTACAGCCTGTTCAAATGTCAAAATCAAAGAAATTTGTATAGTCATTAATGCATCAACATTTAAGTCATCCAATATATATATATTAAATACTACAATCACCACTTATATAATTACTAATAAGTAATAAGTGTAGTTGTTTTGGCATTACTGTTATTATTATTTTTTTTCTTTTTAATCTTTGTGATATAATTAATAACCATTTATGTTTACTGATTTCAGAAAAAAAAAAAAAGAAGGTAAAGCTGGAAACTGAAGTACCTTAGTAAGATTTCCAAGAGATGCCAAAGGAAGGAAATAGGCAGGATATAATTGAGTCGTCAGATCAAAGATGCTGCATGAGAGATTGACACACTAAGTAGCTTTATCAAAAAACCAGATTTAACATAAATATTCCCATATAAAAACAAGGTTTAGTAATCAGACCTTCCTGCACTGCCAATGAAGTCTGCATACATTCTCCACTGCTTTGGATCATCATCAAAAAGATTTCCAAACCGCCCACCTGGAAAACATGGCAACAGTTAGTCAGTTACAAATAAAATATATCATAAAATCTTCTGCTTCCTTTAGATTTCTTCATGATTTCCATACCAATAAATAACCGTCCAACAGCTCCAATTCCATCCTTTGAAACCCATCTAAAGATACAAGCATAAAACAAGCAGTCAATCATATAAAAGTCAGATCAACATATGATGGTTGAATAATTATAAGTGTTAGGTATTATATGCATACCAATACTTATTGGTATAAAAAACCAATGAAAGCACTAAAATTGATGAATCACCTGATGGCAGCTGCAGATGCAGCAGCTGTGGTTCCTGAAAAGGAGCCAACACCAACAGCCTGCAGGAGAAGGAGAAAATTTGACACCAATGCAGTACAGAAATGCAACTGTCATTCATTTCATTTAGATGGTACAGAAAATAGTATTTGAGCAGAAGATGACATTGTTATTGAACACAAGTGCACAATGCTTAGCTGGACATGGTAATCACAAGTAAAACCTCTAATCAACAAATTCAAAGGAACAGAGATCACTGTTAATGTAGAAGATAGCATCAACATGGAACAGAACATTTTGGAGAAGATAAATAAATTACTTTTAACAACAATCCACAAATCACTTATGCCTCTTTATCACCTTTTCTCTCTGCCTGTGCATGAGAAATTTCACAAATAATGATCAGCACTTCATAGACTTGAGCAAAAGATATTGATTTTAGCTAGGCAGATGAACTACTCTGCGATCACCAGATTAATGTTTAATACAAGATTTAAACTATATATCTCAGACACAGCGTAAGGTCCCACACAAGATTACCATCCCATCAAAGAGTGCTCCAAGGTTAATTGATAATGCGGTATTTCTTCAATTCATGTCATAAAACTTTTTTCATATAGAATACAGACTTTTCCTTAAAAAGGGAATATTTGAATATTCAAACTCAAACCTATTTTCTCATACTCTAGCTTCGTCACATAGTATATTTACTTCGGACAACTAGAGGAGAGATTGTTGAATGTATTATGTAGCAAATAGATGTCAAATTACCTAAAACAATTTTTTAAGACCCACTTCCCAACAATTTTGCTTTAAAAGTCTAATTTTGATTATATTAATTTAAATCTCACCCTTGAGTTCAATGCATGTACAATGGAGACCTTATGCATTAATGATCAAACTCAATATCAAACATGCCAAAATAAATGCAAAGGAACCATACAAGTAGACAATAGTATTTAGAAAAGAAATTTTCAACTAATATGGCAATGGTGCTGACAGTATAAAGTATCATGACTTCTGAAATCATCCCAGATGAAAAATCAGCAGCCCAAGCGGGAGTTACATGCCTTTAGGAGACTTGAAGTGACTAAGGCATGGCAGATCCATCCAGTTACGTTGGTTGGGAACTGTAACACCATGTACCGCAAGTAATCATCTGAAACTGATCCTGCATCACAAGTGAAAAAGAAAGGAAACAAATAGTTTTACTTGAAGTTCACTTGGTCTTTGTCTTTGAAATAGAACTCGAGAAGTTTCTCTTCCATTTATCTACCCACAGAAGTTACTAATGTTTACTTCTAGTCCTCTACTGATGTGCAACAACAGTAATACCTGGGAAGCTGTTTCTCAATTACCTGGGAAGCCTTCGGGTAAAATAAAGTCTTTAATTATATGCGGAAGCCAGGTTAATCTTTTGTCCTGGGAATTGAAATCCTGCAAGTTGCTTCGTGTAGGCCTATCCTCCTCAACAATAATAGTTAGCAACTGTGATTTCTCATCTACTTCAAATCTGCTCATAAGATATCGAGAAAAGAATAGTTGTAAGCAAAAATTTGTCCAAGCTGAAGCATGGTTTGGAGAAGGCTGCTATTGTGAAAATTAAGAATTTGAGCAACTAACTCCATGAAGTTACCAAATCATTCCAATCAAAAAGCACAAATGTATCCAACACACCTATATCCATTTCATTTCCCTTTTCTCATAATCCATGCGTATGAGCATTTAAACATTCCAACTTCTCCAACGACCATTACCAATGCTCCTAACGTGTTAAGCGTTAACATTTAACTATTTGGGTCTATAGAAGCAAAAATTGGAAAACAACCCCAAGTATAGACGTATAGTTAAGGGAAAACCTCTTAGTAATACCATTGCTATATCTCTCAATCCATATCGCCCGCGATAAGCCTTGAGCCCTGGGAAAAAAAAAAATTACGCGGCAAGGAAACGCATGGAGTAAATTGCATTATTTGAAATGAACATTTCAATATATTTCCAATTCATGTATCTTTCTCGTCCACCATAGATGAATTAAAGGAAATGCTTTTTCGAAATGTGTTAATCCGTTAATGTAATGAACTGATTTATGCACTTGTAACAAATTGTCCGCCCTTCAGCTTTCTCGAAAGTCAAACAAGTAAATAGGTAGATAGTGAACCTCCCACAATCAACTTCGCCTTCGTCCTTGAAACTGGAATGTGCAGAAGAGCAGAGAATTCGAAGATTGTGAGGAGTAGTTCTCTTAATCTTCCTTGAAGAAGTAAAAGCAGATGCAGGGAATGAGAGTTGCAAGCTGGAAGACATCGGGAATGTTGTACGATTCTGAGTTGTGAGAGAGCTTTTGTGCTTCTTCGTGTTTAGCAGCTAACACTATCCAGTTCTGCAGTGAATGAACAAGAAATGAAGCCGATTAGCCGATTAGCCGAAGACGGATGTCGGGTCCTCTTACCGGTCACCCTTCGACCCATATAACCGACCCGAAAAAATGAAATATGTTTTTGGAAAAAAGACCCCAAACCTTCAAAACTGCCACTCATAAAAAGAGTAAATTAATCCTAAAAGATGAAATTAATAGATGCTTTGGATCTTATTTAATAATAAAAAGGTAATACATATCAAATTTATAAAATATACATAGCCAAAATATATTATTTATATGTATTTTATAAATTTAAAATGTTTTATTTTATTTTTTTAATTTTAAATAAAATAAAATTTATTATTTAACAGTTAATTTAACATTCATTAATGTCATATTAATTTATCAATTAAATTTTCATCAATTTTATTAGTTAAAAAATTAAAGATTAAATTAAGATATGTAATATTTTAGATACCAAATTAAATATATATATATACATTAGTAAAATTTTACATTTTAATAAATAAGTTATCTTGTCTAATTTTTTTGAACTATGTTAATTCATTTGTAGCATTGGGATGATAAAGAACAGTTTATAAGAAGAAATTTTAGTTTGCTCAAACCATGTGTTTCAAGTGTGATGTTGGGGAAAAAGAAAAGTGAGATAAAAGGATCTAATGCCATTTCACATTTCATCTTAAAGTAGATTTTGGATAGAAAAATTAGCTAAAAAAGTGTGTTGCACAAAAATATAAACCCATGAAAATGTTTTGTTAATTCCGTCAACATGTGACTTGATTTATGAAGGATGATAGATCCAATGCCAATGAAACCTTTTTTTATACCTGTCCCCTTTTCTTGACTCAGTATAAGAATTTTATTTTTCTTAAATAACCACTGAAATTTTAAATTTTATATATAAAAATTTTTTTACCAAAAAAAGTTTTATGCTTCTTATAAAATTTCACTTATTCGAGTAAATTAATATATAACAGTCAAAGTCAATAAATTTTTAAATATTAATAATTTTAAAAAATAAAAAAATAAAATAGTTTTATCCTTAAGAAGCAAATTATATTTTTTGATGTTTGAAAAATTAAATTATTAATTTACTCAAATGACCCTACCTAAATATTATTAAAGAAATAATTTGCCTAGGAACTAAGATCCAAAGTCCAGCGTTAAATAGCAGGAAGTTGTTAAGTTTCACAACAATTGGAGAAAAAACAAATAGTGATTACTAAGTTTGGGAGAAGAAAACATGGCAGAAGTTGCAGAGAAGAAGAACCTCTTACACAACTTCAAGCCAAGTGAGACAAGAGGGAAGATCATCACCTGCAAAGGTAATTAATTAACCAAAACAATACATATCATATATCTATATCTATATTTATACTTCAATTAATATAAATATATATTAATCGATTATTATGATTATGCGTGGGAATGAATAAAGCTGCTGTGGTATATGGTCCTGGAGAACCACTCATGGTGGAACAAGTGGTCGTTCATCCTCCTCAGAGAATGGAAGTTCGAATTAAGATCCTCTTCACTTCTATTTGTCATTCTGATGTCTATGGTTGGAAAGGCCCGGTATTATTTTCATTAATTATATGACAAAATATATAATCTTGATTTCTCCTATATATATATATATATATATATATCAAGATAATTAATTGATAAATGTAAAGAATCTCACCACACTTTCTGGTATTTTGTCGGCCGGAGTCTCGCCAGACTTTTCCTCGGATTTTGGGGCATGAAGCTTCTGGGTAAGAAGAAGAAGAACATGATGTTGATGTTAGATAGTATATGTAATATAATATAATAATTCTGCATAAGAATAATGATTCTTTTTAAAAAAATTTATTAACAATTTGCAGGATTGTGGAGAGTGTGGGAGAAGGCGTGAATGATGTGAGAGAAGGTGAGTATGTAGTGCCTGTATTCTATGCGGAATGCGGCGAGTGCAATCTGTGCAAGAGTGACCAAACCAACAAGTGTGAGAGATTTGACACGAGCAGCAGTGTGATGGTTAGCGACGGAAACACGAGGTTCTTTACTTCCGACGCTAAACCAATCTTCCATTTTATCAATACCTCGACTTTCAGTGAGTACACAGTTGTGCCCTCCGCTTGCGTCGTCAAGCTTCCCTCCGCTGCTCACCATCCTCACATTCTCAAACGCCTCACCTTGCTCAGCTGTGGTGTCTCCACCGGTAAAGTTTATTTACACTTTAAGATTTATGAATTTATTTATAAAAGATTGGTCTATGTTTTTTAATATATTTAAATAAAAAAATTTAATTTTAATTACAATAAATTTGTTAGAAAACATTTATTTTATTTTAATAAATTCAACTGACACATGCATTGTCTTTGTCTAACTAGATTGGGCTTGATTATCAATTTAATAATAACAAGTCCATTTGTTGTCACTGTTTGCTTGTCTGCACGTTGAACTCTATATTTGACCAGGAATTGAAGATAAGGAAATACAAATGTGTGTTTTTTTTAAAAAAATTTTTATCAAACTATTTATATTAATTTATTACTGACAGAAATATATTTTATATTTTTAAATTTTATATTTATTTTTAATTTCATTCTTAAAGATCTTTTTTTATTATTTTTATACCTAAAATTTTAAATTATAATTAATTTCGTCTCACAACTTAATGTCGTTTAAATTATTAATAAAAAAATAATAACATATTATCTAATATTATGTCTTTAAAATTAGTTAAGTCAAAATTTTTTTTGTTTAATATTTTAATATTATGTCAAATATCATATTATAATTTTTTATTAATAATTTAGATGAGTTAAGCAGTGGACAAAATTAATTGTAATTTAAAATTTTAATAACAAAATTAATCATAAAAATATTTTAAAAATAAAATTAAAAATTGATATAAAATTTAGAAATATAAAAGATAATTTTAACTTTATTATTTGACTACAAAAATACCATTGTTGTAAATGTCTTGAGTCTTTGCCAAATTTATTTTAAAAAAATAATTTTTTTTCTGAATAAAAATAAACATGATGGTTATTGGTTAAAAATTTTTTTAAGAACAATTTAAATAAATTCAGTCCGTTGAAAAAAAAACATAAATTAATTATCAATATATAACTTATACATGCACAACAACATGTCAAATTAAAATAAATTTATAAAAAAAAAAAGTTTATTCTTAAATTTTAGTGATATATGAAACGCATTTGATTGTGAATAATAATATTGTTGAAATTACAAATTTAGGAGTTGGAGCTGCTTGGAATGTTGCCAACGTGCATTCTGGTTCCACTGTGGCTGTCTTTGGTTTAGGCTCTGTGGGCCTTGCTGTAAGTTTCTAGTTCGTCCATATAATCATATATGTTATTTTATTTTTTATGTGAAATCAAAATATTTAATTTTTTAATTAAAAATTTAAATTTAAATTTAAATTAATTTAGGCTACAAAAATGATAATTTTTTAATTGCTTGTTGATAAGAATTTTTTTTGGATTATAAAAGTAATAAAAACAACAATGAAAAATTATGTATTATAATAAAAGTTACTATCCCTCTTATGTAAAAACTCAAGAAATATTATTTTCATTTCTTTGAAATACTTTTTTATTATTTATTGTTAGATTAAGAAATTATTAAATTTAAAGCACATCTAAGTATAACATAAATGACTCAATTGCTTCTTCTTCAAGTTTAATTGCACAACTTTTCCTTTTATATTTAAAATATAAACCATATGTGATAAGCACATCTTTCCTTAGAATGATCAATCTCTCACTTTCTTATATGCTCATCATCAATAATTAATTAATTGGTTTCCTTCTTTAAATCAAATTCTGTTTCTTTTGTAAAGACTTTTTCAAAATTCAATTTAAAACTTCAATATAAAATACATAAATCTTAAATAGACGATTTGATCATGGAATTTAGTTAAGAATTAATTTTTAGGGTTAATATTTTTAAAAAAATATTTAAATTAAATTTTAAATTTTTTAGAAACACTGATTTATTTTAAATGAACACAGGTTGCAGAAGGAGCAAGAGCAAGAGGTGCATCCAAAATAATAGGGGTCGACATCAACCCCGAAAAATTCGTCAAAGGTATCTTGGTTTTTTAATTTGTTTTTAAAAATTATTATTATTCTTTTAACTGTTGATTTTGAAATCTAATTTTTTAATATAAATATAATAAAATTATGAAACTATGTCAAGTCTAATACAGCATACAAATTTGACCCGGAACCACGAAATCATTTTAATTTGATAATTATGTTTAATAAAAAAAATAGAATAAATTACACAAATATTAAAATTAAATTTACACTCTTTTAATTTTAAAAATTATATTGAATAACTTTAAATTTTGACACAATATTAGACAAACTTTTTTTAATTTTTTATTAATAAAGTTAATAGTTTACACATACAATACTTATTTTTAAATAATTTTATATTAGATTATAATATAAATTTAATTATATTTATTATTATATTAAAAATAAGATCTAAGCATTTAAGAACTTGAAACATTTTTACTGTAGATTGACACAAATAATTACAGATTTAGAGTAAAATTCGCGTTTTACCTACGAGCAATGGTTCTCGATTTTGAGTTGATATTTGTTGAACTTTTCAACATCTCATTAGTTATACTCAGTAATTTTGGATATGCCTCTTCTTAATACTATTTTGCTATAAGAAAACTTGAAACATTTTCATCTCCACTGGTATTTTGAATATGAAAAAGATTTAGGAATAATCTTTATATATTTATCATCAAATTTTTTAATCAAATATTAACATATGAATGATTTAAAATAGGTTGAGTGGATAGATTTGATTTCAAAAAATTGAATCCAATCTTAATTATTCCACCCGATTAACTCACTCAAATTTATCTAAACACGAACGATACTCATCCCTAATAATTTATACAATCTATTTCTTTTATAATTTTTTTAAAAAAAATTTATATGTTTTATTATAATTAAAAAACTTAATAATAAAAATATAAAATAATTCCATATAAATATACTACTTTGAATATTTGACATCACATAAAAACATTACATAAAATGATTCTGCAAATTATTTATATTATATTCAATTCACAAATTACTTATAACATATTTTGTACGTGGTAAAAGCTCAAGCTATGGGAGTGACAGAGTTCATAAACCCAAACGATGAGGAGAAGCCTGTATACGAGGTTGGTGTGTTTTCTATTCTCTCTCACCTTATCGATATTATTTAGGAAAAACAACAATCTTTCTTTCAATTTCAGGTTATTTGTAAATATTTATCTCAATTTTAAAAATTAAAAAAAATTATCTTCCGCAGTTATTATTTTTCATTCAGGATTTAAACTTTTTCTATTTTTTTCATTAAGTCTGTTAACAAAAAAAAGTATCTCAAATTTTATTATTTATTTTTTTAGACAAATAAAAATTTGTATAACAGAATTTAAACTAACATTTTTATTAATGGGGAAATAGATGAGAGGGGGCCTTTCTGAAAAAAAAAATTCGAGCTAGATGCTTAAAGATCATAAGCTTGATATGTATTAATTTATTTTAAGATAATATATTTTGAATATGAAATTAAATTAGCTGCTAAAATCATATCTATTAGTAATAGACATTGAAGTATATGTTTGTGTTTGTGTTGATAGAAAATAAGAGAAATGAGTGAAGGAGGAGTACACTACAGCTTTGAATGTTCAGGAAATTCGGACGTTCTCCGCGATGCCTTCTTATCTGCTCATCAGGTATATATAAAATTGGGAATTTTATTCTTTTATTTTTTATTTTGACAGTATTAATTTAATTTTATTAAAGAGATATATATATAAAATGAGTGAAGTCTATTTAAATAATACGTCTTACTTAAATAATAAATTTTACAAAGTGCATAAACCCCGTGATTGGTATAAATAATTACGACATTCATTCACAACCGTAATCTGAAGTGCATGAAACTGCCATGTGAATTAAAATTCGAAATTTGACCCTCATTTAGACCTAATTATGATCATAGTCATATATATATATATATAGAGAGAGAGAGAGAGAGAGAGAGAGAGAGAGAGTAAGCGTTTGGCTGCAGGTACTAAAATGTATGTAATTTTTTAAGAATTTAATTTTAAATATAAGAGAGAAATTAAATAATTTTTTGTTCAATAATTTTCAACTTAACTTCTCATTCTTCATATCTATATTATATATTATAGAATAAAATATATAAAAAAATTTTAAATTATAAGTCATGTACAGATAATATTTTTTAATTATAATAATTAACCTAAGGTTCTCAAACTTCGTAATTTACACAAAACCTCATCCATTAATTTTTTTTATTTAAAACCCTAATGAAACAGTGATATTTTAACAAAATTAAGTCATACAAAAAATATAAAAAATATTTTATGAATTTTAGGTCTTATGTAAAAGAATTTTTTAAATAATTTAATGTATCTACTTTTAATTATAATTTTTTGAATAAAAAATTAACAAAAAAAATTTGTATTTGTATACGTTACAAAGTTTGAAGAGATTCTAAATTAAATTTTATAGTGGAGGAAGCTATTTGTACATAAACTATAATTTTGGAGGGTTATATGTGCATTATAGTCTATATTATTTAATTTGAAAGACAAAATTACTAAATATTTTAAAATCATATAATATAATAAAGTGTGTATATATATAATGTTAAATTTTGATGAAGTAGGGTTGGGGGTTGACAGTGCTAGTGGGAATTCAGACAACCCCAAAGACGCTTCCAATCCACCCAATGGAGCTATTCGATGGTCGCAGAATTGTGGGTTCAATGTTTGGAGGCTTCAAAGGCAAATCTCAGCTTCCTCAATTTGCCCAACAATGCTTGCAAGGGGTAATCATCATTACTCTTCCTATGTGTGTGTGTGTCTGTCTATATATATATATATAAATTAAAATCTATCCAAAAATACTCAATTGGTTATTGTCCCAAACTTTCAGGTGGTGAAGTTGGATGAGTTCATCACTCACGAGCTCCCATTCGATAACATCAACGAAGCCTTTCATCTGTTGCTTTCCGGAAAGTCACTAAGATGTATTCTACACCTCTAAAAATTTAACCTCCTTCTGCACCTCTCACTCTATGCATGCTGTATCCTAAAATAAAAGTACGTCACCTGCTATAACATTCTGTAAAATCTCCATATGCTAATATGGTGTTTGTAACATGTGAATCTCGTTTACACTATACATATTCACTGTTATGTGAATAATTGTGCATTCCATCCTCAGAACCCCCCCCCCCAAAAAAAAAAAACAGAAACCCTTTTTTAATAACTAAAGCGAAATTTCTTTAAAATATGCTTGAATAAAAAACATAACAGAATTTTAATTTTAAATGTTTTGATTATAATTAAAAAGAATAAATAATCAAATTATATAGAAAAGAGGGAAGAAATATAATGAGTTAATATACTACCTCTGTAGCTCGACTCTTTTTTCAAATAAATAAATAAATAAACCTACCACTCAGTTTGCAATACAACATTACAGAAAAATACAGCTAAAAAAATGAATTTAACATAAGAATATTGGGGTACCTAGAACAAACTCCTGCCCTACAAAATCAACAGTTCCCAGCTCAGATAAAACTTGAAGATACCCTAACCACAATAACCAGTAATAAGAACAACAACAACAACAGCTCCCACATCCAAAATATTGTTAGCCAGGGAATTCTCATTACTGCCGGCAGTTTTTGGTCAAAATTCCCTTAAAAAATGAATAATTTTGGGAGGAAATGCCTAAAACAAAATTGAATCCAAAGATCAACATTGTTCATTGGTGTTGTTTTGTTTCTGGCGATTTTCCTCTGTAATCATTTGAAACTCTTTCTCACTAGCTGCAATTATGCGTTTAACAAAGTCATATGTGGTAAGCCTGATGCTGCAGAGAGAAACAAGGGAGAAATTCAGGTGAGTTCTTTCATTTAGCTATTTTTTTTCATCAATGTATACTTAATTTCAATAACGATTTCTTTCATTTATTTTTCAGTTAGGGTATGTGTGGGAGTTGAAGAAAGGAGAATGGAAGAAATCCAAAGAAAATGAAAGGGGATAGAGTGGAGGGGAAGAGATGGTTAAATTAAATGATAATTTCCCTTTCCTTGTTTGGGAAAACTTTCTCCTACTGAATCCCCCAAATTGGGGAATTTAAAAGTATAAAGGACGATTTTAGATGTTGAAAGGTTTGTTTAAAACCCTTCATTATTCTATCTTCCTTAATAAGAATTCTCAATAAAGGAACATGTTTAAAAGAAACCTCCCCTTTCTTTTCTTCCTCTCTATCATCCTCTATTCAAACAGACCCTACGGAAACGATTGACCACCATCAGGCGGGAGTTATATAAAAACTAGATTTATCACCGGGGCATGACCATGACACAGATAGAAACCATAACCCAAGAAATATCCGTAAAGATAAAGCAAAAGCTTATATGAAACAGAAGTGGAAAAAGTAAAACATGAATTGAAGTATTGCTTCAAGGCAATAACACAAAGCTGCAACAGAAACGCATCAATATACTATAATCTTAATTGTTTCTATAGACAATATGAGAAGATTATGGAACCTGCTGTTTGGTAAGGTTTTCAAAGCATTGGGTATAAAGCCCCGATACAAGCCAATAACTCCATCCCTTGCCACAATACCTGTATCAATGAAATTATTAAATCGGTAATAGCACAAATTACTAAATTATTAAAGTTCAACGACAGATAATTTTGAAGTATGCAGATGTAAAGAACATCCATAACAATATATACATGTATGGATTTTGTTCACTAACACGTAATTTTGAAGCATATAAGTAATATTCTTGTCAAATATGCTTTCATAACTGATTGACATTGTTCTGACCAACATGTATGCTCAAGGGAATTTAAAATTAAGGCACCGATAAATTGGCTTGGTTACTACAACTACAAACTCAATCACAATGGACCAATGACTACCCTTGGAGTTTATAAACAATGAACTTATGATAAGAAAGCAAGATTTTTAGATATATTGCACATTTTGCACTTATGAACTTCGGATGTTGAAAACGAGGGGAATTAAACATTTGTGACTACAGACTAATGTGCACACAAATAAAAAGAGAAATACATGCATGCATGTATACAAATGGGGGATTATAAATTGCTGATGCTGAAAGTAATCTGGGGCAATCCTAACCTGGAAGGGCATCTAAAACTGTCTTATAAGGTGTACCCTTCAATTGCATCTGCCTTCGCACTGTGTCCAGAGGATAGCATGTAAGTGTGGCAAGAGATGCAGAAAGAACAGCTGTTATTAGAGACGTTTCAGTTCTCTTTTGATACTTCTCTGGCAAAGACTTCTTTAATCTATTATCCATAGAAGATAAGGATGTTTCAAAATCAATATCCTAGTCCATTCTCCGTCAATTTGTTTAAAAAATTTAAAAGTTCATTCTTGTACTCACAAGTCAAAAACACAGAAGTTCACTGCAATATAAGGAGCTATTGAAATAAGAGAAGGCCCAAGGCCGTAGTAGAATGATGCCAAACCTTCCTCTCTTAGCATGCTCAAGGCAACCTGAAAAATGCCACAACAATTTTCATCTTACAAAGTAAGATCATGTTAAGATAAAAAACCAGGTCAATCATACCTCGGACATGGTTCGATAACCCGGTTCAACCGCTAATCGTAACCTCAGGACATCTAATGGGTACGTTATCTGCGTGAATAAAAACAGATTAGATACATAAATGAAAAATTGGACATAAAAGTAAAAATAAAATTAGAACAAAATATCATCTACCGATACATACTCCAATTCCCAATTTGGTCCTTAACTAAAAATTTTTGCAATCAAAGACCTCTAAAGTTTAAATCACATCAACGTCATCCTCAGTTATAAATCTTGATTCTATGGGTACTGTTAAGTATGACCTGCACCCGAACGAGTAAATAATGATGTGGATCAAAGTCAGCTGACTTAGGCTTAAACAACTTTAATCCACATGGACTTTTACCTCTTTCATGAATCATAAAATCTGTGCCCCTTTTTTAATTAAAAAAACACTTTCTAATTTTTCTTTCCTATTAAAAGTGAAGAGCACAATGGCTTGTAGTCTCCTTTTCCAGAAGAAATCTCTATTTCTCTCATTCAATCTCAGCTGGGAGAGGGGGTTTCTTAGATCTTGCATTCTGTAGTCAGGAAGAGGTGCTAGCAGCTTACTGTCAACAACCATGGTTTAATATGGTGGCAACCTGCTCCTTTTTTTAAAATTAAAAAAGTTTATTTTCTGTTTTACATTTTTCTTCTTTTACACAAGCATTTTTACTTTTTTTCTTTTTGTTTGTGTAATTAAAAAATTATTATGAATAGAAGTTTTCTTTACTAATATGTTTTCTGTCTTTATGCACAATAATTGTAACATGTCATGCTTAACAATACACATTAACATTTTCATTGACGGACAGAAGAGACGATGGATGGAAGGATCACATTTATATGAGCTAAATGTTTGAGTTTGAGATACTTAGTAGTAACAAATTTGATCATATTGATAACTGGAGCATTTTGGAGGACCAAAATAGAAAGTTTGCTCATAGAACTAGAATGAGAATAACATAAGAATATAAAACTAGATTAATTTACTAAAAAGAGATTTCTTATAATAGGTAAAAAGCCTATGAAGTATAAGCTCTGTAATAGAACATAATAACATGATGCCAGAAATTTCAAATGGTACAAGTCATGTTCTCCTAATGAATTACTTACAAAAGTGGATGTCATTCCAGCAAAAGCACCTGCTGCAAGTCTTCCAACAACAGAGAGCTCGCCATCCTTTCCCCTGAACATTTTCTGATCCAAAATTAAAACTTTAGACCCAAAAGGTAAATTTGGTAACTAAAGTTGTTGAAAGATAGTTAGGGGACAACCTTATAAATTTCATAAGCAAAAAGCTGGACAGCACTATATGGAATAATCCGAATAACCTGCAACATTAAAGAGGTGACACTAAAATCATGTAAAATGACTGTTCAAGATTATCGGGAGAAATATATACTGAAATCCAATACATTCTTTCCTAATTATAGATACCTGGGGGAGGTTCCCCTTCCAGTAACCTTTAATGCCTTCTTCCTTCCCTATTACTGTTATGGCCTGTAAATTATTTTCAATTAAGCTTCAACAAAAATTTAAAGAAATGTTCTGATCAGAAGAGCCCTTGTAACTAAGATTCGCACAAGACAAGACAAAACAAGGATTGAGAGAAGGGAGGCCAATAATTCATGCATTTAGTAAGTGACATGTAAAATATTCTTAATAGGCGTAGCTAATTAGTGACATAATTAAACCTTCTAATTACTTAGTTCTCAAAAAAATCCTCTAAGCATTTAATAACAATTTCTATGCAATCACCTTGTTCAACTTTCAACAAGAAGGAACTTTCAGCAGTTGATAATGTAAGTCATATTTCAAAGTCGTCAATGAATAGCCAGCTAGAAACAAACTACTTGCTCATGGTTTTATCATATCAGCAGGCTTCAAAAATATGAAGAGACTCTCATGTTTCAATTTCCAAATAGATTTTAAGTAATCCTAAAAATGAGTGCAGGTATGTATAGCTGGTTTCTACATGAACCCTGAGCCAGCAAGCTGAGCCAGCGAAATTATATGAATTTAAACATGAAGGCAGCTTCAGGAGACAAGGGAAAAAAAAGTAGTGAAGCAGATTAAATTATACAGCATATATGCAATTAGCTGGCAATTTTTACAACTTAAGGAGAAACAGCATACTTTAGATTCTCCATACTGAAACACAGAAAATTTTAACCATTCAAACATCTAGTAAATCATAGGAAAAAACATCAGGTGAATGAGATGGTATAATTTATTACCTCTATGAAATCAATTGCCTTCTTAGCACTTTCTTGCCCAACTCGCACCCCATGAGTCTGTCAATACATAATGTCATTTCAAAATGTCAACCAATTTAAACTCAACAATACGTGAAGTGTTTTGCCCAAAAAAAAAAAACCAATACATGAAGTGAACATCACAATAAAACAAAATTATTTTGCATCAAGATTTAAGCTCTTTGCTAAATTACAAGCAAATAACAGCACTAAAAAAATAAGAATAGTAAATGAAAAAATACACAAGAATTCAAGCATACCCATAAACCTTCCTGAAACAGTGGAAATTCATCTGAACAAAATAAAGACACCATACGAACCGCAATATCTTTCGTCATGAGGACAAATTCACGCCAATAAGAAGGAGGGCACACTCAAAGTTGGTATCTCATGGCTTTTAGATAAGCTACAAATGATACTAATTTTCCACACCTTAGGGTGTTGTTTGGTGCACGGATAATCTAATTTTCCAAGCACTTAAAAACATTTTAAAAAAAAAAAATGTTTCAGTATTAAAATTTTTTTTTTTTTTTGATGTCTAAGACAAATATAACACATTAAGCATTTAATTTTTCACTTTTTTGTGCTTAAATATCTTATAAATAGATTTCTAAGTACTCAGTCATCTAAATTTAAATAGCTAGGGATAAAAAATGCGATGGATATCAAAGTAAGAATAAACTAGCAATTTAGTCTTTAAATTGAATTGTTACGTGTATTTAGTTTGAGTCGACCAAATTAGTGATGTGCGAGTTAGTGCGAGTTAATCCTAAAAAATATTAGACTCTTGTGACATCAGATCAGACTGTCATTAGACAAAAGGAATAGAAAGTGAGTTTATTATTTTGTGCCTAGTATCAGCTGAATGTTCTAATAACTCACGAACAAATTGTTGGTTTAAAAGTTAAGACTCTGAAAGAGTACCTGCATAAGAATTTTGATACGGTCGAGCGGAGCCGTGACGGTCTTAGCAGCGGCGCCAGCGATGGCTCCGGCGAGGAAGAGAGCGGCGTCTTTGGGCACGAATACGACTACAGCTAACGGATGCTTCAAGAGCTGAGCCGGCGTGGGCGAGAACTCTTTTTGCAGTTTCATTTCAGCCACGGAAACACATGCAAATTTACAAGGAGTGACGCTGAGAGTGAGGCTCGTATTCTTCTTCCACAGCGGTTCGAGGTCGTCGGTGGCGTAGTGAGAGGTGTTCAGAGTGGGGATTTTGCGCCATGCTACTACGGCTCTCTCTTCTCTCATGGTGGATGTGGATGGAAATTGAAGGCAGAGAGAGGGGCAAAAAGGGGATAAGGCACAGAGAGAGTGTAGCTGCAGAGTATTGCAGAAGGAGGAAGAAAAGCTAATGAAGTGAAGAAAGGGGGGTTTTCCAGTTTTAGTAAGAGGTGATTCAATTTGGAAGTTACTTGTTAAATATTCATTAGCCGAAAGTAACTTTTATTTCTTTAAACTTTTATGTTAATTTTATTTTTATTTTTAAAATTTATTTATTGTTAATTTTATTTTTAAAATTTTAAATTATAATTAATTTTATTTTACAACTTAATATTATTTAAATTATTAATAAAAATAGTTAAAATATTATTTATGCATATTTTTATTGATTCAATATTTTACTAATATATTTATTGTCAAATATGTTTTAAAATTTATAAATATTATTAAATATATTTTTAATTATTTTAAATAATTTATAATTTTTTAATAACTAATATAATATTTGATGTATATATTTTTATTGACTATTCACAAAATTATATTAAATTATGAAATTACATCATATAAGTAGACAAATCAATATTTTTATTTACATATTATTAAATTGTTACGTTACTAAATAGTCTCTATTAAAGTAAAATTATTAATTCTAATGAATTCATGATACACTAAATCTATTGACAATAAAGCACATTGTTAAGTATGCCATTAAAGGCCGCAGTTAAAATATATTATTTTAAAGTTTGTTATTGAAATTATTAAATTTTATCTTATCATTAAAGTTGTAAGGTAAAAGTATGAAATATATGTAAAATATTAAATTTTTTTCTTTATTAAATCATAACATAATATTATTATTATATAACAATATTAATGAATTATTTTATTCATCAATTACTTCATATATAATAATTTTTTTTATGTGAATGTAAGGATTTTATGATAGATTGATAATGAGTAAAAAATTTTTATTTGGCTTATGGCCTCTTGTATGTGAAATTATGAATGTATATATTGTTGTAAAATAATAGTTTGTAACCTAAATTTATATATGTTGTAGGTGATTTTATATAGACTTATTTACTGTTGAAGTTTATCATGAAAAGAAATTTATTAGAAAATCAACTTTATCATATATTGGTAATTGTATAAGTTGATAAGAAAAATGTGATATTAATAGATAGAGTTATTAATAAATTGTAAATTATTTGAAGAAGTTAGAGATATATTTAATAAGATTTATAAACTTTAGAGAAACATCTGATAATATTCATGAATTTTAGAGACACATTTTGATAATAGATATATACGTAGAATATTGAGTCAGTAAAAATATATACGTCAAATATTATATTAATTATTTTTGTTAATAATTTAAATAATGTTAAGTCATAAGATAAAATTAATTGTAATTTTATAAAATTAATATCAAACAAATTTTATAGTTAAAATTAAAAATTAATATAAAATTTAAAAGTATAAAAGATATTTTTGCCATTCTAATTAGGTATTTATTACTGGACAAGGTATGGTAGTAGGACGATTACCATGTGAAAATCATGTCAAAAAATGTGAACATATCAATTTAGCGTGGATTTAATGTGGGATATCAATATTTGACTTGTCATTTCAATATTTTTAAAATTATGTATAATAATATAAATATTTAAATTATTTAATAAATTTTAATAACGATTACCAAATTAAATAATGTTAAGCTACAAATTTAAAGTAAAACTATGGAGACAAATAATTTCCTTCAAGATTGTTATTAAAAAGTCGTTAATTTGATAATGTGATTATTATTCTTCAAAAAAAAATTATGCCCCACTATAATTCTCTTAAATTATAATGAGAGATTTTCTCTGCCATTTTACAAAGCTAACAAATATTATAAAGAAAAGAAATTTATGCATAGTTTTTATATTTTTATTATTAAATTCATTAATTATAAATAGAGACGTCTATAATTTATATAATTAATTTTTTATAATTAATTTTTTATAAAAAATGTATATATTTTATTTTTATTAAAAATTTTGATATGTATATAAATATAATATATACTATAATATTTCAAAAACAAGTTCTGATTTTAAGAAATGAGAAAAAATGAATATAATTTTTAGATTAAAAATGTTTGATGGTATAATATCTGAATAATCATAACATTTCAATATTAAAAGTTATTTGTCAAAAAAATATTAATTAATTTTTACTTAAATAATTAACTAAGATATCAAATGTGAATTTTGGATTTTCTCTCCAAAATTTTTTAAATTATTTATAGCAAATGATCTAACAAGTATTTATAAGTACTATTTCTACTTTATGTCTAATACGAGACTTATTAATGATTATCTATTCCAACAATCTTTAAACTTTAGTTCGAGCTACTGAATTTACTTTCGCTTTCGGAAAAAAAATCTGAGAGAATTTTATCCATGAGATTGGAAAGCAAAATTTAAGTAAAACTCAACTAAATGATTTTTATTCAAACGAGTGTCGATAAAATCTTGCCATAAAAAGTGTGATTCTTTTTGAAAAGTATATTGATTGCTTGCTTAATAAAGTTAGCAGGCATTTAAAGCGATAAAATGATTTGATATGTTAAAAAGGGACAAAATTAAATACATCCATATTATTATTGACTAATTTTAGATTTTTTTAAGTATTTCAAAACGTATTTGGAATATAATTAATAATTACTAATTTTAATAATTTTTTACCTTAAATATATATTTATATATGAATTTCAAGTGTACATTATGTATTAACTAAAAATGATACATACATTAAATATATAAAGAGCATATTAATATTTTATGTTTTATTTTTTTATTTTTTAAAATAACGATCTTGACTCAAACTTAAAAACTTAAAGTAGTACTAACATA
The DNA here is from genome assembly GCA_031216115.1 of Senna siamea. Lineage (NCBI taxonomy): Eukaryota > Viridiplantae > Streptophyta > Magnoliopsida > Fabales > Fabaceae > Senna > Senna siamea. Next base: position 21,528,641 of record CM062357.1, read on the forward strand.
CTTTTTTTTGTATTATTATCTATCAAATTAAAAAATTGAACAAGAGCTGCATAAGACAAGAGACTCAGCTAACTCAGGGAATCTTGCCAAATTAGAATCATTAATACATTTTTTTGGCCATTAGACTGATCAAGATTTGAGACAATGCATACTAAAATGAACAAGTTCCATCTATTGGGAATTATTACAGTACTAGAACGAAGTTTCCCCTTCAATCTCATATCACACTAACTCTTTTTTGTTATTTTTCTTAGGTAGATAATGAAACAGAGGTTCAAGCCTACAACATCAACAAAACTACTCACTCTTCATCACACTTAGTGGCTTTTACAACACCTTGATTTTATATACACAAGTTGAAAATCTCAGACCCAATGGCACTTGGAGAGATCTTACACAGCCTGCAGTCAATTTTCCTCCAAAGCAAATGCAAACTCTTTCCGCTTACTGTTTGGAGATTACAACCCATTGAATCTACTTTGGGTTTGGATGCTGATATCCTTCATCTCGGTGAGGGATCCAAACAGGTCATAGCACGAGTGATTATGTTCGCATGTTCTTTCAGGACATGAACTTACCTGTTAAGCTCTGAAAACTGCTTCAGTTGCTTGTTTAAGGGTCATGTTAGTAACATCAGCCTGGTCTGGGAAAAGGAGGTGATCAAATTTTTAGATATGAATGATATATCTAGGATGCAAAATAACGTATCAATTTTGAATTAGTAAACTAACAATAGGGTCCATCGAAAAGGCATGTCCATCAATCTCATTCTTAGAAAATAATGATCATCATTTGACTCCAAAAAATTTTAAAACACATTAATATGGTCCTCGCATGATAGGACCATACAAATGGGTTAAAATATTATAGCTTAATAGGAAAAGATGCACAGATTCTCTTTTAAGTTATAAAATGATCTAACTACCTTCAAAGATAATATTGATTTCTTTTATAAAAAAATATAAATTATTAGAAAAATGTCTTTTTATTTTAATGATATATCTACTTAATAATTGTTCTATAAATAATAGACATAAATATATTTTGGTCAAGACAAATAAAATTGTAACTTATATTTTGTTTCAAAGATAGTTAGCATAGCACATATTTTTATTTTTATTTTTTTAAAACAGAAAAAGGATCGTGTAATTTAAACATTAAGAGAAGAATGTAATTTACTCTAAAAATTATCTTCTAAGAACTAAATTAATAGAAGATTTACCTTTCTAAGAGCCAAATAGTAGTTTACTCAATTTTAAATATTTATGTAATCCTAAACTAAATTAACATGCAATACTTACTGTATGGTGCTTTCAGTACAAAAAAGCATGCCCCAATAGCAAAGTAGCAGAGCAGCAGAACAAGGCCCTTCATGTAGTGAGAAGTTCCATCCTGTAGGATTTATAGTGGAAAGCATTAAGTTAATTAACAGATTGAATGAATAAATGAAGTCAAATTAAGTGTGCAATTCGATTGTTTTGCCAGTTCAGATTATGGTAAGTGGTAACTATACCTGTAATGTGAAGGACGTAGCTAAAATTGCCATAGCAAGAGAGCCAGTTTCAAGGAGATTTAAGTTCAGGTCCATTTTGATACCCATTATCCAAGCAATGACCACACACAGGGGAACCTAAATTGTACATGTATTCTCCTGAAGTGAGCTTTCATTTACTCAAACAAAGTTAAACCAAGACAGACCTTTTTGTTATAAAGGTGAATTCTTACCACAAACATGGAAATTTGAGTTGCAGAACCCAAAGCAACACCTAATGAGATGTCCTGCAGTCATCCCGTTGGTTTAGTTTCAATGAATTTTCACACACACACACACACACACACACACACGCACACACACATATATATATATATACATGAAAAAAGCAGAAAGTATTTCACAAAATTATCCAAGTTCTCACCAGCTTGTTCTTGAAAGCAAATATGACTGCTCCTGCATGTTCAGCTGCATTGCCAACTATTGGTAGCAAGATAATGCTAAGGAAGCTGACAGAAAGACCCCATGATTCCGATGCATCCTGTTAAGATCAGAATTGTAGTTATAGGTAATAAGGTCTAATAAGTTTATAACAGTCAAAATGAAGTTCATAACAATTGTTGTTTCTTCATTAAGCAGATGCCTAATTAAGCATTTAAATATTGAACTCAGTTACCTCAATTGTCTGGACCACATATTCAGACAAGACAGCAATGAGTATAGTCATTCCAGCCAGCCAAGCAAGCCCACTCCACAATCCTATCACTGCTGCTTCTTCTGCAACATTATCGTCATTGTCTTCTTCCTGATCAATAAATTTATGATATTGGTTAGATATTTGCATAAATTAGAGACACAAATACAATCAGCTTTCAAATCTCATAATACAAGAATGCATACATCCTCAGCTTCAAATAATTGGCGGTGTGTCCACAGCTGAAAGACAAGATAAGCAAAATATGCAATCAGCATCATAATGCTTGCAGCTCTTGACAAGTGGAGAGATGGGTCTGTAGCAAGACCAGCTGAGGCACCGGAATATCTGAACAGCATAGGCAGCAAGTGGCATAATAATGCCAACAGCAGCATAAGTGAGTTCACATCTGCCTGTTTCTGAGAGTTCATTAACCAGGAAAAATTTTCAATGTGTAACATTAGTCACCATTTCACTAAGGAGAAGGAAAATAAAACTGAAAATTTTACTATATATATATAGATATATATATTTTCTTCCTAAGGCTATATTTGCACTTGAATGGGGCTGCGAGGCCTTACTCTGTCATATTTTTGATCTGGTCGTATGTTTGCTATTCCACCACAGAAGAGGGAGGTTCCAAGAACCAGAAGAAGGTTTGAAAGGACTGAACCCAAGAGAGTATACTTGACCACAGCTATTTTATTATTGCTAAGAGCAAATATTGCTATTATGAGCTCTGTGACATTGCCACATGTTGCATTTAGAAGTCCTCCAACTGTAAATCAGGAAACGCATTGGATCATTTTATTGTTGCAATGTAATGATCAAAAACCAAAGGAGGGAGAAGTATGAATACACTTGATGACAGTTTATGTTCCACAACTGAGCATTGAAGGATAATGGACAATGGTAGACACATAACTTCATTAAATACTGACTTTCACAAATCACAATGTGGCTGCAGCATTATTATTCTCTTTCTTCGTCCCTCAACTCAATTATTACTCTCTGTTCTCTTGCAACTTATTATTTGGTAAAATTTATGAAGGGTTTAAAAGTCAGACGCCCAATAATTACACCATCGTCTATCTTTAACCATTTTTATACATTAGAATAATTTATGATATATGCAAATATATAATTGGTAGGTTCATACCTGTGGGACCTGTGTAATAAGCTACTTGTCTGCGGGAAGTAACAATCACCAAGGGTACAAAGAAAAACAGAGTCAGAATCCAATCAAGAAAGAAAAGAAGCTTGCACGACGAAAAATGCAAGAAGTTCATCAATGTCCCTTACTCTGTCAAGAAGCTGACACGTTCAGCAAGTGGTGTAAGTCCAAGTAAGCTCAATGCAAAAACCCAAGGCTGTATGCAACAAATCACAACCAAACATCAATCTTTGCAACCAATTCTCAGATACCTAAATTTTAAAACTATAAAGAATTTTCACAGTCGCTTTTTAATCGCCCAGTTTTCTTATTACTATTTGGAGACTTTCTCGTCTGCCAAAGAATCATTGTCACATTCAAAACCCATTAACATCAATTTTGAGTATTCTTCAGAACTTACTCTCCAACACCCACAGTATTCACCAAACATTAATAGCCGAAATCTCAAACATCCAGAATTTAAACATTAAGAAATTCCATACCCCCAGTTTCATTTCTTACTATCATTTTCTCGCCCGCCAACAACCATTTGTGTCACATTCAAAACCTGTGAACATCGAATTAAGTATTCTACATCACTTACTCTTCCAAACCCACAGGCTTGGGCGACGATCGCGACGGGAATCGCAGGGAAGAGAATGGAGAGCTTGGTCCCAAGAATGACCTCTTGGAAACTGACAAGCAAGTTCCTGAGCAACCCACATCGGATCTTGGAAACAAGGGTGACGTCAGATTTCTTGCGCAGTGAAGAGGATGACATGTTGTGAGCAGTTCGGCCATGCCTCAACTCCTTGCTCAAACCCCTGAGGTTGTTCCCATTCTCCAAGAGCCATGCCTCTTGCCGGTGAGGAGTACCCATCAGTGCTAATTTCTTAATTAGGGCTTAGCTGCGAAATCTGAAATTGTGCTAAGGGACAAAGATGATCGAAGATAATAGCTCTCAAGAAAGAGACAAGAAGCTATAGCTTCCAGAGTTCGAAAAGAGTATTCTACATTCAGTGCGATAGTGAACAAGAAACAGAAGAGTATTCTCTACTATAAATAGTTTCAGCACGAAACTTCCTCGAAGTTTCACTGTCGCACGTAGCCACAAAAAATATTTGAGAATATTAGTATAAAATATTATGCTTTTTATTTTTTTTAAATTACAACAGTAAATAGAATATTGATGATGAATTTGCAAAAGCTAATAAAAATAAGCATGTATTAATTAAAAATTTACAAAAACATTAATTAGGAAAAATCTAAAAATAAAATTTTGGTTAAAGTTTTATTTATTTTTTGGACAAGGTTTTATATTATAATTAATAGAAATAATAATCTTTAATATTTAAAAAATTATATATATTTCTTTAATTAATAATCTTAAGATACGTGTTACCAAAACTTATAATGATATAATATTATTATGCTGGATCATTCGCGAGCAGAACTTTACGTAGGTGAGAAAAAAATCTACCCTTAGTAGGTGGGATGTTCCAATCATTAATAGTATCTCACCAAAAAATCTCACATATATATTACTGTCATCCTAAATTCTTAATTATTTAAGAGACAGTTTCCTGAAAAATTGAATTTGTGTTAGATTATATATATGTCTGTTTACGTATATAAAATAGACTAATTTGAGTAGTTAAAAAGATCATGTTCTATCATTTAATTAGTTCTCAAAAGTAATAAAACTAATGATTAAACATCATATAGTTCTTGAGTTTTTTTTAATAAAATTATGTTATAGATTAAATATATTGATAATTGATAACATTCATTATGGGATATAAATTAATATGGATGTTAAGAAATTTTGAGTAAATATAAAATAAGTTTTTTTATAGGTATATTTTTATTAAAGATAAATTTATTTAAAATATTATTAAATATTTAATGTGAATATATCTTTTAATAAAAATTTAAATATTAATTTATTATATTATAAATTATTAAACTTTTTGCAAAACTCAATACCTATTGAAAAATATATTCATTCAGACTAATTTGATAGAACATCATTTCGTCATCAACCCAAATTAAACAATAGTGCTTTTATACTCACAAAATTAAGATATATAATAGTTTTCCAAAATAGACATAGCATTATTATCTTTTTCTTTATATAAAAACATCATTACAATTATACCATTGGATTTTTTTTTTCATTTTATATGCTTTTTTTTTGTCATTTTGCAAATTATTGACTTTTTTCCATATGGTTTGACCTTTTCCCGAGTCCTATTTCGGATTTAGCTAATTATACCATTGTACATATGGTCTGATATAGGTACAAACTGTTGTTTCTTTGAATGAATAGATTTACAGACTTCCAAAATAAAATAAAATAAAATAAAATACAGGAATTAGGGCTACATAACTATTGAGTCTCAATAATTTTCGTTCATTTTTATTTTTTCTAGTTACCATATACCTAATGTGTATGATCGATGAAATTACTTGTAACTTAATTAAACGTTTTTATTTTTCACAAATATTTTTTTTATAATTAAATTAATCTCTCTCTCTCAAAAATTTGAGTTTGACTGAACAAAGATAATACAAACAGGAGATGTATTAAATACATCAACGTGTGTATGTGATTATATAATATATAATAATAATAAAATTATTTAAATTTTCACTCTTTTTTATTTTAATTTATCAATTTCTTCTTTTTCTTACCTTCTCATTCTTTTTACATCATATATTTTTGAACAACTAAAGAAATTTCACATATACAAATCCACTCTGTTATTTATACATCAATGATTCAATAAAATATCTAGCAACGTCATTGTTTGTCATCATGCGTTGAAAGTATAGGTACAACTTAACTCATCGTACGGATACGTACAAAAGGAGTCAAGGGAGTCCAGACAAACTATAGTAATTGTATTAATGAATGTACATTATCATTTTACTATTTTTTGGATTTGGTATTTAAAGTTAGAGTTTTTTATTTATTTGCAATTTTTTAATAAAAATGATTATTTTGTTAGCCAAATTTTTTAATTAATAAATATAAATTTAGATGACTATTAATTTATGATCTAAATTTTTTCTTTTAACATTTTAAAAATAATATTATTTAGGCAAAGTTAATTAATTGTTATAAAATGAATGTTATTTTAGGAAAAAAATGTTTAACAATGTTATTTTGAAAAAAAAGTTACATGATCAAATTCTAGTTACTATCGAGGTAATGGTCACCCTTATATATGTTAATCATTAATAAAGATAATTTTACCTAACAAAAGGATTATTTAATTTTGATGAAAAAATATTATTAATGTTTTTAAAAGTTTTATTATATGTTATTATTTATTAAGAATTCTAGCAATAATATAAGTAATTGTATTTAATTTATAATTCTATTTTGATTGAGGGATTAGATATTAAAACTTGAGAAAACTTAATTTTTAGTTTTTAAAAAATATATTTATCTATTATTTAATTATTGAAATATCATAATTTATTTTTTTATTTAAAAAAAATTATAAAAATTAACTCATTAAATTTTACACTATAAGTCTTTGCAAAAATGTTTATGTGATTTGTTACGTTAATATTAACTTATAGTTGCTAACTGCGTGGTTCCTATTTAATTGATAGTTGATAGGTACTTATAATATACCTACCACATCGATGTACCTCTGTCATATTATTGTTGTATTTTTATATATCATTGTCACATTATTGTTTATAAAAAAAATTAGAACACATTAATTGTTAAATAAATATTTTATCAACATTTAACATATTATATCGACGCATCTAATTTGTTATATTAAGACTCATGATCTAAAGATTGACAAATTGAATTTTATAATCATTCATCAACTAAATCGTAAATAAAGATATTTTTTAAAGATAAAAAAAATGTTATCTTTAAAAACTTCTTCCCCTAGACAATAATATAAAAATTGGGAGCCTAATTTTTCATCTTGAAAAAAATTGACTAGTCATGACTATGGACCACAAGTGCTTAAGCAAAAATTCCACGTGAACTGAAAAGTACCCATGATGGAAGGAAGGTGGGAAGAAATTTCCCAAGAATGGAGTGAGAAGAACCAAGAGTTTTATATACATGTGTGCCCTATAAATTGCATATCCCAAAACTCCTCCCAAAATTTGTGGACATCAAGGTATAAATAGAGGGATGGGAGCAATATCTCGTTTAAGGTATACTGTCCTAACTACACATCCTTAATTTTACGTCTTTCAGTATATGCTTTTCTTCCTCCCAAATAGGTAACGAGCTAGAACCAGATATGAAGTTGTATTCGAATTGTTTAATTTTATCTTTGATCAATTAGTTAATTAGCCTGTCACCAAAAAAAAAAGTAGTTAATTAGACCAAGTTAGGTTTAATTCATTATTTAATTTGTGTGTGTGTGTGTATATATATATATATATATATATAGATATATATGATTCTAGAGTGTTATTGAAAGTTTAAAACTTATTTCATCTATGATATATAAACAAGAATTAAATCTTTAATAAAATTGATTCGTTTAACAAATTATAAGATTTAAATTTATTTAGAGATATATTTATATTTAATATTTGATAATATTTTGAATAAAATTATTTTTAATAAAGAGATAGATATAAAATGTTAAAAATAAAAAAAATCTCTCATAATCTCTTAGTGAGATTTTATTTAATAACTAGTTTTTAAAAACAAAAGAAATTTATTTGAATAATTATATTCAACAAAAAATAAAAAATAAAATAATTTTTGATAATAAAAAATATTTTGAATTTTAATTTATTTAAAATAAATATTTTTATTAATAATATGTATATAAATACATAAAAATAATATTCACATTAATTTTATAAAATAATTTTACAAAATAAAAAAAATAAAATAACGTTTAAGCAAGTGCATAATAGTCGTACGTAGGACCCATCACTTGTTTCTTTGGTGATTATTTATGTACATAAAGGACGGATGACATTCGATCACTTGTCATTCCTTTTGATATTTGTTTAACTTTAGGAGTGCCAACTTGGAAGCTTGTGGTAGCTTGTAACTATACGCACAAATGCTTCTTACAAATTGGATGAGCTTTTTCCATCAATGATTTTTACTAATTTTTAGAACGGTAGATGTCTGCTCATAAATGGTTAATCAAAACACTGCATGTGATGATCAAAGATATAATAATTGAGTGACTTTAAATATAATTGATTCGGTTCTTATCAAATTAATATCATGTATCTAGAAACATTTATATATATTGTAAAAGTTAAAAACAGATCAATGAAGATATGTAATATTCCTAATCAAGTGGAGAGAATATTAGATGCTTTTGTCACATATTAGCTGTTATTTTTAAATTTTATTATATATATATATATATTAAAATAGGAGCATTAATCTTAAATAAATATATACATGCCTTCCAAAAACTCTTCAAACTGTTGGTTAGCAGTCTCGCCTATTTAATAATACAAGTTTAAATTTTAAAAAATATATTTAATTGAAAGGATTTTAATTATCTTAATAATCTTAAGTATAATAAGTATTAGTCTTAAGTTCAATGTGATTTAATAATTCTTAGGTTCTTAAAAAATATACATGCCTCAAAAAATTTCATCACATTAATTTTGAACCAAACAAAATTAAGAATTGAAGAATAATTTGCTCAATAATGGAAGTTGAATTATAACTAGCAGTTTTCATATATATGCTATAGATATATAGTGAGGCAAATTTGACAAATTGACCCTCTTTGTTTTGGTGTAGGCCAATATATTTACATGTATAACTATATATATAAACAAGAATTTAATTATCTACATAATGTAACTATACCTCTTAATTATCACATTAATTTCTCACTCCCCTCCAAAAATGCATCATCTCTTCCAATTACTTGCATATAAATATATATATATATATATATATATATTCTCCATCTGGCATGTCTTTCTGAAACCTTCACAGCTTCCATGAAACTCCTTCTTATATATTTATACTATATTTATATACAATTATTTATATTTTTTTATAATTAAACTATTCGATCAAAATAAAGTATATAAAAAAATAAATTATATAAATTATACATGTATTTATTTTTTATTAAAAAATATGATAACAAAAATATAAAAATATACAAAAATTTGTTACTATAGATTTCCCTTACGAACATTAAACTTTGATATCTTATATATAGTTTCCTTTTATATATATAAAATATGCTTCTCAAACACACTTGTCTATCGCTACAAGTAATTGAAATAAACTTGCATATATATGATACATAACTTATAAAATAATGAAGTATCACTTACATGGGATTGTTTAAAATCGGTTTGATCGGTCAAATCATAATTGTATTAATTAATTTAATTAAAACATACCAAATTTGACATTTTAATATATATATATATTGTATTAATTAATTTATTTTTTAAAATAATGACCGACTAATCAACCAAGTGTTTCGTCAATTAAAACTTTGTTAGTTTAAATATAATTAAGTATTTCGTCAATTGATTAAGATTTATTGGTTTGAATATAATTAAAATGTCAAATCAAATAAATGAACATTAGAGATTTAAAGTTTAAAAGGAGCCTGTATGTAATTTAAATAAATTTAAATTAGATATGACATGGCTTATATTTTTTTTACTCTTCAAGCGCACAAAGCTTTTGTGTGAGAAACATGTTAAATATTATAATTACTCTATAATTTTTTTAAATAATTTCAGTACCTGTAGGCTTCATTCTAATTTCACAATTTTCATGATATCTAAGTGATATGAACATCTAATAAACTTAAACGTGCAACTTGGAATAAAAATTTACTCTAAAATGTATAAAAAAAATACACCAAAAATATTGTGAAATGTCCCCATTAAAGAATATATATATATATTAATCTTAATTTGTCTGAATATGTATATAACTTACATGTTTACTAGGTTCTTTAATTACAAAATAACGAACGATAATTTTTACAATCTCAAACATGATAATAAATATATTTATATAAAGAAGTATATCTTCGTAATATATGTGAGAATTAGGTAATAAAGAAGTATATCTTTGTAATATATGTGAGAATTCGGTAGTGGGTTTTTGAAGTTTCCCCGAACTTTCCTGTGTCACTAACAAGCAACTAATTTATTTTTGTTTTTCTTGGTTATGTAATATAGGACAATATAATAATTTGAGGTTTTCCTTGTTCGATTACAATTATTTTATGGTTTATTTTCATGTGGTCCACGTATATATATAAAACTGTATTCATGAATTTGTAGCATTCAGTCAAAGACTTAAACGTATTTTTTTGTCATTGATAGCTATAGTTAGGTGATATGATTAATCATGCCTTGTATATATGTTAAGCATAATTTAATTAGTTAACTATATATATTAGATTAAAATTTGCAATAAATTAGATCCTATAGTTTAATAAATTTTTAAATAATTTCTATTGTCAAATTTTTGTTAAAATTATATTAAATTATATTAATATTATCAATATATATATATTCATTTAACATTCTAAATATATATAATTTATGTTAAAAAAGAGAACAAAATAAATAATATCGTACAAATAATTTAGATGTGTAAAATAATTTACTTTATGTAAAGTATGTAATATGATTACATTTATTTTAATTAAATAAATTTATAATATTAAAATAATGTATAATTAATAAATTAATCATCAAAATTTAACAAAATTTGACAAAGTTTTAATTTTAAAGACTAATTTAAAATTTTGTTAAATTGTAAGAATATAAATTTAAATTTTTTAATAATAGAAACTTAATTAAAAATTGAGTGAGACTATAAGTACCATATGAATAATTTAACTCATATATTATAATGACTTTGAATACTATAATTTTTTAGTCATTAGTCTTTAAAATATATATTATAGAAAAAAATAAAGATAATGAGAAGTTATAATAAATAAATAAAAAATTAAATATCTTTTTATTATTTAATTTATTACTTTAAAATATAATAATTATTATTTTATGTTATACTACATGCTTGGCACATACATGTAATAATGTTATTTTTTTCAATTCTTGAAATATATTATAAAATAATAATTATTAAATTTTAATTTATAAATCAAATAATGAGAAGGTAATTAACTCTTTATTATTTGTTTTTAACCTCTCATTATTTTAACTGTTTTTCTTCACTCCTTTTAAATTTCATATTATATTTTAAATTTGTATTATATAATATAAAAGTTTTATATTATATAATATATATTTTATAAAATTAATAATAAAAAGAGTAGAGACGGAATAATATAAATATATTATACTTACATCAAAGTCAAATCTTGGAAACCAAGATAAATATTAATTATATGTTTGATTATATTAATTGGTTCTAATGTGATTTCATTTAATGATATTATATTAATTAATGTTGGATGTATCGTATAATATTGACATATCATCGTGATTAATGCAGCGGATTAGTAATAATATTTTTTCTTGGTAAAGTAGACTACTATGTTATTATTTTTTTAATGATGAAACCTGAGAAAAACGTGAGATTAATGTTATTGAAACATACACCAAATAAATTGACGTTTTAATACCCAAATAATACTTAATTTACTAATTTTATAAAACATATCACAAATTGATTTGATTCAAGAGAAAATTATATTAATAAAAATACTTACGTATAATTTTTATATTTTAATTATTAATTTTTTAATATAAAAAATATACGTATATCTTATTTGTCTCATGAATATTTTAATTTTAAAAATTATATATTTTATTTTAATTAAAAAATTAACAATAAAAATATAAAAAAATTGTTTATAAATCAAATCCTTATATATAATACTAGAATTACTCTTGTGGGATACCCCTTTTATAAATGATATTTTTTATAGAGCATAAAATTTATAATTTAAATTATTTATTTGTCAACTCGATATTTTTTTGTTTTAAAAAGAATTGAATATACAAATGCACTTTGCAAAAAAAAGCACACACATATATAGTATTATAACTTAATTATTATTTGATATATATATAATGATATTTTTTTAAGGTGTAAAATTTGAAATTTAAACAATAAGTTACTACAAATATAGTCATATTTAAATTTTGAATATATCAAATGTATATATTATAAAATAAAATTTATATATTAATGAATACAAATTTAATTAATATATATAATTAATATGAGATTCTTGAGATCATATATTTAGTATACAAATAATTATAGAATTAATATATAATTAATGTAGGATATTGGATATTAAAATTTTTGGCAAAAAATGCATATAGTCCACTCCAACTATTATTTCGTTGCAAATAACATTTTAAATTATCACTTATGACAAATAACTCATTCAAAATATCACTCAGTTATAAATATTTCATGAATCATTACTTGTAACAAATATCATTCTCTAAATATTATTCAGTTACAAATACTCTTTTCAACGATCACTCAATTACAAATACCTTTAAACTATTCCTTATAATAAATACTTCTTTTGTACTTATACATATTTAAATTAATACCGTTAAGTATTTCTTTTAAAATAATAAAAATATCCCTTTCATCTATGAATTAGTTGCAATTATCCCTCAAAGTTTTAAATTATAAAATAAGGTAAATATCATTCAATTATGAACTTTACTTATACTTATTAATTTAGAAAACATAAACACTTTTTTGTAAATTATTTTGATTTTTAAAAATATATAAATAAACTTTAAATTTTTGTAATATATAAAGCAATTATTGCATCCAAAATTAATAATGTCATTTTTTAAATTAATTACTTCATGTTGTTATTTATGTTTGCTTTGGCCTCTCAGAAATGGTAATTAAGATATAGCAAGTAGCATAAAAGAAAAAGGTAAATTAGACACCAAAATTGTACTTTTATTCGTTATATTTTTAAATAGTACGCTTTTTTCTTTAAATTAAAAGATAAATCATAATTTCATTCATTTTAATTATAATATCTTGAAAATATAATATTAAAATTTTACTAACAATATAACTTATTTTAAAATAAATTTTTGAAGTTTTTATTTCAATATTTTTTTTCTTATTAAAAGATCACAAATGGAATTTATTTGAACATTTAGAAAGTGATTAATTTATATTTTAAAATATATATTTTATATTGTTTATATTATACGAATAATTATATTTATTTATTTATCTATCTATCTATATTCTAATGAGTTTAACATATTTTGATTATTAGTTTTTATAATTATATATTAATACATATAAAATAAAATATAAATTTATAAAATATATGAGGTGAATAGATAGGGCGGGGGAATTAAAAATAAAAAAATTAAATTAAATTTTGATTATTTTAAAATATAAAAATGTTTTTTATGTTTAAAAATAGACAAATTAGCATTTGTTAACCAAGTCACTTGAATGTATAAATATATTTTGATAAAAGTATAACTTTTTTAAAAAATAAAACAAAGAAAGTTTAATTTTTACAGATTTTAAATATATATACGAATAAATAATGTATGATCTATTTATTTTTGGACAAAAAAATGTATATCATTTATTTATTTTAATTTTATGATGAGATAAAGTTAAATAAATTGGTAGTCAGGTTAGTTTATCGACTAATACTCTTAAAATAAATATTCTTAAACTAGTTATTTTAATCCCATGAATATTATATTCCATTCGTAATCTCTAAAAGATATTGTAAAAATTATTTTATATTTATTTATTTTTATTATTTTTATTTGATAATAACCAAATTTTATATCAAACTTAGAGAATATTAAGGCGTCATGCAAGAGATACAAGGAGTTTTTAGAGAGAGAGAATGGTAGAAAATTTTACAAAGAGATGAAAGAAGGCTCAAAATAATACTCTTCTTTAATTCCTTTCTTAATAGTCCTTCGAAATTAAAAAGAGAGGAGGAAGAAGAAAGGGTTTTTTTTTTTTTTTGAGATTTTAGAAGAAATATTTTTTTAATTTTCAATATTAAAATTTTTCTTCAAGAAAATTAGTTTGAAATTTCTTTCACCATAATACTTTTATCTTTAGACATAAAACTTTGGGATATGGTTCAGCAGTATGCTGATGGAATTCATACAGATGTTGTATAAGCTATCCCACACCCATTGATGAACAAAAATTAAATTAGGAATATAATTTAAAAATATCTAAATATATTTAAAAATATTGTTATAAATAATGGACTAGTAATATCTTAGAAGAAAATAAAATTAACTCAAACTAAAATAAGATTTTTAGGTCATGAAATATATCAAGGCACTATAACACCTATAATTAGAAGAGTAAAATTTGTAAGTAAATTTTTAGATGAAATAAAAGATAAAAATAAATTGCAAAGGTTCTTAGGATGTTTAAATTATGTATCTAACTTTATTCCTAAAATAAGAATAATTTGTGCACCATTATTTAAGAGACTAAGAACAAATTCTAAATCTTGGGATATAGAAATGACTAATATTATTAAAGAAATAAAAATATAGTAAAAACTCTTCCTTGTCTAAGTATACCCAATCCTGAAGCTAAAATGATACTAGAAACCGATGCATCTGACATAGGTTTTGGAAGAATTCTTAAACAAAAATACTTAGAAAACCCTGAACAAATAATTATATTTCATTATGGGGCTTGGGTAGGAGCTCAATTAAAATATAGTACTATTAAAAAAGAAATATTTTCAATAGTTTTATGTATTACTAAATTTCAAAGTGATTTAATAAATAAAAAGTTTTTGTTAAGAGTTGATTGTAAATCCACTAAAATAATTTAAAAAAAAGATGTTAAAAATATTATTTCTAAACATATTTTTGCTCGTTGGCAAAGTATATTATATTTGTTTAGGCAAAGAATAGACTCTCTAATATTCGTAGCATTAAGAGATAATAGACCAGTAAATTTTCAAAATCAAATATTAGCATTATTTGAAACTAATTTACATAATGGACCTATTTACATAAATAGTTATCCTAATTATTCAATAGCATTATCAAGCTTTCATAATACTAATTATAATATTTTGTTAGATGTAAAAGTATTAGATGAAGAATGGAATCCTAATTCTATACCTTTACCTATAATTTATAGAATTTATTATAAAGTAATAAAAATTCAATTAACACCTAAAATCTTATTAATACCTCTTAAAGATAAAACTACCTTATTATTAGTTGAATTCATACTATTTTAAAATTTAGAGGGAGCACATATTAAAATAATAAAAAAAATATTTTTTATAAGTAATAATTTATAAAATATTTACAATTGAATGACAGTTAAATAAGATATATGCATTTTTCTAATTTTTGAATACACAATAATTCTGAGTGTATGAAAATAAAAATTAGATAAAAATATTTAAATTTTTATAATGTATTAAATGTTTAAATAATGTGAAAGTCATTCGAAATGACATGTACGAACTTTGTACTGCATTAAATATATTTTACAGTTAAAGAACTTCCTTTTGTAAAATATTTAGATTATAAATTTTTTAAAGGTTTTTAGTCATTAAATTTTATAATTACATAGTATATAATATAAAATATAAAATAAAATAAATAATGTGAATATAAAAAAAATAATAAAATAGTAAAAATTTATAATAAAATAAAAAATTAAATAAATTTTATTATTTAATTTATTATTTTAAAATATAATTATAATTATTTTTTATTATATTTTAAAAAAATGTACACTTTTGTGTAGCCTCTTGTATTAATGATTGATCGTAATTTTGTTTTCTTTTCATCTTTAGTTAGCTTTTCATGTTTATCAAAAGCTGCTTTTGACTTTTATACTTAAAAACGAAAAAAAAGAAAAGAAGATCTTATCGAGAATTTACATAAATAGTTTTAAATTGAATTCCTGTATAAAAAGTTTGAGCTATTCAGACTCGAGCTTCTATTAGAGGAGCAACAAAATAATTTTTAAAATTTCGTTTGTATGTTTTCACAACGGACTTGTGAGAGAAAAAAAGTATATATAAATATTTGTTTGTAATTTTTTTATTAATTAAAAAATTAAAAAGTAAATAATGTATTAAAACAGTCAAATTCTTAAAAATTATCTTCTATGACTTTTTGTTTTATTTAAAAATTTAAAAATTATAATTAATATTTAATCACCTTAGTTTGATGGAATTGAGTTTTTTTATATTTTATGAAAATAATATATTATTATTTTAATAAATTTTGATTGACACTTTAAATTTTTATAAAAATTTTATTAATTTTTAAATTTATACGAAGGATAAAAATAAAAAAATAATATTAAAAATACAAATAAAAATAAGAGATAAAAATAAATACAAAAATAAAGAGCAAAGAGACTCCATCCTTATTTTATTTTATTGCTATCACCCTTATGATACGATCGCCATTGTTTAATTCCATAAAGATTTCCATTTGACTCTTGTCTACCAAATCCTTATCTTTTTTGTCTTTTGTCAAATTTGAAATATGTAATTATTTTATGACCTAATTCATAACCTAATCCAAATAGAAAATAAAAATAGTATTAAATATTTTATAATTAATGAAGAGAGCAATAATTGAGATAAAAATTGTTGTTATGCGTTATTCTACTAGAATGATGATTGAAGAGGAAGACAGTCTTTCGTTAAATCAATATAACTTCGGTCGGAATCAGAAAATCTCTCTCTCTCTCTCTATATATATATATTTAAAATAAGAAAAAGTTTAAATATTATTTTTATTTCTTTACATTCTCTAATAAAAATTTATATCTATATGTATATATGTACAGTCTCTTATATAATTATTTTTTTATTTATTAAAAATTTTGATAATAAAAATATAAAAAACATTATACAAGTTTAATCTTTTAAAAGTTGGTGATCTACATATACAGTTATACACTTTTTTATGACATGCTGTTTTTGTTTACAATCAAGGGAACATCTTTTTTTTTTTTTTTTTAAAAAGAAAATTAGGTACAACAGATTTTGGTAGAAAATTTTATATGTTTTTGATCAATTTTTAAGTTAAGGAGTAATTAGATTAAAAATATATATTTTACATATCTTCACATTTACTTTTTTTTCAAAAATTATATCCTTTCTTTATACTTACCAAAAAACAAAAATCCTTTCTTTCACTCTCTGTTTAACCAAACAGTAAATAGTTACGTAGCCTTGCACCACAATTATTGAGTAAACAATGAAAAGACTTTTTCCTATTAATTAGTGAAAGTAATTTAACTTATTTATAAGTTCATTTTTTATTTGTACATTTTCACATAAAATTTAAGTCTACATATGATTTAAGAGAGAGAGAGAGAGATATATATATATATATAATACGTACAGGACGCTTTTCATTATTTATTTTTGGACAAATTACAAAAAATTTCATCAATATACCCCCTATTAGTATTTTTGTCTAAAACTTGTCTATGTTAACAAGTTTGTGGGAGATATTTTACACAAAATAAAAGATTTAAGAGATATTTTGAATGAAATTGAACTTTGAGGAATTTCTTATCACAGTTTAGAATTGAGGAAGACAAAATTGATATGCTCGAGGTTTAATATAATACATAAATCTCATTTTCAATTTATTTTCTATCGATTTAATTAACGTTTTACAATATATATATTCATTTCAAAATAATATAATTATTTAATTGTTTCTAATGTTACATTAAGAATCTCCCATGAAAACTTAATATAAATTTAATTATATTTATTGTTATATTGAAAATAAATTTGCAATCTTATTCGGTATAAAAAAATATTTTTATTAACCATGAATAAATTAAAAAAAGATAAAGGTACACATTTAATTTTTTAAGTTTGAGTTATTTGTTGTAAATAATTTATGTGTAATTTTTTTCATAATATTATGTTAAAATTAATCCTTCTCTTATATAATTTAAATCTGTTCTTGAATCTATTAAGGTTTTAAAAGAGTTGTAAAAATTTGTTTTTATTTTGATTTTGAAGAGTTGTGAGTCTATTATATCTTAAGGTATTAAATATAGGAGAATCTATTTCTTGCTTAAATAAAGAATTTATGAAAATGTATATACGTCTTATATGAAGATATTTATATTTTTTAATATGTTGTTTTATTAAAGTTCTTGAATAAACTTAAAAATATTTATTAAACTTATAATACTTATAGAGAAGATGATAAAGATGGATAGATGATGATTACAAAGGGAGGCTTACAAATGGATTTGAGAAAGAGAAATGAAAGAAAAAATTGGACTCTAAATGAATTTTGCTTAAACTAAGTAATGTTCATCTTTTAAATATAGTCGAATTTCAAAAGAAGTATATAAAATTTAGACTTCAAACTATTTCAAAAATATAAATAGTATTCATAATTCAATCTTTTATCAGCTTCAATTGATGCTCTCTCTTTTAAATTATCTTAGCTTTAACTTTAACTACTTATAAAAATATAACTTTTAAAACTATGTATTTAGACCACAACTTTATTTCGACATAGAATCTATCCACCTATATCATCTTCTTTGTAAGTATTCTAATTTTAATAAATATTTTCAAGTTTACATTATAAAAATGGCATGTAAATATAGCTTTAAAAATAAAAAAAAATTTCACAAATTTTTTAAAGCCTTGATAGATTTAGGAACATATTTAAATTATACAAGAGAATGATTAATTTTGACACAGTATTATGAAAAAATTACATAAATTTTTTACAAAAAATAACTCATATTTAAAAGTTAAATATAAATTATCTAATACTAAAAAATGTAATAAAAGAATATGTTATACTAATACTTTATATTAAGTTTTATCTTAATAACTTTATAACTATAATTTTAACTAAAGAAGACAATAAAAAAAGTTATTGAAAAAAAATTTATAGCAAGATTACTATTAATTTTCGCTAATAAAATAAGAGAATATCTACAACAATAATATTCTAATACACCTATAAGAGAATTAACTTATAAAGTAATAATTTATTTTCTATCGATTTAATTAAAGTTTTACATGATATATATTCATTTCAAAATAATATAATTATTTAATTATTTTTAATGTTACATTAAGAATCTCCTGTAAGAACTTAATATAAATTTAATTATATTTATTTTTATATTAAAAATAAGTTTACAATCTTTTTCTGTATAAAAAATTATTTTTATTAACTAAAAATAAATTAAAGAAAAGATAAAGGTACACTTTTAGTTAAAAAAATAATAAATATAATTTAATCAATAAAATTTAATTTTTTTTCTTGATCAAGGAAAAATTTATTTATTTTTTGTTAAATATAAAATTTAATTCAAGAAAGCCCTGATTCGAAAGATGGCCCAAAGCGCATAGAAAAGAGAATAAAAGCAAGTAAGGCAAACAGACAAATACAAATGAAGGCCCAAATTTATTGTCTTCCCTCACTGCTTTTCACGAGGGTAGCAAAATCTATGACGTGAAGTAAGGAGCCCAAACTAGCAAATGAAGGCCCAAATCATTTTACAACCTCTTTGACTAAGGCATTATTTTACTTTCTCATAAATGATAATTTTTTAAATTTTGTTATAGATTATTTTTATTAATTTATTTTCTTATAATTTTATTTGTTATCAATTTATTCTCTCATAATTTAATTTATTATTAATTTAATTTTTTCATTAGAATGTCATTTAAATAAATAATAATTTTGATGATTTGCACATTTGGTGTTAACTGGATAATATTAAATATTAGCTATGATCCAAATTTTCTCATCTTTTTTTTATTGGACAATGTTTGGTAATGACTGAGTAGTGTTTATTATTGGTGACTATATGCAATATTTCCACCAATTAAAAAAAATGAAAAAAATTGAATAAATTTAATGTTGTCCAATCACTATCAAATGTTTAAATTATTATAATTATTAATTATTTAAATTATATATATTATATATAATTTAAATAAAATAACAAAATTGATGATATATCAAATTATAAAAGATTAAATTAAAAAAAAATTTATAAATTAAAAAAATTATTATTTATGAGAGACCAAAAATAATGTTTTAGTCCAACCTCACGTATCCATATCCATATTATAGGCCCAAAGGCCTAGTCATTGGTGGGCTTTAAGTCAAACGGATCATTAATACTTGTCCGTATTATTTTTAAATCACTGTTCATTTCAGTCCAAATACAACTTTTCATAATTGTTTTTAAAAGTGATAAATAAGCATATAAAAACCTCCAACACTGTAAAACGACTCGTCGTATCAAAATCTTTGCTTGTCATATTGGCTTATGGATAACTTTTCATAATTCATTGTTTTTTTTTTCCGTAAGTAACTATTCATAATTTGTTTTTAAAAACTAATTATATATGGTCTATACACTCCTATGCTTCATACTTTTGCGTAATCTATTTGAAATTTGATTTTATCGTATATTTACAGTAGCTTCGAAGTTACTTTCTTTCTTTTTCTTTTTCTTTTTTTTGCTTTTTAATTCCTACTTTGAAGCCAATGTCAAAGTCGCTTGTGTATTGTGGTTTGTGAATCATATTCTTTAATGAATTATGAAATAGATTTTTTTTATTAAAAAAATAACATAATATTGTTATATAAGAAAAGAGATAAATACAAAATAATATCTCTTCCCATGCAATTTTATTATATTAAAAAAAATATTTTAATTATAAAAAATGACTTAAAATCTTTTTAAATTTTATAATTTGTGTATCTCATATGTCAACTTTTCATCAAAAATCTTAATAGATCATAGAAACATTAAATTATTTAAGAATTTTTTTTGCGCAAAGCTTAACATTCACAAAATTTTTTGTATAAGATCCAAAGTTTAAAGGGATTATCTAGGTAAGGCTTAAAATTTAAGAAAATTTTATATATTTTAATATAGATTAATTTTGTTAAGGTGTCACTATTATGTTAAAATTTTGAATAAAAAAATTAATTGATGAATTTTTTTGGCATAAATTACAAAATTTAAAAAATTTTACTTTAATTTTTATAATTAAGCAAAGTTATTTACATATTATTTATAATTCAAGAAAAATTATATCCATGTTAGCCTTAAAAATGACAACAACTATTGAGAATCTTATTATATATATATATAGACGTAGAGTATAGTAAAATAGAAATTGATAAGTGTCACTTTTTTGTAAATTTTAAATTTTTTAAAAATAAAATTATTTGTAAATAATTAAATAAATAATTTTTTTAAAAAATAATTCTAATTTAAAATTAATTACTTATCTTGAAATTTTAAACAATTTAACAAAAACTATTGAACGAATAAATTATAATCTTTTTAAATTATAAATAAATTAATTACAAAATATATCATTTACATATAAATATATATCCGTTTATTCATACAAAATAACTTTATTAATATATATAATATTACCCTCACGAGGCATAATCTAGCTATTTGGTAAACAAAAAGTGCAAAAACCTTAATTGAAAATTGGGTTGATAATTTAACCAAATAATTTTTTAAACCTATTTTGTTAATTGAATTTTTATTTTTAAAATTGGACCCATCTATTATATTGTTTCTTGTAACGTCAGACTCACGCGCATGACGCATCCTTCGCTGCGCGGAGCCTACGAGCGGTTCTGCTTTCACCACTTACAACGTTGGAAAAAAAAAACATTGTAAAACAGAGTCTTCCTCGTTTTTGGACAGGCTGGTTTGGAACTGAAATCTATGAAATTACCTTAATACCCCAAACCACCTCCTTCCTCTCCCGCTACATCTCTTACGGTCTCCACGAGGGTACAACAGTCATTCCGTCTTTTCCTTTATCAAAATCACCGTCTGTTCGCAGTTTCTCAGCAGCGAAGAACCACCCCATCCCCAATCGGAAAGCTAAATCTCTTCCCTCTGCTTATTCAGATCTGCGAACCCTGAAACCCTAACGTTGGGCCTCTTAAGTTTTGTTTTGATCTCTTCGATTCGATAGGGAATTCATCGAATCAAGAGCTCAAAAAGCCATGGGCGATTTTAATCTCGCTCTCGTCATCGTTGCCATTGTTGTCTGCGTCATCGTCTTCATCTTCAATGTCTACTTGCTCGTCAATTATCAGCACCCCGACGACGCTAACCAGGCCTACTTCCCCAAATTCGTCGTCGTTTTGGGTCTCTCTATCGCCTTGATTTCCATTCTCATGTTACCGGCGGACGTGGCGAACCGGCAGGCGTGCCGGCACGCCTTGTACAATGGCGCGTGTCATCTCACCTTGCCGATGAAGGATCTGTGGCTCGCGGTCTACATTATCGACGCTGTGCTCGTGTTCTTCGTCATCCCCTTCTCGATGTTCTACTACGAAGGAGACCAAGACAAGTAGGTAGTTTCGGATAGTTGTATTAATGTTGCATTTTTGAATATGAAATCTTCCGTCTGAGCTTTTTTTTTTTTTTTTTAAAATTCTGTAATCTGCTACGAATGTTTAATTGATGATCCATATTTGTGGTTGTGGTTCTGTAATTTGCGTGCAGGACTATTGGCCAACGGATTAAGAGCGCGCTGTTGTGGATGGTCACTACGGCTGTCGTGTGCGCACTCGTTCTGGGTATCTTATATGGTAAGTTCAAGTTTACCCTCTCCTTCCCGTTGTATCCTCTTCCCTTCCTCTGTGTGTTGGGGGTAGAACTAAATCAGACTGCTGTTTACGCGGCAGTTTAACGATGTTTTCAGGACTAAACTGGTTCTGTTTTGTTTATAATGTAGTAGCTATTATCTCTGTTTTTGCTGGGTTGCACTAACTTCGTTTGTCATTTGTCAATATTGGGTGGTTGGATATGTTTGATGATCATTGTGGTAGAGTAGCCTTTTTACATGAAGCGCAGTTAGTATGTGATTAATGTATGTAAGCTAATAATCAGAACTAGAAAAGACTGGAAGCTGTTCTGAGGGATCCTAAGTTAAGGTATTAAAGAAGGGACTTTTCTTTCTGTTATTTATATGAAAAATTTGAGCTTCATCCGGTCAAGAAAATTTTTTTTCAAAGTGGATTACTTGTAGCAAAAAGGGGCTGCATATCATCAAGGAAAATTACAATTGGAGTTGCGTTTTGTAGTAATAATTTGGAGTTTCTATTAGTGAATCCATGTTGGGCATTTTTGGATTTGTAACTTAGAATTTTAGGATGGACTGGCTAGAGTGATTCTTCGGTAGCACAGTTCAAGAAGAAGAAGAATAAGAAGAAGTATTACTTGATTTGTCAATAAAAACAAAAATGTCTTATTTCTTTTACAGAAATCACTTAGACACAACTTGACATTAACATAGTTTGGAATTGGAAGATCGTAACATATACTTAGAAGCTTTATTACATTAAAAACTGTTCTAGCTGTTGTTGGAAGAGTTGTTTTGTTTTCTTTGTAATGATTGCTGATGCAAATGTTTGATTTTGAGAAAGTAAGGGGGAAAAATAAGTAGTCTATGTTATATACATTGGAATACCTTTCTGGTCCCTTTAATTTATATATATATTGCTCTTATTAGTTATTATCAATATTTGTTTTAGGATTTCAAATGTATCTAAATTGAAGGATATTATATCTTGTAAAGGTTGACAACCATGGTCATGGATCGATATTAAATGATTTGGATTTACAAAACGTCTTTCATGCATGCATTGCTATATATATATATATATATATATATATATATACATATAATATTACCTAGTTAATAAATAGAAGAGTACTATGACTCTAGATGGAAAATAATATACTCTGTGAAATCTGACTGCTCGATGGTATCTATCATGCCGTTATGTGAGATTTAACCTGTATTTGACTGTGCTTTTATCCTTTGAGTGATATATCAGGGCTGGTTGGGAAGGTGGACTTTACTGTCAGGCATCTTTCATCATCCACAACTTCATTTCCTAGCTCATGGGACTTCTCTATTAATCAACCATGTATTGGAAATGGTGTCCATCAGGTCGTAATATTCTATAGTTCAGTTTTTGATAATTTTTGTTGGTTTTAGGAGCAACTTTTTGCCCTTTCTCATTCTGCTCCTTTTCTCCTTGTCCTAAAAACAGTGCTCTGCCTACTCTGCTAGTGCTTCATCAGAGAAAACCTGGACCATGCGAACTACCTTTCCAGAATATGTTGTTGCACTTGCTACTATTGTTGGATCTGTGCTCTTTGCTGTAAGCTCACTTTTAATGAAATTTTATTACAAAGTTAAAATTCCTGTTTCATCTTCAGCCTAAGTAACGGGCACGATAGCATAAGCTACCCCCTTTTTCTCTCTGTCTTCTTGTTTTCTTTTTTTGAGGAAAGTACTTTCTTTTTGTTATTACTTTTATTGCAAGTGTGCGAGTAAAGAAATTGTGTTCCTCTTGTATCTTAGGCTCCTTGTGGGTGAAAGTTATCTCATTTTATTACTTTAGAAAATTTTTTCTCTTATAAGGGACTAAATGCAGCTCTTCATCTGGTTTTGCATTATGATATTTTTCCAACTTATGCAACAATAAATATTAATTTGTCCTTTTCACCATTCAATCCAGATATTTGGTGGCGTTGGCATTGCTTGTCTGCCATTGGGACTTATATTTTCATTTATCCGGCGTCCAAAGGCTGTTATTACTCGCTCACAGTATATCAAGGTGCTATGTAGTTCTATGGAAGAGGACTTATGAAATGGTTGATTGTACATGCTTCTTTTTTATGCTATATATTTATGGTTTGTTTGTTTGGCTGCATTAGGAAGCAACTGAACTGGGTAAAAAAGCAAGAGAATTAAAGAAAGCTGCTGAGGCCCTTCATCAGGAAGAAAGAAGTGGTTCAAAGGGTAGAAAATTTCGTAAAAATATGAAGGCAGTAGAAAAGGTAACAAATATTGGTGATTTAGTGGTAGTATTTACTATTTTTATTATATATATGTATCTGCCATGCAACTATTCTTTTCATTGTATCATGTGGATACTCTTGTTGGAATAAGCATTGTTTATCCTTGTAATAGTTTGTGATGTTCTAACTGTTTACTTATCTATTTTTGCTTAATTTTCCAGGAGGTTTTTCAATTAGAAGAAGATGTAAAGCTTCTTGAAGAGATGTATCCACAAGGGGAAAAGGTAGACAATCAACATTGTTACTTTTTGAGTGCTAGGCAAAAACTGTTTATTATTTGAAATCATATAGATCCTACTCAAATGCAGGCTGAGACAGCTTGGGCACTAACAGTTCTTGGGTATCTGGCAAAACTTGTGTTGGGAATTTTAGGGTAAGTAGTTATATAGTGCAACCAGAAGTTTAAGAAATGCTTGATGCTGGATAATGCATTCATGCACTTGTACATGGTTTTGCAACGTTGCTTCTTTTGATTCTGTAGCTTGTGGTTTTTCTTTACCTGCTTAAGGGAGGAAATGGTTTTGCTAAAGTTTTTGACTTTTTCTTGTACCAAACTATATAGTTTGTAGCTTATAATTAAAAAGGTCTTTGCTGGCTAAAATTCTGCTGATGCCCTTACCGATTGACCTACAGTACTATAATTGGTTACAGAAGGGACCTTAGATCTATAGGACAATAAGCCACTGGTGGTAGGCCTATAAACCTATAATCCCACTCTCCTTACCAAACACACACAGAAAGCCATATCCTCCATAAATGAAGACAGAAAAGCTAATTCATTTCATTGAAGAGGTAAAGAGTCTTTATATATATTAAAGAAAAGGTTAAGAGTCTATAGGAAAAATAAGGAAGAGAAGAACCAATGATGGATCTAATGATGTAGTTGATAACAACCAACCTACCTTCTGTAGCTGGTGATGCATGCTGATACTGATTGTTTATCTCAATTGAATATGTTAAAGGCAGCCACAAATTTTACCTTTGTGTCATTTCTTGTAGACTTACAGTTATTGGATGAGATTGAAGACTAATTAAATTTACAAATTGCAATATCTCTGGGGATGTACAAATAAGCTTTATGTTTCTCTTATTATAACAGGTTTGCATGTGAAAAGATGCGTGAGATGGTGACGTTCTATCAAATTATGCATTCTGGACTTAAGTTAGAGTTAACATTCTGAGATATTATGCTTGTTACTGTTAAATGCATGGTGTTTAGGATAATTTTCTTCTTTTATTTTTGAACCTACATTAATTGGATAGGAATGTGAGTTATGCATGTTGTAACTTTTTTCTGTTTAACACTTTAACTGGCCCTTTTTTCCCCCTTTATTCGGGTTTGCTTAGCAAAGAGGGTATTACATATTTTGTTATTGTGTTTATTTTATTTATTTTTATTTAGCTGTGTGTGTTAGTTATCCGGGTTTCAATGCATTATGTTCAATTTAGATTCAGGAGAATATTCTTTGCAGTTAATTATCATGGACAACATTATTCTTGTTCTTTTCTCCATAAGCAGGACTGCTTATACTTGCAGGCATTATGTTTTATATATGAATAATCTGATATCTGAAAACTGTACCAGGTTGATCGTTTCAGTGGCATGGATTGCTCATATCATTATATATCTATTAATTGATCCTCCTCTTTCTCCATTCCTCAATGAAGTTTTCATCAAGCTGGATGATATTTGGGGTTCGTTAGGATACTCACTTTTTCCCCCTTTTACCCACCAGCTTTTTATAATTATTGATACCATATGTTTTAGTTTTCTTTGTTATTGTAGCTAATTTTTATATTCTGCTCCACTGTCAGGTCTTCTGGGTACCGTAGCATTTGCATTTTTCTGCTTCTACCTTCTCCTTGCTGTGATTGCTGGTGCTACGATGCTTGGGCTCCGACTAGTTTTCATTACTATTCATCCCATGAAGTAATTGATTTGTTCTGTCAGATTTATCATTTTTCATCGCTTTAATAATGTATTGGTTGCTTGATGCTTTTATTTCTTATGATTTGAGTTTTCTTTTGGCAGGTGGGGAGCCACTCTGATGAACTCCTTCCTGTTTAATGTGGGGCTTATCCTTCTTTGCTCCATTAGGTCAGTCTAGCCAACACTACATTTCCAAGTGGGATGATATGTGTATAAATCTATTAATCAATATCACTATTGCAAGTGATTCAACATTTTTGTTAAAATTTTATACTTTTGAGCATGATTTTAAAGTTCAAAATATTTCCGTCTATTTTTCTTTGTTTACATACTAGGAGCGTGTAAGTTCAAAGGATTGTAAATTTGAAGTGGTGATACTTTTTGACTTTGAAAATTTCCTTCAGATTTTAGAATTTGAATGAACAAAGGAAATTATTTCATTGTTCGGATACTATTATGATTTTTAGTAAAAGCATTTATTATGCCGTCAAGTCAATGTCATGCTATTTCATTGTTGCTGAAAATTCTACGGTTTTGCTTTCACAGTGTTATCCAGTTCTGTTCCACAGCATTTGCCTACTACGCACAAGCCACTGCAGCACAGGAAATATTTGGCCACACTTTGCAGTCTCTTCGTGGAATTAAATATTTATACAAGTGAGTTGAGCTGGATCTTTCCTCAATCCCCAACCTCCAATAGGGGCAAAAGAGGAACCTTTGTTGTCTAGCCTGTAAATTTAGACCCCAATGGGAAGGCCCTTCTTTTTCTCCCTCTGTGGTTGAGGTTCAACTACCTATATGATTCCCACGAGTTTCTTACGTTAAATATTTGAGTTAAGATGGTACTTGTTTCGTATTATTTGGTTGTAATTTCATTTATGCTTTGCTGATATAGTTGATTCACTGGTTGTCTCTTTACAGGTACAACGTATTTCAGATTGCTTTTGTTGTATTGGCTGGATTGACCTTTATATATTATGCTGCCTTTGTAAGTTCTCTTCTTTTTTTTTTTTTTCTCCTTTTTGTCAATTATTATTCGTGCTGATACTGATGGGTCAATTTGGAAATAAATCAGGGATGGAAAAGAAGAAAGCCTAGTGGCAAGTTCCAATTGTCTACATGAGGTATGGTTTAGCCTGGAAGAGTCTTTTGGAGGGAGCCATCGGGGGGTTTCTTGTCTTATCATCTCATTTGGAGTGATCTGTATATTCGGATGTGTTTTGGCCTAGTTTTGTTTGCTGTTGAAAGCTCTATAGAGTAGGCCGATAATTGTCCGAGTGTAGTCATAGCTGAATCTTATTGTGGTGGGTGCAGGTGCTGCCACTATGGTCGTTGCTTCTTACCACTCCCTTGTATGTATTATTCCTTTGTTTGATTTGTGTTACACATTTTTTCTGAGAATATAATTGAAGGTGTCATGTGAAAGAGAGACAAACGGGTTTTTTAACACTTTGATGTATTGCAAACCCTTGCCAAATAGAAATTTGTGTATGAGCCAGTGTTTCACCAACTACTCTGCCTGTATCTAACTTCACTCGTTTCTTTAAACAGGCTTCTTGTGTTTATTTGTGCAATAGAGACTTGATTTATTTATTGCTCCTGCCTGCTTTTAGTTTCTATTTAAGAAAAAATTAGTTGTAGTTTTTATATGTTTATCATCAAATTTTTTAATAAAAAATTGACGTGTATAATTTATATAGTTTATCTCTTTATGATTGACTTTTTTATTATAAAATTTACAGATTTTATTTTAATTAAAAAACTTGGTAACAAAGAAATAAAAATTATATATAATCTAATATCTTTTATTTAACCTGATTAAATTTGTAAACTTGAGCCAGAATGGCCCATCCTTGCATTGGATTTGGTCGGTTCGTTTAGTTGGGCCGACTTAATCCCGGAATGTAAAAATGCAATTCATAGCTTCTGCCTACATATAATTTGCAGAAGTTCTTGCATATATGTTTTAGCTAGTAAATAACAATGCGTCTATGACTAATCGCTTGTATGAAAGTTATTAGTGTTCATTATTCAAGTTGGCCAAAAAAGATATGAAGAAAAAATTAAAGAGGGCCTCCTGATTTAGAATAATCGCGTGAAAGTATTGGATATGTGGATTACTCGTTTATAATATTGGCGTAAGTTATGTGCTATACAATGTCAAGGTCATCGATCATACTGGCGTTAGTGTGGGTACTTCTCGAATCTCGATAATTATTAATTACAGTACGTGTAAATGGGTCATTATTTTTCTTCTTTTCTGGGTCTGAGTTAGGGCATGCATTGTACAGGTCTATTTAAGATATCCTTTTCGACCTGGTTTTTTGGTTCTTGATAAAGAATATTTAAAGATACATTTTGTTAAAAAAAAATATAGAAATGAAAAAAAAATACAGTTTAGGTTTTTGTTTATTCTGTTTCGGCTAAAATTTTTAATTTAATATATAAGTTCTATTTGAATTTAATTTGAGTCAAATATAATTTTAGTTTCATATATTTTTGTTAGTCAAAATTTTAAATTGTAAACCAAGCATTTAAATTTGAATTGTGGTTTCATAGGACTAGGAGAATTAAGTGTCAAGGATTAAGACGAAAAAGAATTTTTTAAAATAGTTTAGTGAAATTCTTAAATTAAGAAAAAAAAAATAAAAGACTTACTCTAAACATATTAAGATCTAAATTTTTTTCTTCTTTTTTTAGTCAAGAATTTTACCTTTTTCTTTCTCTCTTACTTTAAAGATCAAAATACTATTAATACTTCTTAAAAGTTTAGAAACACCTTATTCCAAAGTGCAGCGTGCATAAAACTTGCCTAATGATTCTACAAACCAGAATGTATCTGACGGTCAGAAAATTTAAACTGATTATCAGTGAACTAATCCCACTCCATAGCTTCCGAGGAGGTCCAGTCAGAGACATTTGTAGTCGTCTTTCCATCTGAACTGAGAGGATCGTACGGTGAATCTTGTGCAAATTCAATTGGCATTGACTTCCAGTGAAGACTAGGCTCCCATTCTGCTTCTCTGAGTACCTTCAGTATTTCTTTCATCACTATCTTGCTCCCTTCAGATGACAGATGAATTCCATCCCTATGGAAATATCCAAACACCAACCAGACAAATCGAAGCGTGAAAATCATCATTTAAGTTTTTAATAAACATTCATCAATAGTTTCATGTACATCCTTTAGATTTGACATGTAAATGAAGTACAGGCCTACTATAACTTGTGCTGAAACTTCTTGATAATTTAGTCACAGAAGCTTCAATACCAGATCCATTGTTTGAACTCAAAAGCTTAAGCAATTAAGTTTATGATATTTTTTTGTTTGAGTTAAATTACTCTGTTTTGGCCATGAGAACTAACAAAATAATTTAGCAAGAAAATTTGAATTGTTTGTTAATTAAGGGTATATCATATATGTCAGTCACTTACGTGAAGCAAACATCCCGCCAGTCATCTCTTTTTTGGAGTGCAGACCAGAGATCAATGGCTTTCACATTTATTTCCCTGCACAACTCCAAACATGCTTCCGAATATATTCGACACGATTCATTTGTTCGTTTTGATTGCCCGAGCTGATCACTGCATTCATTTCAACTATTCACTCATCAGAATTTGGAATTGAAATGTAAATTCCAAAGAAATATGAAATTAATGCCAATCTTGACATATTTAAAAAGAAATTTAAACTTGACATAAGCCACTCTAACCTATATTCAGTTTAGCTATTGGTTTTGAGATTAAGACATTAGCTTTAACATTTCAGTCATTCCATTATTCAAGCTTAATCTCCAATAGGATAATAGTATTGGAAAAACAAGAGTGTTGAGAAAATAAGGACATCAGTTTGGGAGAAAAAGAAAGAAACCAAAAAAATTACAACTAAACAAACATACTTGTAACCTTTTGTTTTGAGGTAATATTTTCTTAACTCACAAGACTTTCCTTAATTCTTAATATCTCTTACCTGAGCGTTTCGGAGAGTAGTGCCTCATTGACGCAAGGAGCAGTGAGAAATATAATGCGAGTCTTATCTGAAAGGCTCTGGCCACCAATTAGCATATGTGTCAAGCATTGCAGCAATATCTCCACAATGATTTTTACAGTAATTTAGACCATTAATTTGTGATCAAATAGTAATTATTATTTTTCTCTCAGATTACTCTTCTTACCTAACACATGGCAGTAATGTGAAAATTTGAAAAAGAATATTTAAATTTTACATTAATTTTTAATTTCGTCTTTAACATTTTTTTACAGTAAATTTTGTTCATAAAATTTTAAATTGTAATTTATTTTATCTCATGATATAATATTGTCTAAATTATTAATAAAAAATAGTGACATAATATCTGACATAATATTAAAATATTAAACAAAAAATAAAATGTTGACTCATACTACTTTTAGAGATAATATTAAATATCACGTCACTATTTATAGTTACTAATTTAAATAATATTAGATTATATGATAAAATTATTGTAATTTAAAATTTTAAAAATAAAATTAAAAATTAATATAAAATTTAAAGTAATATAAATACTTTTTGCTGTGAATATCTTTTCTATATACATCTCACGAGGAAACAGAAAAATTGGATGACCAAGACATTATAAAGTGACAGTCCAGTATGAAGTATTGAATTGATTACCCTTAGATGGATAGCAATCTTCCTCATATTGTCAACGTACTCTTGGAGCGGTACATGCTGCCCAAGACCAGATGGGTCTGGAAGAATAGAATCATTTCCACCAAAGTACACAATAACCAAGGATGGTTGCACTGCAGCTTCCTGAGTTACACAAGACAACACGTTTGAGCAAGACTCAAATTAACCAATCATATTGTCCAAATCCAAGTCCAAAAATACATTATAATTTGAAGTGTTGTCATATTTAGTACTAGTGCCTATTAACCAGTACATCGATCTTGTTAATAATTTGTAAGCATATTCGTACTCAATAAGCGCGCACAAGATATTTTCAAACTAATTTCTAAATCTTGTCACTCGCTGGATAAGTTCAACATATAAGCATTGTTCATATAGTTGCTGATTACCTTAGGAAAAACTTGATCCAGAACCTCCAAAGCACGCCTTGAATTCCAACCAGAGTATCCTCGCAATATTACGTCTGCCTGTGTCATGCCAATATGTACAATTTCACTGAATTATTTTCCTTGTACATCAAATAATCACTCATATATTCAATCCCCTGTATTCTTATGTTGGTATACTGCTAGTCTAGATCCCTGAATTGGGGAATTAAATATATATATATATAAAAGAAAATTTTTCCAGATTTTTCCTTTTCGTTTCAATATCCCCAATCGAAAAACTGGATCCCATCCAAATTCAGTAACGGATATCCGAACATGCCCTAACATTAATCCAATCATCCTCTTTGAAAAGCAAAAGAAACCATAATCAAACACCAACCAACGATTACAGAAGAAGAAGAGGAAAGAGTACCTTGCGAGAATACAAGTGAGCTAGAATAGCACCCCAACCTTCATTGCTGAAACTGAGCTGAACAATGGAGGAACCAAACAGCACAAGCTGAGGCCTCACAGGTCCTACCATCTCTCTCTCTCTCTCTCACAAACACAAATCAATGAATATGGAATTGAATAAAGAAATCTTTCCTTTTCAATTGTTGCGTGAGTAGCCATGGCTCCATCTTTTCTTTTTTCCGTTTTTGGCTGTTTGTGTTGTGTGGATTACTGTTTCATTTATAAATTCAGATTCAGAATATGGTCCTTGAGGTTATGTTGACGTGGCACTAGTTGATTCGTTTTAAATTAAACTTTTCTCTCATGTTTTGTTGAAATCACCTATACTTAACATTTTATTAATTTTGATTAATTTGTTTTAAGTTATCAGAAATTTTACAATGGGAGTAAAATTCTTTCAATAATTTTTTTTTATTTATAAGATTTAAATTCAAACCTTCTTTAAAAAAATAGAAAATAATCTGTCTCTTATTATTAATGATTCTCTTTTTCAGTTTGCAAATATTTATTAAACAAGACGTCAACGAATTAATATTTACGGTACAAATAAAAAACATTAAATTGCAAAACGTTATTTAAGTTAGACGTTATGTAATTTATTTGTCGTTGCTTAAAAATTGATGGCTTTACTATTATACGCCTAAGTGTTTGCTCATTTGAAAATCCAAGGGAGAAATTTTGGCAAAATGAACAAATAAATAAAAATATTTCATAAATAATTAAACGAACGAAAAATATATTTTTGT
Source organism: Senna siamea (assembly GCA_031216115.1). NCBI lineage: Eukaryota > Viridiplantae > Streptophyta > Magnoliopsida > Fabales > Fabaceae > Senna > Senna siamea. Next base: position 21,562,065 of record CM062357.1, read on the forward strand.
TTTAATTTTTAAATAAAAATAATTATATTAAATAATAATGATATTAAATTTAATGAATAATTAATATTTCTAAAGGATCAAATATTATTTTTAAAATTCAGGGAACTAATATGTAATTAAGTTATTTTCTTGCAGTAATCAGTTCATAGACGCGCCCTTTCTCTCCCACCATCACTGCACTGCGCATCGAAAACAGAGGAGGAAGCTCTGTTTTGTGACGAACAAACAGGGCATTTCACAGGCAAGAGCGATTTGGCGACTGCGATGTTAGATTGAGAAGAAGAGAGAAAACAAGAAAACATGGTTGTTTCAGAGGATGAGTTCAATAGGCTTTTCAGAATCAGAAAGACGGTGATGCAAATGCTGAGGGATCGAGGCTATCTCGTTACGGACTTCGAGATTAACATTTCCTACAACGAATTCAGGCGTAAGTACTCTGAGCACATGAAGAGGGAGGACCTTGTTATCAATAAAGCTAAGAAAGATAAAAGCTCCGATCAGGTATTTATGTTTATTATTTAATCCCCTGTTCTGCCCTATTTCATAAACCTAGATAATGTATGTTCTTTCTGATTCCTCTTTTTCATTGTTTGCCTTTGTATCAGATCTACGTCTTCTTTCCTGAGGAATCTAAGGTCGGAGTTAAGACAATGAAGACGTACACTAACCGCATGAAATCGGAGAACGTATTCAGAGCGATATTGGTTGTTCAACAGAATTTGACTCCCTTTGCACGTACTTGTATTGCTGAAATATCTTCAAAATTTCACTTGGAGGTTTTTCAGGTGGCGTGATTGATTTGGTGATTTTCTAAGGTCAAGATGTAATTCTTGAGTTATAGCATTGGATTTCTGGTCTTGCATTCTCTCTTCCAAACTGTCTTGAGTGCCTTCTAATCCACTGAGTTGGTTTATATGTGAAATGAATTTTGCATGAATAGAAGATCGTTTCAGGAGCTCTTTTATGGGTCTGTTTTATTGTTCAGTTGTTGGATTGGAATATTAAAAAAAGAAGAAAAAAAATTTATTGCATTTAGTAGGCCTTGAAAGCTTGCTTTCTTTACTTAAACTTTATGTTTTTGTGTATGCTTTCATAATTTTTTAATATAATAGCTCCATTGGTACAGGAGGCAGAACTGCTGGTCAACATAAAAGAGCATGTTCTTATTCCTGAACATCAGGTGCTGACTGACGAAGAGAAGAAAACCTTACTTGAGAGATATACTGTGAAAGAAACTCAGGTGAGAATGTTAAAACCTAATTTTAATGCAAGTATTTTAAGGGCATCTTCTTGCCCTTGCATATGTTGTAGGATAGGGTTGCGTTTATTGCTTCCCTTAGGAGTAAGGCACATGGAAGTTTATAAGGGATTCTGCCCTTCAGATATGTCAGAATTGGAAAGTATTGCTATTCAAGCTAGCTTCTGTGGCTTTATCTTTGTCTTAATCTTTGGTTTTTATATTGATTTCCTTTTCTTGAGAGGATAATTTATCCTCTCGCCTAGTTGTAATTTTCCCTCATTTCAAAAGTTATTTCTTCATTTATTACCAAAAAGAAGAAAAAAAATGCTGATCCTGTCATTTGCGGTAACAAATTTTCTCTCAATTCTATCATGTTGGAAAAAGTCAGTGTCTGGGAAACTTTCTTCATAAAAAAGAAAGAAAAGACTTAGTATCTTTGGGATCTGATACTACACCGCTGCTCAAAACCTTAGGGGATCGACTCTATTACATAAGTGTATTCCTAACTTTTCTATAATGATATAAGTAAGCAGTTCTTATTGTATTGGCCCAAAACCTCGCTAATTGATCTTTACGGTGCTTCCTCTATCAATTAGATCTTCTATCCATAGAAAAAGTATCTAGGCATATCTATTTCTTCATATTTCGACTTCTATGAAGTTTCAAGAAAGCCCATTGCAACAAATGCTGCAAATGTAAGCGTTTTTCTAAGTTTCTTTAACGTACTCCTTATAAAATTCTTCGCTTTTACCATACTCGTTTTATATTTGTTTGTCCATTTTTAGTCAATTACGTATAGGTTATTTTGAGATATGCAAAGAGACTTGGGTGCCAAATCGTTGGGTTGCAAGTTTATCAAGTTAGATTCTGACCTGTTGGGTTTGCTAAGATTTTATTGCTGAGTAAATTCTGGTTGTTATATTCATGCTTCAGGGATGAAGGAATCATATTGCTGTCTGTATAGTATACTAGGATTAATATTAAGAAAACAAAAGAATCTTAAATGCTAAGAGGTATTTTCGTAATGCTCATGTGATCTAAATAATTCATTGATTTTCACGCTTATAAAGCTTCTTTTGTTTCTTTGAACTTGCCCTGTGAAGTTCTAAACTTTCTGTTGGAAATGGAAGCCGTCTAATGAACGTGTGCATTGTAACTAATGCTTTGTGCTCAGTATTGTCGTTATAGTCCTTATGAAATGCTGTCTATTATCTGTTTTATTAGCCACAAATCTCTTCAGATGCTGATATTGTAGTTTATCCCTCTTAATTTTCAGCTTCCTAGAATCCAGGTTACTGATCCGATTGCTAGATATTATGGACTGAAACGTGGACTGGTTGTGAAGATAATCCGGCCGAGTGAAACTGCTGGCCGATATGTAACTTATCGATATGTTGTATAAGTAACTTGTTAATTTTATTAAGTTATTATGTTTGGATTGAAGAAATTAGAGAAGGGAAGGCAAGTAGGCAAGTAAATGTTTAATTTAAGACATTTCTTTTCCTCTAGTTCTAGATCAAATCCCTTGCTCACTTTGCTTCTCCATTCTTTTTTATTCAATATCCCTTCCTAAGCCGCCTGTGCTTCATGGTTCCTGCTTTCTTCTCTCATTCTTTTGATGAGAGATCTTACAATGAACACAGTCCGCGTGCAATAAAATCATTTTTTGTACAATTTTTTATTGTTTGCTTGTTAATTGTTATATCAAGAATTCTCAATAATTGGCTTGCCTTTCCTTTTCCTATATATTTTGTTAAAGCCAGTTGACTTGTAATCTTTTGGGTTTGGCCACATACAATATAGAATTCTAGACAAGTCACTGGCTTCTCAACATCTAGTTTGATTTTAAGGTCTCATTTAATGCGCCACATAGTGCATCTGGCAAGCTATGAAATAGGAACTTCAACAACGGATAGGTATATTTTGATTGAGAAGAATGGAAAGGTATGAAAAAGAAGGAAATTAAAATTTTAAATTTGATATTTTATTTAATTTGTATTTAAATTTAACAATTTTTTCTTGTTCATTTAATCTAATTTTATCAATGCAAACATATTTTCAGGATAAAAAATATTAAATTTAAATCTAAATTAAAAAAATATCAAATATGAAATTTCACAGTCTTACTCTTTCTTGCTCATAAATAAAATACTCCTTATTCCAAAAAATGCACCTTGATACCTATGTGATCCTTGCCTAAGGACCCTCCAATTGAGAATGTATGTAACGGTGGGAAAATTTAACCTAATTATCCGTAAACTAATCCCACTCAGTAGATTCGGTCCAGGTCCATCCAGAGACATTTATATTCTTTCCATCTGAACCCACTGGATCATACGGTGAATCTTGTGCAAATTCATTTGGCATTGACTTCCAAAACAGACTTGGTTCCCACTCTGCTTCCTTGATGGTATTCACTATTTCCTTCGCTACCATCTTGTTCCCTTCGGATGACAGATGAACTCCATCCCTGAGCGAAATGTCCAAAAACCAAACAAACAAGGACTAAATTAAAAAGTTCTTAAAATTATAACCATTCAATTACAAATTTTTAAATTATAAAGACTAAATTAAAAATTAAAATATATCATACATGTCATATAAACTTACGTGAAGCAAACGTCCATCCAGTCTTCTCTTTTCTGAAGTGCAGACCAGAGATCAATGGCTTTCACATTCGTCTCCTTGCATGCCTCCAAACATGCTTCTGAATATATTCGACACAATTCATTTGATCGTCCTGAGTCTCCTGTATGCCCATATTTCCTACATTAATTCATTTCAACTATTTAGGGAAGGACAGTTAGTACATGTTGACATATGAAGAAGAAAGTTCAACTACTAGTTTGACATTACAGCCATACCACTATTCAAGCTTAATCTCGAGTACATTGAGAAGAAATAGAGTTAGTATTAGAGTTCATTTCTAGTACTACCCAATATTCAATACTACATTAATTAATATTTTAACATATAATTTAATTTAATTTAAATAAAATTTATATAATTTATTTTAAGATTTTGGTTTACTTAAATATTAACTTTTAAGTAAACATCATTTATTTATACAAATATAAATAATAGTACTGAAGTTTTCAACACTATTATGGTATTACAAATATTTCCTTAATATTAGGAGATGATACACAAATGTTGTTTGTGTCACAATTCATGCAATAATTGTTTTATTATAACTAATAACATATTAGATTTATATATAATTTTTTATATTTTTATTATAAATTTTTTTAATAAAAATAAAGTATATAATTTTTTTTTTAAAAATAAATTATATAAACAATATACGGATCATTTTTTGATTAAAAATTTAATAATAAAAATATAAAAACGACCCCTAAAATTTTTTCACGCATAATAGTGCAGGCATCAATATTGTTACAATGAAAATTAAACAAACAGTAAAAACCTGAGCGTCGCGCAGAGTTGCTCCTCATTGATGGGAGGATTAGTGAGAAATATAATGCGAATCTTCTCCGAAAGGCCCTGGCCACAATATATATATAAAATGAATGCATATTATATATAAAAAAATATAAAATAGTAATTATTTATTTTTACAGAATATTTTATCAAATTTGAAGTGTTAATAGTATAATTTTTAAAATTAATGGAATTTGCTGAATCAAAATTAGAGTATAAAGTGAGAATGCAGAATATTCTTTGCAGGGGTCGGATTTCTAGTTTCTTCGATTTTGTTGTACTGTTTCTGGTTTTTTCTGTCTTGTTTCTGGGCTTTGCTCTGTTGCTCAGTTGTATTTCTGATTCCTTGGTTTGTGGTTAATAAAATCATTTGTTTCTGGCCCAAAAAAAGAAAATTAAGATTACCTTTAAATGAGCAGCAATCTTCTTCATATTGTCAGTGTACTCTTGGACAGGTACATGAGGACCTAAACCAGATGGGTGTGGAACTGTAGAATCATTTCCACCAAAGTACACAATTACCAAGCATGGTTGAACAGCAGCTTCCTGATTAATTACACAATACAACATGTTTGAATAATTAACACTCAGATTAATCAATCATATAGATTAATCTGCATATTGATTAAACACAAAATAGCTATGGGTTTTAAGTATTAGTGCAGATTACCTTTGGAAAAACTTGATCAAGAACCTCCAAAGCTCGCCTTGAATTCCATCCAGCGTATCCTCGCAAAATTATGTCTGCCTATATATATATATGGATAAGATTTCTCAGGTCAGAAAATAAAATAATGATATTATGTAAATAGAGATAAGCACGAAACACAATATAAAATTTAATTATGATGTCTGAGTCTCAATCAATCAATCTTGTGTTTATTTTTTTAAAATAAAATCATGTTATTTTTTTCAAAAATAAATAGAAAAAATGATTTATCCAAAATATAAAGGAAGAAACTTGCTTAGAAAATCTTCCGTTAACTTCCAACGAAACAAATCAATCTCTTTCCTAGTTTCCTTTCATTTTCTTATCCTTAATCCAAAAAAAGAAAAAGGAAAACTCTTTCCATATATATATATTGTCCAATCCAATCAACCTTTCATAAACAAAAAAAACCATATATATTATCAATCACCAAAATATAAAAGAAGAAGATCATGAGGATGATGAAGAAGAAGAAGTACCTTGCGAGCATACAAGTCAGAAAGAATGGAACCCCAACCTCCATCTCTATAGCTGAGTTGAACAACAGAGGAACCAAACAGCACAAACTGTGGCCTCACGACTCCCACCATCTTTCTCTCTCCTCTCACTCACCTGCACTTACAATTACAAAAATTTATAGGACTGCAGGTACAATATTTATTTTTTTATTTGATCTGCTTTGAGTTCTTTATTTTTAAATTTAAAGCAAATTATACAAATTTTTGAAACTCAGAATAAAATTATTATATTAAAAATAAAATCATAATCTTATTCTATATAAAATATTATTTTGGTAGAAAAAAATAAAATAAATGGGATATAAGTATAATTTAGTTAAATTTTAGGGAAATTTTGCGTAATTTACTCCAATTGTAAAGTTGCTCTTAACTTATTTTCAATCATGACGCAACTTGATCGTGGTTTGACAAAAGTAGGGGAGATGTAAATAATTTAGTCAAAGTTAGTTTAGTTTTGTTGAGCAAAAAAAGTTAGTTTAATTAAGTTAATCTTAACTTATTTTTCAGTCATAATGCATCTTTATCAGATTGCACGTCATTAATTCTTTGATATTTAAATTTTAATTTGATGTAAATTAGATAGAGTTTTTAAATTTTTAAATCCTTTATTTTTACATTGTTTTATTATTAAAACTTCTTTAAACTTAATATATATTAAATTAAGAAAACCTCAATATGTATAACTATGTTTTAAAATCTAACAACAGACGGGAATGAATCATTTAAAATAAAAGAGGTAAAATTTTTAAAATAAAAAAATTATAATTTTTATTATAAATAAAATTTATTATTTAATTAATTTTATATCTAGTTCATACCATATTTAAATTCATTGTACAGAGATCCAAATTCCAAAAAGGGATGAAAATGTCAACTGCAAAGAGACAACGGATGGTGGGCAAGTTGGTCATTCGCTACGTCCATTGCTTTCACGCATGTGGAGAATGAGAAAAAATTTCTGTCTAATTTTTAATATTCTTATAAATAAGAAAAAATTAGAGCAAAATAAGATTGAGACAGTGGCGCAAACGGTGAGAAAAAGTAGAAAGGATTGAGGGAGAGAATAAAAAAAAATGTGAGTGGGAGAAAAATAAATGTATATTTTAAAAGTAAAAAAAATTAATCTTTTTTATTATAAACTTTGTTCACAGAAAGACTTCTTCCAATAAAAAAGTGACACATGGCGAGGGCATGCGTCAAATCACTAAAATAAATGAAGATTCTTTCCAAATTTAAATTCGAAGTACAGAGATCCAAATTCCTAAAAAGATTGAAAATGCCAACTGTAAAGAGATGAGAGTTAATTTAATTAATTTGAGTTAATTGAAATGAGAGTAAAATTCCTTCGATAAAAATGTCCTCATAAATAAACTTATATATGAGATTTTGTTTTTTAAAAAAGTGAAATAACTAATATCACGATTTTACATTATAAAGCTGGGCTACACAGTGTAATTGTGCCAAAATATTGGTATATGACATATAAACATAACTAGAGGTTTAATATATATAAAAGTGTATGTTAATTTTTTTAATTTTTAAAATAAAATATAAAAATAATTATTATATTTGTTATAATTTTTTATTTTTCCTTCATATCATAAATTTTATTTTGTATAATATTATATAAAATACATTTTTTGAGATCAATAATTAAAATTTTTTAAAATTATTATAATATGGATAATATATATTAAGGGATTTACATGTGCAAAATATGCTAATTTTATATATATTGAAAACTCCACTCATTGGGGGTGTGTGCTTTTTTACTTTTTTTCTAGTGATAGTGCTTTCTTGGTATTGGATTTTAGTTTTCTTTTAATTTATGGTTAAGAGATGTTTTTGATTGTTTTCTCTATTGTTCCTAGCTTTTATTGTATCTTTTACTTTTAATTAGTAAATAAAAATTACATGTGTAATTCGTGGATATATTTAACAACATAATATTTATATGATAATATACTTGTAATTAAATAAATAATATTTACAAAATTATTATAATTGTAGTTAGATCTTGTCAACATCCTTAAATTCTGCAATTTGCATGATTTCTTCAATCTTGATCTTAACTAACTTTTTTCAAATCATGTTGGTCTCCATTAATTGGCATGATATATTAAATTATAATATTTATGATATCTAAATTTTAAAATCAGGATATTCATATACTATGCTTTAAGATATAATAATATGTATGATTTCTATATTTTTTATAATAATTGGTTATACCTTTTTTTATGGAATAATTGTTTATACATTAATTAGGTGTCAATGATGTAAACTATGAAATGTTTAGTTGCACATGATAACCAATATCACATTGTTCTTGAATTTTCAAACATATCTTTTAGGTTTAAGTATATTATATCTTTTAAAAAAAATAGAAGTTAAACAGCTTCTCATTTTCTCATAAATCATAACTTCTTTTCTTATAACTCTTCACTCTCTCATATTCTGTATATACATATTTTAAAAGATTCAATATATGAAATATTTAAAATTACTATAATATAAATTAAAAAAATACTCATATTATTATTAAAAAATAAAATTTTAGATCCTATTTGAATGTTATTTTATTTTTTATTCTTTAAAATTATTTTATAAAATTAGTTATGATAATTTATACCAATATTATTTTTATGTATTTACATACATGTTCTTAATAAAAAGATTTATTTTTGTATTTTTTATTTTAAAAAATTAGAGTTCAAAATATCTTTTAATTATTTTATATTTTTTGTTGTCAAAACACATTTTTCTTCTTTTATGTCAAAAAAATAATTCAATTTTTTTATTTTTAAAAACTGCATTCAAACACCCTTAGTTTTTTTTTTTTTTTTCTAATTGGAGGAAAGTTTTGGAGAGAAAGAAAAGGGAAAAGAAGGAAATGTATTAACTTTAATTTTATTTGTTTCTCAAAATTTTAAATAAGAAAGAATTGTAATATTTTATTTTAACTCTCCTTAACTTATTTTATTTGTTAATTTTAATTATTTTAAATTAGAGGAGTTTGGAGGATCTAAACAAAGGGAGGAGAAACTGTAACTTAACATTTTCTTTCCTCTCCTTCCCCTTCCCTTAATTTTTTCTCCTTCTCTTTCCCTCCTCATTCCTAAATAAACTCTTAGGGGGGAGTTTGGTACATAGAAAATTTTTTTATTCCTAGGAACAGGAATTATGAAAAACTTGTTTAGTTTACTTAAACATTCCTACATTTGGTTCAATTTCAATATGCTCGTGAATATTTTTTAAGATCGAATACCAAACGTTCTCTTAAAATAAGGAGGGGAAGGGAAGGGGAGGAAATGGAGGGAAAGGAAGGAAAGATTAAGTAATAGTTTCTCATCTCCTTGTTTATATCCTCCAAACTCCTTTTAATTTAAAGTAATTAAAATTAACAAAGAGAGAATGTTAAGGAGGGTTAACATAAAATCTTTTAATTCATTTTCCTTCAACATTTTAACAATCAAATAAGGAAAATATTATTAAATTCTTTTCCCTTTCCTTCCTTTCTCTTTTAGTTTTTCCCTCCCTAAAATACCCTAATGGTGTGTTTGGGAATGAAGAGGGAAGGGAAAGATGAAAAATTTAAGAGGAAGGAAAGGGGAGAAAAAGAAAGATTAAGTGAATGTTTCTCTTCCTTTTATTTGAATCTTTCAAAATCTCTCAATTTGAGATAGTTAAAATTAACAAATACAGAAAGTTAAGGAGTTGGATTAACATAAAATTTTTTAATTTCTTTTACTCCAAAATTTTAACAATCAAACAAGAGAAATGTTAGTACATTTCCTTCCATTCTCTTCCCTTTCCTTTCAAAATCCCCCTCCTAGGAATGAGGAGGGGAAAGGAAGAGAAAGAATTGAAAGGAAAGGGAAAGGGAGGAAAGGAAAGGTTATGTGATGATATCTCATCTATTTGTTTGAATCTTTTAAACTCTTTCAATTTAAAGTAATTAAAATTAACAAAAAGAGAGGGTTAAGGAAGATGAACATAAAATCCTCTCATTTCTTTTCTTTCAAAATTTTAAGAATCAAATAAGGAGAATGTAACTAAATTATCTTCTCTTCCCTTCCTCTCTATTTTCCATCTCCCAATAAGGGAAGGAAGGAAAGGAGAGAGATTGAAGGGAATCAGAAGGATAGGGAAGGAAATGTTAAATAATAGTTTCTCTTTCCCTTGTTTGGATCCTCCAAACTTTCTTAATTTAAGATAATTAAAGTTAACAAAGAGGTAAAGTTAAAGAGAGTTAATATAAAATCTTCTAATTTCTTTCCCTTTAAAATTTTAAGAAAGAAACAAAAAGAATGATAATACATTTTCTTCCCTTCCAAACACACCATAAATGTCTATTTGGAAATGAGAAGGGAAAGGGAAGAAGAGGAATTAAGGGAAATGGAAGGAAAAAAAAAAGAAAATGTTAAGTTATAGTTTCTCTTTCTTTTGTTTGGATCCTCTAAATTTTCTTAATTTGGGATAATTAAAATTAACAAAGAAAAAGGGTTAAAGAGGGTTAATCTAAAATCCTCAAATTCTTTTCCCTTTGAAATTTTAAGAAACAAACAAAGGGAAGGTTTCTACATTTCCTTCCCTTCCCTTCCCCTCTAAAATCCTCCTTTCATTCCTTAACTCTTTTTCTTTATTAATTTTAATTACCTCAAATTGAGAGAATTTAGAGGATCCAAATAAGAAAAAAAATTACCACTTAACCTTTTTTTAAGGTGTGTTTGGGAATGAGGAGGGGAAGGAAAGGACAAGAGTTAAAGGAAAAGAGAAGGTTGGGAGAAGGGGGGAAGGAAAGGTTAAGCGACAGTTTCCCATCCCTTTGTTTGGGTCCTCCAAACTCTTCTAATTTAGAATAATTAAAATTAACAAAGGAGGAAGGTTAAGAAATATTATCTTAAAATCCTCCAATTCTTTTTCCTCTAAAATTTTAAAAAACAAACAAGGGAAAAGTTTCTACATTTCTTTCCCTTCCCTTCCCTTCCTCTCCAAAATCCTCCTCCCAAACACACATTAAGGTAATTAAAATTAACAAAGGGAGAATGTTAATGAAGATTAATATAGAATCCTTAATTTTGTTCCCTTTCAAAAATTTTAAAACCAAACAAGAAAAAAGTTATTAACTTTCCTTCCCTTTCCCTTCATTTTTTTCTCCCAAACAAACTCTTAGGGTGTGTTTGGAAGGGCAATTTTAGAGGGAAAGGAAAGGGAAGGAAACGTATTATCATTTCCCTTATTTTTTTCTTAAAATTTTAGAGGAAAATAAATTAGAGAACTTTATATTAATTCTCTTTAACCTTTCTCCTTTGTTAATTTTAGTTACCTCAAATTGAGGTTGTTTGGAAGATTCAAACAAAAAAAAAAACCATCATTTAACTTTTTATTTCCTTCTCTTCCCTTTCCTTTCAACTCCTCATTCCTAAATAGAACCTTATGTTATGTTTGGTATTGGGGAGAAGAGGGAAAGGAAATGAATTGAAGGGAAAGGGAATAGAAGAAAATGAAAGGTTAAGTGATGATTTCTCTTCTTCTTGTTTGGATCTTCAAAAATTTTCTAATTCAAGGTAATTAAAATTAACAAACGGAGAATGTTAATGAAAATTCACTTAAAATCCTCTAATTTCTTCCCTTCCAAGATTTTAAAAAACAAACAAGGAAAAAATTAGTACATTTTCTTTCATTTCCTTCTCCTTCCCTCCAAAATTTTCCTCCCAAATTGGTAAAATGAGGAGGGGAGGGGTAGGAAAGGAAATGAATTAAAGGGAAAGAAAAGAGAAGAGAAATAAAGGTTAAGTGATGATTTCTTTTCTCCTTATTTAGATCTTTCAGACTTCTTTAATTTGGGATAATTAAAATTAACAAAGAGGAGCAATTAATATAAAATCCTTCAATTCTTTCTCTTTCAAAATTTTAAAAAACAAACAAGGGAAAGATTTTTACATTTCTTTTCCTTCCCTTCCCTTTCCCTCTAAAATCTCCCTCCCAAACACATCCTTAGGGTTTATTTAGGAATGAGGAAGGGAAGAAAAGGAGAGAAATTGAAGGGAAAGAAAATAAAGGATTAAGTGATAGTTTATCTTCTCCTTGTTTGAATCCTTCAAACTTCCCAAATTTAGAATAATTAAAATTAACAAATAGAAAATGTTAAAGAAGGTTAACATAAAATTCTCTAATTCTTTTCTTTTTAAAACTTTAAGAAATAAACAAGGAGAGTATTAATACATTTCCTTCTCTTTTCTTCTAAAATCCTCCTTCCAAACACACCTTTCTTAAAAGTAATGAATATAAAATTTGGATTATCTCTTGTTAGGAGTTAACAAGACATTCTCATGTAAAGAGATAAATAAACATAAATTTTTTTTGGTTGTATGTTTCATTTACATAGTAGATATCATAAATGTATAATATATTTTTACTCTATGTTTATCTCTTTTGGGGTCTGGATATTTTGCATTTGAAAAAAAATCTATTTATCTGCATTAAGATAAAGATAAAAAAAAAATTAGCCTATAATAATTCATTCAAGATAAATTTTTATCAATATGAGTTCATTATTTTTTTCTTTTTTTTAATATCGAAAACTACACAATTTCTTAAATGTAGATGATCCAAAATAAAAAAAGAACAAATGTGTAATAAGTTTGTTAATTTAGGAAATTAACTTCCGTATTCATTAATTTCTGGAGACTCAAGCTAATTAAACCTACCAAACTAAAGATCAAACCCTTAATTTAATCAAATGGAAAAGAGGGCAAAAAAAATCAATAAAATATAAAATTTGCCTAAATTATGAAAAATCATGAAAAAAAATTAGGGCAACAAAATCCTTGTCATGAGTTTTCTACTATACTTATAATTTGAAATTAAAATTTGAGTTTCATCCGAAGCATGTACCACGCTTTCTTCAAAGCACCCACAATCCCAAATGCCCATCCATTCTTCACCACAAATTTGATGCTCCTGAACTTGCACTTTGTCTCCATTTGATCTTTGGACATTGAAGCCGACAAAAGCAACCTAATGAAGAATTTTATTCTTTTTCACAAAATAAAATTTAGGAGTTAGATAAATTGTTCTACCTCCAAGATTTATAATAAGAAACACCAGCAAGAATTAGATCATTTTTTCTTCTTCATTTGAAGAAGCAGTTTGATTCTTCGAATCGGACATAATCGTACAAAATTCCTTCAAAATTCTAATTATCTTGCTATTTCCAATGTTTCTTATTTATGGCTTATTATTATTATTATTATTTTTATGGTCTATTTTTGTCTAATGCTTGTTTGTTACATGTTAGTGCAATGAGTTGGCGAATTGGGTGTAATAATGCAAAATGGGAAAAGAAACGAGTCTTATATGATTAGTCACATATTTACTATTTTTAATGTATTAATTTTCTGTTTGTGTAATTTATTTAATTTGTTGGTTGCAACTTGCAAGTCGTCCAGCTATTTTCACTATTTTTGTACTAAACAAATTCTATAGTTATTTATATGTTCTAGAGTGAACAACATTATTATGATAGTGCTTGAATTGTGATATTTAAATTTATTTTTTATGGGTCATTACTCACAATGTATTCATTAATATTTTTTTTAAAAAAATTTAAGTATAATTTTTATATCTTTATCATGAAATTTTTTAATTAAAAAATTAATAAATATAATTTATATAATTAATCTTTTTCATAATTTTAGTTTGTTTAAAATTTTTTTCATATATTTTATTTTTAGTAGAGAACTTAATAATAAAAGTATAAAGAAGTACATTTAAGTTTAGTGGATACTTTTCTATGAAGAACTAAATTCTTTCATTTAAAAATTAATTTCAAGATTTATTTGACTTTTTTTTAAAAACATTTTGAATTTATTTAGATAAAAGTATGTTCAAAACTAATTAATAACATCAAAATGAGCCGGATTGAGTCTACACATTTATTAAAGGATAAAATTTACTTTTTTTAAAAATATTTTTGTCATCAAAATATCTTACTAAAAAATTTATTAAAAGAGGACACTTCGATTTTTTTTTTTTAATCTCACATCTCATACTTAATTCTGATAACCCTCTATTAATCATTAAGTTTTTTAAAATTTTTTATAATATTGATTTGAATAATTTATATACTTATATTTATTTTAAACTAATTTATATTAATTTATATTTTATTTTTAATCTATTTTAAAACAGATCAAATAAGGTACTAAAACTAACATAATCTAGAATAACCGCCACCATCTCTTCCCAACCACCATTCTCGCCAACAAGACAACTCACTGATGAATTCACTTCCATCAATGGACCTTCCTTCCCGTCAGTATGCTCCAGGTTCTCTTCTTCTTCTTCTTCTTTTCTTCACATTTTTTTTAGCGTTTTCGAATTTCTCTGCATTTTCCTTTTTCTGTTTTCACTCTCTCACTTCCTCTTCTTCCCATTGTATCTAGAATGGCAGGTCCGCATTCCACTGAAACTCCTTCTTCTTCTTCCGCGGTTAATCAGAATGCTTCTGAAATTACTTTGTCGTCTTCGAGCACTTCGCAAGTCCGAGAAGAGGAAAATGGAATTGGGCATCCTCAGTTTCAGTCCCCTGAGTCTGAACTAGACGAGCATATGGCCATCATCTATGGAAGAGTCAATTGGGTTTCCGATAATGGATCTTCGATAGTGACGGATGATACCCGGTCATGCATCGTTCTCCTCTTCTCCTTTTGGTTATTCGGTACTAAACCTTGTTGATTTCAATTATGCATGAATAATCTACAATTTCATTGTATTCTTCATACTATTATTAGCTTAGTGCTGAAATTACTGTTTGATGTTACAGTTTCAATGACTATGATACTTGGGGTTTATGGGTCTATAAGCCTACTGCTTAGCCCCAATTCTTCCATTCTTCTCCAACCCAACCGTATATTCATTCAATCTATAAAGGTCAGTTACTAGTTACTACTTACTAGTATTCCCTTGCTGTTTAGATTATTTCCAACAGTACCTGGGCGTGTAATCCTGGTTTGTTCACATTAGGTAGAAAACTTGCATGAGTCAGAACCAGGAATTATGCTCTATGGTACATATGGATCTCCGTCTCTTGATGCCGTTACCACTTGGGAAGAAACTTTTAATGTATATATGCCACATTCTTCACGCAAGGCAAGTATGTTTTCATTCTCTTGTTTTTCTTACCCTATCATATTTATGATACTAAAGTTCTGATTTTAGTTAGTTGGCATTTAAATGCTGCATTTTAATACTTAAAAGCCTTATACTTATAGTTACGCTAATACTCCCCCTCCTCCCCAAACTTGTCTTCCCCAGGAATGGAAATATTACCTGAATAAAGGTTCTCAAGTGAATATTTCATATTACCTGAGCTCTAAGAACTCTTCTGTATATCTTGAAATTACAGAAGGTATGATTTCTTTAAGAGGTTGTTAATTATGTGTTTTTTTATTTTTGTTATTGTTAAAATTCTTTATCGTATAGTTATAAGACTTGCATTATTGTATGGTACTAAATGTTGGGCAATAAAAAGTTAACATAAATAAAAACTCAATGTCTCAGAAATGGGAATGATTATATTAGAGAGAAAGTTGGAGTTGCAATTTTCACAGAAAAATTGGTTGAAAAGTACTTTAGGTGGTTTGATCATATACAGAAGAGGCCATTAGAGATATAAAAGATAAACCAATAATTAAAGGTAGAGGAAGATAAAAAAAAATAATAAGAGAAATTACTAAGAAAAATTTACCTATTAATAACCTAACCATAAAAATGAACTAAGATAAAACATGTTAGTGTCGCTTGATCTATATAGGTAGCAACCAACCCCATCTAATGTGAAAATTGAAAAGACTTTTTTTGTTGTTATTGTATTGTGAAAATTCTTTATCAATAAAAATACTGCTTTCTTCACACAACTATCGGGTAATTGGTACACAGTTTGCATCAATAGAACTTCTGTTAGAAAATTCGTGGCTTTGATAGTGTGTTCACTATCCTTAAGGAAATTATGCCCCCACTATATTTGTAATGGTAGATTTCTTCTAGGATTTTACAAAGTCAAATCAATATTATAGTCAGCAAAATATTACAATATGCCAAGAACACATTTTTCTTGTTTTCATAAGAGAGAAGGAGATGAATATATTTTTTAGATCATAAAATTGTTTTATGAGACACAGATAATATACTATATCTGAATAAGCATAACCTTTAAACTTTAATAGTTACTTATAAGAAACTATCAAATAATTATTAATTAAATAATTAATATAAAATACTAATTATGTGGGATGATACATTTTAGGTCCAACGCTCAAGTGCCCATCTTTGACTAATATTAGTCAAATTAAGATCATATGTAGGTTTCGGAATTTTCTTTTCAAATTTTTCCTCAACTTATTTATATTAAATGATCTATTTATTATTTTTATATACTACTTCTACCTTTCATCTATTCAATGTGGGACTTTGTTAATCACTAACTATTCCAACAACTTTAACCACCTTATCTTTCCAATTTTGATATTGGCACTTGAATTTGTTTTGCTCCAACTCTGTTGGTATTTTATAAGAATCTTGAGCATAGTTGTTGCTTCTGCTGGGGTATGAGATTTGTATGAACAAACTTAAATTTACAGAGAAAACTAAAAGCTTATTATGATCTCGTTTGGACTCAAATATAGTCTACCATTTTTTTTTCCAATGCCAGGCAGGAGGTTCTCTGGTTACAGGTTTCCTTTATCTGCTTATTGCGTTCCCTTGAAAAATTACTTTCATCAGAAAATTATTCATTTTGTGAATAACTTTTTTGTTGTCTCTTTTACTTGGCTAATATACAGATAGACTTTCCTTTTTAACTTTGTTAGCAGAAGTCTTTTTGTTCTGCCAGGTTTCAATTCATGTCAAAATAAATGCATTAACAAGTTACAACATCACTTTCTTTTGGAAGTAACCTTGCGAAGTCCTGCTTGATTTTAGCTGACATCAAGACCAATGCATCTATGACATTATTCTACTTTGTTTATATTTTATCCTGCTATTGCATGTTCACCTGCAGTTATCATTTCATTTTACCAAATAATTGCAACCATAAATTCAGTGAGCATGCTATTCCGATGCCATTACTTGCAGGGGACGAGGGACCTACCCAGTGGCTTATTGACACAACATATCAAAATAGCACTCTCTCATGGAACTTAATCCAGGGTAAAATGGTGACAGGAAGCTATAACACTACTGATACTAGTCCTATATTGATGTGGATTACTGTTTCATTACAGGATCTGGTATGATTAAGCAGGACATATTTCGGTCTTCGAGCTATTATGTGGCATTGGGTAATTTGAATGAGAAGTTGGAGGTATTTCTGCAAGCCTTAACAGATTTGTTCTTCTTGTTGGCTTAACTAATTAGAATCTCAGGAAGGATTGAAAGGAACAGCTTTCATTTATTAGGCTGACAATTTTGACAGGTTGAGTCTTAAAAGTCTTCCATATGTGAGGTGCTTTCTTAGGAATGTCGGAAGTTCATTGCTTCCAATTGGTTCTCCTCACTCGCCTGTTATTGAAAATATTTTCTGAGCATTTTGCAATTTAAGAATCCTTACTTCATGATCTAAGTATTTAGATTGATAGGTACATATTCTTCTTTGTCTTTTTCTATTTCTTTCATTTCTGTTGTTTATCTAGTAGCAAGATCAATGTGTCTAAAGTAACAAGTAACCTACCCTGCTGCATAAAAGAAAGTGACTTTTTTGTTGATACTATTGTACTATCCTGTATTTGGACATGGTCACCATTCCAGAAAAAGCATTGCATACATTAAACTGGTGTTAAGATGGTTATAATTCAGGAGTCTGGAGTCTGGACCATTGTGTTCGGAGGGGACTGAGTTGTTTTCTGCTGCAAGAGTTATTAGATTTCTTCAACCATATTTCTCATAGATGAGAGTCGAGTTTTCCTGCTTAGGATTTGAGTACAATTATATTATAAAAGCAGTTGTGTTAATTTTCTACTCATCACTGATTGTCTAATTACTTGTTCTCATCTTCTCATTGAATAGGTGAAAATAAACATCAGAATAAGAGCCTCCTTGTATAATACAACCGATGCTTACTATAAATGTTCTTTGACAAATAACCCATGTGGTTTGAATGTTTTCTTTCCTGATGGAAATGCGGCTATTTTAACTTCTACAAGTTCACGACTGGTAAGATAACTGTTATATATATACACTCACTTGTCACTGCAGAGATAAAGTACATAGTTATCTTAATATATTTTGAAGAGTATTCTTGAAAGTAACCAATAAAAGGAATAAAATTAAAATATGAAATGCTGGAAGTTTGCACTCAAGTTTGGAAGTTGATACCTTCAGAATGTTGCAAAGGGCTAATTTGTTTTTAAGTTGAACTATCAAGTCAGTTGACTGAAAAACTGAATGATTCTGTAATCACTGATAGGCAAACAGGCAGTCTATACAAGAAATTCTAATTAAACTCAAATGCAAATACTAGAATCCTTATCCTACTAAAATACTACTGTGGGATAAGATATTCCTTGGTTTGAACACCTTTATTGATAAACCCTAATTACTGTTAATGAAAACCTAAAATCACCTCGAAAGAATTACATCATAATGTATAAATTAAGCAATAACGTTATCTTCTCATTCAGTATTAGTTTGTCTCTTTCTGTGTTTTTTCTTTGGTTCAGAACATATCTAGTGGTGATTGGCACGTCAAACTGTCCTATGGACCAAGATGGATCTCATATATTTTCGGCATAAGTACACTCTTCATATATTCAGTCCCCTGTTCACTACTTAAAGACTTGTATGATGTTGTATGTTACAAATTCTACCTTTTCCCTAACAGGCGGAATGACTTTGCTTGTGTTTTTGGCCTTCAACTTCTTGGACAAGTTCCAGCAAGCTCTTGTAGATAGACCAGGAGTTCAATATGGGGAAACAGCAACTCAGGGAGCCCCCTTGCTTTCTCACAAAGATGATCTTTCAAGCTGGGGTTCGTCTTATGATTCCATACCACATGATGAGGAGGATCTTGACTTTCTCACAGGGGCCTCCACTGACGGAAAGTCTTTAGGTCATGGTGAAACCAATAAAAATACCCGGCGTCTTTGTGCAATTTGCTTTGATGCTCCAAGGGACTGCTTCTTTCTTCCTTGTGGGCACAGTGTGGCTTGTTTTGCCTGTGGAAATCGGTAATTGATTTCCACTTTCTCATTTCAGTTAGATCTCAATGCTCAGGTTGTTATTTCTGCTACAGCCACAAGTATAGGCCACAAAATTTTCCATTAGGACCTAGATGGCCATTTAACTTGCTTGGAATTTCATATTAGCAGCTGAATACTCTACATGCAGACACATGAGAATTGACATTTATTAATGTCTGAATTTGCATCTGTTTGATTTTCAACCCAATTGTCGATTACAAGTAACCACTATGTTCATCAAGTTGATTACTTGTTTCGAACTTTAAAAAAACTGGACATCAGAAATTTATTTATCAAATAACTGAAATTTTCTTGGAAAAGTACCTATGGTGAAAACACTGAAGAGATGCTGAAATTATTATAATGTCACTTGGCCAATAGCTTTGGAGAATTCATGTTGTGATGTCAAAGACGCATAGAAAATACCTTCCCAACTAAACCACCCAGTTGCTAAAGCAAGTTTGCTAAGAGTAGCTTACACCTCCAGACAAATGACATATTCGCTTTTTAAGCCCATCGGTATGCTTCTTGAGTTAAAATTTAAAAAGAAGAGTAAGGGACCAGTGAAGGAAACTTTCTCCTTTTTCCTTTTATTGATTTATTGGGAAGTCCTTATCATGACCTAACCTAGTGTGTCTATTTAAATTCCCCACCACCTGAGCTAAGGACAAGTATAATTTCTCATAAATTTGGATTGCATTAAAAAACGATTTTTAATTTGCTTATCAAATTTTGTTATCCTGTGCTGCTAGTCAATGTATCAACAATCTTTTCAGTAGATTGTAGCATATATTATATTCTTAGTTGTGTAGTATGTGGAAAATATAAAACTTTCTAATATTTGAAAATCTATTTGAGATATTTGAGCTTAACAAATATAAAAATGAATTTAAATTATATATTGTAAATTAATCTAAAGATGTTATTTGAAGTACATGGATAATTATACTATCTATGTACTGAATGTCACCATAATTTTGTGTGGTTGTAAATGAGCAATCACCAATCTATATTTGCAGGATAGCAGAAGCAGCTGGTAATTGCCCTGTTTGTCGAAGGAACATGAATAAAGTGAGAAAGATTATTACTGTTTAAGTCTTTCAGGCTAAATGGATGAGCAGAACCACAGATTATTTAGTTTGTGCCTTCGTACATTATTTATTCATGGCTATCATGAGCAATTAAGTTTATGGTAGCTATTGGTAAGAGTTCTGTTAGTCAATTGCAGTGGAAATATGAAGGGATGAGGTGTTGTATAACTTTTTTAATTTTTTTGTTCTCAAGTGGAATTATGCTGGACTTTCCACCATTGAATGCAAGTTCTTGGTGTATAAGTGTCTGGAACCCACACGTACATGGATTGCAATGTAATGCAAAATTTTTCATGCAATTATCTTATTATTATTATTATTGTTATTATTATCATTGTCGTTGTTGATTTTGTTTTTTTCAAAAACTACAAAGGCAGGCGAATGCGGTGAAAACTGAGTTGTTTTCGTGTTGGACAAATGTCTCGTAGACAATTTTTCATGGCTGGGTATCTCAAAGCTGACACAGTATATATTTGAAATTCTTGGCGGATAATTGTATAAAGATGGGTAAATTATCACATTCTCTCATTTGAGAGTATTTACGTATTCTAAATTTAGTATGTAATCAATAAAATTTAATATATATTGAAATCAATAAACAAACAACTCACATAGTGTCATATTGAGGTGTTTTTTGGTTAAAAGATTCAAGTGAATTTAGATATTACAAATTCAATATATATTTGAAATATAATTTTTTATTTATTTAATTTCATATTTATAATTTTATAAATTTTATAAAATTTTAGAATGAAAAATCAACACAACAATTATTTATAATACAATAGTTGAAGCAACGATAAATTTATCTTATAATAAAATATTAAAATATCAAATTTTAAATCCTTGTCCATTTATATTACTAGCGGCCTTAATTCATTTTAAAATTAAATTATAATATTTTTTAAAAATATAATAATAAATAAGATTTAAAATCAAATACTAAAGTTAGCTACACCTACATGTCAAGGATGGCCAATATGTTCTATTTGACACATTTTAATAATTAAATTATTGATTATTATTATTTTTAATTTCATGCTATCTTTAGTTATTAAAAATATCTTATCTATTCTTCTTACATAAATTTCTTATCATATTTTCTATTATAGGTGATTTTCTCTTAATGTATTCATTAATCTTATCCTTATACATATACTACTATATTAAAATCAAATGAGATAAATATAAATTATGCTCTTACTAGAATAAAAAGAAAAAAAAAAGGTAAATACTTGAAGAAATAGACATTTTACAGTTGGGCCGATTAATTAGAGAGTATTGTTATAATCTATTAGGTGAGCCCAGTTTTGATACCTTCCTTCCTGTCGATGAGGTCCTTCCCTTCCATTTCTCAGACCGGTGAGTAGACACGCGCTCCGGCCACAAAACGCAGAGAGACGCAGACGCAGAAGGCATGGGCGTCGACTACTACAAGATTCTTCAGGTTGACCGAAGCGCTAAAGACGATGATCTCAAGAAAGCCTATCGAAAGCTTGCCATGAAATGGCACCCTGATAAAAACCCTAACAACAAGAAAGAGGCCGAAGCTAAATTCAAGCAAATCTCGGAGGCTTACGATGTATGTTTTCCTCTTTCGATTTTTTTCTTTCTCTCTCGATTTAATCTCAATGTAATTCGAATTTGGTTCCCGGAATAATAATAATAATAATAGGGAATGTGAAAACTACCGAAGTGCTTCTAATTTGATCCTTCAAAGTTTCAGTTCTCTAAGGAAATTGAAACTTCAGCGTTAGTATGAATTCTTGAGTTTTCCAAATAATTTGAATTTTGAACAGGTTTTGAGTGATCCGCAAAAGCGAGCAGTATATGATCAGTATGGCGAGGAAGGATTGAAGGGACAGGTACCACCCCCAGGTGCCGGTGGATTTTCCAGTGGGCCTGATGGTGGCCCAACAATGTTCAGGTTCAATCCCAGGAGTGCAGACGATATATTTTCGGAGTTCTTTGGGTTTTCGAGCCCCTTTGGTGGAATGGGTGATATGGGTGGTCGTGTTGGTGCTTCTGGTTTTCCGAGGGGTATGTTCGGCGATGACATTTTCAATTCATTTAGGAGTGGAGCTGGAGAGGGCTCTGGGAATATGCCAAGGAAAGGTGCACCCATAGAACGAAACCTGCCATGTAGTTTGGAGGATTTGTATAAAGGAACTACGAAGAAAATGAAGATTTCGAGGGATGTCACTGATTCCAGTGGGTGAGCTGTCTACATTAACTTTTTAATCCCTTTGGTTTTTTTTCTATTAAAAAAATTAATTAATGCAGTGCAAGAGTTTACTTGAGTTAATGCGTAGTTAGTGAAATTGGATTACTAAATACCAAATAAAGTTTGATGCTTAGTGAAAATGAATCTTTTGTAGTTATTTGCTCATCTTTCAAGTTGGTTGACTTGGAAACGTAATGGCATAGATTCATTTATTTATTTATTTGAAATTGAACTATAAAGTTGTGGCCTTATATGCTCCAAGACAACTTTCCGCTGGTAAAACTAAAAGAATATTCTGAGTTGCTTTGAAATCTTTGACATATATGCAGTTTTGATTTTCCTAGTCTCTTTAGTGGCTATGCATTGTAATATGCTGTTTCTTTGAAGAATTTAATTAGTGGCTAATGTGATAATATTTACCTATTAGGTCTTTCCCTAATTACCTATGCTTTTTATTGTCTTAAATTCATTCAAGATGTTAAACACAACAAAATCAAAGTTAATTGAAACCCATTAATTGCAATGTAGATGCTACTAGAATAATGTAACTAGAGTAAATGTTTTTCCATATTTTTTATTTGACCATAACAGATGTAGATTATCTTTCATTGGCCTTTTCTGTTCATTTAGCAAGATTTGGGATAAAATATGAGTTTATGTATCCTTTTATGGGTGGTCAATCCAGATATAAGATCGTTGAACCTCACCTTTCCTCCTTTATTAGCATAATACCATGACGTTGGAGTTGGATGAATGCAAAACTTCCAGCAGAGGTTGCCCTTAGTCCTGAGGCAGCCAGTATGAAGCTAGGGAGCTCTAAGAATGAATTACATAGGCTGACTGCCAATTGTTCTTTATGCTTTTGACTTCTTTGTGTTTTATGAAAAGCTATATACTGCTTTTGAATCTAATGGTTTATCATAATATTGCTCACCTTGAAGTTTGTATATTTACTTTAGTACCTTGTTTGTTGCTATAGGCAATTTGGCTTTGTTCTTGGTTACAACAGGAGTATTAACACTGGATTGTCTTAGTCTTCTATAGACCCAATGTAAGATAAGTGAGAAACAAAATATTGAGGGAATTAACTGATAACTATTATGAGGATATTAGATGTGGAGGTTACAAAACTTGCGTAGCAGGTACTTGTCTATTTACCTTAGTACCTTTTTCATTTCTGTAGGCATTTGGTTTTATTTTTGCTTATACTTGAGGTAAAAATATTGGATTGTTAAGGTTGGATTGTCTTTTGTCTTTTATGACCTTATGTTTTATTTAGCTAGAAAGAAAGTATTGAAGGATATTAATCTGTATTCTGTAACTTTATAATGAGGATATTAGACGTTGAGTTTACAAGCTTTCACAACTGGAATAAGGATAAAGGGGTTGTTAGATATGAAATTACAAAAGTTGCAGAGCTGGAGTAAGGATAACCATTTTGTTTAATCCTTTATGAGTTCTCTGTTAAAGATCATTGTGGGTGGAAGAACAGGATCATTTATGATATTACGTTGTTGGTAATATTGTTGAAGACATGTGAATGTGTCATAAGAACCTTGGCAGTTTATAGCTATCGTACATGTGATGAATAGCATTGCCTTGTTTAGGGCATGATGAAAAAATATGATTGTGAACCCAAAGAGTTTGAAAATTGTGTTATGAGCCCTGATTGAGACCTAGTTTAGTTGAGCTTTATTCATCTTATGATCTGTGTGGTATACGTTGTGAATGCAGTGGAGAGATATCTGATATATTCACATTTTACAAAACAGAAGAAGGATTTAAATGTCACTTTCTCTGGTATCTTTACCTTTCAGGTGTGACTTTTGGTGTTACTTATGGTATTAAAATGGATTAAGACCACTTACATGTGGCTAGAGAATTATTTTGGCGCCCTATAGAGGGAGATGAATGGATCTTTGGTGTGTTCTCACTTGATAGAGATGCCTAGGATTTTAGAGTAAATTGGGAAGTTATTGATTGTGCCTCTAAGTCCCATATTTGTGTGTTCACTATAGAACAGTGCATTTACTGGTATTTATTTGCTCTGGTCTAATTTAAAGAACAGTGCCTTTACATTCTCTCCCAGACTCAAGGCATGATATGAATGATGAGTCTGACTGGTAAACTTTTTACATAAAATAAACCAATGAACAGTTTATACATAATATCTTGGTTCCTGTGAGTATGCTAGGCCAATTGTTTCCATGTTTTACTGGTATTTACTTGCTCTGAACTCTTTACAGTTACAGCTTAGGTAGTTTATTATGCTTGGACTATGATAGGGATGAGGGTAGTATGGGCTACCCAAGTCCCACATTGAGTAGAATGGGATGCTCGATGAGATACTTAAGGGGGTTGATTCTTCCCATCTATAGCTAGCTTTTAAGGGAGGATTTCCCAAACCTCTTAAGGTACCTATCAATTGGTATTAGAGCTGGTTTGCCGACAGCACAGAGAGGGCTACTTGCGGAGGGTTTTGACCTGGGGTTGACCCGCGGAGGAGTGAAGCAACGCCAAGTAAAGTGTCGCAGAGTGCAGCCCCCAGGGACGTCAGCTCTTCAAGGGTGGTGCTATGATAGGGATGAGGGTAGTATGGGTTACCCAAGTCTCACATCGAGTAGAATGGGATGTTCAATGGGGTATTTAAGTGAGTTGGTTCTCCCCTTTCAATAGTTAGATTTTGAGGAAGGGTTCTCCAAACCTCTTAGGTAGCTATTAGACTACCATGTGTCTGAGTCACATGTTGGATGTTTGCAGAGTATCATTGTTAACTGATGCTGTCTAGCGCTAGGAGGGATAGTTTTCTTAGCTGCTAGTTGAAGTTGTAGGTAAATTATGGATCTTCTTAAAGATATCATCAGATGGGCTTAAAGTGCTTGCATTGCCCTTTTCATGCCTGCTTAGAGAAAAATCATTCTGTAAAATTGAGTTTATGGTGGGAAAAAGGTTATGTTTCATGTAGAAAAACTTCATGTTATTTGACATACATATCTACTTAACAATTATAATTTCTTCAAGAGTGACATTCATACCTAGATAATTAAATTGTCTTAAGTAATACTGGTCTTGCTATTGCATGCTATGTTTACTTCTTTCTTTTCACTCTTTCTCTAAACTTTAATCAGTAATATAATACTACTACCATATGGTTGTTTCCTATTACGGGTTTGGTTAAGGAATATTGTGATTTACGGGTTTGTGACTCTGCAATCATGTTTTTAAAGTAGCGCATGGACCAAAAATTCAACGTGGCAGAAATAAGAATGTTATGTTAGATGAGTGGATATACTAGAAAGGATAAGATTATGAATGATTGCATTTTAGAGAAAATTGGGATAGCACTTATCATAGAAAAGCATCTTAAGTGGATTAGTCATGTACAGAAGAGACCATTAGAGGTTCCTATACAAAAAATTGACTAGATGAAAGATGGTCAAATAAGTAAAAGTAAGGGGAGACCAAAGAAAATAATAGAAGAAATTATTATGATAAATTTAACTATAAATAATTTAATAATATAAATGAGTCAAGATAGAACATGTTGGCGTCGGTTAATCTATGTAGCAGACCTCACCTAGTACGAAACGGCTTTTGTGTCTTAAAATCCTGCTGGAGGCTTAAACTTCAATGGCAGCAGCCTAAACTTTAATGGAGGTGGAGGCTTAAATTCTGAAATTATTAATGGAAAGTGTTACTGTTGTCTCTTAAAATTTGATGAGGTGCTTACCGATGATACAGTAGATTGGTGACTACTTTGTAAGTCCCTAACTTCGCTAATATCTTGGCATTTTGAGGTCAGTTATTGCACTTGCAACTTTGTGTCCACTCAAAGTGGAATAGTTAGGATTTTAATCTACTGCAGATCATTTATTATGTAAAGTTGAGTTCAGTATTAACTTTATACAAAACAATAGAATTATGCAGGGTCACGGCAATAATAAAATAGTAAATTTAGTGGCCAAGTTACTAAAGTCTCTCAAATTATTTGTGACCACAACTACTTAGTCTACCAAATGTTTTCTTCTTGTGTAGGAGACCCGCCACAGTAGAGGAAATTCTTACAATTGAGATCAAGCCAGGCTGGAAGAAAGGTACAAAAATAACTTTTCCTGAGAAGGGAAATGAACAGAGAGGGGTTATACCAGCTGACCTTGTGTTTATTATTGATGAGAAGCCTCATAATGTCTTCAAGCGGGACGGCAATGATCTTGTTGTCACCCAGAAGGTATCTCTTGTAGAAGCACTGACAGGTTATACTGCACAGCTGACAACCCTTGATGGGCGGAATCTCACAGTACCAATCAACTCTATCATTAGTCCAACATATGAAGAAGTTGTTAAAGGAGAGGGTATGCCCATTCCCAAGGAACCTTCCAAGAAGGGGAACTTAAGAATCAAGTTTAGCATCAAGTTCCCTTCCAGGCTTACGTCTGAGCAGAAAAGCGGCATTAAGCGATTATTGACATCTCCTTAAAACACTGGAGGTAGCTCTCCCTCCCTACTAATTAACCAAATCGTGTAAGATTGCAATTGTTCTACTCGCTGATTTTGGATGAGAAATGGAAATTCTTAATTTGGCGAACTGGATATCTATTATAACAGTTTACTAGGAGTTTGATATTTGTTTCTGCTGTTTATTGTCTTATATTATTTAGTTTCTGGTCTTCTGAGTGTTAAGAATTTTGTTTTGCCACTTGTTTCTATGAAAGTGTTGGCCAGAATTGAATTACTTTGTACTTTCAGATTAAGACCTTTCTTGCTGTCTTCTTTTCCTCTTTGTTTCATCCGTTTCGTGCTTTCAGTTTAGGACGTAGTTCAATTGGAGGCTTTTTTTGGGTGTCACTGTTAGTTCGAGATATTCTTGGGCGTTGTCCACGTTAAGTCATTCTCTGAGCTTTTCTTTTGGTACATGATGGAACAGAGGTTAGAATTTTAGACTACTTATTAAGTTCTCAGACTTTTCATTATTAGACTAGTGGCTTTCCTCTGCGAGCAATTTTAATTTCTTACGCTAACTTGTTATATTTAAGATTTTATTCTTGAAGTTTCATCTCGTAACAAAAGAGAATTGGCCTTGCGTAGAGCTTGTTTTTTGTTTCAGTAATCTGCATATGGACGTTGAAATCACTTAGCTGGTGATTGGTACATTAAAATTTAATTTTTCTAAGATAATTGAGCATAAAAACACGAAAAGCTTTAAATCTATGCGTTGCATGTTTTCTAATTAAGATAGGAGCACTGACTGTTTCGTATATTTCTCACTCAATGTTTTTATATATAAATTTTCAAACAAAAACTTGACCTTAATGATTTAAAATTACCAATACCGATATATGTTTTCTAATATAGATTGCTCTCTATTTCATGGAAATTGATCTTACTTTATAATACAGTTAAAGAGAGACTGAGAGTTGTTGGATCCAAATAAGATCATATTGAATTTGTCTTTCTTTTTTTTTTTTCTCTTCTTATTGTGTTTATCACTTCAAATTTATTCTACAAATTCCATGTAATCCAGTACTGTTACAATAATCTTGATGCGACGATGTCCCAACTGGTTAGTAGTCCTTTCCATTTCATTTTTTTTTTTTACATACAATTTTGTCAAATATTGAGCACGACCCTTTGAAAATAAGAAAGACAACATATAAATAGAAAAATTCTTTATATATATATATATATATATTCTTAGATATTTTTATATTAGTTAATTTTATTCAATTAATTCTTTTTACTTTTTCATAATATTTGAGCTTATTAATATCAAATAAGAAAAATTAGTTACATATTATTGATTAATAAATAAATTAAATAAAAATATATATATATAAACAACTTTGTTCATTTAGTTAAATATTATTGATTAATACATAAATTAAGTAGTATAATATATGTATCTAAAAATATCTTTCCTCATGATAGGACCATGGCTCTGGCAATTTTAAGCGCAATTTCTTTTTAGATGTTTCCTTATATAATTTTTATTTTCAAATGAATTTTTTAATTAAAAAGTTGATTTATTTTAATTTTTTTCAATTCACCGTTTAACCTTCGGTCCTTTGTACCATAAGATCCAATCAGTCCTTGACATATTCAACTCCTGCAAGCACAATTTTACAAACTTTAGGTGATCAAACCCAACGACTTGGTGAATTTAAGAGCTCTAAGCACCTAAAAATGCATTTATCCTCATCTGTTTTATAGAAGAAATAGAGAGAAAAATAGCTCCAACACTTCCTCGGTTCAGTATTGTCTCAATATATGGACAACAAATTCTTCTTTGGATGGGAAGATAATGTTATTTTACATTTTTGCACCGTACATAATTAGGGCAGGAAAAAAAAAAGAGGCATTTGCAATCACTCTTCATCAAATAGAAATGTAACATAAAAATTCGATATTGAATTAATCTCAATAAGTATATGATGGATTGTTTTGGACCAAAATTTCATTTATAAACTAATGAAATAAAAATTTTAATTTGACTAAAATAGAAATCTCAATAAAATTTTACGATGAAAATCTTAATTTAATCAAAATATTAATATCAAAATAATCTTAATCTCAATAAAATATTAGGATAAGTAACTCAATAAAGATATTACGATTAGATATCACTAACTAGTTTTAATTTTATTCCAAATGTCTAATAACAATTTTATAATTATTTTAAATAATAGTTAAAAAAATCCTCCCTCTTATAAATAATAAATTAATTAGAAAAGAAGGGCAAACAATAACAATTAAAGTGACAACAAAGGACAAAGCATAGACTTTAACCTTTGTAACAGAGAGAAGGGTAAAAGCGAGAAGAAAAGAAAGCCAATAGCGTTATTTACACACACCACTCTCGCTTCTCTTTTCTCTTTTCTCTTCTCTCTGTTTCTTTGTACCGTTTCTCACAAATCACATGCATCTCTGTCACCTTCGATCTCTTCGATCCCTTACTTTCATGCTCTCTTCTTCCCTCTTCTTTATCTTCACTTCCCCTTCCTCCTCCCTCACATTCACTTCCTCCTACTTTCAATCTCAATTTTGAACCCTTTTGCTTAGATCTCAATCGGCTTATGGAAATGTCTTCTAGTCCTCGCACCGTGGAGGAGATCTTCAAGGATTACAGCGCTCGAAGAGCTGGCGTTGTTCGTGCTTTGACTCAAGGTACTGTAATTAATTAATCAATTAATTAATGTCTTTCTTTGTTTCTAATTCTTCTCTTGAATGTGTTTTTCTTTCTCAATTTATCTGTTGCATCTGACAATTTTTGTTTTCTCTCGTTTTTCTTCCTCAGATGTGGATGAGTTTTATGGGCTCTGTGATCCAGGTAACGCACAATCGTGGATCTGATTTTTGTTTTACATTAAGTAATAATACGCAATTATTATATAATATATATATATATATATATTGTTTTGCAGTTTGCTTGCATTTTTTATAGAAAAATATCGTGATTCTTTTTCTCTTTGTGAATTACGAGTACTCCTCCGCGTTGCCCAAGTTGATTGTGGAAAACAAAATGAAAAAAAAAAAAAAAAAAAAAACAGAAAGTCAAAGTTTTGCATGCCTCTTGTATTGTTTAGTTCTAATGAAGACGCTAAATTGACTACGATTGAAATTGTTACAAGTTCGTTTGTTTGATTACCTTACTGGATTTCAACATGAGATTTGAAAGAGCAGCTGTAATTGCTTGAATTAATTTCTTGGTCGTAGTATAAAAATAGATTTTCGAGTGAGTGCCAACTCAACTTACTTTCCTTAGTTCTTCCTTTATCTTCCTGATTGCAAATTGCAGCTCTGTTGGAATGCTTTCCTTAGTTCTTTTGGTTTAATTATTCTAACTCTCTATGTTCACCTTGTTAAATTTAAAGTTCCTCTTGTATGTTTAAGATAAGGAGAACTTGTGCCTTTATGGACATCCAAATGAAACCTGGGAAGTAACTCTGCCAGCAGAGGAAGTTCCCCCGGAGCTTCCTGAGCCAGCTCTTGGAATCAATTTTGCTAGAGATGGCATGAATCGCCGGGACTGGCTTTCTCTGGTTGCTGTCCACAGTGATTCATGGCTGCTTTCTGTGGCTTTTTATCTTGGAGCCCGTCTTAATCGCAATGAAAGGTAAGATCTAGCTTTGGTCCAGGTGAATGCATGTGCTGATAATTCCAATTTATTGTGCCTCTGCATCTGTGAAGGATGTGCATAAGCATTGAGCAGCCCTTGAAGTATTTAAGTGTTGAAAACTATGGATAATAATTGGAACTTTTCCTCAACGGGTATCAATATTAACATAAATAGTTGTCTCAAAAGAAATCAAATGTTCTTTAATGAAGTGTTGATGACCATATTTTCTCTGTGATATAATCTGAAGCTATATAGGTTTATACATGCAAGGTTTAGAACATGGAGCCACTCAAAGTGCACAGTAAAACATCTGTTGAGTCTGTAATTGCTAATTCTAAGAAACATGATAGCATTGAAATTTTTGGTGTGCTTGTTTAATTATATGTTCCTCAGTTATTTTTAGCAAATAAGTGAATAATAAAATTGACAATTTAGTTTATTTTATCATTTTTAAAATTGAACATGTGTAAACTATTGCTCTATTTTTTTCCCCCAGTTTTTTTCCTTATAGCTTGTCTTGTATTTAGAAACTACTACATTAAGCAGGGATATTCATTTCTCTTTGATTTCTTTTCTTGTTTTAATATTTATCCTCAACATGAGTTATTACTTGGCCTATGGCTTTTTCTATTGATGGTTAATTTGATTCTTAATTGCAGGAAACGCTTATTTAGCTTGATCAATGATCTTCCCACTGTCTTTGAAGTTGTGACTGAGAGAAAGCCAATAAAGGACAAGCCAACTGTGGACAGTGGAAGCAAGTCTAGGGCCAGCACCAAGGTTAGTATATTTTTCAAAGGTGATAACTGCTTTGGTTCTTTTGGCTGGGTCACTTGGTTTACTTGTGCTTTTCTAACTGACAATGGAACTTACAGTGTCAATGGCATTTCATTGTTAATTTTGTCGAATGTTTTAGGTGTTTTTGTGTTTCATTTCACAAACAAAAGCACGTGATCTTCTTAAAGTATCCTTTAATATGCTTTTAAAAGTGATATTTTCGTTCTTCAAATAATAACACTTGATAAAATGTAATTGACATTTGTTTGTTGCAATTTTTGTCCTTAACTTTTAGAAGGAGCTTTTAAGAAGTAGAAGCAATGCAGTACTAAATTAGGCCTAAGATTTTTTTTTTTTTTCCTTTTGGTAAACTGAGCCTTAGAATGTTTTTCTGAAGTCACTTATACCTCAAAATTGAAACCTAGTAAAGCTCTTTGTACAAGAATGTTGGTTTTCTTATGTTATTGCGCCATGAGAACAACAAATACTGTAACAGTGAATCTACCGTGTACAGAGCGTACTTAAATCCGTTTCATCCCACTATACGTTCCATTATTTGATGTTCAAGACATTTGCCTGCAGAGATCAAGTGATGGGCAAGTTAAAAGCAATCCAAAGTTTGCAGATGAGGGTTACGAGGAGGATGAAGATGAACATAGTGAAACCCTTTGTGGGAGCTGTGGTGGAAACTACAATGCAGATGAATTTTGGATTGGCTGCGATATCTGTGAGAGGTGGTTCCACGGGAAATGTGTGAAGATTACCCCTGCAAAGGCAGAGAGCATAAAGCAATATAAATGCCCATCCTGCATGAGGAGGGGGAAGCCCTAGATCACTTGAGCCAATATGCGATAGAAATAATGGCGCTGACAGATTGTCCTTTTACTTAAGGAAGGTCCTGTAAGGGCTATAGTATCTATGTCTAATGGGTAATTTCTGAGGGATTATGTTTAATTTCGCCCAGATAATTTTAGTGTATGGTATATATATTTTATAGATTAGATTACGATATATTCTAATTTGTTAATCATTTCCTTGAATGTACAAAGTGTATGGTTACTTATTTTCCCCTCACTCTCTTCTAATCACGCACGATATTCAATTATTTATATTCCTGAATCAGTTCGTGAGAGCTATTCGTTGGATAAGTTGGGATAATTTTATAAAGAGATCGAGTTTTCTCGTGGTATTGTGAGATCGTTGATTATGAATTAAAAAATTGAAAACACGAGCTAGAAGCGAGTCAGAGTCTTTCAAATTGAGCAAGTCAGATAATCTTTTTTTTCCTTAAAAATTAAATTTCTGTGACTGATTTTTGTTCTATTTTGTATGTTAGGAATTTTGTTTGTTTATGATGAAAATAGATAAATCTCTCATTAATTATTTATATTGATAAGATAAATTTATAATTTCACCTATTACTTTCTCAATAGAAGATTTCTCTTTATATATATATATATATATGAAAGTTTAGAATCTTCAACTGAACAACCTGATCAATTGAATTGGTAATGTCCAAGCATTTGATCTGAATCATATCAAAATTTTGGATGAGCTGTCCAACCGGTGAAAAATCAAGAACTAGACAAAAAATTTGAGAACAATGTGGGACTTAAAAAAAAAAAGATAAAAATGTTGGATTCAGTTTAAAAACCAACTGGGTAAAATTTTATATAAACGAAATTTAGTCCAAAAGTTCAAAACTCGCGAAAACAATCTTTTTTAGTTTAGCCTTTCTCTAAGCTCTAATATGTACTCTATCGCACAATGCTGAACTGCTAAAGGAGAAGACCAATGCAGAACTGCAGTATACACTTTGATGAACAACGTTGTAATATAAAATATATTATTAATATTAAAAATATTTAATTATTATAATTTTATATATTTATGACAGATTCGATTGTTAGTTAAATTAATCAATTTGACTTAATTTTTTTTTAAATTTAATAATTGTTCTGGTTTTTAAAATATTGCATGAAAGTATAATTTTATTGATTATCGGTAATCTTGGATGATAATGCTGAAGATTGATAACTATTTTCTAATTTTACAATAGTGGTAGAGTATCTTATCAAACTTCGGAGACCAAATCCTCAATTGGGTTATGAGTTGTATTGTCTCTCTATGGAAACCTAATTTTCAAGTTTTTTTATTAAATATTATCTTGTTTATATTTTTTATTAATTTTCCAGATTAACTTTTGGGTTTTTTCTCTTTATAGGTATAAAACGAAATAATCTCATAGAAAAAAAAAAAACAATGCATAGGGCTGTGGAAAATCATAGTGTTGATGACTACTGAAGAGTGTGTTTTGCCAATAAATTTTCAACCATCCTTGCTAACTGAATGTGGATCCTTTATGTTTTTGTACATGGTGCAATAGGAGAGAAATACCCAAAAAAAAGATAAAATAAAACTTTATTTTATATGTCAATGAATATTGACTCATCTAATTATTTTTTATCTATAATAATTGTATGATTTAGATTCAAATTTAGGTGATTTCTCATTGGTAAGTTATCTATAAGTGCTTTCTAATAAAAGTTAGAGAGTACATAGTGTAATAGAAGAAAAATAAAAAATAAATAAAAAAGAGATAAAATAAAAATTTATTTTATATGTCAATGAGGGTTGAGTCATCTAATCTGATTGACTTTTACACATGACAATTATGTAACTTGAATTTAAATTTAAGTGATCTTTTATTAGTGAGTTATGTATAAATACTCTTTAAATTTGAGAATCTATTCTAACCATAAATTGAGATGTCATCATTTCACCTAAATTTTTAGTTACAAAAAAAAACTCATTTTATAAGAATTAAAGCCTATTTGTATTTTTCAATTTTTCTCTTTATAAATTGGCATTGTTAATTTCTTAACAAATTGAAAAATCTAAATTCTCACTAACTAATAATGTGAAAAAGCCCACGTACTTATTTAACCAATCAAATAGAAATACCTATTTAAATAGGGCTTAAATGGTTTGCGATGATAGAATGGGATTGTTAATTCATCATCCATAACATTAGGCAACCATTATAATAACCGATTTCTCAACTACATTCATATATTATAATATTATTTACCCATATCACCAATTTGGTTCATGTGATAAAATAATTGTGAGTTCACTTTAAATACTTACGGAAAAAATAAAACTTGAGAAGGCACCAAATATCGACCGAGAATGACAAAAACCCATCAAACTTGCAAATTCCATTGTATGCAATGGATGGCAAAAACTCAAATATAAAAGGAGGGTTGAATTGGCTTTTTTTTTAAAAAAAAAAAAAGTATATTTTCAACTTTTAAAAATATTTATCTGAAATATATTAAAATTATGTTAAAGTTAGTTATAGACATTAAGTTATCACCGACAACTTTGGTTAAAAATACTTAGTAAAAAAATCCTTAGGTTAATAATAGTAAAGAAATATACAGAAAACGTAGACCAAAAAGTTGTGATCAAATTCTTTTTTTAACCATAAAGTATGAGAATTAGCTATATTAGATAATCACAAAAAATACATTGTACAACCTTGTATAATACTTAGACTGCCAAAACACCTAGCAATCCTTCCCAAAAATTATTGCAATTCGATTTTAGAATCACACAGTTTTGTTTTTTTCCCACATAAAGAGGAATTAAAAAAAAACTTCTTATAAATACCAACCAAATGTTTCTCAAACTTACTCTCTTAAGAATAGTCTCACAAATTTATTGCCCTCGCCTCTCAACCAAATACTTAGTCACTGAGAAAGAAATGAAAAAAATCAATAGGAATTGAATTTACTGAAATTAGTTAATTATTTACAACGCAGTGGATCAAAGTTTAAATCTTCGTTTGAGAAATATATTCATATTTAATATTTAAAAATATTTTAAATAAGATTATTTTTAATAAAAAGATAATTTTATAAAATAAAAAAAAACAGAAATGAAGAAAAATATTAAATCACTTTCAGCACAATAACACTTCACTCTCACACTGAGTAATAGAGCAATTGAAGCACAATGAAAACAACTTGATGAAGTTTTATTATGATTCTTTCAAATTTTCAGCACAATATTATACATATACATACATACATACATACATACATATATATATATATATATATATATATATAGACACACTTCAAGCCTAATATAAATATCAGAACAAATGCGAACACAAATCAAGCTAATGCCCCATTTTAAAAACTTCGTTTAAATCTATAATTTGGAGTCATGACACAAAAAATTAATTTGATTAAAGAAGATTTTTTTGGTCAAATTGAAATTTCATTAATATTAAAAAGCATCAAGCCTAATATAAATATCAAAATAAATGCAAGAACAAGAGATAATAATATCTTAATCAAGCCTACAATTCTACGAGAATAGTGATACCAATAAAATAATGAGTATTACACCTAAATAGAATCAAAAGAAAACCAAAAAAACCCTTAAAAAGAAGTAATAATGAGACCTGATCTTCTATCCTCCCAAAGGCATTACAATTTCTGTCAAGTTATAAAACATTCTCTACCAAAATTATACTATTTTCTCTAAATAAAAAATAAAACTTGAATATTTGATCAAAGAAGAAACACACTCTCATTAATCTTTTAAAAGTTTTTTTTAATCTTGTAGCTAAATCTGTAATTATAGAATTGAAGACGTTGTATTTTTTTCAAAAAAAAAAACCTATGGTAAAAACTATTCCATAGAAGATGAGAAGCTCTCATAGACAAAGAGAACAAGGAAAGAAAAATATCAAAAAAGCTAAAACATTGAATAAGAGTGTGAAACTAGATACGGGGCCCATAATTTGGGCCTCTCACTATTTAACCATTCCCTTAATCATTAACTCTATAGGAAACAAACTCCTGAAAAGTGGGTATTAGGCCCAAAAAATACTAAGAGGACACCTATACAACTTTACAGGACCAGAGGCAATTTTGACCCCAAAAAAAAAGAAAAGGAAACATGAACAAAGGCAACGATCTGACCCAAAAAAAAGAAAATGAGTACAATAATATACGACAATGATAAATCTTCAGCTTCAATGCACAGTCTAATTGTTTAAACAATGGGTACAATAACATAAATTAGATATCAATAAGGTTAAATTTAGCAAAAAGAAATAATTTTTCTATTAAAAATTTAAGTAAGAAAATAGTATTTTAGTTTAGTATTATAATAGTCATTCAGTTCATATAGTATTTATAAATAATTTATTAATGGGAGATCATCTGAATTTTAATTTAAGTTATACAGTTGTTATAGATAAAAAGTAAATAGATGAGTTAATCCTTATTGACAAAGAGTTAATGTCTTTTCTTATAACGTAATAAATTAATATTTAAATTTTTATTAACATAAATATTTACATGTAATTTTTTTTTATAATATTTCAAATAGAATCATTTCTAATAAAGCATATTTTTGAAAAAAATTTCACGTTAACAATACATCAATAAAATACAAAAGAATAGTGTAAATAATTCTCTTTTTATTTTTTGATTGAATAAGAACATTGAACTTAAGAAATTTTATCTAAATTTCTACTTACCTGAGCTATCTTCAAACTGCTGTTAAAGGTTACCTTAATTATTTCACAGCATTTTTTATGAAATTTTATTTCATAAAAAATTTGACAACTTAACCAAACCAACTCTAAATCATAAATTTTCTTAAATACAAAAAATGTGTTATGATCAATATTTCTTTTACAACAAATGATAATTTATTATTTCACCTAGTTCAATTAAAATACTTTTATATTTATTATATATATATAATATAACAAATATAAAATATAAATTTGACTTATACGAATAATCATTTTCAAAATTTAGAAATAAATTAACTTTTTAATTTTTTAACACTAAATAAATTGTATTAAAATAAAAATTAAACTATTTTTAATAAAATAAATCAATATTACCTATAGTATTTTAATCCTTTTTTTAGCTACTTGAAGTTTTATATATATTTTTTAAAATAAAAAATGTACGATTTTAATTTTTGTATTCCTTTGGGCAAGAAAGATCAATCAAATTCTGTTGAGATAACAATGAAGGGTATATAATGGACATGTGTGTAATGTGTTTATTGACTTTAGAGAATGATTAACTAATAGAAGGTACATTTTTGGAAATTCTCTGATCATAGCCGACATCAGTAGGCCGGTGATGGAATTGAATGAGCTCTGACCAATGTAAAATTATTGTCCGTACTATTATTATTTATATTTTTAAATTTTATATTAATTTTTAATTTTATTTTTAAATTTTTAAATTATAATTAATTTTATCTTATAACAAAATATTATTTAAATTATTAATAAAAAGTGACAACATTTTATATAATAATAAAATATTAATTTATACTAATTTTAAAAATATAATATTAAATGTAACGTTATATTTTTTATTAATAATTTGAATAATATTACATTATAAAATAAAATTAATTACAAATTAAAATTTTAAAAATAATTGATTGTAAAAAATTTTTAAAAATAAAATTAAAGTTTAATATAAAATGTAATTTTACATTATTTTTATTTTTTGAATGATTATAAAAATGTAAATTATATTACTAAACTTATGAACATTTTAAAATTTCAATTTCTCTGAAAAAAATTTGATATTCCTCGTCTACTTTGTCTTAGACTCTTAGTAAGGATTAGGATGCTCTACCTCTACGGTATAGTTTGTATTTTTGAGAAAAAGGTATGTGAATTTCATTCATTTATAAATTAAAATTAATTATTGAAATTAATTATATATATATTAAAGTAATAACTATTTTAAACTTGCAGTGTAATCTTTTTCTTTTCTCTCTCTGTTCAAATCTATCATTTTTCCTATTTTTTTCTCATGTTTTATATCTTTTAATAAAATGAGAAATATATTTATCCACTCTCATTTTTTACTCCAATTACAATATATTTCATAATTAAAAAATAAAATGTGCCTTTTTTCCATAAATTTAGACTGAAATTCTATTTCATCCCACATGTGTTTTTTTTTTTAAAAAAAATTTCTTCTTTATGTTTTTAAAATATTCTAATACCGTCCTAATGTTTTACATTGTCTCATTTTCTGAGAGCACCGGTGCCTGTGGCTATTTTTTTCATCAAAAAATGGTGTGATTATTAATTTGATAACAGACTTCATGTATTTTAATGGGCTTATAATTTGCACTGAATAATATATGCAATAAAATTGAAAACATAAAACTGTATGATTGCAAGTATTGTATGTTGTTGGTATGGCTTCATAAAATTGATTTTCAAGTGCTGTACTTTGCAGTTGTATGTATTCATCAAATTCATCCTCCAACGTCGATCAATGATGATGCAGAGAATTTTGTTGATGTTATTGTTGGGAAAGACAACACATGGCATAGTGGGAAGTGCATTAAGAGAATTTCTATGATTTTAGGGTGTCTTAACTAATTGTATTCTATCTACGTAATATTTCAGAGTTTCTAGGACTTTGTTATATGTTGGAATTGTTGATTGTAGTTTGGTTTGTAATTAACATACATTTTTCATCAAATGTAATCCTATCACCCTTATATGCACTCAAAAATGTAATAATACTACAGGTGTTGTAATAACAACAAAAATACTATAACCACTAGTGCAATAATAATACAACAACACTATAAAAAACTACTATATACTGTACATGGTTCATAAAGTTATAATCAACTGATATAAAAAAAAAAAAAAAAAGACATTATAGTTGCTTTATGAGAAATAGCAAAAAATAGATACTCATATTCCGCTCGAAGGTTGCACCTACATATAAAAGTAAAGAAAGAATTTGGATTAATCATAGACTCATGTAAAAACACAAATAATTATACTCAAAGTAAAGAAAAAAACAAGGTTGCACCGTTGGTTGAGATTGATTGGCCGACTAGAAACTTCTTTATTGTTGTTTTTCTTTTATTTTTTGTAAATATTCCTGTTCGATTAAACCCTCGCATCCTCGTGCACTGTGACTAATTTTACCACAATTTCCACACTCCAATGTTGTCCTCTTCCTACTAACCTTTAAAGGATTTTGTGGTTCATTTGCATCCTCAATGGTACCTTTCTAAGCCTGTTAGATGCAGGCTTATCATGTCAAGGCAATATTGGAGTTTCCTCCATCATGGGCCCATACTGGAGTTTCTCTTACTGACACTCTAATTACCAAACATGCCATGGTCCCAAATCATAATTTAATAATAAATTGTGGTCCCAAAACAGTATGACACGAAGCACTAAATATGCATCACCATCACCATTTGAATCATGTTATAATATGCAAGGTTGAAGTTGAGATTACATTCTCTGTTTTCACTTTCACTTTTGTCTCAATGTCTTTTACCAACGTAAAATCTCACATTATGATTTTAAAAAACTTCAAAACAACTATAACTAATTATTACAATCATCAGAACTAAACTCAGAAGCCTTGCATTTACAAATTTCCATTTACATACTTGCAAAAGAAACCCACCTACAATTTGCAAATGCAACAATAGTGACACATTTCTATTTGGTCGACGTTCTTCAAGTGACGTTCGTCTGACGACGACAATGGCAATAGCACAAACTTTGTGCAGTTGTGGCTGCAAATGGTCTTTGGTCGTGCATGGGTTAAGGTCACAGTACGTGTAGTTTGGAAAATATAATTAAAATTGAATTTGACAATTATACCTTTGTTTATCTGTAATTTAAATCTCATGTGTCAATAAGTTTTGCAGCATTTGAAGTTTTTTATATATGAGTAAAAGTTAAAAGGGGTTATTAGTCATAGTTAAAAGCTCAAAAGATTTTTTGCACATTAACTAAAGTTTAAAGAAATCTTTTACATTTTATCCTAAAAAATAATATACTTTATAATTTCAACATATAGTATATTTTATAACTAACTTTAAATAAAATATATACAATATTATTTTATATACAAAATAAGAATTTATTTTAATTTTTTATAAATATTAAAGAAAGTATCAACATTCCTCATTGGAAAACATGCGTGTATGAAATGGAAAGAGAAAGTGAGGGACAAAAATACAAATACCCCTTAAACTATCATTCATTTACAAATATCTCTTTAAATTATAAAAGTTGACAAATATCTCTTTTAGTTTTTATCTATTTGCAAATTCCACTTTCAAGTTTTAACTGCAAAAGCAAATGCCCTCGATACTCTTTTATGCATCTGCATACATTTAAATCTATTCATATCCACTTTTTTATTGACTTGAGTTTTTTTTTTTAAAAAATTATTTATAACACAATCTTACTCATTTAGAAGTAACACGTGGATAATTAATTAAAAATATCTAGTTGCATACAGATTGGATTTTCTATTCATATTGAGAAATATGGACTTATAAAAATTAATAATACTTATCCACTAATTGTTTCCAAGCTAGTAGAATTAATTGTGCCTAGTCATAATTAAAATCTAACACGAAAACTCTATCAACAAGAAAATCGGCAAATGGATTTAAATGAAAACAGGTAAAAATAAGGGGTACTTGTTGGCTTTGATAGCTTAGTGATTAATAGCTTAATGAGATATTTGCAATGAGTCATTATATATATATATATATATATATATATATATATATAATGTTCTAATTTTTGAGTCAAGTGAAAGGACTTAAATTTTCATAATATATTGAATAAAGTTCTGATTTTTGTTAGAAGATGTATATAAATTTTGTACTCAACAATATTTTGAAAAGAATTAAGAGCCCAACTTACAAAATCACAAAAACATTATAATCAAGTACAATAGGCTATTATGGTTGTGTATTTTCAAATTTGACAAAAATTATCTTCATTCAAAATTTATTTTTAGATATCAATAAAAGTTAAGTTTAATGAAAGAGATTAGTTTCATACAATGTAATAAATTTAGGTTTGAATTTCTGTTAAAAAAATTACTTACATTTAACGTTCCACAATACCTTCAATAAAATTACTTTTAAATAAAAAGGTACTTATAAAAAATAAAAAAAAATTCACTTGTCAATAATTTTTTTATAATAAAATCTTCAAAAACTTTATCCTAGCTATTCCTTCTTTTTTTTTGTTGGCCTGAATCCTAACTATTTCTTTGTCAAGCAATTTTAATGACAAACTTTCGTTATCAGATTGATGCATTAACAATTTAAATGTTAGAGTGCTCCAAAAAAAAATCACATCAAAATTATTAAAAAGACATGTTATTTTAGAAAGTATTTTCGCCGTTTTATTAACTTCAAGGGAGGTTTTTTAAGATTTTCAAAAGAAAAGAAAAGTGTGTTGTGTAATTTGAACATTTTTCTTATAAAAATTGACAGCAATTAATCAATCAAAACTTTATTTTAGTCTTTCACATGTGGCACTCTTCAATTTATTCCTTCATATATTAAATTATTATTAATATAATCTAATTCATTACCCAATCATTTAGCTAAATTGTTAGCGGAGTGCCGTTAAAATTACAAAAAAATCCATTTTGTCTCACTCATAAACTTTTATTAATTTAGTCTCTTACCAATTTTTTATTTTTAATTTAATTCTTCATATATTATAATGTTGTCAAGATAGTCTCTCTGTTCTCAATTATCTAAATTATTAACTAATACTAATGATATAATCATTAAATGTTGAGTTTGCATCATTAAGCAAATGATTAATAATTGTGGAGTACTGTCAAGAAAAAATAACAGAATTGAGCTTCGGTCTAAACTCTAGTAACCTAACGCTGTAGAACAATTTTAAAAGACATGAATGAAGATTGTAGAATAAAATCTCATTTCAGTCTATATATTATTGTCATAATTGATAAATACAACCAACTGTCATTAAAAATTTTACTTTTGGAAAAAAAATAAAGGGTAGATACTTTAGAAAGAAAGTGTACCCACTAAAAAAGCAAGATTTATTTATGGCCTCTGAAGAATTGTATTAGGTGAAAATCTCATGTACGGTTTTGTAATATTAGAATAGTAATTTTATCACCGATTAAGGTTATCATATAATTTGTCCTAGTTTTTACTTAAGGGATATTAAAGAAACATTTTTAGAACTTTTTTCTAAAATTAAATTACACTAACCTCCATCAGGATTTAATTAAATTACGTCTAATACTTTTCTATTTTCAGAAATTGCATTCTGACTCCTGTTTTATAATGGTACCGAAACCTCATTATAATTTATCTTCTAGCTATCAATCAAATTAATTTTCTACATAATATGTATTGCTTTCAAAATATATAAAAAATTTACTTAATTATTTTTATTTGTTATATTAAGCATTTTATGTTAACTTTTATTGTCAACTTAATTATATTTATTATTATATTAAAAATAAAATAAAAAATTCACAATCAAAATTAGATTAAAATAGAGTCAAATATAATTTAACTCATGTTTAAAAAAAAATTAATTTCATATCACTTGAACTTTTTTAATGAAATAGGTTACAGAAATCAATTTTTGAAACTCAAACTCAATTTTGCCCTTTATAAAATATATATAAATATTTAATTTAGCAAATAGATAATCGTTTTATTTTTTATGATATTTTGGAAAAAAATAAAGTGTTACATTATTTTAAATTTGGTATATTAATATTATAATTAAGGGTGTAAAATGTAATTTTATTTCTTAGTGGTACGATTGTGACGATTATAAGGTGATTGATGCTGTCATGCACTTCCCTTAAGGGCGACACGATCATAATGGACATTGCCTCATTCTTCAATCTTCACACAACTCATGATAAGATTCAATGTTAAAAACGTGACAATAATAATTTCAACTTTTTCCAATGTCTCTTTGTTTCCACAAATATTCTTTATTTTTTTTATATGAAATTATTCTTCTATTAGTTATATTTTACTTAATTTTTAACTCAACTTCTATAGTTCAAAAAATTTTAATTAAATGTTTATAATTTAACAAATTTTTAAATTAATTTTTGTTGTCAGATTTTTATTAAAATTACATTAAATTTTGTTAAAGTTTTTAATATATATAATCTTAACACTTTAAATATATATAATTTATGTCAATAGTGTAAAGAAAAATAAATAAGAATGTAAAAATAATTTAAAATATAATAAATGAAATATAATTTATGTTAGTTAATATGAATATATTAATTGAATTAAGTAAATTCACAATATTAAGATAATATATAATTAACATATAATCAAAATTTAACAAATTAATTTTGACAAAAATTTAAAATTTAAAATTTGTTAAACTGTAATGATTTAATTATAAATTTTTAAATTATAAAATACTTAATTAAAAATTAAATAAAATTATAAGGAGTACGGGAATAATTAAACCTTTTTTTAAAAAAAAAAATCAACCTTACTTCTTGCTCATTTTTTCACAAAAATTTATGTGTAACTTAACTCAAACTTACTTATTAATTAAATCATTCTTTATCTATCAATTTTCTAAATACACACATATATATGATTTGAAAGACTAAAAAGGCCAAAGACGCAAGACTATATAATATAGTACAAATAAATTTAATCACTAAAATATTATAGTTTTTTTTATTTTTGAAAACAAAAACATAAAAGTATATTTAAAAATATTGTTTTCATATAAAAAATAGAATATATATTCTAAAAAAATATTTAAAAGATATTTTAAACTTGAATTTAAAAAATAAAAAATAATACTTTCATAAATAAGATGTATATAATTATATAACAATAATACTAATATAATATTTTTAAAATGATTTAAAAAATTAAAAAATAAGTAGAAAATCAATTATACCCTTAATTGGATCAGAAGGACAACCTGGGTCAGAAAACCATTATGGGAGTTGGATAACAAAAATTTGGATCAAAAAGTTGGAATGTACTATTCATGGGTTTCCACAATTCACCGACCCACCACTTAAAGTTGTCTCCAACTATTGCACCAAACTGCAACTGTACGTTCAA
The DNA here is from genome assembly GCA_031216115.1 of Senna siamea. NCBI lineage: Eukaryota > Viridiplantae > Streptophyta > Magnoliopsida > Fabales > Fabaceae > Senna > Senna siamea. The sequence continues at coordinate 21,606,391 of CM062357.1, forward strand.
ATTGTGTTGCGCTACTTTCAATCAGATTTAGAGATCGGTATTTATATAATTTATTTTTTTATGTTAGTTTATTTTTAAAATTTTTTTTATATATTTAATAAAGATATAAGTAGTTATATATGCGTGTAGTATAATTATTTTATAATCATATATAATTTATAAAATATTAAATTATCTATATAAAGAAGAGATTACTATATTTAAATTTTAGAGTTTCTTAATTGTTGATAATTAAGTTTTTTTTTCTATTTCTTAACTCGTGCAATGACTACAATGGAGATGCTTATTAGAGTTAGGATTAGAAAGGAGACATAACTTGTATAAATGAGATTGTCTTACTGAGTCCTCCTATTATGGGTTTCATAAAACTAAAAGACTTATATTTAATCGCTTATGAGACTTAGTTTAATGTGTATCATGGTTCAATAATTTTTAATTAGACTTTTTTTAATGAATCACCTATCAACTCATAATATTTAAAAAATAATAATATTAATATTAATAAATGTAAGCTCATATTTTGTAACATCTAGTTCAAAATTTAAGCATATATATTATACTAAAAGTTTTACATGTACTCTTTACATAACATATTTATTTTATATTTTATAATATATAATATTTAATATTTGAGATCAATTAATGATACAAGATTTTAGAATCATTATAATATAATGTTTTATTTATATGTTTAAAAAATAGATATATATAAAAAAATTTATATCTTTATTATTAAATTTTTTAATTAAAATAAAATATATAAATTATTTTTAAAAAAAAATAATTATAATAAATATAAGTTATATAATTCATATACATATTAATTTTTAATAAACAATTTAATAATAAAAATATAAAAATTACTCTTAAATTTGTGCCATTTGAAAGAAAAAAAAAAAGAATAATTATATTGCCCTAATTCATCGACATATCCTCAACCTCTTTCGATAAATTTTACACAAGTTCCCATCCACAAGATATAACTAGTGAAGCCAACTAGATTGCACTTACATCGTCTGTGTTTTCTTGGAAAAGAATTCTTAAATTCATTTTTTATATTCAAAATAGTTATTGAAAAATTAATAAAATATCACCAAAATAAGTGTATCACACATAGTAAAATCATTTATTTATATACCTATTTCGGTAAATTTTTTACCAGTTTATTTTCACCTCTCTTAAATATAAAATATGTGCTCTTTTTTTCTCATAAGAGATGGTTTAATTACACAACATATTTTCTTCTGTTTTTCTATAATAAATTTATCAAATTATAACATAATCACGTTTTTAAATTTATAAATAATTAAAATCATGATATAAAATCAATAAATAAATACTAAACAAAAGACACATTCGCAAAATATTTTCTTAATTAAATTTAAAAAATTAAAATAAAATATTTAATTTCAAAACTAAAATTTGTATTAAATATATGTCTAATATTCAACATGAGCATTATAAATATAAAATAATAGAATACATATTTTTTATTGTTTAAAAAAAAAAAAGATAAAAATATTTTAAGAAATACCTATTTTTTGTTACATTTTTATATAAAAAAATCAATTCTTTGGTGGAGAGTACTTTGGTCAAATGGGTTAATTACCATTTAAACAATTATTTTATGGATCTACCATGAACCCTACTTATGATAAAATAAATTACAAAATATGAAAAATATTTTGCCAAAATTATTATATTTATTATTACAATTATATTTATAAAATTAATAAGTATTATAATATAATAATCGTAACAAATTAAATCTAATAGAATATAATAAAATTATTTTACATATAATAATTAGTCATTTTTTCATAATTATGATTCATAGTAGACTTGAGTTAATCTTAATTATATATACAATTTTTTGTTTAGATTCAAGAGAAGGGTGAGTAATTTTTTTAAAATAGAAATATAGTGCATAAAATTAAGCCATAGTTTTTTTTAAAAAATAAAAGAATAATTTACCCAAATATAAATGTAAGAATTGGTCATGTTTCCTCAATTGTCTTTTAGTTGGCATCCCACTTGTGATAGCTGAAAGGAAAGGTACAGCCTTATCGCTCCACATTATTCATTTTCTTTCTTGAATTGACCCAACCAATACCAATGGCTCTTGTTTTAGATAAGAAACATAAAGAAGGGGAATTTTGACATGTGATTCAAGTTGTTTTACTATTTTTATTCCTTTTAACTATAACCATCCAATAATTGTAACGTTTCTTTGAGAGGGAGAAGAGTAGGAATAAAATAAAAATTTTAAGCTAATCATTATTCTTCAGGCACTATTGGTTGATGCAAGTTTTTGAATATTAAAAATTTTAGTTAGTGTCCTAAGACTACTAATTAATAAAATCTATAAAAGAAAAGGAAAATTAATTAAAATTATTTAGGAAGCAAATTGATAGATATGATGATCATCAAGTGTGTCCTTTAGCAATAATGACACAACAATTTGAGGAAAAAACAATAATTATTATGAAGAAGTCAAAGACTGAACTTGAGCTTTCCCACAAGGTCCTTTAGTCCTAATGTATAGTCTATACTCATCAAATGTCATTGGAGGGTAGAGACTAGGCCTATCCTCAGTGACAAGCTCCTTAGCAGGTTGAATAAGCAAATCACTCTTGGGATTGTAAAAGAAAGCCAATGAAACTCTATCTTTGTTTGAGTTCACTATCACCCTGTGCTCTATGCTCTTGTATATTGCATTGCTTAGGACCTGAATTTGGTCACCAATGTTGATGATGAAGGCATGTGAAACAGGCTTAACTGTGATCCAATCATTTGCTCTGCGAACTTGAAGGCCAGAAACATGATCATCAGGAAGAAGAATGGTCATACCACCTGGATCTGAGTGAGGAGACAGACCAAGTGTGAGATCAGGTTGTGGGCAACTTGGGTAGAAATTAACCCTAAGGCAAGCACCAAGTTCTTCTTCTCCACCAAATGCATTTAACAAAAACTCCTCTGTTAACCCTAGATTTATTGACATTATTTTTAGTATTCTCCCTCCTAGCTTCACCACTTCTGCACCATATTCATCTATCACCTCCCTGCATATATACATGTGTTCACACACACCAAAATTGTAAGAAGAGAAGCGCATAAATAGGTGGAATTTCGTATTAATTACGCTTAAAGGCACTTTTAATTAGTGCGTACGTAGTCCCCTTAATTTTCTTAAAGTTTCAATAAATGATCTAATCTTGTCCTCTATCACATTTTCATCCAAAATATATTGTCAATTTTAAGAATTGATTGACTTAGATACTAAATATGAGTGTAAATTAATAGTTCTTTGTAAATAAATAACTGTTTTAGTCAACATATTATCAAATTAAACTTTAAAACTTGGATCAACTAGGACATGATTTGATCATTTTACCGTTCATTTCTAAATTATAAGGACTACATTAAAACTTTTATATAAAATTAGAGTGACCAAAAGTGTATTTAAGTTTATTAATTATTAGTGAATTTCACTAATTATCACTTGAAAGTATATTGTGACTTCTTCTCTTTAAAATTGTATAATATAAATTTTGAGAGAATTTTGGAGCATCCCAATTCTTTTTTTTTTTTTTTTTGTTTATTCTCTTGGATTCTCCAAGGAAAAGTAAGGCATGAAAAAAGTTCCAATCTGTTAATTATTCATGTAAGAGGTAAAGGATAGAAAAGGAATGAGAAGGAGAAAAAATATTTTTTTAATTAATTTATTCCTGTTTTGAAAAGTACTAGTGAAATGACATTTTGAATGCATGGACCAATCGAATACGGAATAGACTTTTAAAATTATTCAGAGAAAAATTTAATTCCACAGTAAGTATGATGTAAATAATGACCATAATAAAAGAAAAAAAAAGTGGAAACAAACGTGAACATAAAGTAGTCTTACAACACAACATAAGCATGTGTAGGAGACGATCGTGTTGCACATATTTAGGACGACACATGGACCCATTGTAACTCAAACTACAAAGTATTCCTAATGGGAAAAATTGTGACTACAAGGTACAAGTAATGAAATCACTTTTAAAATATGTTTGGAAAAAATATTTGTATAAATGTTATTATTTATTATTTGAGAGATGTTAAAATTATATTTTTTATTTTAAAAATTTATATTTATTTTTTAAAAAAATTTATATTTATTTTTTTAAAAAATTTACAATTATATTTATTTTAGCCAAAATATCTTTAACAGTAACTTTTTAAGAAATTATAATTTATTAAAAAAATATACTTACAATTATTATTTATTTTGAGTTCAAAATGATAAATATAATTTATTTCGTTATATCCCACGTTTTACACGGTAAGTGTTTACAGTTGGAAGAGGCGTGGAAGAAGAAGCGTTAATTACGCGCTGAAGCTTAATTATGAAGCCGCACTAACTCTTAGGTTTAATTTTAAAGCTTCGAAATGTAAGGTACAATCATCTCCTAACTCTTCAAGCCAATCAAACGTGATCTAATTTTATTAAAAAATCCAAAATTGATTTGTACCTAATATATCTGTTTTTTCTAAAACATAGTCCAAAACTCTATTTTTGACTAAAGCTTTCTTTTATGTTTTTTAATTTCTTAAAATATTATTTAAAAGACTCACTCAATCTATTCAAAAAGCAACACAGAAAGAGAGGAAACTAAAAAGTCACATGGGGAACTTGCAATAAATTAGTAATTAATCTAAACAAAAATTCAATTTGTAAACTATTACCCTCTTCCCACCCCACTACTAAATAAGTGGTTAATTTTTAATAGTAAAGAATTTTTCTACTGTTTTTATTTAAAAAATATATATATTTAATATGTAAAAAAAAGTCAAGAAAACCTAGAATAATGGGAGTACACGTAAGCACACTAAACTTGGTTCTCATTAGACAACGCATCTAAAATAATTATAATATATTTATAACTGATTCGGTCTAAAATATCTGCTTAATTTATTCAAAATAAAAATATAAAAAAATTAATCGTGAAAAATGAATTAATGATCTTCAAAGTACTGCCCACATTAAATGTGTCTAGAAAATAGTTTGAAGAAACACTTTTGACTCGATGTTTCATTGATAAAAATTGACTTTTAAAAAAAAAAAGAAAAAAGAAAAATCCTTGAGAGAATAGAGAATAGAATGAATGAATTACCTCAGGGAAGAAGGAAGAGAAGGCCACTTGGCTGTGTTCTTAAGAGACAAAGGTTTGTAATGAAGAAAAAAGTAATCACTCCAATCCAAAATAGCTCCTTTCTTCACTCCCAAACGGCTTCCATACCCTTCATACGTTGTTGGAGAATTGGCATACTCTTCCTTCACTTCCAATGGCTGTTTGAAGAATTCTCTCCACACTTCTCTCGCCTTCTTCATCAGCTCCGGCCTTACTCCATGGTTCACCACCTGGAAGAAACCCCATTCCCGGCACGCCTCCGCCACTTGCTCCACCGCCGTCCCCGCCGGGTCCCCCAGGTCGATCACCGGAATGTTAATATCATCATCATTGCCACCACCTCCTCCATGAGTGGTGGGCCGGTGGCACTCCGGCTTGACGAACCGGTCCGGAATTTTGGTTAACCCGCTCTCGGCTAAAGCCTGCACTCGAATCACTGGCTCAGGCCATGACTGACACTCCATTATATCTCTCCAAATAAATTTTGTTCGTGTTTATGTTTTGTGAGCTCTGAGATTGATATTTATAGAGGGAAAAATGAATACATGTGTCTGTCATGTGTGTGTGTGTGTATATATATAGACAAAGATAAATACAGTACACACAAGTGGAGAGCTAGAATGAGAGTAAGAGGGCAGATTATTATGATTACGGCGCCGTGAGGAACTTGGCTCCTATATTATATACAAATGAAAGCAAATCATTGAAAAATATATATATATATATATATATATATATAATATATAACAACATTGACGATGACCATATATACTTTTGGAATTCACATTAGTTACCTTAATTAAGACCAAATCATTATTAAATATAAAATAATTTACTTTTTGTAATTTTCATATATATATATATATATATAGATTTAATCCTTACTATAGATTGATGTTAATTTTGGAGTGAGGTTTGGTTTTGGTGGTGACTGCTGAAATATAAAGAGGCAGAAGTAGTAGTAGTAGTGTGTGATTTGGACACAAGGAAGTGTGACACAACAAAACAAGGCAACAAGGTCCACTTGCTCGTGTTTCTCTTTCGTGCCTTTGCCTTTGGCTTCTAACTATACTCTTACAGTATATATACACTACATATATACTTGTCAATATATATATATATATATATATAGGCTAAAATGTCTTTGTCATTTGTATTTACACTCACAACAAAGTTACATGTGAACTTGATATAGAATTATTCATATCACCTATTAGAGTATATATAATTAAGTTAGTAGAAAAGTTTAGATAGAACTCAAAGGATCTGTGGGTTAGTCTTCTTATAGCTTCAATCTTTTAAATTATTAATCTTTCTAACTTAAAATATCTAAATGAAAAATTTTAATTTTAAAATATTTTAGTCTCGTCTATATTTCAATTATACTTTGACTACAGCAATTTTACTTGAGCATTATATATTATTGAAGAGGAGAGAGGAAGAAATTACATCTATTAATAAAGTTAAATGAAAAAATAAAATTAAAAAAATAAGCGATAAAATTTATCATGATACAAAAGATAAGGGACAAAAAAATTGTTTTAACTTTTTTTTTCAATAGATAATAATAAAGAGATAGAATTCCGTAACTTTCCTATGTCTTATAACTTTTCACTCATTAATATTTTTCTTATATTTGAATTTTTCTTTACATTATATATAATATTATATATATATATTAAATTATAAATTATTTTGAGAGATTAAAGAATCTAAAGTCACATAAAATAATATAGATCTCATATTTATTATTAGTATATTAGATATATAGTGTAAAATATGAATATTTAATATTTAATATATTTAAATTACGATAATTATAAGTTGTTATAGAAGTAATATAATAGTTATTTTATAAAAATTAATAAAAGTGGTGAATTGTGAGGTCAATTTTTAAAGTTTTTATATTGAATGAAAATATAAAATGTCATCCACAATAAGTTAATTTTAAACGTCTTAGCACCAAACCTTAATAATTAGTGTATCAAATAGAATTATCTGAATAGAGTAAATTATATATATTAGTTTTTGTAAATTTTGGTTAAAATATTCTTATAATCTTTTTGTTTAAAAAATTACACTTACACGTTCTTTAATTTATTTTTCAATAAAAATATTATTTTACACAATATCCAAACGCGACGTACCATGTCATCTAATGTCTTAAACTCCCTTCATACGTCAAACCGATAAACTAGAGCAAGCATTTCGTCATATTAATCTGCGGAAAAATATGATTTTTCTGTTTTTCTTGTTGATAAAGAATCAATTATGAATAATTATTTCAAGAAAACGAAATCTTTTAATATTATAATAGCTAGCACTTTTGAGTTTATATATATATATATATAAAAGAAAAATAAATCTACAGAAACAGACAATGCCTCAGAAAGTACGTATAGAAGCCTCTTCAAACGTGATTGTGATGAAATTTAGTATACAAATTAATTTGATCATATTTGCTGCTTAAATGGCATATCATAAACCAGGATATATAATAATATTCATGCATGCACGCATCCTTTATATTATAAATTTTAAGATTTTATGCTCTCGACCTCAAGGATTGCAATTGATTCCACATGAAATTGTTAATTTATCCCTTTTATTTCTTGTATGACATATCGAATATCTAAATATTAAATTACATTACCAACAACTTTGCACTCTTGTATGCTTGTTTAAAGATAATGTTTCGTTTAAGAATATTGTTACCTTTTGAAAATAATTATTATATGTGCTATATATATATTTGTCTTTTCAAAGATAAGAATAGAATTTGATTTTATATGTGAAAATTTTGTTGTATAATGAAATATAAACTTTTAATTTGTTACTTTTGGTAAAAAAAAATATATAATAAAAAGTCTTTTGAATTGTGCATCGATTCTAATGAGTTATTTTTTATAACATTAATTAATTTTATAAAACTATCATATTATCTAAAATTATAATTATAAAAAACTTATTTAGTTGAAATAGAGAACGAATAATTATGGTAGCGTTTAGTGTAAGTAAAGGATTTTTTTTGGTAATATATATATATATATATAATATCAAACACAAAAATCAAAATATTCTCATTAAGCACGTTTAATTTGACGTACGTAGCTGTAAAGGAATTTTAGATTTTTCATTGGTGCCATTATTATAATATTGGAGTAAAAAAAATATACACATTTTTTATTTTTTACTATCAAATTTAATTTTTAAATTAAAAAATGACAAATAAATATCTTTTACAAAATAGTAATACATGACTGGCAGATTTAGCATGTATTATAATATATGTTAATTTTTAAAATTTTAAATATAAATAAAAAGTTAAATAACTTTTCACTCTCTCATAATTTATTTTTCTTCATAATAACTTCATATGTTTATATCAGGCATCCAATTCATGATTTGAAATACAAAATAAATAAATAAATACCTAAGATAATATATATGTATTTATACATACATACATATATATATTAGTAGACTTATCATATACTATTAAAATTTTATTTTTAAATATATAAAAAAGATTAAAAAGTTAAATAAATTTTTTTAACTTTATCTCATATATATCTTCTTATCTTTTTATTTTTTTCGTAATTTATCTTCATTATTTTATATGATTACTATATATTATATAATTTGAAAATAAAAAAGCGATTATATATATATATAATGTTATATTAATATAATATAGATATATATGAGTACAGATTAATTTTTTTTATAAGTAAAAAGAATAAGAAATGGCATCTAAATCTTTTGGTATTGGAGTGGCCTAGCCTATATATCATGATTATCTTCGTTTTTGTTCTTCAGGGAAAAATGTAGAGGAATTATCTATTTGCATGCACAGTAGTGATAGTAACGTTGTGAAATAACATAGCTAGCTAAATTGAATATTTAAAAAATCTTAGGAAGTTTTAAGTTCTTGATCAAATTACCTATTAATAATTCTGGTTTATTCAAGAAAATATCCAAACAAATACATTCAGTTTTTTTTTTTATGTTTGGGACCAATTATATATATAGAGAGAGAGAGAGACAGAGACACAGAGAGAGAGAGAGAGAGAGAGAGAAATATAGTTACAATTTATATTTTCATCAAAAAATAAAAAAAAATCTTAATTTTATAAAAAAATAAATCAATAATTTCCCATCGAAAAATTGTTTTGAAAAGCACATTTTTTTAATTAAAAAAATCCTTTCAAACCAGAACACTTCTTGGATAAATTGTTTGACCAATTTCTAGTAAAACAGAGGAATAAAATAGTTCCAAATTTTACTAGTTGTTTATGATGAAAATTAATTAAGGAAAAGCACACCATATCCATATGCTCAAATATCATTTTGTCATTAAAAGGAGTTCACCAAAGTTGAAAAGTAATATTAATTTCACATCACTCCACGTTGATTTAATTTCTATCTCCCAAGTTCAACATTTGGATGCTTGCATTTTTTTCTTTTTTGCACACTCAGTGCTTATAATTTGTAAGTAGTTGTTGCCACTTATATATGAATATGATCAGCATATGTCACCTAAATGATGTATATATAGATTTATTCAAACATTCAGGCCAACCAATTTTTCTGCCTATCCCTTATAATCTCTTTAATTTTTATATTTTTTTATATCAAAATTAACAATTCTACACCACTCAAGCCAACTAACAAGAAGTGATTTTTATTGATCTAACAATTAAATTAGAAATAATTTCCATATAGATTTTGCGTGTTAAATTTTTTTATAAGTAGTTTTGCATCCCTATAGGTAGTTAATAAATTTTTTTAAAAAAAAAAATTTATTAACTACCTATAGGGATGCAAAACTACTTATATTTGGGAATCCATGTGGGGATTACTCAATTTAGAAATCGAAATATGAAGATTTTTTTTCTCAATGATAGGGAATAAAATTTATTCGAAACAAGCTTAGAGATCAGGATGATGGAGATCATACTCTCTACCTTGTAGAGTCCTCATCCTCAAAAATTTACTTAAATATTTTTTAAATATATATTTATTTATTTAAATGTCTTTTTTGTAACTTCTTTTTTATTATTTGTTAAATAAAAAATTAAAAAAAATCAAATAATTTTAAAAAATAATAGAATTCTTGAAAGTTATTTTTGATAACTTTTCATTTTATTTGAAATTTCTAAAGTTATAATTAATTTTTTATTATCTTAATAGAATTGAGTATTTTTTTTATTAATATTATATTTTTTTTTAAAAAAATTTATTTTATTATATATTTTGATAAATTATTATTGACATTTAAGTTTTTGTAAAGAGTTCAACAATTCCTAAATTTTCGTAGAAAATAAGAATGAAGAGGATTTTTCCCTTGACATAAAGAATAAGAATGGACATAAGGGACAATGATAAACGCGGGGAGGTACTCCCATCCTCATCCTATCCTATTGCCTTCATCCCTAATTGCGTAACCAAATAATTTAAATTCTTTCTATATTTGAAAATTTATTTAAATATTAATTTTGTAAATATGATATGTATTGACTAAAACTTAAAATCCCGATAGTAAATTTAATAAAAAATTATCTTATTTAATGCATGGTGTAAAAATTATTCCGATTTTTATTAGAGTATTAATAAATTTTAATTATAAAAATTTATTTGGGAGAGAAAAAATTAACAAAATTGAAATAAAGAAATTTTAATATATTTTTATTTATACTTGATTTAAAATTTTATTTTTATTTCCTTCTCAATTATTTTTTCAATCCAAATGTATTAGAAAAAATATGATATTTTAATTTATTCAAAATTTAAAAATATCAAAAGAAAAATTTTACTTCTTTTCCCTTCTCCCAACTAAGCATTTAATTTTATTTCAAAAGGTCTAACTTTTTATTATTAAATTATTTCAAATTTTTTATATAATAATAAAAGATAGAAAAACTTAATTAGGTGCAATTTATTTTTTATCTTTACTATTTGATTTTTTTAATACTGAACATCTTATGATTGAATTTTCTGCAATTTTTTCCAAATACTTTATTTTTATTTAAAAACTTAACAATAAAAATATAATGAATTGTATTTAAATCTAATATCTAAACAATTATTTTAAATAAATTTCAATAAAATATAACGATTGAAAAAACAAAACATTAAATTCAGATTTTCTATATTTAAAAAATAATATATTTCTTTATGTTTAAAAAGAATAAAAAAAAATTATTTAGAGTATAAATCTTTTATTTATTAACTTGTCGGTCGTCCCTGTGGGGCCAATTTTATAATTAAATACAGATGAAGAAATGGTTAATTTGACAAGGTGTTCATGCCCTTTGCGTAACTTAATTTCTTTCTTACGTATAAATTATTCAACTATGTTTGCATTTAATTATTCTTTTCTTCTTCACCATCAACAAATTGCGCACGTGAAGGAAAAAATGATGGAATATTGAAAAAAATATATTCTCGAATAAAAAAGAAGAAAGATATACAATGGATGCAGAAAAACGTGCCATAGTTTTTAATTATTATTTGTATAATTTTTCCCTCAATTTTATTCTAAATAAAGGAAAAGTTGACAAATGTCTTGCAACTAACCTTCATATACAGAAACGTTGAATAAACAAAAGGTGAACATTGGTTTTGAAGAAACAAAATGTATTGATTTGAAAATTAGATGGTTGAAATTAAATTTCCATATATTTTTTCTATTTTTTAACTTTTTTGACTTTCGAAAATTTTTTTATTATAATAAATTATATTTAATACTATCAAAAATTAAATATAAATGTTTTCTTAACAAAAATTTTAAATTATAATTCACTACATATTAAAAATTAAAAATTTCTACTTAACATATGCCTTGTTATCAATTGTTGAATATAAGTACTATAAATTTGAAATACCTTAGTTCAACTTTGATTTCATCTTCTTCTTTTTTTCTTTATTATACCAATAGAGGCTTCACGTGCAAAAATATGCATGTCTTTTTTATTTATTTTTTAAAATATAATATAAAATAATTATTATTATAATTTCAATATAATAAATTAAATAATACAAAATATTTAATCTACTTATCTCTTATAATTTTTTATTATATTTATTTTTCTTTTTCATATTTTTTTTATTTCATATTTTATTTTATATTTTATATTATAATCACTTATTAGAAGGGTCTAAAATTATATATATATATATATATATATATATAAAGTGGTCAAAATTCCTTAATGCAACTATGAAAAAGATCATTTATGGAAACAACAGTTAAAAGTATTTAGTGGTAACTGAAAGGCACAAATGATTATGAAAATTACGTTATTGGCAACTTTTAAAATTTGCCGTTGAAAATGTTTGGACCGCATCACCAAGAGTCACCTTCAATGACACTCTAGACATAGTCTCATTTTATTTCATTTTATTTTTGAGTTTTCCATTTTGAATATTAATTAAAGTAAAATATTGAAGATTAAACTTCGAAAATCTAAGAAGAGCAAATTAAATTAAGGGCCCGTTTGGATAGATTTAAAAAACAATGCTTTTTTAATGAAACATATTTACTTTTAATAAAAAAAAATGTTTTCAACTTTAAAAAAAAAACTTTTTGGAAGGAATGGCAAAGGCCATTCTAAACCGCCTAAATTTCCATTAGAAAGTATACCATCATATTATACTTTTTTTTAAATGAAATAATTTTTTAATCTTGAAAATTAATTTCTTACTTTTTTAAATTTTAAATATTTTGATACTAATTAATACTTTTAAAATTTAGACACTCTTAGAAAATTGGTTATATAATTGTTAAATTTTTATCTGTTTAAAAATAAAAATAGATTAAATATAAGTGAAGCAAATTTTAAATTTTGATTTTAAAGTAATATTGGGTGGTATATAAATTTTTATTTATTTTGAAAATTTGAAATTAAAAGAATAGGTATGTTTTAAATTTTATCCTTTTTTATTTTATCTTCTTCTAATATTAACATCATATAAATAAATACTATACATTTTTATTTATTTTCTTATTCTGTAAATCTAAAAGAGTTTTGTAGGTTAGGATATCAATTTATTTTAAAAAATTCAAATGGAATAAAAAATGGACAAAGAAAAAAATTGTTCTAAAAAATATGAAATATGAAAGTAAATTATCTTCCTTGCTACTTTTGGATCACCAAAAGTCACTTTTAATGGTGACTAACTCCTAATTTAATTTTCTGAAGTAATTTTCATTAGCAACTTCATCTTTAATTGTTGTCATAAAAAACTTTGAATTAATAATGATGACTTAAGAGTCATTACCAAAAGTCTTTGGTAGCGTATAAGTAGACACTAAATGTCTATTTTTAATTTTTTGTGGACATGATTATTTTAGATTCTTTAAACCAAAAAACTTCAAGGAAAAAAATTATACTTCTACATTTAATCTTAGCCAAAAGATAAAAAAGGTATAAAAAGAATATTATATTTCTATGTTTTTGTTTAAACCTTATTTATAGTATAGTTTAAATTTTTCAATTGCCACACACACACATATAATTAACACTTAATTTGACTTATTATATAAGGTTTGATCTCTTCATAAGTTTTTGAGATCGATATTCCCAAATTATACAAATAAATTAAGTAAAATTAGTTTTATTTATGTCTAGATATAAATTCTATCTGTTTCCTTTTTTAAAAATGGGACTTGTATTTGAAGTATGTTAATTCAAATTAAAGTAATGTAATATGGCAAAATTACAGGTTTACCAGCTCTTACTAATTTATATGGTAGGTTATGGTTTTGAATTTAAGTAAGATTATAAGAATTAACAATTCCATAAAAAAATAATTAAAAAAGTAATTTAGCTAAAATTTTATTTAAATAATTTAATAATATGATTTTAATTTTTAGATAAAAGTAATGATCTCGTGAACAAAATTCATAGTAAACTTTAATTATGATAAAATAAATTATTTTATATAAAATAATTCTATTTTATTCTATTAATTTTGATATCGTAATTATATTTTTTTATACAGTTTTTTATAATATGGTCTTGCCTACATGCTTTGAAATTTCTTTTTTATCTCAAATATATATATGTATATAGTATATGCATAAGATCAAAATCAAAGATATTTATTATTTAAGTAAGTAGAATAGGATTGGGGGGGGGGGGGGGGGGGGAGGGGAATATAGTTTTGCCGACATCAAATTAATACCCGACGGGTTCCGGAAGCTGTGTCTGAGATTTGTTGTCACGTGCGAAACATTAGTCCCTACTTGTTCAAAATTCACGTGATAATATGAGGATATGTAATAATAATTAATAAACCTCAGTGCCGTAAATAGTTAAATACAGAGATTTGTCTTTTTCGTTTATTTTTATTATTTTTTAATTAATTAATTTATATATGAAATATATAACAAATTCCACTATAAGTCCATGACTAAGAACTATGTTGAGTAGTTTTTTTTTAATTATATATTTACATTCGAACTCTAAATAATATTTAGGGAAAATGTCCTTTTTCCTCTTTATACTATATTCTAATTACAGCTTGTATACATATATGACGTTTATAACCATACCAATTTTCTAAAAATTTCATAAAAAAATAATTGAAATCTTGAATAAATTGTGAATTTTTTTATTTTTTAAAAATATACTTTTATTAAAGATAATTATGTTCAAATGAGTACTGAATATTAAATATAAATATTTTTTTAGCAAAAATTTTAATTTTAATTTAATATATTATGAAAAACTAATTTTTTTCTATAAAACATAACTCCGTTAATATAAATTGTGAAATTTAACAAATATATCTTACCACTCTAAATTTGTGTACCTTACAACTTTAGTATATCAAGTCAAATTCGTCTATCACTAGTGTTTGGGTCTATAGCTTATAAAGATATACTTTGACATGCTTATTATATAATGTGAGTGCACTGAATTAAAATAAAGGATTTTGAATTTACTTTTAAGAGCTCCAAAATTATCGTAGTTATTATTATAAAATAACTATTAAGTGTGAAAGCGAATCATTTTATGTAAAAAAAAAATGTATAATAATTATGTGATAAGAAAGATAATAATAAAATTGATTGATTATTGATGAATCCTATTTATATAATGAATCATGAATAAATAATGTATTTTTATTTTGTGTATATATCACTTTTATCAAATGATATGCCATCATATTATTTTTTAATATGAAAACACCTGACCCATTAGTTATGTTGCCTGATTACACATCACCAGCCAATGTCATTGGGATTGTTGCATAGGAATGATACATAATGGGTGGGTATCCATCCTTTTTCATTATGTTCATTATTTGTATTTATATTTTTAATATATTTATTTAAAATTACTTGATACTTGAAATATTTAAAATATTTAAAAATAATAATAGGTATTAAATATTAGATATCCTATAATCAAGTAATTCATTTAATATCTATTCAATAAAAAAATTTTAAATATTATAAAAAATTATTTTACAATAAAAAAAATCTTACATTATTGTTATTAACTAAAATTAAAAATAATAAGTCCAGTAATACTAAAAGAAAGAAATTATATATATATATATTATAATATATATTACTTGAGAGTCAAAATACTAGATGCTCATCAAATATATCATTTTTTTTATATGAATATCATTCCTTACCTATAATATTTATATTTATTGTTATTCTTAATCTTACAAGTGATCCTAACTACCTCGTTACTAGCTTTTTTTTTTGTTTTAATTTTTTGTATTTTATATTAACTTAGACGTTAGAGTTGAATATAGAATTCCTAATTTTCTCATAACCTTTAATCCTCTTTTGTTTACATGTCTCTAAGGTTCAAGATCATCTGACTATCAAACAAGCATTCCGATAAAAAATTATTTTACCGAAGTATAATATTAGGATAACACTCAACCAAAGATCTTTAGAGCAGTATAGTTAGGTATGATTTGGCGTAAAAAAGAACTTTAAGTGAGATTCTTATAGGCTAAGAAAAGAAGAGAGTCTTTTAAGAATGTAGCGATACAGAATATCGTGGATTCAAAGCTTTTAAATTTAAAAAATAATATATTTCTTTTATGTTTAAAAAAATATAAAAAATATATTTAATTTTAATTTATTCATAATAAATTTTTATCAGGTCTCTTTTTTTTATATTTTTCTAAATATATAAAAATATATAGTTTCTCAAATGTTAAGAATTTAAAATCAGATATTGTTTTATCTAAAAAAACTTCAAGAGTACACTACGTGTTAACCACTACTATAGAAGGAGGTTAATTACATTGCTATTTCTTCTAACATAATTAGAATTTATGGACCAAAAAATTCGGTTGAAAATCTAGCAGTGTCTCCCCTCAATTTTTAACATATTCATTTCGTACAACAATCCTAAAACCTATACAACAAATTTGCAAGAAAGATATGCTCTCAACCAACAAAAAATCAATGCACAACATACATACACCAAAAAGAGATATGCAGGGATCCTAGCTACATGTGATTAAAAGAACTTTTAGATTCAAAAATCACTTAGTGCGTGTTTTGGGAAAAAAGATTTTGGAGGAGAAGAAAGGAAATGTAAAATTATATTCTTTGTTTATTTTTTAAAATTTTAGAAGAGAATAAATTTAAAAATTTTAGGTTAATTCTTCTTTTTTGTTAATTTTAATTACTTTAAATTATAAAAAAAATTTAAACAAAAAAAATTATAACTTAATATTTTTTTTTTCAACTCCTCTCATTTAGTTTCTCTGTTCTTTTTCAAATAGACCTTAAATTGCCGTCTCAAACTAAATGAGAGAGAGAAATCATGTACTACAATACTTTTACATGAAAAATGAAATGAATGACTGAATTTAACAACTTAATGAACAGATAACACATAATATAATAAAAAGAAAAATAAAATGTACAAGTTTTTTTGCAAACCTAAAATACAATTTCATAAAAGAAATTAAAATCCATCATGAATAAGAAATCAAATTAGTCTCACAAATTAATTCTAATTCCGAACCTAACTTCCTTTCGTATAAATTTTTTAATAAAATATTAAAAATATACAGAACCAATCAGAGAGCCTGTCAGGCTAACTAACCCAGACAAGCTAGCTTAAAGCTTGATTTTATTTTATTGAGCATTTTACGTCAATTAGACATACCAGATCCAACTGTGTTAGCTGTAGGATTTTGTATCAGATAAAATAATTAAAATAAGAATATAAGGATAAGATTGCAGAAATACTTTATCTTTCAACATGTCACAAATTGGGAATGTAATTAAGCGATGAACTGACGCATCCCACAGCTAATTATATACTAGAATGAAAGCATAGGGGCTTAGCCTCCCATTTACATACCATATATATATGATTCCATCCATGCGAAAGCTATCACTTTACTTTCATAATTAAAAGTAGAGATTGGTTAAATTAATACAGACTAATTAGTAATGTTGTAAGAAGAGCAACATAGATAAAACCTTTACAACTTAACTGTCATTATAATCAAGAAGTACGAGCAACACTCTTGTTATGACGCAACCAACAAGATATAGATAATAGTTGTACTAGAATACTTAAAACAATTCTATACAAACCCACTTGAAGTTAATTAGAAGTCCATTAATTTAGATAATTTGCACTTAAATTAATAGCTGTAGGCAATTCAAACAAAGTATTTTTTTTTAAGTTTCCTACAATTATCTTCTTATATTGAAAATAATCTTATTTGAAGTATTATATGATACTAAATGTAAATATTTTTTTTAATAAAAATTTAAATCTTAATTCATTATATTGTCAAAGATTAATTATTTTTGCTAGATCTAATCAGTTGGTATTCAAACAAAGGATTTAACATGCAATATAATGTTAGCAAAAAGAAGTCAACTAAGAAATTAAATAGTACTTTGAAAGGGAGATTACAAATTGCCAACATCAATCAAACTATGTGCAATATTTTAACCAAAGCATTGTTCAAGCATCGAAGTCTCTAAGAATGAATGAAGATAGAAACTAATAAAAATTTCGTTTGTTTTCCAAAATCAAGAGGCTAAAATTCACTAAAACATTGGGTATTATCTTCTCGTGTATAACACAAGGCATCAACGCTTCTTCAAATCAAACTCTAACACTAAAAGCATCTTGGGAGGTCCTTAAAATTGTAAACGTCATACAAACATCATTTCCACCTTCCAATAAATTGCTTATATCCACTATTTTATTTAAATCCATATGATAATCATTAGTCACAATATAATATAACCATACTCTAAATTCCTCCTTCTCTTTCCTACAATCAATCTCTGCGCGTAAGTAAAATTCCCAATTTCTAGCTCGCAACTTTTTACTATGTTATTCTATAATTCTTATTCAACCTCACAATTAGTTCTATAATAATTTAATTTCTCACAATATCATTTATAATTCTTAAACCATTTTATAATTTATCAAGCTAATATTTGAGTTAGGATTTACCTTTGAGAGATAAATTTGGCAAGCAAAAAAGTGTGGGTATCTCTTCAATCCTCTAATTGGAGCTTGGAAGTTACAAAGTCAAAATCCCAAATTTGAAGGACCGCCCAAGCTATTGCCAACCAAAAATGGCAAGGAAGAATGAAAACAAGAAATGTTTAGCTAGAAAGATTGGGAAAAGAGGAAAGACAAAGCTACCAACACACAAGAAAAATGTGGTGCTCACTCACCCCTTCCATACCAATTGCAACCTACACAAAAGAGACAGGAATATAGTCATCAAAACGGGTCCAACCCAGTGTATTGGTCTGTTTAAAATTGCTAAAATGATGTGCTGGTTTTTTTGATTTTTCAATTCATATAATTATAAAAAAATTTTGACTCAAATCATTTAATCTGCGAGTTAAATAAACCAATTATCTATATATAATTATGAGAGGTGGCCCTTTTTGAAAAAAAAATCAAGAGCCATCACCAAATTAATAAACCTAGAATTCTAACTCAGTAATAATCCACTAAGTTCCTGAAACAATCCACCAAAATGTTATTGAAGAGATTTGAAGAAATTATATTCTAACTTCAATATTAGTGGCTTAGAAAACATGAAACTTAAAGGAGTTTGTATGAAACTTAGAGGAGTTTTTTCAAACTTATTAATTATTAGTGTGTGAATTATTATCAATTATATTATTTACATTTGTTGTACGTAGTTGCTCTCCTTCTCTCTCTCTCTCTCTCTCTCTCTCTCTTTTATTTTTTGTTAAATTTTTTAGTGAGTTAAGTGGTCAACTTATTTAATCCACCCACTGCTAAGTTGATAACTTTTTGACTGGTTAAAAAAAAAAAAATTGACTCACATAAATTAACTAAACTATTTTATTCTTATTAAGCGAATTAATTACAATGTCGTCGTCAATTTTTGTTACTACTTAAACAAAGCTAAGTCAAAAGATTGAAAGGTAATTCAATCCACAACAACGTGCAAAATTGACCCAAAACGAATCAGAAGTAGAAACCACACCCATGTGCATGGTTCACACAAGTGGTCTCAACATGAGTGATTCATCTAATCACACATAAGCACGTATATTGTTCTTTATTTGCGACAAGTCCTATGTACTCCTTTGCCACACGACATCATTATTACCCACTTCGTTTTGTTATCATCTCAATTGCATTTGCAGCACATGAGACATGAGTTTTATGTATGATTCACATGCTCTTTAATTTGTATTATTTATTCTAGACCTACTTTTTTAGCTTCTTCTAGATTCAATTATGTTGTTCAACGATTTTATGAGTGCGTTGTTTTATATTAACTTAGTATATATATTATTCGAATTTTTAATTATTAATTTCAAGAGTATTCTCGAAAAAAATTAAACTCAAGTCTCTTAAAAAAAAATTCAAAAGTTCATATATGTTGGTATCAGTGTTATGCTCAAATCATTAAGAACATTTGTAAAATCTTCAAATTCTCTTAGTAGCCCAATCAACCTGTTTAAGCTTAATTTTGATCACCATGAAATTGTGGCTTTTAATTCTACCAACTTTCAAATAATCTGAATCTAAGATCGAACAAAGATATATCAATGAAAAATATCATCAAAACACTAATTCAGCCGTAATCAAATATAAACAATAAATAGTGATTGTTTAGGTTTTTTTGCTAATCACGGTATTATAATAATTTGTGAGTTAATTGTGTTAACAATTGTTAAGAGCATATTTTTTGAAATCCGCCTTATAAATTTAAGATTGGCTAATGATATGGGTAGGTCAACCTCCCTTCTCAGATTTGGATATTATAAAGTGAGAAAGAGATAGATGTAATTTCTAGAGTAAAAAAAAATTAAAAATTAAAAATTTTAATTTTAATTAGTGTGAGTCTTTTATTTATTTTTTATTTATTTATTTTAATCTTTTTCTCACTTCAAAAAATTCACCTTATAAAATTCAATGTCTAGAATGAAACAAACTATGTGGTAAATTTTTTTAAAAAGACTTGGTTATAGAGTTAAATTGTAAAAAATAGTCATTTGGACTATTTTTATTAAAAAATTTGATAATAAAAATAAAAAATTACATATAATTTTTTTATAATAAAAGTGCAGTATTAAATAAAAAAATAAAGTTACTCATAACTAAATTCTCTTTCATTTATTTATATGTTTATTTATTCATCTTCAATATATTTGTG
Source organism: Senna siamea (assembly GCA_031216115.1). NCBI lineage: Eukaryota > Viridiplantae > Streptophyta > Magnoliopsida > Fabales > Fabaceae > Senna > Senna siamea. Next base: position 21,627,237 of record CM062357.1, read on the forward strand.
CTGTTTGATATTTAAAAAAAAAAAAAATCAAGACAACCAAAAACTTGAGAGATCAATAGGAATCCCAATATATAATACAATGAATGTGATACAATATTTGGTTTGAAGAAGGGAGATGAAGAAGGAAGTGGGCAGGCCAATGCTTTAAGCTTTCTCCCACACAGTACATGCCAACACATTGATACTAGTCACCTTTATTTTTTGTTCATAAGTTTGTGGTCTCACCAATGATGCTAACCTCACTGTGCACGACGTATCAAAACAGCAACATATATATAAGTGAGTGTGAAATCCACTTGGAGACACATTACATGATGTGACAAGTAAGCGTCACTGGACCTCATGTGTTTTCCTTTATTTCTTTCTTGTTTTGGTTAAAGTTTTATGAAAGAGAATATCTTTTGGGAAAATATATTAGTATTCAAACTTTATTAATTAAAAAAATATAATACTTATCACTCTAATTGATTAATTACATGTTGGTTCGTTAAAGATAATTTAATGTGGGTGTATAGTTCATAAGACTCTACTAATTAAAAAAATATAGTACTTATTATTCTAATTAATTAATCACTTGTTGCCTCATTAAAGATAATTTAATGTGAGTGTATAGTACATAATTTTCTTAGTAAGAAAAATGAAATGTAAAAATGGACTAATTCATGAATATAATACATTTCAATACCTCAATCTATAATTTTACTCCTACCTTATGAAGAAAGAAACGTTAATAAAAGTGGGAGGGAATTAGTATTAATGTTTGGGTTGTTTGATTACGTTCTTATTTTTTAGTATTGATATCTATGAATTCCTAAATTTTCTTTGTTCTTAATAGTTGGAATTCAAAAATTCTTTTATATATTCTGTATTTTTATTTCAAAAAATTATTCTATTTTTTTGGTTGAAAATCGCACTTTCAAATAATTTGTTTGGTTTTTAAAAAATAAAAAACAAACAGGTCCTTTTTTTTTTTTTCATGTTTAAACTTTCGTCCATTACTGAAATTACCTTTCGATCTCATCCATATATATTTGGATATATTCTACAAATTGCCATGGTAAATTAATAATATAGAATAGCTTCCTTTTAGCTCAAATATAGAAAAGAAAGAAAAATTATATATACTTTTATTCACATAATTAGTTTTTTCCAAATAATTAATTTTGCAATTGACAAGCTAGTTTATTTAATTTGCCCCAAGACAGTCTAAATTATATTTATTTCTAACATGGATTAGCATGTCAAATTGTATTACATGAAAAAAATTATATTATTCACCTTGATCATTACCCCCAATTGCAAATTGTTCCTTGTCGATAATTGCAATGGGATAAATAAATAAGTTGGTTAATTGCAAAAATTAATTTTTTATGGGAGAAATTATAATATAGAGGGCTAAGATTAGAGTAGATATAAGTTTAATTTTTTTTCCCTTCTTCGTGGTAAGTCAATTAGAGATAATATTGTAGATTGAGTTTTTTTTTTCTATATAATTATAAAATATTTTTATTCAACTCAGTTAATTCGTAAGTTATATATAAAATGTCCATTTAATTTTTTATTATCTTTTTAAATTTTTTAAAATTTATGCAAGGGAAGAGCTTACTAGTCATAATAAAAAAAAATTTTAAATAACAAAAATGAGTTGACCCATATTTAAAATTTTAAAGAATTTTATTTTATACTTGTTTAAACTATTTGATTTGATAATTTAATTTAGAATTTATTATGTTTGTTAAATTTGAAACTTTGCAAGTGTATGATATTGTTATTGTAGTATTATACTATTTTCAATTATATAAATCCTGTTATACCTAGACAAAGGTTGAATTACACAGCCCAAAAAGGACATAAAATTAGAATATAGCGAATCCAATTGCATTCGTCATCCCTATCGGGCAAGTAAATAAGGGATAAGTAAAAAAAAAAAAAAAAGAAATTGCTAATTAAAGCAAAGATCAAGATAGATTATTAGTGTAATTTACCCTAGAAGAAAGTGTCTAAACCAAAATTTACATATGGATTAGCATGATATGTAATCTGCATAATTCATGCATGCGTTTTGACCCTCAATTATAGACATGCATGCTTTCGGCACAAATTGTTTTGGTCCAAAAGTACTACATACATGCAAACCCTAAAGATGCAACTTAAAACGTAATCATCCAAACATATGTGCATTTTCATGACACGCACACCACAAAATTTTGTCAAAGTGAAAAAGCATTTATTATTATTAATTATATATATATATATATATTCCACTATCATAATAATTAAGCTTTTGACCATACAATTATATCTTAGCCAAAAGTACATAAGAAAGAAATGAAAAGTAAGAAGGTTTGTGAAAAAAAAGAGTCAAGGAGAGGACATTACATTAAAAAAAGCTTTTATAATCATTACTTATATAATATTATTATTATTATTATTAAATATATGTTTAACTAATATAAAATAAAATAAATTTTTTATTCCAAAAAATAAATAAAATTGAAATAAAAGTTTATAAATGCATTTTTAATAATTAATTATTTTTTAATAAAATAAATTAATAGTATTATCTTAAATGACCAGCATATTCACTTTTTTAGTTTTAATTAAAGAAAATTTGTGTATATTTTTAAAATAGATAAAAGTACCATGTAATTATGTTCTTATGAGGTTAGTTAACTAAAATTTAGTAGATTTTTTTAATACCGGTGATTTCGAATAAAAAAATACAATTTTTCTAATTAATTTGTCATATAAAGTCATACCATGCATAAAGTTAATGATTCATAACAACTTATTAAATAACTCAAAACAGCAAAAGATCTACATATGAAGATTCTTTTACACAAAAGGTAATCACAAGTCATAACTAACTATATAGCTGGAGAGTGGTTAAATTGGTAAATAAGTTTGAATGTGAAAAAACACTTACAATTCAAAAGATAACTTGAAAGTGAATTTCAAGTAAGATTATATTGATGTCACATCTAAAATAATAGTGATCACCGTATATACAAGATTCTTTCACAAACATGAAGAAGAAAGCGGCATGCCATTGTGATGTACATGATAGAGCTAGAAAAAAGGGCCCAACTTGACTCGCTTAGATTGTTAACTGTGGGTTAATTAAAAGTAAGTTAAAATTACTTTATTTTTAAAACAAATTATAAAAAACTTAACTCGACTTATATTACAGTGAGTTGATAGTCTAACTTGTCAAACCCACTTATTTTTTTATTTTTTTATTTTTATTTCATATTTTTAATTATGACCATGTAATTTTTTAAAAGTTTTGTTTATACTTAATCTAATAAATTTTTAATTAGTGAATTGAATTTATTTATATATAATTAAATAAATTTTTTAATTAATTATTGTATGTTTGATGTTAATACCACTATAAAAAAATTTAATTTAGTGACAATCTATGGAACAATGGTTAAAGTGTCCGTCATGAGATATTTAATGATAATTTTAACCAATTATTAAAATAATTGTTGTAATTTTATTTTTAGTGACGGTTTAATTTGAATAAATTTAATGATAATTTATGAATAACTTACGCAAAATTTAAAAAATTAGAGACGGTTAAGTTAGTGATAGTTGTAATCGTGGCTAAATTTGCAATCAATTTTTTTAACTAGTGATGGTTTGTCCAACCACCACTAAATATGGTTTGCAGAATGATTAGTGATGGTTAAAACCGTCGCTAACTTTGGCCAGTTTTATTATGATTTTTTTAATTCAAAATTCTTTTAATACTCCTAAATTAATTTAAATAACATTTTATATCATAAATAATATTATAAAAAACTAACAATAGCTAAATTTGGTCAAATTTTATATTATAAAAAAAACTAACAAATCATTAAATTATTTTTTTTAAAGTAAAACTGAACATTTAAAGTTTAAAAAATATGTTAAAATTTACTCCAAACACCCATCATACCTAAACAATCGTTATCAATTGCTATATTTTGATACAATATTTTCTATAAACATAACAACACCAGATCAATATAAATCATACATTTACAGAAAAAGCTCACAAAAATTATACATTTGAAACAATACTCAACACCCAAAATACTCAAATCTCCCTCTTTAAAAGAGATAAATCAACACAAATCAAACAAATAAAGAAAAACATAACATAAATTAAACATTTCAACAAAACTCAACATAATCATAGTAAAAATGAAACCAACTATTTAAATCTTAAAATCCCTAAATACCAACTTGGAAGAAGACCCATGCTTAAACTTGCGACGGATGACGATTCTGGACAATAACAGACGACGATGTACTACCACTTCAAATTTGAGCTTTTTTTAAAACAGATTCAGAATTTAGTAACGATTATGTAACCGTCACTAAAAAATTATTGCTAAGTCATAATTTAATGATGGTTCATTAATTAACCGTTGATAAATTTTAACTTAGCTATTTAAAAACAAATATAGCAACCATCATAATAATGTTGTGCAAGCGTCGCTATATCTTATTTTAGCGACAATCTGACTAACAATAGCTAAAAAATTATGATTAAATCGTAATTTTTTTGTAGTGTACTATGATAAATTTTTAAAAAATATATAATTACAAGTTTAAAAGATAATTCTAAATATGATAGTGAAAATAAAATAATATAATTAATTTTATAATTAAATTAAATTTTAAAAACTAATTTAATAATAGTGGAGAGAAAATAATATAATTAATTTTATATTATTTTTATAATAAATCAACTACATTAATTAAAAATAAAAATAAGAGAAGTGAATAAAAAAAGTTTCTTTCAATAAGTTAATTTTATGAGAATGAAAAAAAAATAAAATTTTATTTATTAATTATAAATTTTTTAATATATGATATATTGTAAACTAATTAAATAATTAAAAAAATGAGTTAAACGAGTTACCTGTAAGCAACTCAATCTAAACTTGTGTGACTTACGAATTTGATAAATTGAATCAAAATAGACCCGTCCTTTTACAAATTATATTTTACCACCTCAATCCATCACTTTTAATAAATTATACGAGTTGGAATCATATTTATCATGATATAAAATAGGCTTGAATTAATCACATTACATATATTCTACCACTCTAGTGCTTTTCTTTCTTTCGTCCAAATTATGGTAGTCAGATTTTGAAGTGGGACAAGGTTGACAATGACATGTCACACAAACAATAGAGCAAAATGATTTATATATCAGATTTTTTAAAAGATGTCGAATTACATGTGAGCCATGTGCGCATATATAAAATGCACCAAATATGAGTATGACATGACATCTAGAATTTCAGAATCGTTCCAAAATTGCTTTATTCCAATTTTAATTCCATTATATATATGCCATTCAATTTCATGTGGTTTCCACGTAAACATGACATCAATAAATAAGTATATTAACTATATTTTTATTTTCCGGTAGAATTGATTACTATATTTCGTGCATTTTTTTTTTCAAAGATTTGATCTAACTATTATAAGTTTCTAAACATGCAAGCGTATGCAATCCTTTTTAATTTTTCCAATATATTTATATTATTATTATAATAAAATGCGTAAATTCTATTTATGTTAAGTTTAACTTTTACTTTTATAATGAATTCTAATTTTAAATAAGTAAAAAGGGTTGCCCTAAATAATAAAATTTTGTTTCTTTATGAGTGTAATAAAATGTGTCATTTAAGAGATATTTTCTCTTTATGAACACACAATCTCTCGAGTGAGGTAATAATAGCGATGAACTATATATGGATGGGAAAGAAACATAATGAAAGCATCGATCCCATCACGTCTTCTTAAGCATTTTCTGTGAAAAGTTGATGCCATTTTGTGCACGCTGTTTTCAAGGTAAGATGATATGTTAATGGTAATACTGCGCGCTGCTTTGTGATTCAGATTTTGATTGAACTCAATACGTGTATTATCCAATATATGTCTTATATCTTTCCGATTAGAACCAAAAAAGTAAATAAATCAATAACAAAATAAACTTTAATTATAATTAATTATTGATTTAGTCCATAAAAGTACAAATTTTTTAAATGATAAGAATCTCAAATCTTTTTGTCTTTCTATTAGTCTCATTAATTTTTCTAAAAAATAAAAATAATTGAGAGTTTTATCTTTTAAAGATGAAATCTATCATTTTTATAAATTAAATGAATAATTTATTTTGACATTTATATATTGTCATTATCATAATTATTCGAATAGTCATTATCCAAAAATCTCTCAGTTGCCAATTCTTGTGCCCATCTCCATTTAGCTCGAATCTAGCAAGATATCATAACATGTATACACTAGATCTTGTGAAAATATCATTCTTCACTTAAATTATTTTTTATGAACATGTTTTTCTTTAATTTCATATATACTCCATATATAACAATACCTCATTGATTTAAGCTTTGAAATTTTTTTCAAAAGCTTACTTGCCCTCGAAGAGAAGTCAAGATCACTTGAAAAATTCATGTATATTGGATTCTAAGTCAAGAAAAAAGAAGATTTGTTGAGAAAAAGCATACTCCAAGATATATGTTAAGTATATATGTCTTTTATAAATAAAATAAATCTGAAAATTCTGATGGCATGAAAGGCCACTTGATGTTGGGTTTGGCTGGACCATTGACATAAAGTGAAGCAAAACACCTGCACTGCACAACTTGTGCGATGGATTTCAAATTTCAATGTGATGGGAAAGTGCTTGAACGCCCGACAGACCTTGAATGAATGTGACAATCCATAAATCGGCTTGTTGGAATTTGGAAAGTTGAATGCTACTCTAGGAATTATGAGCTTCACAATTTCTGAGATATACATTGAATTAGAATAAATTGAGTCATATGAAATAATAATAATAATAATAATAATAATAATAATAATAGTAGTTATGTTACGAGGAAAACAAGTTTTTTTTTCACTCTTATTTTTTTAATCTTTAATTTTTAAAATTTAAAAGATAGATAAAAAAGAAAATTTGATAAATTTTAATTATTTTTTTAAATTTAAAGAGAGAGATAGAGATGATAACTTAAAACTTCAAGGACAAGATTTTAAGAACTAGTCGATCTAATTGATTAAACTGGTCAAATCAGCTAATACTAAAACAACTAATGTTGAACCAAGAATCGGGAGAGAAAAAAAAAAAAGAAAATTAGCTCAGTCAATTGAAAAATAATAAAATAACTTTTTTTTTAAGGATGTTTAAACTTTGACTCTACATAGATTAATAGTCTAATGTTTTTTAAATAGAGTTAAACATAAAAAAGAGATAAAATAAAGTACAAAATTAAAAAATAAAAATAAAAGCTTATATGAAAAAATTTAGTTAAAACTTAACTCATCTCTAAAACTAAAACTAAAAGTTGTAAACTTGCTTTTCTCAATCTCTTTAAAATGACCCATTTTTAAGAATAGAATGGAGAAAGATGGTATAAGTCATTATCAGAAAAATAAATATTATTTATATTAAAAATAATTAATTATTATTTTTAAATATTTATTATATCATAAATTAAATTAATTAATCCATGACCCAATAATTTTTTAAATTATTCTTATAGTTTCATAGTTTTTAATTAAGCCTTTAGAATTTAATAATTTTTAATTTAGTCCATGTGTTAAAATTATGTTAAACTTTACTAATTTTGTCAACATATATCAGTTTATTACTCTAAATATATATAATTAATGTTAACAAAAATAAAAATAATAAACAGTATTATAAAAATAACTTATGTATATAAAAAAATATAATTTATACTAAGTAATTCACTTAAATTTTGTGCATTCATAATATAAGATCATATATAATTAGTAATAAAATTTAACAAAGTATTAATAAAAAAATTTAAAGTTAAGGAATAAATAAAAAAAATTTAATTATAAATTTTTAAATTATAAAAATTTTATTAAAAATTAAATAAAATTATATCAGCCACCAAGATAATTTAATCTAACAATATCTTTGCAATATGTGGATGCTAGATAAAGTGCACATTGAAATGGCCTGTCTGATGCGTTCTTTTTTGTCATCATTCCATTGACAGTTGTGAACTGACAACTAGAGAGATCCGTGTATTGGGCTTGGTGCTTGCAACAAGCAATAGAGACTTTAGGATTGTTTGAATTTAACTTTTAAAAATTATTTTTAATTTTAAAAAAAATAAAAAATTTATTTAAATAATTGTTTTTTATAAAAATAAAAAAATTAAATATGCATTTTAAAAAGAAAAAATATGGAATAATTAAAATGTTTTTAATTTTTTATTTTTTAAAATACAAAATACAAAAAATAATTTTTTTATTAATAATATATATAAAAATATAAAAATAATATTAATAAGAATTCTTAAAATTAATTTTATAAAATAATTTTAAAAACTAAAAAACTAAAATAATGTTCAAACATGCACTTTTTTTTTTTTTTGCTCTGAAAATTGCGGATTTAGTATTCAAAAAGCAAAACTAGAACATAACCCCTACGGAAGATTGTAATAGCATTAACTACGATTGTCAAAAAAACAAACTACATAATAAGACATATAGTAAAAATCAATAATGTTAGAAAAAGGAAGCATTGTACTTTATTCATTGAACATTATTAAAATTTTCTTTATACACGTTTCTTCATCTCCATTTCTCACGTTATAAGATTTCCGAGAATTTTCATATTTATAAAACTTTATCAAGATTGTTTAAAATTGTATTGAACCTTAGTGACATTTTAGAAAATCAACCTTTATAATTATTTTTAATATATCTTCAAAGATGAATGTATATATATCAAAATTTATAGTCCCCTTTGCCATTCATTCCCACATGACTAAATAGATAAACCCATCACCCTTTTAACTTATGGGGTAATTCTTCACTGTAAAAACAGTGGCATCTTAGCTATAGATTGTTTTTATTTTTTTAATTTTTAAGATAAATTTTATGCCCTTGATAAGTATGAATGCTCAAGTAAACACAATACCATACAAGTAAATTGTGAGTACTATTAAATGTTTCTTAATAATAAATACGAATAGGGTCCAGAAGTACAGACTCAATTCTGAATAATCAAAATTGAAGACTTAAGTATAATCAAGTCATACCCATATCATCGCCACGGATCATTTTACAGAAAATCCAGATGACATATCCATACCCTTTAATGGGCCCATTTGCAGCTCTCATACCAAACCTAATTTTTGCACATTGTGGCCAGCCCAGGCCGACAGGCGCGCGCGCGCGCACACACACGCGACACTACAAATTTTTGCATAAACTCAAATTTATAAAAAATGAATAAAAAAAATATATTATAAATACCATTAAGTTCTATGTGAAAAAACTTATTTCATAAAACTCTAAATCATATGAAGGATGGAAGTCCTAAAAAATATTCATGTCTCAAAGTGACCAGATAATATCCCAAACTGCACGTAATAATACTTACATTAATTAAATCACTTATCTTTTATAATCCAAATCTACATAAGAATCTCTTCCTTCTATGAAATGAACAGCTATCAGATACCATGGAAGATTAAACTATTTTCTTAGAAATGAATAACCAAATTAGAGTAAAGAATACAAGCAACAAAGCATTCTCATTTCTTTGGTAAAACATTCTGACTGCACTAAACAGTTTGATTCAACACTGTTGACCACAACAGAAAGTAAACGAGGTTAAAAATAGACGAGGCGAAAGAGGTTAAAAAGACAGAAATCATACATGTCACACCAATGGCTCCCAAGGCACCATATTTTATAGAAGTAACAAGGGCGTGTATGTAGGTGCGTGCAATCCTTCCTGACTCGCACAGCACTTGGTAAATAGGCACCATCTAACAAAGGAACCAAATAATAATCACAAAGTGAGCGAGTCCAGAATGTAGGAGGAATATTACACTATTTGTAAAGGTGGAATGAAAAAGGGGCCACACCCACACTAGATCACTACTCAGTCCCTAAGTTTACAGAACCATCTTTCATCAACTTTAAGCTCAAGCTGTTGAATCTCCCTCGTGAATAATGCCTAGAAGCTTTTCTCCAATCGGTTCCAGTTTTCATCATAGCCACAAATTCATCATAGCTGATACGCCCATCCTGTAATTGCATAATCGAAGAGGGGTAATATTTCAAGTTCAAGATTAAATAAAGGAATAACTATCTATGTCAACCACGTACCTTGTCTGTGTCTACTTCCTGGAAAATATCATTTGCTACATCTGTACAATCATCTGCACCATCTTCTGTCAAGGCATTCCGAAGCTCATCAGGTTCAATATAGCCATTCCCATCCTGGTCAAAATAGGAGAAAGCTTTGCGAAGATGCTCATCATTAGCCATCCGTTTTAAATGCAGGGACACAGCAACAAATTCTCCATAGTCAAGTGTTCCCTTCCCATTAGTATTTACCTGTTGTCGACAAACATGCGGTTCAAAGACCAGACAAGAATAGTTTCCAGAAAGGACTAATTAAAGGCCCCAATTCTATATGGAATACTACACGCAACATTCTGAAACAAACTGATAAATGGAAATTGTCAGGTTGTGAAAAATACAATATATTGGATTTCATACATTTAAACTTATTTGGATGTTGATGTGTGGTGGGGTATCAATTATGGTTCTTAAGTTGATAAGATGCAATATGAAATGTGGTAAGTTGTAGCGTTAGATATCGTAATTGGTGCAAGAGAGTATAGTAAAATAAGAAAGTTGACCATACTCACAGCTTCAATTAGCATCTGAACTTCTGACTCAGCAAGTTGAGATCCAAAATTTTGAAATCCAGCCTTTAGTTCTTCAACAGAAACAATACCATCATTATCACTGTCCATCTTCTTGAACATTTCTTTGATGTCCTCAACTTCTTCAATGGATAAGAAATCAGCAATGACCTATTTCAAATGTACAGATTTAGCTCTATCTTGCAGGGAATAGACAATAATATCACAGACTAAAATATCAACAGATGCAACGAACCCTCAGGGCTTTTCTTTTGAATCTGTTCATCATTGAAAACTGTTTAAGCCTAGACTTGACTACATCGCCAAGAGGGACATTAGGAGCCTTCTTAGCATTTTGGAGCCAAGGATGCTCTGCAAGCAGATAAAAATAACACATAATGATTATCATGCATGTACGATACAAGCCATTAACATGGATATACTAATCTAAACATTTAACAATGGAAGCAACCCAGACATAAATTGCAACACTGCACAATTTATGTTGCATCGGCATACTGTAATTATGCTGTGGATATGAGGATACCAGTTCCAATAACAACTTATGTTGACTGATGAAGATAACTGAATTGGAAATATTGCACCACAAATAAGGGGAAGCATGAATTGAATCAAAGAAACTATCATAAAGCAAGCATTAATAGAAGCAGCAGTTAGCACCTCATAAGTACAAAATAGTATGTAAAACAGCAAAAGAATGATAGCAGCTCTACCCTCATACCAATAAATTCAGCATAAAAAGAATAGAACATACCAAGCACCTGCTTGGCCGTTAGTCGAAGCTTGGGATCTGGTTCTAACATTTGCCTAACAAGACTTTTAGCACTTTCTGAAATACTGGGCCAAGGTTCCCTTTTGAAATCTATGAGCCCTCGAAGAATAGCCTGTGCAACCCCTTGTTCAGATTCTGCATAAGAATTAATCTCATGATAAAATAAAATGCTTTCCCATGAGTTGATCAATACAGGACAGAAGTTCAGAAGGAAACAACATCAAATAAATCAAATATGTGATAAATAATATACATATGGACCAAATAAAAACACAAGGTTCATCGGATAAAGCCCTTGTTTACATGATTTAGCTTATGCCAATCTCTCCCATTCCCCAAAAAGAAAAATCAAGTACTATAATAGAACTTTGATATAGGTGGAGGGTATGACTATGACCATTGATACAGAAAACAGGCATGCATGAGTGTCCATATTTCATGCATAGCAGCTCACACAGAACAGCATGCAGAGAGCATCAATGGAAAGGAATGCAATTACCTGCCCAAAATGGGGGGACGCCACACAACAAGATGTATAGAATTACTCCTGCACTCCATATATCTATTTCTGGCCCATAGTTCCGCTTTAGTACCTCTGGGGCCATATAATATGGACTTCCAACAATTTCTGAGAATCTCTGACCTGAAAAATCAAATGACACCCATAAGATAACATTATAATAACATGCCTGGAATCCTGGATATTATAAGCAATGACACAAGACTGAAAATCTACAGTTATTTGTAATCAGATTGCAAAGCATCAAAAAGGATGGATTGTATGTGGGTGTGTATATCCTAAAGATCCCTGTCAGTGACTCAGAAGTAACTAGATAAGCTGTCTCTTCCCTGAAAATAATCCAACATCAAGTGCAGTGGACCAATGCCAAAACCAGTACCTTGTTTAGGAGTTAGAATTGAGAAGGTAGCACCTTACATGCAGAAAAAAAAAAAAAAGATAAGTACTTTTAATTGTTTGTGCATCTCCATGCCTTGCTGCAGGACAAAAAGGTAATCACATCATCACCGTAGCTCTTTTCAGAGATATCAATCAGAACTATCCTTAGTCCCTCTTCTAAAAGCTTGAGTATTAGAATTTCAAGTCTTTTGCCATGATACCAAATCATTTTTTTACTAGGTAATCAGGACTTTGGCCTCACTGCCTCTACTCTAATTAAGTTAAATCTCAATACCAGGTGGTGGTGGGCCTAGGGGTTTTGACCATACTTCATGGCCCTTCTCCAAAGGATAACTGATTTTTTTACAGTTCTTGTTGCTGATCCAAATTATACATGATAACCCAGTACCTCTGCACCAATGACCACACTGCTAACACTGTGTCACCAATGACCCAGATCAAAGGTGGATTCCACAATCCACATTTCTAATTAGGTTTCATAACAAAGTACATAAGGACTCCAATGGCACAGTTTCTTTCAAAATATCCATTAAAGGAGCTCAGAAGTTGAGGCAGTGCTTTGAAGAATGGAGAGTTGGTTCTTGTTGACTGATTAAGAGTATGACAAAGTAACCTGCCCAGAGCCTGGCTAGACCTCTGACATAGGCAGTAAATATTTGTTAAGTCGGAATCTGGTCATTGAGTCTGTCCACTAAGGACATGAATTAGAAGAGTTTAGCCTTATTTCACATGTCCTGCACATCACATGGATACTAGCTAGGTTTTTCTTGATTATTTTATACTTGAACTCCCCTCTTTCCATAACTACCAACTATATATGACATTATTAATTGTTCTTACAAATTACATTAGAGGGTCATGACTTTATTTACACTTCTCCCATTGATTAATTTCAAAATCTAAAGTAATAAGAATTAAACTTGACAGAAACTTCGACAGATATCAAGAGCTTGCCCTTCCATTACATGTTTGCTGTTGAAGTAATTTTACTGTCACATTTTCTGCTGCTTCTTTAAAAAGTAAAATAGCATATCAATATGTTGATGCTGTCAGCATTCTTTCAGCTATGAATAGAACCACTGGTGCAAGTTTGAAACATATATTTCATAGGCACATTTGCAAAATCCCATTTGTAGAATAATTTCTTTAGTATCTTAAAATGATTCTCACTGGATTAGAAAAGGAAGACCAACGTAGGCCTTTTCAAGAAGAAACCACAATATTTTGACAATCACTCATAACAATACATGTTATGAGTTTAAAATCATAAGAATACCATATAGCACCTACCACTAGCCAAAAGAAAGACCTGGACATAACCCCAAAAAAAAACGTGTGATTTTTCTGCATCTAACCCTACTGCCTTCAGCAGCCAATGTTAGGTTACATATAGAAGCTCATTATTGTAAGCAGATAGCTTAATAAGAGTAGGTTGTCTATTCTGGTTCAACATTCTATTTTTGACAAGTGTCATCCACTTAATTTTACTTTTCTGCATCACACATGGGGTGAAAATATAGAGATTAGTTGTATCTAGAAGCTAGATAGGGATCATAAGCATCCCAAGGAGTAGCAGCACACTAACAGCATAGTCTAAAAATTAAAATTACACAAGATTTATATAACAATGGTTGGGCATACCTTGAGGAACTTTATTGGCAAAACAGTTCCAGCTTGACAATTATCAAGATGAAAGGAGATGATTAACAATAAGTAATCCTCCCCATTACTCACTCCCCACGCCAGAAAAACAGAGCAAACTAAACATTTCTTATTTAACAAATTCAAAAAATGAGCAGTAATTAACAAGTCAACAAGTAGTCTCATGTTATGTCTGAATTGTTTATAATTAATCGTCCCTAGCTTCCTAAACCTGAGATTAATGTTTCCAAACGGTACAATAAGTATCCCCGTTCCGTAGTTGAAATTGTTACCTGGCTTGAAGAATATAGAAAGGCCAAAATCGATAGCCTTCAAAGGCGAATTCTCTTTCTTATTGGCGAACAAAAAGTTCTCCGGTTTCAAGTCCCGGTGAATAACCCCATGTTTATGACAAAGTTGTACAACTTCGACAATGGTCCTTGTAACCGCAGCAGCAGCTCGCTCCGTATAATGGCCACGCGCCACAATCCGATCAAACAGCTCACCACCCTCACACAACTCCATAACTAAATGCACGGCATTGTCGTCCTCACACGCTTCCTTCAAGCTCACAATGCTGGAGCTCTTGGGCAGGTGCTTCATTATGGCCACCTCGCGCTTCACATCTTCAATGTCCACCGCAGTCCTAAGCTTCCGCTTGGAAATGCTCTTGCAAGCCAGAAGCTCCCTGGTTTCGCGCTCAATACACAGATAAGTCACTCCGAACTCCCCTCGCCCAAGCTCCCGATCCACCAAGTACTTATCCTCAATGTTCTCCTTGGGTACGTCTGTAAGAACCGTGATCGGAGCCTTCTTCTTGGCCGCGTTGGAGTCCCTCTTGCCGTGATCGTGGCCGGAGAAGTTCGATTTGACGTCCTCCCTAGCGACGGCAGCCGGAGATCTGCAACAATTCCCCATCCCCCCACCACCACCGCCACCACCACCAAGAGCTTGATCTTGTAGCACTGATCTTGCAAAACCCTCAGAAATTGCAGCCTCTAGGGTTTCACATGATAATGCAGAAACCCTAACCCTAACCCTATGAAAGAGAGGGCTGTTCTGAGCACTGTGAAATCGAAGCTAGAGAGAGAGAGAGAGGAGATAGAAAGGAAGAAGATGGGGAAGTGTGACAGTGAAATCAGTGAGGGTGTACGGTAACGGCTGTGATGCTTTTTTAGCAATGAGCTCGCCTTTTCGGTAATTATTTTATATTTTTTCCAAATTTTTAATATAACTTTTAAAATCTTCTTCTTTCTTAGGGTCTGTGAGCCTTGTCGGCTAAACGAAGGGTCCTGAACGGTGGGAACGGGACGGAGAGAAAGAGTGTGTGAACTAAAGCAGAGGAGGAGAAGGAGGTTTTTCTGAAAAACAAAAAAAAAAAAAGTTAATTAATAGATTTATTTTACGTTATGAAGGGCAGTTTAAATTTTTATTATTTCCAATTGAATTGTTTTTAGTTTATAAATAACTTTAAAAGAAAACACACACAAAGGAAGGGTGTCCTTATGTTTATAAAAATTTTGATTATATGATAAATATCGAGGGTTTGTTTGAATGCAAATTTTTAAAATTATTTTTAATTTTTAAAAAAATAAAAAATTTATTTAAACAATTATATTTTATAAAAAATAAAAAATAATTAAAAGATATTTTGATCTCTAATTTTTTAAAATAAAATATATTTTTTATTAATAATATGTATATAAATATATAAAATAATGCTAACATAAATTTTAATAATTAATTTTATTCAAATAAATCCTAAATCACTAGCATTGTCGTACTTCTATTATCTATTGCCTTATTTAACTATCATAAATATTATTTATTATGAAAATTAAATTAAATTATAAATTAATGTGCCTATGGCTGCTTGATTCACAAGCTAGAAGGAGCATTGGGTTATTAGTTTCTCTGGCGTCATAAGTTAATAGGTTTGGATACTAATATGCAAGCTAAACTTATTGTTATCCAAAATGGTTTTTTATTTGTCATGGAGTTTGGTTAGAACTCTCAAAATAATTAATTATGGAAATAGGTCAACTTAGTCATGCTCTAAAATATAGACTAAACAAGACTAGGACTAGATTCATTTCTCACTTCTTTAATTAATTAATTCTTTAATATTTAAAAATAAATAATTTTATTTACAATTCTTTATATCTTAGATATTAAATCTTTTAATCAACATAAAATAAATATAAAAATTTTAAAAAACTTAATTATAAATAAATTAATTATATAAACATAAATATATTAATTTTTTATGTCAAAAATATATAAATTGTACTTAAATTTTTTAGAATTAGATTATCTGTAATAATCTTTTATAGTAATTTTTTATAAAAAAAATAAATTCTACTTTTTATAAATTAATTTTTATTTTTTTATTTTTTACTCAATTGCATGTGATGCAAAGGGTAATATTTTGCTTTTAAAAGGTCTGTCTGTATACTTAATTGTGCAAGACCAAAACCGCAGCCTTGGAGACCAATCATAGACTCACAGTGAGGATATCGAACACTTATGAATAATTTCCAGAGAGTCAGTTTTACGTACGACTCGAGTCTGGACTGTTTGCAACATTTGTCAATTACTTGCGAACATATTTATGGTTTGTAAATACACTTGAAAGAAAAATAATTTGTTAGTATTATTTTGAATTATAAATTAATAATTTCTTTTTCACCAATAAAATTTCTGCCTCCTTTTGGGCTGTAAAAATAATTTAAAGTAACATGTCAATATATTTGATCAATTACGTGACTATCTATTTTTAGTTTATATATATATATATATATTAATTTAGATAAATATTTTTTCTTTTTCTATCTATTTTCCCTAATCTAAATAGGGTACTATGAAGTGAAAAAATGCTCATTTTAATCAAAATTAAAGACATAATTTATAAGTTGATTTTTTTCTCACTCCATTTTCTTTTTTTCTTTTTGTTAAAATTATTAATATTTAAAAATTTATTAAATTTTAACTAATTTAGTTCAAACTAACAAAAGTTTTATAATAAAAATAAAATTCTTTGAACAAAGTTCATACATTAAAATTTTTTAAAAAAATAAAATACTTATTATTCTAACTAATTAAATCTATTTTTCTAAGTCCAAACATTCTTTTGAAAGATATAGTTCCTTTCATTTAAACAGTGCCAAGTGTACAAATGAGGAGTCTGTTATTTGCAAAAGTTTTGTATCAATTAAATTATTTTGTGGTTAAACAGATATTTTAGGAGGTACTCACATAACTAAGAACTTTTTTTATCATATTTATCATAAAAACAGTGGGTCTCAATTGTTTAAAGCTTTTGCATACGTTTATTTGATGAGTTTAAATTTTAATTAAGAGTAAATTAAGGATTTAGTATATATATATATAATTTGGTTATTAAAAATGAAATGTCTCATTTAATTCTTGAAAATGAAAAATTAATCATCAATTAATTTTGTCTTTTAGTTAATAAAATAGATAAAAGTTAATTGATGATAATATTAATAGATACTAATTTAATTGTTAAATAATAAATTAAACCATATTTAATAATAAAAAAATAAAATACTTTAAATTTATAAATTAAACATTGTAAAACACAATTTGTATTTTTTGTTAAATCTAATTTAATTCATGGTTAATTAAAAATCAATTAATGTTTATTAATAATATTATTAATTAATTGTTTATTCATCTTATTAATTAAAATGTTAAATTAAATTAATTAAAAATTAATCTTAATTTTAAAAATTAAATTAAAATATTTTATTTTTAATAATTAAATTAAAAAAATATGTATTTTTGAAGAGGTAAAATATTAATTTACTATTTAATTAAAAAATACTTAAAGGCATAATGCAATTAAAGTCAATTGATAGGAGCAGGTGCACAAATGCCAAAGAAAGAGTATAAGAGGTGAAGATGTCATGTTCTCTCTTTTATTAACAAACGAATGAGATCATAGCGACCTTTCATGTTCTGTTTGTATATATCTCATGGAAATTCTAATATAATGAGTTTGGACCAAAATTTATTTTATGCATGAAAAAAATTATCATTTTTTAATTTATATTTTTTTGGAAAAAATCTTGTTCTAGAAGCTGCAGCAAACATAATTATGATTAAGGATTAGATCATAGTCACACCTTGAAGAATTGGAAGCAAAAAATTATAAGTCAAACTTAACTTTTTGGATACCAATTTTACTATCATTAATGATGATTTCATAATTAATTGGGGGACAAGAGTTCTTTATGTTTTATTTTTTTAATTCATTTTCTTCCTGTTTTGAGAAGGAAAAAAAAATTAAAAACAAATCTCACCTTACAAATAAGATAATAGACAAATCTTATTTGAATTTGGTTCGCTATTGACAACTTCATTTTGAGAATAAAATGATTAATAATTTTTTAAAAGAAAAAATTATATCCCATGATCAAATTCCATAAGAAAAATAGTACTTTACTCCAAATGATATATTTTACTTCAATTTAAATTATATATATATATATCTAACATATATAAGCCAATTATGCACATGTATGGAAGCTGCATAATATTGGAACAATCCAAATATTATATCTTCTTACATGTGTGAAACATTCTTCCAAGATTCCACGTGTTGAAGTATCTTCATTAGGATATCTTTTCCATAAGAAATGAAAAAATAATAATAAATAGCAAACTCTGTATCTAAATCTAAGCAATTTCGACAAAACAGGACATTAATTTTTAACAAACAAAATAATGGTTACATAACGTAAAGAGTGGACTATATTACGTGTGTTTTCACAAACGCATATATGTAGTGTGATTAACATAATTGATTTCTTATGGCAGGTGGTAAGAGTACCAAGTATAGCTTTATATCAAGCTATGTAGTAGAAGCTCAAGTGTGAACGCTTAGTTTTTTTTTTAAACAAAATAGTAGCAAGGAAAAGATATCTCAAAATTATCATGTATGGTGTTATAATATGTTTTGAAGATCAACAAAAGCCTAAATTAAGAGATTGCTACAAAAATTTAAATCATAAATAATTTTATCTAATTATAATTACTTAACTAATCATTTAGATGTTAATAAATTTTTTAAAGAAAGATGCTTACGAGATGAGATTTTAAATATTTTCAAAATAGTTCAAACTCTCATCCATAGATAAAATAAAACTTGTTTTTTTTTCAAATTTTTAATCATTTGTGCCACCTTTTAGTTATTAATCAACATTTCAATCTATATAAATAAGATTGTATATCTACATGTACCTTAAAATAATGGTAAATTCTATTTGCCCATTTTGATCTTTGCCTATAATTATAAATTTTTGTCTTACCTAATTAATATATATATATCATTAACCTTTGATGTATTAGATCCATTGTAATAAGCTTTTTCTTAAGTAAATTTCAAAATTTTAACCATATAAAGTTACAAAAGTCCCTTTCCTCTTTGCTTCCTCTTCGTCCTGCTTAATCAATTTATATGGGCTTTTCAATTTTAGAAATAATCTTTTAAGTATTATACAACTTATAAAGCAATGATTAGGGATTTTAGCAAAATAAAAAAAAGTAATGCTTAGATTTGGCAATTAGGCGGGTGTGGAGAGTGCCTATTTACTTTTCATTTCCGCGCTTATTTTGTCTTTTAAAAAACTTTTTAAGTATACATGTTATATGCTTTATTTATATATTAATTAATAAAATTTAATTATTTATTTTTATTTTATTTATCACGTGGATTATTTACTTTAAAATATTAAAAAATAAATCAATATTATTTGTTAATATACAAATAACATAATACAAGATGTTCACCTAAAAACTTTTTTAGTTTTCTATTCCTATTTTTTATGTGGGGGAGAACATTTTTTCCATCCTCATACTTCATGGAGATTCAAGGATTGATAGGATCCTTGCGAAAACTTAATTAAAATGTCAAAAAAATTATTATAATAATAGTATAATTTTTTCATAAAATTTTAAAAAACATACTTATGAAAAATACTTAATTCTACTAACATAATAAAATATTAATTATAATTTTAAAGTTTTCATATAACATGAAAAGCCATAGAAGAATAAATTATGCTTTCAAAAATTTTACTGCTTTCTAAAGTTAATAAATTACATACTTTTTTTAAAATTTTTTTAATTACTAAAGAATAAAAAAATTATAAAATATGACATTTAAATAAATATTTTTATATATAAATTTTAAAATTTTCTATATAAATTTTCGAGGATATGAAATTTAGAGTATAAAGAGCATGATTCCTATTCTTATCTCAGAAAATTTTGTCTCCCATCTTTATTTTCCATTCCCACTAAAAGAAATCTCCATAATTAAATGCCCAAGAGTATTGCTATGCATAGTAATGACGAATATTTTGAATGTTTTCAATTATTTGGGTTTCAACATAGTAATATACCATATAGTCTCATTACTAGTTAGATCTCCGTCAATCAAGAATTTTATATGGTCCAAAATCTAACCAAATAAGAACTAATTCAAAAACTTTTGAAATGTACATTTTAAATATTCAAGAATAAAAATAGATTTCCTTTAATTTATGGTATTACAATAAGAATAATTCCTACTCTCAATGGAACATTTAAAGGTGAGTGCATTCTCTCACATAGAGTTGGTCCCAAGTAGAAAATGAATTTTTTATAGAAAAAGTTTTATTTTTTATTTTTGTAAATCATGTTTCTTTTAATTAATTTTTTTTTTCTAATGATGCAGAGAATGTAAAGTCTAATCCTTTTCCATATCAGCGTAAAAGACTTGTATACTTACATTATCCAAAAGGAAAAAGCCCATAAAAAGAAGGGTGGACCATTTGAAAGGCCCAAGGATATATGCTGCACAAAAACAATCCAATCTAAAACTTTGACTATTGGGGATTCCAACTTTTGGTTTTGGAGAGAATATTATGGTATTTTAAATAAATAAATATAAATTTATATATTTTATAGAGTGCATCATTTAAATAAATATATTAGTTTAGTGATCTTACTCGTTATTTTTTTTATGATACTTTTTTAAAAATAATTTTCCTTTGCAGAATCCTTTTGGATTAAGAAGAATAAAAATAAATAAATGAAAATTTAAATTTACTTTAATTTAGATTTAATTTTAATATATATATTAAAATATACAAATTGATGAACATAAATAGCATAAAAATATTAAATTTAAATATAAATTAAATTACTTTTTTATTTATATATATTTATATTATAATATTTTTAAATTTTTTAATCATTGATCTCACAAATTATATATTATATGATATAAAATAAAATATATATTGTGAAGAGAGATAAAAGAGAAAATAAAGTAGTGAAAAATTATAATGGGATAGTGAAGACCCAACTAACATTATATTATTTTAATATCTAATCAATATTATTTTATATTATATTTTTAAAATTAAAAAAAATAATATACACATTTATACATGTTAAACCTCTATATAAAGTGCTACCCCTATTTACCTGATTTTTTCCTCTAAGTACGGGCTTACTTAATAGTAAATAAAGACAATATATATATATATATATATATATATATATATATAAGAAAAATTTAAAGTTGTGACCCAATATTACAATCAAGTCATATTACACTATGATGGCCTTTGACTTTAAAGTTTAAAATCCTCAGATCTGAAAATGACTTCAAACAATCTGTCTATAATTATCACAATGTCAAAGCTAGGGAAAGTTAAAATTTTCTAATGCAATTATACAATTATATATGTGATTCCACTTTTAGTGATTAAGAATTTAATAAATAAAATTTTACTATTTTACATATATCTAAACTAAGATAATGTACACAAATTATTTTACTATCTCTCGATCGGTAATGATCACTTTGTGAAAGCTATTAAAAGTTCAATTATTTTAATACAACTATACCTCGAATTTTAGTGATTCAAGATTTTATTTACATAAAAATTTGATTGTTCTTTATCTTTTAATTGGATCGGTTCAGCCTATTGCGATGTAACAAAAAATTATTTCTCAAATATTATATTTACAATTTATATTTTTTAAAAGAAAAAATATCCATTTCTCGAATATATATAAATTTTTCTTCAGGCACAGGAGAATATATAGCAGCTAGTCATATTCGCTTCTTAGATAAACACGAGTAACATATGAACATCCAAAACTCGAAAAAACTATTTATCAAAAAATAAATAAAAATAATAAACCCAACAGATCTAGAGAATATCTAGAAGACATGATTAATATATATATATATATATATATATATATATATATGGTAACTTGTAGAATCTAAGTTGGTCAAATTTGACTTCAAACATAATTTATTTTTTGTTGTGAATAAATTATTTCTGAAGTGTGCAATGCATGCTTTATTTATTCTTTTTAATGTTTTGCTGCATAAGATATCCAATCATGTTGACTTGTTCGTTCCTTTGATTTGAATAGTTTTGGCTTAAATATATACTGTTTGATTTATATTGGTAAAATATAATTTTTAATTTAACCCTTTTCATTTTGTTTTCTTTTTCTGATTAAAAAAAGTTACAATTGAGAAATTAAGGAGACTGTGCGAGTAATATTTACTGTCTAACAAACTCATATAATAATTAATAACATATAACACTTATAAAAAAATGTATAATATATTTAACTCCAGAATTGGACAATGAATCAATCAATTATTCTTAGTTTGGTAATGGAATGCTAATCCCTGTGTTGTTGTTAACGCCTTTTGAACTGTCATGTATTTTTTGTAAATATTAAATTATATGTTCACATGTTACACAGTAGTTCTGAAAATAAACATAATATAATAATTGAAACAACCTTTAAAAGCTATTTTTTATGTCAATTTGATAATTTCTTTTAAATGTACACGTACAATGAAATTTTTTAAATATATACAATATTTGAAACTATTATGACAACCATTTAATACCTACAAGATATTTATTTATTTTATTGTCCAGGTCCATATTCTATTCAATAACGTGTATCCAAACTATTTATGTTGGAAATAATAGTATATATGGAAGTAAAAAAAATTAATGATAATTGCAGACCATTTATATATATATATTGAGCAAAAATTTTTTCTTATACTTTTTAATAACCCAATTCCATATAATGAAGTATCAAAGCCTTTTAGGGTCTCACTTCACTAATTGTTAATTTTTTTTTTCAGATATCTTTAATTTTGTTTCACAGTCGGTTCAAAGAGAATGTCAACGGAAACAACACAAAAGTTGGTCAATCGCTTCAAGTAAAGCACAAAATTTCACATTGATGGTAACAAAAAGAAGGTCTTCCCAATCTTCTCTCTCCACTACAAAAATCACCATTTTTTAAAATTTAATTTTAATATAAATGTAAACTAACAATATATTATACAGTTTCAAAATTAAAAATCCAAACTGATAAACCGTTATATATATATATATTATTGTATTAATAAAAATTATAAACATACAAATATAAAAAATTTATATTATAATTAAATTTTTTAAATTTTTTTACATGTTTATAAAAAACAAGATATAAGTAATAATATTGCAACCTCTCCGCCTTGCAATCTTCATCGTGGATTGTTTTGATTGGATAAAATAGAATGCTAACAAATTTTATTAATATCTTTAATTTCAAACTAAAAAAATTATATGATATACAAAATAAAAATATTTTATTACATTTTATTAATAAATATACAAATAAAAAGACTAAAAATATTTTATTATTTAAATAAATAATAATTTTAATATTTGATATTGACTGATTAACTTTAAAAGTTAATTATAAATTAATTTTTTTAAATTGATTAAAATGTTATATCTAATGGCTAATATTAAACATTATCACAACTCCAAATACTGGCAAGTAAAATATATATATACATATATAATTAGCCTTTAATGTTTTCATTTCAATCAATACTAAACATCTAAATTATTAAGATAATTACTTATTTAAACTACATCTGGATGAAATAATTTTTTAATCCAAATAAAAATCAACATCAAACATGTTGACAAAAAATAAGATGGGATAAGAGTGTAAATAAGTTGAGCTAAACTTTAACCGACTTGAACTCAATTAATTTAATAAATAATTTATTTAAATTTATTTAATTTAAATAAAATAAATTTAAATTTTAGATAAAGCTCGATTAATTTTATTATATGAGAGATGAGTTTGACTCATATAGTTTTTACAAAATTATGCAAAAGTAAATAAAATAAATATAATAAGTTATAATTAATTAAAAAATTATAAACCTTAAATATATGATTTTAAAATTTAACATCTAAAAATTAATCATAAAAAAATATTTAATTAAATATAAATTAATTATGTACAAATTATTTTATATATTACACTAATTAATTCTTTTAAATTTGTTACTAATAAAATAATATTTTTATATAAAAATATAATAAATATACATAAAAGAGATATTTATTATATATATGAATTACTAAAATTTTTATTTTATATATATAATATATATAAAAAATATTTTTATATTATTTTATTTTTAAATAAATTATTTATAAATTAAACGATAGATACCAATTTTTTAAATTTAGCTGATTTAATTAAACAAATTGAACTATATATTCAAATGCCAGTCAAACAGTTAACGAATAATTCTTCCACTTATCCGCGTAGCAAGTAGCAAGAATGCTTGAAGAGATGGGCGTGACAGTGAACACGTGGGTCCAATTGCTCATTCTCGTGGACCTCTCTGCCACGTGGAAGCAAACGGTAGGCGCCACATGTAGGCATGACAGAATAACGCGTATGTAGGTCCATCCCTGGCAATGATCAATTATTAATTATTATTTTTAGTTAACCACATCAAAATTTTTAAAGGCTTTATTTTATATCACTCTCCTTTAAAAAAAAATAAAAATTCATCTGTTCATTTAAGAATCCAAATCCAAGTTTGACATTTAACAAATATTGGGTCCTTCATTTCATTGTCACCTCATACGCGGCAGAATATTCTGAAAGGCAGCAATATTATTTGAGTAAATCACACTCCCAATTTTAAAATTATATTTTACATTTTTTATTTTAAAAATTTATAATTTTATCTATTTTAATTAAAATATTTTTAATATTAATATAAATTGTTTATAATAATTTTTATATTTAAAATATTATGAGTTACTAAATATAAATATTTATCTACTTTAAACTTTCGTTTGATATATTATGAAAAATTAAATTAATTTATTTCATTTAGTTAATAAAAGACGCATCTTTCAATTTGTTTTTTGAAAAATAAAATTTTTAATGTTGTCCTCCATGTTTAGCAAATAATCTTGTCTATCCATTAGTTATATGTATGTTTCATTGATATGATAGTTGTTATTTTAAGTTATTGAAACACTATTTGAACATGCTAATTATTCTTTTGCCTTAATTATTGATAATACTATTTGGATATTCATGACTATGTTACAATATAAGGACTAAATTGTATAGAAAATTTATTGAGAGATAAAGTTGAATATTTTAGTCTTTAAATTACTCTTAATTATATAAATAATAAGTATAAAGATACTTTAATTAAAATAGTTAAAATTATATTCTTTTTATAAATTTTAAAATAAAAAATAAAATAAAATAAAATTTTAGTTTCTCTAAAAAAGAATATACTTTAATCTATTTTTCATTTTTCATCATTATGGAGTTAACACCAAAATACATGAATAAAAGTTGTCATTTTCATTATCACCTAACAATTTTGTTATATACATGTATATGTATGTATATAGTAAATAAAAATGAAAAAAAACAAGAAAAAGAAGGAAAAGCTTGCAATCGAAGCTAAAAGAGAGTGGGCACAAAGAATAAATGAGGGTATGAAGGCGGAGGCGGTGTAAGAGTAATGTCGTCAGCATGACGACACGTACACGCAATGGGAACGCCACCAAAAAGTTGAACACAAACAATAGAAAGTTTCCGCGTAGACAGATGAGATTGCGATGGGACTCTCACTCTCTCTCTCTCATCATTTAAATAAAACACAGTACGTTATTTAATTCATATTTAAATAACACTCATCTTTTTTACTTTTTAGTGTACATAATACTAAATTAATTATATATATATTTCTTTTAATTTAAAACTTTTAAGAATAAAACATTATAATTTAATTATAAAAATATTAATTTTTTTATGATAACTTAATTGAAATTAAAATTATTAAAATGTATTATTTATACTTTTATGTATAATTTATAAATTTTATATATATTATTTTATAAATCATATATTTTTAATTATTTAATTTATTATTTAAATAATTAATTAACGTCTATTAATATATTATCAATTATATTTTTATTATTTTATTAATTAAAATAATTAAAAATTAATCTTTTAAAAGATTATATTAAAATATCTTAATTTTTAGAAATTAAATTTAAAAAAAATATATGTTGAAAGGATTAAATAATTAAATTACTATTTAATTTATTTACTAATTTTGTTAAATAAACAATTTCCTTTAATACTTTTATTTATTACATCTCTCTTTAATTTAGATATAGTTGAAGTAATAGAATTCCTTTGTCTTTGACACCTACGCAGACGAAAATGTCGTCCTCTGATTTATTTATTTTTTCTCTTACGCGATTCACGCCTTCGTGTTCACATTTCTCACCACCTTTTTCATATATCTTTTCTCTTTCTCTCTCTAGCAACCTAGCTATCTCTCTCCTCCTCCTCCTCCACACCCCAAGAAATTGAAATCAATCAAGAACCCTCACTGACCCATCTTTAATTTTTTCTTTCTTCATCTTAATTATTAATAGCAGTAACTAATCGAATCAATTTTGGTTGATTTGAGTCGTTAGTTCATTAATCGATGGATCAGAATCATCCCCATCATCGCCATCTTAATCTTCAACAGCAACAACATCATCATCATCCTGTTCATAGTATTATTATGGATGTGAGTACTAGCAGCGACAGCAGGTTGCCTCAATGGAGCTTCCAAGAAACGAAGGAGTTGATAAGGATCAGGGCAGAACTGGATCAGAATTTCATGGAGACCAAGAGGAACAAGCAGTTATGGGAAGTCATCTCTAACGCCATGAAAGACAAAGGCTACCTTCGAAGTGCAGAGCAGTGCAAGTGCAAGTGGAAAAACCTCGTCACCAGGTACAAGGTACCACCATCATCCATCATCCCATCCCTACAAATTTCCATTAATCTCTGTAATTTCCATAAATACTTTTAATTTAATTGATTACACACCATATATATATATATATATATATATATCTCTCTGTGTATGTGCTTTTGATTGCGAGTTGAGTGACTTAGTTTGCTAGCTAGCTAAACCAACAGATTCAGAAACATGCACGCCTGGTGTTAGAAAAATACATGTTTTTGAGAAATCCTAACCAGCTTTACAAGTTATATATATTTGCATGAGATATATATCTATATATATATATATATATGTATGTGAGTGTGTGTGTGTGTATGTATGTATGTACTATGTATAGTCCCTTCTCAGTTCTCAGAAGCAGAACAACATGCTCAAAATAAACTGTAATAATTATGATATACGGTAATGGCATCTATACTGGTATTAAAAATAATGGTTCTTTCTGTGTGTGTAATGGTTTTCATTATGTATATCTTATATATGTAAAATAAGGTGGATCCATTGTTTTGTTTATGTGAAACTAAAGGGATATGAAACGGGGGAAGCAGAAAATATAAAGCAGCAATTTCCATTATACAATGAGCTGCAAGCGATTTTCGCAGCGAGGATGCAGAGAATGGTGTGGGCGGAGGCAGAAGGTGGATCAGGAGGAGGGTTGAGGAAGAATAAAGCTGTGTCATCAGACGAGGAAGATGACAACGATGAAGATATCAGCATAGAAGGACAAAAGAGCAGTAGAAAGAAGACGAAGAAAGGTAAGATGATGAATATTGGCAGTAATAGTAATAGTAGTAATAATGGGTTGAAGGAGATAATGGAGGAGTTGACGAAGCAGCAGATGCAGATAGAGTCACAATGGATAGAAACGTTTGAGGCGAGAGAGAAGGAGAGGAAGGAGAAGGAAAGAGAGTGGAGACAGACAATGGAATCTTTGGAGAAAGAGAGGATGTTGATGGATCAGAGATGCAGAGAGAAGGAAGAACAAAGAAGGGTTAGGGAAGAAGCTAGGGCTGAGAGAAGAGATGCTCTCATTACTGCTCTTCTTAACAAGCTCACAAGACAAGAGATGAATATGATGAAGCAATAGATTATTTTAAAATTTGTGTGTAAAGTATCAAATAATTGCACTTTACACAAATTTTGAAAAATAGCAATTAAACATCTCAACCTTTTAAACATGTTTGTTCTAGGAACATCTTAATTAGTTCTTAAGTCTTGAAGAAGGAAATTGATTGTGTTTATGAATTTTGTATATATAATAGCCTTTATTGTTTGAATTAACAATCCAATATATATTTGTTAACCTTGCATAAGTCTTTTTTTTGTGTGTGCCAGTGCCTAATTTTATTAGCTCAAACAAATAAAAAACTTTCAATTTATTAATTTCTCACTTTTTATTTCTGTTTGCCACTGGATATATGAGCTGGTATTTGCTGTTTTAATTATCTGGACACTATTTGCCTTTTTCCATATGTAATGATGTGGGATATGTTAAGAATATTGAGTGGAATAGAAAACGTAATAAATATATTGATTATAAAAATGTAAAATTTAAATATAAATAAAACTTATTCAAATAAAAATGTCTCCTTTTTAATTTAAATATAAAAAAATTGTTCTAAGAGCTCTCAATTTTGGGAGAATTTATGGTCAATTTTATCATTTAATCATGCAGTCTAAAAGGAAAATCTTAGTTAATTATTATATCCCCTGCCCACCAGCAATAGCAACTGGTTTATCTTAATTATTGTTTGGTAATCATCAGTTCGCAATTATGGCTTTCAACCAATGTTTCAAAGAGCTGTTATGGTGGTGGGTACAGAGGAGTAATATTAAAAAAGATGAAATTTTAATATATTTATTATGACATTTTTTTAATAAAAATATGATACTTTTTATTTTATTTTCAATCATATATACGATCGACTTAATTATATATGAGACAAGATTGAGTAATGGCTCTACTACATGTATCCCAAGGAAATGTATAAATTGTATTAATTTGGTAGCTGCTAGCTTTTATATCTCAGTCTCAAGCAAAGTTTGGTTTTATAATTAAGTATCAAATATTCTTGAAGAATTTATTTCCTTGTTTGGTTGATTTGTCAATTAGATAAATTATGATGTGTGTGTGTGTGTGTGTGTGGGTGTATACCTTCTCCAATTATGTTTTGCCCACTGTGGTAATTTCTTAATTTATAGCAAAAGCAAAGAAAAAGGCTTCAATTTTTTTCTCATTTTTTAGAATTCTTGTTTGGCACTATATATATCCATTGGCAATTATTGGTTTTCTACATCCATCTTACAACTCATATATATGTGTGTGTGTGTGTGTGTGTGTGGTGGTCATTACTTTTAAAGTTATATATTATATTAGATAAAAAAATATATAATTTTAAAGAAATGTGATATGAAAATAGAAGAAAGAGATAATAGAAAAAGTGAAAATTTAAAATAGATATATAGGAGAAGAATAAAAAATAAATGTTTTTTATTATTAACTTTTATTATTGTAAAATATAATAATATATTTTTATTCTATATATAAAATATTACAAAAATTTGGCATACAACCATAAAAAAATTTGGTAGCTGGTTGTTTTCACATTTTTGTATCTCAAGGAAATGAAAGGTTTGTTGCTACGATCTTATTTGACCTCTTCATTTGAATAAAATGATATTTTGGTATTTAATTATTAATTTATTTTAATTTAATTTTAAACATTAATATCTTGATTTAGTCATAAAATTAATTAACAAAATTGTGATAGTTGCTTTTTCGGACATCAATCCCTAAAATCACACGACAAATTAAAATATTAATATATGCAACAAATTTGATACTTTTAAAATCTAAATTCAGAAATTTTTAAGGACAAAAACTAAGCCGTCATTCATTAATAATAGGGTAAGTTACTATTCATTCATTAATAATAGGGTAAGTTACTATCTATTTCCTTCAAGATCTTCAAATTATATATACATTCCTTTGAATATGTGTGTGTGTGTGTACATACACACAACACACACACACACTGTGTTAATGAAACAAGAAATTAAAAAAACTAAATTTTTTATTAAAAATATATTTATTAAAACTTTTCTTTCAATGTTGTTTAATTATGTTGTATTGAAAATGATAAATTTAGCTTCTTCTGAATTTGGAAAGTGATTATTTTATGTTACTTAAATACATATATAATACTTTTATTTTATATAAATAATAAATACCATAATGTCATTTTATTCAAAATAATTGAAATTTTAATTTATCTATTATTTTAATAGATATTAGTATAACCTAATATTTTAAAATAGAAAAAATATCATACAGTTTTGACATGTTAGAAAAAAGAGGAAGAAAATAGTAGTCATGGTTTTTATCTTGCAAGTATTTCATATCATGGATGAATTAATGCTTCAAGAGAAGGTATGTGGATACTTTTTTTTTTATATATAAAAAGCACAATATATTCATTTTTACCTAACAACAATCTTTATGAGATAATGTTCATCAACATAATAATGTCTATTTCAATGAGAAGCACACGGTTATAAGGTAAATGGTACACGAAGTGTTTATTATAGTTAATTTCACGTTAAAAGGAATCTTCTATGAAGAGTCTTATATCTTAAAGATATAAATAAAATTTTTAACCATATTTTATGCAATGATTTTGTCATTTTCATTTTTATTTTTAATAATTAATAATAAATTAAGCTTGAGAACAATATCTCGAAATGAAATTAATAAGAAAAAAAATAAGTGTGTGCGTGCGTGCGTGTATTTCATATATTTTCACTTGAAAGTGAGATAATATTGACATAATGACATTGACCTGTGTTTTATAAAGAAATCACTGCTTTAATTTAGTAAATGGCAGCCAAAAAAGTGTTCTTTTTTCAGGTATGATTAATTGATATGAGCTTGTGGCTTTTGAGCATACATTTTGAGCTCAATGCTCATGCTTTGAGCATAATTTTAATATTTACATATAAATTATTATATTTAATAATTTTTTAATTATAAATACGTTAAGATTTCATATTAATTGTACATTAAAAGTTATATAATACAGTTGATTAACTTTTCATTCTAAGTTTTTTTAATAAATTTATATTTAGATGAATTAAAATTTAAAAAATTAATTTTGTTACTGCTAAAATTAGGATCTGAATTGAAAACTATAAGATCATAATTTTTGAGTAGGTGAGGGGTCGGATCCTCTTGTGCAATTTTTTTGTATTCAGAAATATATGAGTTAAAAATATTTAATCACTGATCTATTTAAAATAAATTTTTATGGTGTAAATTTTTTTATTTTTTAAATAAAAAATACAATTTTCAAATATAAAAGATTAAAATTCGTCGGTGAGTAGGCGCACCGACAAAAAAACAGCTAAAGCGCAGGCTGCAGCAACGTTCGACCAAATACGACAGCAGTACCGCTGGAATGTCAAACAAATACACATAGCCGAAGTGGTGGAATTATGAAACGCGTTTCTGACGCAACTCGCATTCATTCTCATTTCTCACTATATATTACATTAATTTTTTTTTTTATGGTTTTACTAATAAAATTTTTATTAAATTATACTTCATATTTTTAATTTTAAAAATTATATTATATTTTATTTTAAAAATAATTATAAAATAAATTAATAATTTAATCCTTAAAAAATATAAGTTATTTCAATTTAATAAATCTCTGAATGGTGAATATTTAATTATTTTGATCTTTTTTACTATTTTAAAAATTAAATCTTAGTATTTATTTTTATTTTTTTATTATATAAATTTTTTAATCTAAAAATTAAATAAATATCATTAATCAATATATAAATAATTTGATATAATATATGCATTTAATAACTTATCACAAAATAGATACTGAGCTTACACAATGTCTCAACTGGCACAATTCCATGAATTTTTAGGAGATAAACAAATCATAAGAAAAGATGAATTTAAAATATATAAGTAAGAACATTTTCAAAGGGCGTGAGTAATTAATATAGAAAATTAGAAATTAATCCAAATATTAACTAGTTTTAGTTATTAACAATAGCCAAATATTTTAATCAAATTCATCTTTAAGCTTGTTTAAATATAGTTAACGAGGCCCAACCCCATATGGCTAGCCACTTTAAGCTCTCTTTATAGAAGATTTTAACTTTTCAAGCCCAACCTATCATTGGATAAGTACTTTTTATACAGTTCTTTTCAATTGAGCAGAGAAAAGTAAAACTCAATATCTAGTCAATATGTGTATTGAAAATAAGATTATGTGCATAATAATAATTGACATATATATTTTTAAATATTTGATATATATATATTTTACAAACATTTCTTCTAATTATTTTTTTTACCAAAATTGACATTTTGAAACAATAAAAAATTATGATTTATTTTTAATTGATATTAAATTCAATAACATAATTTATTTGTATTTTTTTGAATATTGAAAAGTATTGATTTTATTGGTAGAAAATATTTGTAACATAAATTAAAAGTTAGAAGAATCAGGTGTAAATTTTAAAATACCAAAGATATCATATGAAATTTATGAAAAACGATAATAACATAGCTGTAAAGCAAATAACTCGGGAGAGGGAGAATGATAATTGGCTAATATTGTTAATATAAATATATATTAAGCTATTATATGTAATTTTATTAGTAGCAGAAAATGTAAGTAATTAACAAAAACATTAAATTCAACCATTACAGAAAATTGATTATTAATTTTCAAGATTTAATTTGTCTATGTTCTCATCAATTTTAATAGACCTAATAATTCACAACACAAACTGTTAGACTCTTTTTTTTTTTTTTAAATTATTCTGTGTTTCTTATAGTTTCACTTATCTTTTTAATTGTTCAGTCCCTACTTTTCTTGTATTTTTATTTTTTAAAATTTAGTCCTTTTTGTTAATTTTTTAATAATTAAGTTAAATTTTGTTAATATATTCAGAATATATATCATCTTAACATTTTCAGAATAAAATGATTTTTATTAATAAATAATAAATAATAAAGTAAAAATAAATTAAATTTTGCATATTTATAATGTCAAGCTATATAGTTAAATATCTCAACAAAATTTAACAACATAGACCAAATTAATTTTTTTTTTAAAATTGCAAACACCTAACTATCAATTTTTAAATTATAAAAAATCAATTAAAAATTAAACAAAGCTATAAGCTAAATTAGAATAATTTAACTCTTTTTAATTTTTAGGTAAAGTAGAAAGCTTTCATGTTCCAAAAAAAAACATAAAGTTGAAAATAATTAATGACTAAAACTAAATTTTTTTTCTTTAACTTTACATAAAATTTTAATTTTATCTGTTATTTTTATTAATTAATGAATTTTTTTAAATATCATCAGTTATATGTGAAATTTAAATAATAGAACTATTTTTTGTTCAAAGCATACTTAAAGTTAAGATGAAATAAAAAAAATTTTAAAGATTTTTTGAAATTCTTTATTTGAATATTTAAAATTTAAAAATTAATAATTTTTTTAAACTGAAGCTTTATAAAGATTAATTTAATGATCATTTTTATCACATCTAAACTTGTTTTATCTGTTGAACTATGTTTTGATAAGAATAAATCACATAATCTTCATATAGAACTCTATTATTAGTGGTATATACAAATAAAATTTACTCAAAGGATGAAATTATATCAATTATAAGAAATAAAGTTAAAATAAAAGAAAAATAAGGACAAAATTAAAACCTTTTAACCCAGAATGTATTTACAATTTACAGTAGAGAGAGCATGCAAACGTTAGTGTTAAAATTGTACAAGTTCATCGACGACCTCACGCAGCAATAGGTCGAAAATTCTACGCTCAAACACGACACAAATTTCCTGAAAACTTTCACTCTCTAACATGCTCTTTCCTCTGCAATCTGACTGCATTATTTCATTTTCTGTTAATTTCACAAGCTTTTCCATTAATTCTGAGCAATTCTCTATTTGGGTGTTCCCTTCAGTATGCACATTACCTTCATAATTACTGCTTACTCCACCTGAACATTTTCTCTTTGACTTTGAGCTCAACACCCTTGTTTCGTCTGCACAAATGATTTGAAATATGTAGTTGGGCCTCATTAATTTTTGTGGAGTGACACTAAAATTAATAATAATAATGTAAATCAATAAAACGCACCTGAGAAACGCGTTTCGTTTGGGAGGTCGTCACCACCACCAACATCCAAAACAGAAACTGGACTGAGATTTTCAGAGCAGCGTTCACTCTGCATCTTCTTTAACGATTTCTGCTTTCTGACGCTTTTTCTGAATGTGGGTTCTACAGAAGCCTCTTCCTTTCCCATTCTTGTCCTCGAGGTAGAAGTAGAACCATTACCATTTCTATACCCATTATTGTAATTCTTTCTGCGTGTACGTGGTGAAACACACTCTCTTCTGGGTTCATTCTTCAACTTGGAAATCTTTGTCTTCTTCTTCCTCTTCTTTATCTCCTCCTCCTCCTTCGCCTGTCTCGATTCTCCAAATTTCTGTTTGCTCCCACAATCATCGTCCCAGACGAAAACGACGAGCTCGTGGTTCTTCTTCTGCTGAAAAGTCAACGAGGAAGACGACGCAGGGACCTCTCTGAACGACGACGTTCTGACCCGGCGATGGCTGGCT
This sequence comes from Senna siamea, assembly GCA_031216115.1. Lineage (NCBI taxonomy): Eukaryota > Viridiplantae > Streptophyta > Magnoliopsida > Fabales > Fabaceae > Senna > Senna siamea. The sequence continues at coordinate 21,662,195 of CM062357.1, forward strand.
TCGTGGAGGTTGGGATCAAAGTGAAGCAAGTAATCGAGGAAGTTCACAGACTTGCTCCGTGGGACCGAATCCGGAGCGACCCGTTTGGAGGTGTTTGGAAGCGAGTCTAGGCCCATGAGCCTAGCAACTACTCCGGGGGCAGGAATAGTAGTGTTAGCATTGGGCACTGGTTTGTTTGGGTGGCAGGCGTGTGTTTGGGAATGAGAAGAAAAGTGATCTGAGGGATGGATTGGAGGAGCATGACTGGATTGAGCACAGAGGAGGAAGCGTAAGAAGCGAGAGAGACAACCAGATTTAGCAGCATCTTCATAAGGGACAGCCATAACCAAGCTTCACAAGCAGAAAATGTTGTCAGCAAAAGTGAGCACTCAGGTCTGAGGGATGGCTTCAACTTGAGACTTAAAACCATTTCTGTTTTTCATTTATATATATTTTTTTGGGTTTATGTCACGGGTATCTTATTTTTAATTTGCTCAAAAATATAATATTATACTATGTCTATTTTTCTTAAAAAAGAATATTTTTGGTCGTACACGAGAGTAATGTAATATAGGTGAGAAAACGGTGGTTGCGTTCACATCCGGAAGAAAAAAGAATGTACGGAAAGGAGAGAAATAGAAAAGAAGAAAAAGACTGTGTTGACTCTGACCATTAAAATAAAAAAATTAATAAATTTTATTAGTTAATATATAAATAAAATATTATAATTTATACATTAAGAACTTGGAAAATATAAATGGTGGAAGCTTTAGCTTATAGTCTTATAGATTTAGGTAGGCGTGCGTCGGTGAAGGAATTCTTATAAGAATCACGCCCAGAATTTCATTCTTTTAAGAGTCACACGTTTTTTCTAGTTGTTAAAATTATTTTAAAATTTTTGAATGCAGAGAAGCAAAATATTTTATAGATAAATTTCGTTTTATAATAAGATGACATTATGGAAAACTTAGTGTTTTAAAATATCCACTTCTTTCTTTCTCCTGAACTAACCCTGAAAGATGAATATGTTTCGTTTACACAAATCTGTGATAATAAATGGAATTCCATTTTAAAACAAAGAGATGCCGAAGTTTCTGACTTTTCGCACTTGAATATTGAGATTCAACACCGCATCACATGACATTCGCTTTTTATAATTATCACTATTTTGTGGTCCTCACTTGCATTTTTCTCTCTTCCTGCACCGACTTTCTTGACTTTCATTTTTGGGCTTTCACTGTGTTTTGGCCCAATTTGTTATTCTCTTTACTTGTCATTGGCCCAAGCTGTTTGATCACTCCAAAATACAACAAAGACTCGAGCTGTTCCACACCTCTAACCAAAAAAAAAAAAAAAACAGTATTTACGTTTACGAGTATGCTGCTAAGAATCTCAATAGATTTTTTGTTTATATTTTTGGTAAGAGAATTTTTCATGTTTAAATCTTCAATTATATAAAATAGTCTCTGAAATAATAATGTTTTATTTAACTCATTCAAATAACACAATTTTGCCTTGAGGGTATGTTTAGAATTGGGATTTTGGAGGGAAGGGGAAGATAATGGAAGAAAATATATTAGAATCTGTTTGAGAACGAGGAGAGAAAGGAAAGAAAATAAATTAAAAAAAGAAAATGTGAAAAAAAAATTAAGTAATAATTTTTTTTATTTAAATTCTTTAAACTCTCTTAATGAGTAAAATGACTTTTAAATTTGAGAAATGATATATTTTTTTATATTTTAAAAAAGATAAGAAGAAAGAAAAGAAATACATACTAATAGAGACTTATCTTAAATGAATAAATTAGAGATTAAATTTTTTTTTATCTTTCTTTAAATGTAAATAAATATAACATTTTCAAATATAGAGAATTCAAACCCACAAATTCACTTAGGGTATATTTTGGAGAAAAATTTTAGAGGAAAAGGAATGAAAGGAAATATGGTAAACTTTTCATTATTTGTTTTTTAAAATTTTAAAAGGGAAAGAACTTGGGGTTTTAATGTTAACATGCCTTAAAATATTTTTTTTGTTAATTATCTCAAATTGAAAAATTTTAGAAGACTCAAAAAAAAAAAAATAATAATAAACTATCACTTAACATTTTTTTATTTCTTCTTCTCCTTTTTTTTTAGTTTTTTCATTCCCTTCTTCTAATTGCCAATAGATCCTTAGGTGTATTTTTAAAAATAGAAAAACAAAAATACATGTTTGAGTAACTGTATTTAAAAAAAAAAAAAAATAATATGTATTTTGAGAATAAAATATATATATAACAATTAAAAGATATTTTAAATTATAGTTTTTTAAAACAAAAAAAATAAGAAAAATAAGTCTTTTTATTAATAATATATATAAAAATACATGAAAATAATATTAATATAAATTCTCAAAACTAATTTTGTATAACAAAAAACAAAATAACATTTTAATAGACCATAAATTCTCTTCCATTTTCTTCCATTCTCCTTCATTTGTCTCTCCTAAACAGACACTTAAGTAATAAAGTGAAATTACATTTTTGTCATGTGACTTCTCTTTCGTAATATAATTTCCTCCTTTGTTTGAATCAGAGTCTTTTTTAGAGAGAAAAAAAAAAAAATTGGGTCGGTCATTGAATCTGCTGATATTTATTTTAAAAAGCATGTGAAAACATATAAAAATATACCAAATTTATTATTCTTATCTACTTCTATCTCATTATAATTTGTTTCCTCCTTTTCTTCTTCTCTCCTTTCATTGTCAAAAATATTTAATTTAGCCAATATTGTTAAATTTTTGTCAAAATTATGTTAAATTTTACTAATGTACTTGCTAACATATATTATCTTAATATTTTAAATATGTATAATTTATATTAACAAAAAAATAAATAATGATATAAAAATAATTTATGCTAAATAATGAGTAAATTGACTTAAATTATGTTTATTTGTAGTGTTAAAATAATATATAATTAGTATGTTAACAAAATTTAATAAAATATTAACAAAAATTTTAAGGCAATAACTCAATTAAAAAAATTTATAAACAATAAGGACCTAATTAAAAATTTTAAAATTATAAAGATTTAATTAAAAATTGAATGAAACTAAAAAGATTACAAGAATAATTTACCCAATTTTATTACGAAGTTAATTGTTATATAATGAGAAGGATAAAATTGGTAATTACAAATTAAAAAAAAAGATCCTGCTTAACATTGTGATGTTAAATGACAAAATATTTTGTCTATAATCAAATAACACAATTTTGTACTTAGAATAGATATTAAGATATTATTTATATTATAATGACTTAATTTTTTTTAATATTTAAAATAAAAATATAAAAATAAAATAAAATATACATATAAAAAATTAAAAAATTAAAAAATTATACAACTTAATTCTTAATTTACATTATATTCGTTTTTCTTCAATTTCATTATATCCATCAAGGATTATGGGAACATTAAAGAAGGTTAAGATATTATTTTAAAACAAAGAAAATTAAAAAAAGTATTTTAAAACAAAAGATTAAGGGACAAATACAGTACAAAATAAAAGTCAAGAAAATAAATTAAAATTAATTAATTAATTAATTATAAGGAACCAAAAAATTTAATCCATGAGAAAGTCAGAAACATCCTACTACCTAGCTTATGTATTTTTTCCGTACAGTTGGTTAATTAGCGTCAATATAATAATTACAAAAATTAACCTAATTAATTAATTACTATCAGTTGTGGAGTTTATTATAAGATGAACGTTGGTCAATGGTCGCATATTCGCTTATAAGATTAGAAAAATTCTCATGCTTCAAGTTGTTAATTAAAATTGTACAAAAAAAAGTTGTTAATTAACTAATTAATTTATTAATAAAGCTATCCTCTAAACGAGCCGAACTTTAGTATTATAAAAGATTGAAACTAGTTTCATCTAATTATTTTATTAAAAGTTATATATTTATGTTTGAGAATACTATATACATTAGGTGCTTCACACCTTATTTCAGAGTAATGCGTTTTATATAATAAGCATGGATTTTTTTTTTTTTTTGGGTTTTAAAAAACTTATTGGACCTAAACGGTAATAAACTAGTAATAAACGTGCAGAATTATTAACTATAAAAATATTTGTTTATATTGATGAAGTGTTTTAAATTATATATAAGCAAAAATTTTGTTTATATATCTAAACTTTATATTTATTTTTAAGTTTGTTCTTCAAATTTTGTTTATGATTTACTTTATTTTTAAAATTTTAAATTGTAATTAATTTTATCTCACAATTTAATATTATTTAAATTATTAATAAAAAATAATAACTTAACATTTGATATAATGTTAAAATAATTATTCTAAACTTAGTGTGAGATAATTTTTTTTTAATATTTTAATATTACATTAGATGTCATGTCATTATTTTTTATTAATAATTTAAATAATATTAAATTATAAGATAAAATTAATTATAATTTAAAATTTAGAGACAAAATTGATCATAAAAAAAATTTAGAATAAAATTTAAAATTAATATAAAATTAAAAAATATAAAATATATTTTTACTATTATGTGAGAAAAACTTGTTAATAAATCTTATATAAGTATATTTCTTTTAATGGAGTGCTTCTATTACTATATTATTTTTAATTTGTCTTTCTTTTGGTAATTATCCAATCTAACAAGTTTAGTCTATTCTATTGTTTTATTTTGCGTAGCCACTTTAAACGTGCAAATAGCAAGAATGACATGACGTGACGAATGTTTGTAAACACTACAATAATCAAATTAGTATGTTTTAATTATAATGTAATAAATTAAAATTAAAATTTTTATTAAGAGAAATGTTTATATTTAATATTTAATAATATTTTAAAAAAAATTAATTTTTAAAAAAATACATATAAAAAAAATTGGCATATTTTAAAATCTCGTTACTTAAATTATATATTTTTTTCTTTTTTGTTAAGTGGTATATGGATAAATTTGTGTGTATTTTGATTTCACGTCCATATCAACGAGCTAACCCCATTTTGTTTTTTTATAACTAGTGTTCAAAAATCAATTTTTGTTCACATTTCATCATTCTAAAATTATTTTAAATGGTATTATTTATTTCAATATGAGTTAACAAAAATGATCAAAAATTTGAAAGAAATTTATGCTTTATCCATAGTTATGGGTTCAAATCTCCTTAAAACAAAAAAAAAAAAATCTTGTTTGGTAAGTAACATTCTTTAAAAATTTTTTTTAACAATTAAGAATTAATTTAGTAATTAAGACAAAGTAAAATTATTTATGATTTAAGTTCGTGTTATGTCCGATAGTCTTAGAAGTATCTAATCTTAGTGTTACTTCATGATGAAAAAAATGATATTATTCAATCTTCCAAGATTAAATATCTTATGGTGACAAAACAAAATTAAACTTCAAAAATGCCAAAGTGAAATTAAAAACTTCAGTAGTTATACTAATAATAACCCTGAGATTTGGTTAATATCCCTCGTTTCAAAATTACACTCAACTCTTCTAATATTTGAATTTATATTTCACAAATAGCCACTTCAATCTTCATTCTTTCAAAGAACTTAAATATAAGACTATGATTTAATCTTTAACATTTAAAAATCATTTTATATTTGAGAGTAACACATATTTTGTAGAAAATTAATTTTATTGGAAAAAAATAAATTATAAGAAAATTGAATGTAATTTATAAAACAACAAAATATTAAATGTATTTTAATTTACCTCTTAAATATCCAATAATAAACACTAAAATTATATCTAACGAAGGAAAATAACATCATACGTATATAGAAAATATATGTGGTAATTGATTATAAAAGCAATGTTTCTATATAAAGTTGGATTTATAGATGAGATATGAGATAAGGTGAGATAGGTAATTGGGTATGGTATGAATGGTGCAAATCCAAAGGGTTTCCAGTTTTGTACAAACACAAACACAATAACGTTAGTGTAGTGTAGTGAATAGGGAATGTGGTCCATGCCATCTATGCCAATTCACGATCTACTGTTCAATCACATGCCCTCTCGTACATGTCTTATGCCTCTCATCAATTCTCAGCCATAGCTCTCTTCTTCTCAACTTTGCTAATTGGACACTTCCACTCACAACCACTTTCAAGATAATGACATTGCACTTTCTCTCTCTGCAAATTGCAATGCCAATCCCAAACATTTTCCATTCATTTAATCTTGTATTTATATTATAATTGATAATACTAAATTGAAACTACTTCAAATCAAGAGTATTAATTTTAATTTTACATTTAAAAAGTTTTTAAAATTATAATATAAAAACTTATTAGATATACTTCTGAATATATTTTATTCTCTATATTTTTTTAATTTATATTGCTTTAAATATTAAAATTTATTATAGGACCTTTAGACTCTCTTATAACTTTTGACCTTATCTTATTTTATAGATTTTTACAACCTCTAAAATTTTTTTGTCGAAACTATCACACCGATAAAATTATGTTTTATCAATAATAATTTTAAGTCTTTCATTTTTTTATTTCTTAAATTATATAACATATAATATAAATCTATGAGAGAATGGAAAGTTAAAATTTAGAAGACAGGGAAAGGTTACTGAATTTTTGACTTGTATTTATAATTATATAAAGAAAATTATACCAAACTTTTATGTGATTTTAATAAATTATATTTATTTTTTGTTATTGAAGATAACTTTCTTATTTTTAATATAACAGCAAATGTAGTTAAATAATTATATATATATATATATATATATATTGGAACAAGTGTATGGTGTCCGTGTTGTACAATGTCATTGTCTACATGAAAAAATTTTGTTGTGTTAGATTTACCTAATAATATTACTGAAGGATGAATAATTATTTATGTGGTGAACAAGATTTTTTTTAAAAGAATTGAATGAGTCTATTTTTGTGAGGTTGATTCATTTTGATAGTTGTATGTGATACATGTTTAACGTGATCCATTTTCTTTCTCTTAAAAAGAGTGTGCAAGCAAGTTACACAATTTTGATGGAAACGTGGAAATTGGATGTTCATAGGAAATGTATTGACAATAATGTATAATTTGACAACCATATGCCAAACCTGAAAGGCCAAAGTGGAAGGGAATTGCTCTTACTTTTCAATCTCTCCTGTGTACATTGACATCATCTGTTGGAAAGCAAAATGATGGTGCTAATGACAATAACACAATAAAGTCAGATCAATTATATTTGCAAATTCTCTTTGTGTGACTATAATTAGAGGATTTCTGTATTCTTTACTCACTAATATGATATGGACAAATTACAATTTTTAGATAAATTAATTTATTAATAGAAAATAAATTAAAATAAATTTTTTTAAGAACATATAAAATATATTAAAAAAAAATGAATATAATTTAACCAATCTTTAAAGAAAATTAATATAATTCACTTAATATCATAAGCAATCAATAAAAATGTATTAAAGTGTTTTAGATACTTCTTTTAAAAAGTTTAACTTCATTCATTATTTAATCAGTGCAAATCCTTTAAAAATTTTTCTTGCAGTCAAACTAATTGCACTCAATTACACAACAAAAAAACGTATGAGCCATTGTCTTCAAGGAATCTGAACCACATTATCTCCTGAACAGAAAAAGAATTAAAAAAAAAAAAGGAGAAAAATGACAATACAATAATGGATTCAAATTCAACTCTTTTTTCTCACTTATCATTCAATTATGATGTTTGAGTTCGAGCGCAAATACATCAATAATTTGATGAAGATTTTACTTCCTTAATCATGATTAATCAGGACAAAAACCCAGATTCAGTACCCTAAAAATGATGTGATTATCTATTCAATACTGTACATATATTAAAAAAAAATCCATGGAGTATTGGCTAGATAATAACACCACTTTTTGGTTACTGAAACAGGTTTTTATCAAAAATCAATGTACAGATTCCTTCCTTTAATAGCAGGCATTTACAATTCAAATTCGAGGGCACTCAATTCCCCTTATGAAGAATTTTTAAACTCCAAAACATTGTGCAGCAACTTCATGAGAGTACAAGCACAGACAATCTTCAGAGTCAAGAAACTGTGTCATGGCAGAAAATTCTACGGCTTGTGTGTTGAAGCAGAAAAGTTTTGAGCTTTACTTTGATTTAGAAGAACCACTGAGCTTAGGGTCTGTTTGGTAGAACACAACATCCCCATGGTCACTAACAAAATGATCCTTCTTCAAGCTTCTGATCAAATCTCCAATGAGGTGAAAGGGTAGAGGGTTAGATTGCTTTGGCTCTCTGTAGTATTTCCCAAGCACTGGCTTAGCTGCCTCAGTCTACAAAGTAAAACTTCGTTAACTATTTCGAAAATGAACAAAACATTAGTAGAATTTTTAGATATTTGTTATTAGATTCTTCAATCAAAATATGACAAGTGCATTTTTTCAAGCTTAGCAATACATAATTGGGTGTTAATGAAAAATTTACTCCACATGTTTTGTGTTTACTGAAGAAGTTGAAGATAGCAAATTACTATCCTTTGGTTGATTTAGAGAAGAGATGAAGGTACTCACTGCTTCAATTAAGTGATAGTGTGGAATCTGAGGAAAGAGATGGTGGATGACATGGGTTCCAATGTCATGGTGGATGTTGTTAATCCATCCATAGTCACGATCAAGAGTTGTAAGACCACCCCTGAGGTAGCTCCATTCCTGTTTAAAACATGTCAGAAATTTGTGTTATACCCACCACAGTATTTTAGATTACACAACATGTGTCTGCGTTTGTGTTTGTGTTATGTCTTGGGTCATCGTCTATTCTTCCTAGTGAGATGACTGGATTTTGAAAATCTCAAACCAAAATCAAGTAAGAAACTTGCAAGACAAGAGAACTTTCGTTTTTTGAATTAAAGAAGATGCAAAGTCCAAGTAGAACACCATTTTTCCAGGAAAAGAAAGAACAAGGAAAAAGTGAGTAAGTTTGGTACCTTTCCACGATACCATGGTAATTTGTCTTCATGGCCATGGTGATGCAAATAAGTCACAAAATCCAACCACATGACGAAGATCTTCAATTCCAAGCAAAGTCAAATCAGGATTTTGTTTTGATTCTGAATGAGAGAAGAAAGAAAGAAAGAAAAGAAAACCATAAAGGAAAATAATCCATGATTAGCTATAAGAAACTGAGATTACCCAGTATGGAACGCCATAAAGCTTAAGCAATTGAATTGGTCCCATTACAAAGCCTAATCCAACGAGCAAAGCAGCCATTGCGGTCCAACAAACTGTGGAAGTTATAATGTCTTTTCTTTCACTGGGAACGAACAAGTCACTGTTTGGGTCAAAGTGAGAACCACTCTTTCCAGGACTCCTACCCCACTGAATTCAAACATCAAAACCCAGGTCAATTTCTCTGCTATACAAGAAAAAGTGCAATAAGAGTTCCAAATTCTGAATACGAGTTTTTAAGTGACAACTTACAAGGTAGAAAGGGTATGCAAGCATTGGAAATGGCACTGTAAATCTCAAAGTCCGAGTGACAATGTCCAAGTTCTTAAAAATTTTCTCAGACAGCTGCAAAATTGACAGTTAAATTTGGATTAGAAACAGTAGCTAAAAGAAAGCAAAATAATAATAATAATAAAAAGGGGTCAGAACATGGACAATTAGCTCACCGGGTGCCAAGATTCGTCATTTTCAACATGGCCATGGTTTTGATGATGAGTCCTATGACTTATTCTCCTGTGTTTAAATGAGCAAAAGATCAGTTTCAAAGTAAATAAAAGAAAAAGAGAAGAAGAAGAAGAAAGGCTATTCCTTCAGCAGCATACCATCCATGATAGGGTACTAGAATTGAAGAATGCAGAAGATGCCCAACCACACTGTTCAGCTTATGATTGTTCGAAAAGCTTCCATGACCACTAAAAGCAGAAAAAGACAACACTTAAATGAATCAACCATGAGTTTCAGAATCCAAATGAAGCACCTCCAAAAGCCAAAAACTGTTAAAAAAGAAGAAGAAGAAGAAGAAAGAGACAAAATATGCAAAATTACCAATCATGACCAAGAACAAACAGAGCCCAGAACATAGTTCCTTGAGCAGCCCAATACAGAGGCCAAACGAACCAGTTGTTGATATAAGCAGCAGCAACAGCTAACCCAAAAACTATTATGACATCCCTCACCACATAGCTCATTGACCTCCATGGGTCCTTCTCCCAGCAATGCTTAGGAATGGCTTCTCTAATATCAGCTAACTTAAATGGTGGTGGAGCACCAGGATCGAATTCATTAGCCTCATTCACTATTACATCTTCCTCCTCTCCTTCAATGGGGGAAACTCTTAAAGGAGCACTCACCCTCAATTCCCAGCCTCTCTGTTTACTACTACAACTAGAAACACTTGCAGGGGAAAATTTCAGATCTACAACACCTTTGGATTTGTTTGTGTAGAGAAATCTAACCTTTGAGGGATTGCGCGAAACAACAGCTCCGATTCTGGGTCGAGGGAATATTGGAGGCAGAGGCTTGAAGCCACATTCTGACAAAACCCAACCTGCCATTGGAGACCCAGACGGAGCTTTTTAGACCAGGGGTTGGATTCCTGGACTCTTGGGTAAGATAGCTAGAAACACAAAGTCACGGGAGACACCGAGAAAAAGACAGAGAGAGAGAGAGAGAGCGCGAGAGAGAGAGAGAGAAGGATGTAATTAAAGCTAAATTAACAGCACAAAAAATATATATATTACTAAATTAATCGAAATTCGAGATAACGTTTATCCCTCCAAAGGTTTCTGAGAATCTGTGTTTTATCTGGACAACACAAAGCGTTTTTCTCTGACTGTGCTTGCAAGTTGCAAACGGATGGGATTGGATTGGAGAGAAAGGAAGGAGGGGTCTCTTTCTCTCTTTTTGTGGTTATGGGGTTCGTATGTGAAAGATGAAGTTTTTAACATATATATAGAAGGCTGCGTTTGCTCTTGCACTTGCACTTGCAGGCGCAATTGGGTCATGTTTCCCTGTTCGCTTGGTTTGTGAATTCTCCTGCTATTTGCCGTGTTTTGACCTATGCTGGAATTGGAAGCTTTTTGCATTTTTAATGTTTGGTTTTTTATGGAATAAATTAATATTTTGGTTTTTAAAGATTTTTTTAATTTTTTTAAATATTTTTATTAATAATTATATTTAAATATAATATATATTTAATAATAATTTAAATTTAAATTTATTAAATTGTGATAGTTTTTTTTTTCTGTACCTAAATTATTTAATCAAAGTTTTTTTAGTATACTTGAACATTTAGGTTGGTCAAATTCATTAACTGCAAATAACTGATAAGGAAAAAATTGAAAAGTTCTCTATTTAATTGTCATGCAGACTCTATATAATATTTCTTTAATAATGATAATTTAAATGTCACATTAAATTCTTAGGATTTAATGTGACAATATTTTATTAGGATTTTAAAAGCTCTCTATTTAATTTTCATAAGAGGGTTATTTATACATTTTAATCTTCAATATTTAGCTTAAATTTTTTTGACGTGTCAATATTTATTAAAATTTTAAATAGAAAATTTGACAAATGAGATTTTTTGCACCATGAGGATTCTAAACTTCACAAAAATTTTATAAATTTTGGCAAAAAAAAACATATGACTTATATCTTGAAATGTAAAAATTAAAAAACTTGCTTTTCAACTATAGAAATTCAATACGTAATTTGCAATTGAACAAAAATTTTAAAAAAATACATTTTCCTTCATAATATGCATTATTAACTATCAAGATGGTTTTTTTTCCGCCAATACTATCAAGTTGGTTTAAATGATGGTGATATGATATCTAATATATATAGATACAATTAAAAATTTGAAAATAAGTTTAGTCAAATATAAATAATAAGTCATAACTTTTTTGTTTTGATAAGAGAAAGAGTAGAAGCCTATTGCCATTGATTAGGCTTAGGGTTTCGGAGGACGGTAGCAACTCAGGTTGAACAGACATCCACGTGCCTCACATGACGCAATTTTTTCAGTGTTCAAACTAATTGTTCGCATACAGTGACTGGGTTTATAGCACATGATTTAAATATGGGTTTTATATTGCTCCAATCCTCACTCCAACTATTCTTAAAGATGATTTAGATTAGGGTTCCTTCTGCCTTTTTTGTCCTCTTACTGAAAGATTAAAAAAGATATCAATATCTAGTAGATTTATTCAACACGAGTCTCATTTAAAAAAAAAAGATTGAATTTAAATATTTTTTAGATTATATTATATAGAAAAAAGTTATTAGTTCTTCTTTTTCGATAAAGATGATTTTATTAACATCAACGTAGATTTTTTTTTAATTTTTAAGTCACATAATTGGATAATTTGGCCTCCAATATATAAATATATATAAAAATTAAATTACATCAACATTTTTTTTAATTTGATGAGATTATATTTTAAAAATTACATGTACTATTTTTTAAGTTTGATATAAAGTTAAATAAATCTCTATTATAATATATTTAAAATTTTATATGGTTTGTATTTATTTTAAAATAATAAAATTATTCAATTGTCGTTACTATTAAATTAAAAATTTAATGTTAAAATTTAATATAAATTTAATTATTTTTATAGCTATGTTACAAAAAAATATTATAATTTTATTTTATACAAAAAGTTATTGTCTTCAGTAAAACTAAATTACAAAGGATCTAGTTTTTCAAATCAAAGATTAGTATTAAAAATAGCCAAAATTTAAGGATATTAATGTAATTTACTCATTTATATATACCTTTTTCATTTACAATGTATGATTTGTTTTCTTTTGTTTTGTTATATAAAAGATCTTGTGGAAACCAAAATTAGATTAAAATGTATATACTTTTTTAAAGTATAAGTCATATATATATATATATAACTCTTTTAACTCTTTTAATTGTAAAACTTATCTTAGTTTCTAAAATTCACAATTTGTATAAAATACTTTTTTATTTAACTCTTTTAATTATAAAACCCTAAAATAAAGTAGATAGGTTTAGGTCATGTTTGATAGTTGAGGGGAGATTTTTAACATTTTGACTTTATATTTATGGCTTAATTTTTCTTATGAGATACTATTTTATTAAAATTTTAAATGAAAAAATTAATAAAGAAAATTTTTTATATAAATTATAAAATTTAAAGAATTTTAAATTAATTTTTATAATTAAAAATAAAAAAATAGTATAGAGAGGTCAAGCTCTTAAGATTTGACCTCCCATTAATTTGTTTTATTTTTTTTAAAATTTATTCTTTAAATTTTTTTCCCTCCCTTATTTAAGAGGAGAGAGATACAGTATGGAAAGGTTGAGATTAGGAGCTCCATTTTTCCATATCGTTGCACTGAAAGATATTATTTGCGTGAGTTAAAATTTAGAGAATTTTTTTTCAAATTTATTCGAATCGAACGTGTACTTCATTTAGTTTAAAAAATTGAATTGATTTTTGTAGAGGATACTTACAATTTTTTTTGTAAATAATCAAAAAATAGTAAGGAATTATCTACCTTTTCACTTATATGGTATATTTTAACTTTCCACTTTTTTGCTCTCTTACTCTTTTTAAATTTTTAAATTTATATTTTATTTTATATATATTAACACATAGTTTTAGAAAAAAAATTTTAAAATTATTATAATATAAATATTTATTTAGAGTACCAAAATGGTACGTATAGTTAATTACTACACTAAAATTTAATAAAACACAAATGAAAGTTTAATGGTAGAGATTAAATTTAAATTTTTTAAAATGATAAAGATTAATTATAAATTTTTAATTATAGAGGCCAAATTTAATATAAACTGGAGCTATAGGAAGAAGAAAAAGGGACTATCGAAAAAAATCTGATTAATTAATTAATTGAAAATTGAATTTCAGTGCGTCTAACAACTCTTTTTCTTTTTTTAAATTAATTATTTAAATAAAATTATAGCAGCAATAATATTCGTTGCAATAATATTAAAACACACTTTAGCGACGGATAAAACCGCGGCTAAAAAGGCCAAGCGAAGACCAAAATCAATAGAAAGGGACCTTGTGCATCACTGTCACTTTATCATATGTGTTTGTGTATCACTATCTCTTTGCATTTTTCGAGGTTTAATCATTATCTAATGGAAAATAATTGTGTATCAAATAGAAAGAAACATATATAACGAACAAAAAGTGCAAGAAAAAAAAATGATATTCACCGATGTCATATATACTAGCTTTTAATTTACAGATAATGATTCATACTTACTCATAATAGATCATAATGAAGTATGCAAGATAGTTAATTTGATTTTTAAGATATTATCTATCAATTAATTAAGAGTCCTAACATTCAGTTTGAATTTAGAAAAATAATTATTTTGGGAATATTTAGATCTTATCACATCGTTCATAAATTTTAATTATTCATAAATGAGTATATTTCATTGTATTAAGCTTCACCTGAGTCAATGTTTTTGGGTTAATTGATTTGTTAGACTGATAAAAAATTGATTTATTAATTAGACTAAATTTATCAAATAAAAAATTTATTTGTATAAAAAAATAAATATTTAAAGTTTCTTCTTTGAAATAAAATCTTCTCTCTCCTTACTTTTAACATATTTATTTTGATTATATATAGTAATTGATCAAAGTATTTTTAATTATGTCCTTTCTAGTATTTAATAATAAATTATACGAAACAATAAAGATGCTACAAAAGTATTTATCAGATGATTTTGATTAAATATGAACTATTTCCATTTATTATAGAGCTTTTTTTTTAAAAGCTCATTAAAGAATAATTTTAATATATGCATATATTTCATAGTTTATGTGTACTAATTTTTATTAAATATTTTTATATGTCCATTATGATTTTATTTTTATATTTTAATTAAATAAAAATTTAAATTTTATTAATGATAGTAAATATTTGAATTATTTCTCTAGTCAAAGAGCATAAATGGTCAAAGTGTTTTTAAATATAAAATTTTTAGTAATTTAATAATAAAAAAATAGAAGGATTGGCCAAATAATAATGTTATTGATAAAAGTTCTTATTAGAAAATTTGACTAAACATTTATTTTTTTCTTTAATTACAGTTCTTTTGAAAAAAATCATTTTATTAAAAAATCCAAACTAACTATAATTGAAACCAAGGCCAAAGAAGCACTAATACTTCTATAATATTGGGCATATCAAGTTGAGGGGTTCTCTTGTGCATTTGCCGAGTAATCATAAACAATATCAAATGATTATATATATTTATATATTTATATTATAATAACTTAGTGTTTTGTCTCTTTAATCTCCTAAATCTTATAATATAGAGAAATATAAAGAAGTTTAGATTTATACGAGAGGAAGTCATAAGAAAATATAGAGCCTATTTGAAATTTCTGCAAAAATATCTTTTTAATTCCTTTATTCAAAATTTTAATGAAGGATAAATATATCAAATTTTTTTACGAGAGTCTTTTGCATATGGTTGAAAGTGTAGGAAACGTTTTGTACAAAGTTTGAATGAAAGTTTTTTAAACAACGTTTAAAATATAAGAAATTTTTTATATTTTTATATGATTTAATTTTGTTAATGTAATATTATTTCATTAAGATTTTAGATAAAAAATTAACAAAAGAGTTTTTTTTGTACAAATTGTGAAATTTAAAAAAATTCTAAGCTAAGTTTTATAATTGAGAGAGTTAATGTTAACATATAATTTAAAATTTTTTTTTTATATTTTAACCAAAAAAGAAAAATAGTATTAAATAGACAAATAAGTAGCTATTAGGCGCGCGCGCGTGTATACATATATATAAACAATTTGTTATAGCCAGTAATGTGCATAATAATTCAGACATGTTAGATCCAACCAAGTGTGAACAAATAAACTATATCTGGTGTTACTCATGGTTTAAATTATGAAGTCTGCTATCATTAAATTAATCTCTCTGAGTTACATCTAACATGTCAATGATCAATTAAAGTGTCATAATAAGAAAATAATTTAGTATAAAATACAATTTCCTATCATGTGAATCCATTCAAGGTTTGGACACCTCAATGGGCGAACAATGTAGACAAAAAAAAGAAATTCAAATTTACCATAGTGCTCAAATAAAAGAAGAAAAAAAATCAAGGTAAAAGTACCTTTTTATCCCTTGAAATGTCTATTAATTTAGTCTCCAAATTTTTTTCAGAGTCAATTATTTTCTTAAACTTTTAAATTATAATTAATTTTTTTTATCATTCTAATGTTATTCAAATCAATAACAGCAACCTCTTACGTGGTGTTACACGTGAATTCCCTTGATAACAACTGAAATGAAATGCTAACTCAAATAATTATTACATCCAAGTCAAAAATAACCGTTAGTTGGCATGTCTTCTCCATTATGAGCAATACGACGAGTAAACGTGCCATGACTTTTCATGATTCAAGTTCCAGTAGTGGAAGAACACTTGTCTGTGACTGTTGTGAATATGAAATTCTAGTTACTTCCCACACACTCAAAAACCCAAGTCAAAAATTTTGAGGATGCAAAAATTATACCCAAAAGCCCATTACTGGAACCCCCAACATAAACACTGAATCCAACATATAAATACTCCTTTGTTTTTTGGCTTACAAACAATGAACCCAACCACAAAAGTTCGCCCTTGTCCAAAAGCTAAAATAAATGGTGGTCACGATAACCTGAGGCAATTTAACAGTAACAAAATACATCTAATACCTTGGTTATAATCTTGTCTTTGCGTCAGAGGAGAAAGGACGAAATTACTTCGATTCGCAACTAAACTCAAGTCGAATATTTTGCTTGTTAGGATTCGTCCTTCGACTAATGTAACTTTTATGCACCCAATTTCAAGCTTCTTAGATAGTGAAGATTTAGGGAGATTTGGTTGCACAGGGAGCAGAACATGTTCATTTGCTATGGAGAAGAAGCATGATAGACTTGGGTCAAGAAAAAACGACCTCGTTTTTTATTCTTCATTAGAGGTTTTGACTTAGATGTGAAAATTATTTGAGTTGGCATTCCATTTGCATCCATAAAAAAAGGAGCCTACTTGTGATGCCACATATAAAGTTGCTATTATTGATTTGGATGATGTTAGGATAAAGGACAAAGTTAACTATAATTTAAAAATTTAAGAACGTAATTGATAATAAAAAAAATTTAAAAATTAAATTGACAGACATCTTATAATTTAAAAATTAAAATAATAGTTTTATCATAAAATAAATGTATCATAATCTTTGTAGATTCCAATGGTTGAAGGATGAAGAATTCAGGAGAAATTTGGGCTTCGGATTATAGAATGATTCAGGGATGTTAGAAATTTGATAATCAAATAGTGATAGAATTAGAGATCTCGTGAAATTCTGAATTATTTGTGCATTTTAAAATTTATGTGACTCAATAGAGATTGAGATAAGTTCTCTTTTAAATTGTGTATATTTATAGGTTATTTAATGTAAGTAAAATATAAAATAAAAATATTATACAATTTTTTTTGAAAAAAAATAAAGCAAAGAGTTACATACCAAATGCCAGCACAAAATATTATATTACATAAAAAAGTTAACTTAAAGTTGATCTAACCTAAGTTAATACGACTCAACCCAAAGTAATTCATAGATCAAAATAATTGAGTTAAAAAGAGTTATAAACATAGTTAAATTAGTTGGTGGTTAAACAGGTTATAAGTCATTTTGTCACTTTTAAATTTTCGTCTAAACTTCATCCTTTTTTTTTTTTCTCTAACTTTATGATGTAAAATACATCTCCAAATTTAGAAGGATGACATGCCAGCTTTCTGGTAATAGGCAAACCATTTGATATTAAATTGTCAATTATTTATTGAACCAGCTACATGGATGGTACTTTGCCCGGTATCATAAATAATTGGTAACTTGTAATATGAAGCATTAAATTTAAATATCTCTCTCAAGAAAAATTTAAATTTTGAATTACACATCATGAAAGATTTTTTTTTTTTTTTTCACTAGATCCAACTCTATTGATTCTTTCAAACATTTCAGCTCTGAAAAACACTAATCACTTGTTCATTTGCTGATTTCATCTCAGAAAATTGCGTGCTACTTTTCTCAACCTTTCCTCTTGTCAGTCCAACACTGAAATATGAACATAAAAGAAACAAAGATGGCTTACAGCAACAATTACATAATGTACAAGAGAACAATTATATGCATTTCTTTTGGTAAACAAACAATCTCAGTTCATATTTGCCACCATTTTCGCCTTTCCATTGCCTTGACAAGCTCATTTGCCAATGATGCAAAGTTCTCAGCTCCATCCTGCAGCTCCGCAGTTCGTTGGCTGATTCTCTGAATTAAATAGAGTAGCAAGAGCTTAGTTGATTTTTTAGAAAATAAAAATATCATAAACCATGGTAATACCATTTTGGCATAATAAATTTATGACAGTTCCGACAAAAAATGGCAAACTTCTATGTCAATGAAGCAGCGAGATACCACCAATATTATAAACAAGAACATCTCCCACATGGACAGCTTGTTCTAATTGAAACTAAAGGCTCTAAAAATTTAGGGGGACTAAGAGCAATTAAGCTAAATTATTAATTGCCAAATCGAGGACATAGTAAAGTTTAGATAATCATTCTGTGTTTGTTTGAGAAAGTAAGTACGCAAAGCAACATGATAGATAAGATAAATTGCTACCTCCAATTTTTCTTGCCTCTCCATGAGCTTGTTTCTTGCTTGGGCAGCAACTGAAGAAGCATCCTGAAATTATTGATCAAAGTCAAATATATTTAACTCACTGAAATCAATTAAGCATGAAAAAGAGAGAAAAGTAAGACAGCATATCATTACCCCAGTTTTTCTATAAGTAGCTATAATTTCTTCTGGTGTTCTAAGTCTTGGCTTTACATCATCATTAGTACCACCTTGAAATAATTTCTCCTTATCCGTTAACTTATCTGCAGGCAAATAGGCTAAACGATTACTGATCTCATAGAAATTCATAAAAAAAATAAATGAAAGTGATATACCTTTCTGGGTATTTCTAACATCAACTGATGAAGCAGAACCCTCAGCTTGGGGTTCATCTATTTCAATGTCATCTGTGTACCAAAACAGATGATGTTGTGAGAAAGCAACTTTTTTTTTTTGGACATTATAAAGCAAGGAATTATTATAAAAATACAAATAAAAATAAAATGTAACATATAGAGGCAATTTTGCAGGAAACCTATATTGAGCTCCACTTCTTCATTATCCGTGACAGTTGTAGGTGAATCTGAAGATGGGGGCTTCAAAAATATGCCCTCCAAATGTGCGAAATTGTGGGTTGGAATTGCAGTAATATCTATTCGAGAGGTTTTTCCTCCTTTAAATCCTTTGACAATACCGCCTAGAATCCCTGGTGCAGTGCTCTGTGCCAACATAAATAAGCTACTTAAGCAATCAATTTTGTAACAGTGGCAGCTTTAGGATAAAGGCATATATTTCCTAAAAAACAGAAAGACAAATCAGGACTACTCAAACCTGCTTTTTCTTCTGATTTGAAGAAAATCTAAAGGCAGCATCTGCGGCAGCTGCAAGAACTTTATCATGGAGACAAGGCAAATGCTCCAGACTCCTACAAAACAAGAGTAATTCTCATTCAATTTCTTCTCCCTTGCTTCTAGCTTCTAATCAGAGGTCTAGACTGTCATCTCTTCAGCACAGAATAACAAATATACCTGAATTCATTTTCAGCAGCTAGTAATGAGATGAAGGCCAACTCAGAACCATTTGTCTGTAAGTTATCAACATGAGATAGCTGAGTAAATTGTATTTGACCAGAAAACTGAAATGTTCTGTATTATCTAAAATGGAAAAAAAGGAATCTATGACAATCTAAAAGTTTAAAACAATACTATACCAATACGATATTTCCATTTTCATCAGAACACATGGTTTTCTCCATATTCACTTTATGATTCCACCTTAAAAATGACAATATCGAGCTTTCTTGTATCAGTTCCAGGTTTGGTAAAGACCTGTCCAAATACAAGCATAAACAAGATCAATTTTATAATGGTCTTAAAAAGTTGTCTTTTTTTCTTTTTCTTTTTTCTTTCTTTTAAAAAAATGGTGCTTCCACCTGATTTCAAATGTTCCAGTCTGAAGCAATAGTAGCAGCCCACAAATTTTGTCATCTTTCTTTAAAGTTGTAGTCCAACAACAAGGCTTAGAAAGTTTCACTTTTCGGATTGGTTTCTTATTTCCCTGTAGGAATATATCATAAATATCAAATAAACTTGCTTAAAGACTTACAACTTAACTACAACTACGTGTTTGGATAATGGACAAAGGACCTGTATCACTGATTTTGCAGAGAACAACCGCAATGAATTCTCACAGCAAAGCAGAACAAATGGATCTAACAATACATTTCTGGAGTATGTGGTTTCTGAAGGAGAAAGTTCAACCTCTTCTGACTTTACCCTGGTTGAATTACTGTCTAGCAAAGGCTCATTGGTGTTAGCAGTATCCTTCAAGGACTCCTCCAGCTGCTTGTCATTTGACACTTGAGGGGATGAAAGGCTGTCATCTAGAGTAACAAAATCTATTAGACTTTCCTATTATATGCCAAGTGCCAAAAAACTGAATATATTGCCGTGTCCTTGATGAAATTTGTACTTGCCTATAACATACATTGAAATTGCAGTTGATTCCTTCAGGTGCAATGGCCGACTAGAGATCATTTTACCAGTACCACTGTCAATTACATTAACCTTTCCATCCTGGGATAAGACAAATATTATTTCTTCCAGAGAGTTGCTGGCAGCTGTTTTTGATTGCTTTGGACTATTCACAGCACTATGAACGAATGCTTGATCTTTCCAAGCTATTGAAGTAATTGGAGAGGTAGAGGAAGGAACACCATCAATTAAGAATAAAACTGACAATGAAGTCATATCACAGACAGCAACCTGGAAAGAGGCAAATGATCCAGGATTAATCAGTTGAGAGATCTGACAATTCTAATTACTACCAACCAAGTAGCAAAAAAGGAGACGAGAATCTTCAAGTCGTCAGATGATACCCACTTGACCACTAAAAAATCCAACAGCAAGCTTGGTTCCAGAGTTTGCAAATGATAAGGCTTGTACTGGGGAGCCAAGAAGACTAAAAACAGCCCTAAGTTGAGGCCCTTTTCCTTGGAGTAAGTCATGGACTGTGAAACAAGCTCAATATAAGTCCAGAAGCTAAGGGCTTTATCAACAAGTAATGTTTTTATGACAAGCTGATAGGTACCTAAGAGGATATAACCACAATTCACTACAACAACAAATAAAGCCTTTTCCTACTAAGTGGAGTCAACTACATAAATCAAGCATGTCAACATATTCTATCTTGGCTCAATATAACCACAATTCACTACTAAGAAATAAATCAGAATCCTAAAGAAATTAATCCAATATTCTTTTAAGGAAAACACCTACCATCAGCAGGAAAATAAAGCAAAACAAGCACATTGAATAAGATCAAGCCTCATTTGTAGGGTTGCAAGGAACTCAAAAGTATGGTCTGCACAGTTCCTGAGCTAATCTAGATGCTGACGTCCATCTAGTTCATAATTATGTACATTTGATGTAATAAAATTTTTTTTTCTGAACACTCCCCGCCCATGCCTAATTTGTATTAGGCATGCAAGCTACCAGTCCCATATGTCAGGTCAAGCAAAGGCCAGTATCTATTGCTTAGCTAATTCACACTTCTGAGTAAACTGAAAGGATATTGGCCAAAAAAATAAAAAGGAAAATCAAAGGATGAAGACAGCCTTCCAAGATGATGATAGACATCTATAGATCACCTTCACATTTTGTGTCCGTGACAAAATGGAAATTGGTCCCTTCAGAGTGGCCTTTCAGGTTGTACACACGAACCTATACAAGTCACCAAAGCAAAGGAATTAAGTACAGAACAATATCACAAAGCCCCAAATTGAGTACTCAGTAAAGTAAGATTTCTAACAAGACCACATTCATTGCCAACAGCCAAATTTGAAGAAACAGAGCAGAAGTCCAATTTTGTCACTGGCGCACTTGAACCAGCCACTTTTATTCCTTGCACCTACACAAAGGAGACTTGTGAAGACAATCAAACATAGACCCTATTTGAATTGAAAATCAACGTAAGGATAATGTTTTGGAATTTTTTCTCTTTTTCCAGATAAAATTTTGTGTTAATTCTTACCTCTCCCCCTATATAACAAATATATGATAAGATTGGATGTGTGGCATCACACACCCAGACAGATCCGTCAGAATAACCTGCTAAATAAACTCTCTCAACCTCAGAATTTTTTGCCGTAGACAACTGGTTGGGAACACCCCCAGTCAAGGGCCACTTTGAACAAGTAGCTGAACCAGTTTTTGAGCCAGTTCTCATAATTGCACCTACCTAAGACAATATATATAAGTAGAGTACAAAAAAAAGAAAAGAAAATTAAACACAGATCAGTTGCCAGTCTTGACTATAATAAAATATTAGCAAATAGAAACAAAATACCTCTGACAGAAGTTTTGATGAATTTAACCCACTGGGCAACCTGATAAACTTTGCAACAGTAATAGGTGGATCAACTGTAGGTATTACCACTGGGAACTCCAGAGCAGATACAGATGGTGTCTTCTTCTGCTGAGATGTTAAAGCAGAGAGACTGTCATTATCATAAAAATGTAGTTGCCCGGGGTTTGTCAGCACAAAAAGATCATCTTTACTGTTATGCCCCATTCCACCAGAACTTGGCAGTAAAATCATGTCTGCAAAAGAGCCACTAAGTGTAAGATCTGCACGACCAACACATTTTACAGTCTCCATCCCAGATGACCATTCAAGAGTTAAAACCTGTGGTGAAGAGATGCTTCAGAGTTTAGAGCACCATTACAAGCAACAAAAACAACAACAAAACACAAACAAACAAAGTCTTTTCCTACTAGGTGGAGTTGGCTACATGGATT
This sequence comes from Senna siamea, assembly GCA_031216115.1. Classification (NCBI taxonomy): domain Eukaryota; kingdom Viridiplantae; phylum Streptophyta; class Magnoliopsida; order Fabales; family Fabaceae; genus Senna; species Senna siamea. Next base: position 21,685,184 of record CM062357.1, read on the forward strand.
AAGCGACGCCAACGTATTCTATTTTAGATTATTTCTATGGTTAGATAGCACCATTACAAACAATTTAACTAGTTGAAGTGCCTCCGCTCAATGCCTATGAAAAGGGTCCAACGATACCTATAACAAAGTCAACATGATGTAGGATGGGAAAAGAAAGCAAGGAACATTTCTCAAAACACTCAATCATCTTATTCAAATTCAATGATAAAGTCAGGACCCCAAGATAATATGCTTTTTATAGGAGACTCAAACAACCTTAATTCAAACTGAAGACTAATTTAAAGTAGGAAATAAAATAACAATCATAATAATAAGATATCCAATGATCCAAAGGCTAAACAACTTAAACCAAAATTCTCAAAATACAAATAAAGTATCCCTGTCAAAGCAAGCAATGCAAGCAAAGTTATTAACAGCTACTTGCAATAAAAGCAATTAAAGTTAATTTAAAACAGAATGCTAAACAGCCAGAAACAGATAACTCACTGTCAAAACTTCTTCAGATCCAATTTCATCACCACCATAGACAAAAAGCTGCCCAGCACAAGCACTATGGGATTTATGGCTGTTGGACCATTTTAAGACAATGACAGGGAGTCGTCTTTCTGCTGATGACAATTGTAGCTTAACAACATTTTTGGAGGATGAAGTCTGTTGGCTTTTAGGAGAGGCTGCACATGACAAGTTCCAGAAAAGGATATCTCCATCTAGGTATCCCACAGCAAGAATGGAACCACTGGAAGATGCCCAGCAGAGAGCACTTATCTCTTTATCCCCCATCTGTTGTTCAGTAGTATCTGCTGGAAGATGGGCATCCATATCAGTAGAAGAACTACTGCCTTCATCCTTCGGTTGGAGATCCTTACCACCACCAACAAACAGGATTCGTGCTTCTGAAATATCCCAAAGAATAAGCAGCCCATCCTCAAATGCAATTAACAGTCTGCAGAAAATCAAAATACAGAATTTATAATTCATTGAATTGAATAAGATGAGTACACTTCATGCCTCTAAATTTTTCCAGATCAGGTAAATGTATCCACCAAGCTATTACACACGATATTTTAGAAGCAAGAAGATTTCTTTGCAGGACCTAAAGCAGGCTTCACCTACTCATAGAGAGACATGACATAAGCAATTTGGCAGACTCAGCAGTAGGGCCAAAGTCATAAATATCATTTTATGAATAATATCTCAAGCTGTCATTTGTTATTCTACATAGGGAAAAGAAAAAGAAAAAGAAGTTCTTAAAAGTTACAATAGTTTTTAAGAATAATCCCTTTATGTTATATAGTTTCCATGCTACTACCAAATAATTTTCAAGTCCTGGCAATAAGGAGTCAGTTTTGTACTAGTGTTTGAGCACAATCGCATAAACACAATCACTAGCTTGATATACTTTCACTACCTATTCACTAGGAACCCAAAGATTTGGCTACCGATATGACAGAAAATACATGCTAACAGTTTCTGAAAGAAAATATGGGCATGAGAATAATAGGCAGTCACTATTGTGGATGGAGGCTCTACAATCTCATCTAAATGTTCTTCTAGTCATTTTGAAAACCTAATATAGAAATCAAAACATATAACTATGAAAAAAATAACAAATATGAATACATTAAGCTAGTGACTTCATTGATTACCTGGTTTTACAAAATATTATTTTTTCAATTGCATTAATTTGGTAAATATCCATGAATCACCAGCCATCCAATATGTCTAAAATTCCATTTTTTGAGTTCACAAGAAGAGAATTAATGCTAGGTAGCTATAAAAATTACTTGTATCTTGCCTGTTCCCTGAAGAAGAAGGTTGTGAAAGAACTCCAACAATAGGTTGGTCATTGGGATATGATGATCCAGTGGTTTCTGTCAAAAGGAAGAAAACACAGAAATGAGAAATTCTTAAAGCAGAGGAAAACAATTATATTCAGTATTCACATGCTGGATAACAGAGGTAAAGATCATCCAAAGGAATATATTTGGACACAATGTTATTGTGAATATGTTTACATGAAATATCAGAAGTTAGAAAGCATAATTTTTCTAAGTGCACCATTATACACTGCAGTTTCATTAGCATAAATAATTGTAACTTTTAAGGAACTATGTCTACATTGATGTATAAGACTCCTGCCTGGCATTTAGGCATTGTAGCATTCCAACATTCTATGCATGGTAGCACAAATGATCTTACAGCATGAGTATTTATTAATCACTCACTAGTTACAGTTGTCAATTAATTGTTAGAATACAAGTTCAGGGCATCATGTGGTGCTCCAAGTGATGCTTGTGTTGCAGTATCATGTAAACAGATACAAGAGACTCTTTACTAGAGCTTAGTGACATGATATTAATTTTGTTTCTACCTGACACATCTTGTTCAGCTTTATAGAAGCATAAAATGTAGTCAACAGTATCAACTTTCAAGGCCTAAATGTGGAATAGAGCCCCAAACAAAAACATAATATATATTCCAGCTTACCAGAATAATTAAGACACGTGGTATTCTCTAAAAGACGATAAGAATTTCCATAATAATTTCAATAAAAGTTCACACTAATTAATCAGTTCTTGGTTAATTAGTTAGTCTTGGTTTTGGTTGATTCACAGTCCACACTGTTTCTATTAAAAAAGGTCCAGTTCATTCTAGAATGCAAGCAAAAGGGGAAATTTATATGAATTTGGGAAGAGTTCTCTGGTTGTTTCCATAAACTTATAAAAATATTAATTCAAATTTAGGACCAGATTTAAGTGTTCAGATAGGTCCAAGGAGGTGACTATTCCCAGAGGACTATAACAATTCAACCTTATTTACCTCTATTGATATTAGCAATTTCCTAGTTCAATTCCCTCCTGCATCAACTAATAAGGTTGAAATATGAACAGACGACCAATAATTGCATCAACGAAGGAGAGCAATATAAGCACTCTGAGTTGCAGCAGTAAAGTGAGGCCACAAAGAAGTTGAGAGGTGACAATGAGGAAATGTGTAATCACATGAAAGCATGCCAATTCGAGAAACACAAACTAGTCAGACACAGAAAGAGATTCTTTGAGTCCTAACTTGATTGGCCCCCCTTTTAGGAGGGGGTTGTGATAAGAAGAATGCCCAACTTTGTTTACTCTATTAATGATGTTAATGTTACACACACTTCCTTCTTTTGATAAGCTTAAAAGTAACAAATACAATCTGAAAAGAAATATTGCCAAATTGTGTGTACGACACTGGGAATTGTGACATAGGTATTGGTTATCAATCATCAAAACAAGAGACAACAAGAAATTACCCCTTAAAGATTTCGCAGACACATGATATGGCGACTTTAAAAGTTTTCCTTCCTCAGCTTCAAACTTTATCACAGAGACCAAACCATGCTCATCACCGACATAACTGACAGTGTAACACAGTAGTTGTCATAAATCAAGGGCCATGTAATTACAACTATTTCCTACTAGCTTCTAGTGACCTAACAGGGAAAAAATTCTCCCTGCTTAATTTTATTATTTCTACAACGTACATAAAATGGGAGCCACTGATAACAGAAAAGGCAGTAATATTGGACTCCCATTGTAAAGAGCAAACAAGGTTCCTGCTCTCAAGACTCCAAACCTGCTACAATTTAAGGAAACTAATTAGATGAACTTCATAAAAAATTCTAGGATCATCATCATTCAGAATAGCAATTAAGCATTGATTAAGTAGTCATGTTGCTAGCACAGGATAAGGACTGGTTGTTGTCCTTGTACTCCACTTGGCAAACATTCTAAAACATAAAATTTGTGATGAGGAAGGAAATCCAAGTTGATCACCTTGATGATATCAAGCATAACCAAACATACTAAATTGTTATTTCATAAACACTCATCATGCATACTTATTCTTTCAACAGTTCATCATTAATAAATAATAAAGCTAGAAAATTATCCACAAAGTGTAAATGGCTCAAGGAAAGCTCAATAATAAATAGAGCCTTCCTGAGAATGGTGTACTAACATCAACAGAAAGTCAGAGAAACTTGACCTGGATATCATTATCATTTGAGACGCTGAGTAAAAATCCCTGGTTTTGTAGAAACTGCAGGTGCCAAAGAAAATCCATGCATCAATCAACTGGTAATATAGGGAGCAATTATCAAAAGATCAGATAGATGACAGCAAGAAAATACATCATCATACGATACCCAAAATGATATTTTCTAGTAGCCATGCTGCATTTAACAACATATAACTAAATTAAGCAGTAATTGAACCCAAAAATCAAGGTCACTCAAAGTGGTAAAAGATCTCCATGTAAGATGAATAGAACTGATAGATGGATCTTAGCTTCAAAAGTAGAGAAAAACCAGGACCACAAGACCCAACAGTTCCTGCAGGATTTCGAGAGTTCTCTATTTGCAATACACTGAAGGCAACAAAATGCAAACCTAGAGGGATCAGAAGAGTAAACAAGGGTGCACTATGTGCTGTCTTTTTAAGAACAATTAATTGGTTGAAGACCTTTCAACCATTATTGGAAGGGAAAAAATAATGAAAAAGAGAAGACAGTACGCTTGGTCTTGGGTTTTTGAAAACAAGGAATGAATCCCATTGATAATATAATTGTATTACAGTTAATTATAGTTTCTAAAATTCCCACTTTTCTAACAGGCAATCATGTAAGTAACATGGACATTTTTCTTGAATAAATTCCTTGGTAGATTTTAAGCCAATAACAACTTCTTGCATAGGGTTTAAACCCTAAGCCAATAAAATCTGCCCCCTCCTTTTCAGCAAAGGGGTATAAGGCACCATCAAAGCCTTGCATTTACCAGATCTGGTCAAGTTTTGGATTGTCACATCTTAAACTAAGAAACCACATTAATTCCAACTGTATGTCAATTTGAGAAGTCCAGACACCTACCTCCAAGTGTTTGTAAGGCAATTGCTTAGGAGATACCAGAAGTCCTTCAATATTATCACCCCCAATTATCTTAAATCTTCCATCCCTGTCATCACGCTAAGCAATATAAATGCCCAATGTTGGAGCAAGACCTCAAATAGTTATTTTGCAATGGATATTTGAGAGCAATAATTCATAACATAATATATGTCTTGCATTTGCATCCGGCCATAACCAGAAATGAAGCATCATGCATTGGACTTCCATAAAAGTTGGGCGTCAAACACTTAACAAACAGGCTAAGAGATTTATAGAAAATTAGCACACGCCTTCAGCCATGCACAAGGATTATGGTCAAGCAGACTTTTTTTTTAGGGCAAATATACTATACAAGAACTAGATGTTTCCTTATAATCATCAAATGACAATTTCTTAACCAAAACCATCTGAATGACCGTGGTTACTTGCCAATCCGTCAGGCATCACCCAGGGCCCAAAAACTCGACCCCCACCCTCAAACTGTCAAACACTACAACTTTCCTGAATAACTTCATTTTTTTTTATGCAATGATTAATACGAGCAATTCAAATTCCACTTACTAAAATTCAGCAAATACACCCCACTACTGTGCAATATTCTTCTGTCTTAACATCTTTACCTAATTTACTAACAAGAAACAGCCAATAAACTCACAATGTCCCGATAGCCAGAAGTCGCTGAACAGGGTCAAAAGCCAGAACCGAAGCCGTGGATGGAATTCCATAGTGAATAGCAATTGTGGGATCCAAGTCACTAGACTTCAAACTTCCATTCTGCAAGTCATGCTGAACAACCAGAAATCAAAATGGGAACTGAATCATTTACAATCAGCAGCTAAAAACAAGAAGCAGAATACAGAAGTAAGCACACTATAGCATATATCCAATCAGTGTATGAGCAGAATCATAATTGACTTGAAACTCCAGCCCTAGCTGATTAGAAAAATGTAAAGTTGGAGTTGAAGCAAGAGTGAGCAGCAAAAGAAAATTTTTCGGAAGATATTAGAGTTCATACATGAGAATGATGCACAGCCTTGTGCAATAAACGCTTGGCTAACATGAGGGCTAAGGTTGGTTTGAAATTGTTTTGATGGATTCAGTTTCAGAGTTTACTATGTGGAAGTGTGATTATCCCAATGCGTGATTGCTTCTTCATCAACCTTATTGGTTTTTTCCTTTTGTTTGCGTGGAAAATAGACTCGGTGGAATAGCCATTTGAGAGCTGAGAATCCGCGACGACTTGTGAGGCTGGCCGGCTGTGATCGTCTGCGTTCAAGTTTACTTTGTGTTCGTTGATAGTCGAACACGTTATTTTTATATATTAAATCATTAATTTTTATTATATAAATTTAAGAAATAATATATTTTTTAATAAAAAATCTTTAATCTTTAGTCTATTAATATTTTATTAGTATGAGTTATTTATTTTAATTTATTTTAAATGTATAAAAATATAATATTTTTTAAATATAGAAGATGTAAAATCAAATTCATTACACTTAATAAAAATAAATTACTTTTAGATTAATAAAAGTTGAACAATAGGATTTATGAATTAGAATAAAAATGTGAAAAATATATTTTCTATTTTTTTTTATACTTTGATCTGGTTTTGACCTCTTCCAAATTATGGAGAGCATCTGAACTAAGATTATGCCATTTCTTGTTTGAACCACGTATGTTCAAACCAGAGGACCAACATTTTTCAGAGTAGTACTTGATATGCGTCAAAATATCTATTTTATTAAATTTATCTTTAAATAAGTACAATTAAAAGTATAGTACTTTTGTCAACAAGGATGAATGATGAAGTATTTCTTTCGTAGGTAGACAAGAGAGGATGACTATTTCAATGCAGGGTTAGTTTGTCCTCATCAATATACTTAGATTGTGCCATGACAACAATTTCTGTGGTACTTGAAATAAGACCTTTCACCCATATCTCTCTTTCTCTTTTACACATTAAAACCTTGAAAACAATAATATCTCACCTTAAAATTTGGGCTTCAACATTTTTTCTAAAACCATTTTAAAAGTAAAATGTTTTATATTGATAAAGTTAATACGAGAGAATCGGCTTTTAATTAAATATTCTTAAAATGTATGTGGTAGGATATTGGGTTTTTTGTTAGTGTATGACTGACTAAGAGAAAAAAAACACGCACTTTGCAGCGTAATTAATTAATTTCTCTGGTTTAAACTTGATGTTTACAAATTTTGAGGTTTATTTCTGTAAACTGACAATATTATTCCTAGGTATGACGGGTTCACTTTTGGTCTATTTCTAAACTAGCAATACATATTTATTCATAACACTTACTTTCCTTTTTTTTAAAAAAAAAAATTCTTTGGAGGGAGAGTGAATACCAGGAGACCATAAGAATGATTCATTTTGATCGACGAGCTTTTTCAGCCCCAAACTAAGAATCAATGGAATGTCTGTTTATCCGTGAACATCTATTCTTTCTGTATATCGAGGGGATCTCTCTATACAGAAGATTTTCTTTCACAAACGAGGATTTTTATTCAAAAAAAAAAAAAAGGAGGGGGTGTGGGTGGGAAATGCATCAAAGGACCATGTAATCACATTAACCAGTATACATAGAAAATAAATTACATGTTTTTATTACATAAAAAATAAGAATACTTAGAAAAGGATAGCCATGTTGATTTAAAGTTTAGACCAACAAGAAATTTGTAAATCCAATCAATTATTTTATTCATGAATAAAAACACTGGTAGAATCCATCTTAAATATACTTTATATATTTATATATCACTGACCAAAAAAAAAAATACTTTATATATCTATTTATGATTAATTTAATTCACAAAGTTTTTATTAACTTAAGCATTTGTCAACAACACATGCATCATATTTACAAGCTCAAGGATGAAACAGAGCAGATTTAATATATTTTGTTGTAATCAAATTGGTAATTATATCACAGGAGACCACACAATCGAGGCCTTGAACAGAACTGTCTTCCATTAGCTTTGACAATGGCCATAACTCCTGCTGTTACTCCAGCACACAGTATAGAAGACCAATAATGCTGCACATTTCGGCTAGCTAGAGAACAGACAAGAAATTTTGATACCTTAGTTTATATTATAACATAAAACATCTAGAACGGAAAAAAATTGTGAGGGTAAACTACTGTTTATCTTCTTGTTGCTTGATCCAAAATCAATTTGTCTTCCAAGTGTTTCATATGACCTCTTCATAATTTGTTTAGTTACTTTTTAGCCATTTTATGATAATTTTTCTGTTAATTTTAAAAGAAAAGATTATGTGAATATTAAAAAATGAGCAATTTCTTAGTTGAAAGTATATTTTTACTCAAACCTAAGCGCTAGGATTAAGAGGAGATTTGAAACTAGAAATTGTCAACTTAATCCTAAAAATAACCTCAAAACACATTGAAACTATTCAAGAACAAGTGATACAAAATTTTAAGAATAAAGTTGTTCATCCTTTTGACATTTGCTTAATTGTTCTTGTTAAAAACTGGATGAAAAAGTGAGTCAAACCATGTGAAAGTAAATTTTCATTTATCCAAAATCCCAAGAAAACCATTCATCAAGCACCCTCTACTCAAATAAGGGGGGAATAAAAGCAAAAGAGTATATACCTTGTTGAAGTGTGAAGGTTGTTATTGTCAAACCTCCTATCAGCAATGCTGATGCCACTGGGAGATACTGCATAGAACATGTCAACCGCACTGAAAATTTGTTCTACAAGCAATCTTAAAATATGGAGTTTAATAGTTATCTATATCCTAGTCCAAAACCAACTAATCATGAGTCTTCTGAAAGGAAAAGGCTTGAGTGTAGATTTTAGATATTTGTTTTGAGGTTCTTAAGAGAATTATAACATGCCAAGAAATCCCCCTTTTTTTTTTCTTGTTTTGAAGAAATCAGCTATATAAAGAAATTAGTTGAAAAAAAAGTCCACATACCACGTTATGTTTTTATTGGGGAACTTCATAGCAAATACCTAAAGAATTACATCAAGTCTCGTCTATTAGCAACCACTACTTTTCGCCCCTTTTTTTGGAATAAACTACCATATTGATCATTGACAGATGCTGCTACCTGCCGCCATCAATTTAGCTTTTGAAAGCTTATTGCCATCAATTTGATCTTAATGTTTCAAGATCAAGAAGTACACATTTTAATCCTAACCTCACATCAATTAGAAATAAATTGATGGCAATGAAATCTTTCACTTTCAGGGACTAAATTGATGAAAGTAAAATTTTTTGGGGGACCACTGCCATATATGACTCATATTTTATTGTTTCAGTCCAACAGTTGATAAATCTGCCGACAAGGCAGGGTATTGGAGACTTGAGGCATCATAGAATTCTCCCCAAGACTAGGCCATGGTTTTACTTACAGAGATAGATTCAAAGCCATTCAGCTGGAAAGGTGAAGGATTGTTTCTACTGACTGTATAGTGACCGCTTATTAGATCCAGAGCATCCTGCAAAATACATGAAACTTATTGGTCACTTGCAGATTGAGTGGTCTTCATTCAAATAAGGAAAACAATTCAAAAACCTTGATAAACTTGCCTGCCGAATCCCATCGTGAAAATTATTCAGGTAATATCGTGAAAGTGCACTCATCCCATCTTTGATAATTCCAGTTACTGTTTGTTTTCCATACCTACAGCAGGATTCAAAATATATCAGTATCATAGAAGGGAACATCTGGACACAGGATTTCAAAACCATATATTTCATATTACCTAACTAAGTCCCCTTTAAGGGCATGAGTTCCAGCATACTCAAGGCTTATCTCATCGCCTTGCTCCGCCCACACTAAATAATAAGAACATAGTTCAAATAAGAAGGGCAATAATTTAAAAAGAATAATCAAAGCAATAGTCCATAAATTCCATACCTGCTCTAAATTTTACATATTCTTCTCCAAACATAGAAATGCACTCAGACGGAGCAAGTATTCCAATCCTTTGCAGCTGTTGATTTAATGACTTCTGGGCCAGATAACTCTAAAGACAGAATCAAGTTAGTCAAAAAGAGTAAAGAATGCTACAGAGTGCTCACACTAAATATGTTTTGGACAGGTGGATGAGAAATTCTTAGATATAATATGGTAAAGTACATTCAATGGATAGGCTTCATCTTGCACATGTGGGATTGACATGTCAGATTGTTGAAATTGAATTCTAGCCATTGCATGTACAAATAATGTATTGCATTGTACCTAAGAATTTTACCGGAAGGACAAATAATAAAAACAGAATTAGTCCTAGCAATCAACTAATCATTTATCAGCAAACCTGGGTAACATTTGTTCGATCAAGGCAATCAATGCAATTAGCTCTGATAATTCCTTTCTGTTCCTGTAAGACCTTCCCCTTTTCATCCATCAAGAAGTATCTGCTCAGCTGAAATAGCAATGGTTAAAAATCTGAATTATAGATATCCAGCGTATCTGGATTTTGGCAACTAGTAATACTTGACAAGTTTAGTATTACCTTTGCTTTTCAAAATCCTCTGAGATTTGATCATAGAGGACTTTTAGATTATCAAAGCTTGAACTACCACAGTGATGATGGAAATCAAAAGACACATATCTGCCATAATCCATGAACCATAAAAATAATTCAAACAAAAATTAAAATATACATAAGACATAAATCACATTTATACAGTTAAAGCTAAAGTACAGCCAAAGGCAAACTCCATAAACACAAGATCTTTTTGGCATAATATGAAATATAGGTGATCGAGATTAAAAAAAAAAAAAAAAAAGTCTGAACTGCTACCTCACGTTTTGCAGATTTTGCATTTGAGCGGCATATGCTGCACTCAATTGACCTTCATCACCATGCTACAGCAGTAAAATTAACAAGAATTTTCTCAAAAAAAAGCACGCAAACCCCAAGCAACATATACTCAAAACTTTGGGGCAGAAAGGCAAGGTAGTAGAAGAAAAGAAGTATTTAGATATGATATGATGCATAGTCCATAAAGCAGCCAACTGACTTTGCATTAACTGAAGAGCTGAATGAAAAACAACCATCAAAGCATATTTTCATTCAGTCATGCCAATCTCTGGATTTCAAGCACTGACAAGATCTTTCAAATTTCTAAATTTAAGAAGAACTCTAAACAAGAAATTTATGACAGATTCATGGCCTAGAGTAGTAAGAGAAAGGAAGAAGCCATACTTTATCAGTTAGATCAACTGCTACAGTCTCTCCATATCTTTGTAATAGATCACGGAAATGGTGCTCCACAATGTTTGGCTGAAGCAGGAGAGAAGACAAATAAGTAAAAAATTTGCTTCTTGGTATGCATATTACATATAATGGTTAAAATATTAAAGTGCTAACAAATTGAGGGTTACCGTTTGATCATGACTAATTATCCTAAGGTGTGGTTTATAGCTTAGATCAACAATCTGCTCCCAAAGAAGGGGAACTGAACCTCGAATCTGCAAAACAATGATATAATGTACTAATCATGGACAGTGTGAAAAAGGAAATAAAGAATTTTGCTATTTACAGTTAAAAGGTGTTCTACGGCTACATTAGATATCAAGTGTTCATAACCTTTATTTAATCCTTTACCTCAATGTGCATGCATTTACAACCATGGTTAACTTTGAGTTAACGCAGTTAATGATATTAAATTCCACTGGCTAACAATGCTATAAAAATGAGGAAAAAAATATCTAAACTGAACCTAAGATAGAAATATCTCCAAACACAAGAACTATTTGAATTTTGTAACATATATAGAATAACAAAGCTCTATACTATCAAGTTCAAGTAAATGGGGTTTAAAAATACTACAAATTTTTAGGCATAATTTCTTAGATCACCAACCACCAACACCTGAACCTCAAAGAAGTGAAAGGTTCATACCACTACAGAGTAGAAATCATCCTCCTAGCCGCTATGGTCACTAGATATAGAAGCTTAAGACTTTTGAGTATAAAAAGTGTCAATCCCAAGTATTTTTTCTTGTCAGAGTTATTTAACCATTTTAAGATCATGGAACTATCCCAGAATTAATGTTTTGAGGAAGTTTCCCTAAGATTCTAAACAAGTATAAGCATGTTATGAAATGGTTGATTTTTTTTGGTTTGGAATATATTGTGTGGTAATTTTAAAATATATTGATCGAGTACAAAACAGTACTAAAGTTATATACATAATATTGCATGTCAAATTTTCATTAAAAAAAATGCTAAAATATACTTTTTTTCCTCATACTTTACACCAGCCTTATCCCTAAAATTTATTGGTTCCAATTTCATCCTTTAACTCTCCAAATTTCATCAATGGCTTCCTATCCTCCCTCAATCCATTAGAAACCCTAACAGAAAATCTAACATAGCACTCCCCTTATCGAAGAGCCGATGCTATATAAATCATAACATACCAACTACGAGGTGAAACTGTTGAAAAACTGTAATTGTTTTAAAATGCAACTTGATACTCCATAACTGAATGATACCTGCAATAATGAAGACCTGAATCCTTCAGTCTCAAGCAATTGTTCAGTTTCAATGAAATTGGCTGTGTCACCTTCAAGGTTAGCTCCTCTTCTCCACATTCTAGTTCCTATTTCACCAAATTGCAATATTAAAATCAGCTCTTACAGATTATTTTTATGCTATTACTTGTTATTATAAGAATGAAACATCTATAGGACATTCTACCTAGACGCCTTGTACACCTCCTTGAAACTAATGTCATTGTAGCATGTGAGTCCTTTAGCTTTAGCTCTGCTACTTGGAAGCTTAAAACCCAGTTAAGGGAAAACATATTTGGTATCTTAAAGTGAAAGTTACTTTATTGTCACCATTTTCTTGTAATGACATTAAATAGACAGCCTATGTGCAAACACAAGGGGGTGGGAAATAGAAGAACTTTAAATGTCAGGATATTCCCTTGTACTATTGGGATAATGAATCTGTCAAGCTGCCAACATGAAAATGAGTGTTAGAGGAAACACCTCAAGATCATTCTAAAAGTAACGATATGAAATTCATTTGGACTTTGCAAACAATTCCTTCCTTCAATAAAAATCAAAACATTTTTACATGAGAAAACAGGAAGGACTCCCAAATTATCTAACCTTACACTCAATAAGCTCCTCCAGAAGGTGTTTGTTCCAGACAAATCGTGGGTCAGCCTGAAAAAGAAAACAAAGGAAAGCCCAAGCTTTTACTCTTATTAGCAGAAACAGATCTCCAAGCTAACCGATTTTTCATCATATTCTTGTCATTTTCAGCAAGATACGTGTCTTCTCTTTTTCCTTTTGCATTGCTAAGTACAACTACAAACAACATTAGGTATATGAAATAGCCTCCCATAGAACTGTGGTTGGATAAAATAAAAGCTTTGATAGTGCCATTAATTAGTATAGATTGTCAAAGAATTACTTGATCTAAAAGATTGAGCTATTAAGCAAGCCTTGCAACATGTGCTTAAACTAACATAACAACACAGTTCAATTATATATCACCAAGAATGCTTCAATTTCAATGGAGACATCACGAAATATATTTCAGTTCAGATAATTCATTAGTTCAAAATCCTGATTTCAGATATAAAGCTTTATGCCAACTAACCTGCTTCCAGATTGGCTTACTCATCCAACCTTCTACTAACTTGCATCTTCTCTGCAAACTGGTAACATGATCAATCACATATTAGGAACATCAAACTTGGAATAATACCAATCTAAAGACCATGACTCTTACTTTAATGTAATATCTGTATCATAAGAATAGTACAATCCTGGCATTGTCTCCACTATTTTCAACAGAGTCCTGAAGTAAGCCTCATCTTTTTTCTGCAGTAAGATAGTATACAGAAAAGGTCTTCAAAGTGAACTAATATCTACCATTGAATGACACCAAAATAGCTTCAGACTACAAAAAAACTTACTTCTTGAGCAGTTGAAAATTTCAAAGCCTCATTGCATGGTAGGAGTCTCATAGATATCAGGCGATATACTGGAAAACCAAGAAAGCTTCCAACTTCTTTCCGAGAAGTTATAACAAGGACATAAGTTCCTAGACAAAGAAACACATCATTGAATGCTAATGAGCACAAGGTAGTTATAGTGCTAGAATAGGTCTTAACTCTTAAAAGAGATAAAGAGGGAGAAAGAAAGAAAAAAAGAAGAAAAAATTTAGTTCATCTCAGGTTTTTAGCTAGCTCATCTTTGTCATGCTAGCTTTTGTCTGCTGTTTCAGCAATGAATTAAGCCAATGTAGCATTTTCACAAGCTGGCAGACAAATGAGCAAGTAAGAACAGAAGTGCCTAGAAAATTACACATCCAAACAACCCAAGACAAAAGCATGTAAGCATCTACCTACAAGCAATCTTATTGTTCCCACCAGACCATAAATCGTATAAGTCCTGGATGAAGCTTCAAAGCTTGTGTTATCTGCAAGATTTATATTTCAAAAAATTATTATGGTAACTAGAACAATAAAATTATTGAATTTTAAATGGGCTTCTAGTATTGCCAATCATACATGCATGGGACTAAAAGTACATAACTAATAAAGCCTAATAAATCTCAAAAAATAAGATACAATGAAGCAAACTTACAAATGATCTTCTCTTGGTTCCCAAATGAAAATAACCAACACCCACTTCAGAAGTATTATTGTTTGTTCTCAAAGCTAAACTATATGTATAACTCATGACACATATGCAGAAAGAGAGGACTTAAAAAATACCACCGTCCATCATAAATATATACAAGGTTGGAAACCCGCTTCAGAAATAAATTAACGAACTCAAACAGAATAGGTCCTGCATTTTCTCGAGAATCAATCATTATATGAAGCAACCGAAATGAGTTGCAGAACGGCGTATTACCATCAATTAAACTGATAGCCCCATCATGGCGGCTAATCCAGAATCCTTGACTGGGAGATTCAGGAGATCTGATCACAAACTTGTCCTGAAATTCAAGCAATTCCAATTGGTCATAGAGCTTGAATCTTTCACGCGAACCAGAAGATTCTTCTTCAATCTCCATTGTTCACAGAATCGAAACAAGACTAATTTCAGAAAAAATTACAGGACAACATTGAAATCCAGATTTTGATGATTTAATTGCTGGCTAATGATTTGAAGAAGGTAAGGAAACTGCGAGAAAGTCATAAAATAAACAACAGGTCATCGATACCCCGAATTATTGAAAACCAGATCATCAAGTAATTTGTGAATTTAATTATTTAAGACACTTTGAATCGTATGAAAATAATATATAAATGATAATAGAAAGATCTAACCTTTTAGTAGGTCTTGCGATAAATGAGAAGATAATGAAAATTAAAGAGGGAAATTGTTTGTTAACTGTAATCAACTACATTTTAATTTTAGTAAATAACATGTACATAATATTTATTATTTATCCACAATCATATAAAGTAGTAGCTACGGAATGATAATAATTGTAACAAAATCAATTGGTTGACAAAAAAGAGAACAGTAATTGAAATAATTTTCAGGAACAAATATGATGAATTATATTAAAAAAAAATTTATCTTTATAACTCTACGGCTCTGAACTTTTTTTTATTTAATTTATTTAAGAATTTATTGATAGATTTAATATATAACAACAAATGAAAAAGAAAAAAAAATCATGTTTCTTTCATCAATAATATACATTTAATACGATTTATACTATTACGTTTATCATTTACTTGCCTTCATATTTATACGCTTTTTCTCTGAATTTTCAAGGAAAATTAACAAATATGTATATATTTTTATTAAGCTTCTATTACACGTTTACACTAACCAGGAAAAAAAAAAAGACTCATACTGACTCTTGCATTTCTTTATCTTAAGTTTCCTGAGTACTTCCATATAATAATTTTATAGTAAATTCTGATAGACCTTTAAATTATTTAAGAAAGTGGTTTAGATCGAATAAAAGGACACTTCGAAGTTGGAACCCGTTAAAAATATTAAAATTGAAAAATGGAGCTATAAAATATTTTAATTTTGTAAATTGTTTTACACTTAGTACAAAGAAACTCATTTTCCACCCATTTTATCATATATCAATGGACAATGAACAAACAAAGGTCAGGGCCCTCTGGATTTTCATTTTTCAGTCTACTTTTAACCTTTCCTACCAAGAACACCTGCAATCAATAATTTCCACAGTAAAGTATGGGACTGATGTAAACTCAACATTGAGTTCTAAGGAGTATTTCAGAGGTTGTAAATAAGTACATCCACAGAAAATAGCAAGAGAGTAAACAATTTTCGCTAGCAACCCATTTATAAATAAATAATTTTTCTTTCCTAATATCTAGCAGTTTAGTACAATTAAGCATTAGACTTTTACCACCTCTTGGCTCTCCATAAACATGCCCTCGTTGTCCCATGCTTCTCTACAGGAACTGGTTGCCCCATTTTAAAAGAATGACTAAATGCTGAGAAACTTGCTCAGCTACTTTTTGAAAAAACTAGCCAGTTCACCCTTCTCATACATGGAGGTCAGTATATCACAACCTCCAACCAGTTCGCCATCCAGAAAGATCTGCGGGAATGTGGGCCAATTGCTATATTTCTTAAGTGTCTCCCTTAATCCATAGTTATGCTCTTCATCCAGCACATCAACACTCTCATAATCTACCCCTTCACTTTCAAGAATGCCAATAACCCTCTGTGAGAATCCACATAGTGGTGCACTTCTCGAACCCTTGATGAATGCAACAACCTTGTTCTCCTTTACCAACTTGTCAATGAGGTCGTCAAGTGGAACAGTTAATTGCACATGACGACCGGGAGTAAGTCGAAGATCAGGTTTCTTCTTAGGAGGCTGTCTGATCCAAGTGGCATTTCCAGATTCATTACCAGGTGGAACTTTTCCATTGACTTTTATGTATTCTTCCATCCACGATTTCCATGCTTGGGTGAGAGTTTCTCTGTCAGGTTGATCTACTACCCCAACCTAAAGCAGACAATTTCATAACAAATTCATTGTTAGGAAGTCAATAATATTGGAAAATGATCGCAGTGAAGAACAGTGCATTACAGAGCCTATTCTTGCTTTTATGCTACTTCATTTCATTGCTTTTACTATTTCAGAAGTGAAGGGAAAAGCCAAAATAAATATCTGAAACCTTACAATGATTGTATCACTTCTGGTATAGTTTGTACTTTTAACAAATTCATTGTTAGGAAGTCAATACTACTGGAGAATGGGGCAACCTTAATCGCAGTGAAGAACAGTGCATTGCAGAGCTTATTCTTAAAAAGAAAGGCACAAATCTTTCATCAATCATCTTACTTATATTACAGACACAGTATGTGTTTATGTTGCTTTTATTCTATTTTATTTCATTGTTGTTACTATTTTGGAAGAGAAGGGAAAGGCCAAAATAAATATCTGAAACCTTTCAAGGATTTTCTCACTTTTGATATAGTTTGTATACATCTGTACTTTTGCATTACTTACCAAGTTATCATCTTGCCTTAAAAAAAGTTTACAAGTCATAAAATAAACCCTTCTAAAAAATAAAAGCCCACCAAGAATGACCGCCATTCAAATTCACAGTCAAGACTCAGTTCTCACCATTTCCTCTGCAAAATATTCATTCATTCTTAATGAAGACATATATAATTTTTTTTATTATGGAAACACAAGACAAAAGGTATTGGAAAGAAGTTTTATCTCAATTTTCGGTTGACTTGATGTCTGATGATTGTATGACTGGCATTTTCTCAGAGTTGCCTAGTTGGTGCTTTCTTTAAAGTAGTTTTCAATGGCCATAAACTCTTACTGGATTGTGAAGTAGTTGCCTAATGCTTCAAGTTCTCTACAAGAAAGCAATGGGAAATCAGGATTGTAAACCACATGTTTGGGCTCGAAGCTTCTAAGTCATGGGGGTTAAATTGTAGTACACTTTTGAGAGGACATTGATCAAGGTGGTAAAAAGCAAACTTATGCAATTACGTATGGTTATACCACATATACCGGATAACTCTCTAGTCCAGTCCATCTGTTCTTCAAATAAGATCCATCTTTTCGAGCACGGTGCTTGGTGGGTTTCAATTAACTTGAGTCAGTCCAGAGCTCTCAAATTGACAATTTGACACAGAGCATATTCTTGGTGTAGATTGTAGACACCACATTCAGTGTTGAAACTATTATTGTGCATCGATTTTTAATAGCATAAAGCTCTAAGGTTTCAAATGGAAAGAAAAATGGAAAGGGTAATAATGAAATTGAAGTGGTGAAGCAAAGAAAAATATTCTAAAAGTGACACAAAGAGGAATTAAAATGAACTACAGACAACTATCATTTTAGCCTTATATGATAAACAAGCAAAACACAACAGTAGAGCAACAATTTCTGTTTTTCCTTCTCCTGAATTGCTTAAGCACTTAATGATACGTTTCTACTACATTTCCCCAGTTCCAGTACGAAACACGTTACTTGCCTTCCCTCAATTTCACCTCTACTACCCTACTACGCATAATCCAAAAACAGAAATCATCGTATTCTTGATAAATGATAATCTAAAATCAGCTCCATATAGAAAATCAAGGTGATGTTTGGTTTTTGAAATTTTTCACATTATAAACTTATTTATAAGATGTTTGATAATAATAATAATAATAATAATAATAATAATAATAATAATAAATGTGAAATTTTTTTATTTTATGTGTTGTTTATAAGATATTGATTCTTTTATGAGTTTGTCTATCCCTTATTCAATTCCTCGAGAAATTAGCGAAAACCAACCTTACCTTGACGGAGCCACAGAGCTCTGGCACCGATTTCTGGTGAGCAGCAACGCTTGCCGCTATATTACGCGATAAGCCAATGAACTGAAGCTCATCATTCTTATCAAAAATGGCGTATACGCCGGTCCCCGACGGCAGCTCTGCGGCGGCCCCCTCATTTTCCGGCAGCACAACTATAGGATCCGTCTCCCCGAGATTCTTGACGGCTAGAGCTACAAACCGCGCACGAGGCTTATCTGTATTGTAGGGTTTAAGAGAAATGGAAGACAAAGTTACAGAAGGTTTGGCTTTGAGCTGTGAATAGAGTGACAGAGGAGGGGTATTTTGGGGAAACGAAGAAAATAAACGAATATTAGAGAAACTCTGCGTAGAAGAGAGGTTGATGGTAGCCATTGATGAATGATGATAACTGGCAGAGTTGGAGAATTGAGAAACAGTGCTCTCTAAGCTAGTAATATAGAGAATAGAGATCCGAGGAGCAGTACTTTTTTTTTTTTTGATGATCAGAAAAATTTAGTTTTAAAAAATTTATGATTACGCTTATATCTAGTTTTGATATTTTTTATTATGAAAATTTTTAGTTAAAATAAATTTTTTTTATATTTTTATATAAAAAATAAAATTTAAGTCATCATTTAATTATTTTGTGTTTTTTTAAAAAACATATATTTTAATTTTTTATTTTTAATTAAAAACAATAATTCAGATTTTTGTTTATAAAAATAATAAATAATTTTAAAATTTACATTCAAACATACCCTAAGTTTTTTCCTTATTTTATATGTTTAATTACTATTTTTTATAGTTTTATTTAATTTTGGATAAATTAGAGTTTATAAATCAATTTATCCCATATATGATTAAAAGTATTTCATTTAATCTTTTTATAATTCATTTAATTATTTTGTGATATTTTATATCTGAATTTTAGTAAAAGTAATCACATAAATATTAAAATAAGAAACAATATTGAATATCCCTAATATTTTTTTTTGTAACAAACGTCCATTAATTCAAAATAAAGTCAGATAAAATCAACCTATATCAGCTCTAGTCCCAATGTATAGTTCTAACAGCATTGGCTAATAAAGCTAGAACAACAAAAGATAGAGTTTCATTATAAATTACAAGATTAGATCTATCAAAAATAACATGCTTAGTCAAAATCTCAGCACAAAAATTTTCTTCACCACGAGGTGGTGGAACTATTGTAGGCAAGACCTATTTTTCAATGATTGGAAGCAAGTGATGAGAAGAAATAAGCCTAAATTCGTTGCCTCCATGGAGTTTGATTCAAGTATGATATTAGTGTAGTTTACATCTTGTACAAGGTTCACACCTATGGAGATTGTTCACATCTTACCCAAAAAACAGTTAGTAGTACCAATAAATTTTAAAAAATCTTTAATCTAATTTGAATACTGTATTTTTTTTTTTTGAACTACAAATAAAAAGTTAAAAAATGAAATAAAACTAATAATTAAATAAAATACAATATAAATAAGATTAAAGCAAAAATAATCATAATAAATATGAATAATAAAAGATAAAATAAAAATAATAAGATCCTAATTTAAATTCAAATGCAAATTTAAAAAAGAAAAAGAAGAAAAAGGGCTTTCTTCAAAATTAAGACAAAGAAAACGAAATAAATAAAAAGAAAAGAAAACAAATATAAAGAAATAACAAAATAAAACAAAAATAATGAAATTCCTCCGTCCTCACTTTCAACGTCACTCTTTCAAATCTTTTCGAAATCAAAACCTATCATGTTAATCCTATTCAAATTTTAAAAAATTAAAAACCCAAAATCCTCTCCTTTCTCTTA
Source organism: Senna siamea (assembly GCA_031216115.1). NCBI lineage: Eukaryota > Viridiplantae > Streptophyta > Magnoliopsida > Fabales > Fabaceae > Senna > Senna siamea. The sequence goes on from CM062357.1 coordinate 21,705,719, forward strand.
CATAAAGTAAAGATTTAATTAATAATTTATTCTTTTAAATATGTATATTTTTATAATTTAGTCATTAAAAGATAAAATTTTTTAATTTAATTTTTAAAAATTAATTCTCAATGTCTTTTAATTAATATAATTAATAAATAATTAATTGTTAATAATATTAATAAATAATAAATAACTGTTAAATAATTAATTAAATTTTATTTAATAAAAATATAAAAAAATATATTTTGATAATATTTAATTTATAAATTAAAATATATTATATCTTTAAATTATATATAAAAAATTAAAATATATATAAAAAATAAATATAATGTTTTAAAATTAAAAGATAGTAAATATAATTTACTCTTTTATATATATATATATATATATATGATCATTGATTTGTAAGTTAATTTTTATTAAATTTTAAAATGAATTCAACAGTTGAAAAATTTTATATAATAAATTACATTAATCTTTGTTAAATTATAGTTAATATCCTCCTAATTTAAAATAAAATATTTTTTTTATATTTTTTATTAAATAAAATTTAATTAATTATTTAATAGTTAAGTTATATTTTTTAATGACACTATTAATTTGATTTTTTATCTCATTAATTAAAAAATTAAATTGATTAAAAATTAATTTTTTAAATTAAAATTAAAACATTTTATCGAGGGAGGCATTACAGAGCTTTTTATTCATAAGCCGAAGTTGGGGTCTTATTTCGGGTCTCCAACCTTGAGATCCGAGATCTTATATCCAATTCTAATCTTTTGGGTAGTTTGTCGGATATGGATATCGATTTTGGGTTCGGATTGCAATTCCATTCTCATTGATTTGACACCCGAAAGAATCGATTTGGATGTTGTGTTTAGAAAGAAGCCCGCGCCCGTGGTGATTCCACCTGCTGCTGGTGGTTTCGAGAAGCATTGAGTTTCACTGTGTGCGGCCGTCATTTCTAGACACTTTGTTCAGCGTCTTCCGCCCTTTCTCAGAACCTTAGATTTTGTGATCAAGTTAGCAATTCTTATTTGAGTACTTTTGATTGTTAGCTTTCCATTTCTGTTTAACCCTTTTTAAATGGAGTAAGTATTGTCTATATATTTGCTTTTAATTTTTGGGGCTGGGGGTGATGTCTGTTTGCAAAATTTGTATCTTCCGGAATTTCTATTTCGGGGGGTTTTTTTTTTAAATCATTTTCTTATTTTCTGATTTTAATGCAGCTGCAGTTTGAAGCAGTTTTTCCACAGTTTCCCTTGAGCTACTGAGGACGTGATTTTGTCTCTTGCTTTTCGGAGGTTGATAATGGAGGATACAACATTTATTGCTCACAAACCATCTACTTCTTCTTCGCTTAATCCTCCTTCTCGGATTATCTGTCACGTGTATGTTCATCTATTATTTCTTTCTTTTTTGAATTCAAGAATCATGCTCTGATTGCGGTAGCTATTTAGATATAGTTGTCAACTGTTGGAAGTAAAAATGAAAGTGAGTTATGCAGCATGTCATGTCATGTGCTCAAGGCTCTTTACAATCAAGGATTTCACTTAGTTCTTAGTAGTGTTATTGATTACACCTCTTTCCATCCCTCCCTCTCTTTCAATACAGATGTCAGAAGCAGTTTTCCCAATATACATGCCCTCGATGCAATTCACGATACTGCTCCCTCCAATGCTACAAGGTAAGCAGAGTTACTTAGATGCTGATTTAGTTGGTTAGATATAATGCTGATATATCACCCTACATCTCTTAACAACTTTGGTCCATCATGTTATGTGGCATGTCAACTGTGTATATGCTCCCAATTTGCTTGAAAAGTTTTACTGGACAAGTAAGAAGTATGTTTAAACTAGTTTATATGTTTGGGTATTCACCAAGTAATTGATAAGGTATAGCGTCACCAAGGAAATTATAAAATGAATTCCAATGTTCTGGTTTATCATTCTATTTTTCCTCTTGTCTTGCATCAGCCACGTCTAACAAAGTTTGAAGATGGCATCAGTTCCATTCTGAAATTGTATATGGTTTCTTGAAGATGTACTTTTAAGATGCCTATCAAGCTAGAGAGTTATTCTGGCAGTGTCACTGATTGAATATGTGCATGTGTGTGTGCCTTTTACTCTTTTTACATTAGTGAATGAGTCCAGATCCTCTGACAAGGTTTTTGCTTTGGCAGTTGGTTATGCATCTACTCAATGTATATGATGATTTTTCAAATGATTAGACTTAGGGACAGTTCTTTACATATTTTTTATTAGATTCTCCAATGAAAATAAAACGGGAAAAAAACTTTTAATAAGACCCAATCATGGGGTGGTGAGTTGTAAAAAACATTCATATGTTATTTTTTTATTAAAAAAACTTGATAGCAAAAATATAAAAATTGTACTTGAGTTTTTGGCTTTTGCAAAATGGTTGTCTCTTTCATTCTCTTTCACATAAATTGTGAATTTTAATTATTGTTTCTTATAAATTTTGTGAATTTGTTTTATAAATAAAAATAACTATTGTAAATGTTGATCCTTGCTTTTTTGTAATTTGGACAGTCTCACAGTCTTCGTTGTACTGAATCCTTCATGCAAGAAAATGTAGTTCAGGAGCTTCAGCAAATGCGACCTGATGATGAATCCAAACATAAAATGCTAGACATACTGAAAAGATTTCATTCAGAAGAGGAGTTAGATAGCATGGATGAGGATTGTAAGTTATCCATATTTTACTTTTCTCTTGTTTGGGTTGTATTCAATAAAGATCTATTCTGATCGGTTGTTTTACAAATTGTCTTTGCATGCAAACTATCAAGCTCTGTATGAAGCTTGCAATAAAGTTTTTCGGTTTCCTTTGAAAAATATGTTTTTCAATGTTCTATACTTTATTGATATTTAGTAGTATGAGTGTTGATTCAATTAATGTAAGAATCTGAATAAATTATCATTGCAGGACTCTTATAATGTGTGTTGATTATTTTGAAGAGTAGTTCTAACTGCTATTTTTGGTTCCTTTCAGCTATCCAAAGTTCTAATAAAGAACGCTACTAATATCCTATCTAATTGTTTTTCTTAGGTTTGGAAGATCAAACTCTATCTGAGGATATTATAGAAAAGGTTTTGTCAGGTGTGTTCCTGTATATTCTCCACAATTGTTTACGTTTCTATACACTTATCTTCAGTTGCTTGTGTATCCACTCACTACTAGTTATACTTGTTTATGCAAATTCTAGTACTAGAAGCATCTAAAAATTTGTACTCTTCGCAATTATTTTTTCTGGTGCATCCCACTGTTGGCTAAGGCTGTTATGGGTTCATTTGTCTTCATATCTACAGGAGGCGAAGTCAATTTTGATGATTTATCCGTGGAAGAGAAAAAGCGATTTCAAAGAGCTATTGCTTCAGGGGAATTGAGCAAGATGTTTAAACCATGGGATCCGTGGTGGTTAAAGCCTTCGGCCAGAAACATCTCTCTGAGTAAGGAAGGAACTCAACTTGTTCAACCCCTTTCAAATGAGGAAGTGCAAGATGTTATTGAAAGTGACGAATCCAGTGATATCCCTCTTGGTCCTGAAACCCCTCTTCCTCCAGTCAGTAGTCTTAGTTCAAGAGAGCCATCGCCCCTTCTAACTGTTCACCTAGTTGATATTTTGTACAGCTACTGCTTCACTCTTCGCCTGTACAATGGAGATTGGAGATCAGATGCCTTAGGATCAGCCATGGTTGCTTTGAGTGTTTCCTCAGTCTTGGGTCAAGGGGAGCAGCCAGAGACTGTACTTGAAGCCCTCTCTCATTGCTTGGAGCAGGTATGCTCTCCAGCTTACCGACACATGGGTGGGCTACAATTTGGTTTGAATCTCATTGACGACTTGATTAGTTTACTTTCATTGGGAAGTTTTGCTTTGGTATGTGCACTGTCCGATGTGCAATGGTTGGTTCAAGCAGGGGAAAAAGAGCTGAAATTAAGTAAAGTCAGAAAGCTGAGGAGGGATGAGATTAGAAGCAATCTTAAGATGGCAGAGAGGAAGATTTATTTCATCATGTGTTGGGTTCATGAGCAGCACGAAGAAGCTTGGCCTTCCTTAGCTGCCATAGTAAGAGCAGAAAAGATATCAGTGATGGAGTTTGATTGGAGTAACAGGGCTGAAAAAATGAATAGTAAAGCCAAAACCAAAGGCAAATGTTTGATTGAAGAGATAAAATGAGTTACTTTGGCAGACTGCCACCGAGTTATCTTTTTTCACTTTCCCCACTTACCAAATTTTAGAGGTTGCAAAGGCTTAAACTTCTTGTTATACACCTAGCTGTTGTAAATATATATATTTACATATTGGAATTTTTATTGTTGGCTAGTACTGTTTGAGTGTTGAGATTGAGAAAGAGATATGATTAGTAGTGAATTTGGAAGTCCTGCATTCCTGGGAAAGACTGTTTCAAGGAAACCGAGCAGTTAAATTATTATTTTATGTTTGAATGAGAGAAAAATAGAGGGAAAACAAAGGGAAGGAAATGTTTCAGCATTTTCACTGTTTAAGAATTATTAATTAAAAAAAGAGGGAGAGGCAATGAAGAATTTTTAATTAATTTTTTTAAAATTTCTTTGTAATGAAATATTATTTCTTAATAATATTGTTATTGATCTCTCTTGTCTTTCTTATATTTTTAGATTCTTTTTTATTTGTTGTTCAATTTTCAAACATATCCATATATTTCTACAGGGACATTATTACGGGTTGATTTTTTTTTTTTTAAGGACCAAAGGTTATTTTCAATTCTTTTGGTATAAAAATTTGGCTTCCACCTATTTACACCACTAATTAGAACAAGAGTGAAAGCAAAAGAAAATTAAATGCAACAAATGTCAACTACAAATGAAAATTTGATGCAACGGAATTCGGTGAAACCAATTTTCAAGCAACAGGATAATCACCTCTGCATGCAAGTTTTGATCTTTTTAATTTAATTTTATTTCCTAAATCCAATATCTGTAATTAGTTGATGTGGACACAAGATTACCTAGGAGGTTATGTTTTCCTTAATGATTAATTACGATCATTGTGTTTCCTATCTTATCAACTTCAAATGTTTCAAGTGTCACTCAATAGGATTCATTCTGCTGATTAAGGATATTATTAAAAAATTTTATTTATTTAGAATGTTTTGGTCGATGTTTTATTTAAGGATGTCAATTTTTAGTTGTACGGTGTGATTCATTAGTGCAACAAGCCAACAACTGTGTGGTTAATGGTTTTGTTTTAAGTTGTAATGTCCAAATCCAAATTGCCATTTTTTTCCAAAGCCAAGATCATGGGTGGCTTTCAATTTAGAGATACAATTATTGTTCCTGTTAAACATAAACGAATTTGACGAAATTCAAATGCAAATTTTCAATTATTTATTATTATATTTTTTAATAAAATTATAACAAGTGAATATTTTTTGAAAAACTTTTTTTTGTTATATTTTTATGAAAAAAAATTAAGAGAAAACTACTTAAAATTTTTTTTACATTTAGTCCAAATGAGTTAAGGTTTGTGCATTAAAAGATTTTCTCTCCACGTTTGGCTTTCACTATCTTTCCCACAAGCGGCTCACCCTTCTTCTTCACCGCTTTTTTTTTTTTTCTTCCTAAAATGTCTTTATAATTTGCATGTGACTTGGCGGGTATATTTGTCTATAGACTTGGATTGAGAATGATAGCACTCATAAATAGAATGGCATTTGAAACCAATCATAGTTTTCTTGCAAACAACTTCACTCATCATTCAATCAATGTTGAAAATAATGAGATCAGCGTAAGAAAAGACAAAGATGAAGTAAATTTTGGGTAAAACTGATTTATAAAATTTTTTGTATAAATATTTATAAAAGATGAATTTTATTGAAAATTATTTTGTGTGCTTAATTATAAATTTAAAGAAAAATATGTAAATATAGCATTTGAATTTCAGAAAATTTATAAGAACTCTTTTTAATATTAAAATAAAAAATTGCCCTCAATATATATATATATATTTTTATCTTTTTAACATTTGAAAGCTTACCATCACTAATAAAAAAATCAATTCTTTTCTCAAGAAAGAGACCTTACGATTCCATCATTTTATCCACTCACCTATTCGGCTTTTTATGTAGACCACCTTCTTGCTTTTATTACTATTTTACTCCTTTTTCTCACGTTTTTGCCCCTTTCTCCCCTAGTTTCTGTCTGGGTGATGGAGAGAGCTCAAACTCTTTCCATCACATATTTACTTTTTTCATATAAAAATATATAAAAAAATGTAGGTTTTAATTATTAATGAAAACTTGAGATTAAAAAATTAGAACTTCTTATAATGGAAACCTTTCTTCTTTGTACCTCAAAAAAATAATTTTGAATCCTTTACTAAAGTTTTTTACAATAAAAAAGAAATAGAAATAAAAATTTTTTATTAAATGGGATTTATTTTGAATGGATTAAAAATTAAATATTTTTGTTTCTAATTCTCTCTTAATACAAAAAAAATATATCAATTTTTAATTACAAAAAATATATTAATTTTTAACCGCAAAAAATTTAAACTCAAAATTTAGAAGATCCTATTCCCACTTCTTTGTCCTCTTGCTGCTGCAACTAATGTTGGCCAAGAAACCAAAGAAAAATGACAAATAAAAAATAAAAATTGACAAATGAAAATTGAAAAATAAAAAATGAAAAGTGGTTATACAAATAAATGGACAGTCTGGACTAAGAATCGTTGCAGGTGAAGGTGTGGAATCATTTAAATTTCATAAAATTTAAATGCAAGTTAGTGTAGTTTACTTAAAAAATAATAAAAAAGAAACAACATAAGTCTTTGAGAGCATGCCACCTAAAACCCTAGTTAATTATTATTGTATGGACAAAAAGCATAATGTAGCAGGTATGAATTCCAATCATGCTCGAACAAAACAAAAGTCATAAGACAGACAGAGAGAAAAATTAAATAGAAAGCCTTTTAAATTGCATATTTTCCACCTGCTTAAAGCTTTGCAGTTGCAAGTCCTAACTAAATATATTTTAGAAAGCATGACAGGTGAAAAATTGCATACCCTCCACTCCATAACATAATAGACCTTTTTTCTAATACATTACAAAAACTTTCCTTAAATATATATAGCGTAGAAAATTAATTTTATTAATAAAAAATTATAATGAAATTTTGTGTGACATATATCAAATGTCATAGAGTGCCATTTTCAAGATAAAAGAGATGTAAAAATAATTTAATTAATAAAACTTCAAACAATATAATTTTAACTTTTTTAAAGATCTATCTATCACACTATTTATAAGAATGAATTATACTCTTCTCTCTTAATAAATTTTGAAATTATTCTCATCTCTCTTATGTTTTAAAAAACTGTAATTTTAATAAGATAAATCTCTCTAAATTATATATGGCAAACCATGATTGATGAGTTTACATGTGCTCAACATATGAGAACGTCAAAAGGTGTTAGCCTTTCAACCTCCAGCATACTTCATGATTAGATCATTAACATATCTAACAAATAAAATCACATTATGCTTTAACTTCACTCCTACTCAATATTTCCCATAAAAGTAAATTAAAGCCTCCCTCATGTACCTCCTTAAACCCTCTTTATAATGTCCTCATCATTCTGTTGTACTTTTCTGTATAAAAAACTTCATATATTCTTCTTCCTTCCTTCAAAATTTCTTTCATTTTCCTCCCCATCACCCCTTCAGCTATCATGAAACCTCCAACAGCAAAACTGTCTATGCCCATCACTATTGCCACAGTATGCGCTCTTGTCTTAGTAGCCATCTTGTATACAGAGAGGTTCAGCTTCTTCTTCAACCTCAAAAGCTGTCCTAGAAGAAACTTCCGACCAAAATCTAGTAAGTTTAATAAATGTGTTTTGTTTTGTTTTGTTTTTTTGTTGTTTTTTTGCATTGTAAACTAATTAAGAGGGTGAACTTTTGAGTAACAGTACAAGGTTGTTATCATGTGATCTTGGAAATCACGGGTTCAAATCTTGAAAATAATCTAAATAAACCTCACTTAGTGGTGGGAGTCTCCTGCACTGGACTGTCATTTTTTATGCTTTGTAATCCCTCTAATTAATTAAACGGAATTTCTTATAACATATAGACAGAAATTCTTTCTATATATATGATCTCTTCTTGCTAAATGAATTGATCATGATGATATCAGATGATAAGATAGTAGAGGAGGAAATAGTGTATGGCTCAGCGATTGATGATAGGCCTGAGTTTGAAGCAGAAGAGTGTAATGTTTGGAATGGAAAATGGGTATTCAATGCTTCAATAAAGCCTTTGTATTCAGACAGAAGCTGCCCTTATGTAGATAGACAGTTTTCTTGTGTTCAGAATGGAAGGAATGACTCTCACTACCTCCATTGGGAGTGGCATCCACAGGATTGTACTTTGCCTAGGTCAGTCTAAATTTTATGTTAATTTCTTTTAGGTGTTTAAAAATATTATTTATAAGTTAAAGATGTTGAGAATGAAGTTCATGTTTTTATATTATTTAAGACTCATTCTATAACAATCCTATCTTCAAGAGTTCGTTGTTTTGTATTTTGAATATTATGGTATAAAATATTTATAATTTTTATATATGTTTGACACATGATAGTTGAAAATGACCATAAAACAATGTAATTAATACTTTTTAAATATTTTTAAAAATTAAAACTTCATTGACATTATATTCTTATATCTAAAGTAATATTATTTTATAATTTATGTATTTTAGATTGCATGCTAAACATTTTTAATTTACCAATAAAATTATTTTTTCTTTGAAAGATTACAAAATATATTCTCAATTTAATCTTTTAAAGTGCCAGGCGCCTCTCATTTTGCCTTTGCATAATTTTTCCCCAATAAATTTAGTCGTCCTGTTTATTATATTGGCATATATTGTAAGTTATATAACAGAATTAATAAGTTAAACTAATAAAATGACGATACTTAAAACCTAAAATTAATAATTCAAGCTCTAAAGTCATCAAATATAATCATGAGTTTTTTGTGAACTTTTTAAGACATTTAAGTGTAGCCATATCATCACATAATAGTCAAATAACAACAGCCTATCAGGTTAGATAAATTAGCAGCTAAGCTAACTTAATTAAACTTATGTTAATTACTCAAATGAAAGATTAAATTAATTATGAAAAAAAATTTGAAAATCAAAATGAGATCAAATTCAGACTCAAGAATAAATTAAAAAATTTGTAAATCTAAAAAAAAAGTATAATTTATTCTATAAATAATGGAACAATAAAGATCTCTTAATTAACATGTGCATGTTATGATTAAAGAATGCATAGATCATACATATATATATCTCCACTTTTTTGGCCATTATTTATATTATATTATATTTGTATAATTCTGACATGACTTCATTTGGAAGATTCAATCCAGAGGTAGCCCTCAAGAAACTTCGAGGAAAGAGGCTACTATTTGTAGGAGATTCATTGCAGAGAAATCAATGGGAATCTTTTGTTTGTATGGTGGAATGGATCATACCTTACTCTCACAAATCTATGAAAGTAGACCCTATTCATCCAGTCTTCACAGTCAAGGTATATATATATATATATATATATATATATATGAATCTTTTGTTTATAGTTCAAGCATACATGAATTAAGATATAATAAATTAATAATAATATTTATGGCTATGAGTAAAATGAGCTAACTGTGTTTGTTTGTGTATATATATATATATATATATATATATATATAGGAATATAATGCTACTATAGAGTTCTATTGGGCACCATATCTTGTGGAGTCCAACACTGATATCAATATAATAGTAGATCAAAAGAAGAGGATAATAAGAGTAGATTCAATTCAAGAGAGAGCCAAAAACTGGACTGGAGTTGATATTCTTGTTTTCAATACCTACGTTTGGTGGATGACTGGTCAAAGAATCAAGTCTCTGTAAGTTTTCTTTTAATCTATCATATATATGTATTCTTAATATATATAACAATGTGCTTGCTTGTAATCTTGTATGTGTTATAAGATGGGGTTCATTTGCGAATGGAGAAGAAGGGTATGAAGAATTGGATGCACCAGATGCTTACAAGATGGCTTTGAAGACGTGGGCTAACTGGGTGGACTCAACTATTGATCCAAACAAAACCAGGGTGTTCTTCACAACTATGTCCCCTACACACACAAGGTTAATTATATTTCTCTTCAAGCTTAACTTTTTTAAAGTGCAATAATAGTAATACGAATATGTGTATATGTTTGTGTGTTGTTAAATTTGCAGAAGTGAAGACTGGGGCAACAAAGATGGGGTGAGATGCTTCAATGAAACACAGCCAGTAATGAAAAAGGAGTACTGGGGAACTGGTTCTGATAAAAGAATAATGAGTGTGGTGGCCAAGGTGGTGAAGAAGATGAAAGTTCCAGTACAAATCATCAACATCACACAGATCTCAGAGTACAGAATTGATGCCCATTCTTCAGTCTATACTGAAACTGGAGGCAAACTGTTGACTGAGGAAGAAAAAGCTAACCCCTACAATGCAGATTGCATTCATTGGTGTCTCCCTGGACTTCCAGATACTTGGAATCAAATATTTCTGGCAATGTTATAGCAGAACGCATATATATGGACAAATATTTCTTCTTTTTTGTAAAACAAAATTCAACTAATTTATTCACCTTTTGATTGGTTTTTGTGAGACATATATACGTATATACACACACATGTACCTCCATATATACCTGTATGAACATTGGTGCACTTCTTCAACAAAAGCTTGGAATAAAAGTACATTTACATATTTTAATTTTATATCAATTTTTAATTTCATCTCTATAATTTTTTTATAGTTAATTTTATCTATCAAATTTTAAATTGTAATCAATTTCATCTCATAACTTAATGTTATCCAAATTAATAATAAAAAATAATAATATAATATTACATTTAAAAAAAAATATAAAATCGTTATTAAAACAATTCAAGTCATATATGAAATATTTATTAAAATTTTTTTTCATATTTTATAGATATTGAATGAAAGTGAACACGCGTTGTAATTTGAGAATATATGTTTTTGTTTTGTGTTTAAATATTACTAAAATTTTGTTTATATTTTTAAAAATTATTATTAAATATTAATAATTTAGATGACATTAAATCATAAAATGAAAGTGATTATAATTTAAAATTTTAAAAATAAGATTCACTATAAAAAAATTTTATGGACAAAATTAAAAATTAATATAAAGTTTAAAAATATAAAAAATACTTTTATTAATGTGAAATGAGACATTTAAGTTTTTCGTAAGCAATAATCATCAAACTCAATCGATGGCCTAAAATGTTTTACTGAAATAACTCTTGTTATGTGTGTATCAATAAATTTGAATTAAATTATTCAAAACTCAATAAAATTATAAATATTGATTATTTTAATTAAAAAAATTCAAAAACCAGAAACAGAAGCGATAAACCTTTCAACTACTAATCTAAAATCCTAGAAAATTGACAACATCAAACTCAACCGCAGGCAACTATACAAAATAAAAGAACAAAGAGTAAATAAATAAAGAAAGAAAAGAGACATCTCTAAATCTCTTTGAGAATTTAATTTTTTAAAAGAAAGATATTAAAATTTAAATGTTCAAATAAATGCTTGAACTCGTAAAAGAAATATTTGAATGAAAATCACCGTTGTTTATTGTTGTAGATATGATTAAGATGGAACAAGATTATAAATATTTCACAAAATTCATAGCATGAAACTATAAAGGAAAGAGACCTATAGGACAAAGCAAAGCAAAAACATATTTTGGGCCTGCATTCAGACTTTGGGCCTAACTGGAATCTCATTGATTCCTTCTTCCTCATGAATCCGCACTTGTACGTTGTTGTTTCGAGAAGCTTCGTGTTTAACTATCTGTGACCGCCATTTCTAGACAGTTGGTTCAGCGTCTTCCAGCATTTCTATGCCCAATCAATCGGGCGTTGCTTCCCGTGTTAGAGATTTTGGTCTAAGAAGTACTTTGATTCCTAACCTTTTTAAATTCAATTATAACCTACCTTTTATCTGCTTGCGATTTGTTCATAGAATATGTGGGAATAAGAAAGGAAAAATTGGAGAAAGTAGATATCTACCTACAGAAAATTTGTATATTTCGGAATTTGCGTTCTTGGTTTTGCTTGTTGTAGGGTGGTTTTCTTATTATTCTGATTTTGTTGTTGTTGTAAATTGAAGCGAGACGAGCATGGCCGGTGGTGGGAATTTTATGCACAGGCTCATCTCTTACGTGGTAAACGAATTGGTGGTGAACGGTCTTGCTAACAGGTAACTAGTCTAGCAGATTTTTAAGGTCACTTGTGCTTTATACGTATATTTTTGTAATTATAAGCTTATTTCTCGATTAGTTCTTTTGTAAAATTTCCTAGTTTGGTGTCAGCCGCAATATGATTGCTCTGACAAATAAGGGAGTTTGATAGACTCAGCTGCATGAGGACTAATAGAAGATTTTACTATTTTAGAGAAAGAGATTTTTATAATTAGCTGGGGTTATTGGTTTTTCATAGGACGATGACAATTCGTGCTTTGTGTCTCGTATCATTAGGGAGATATAAGCTTGTCTATGCTGAATTGCTAATTTCCAGAAAGCTAAAAAGATGGATTCAATTCGCCTTGTGCTTGAATTTATGGCTGTAATGTTGATTAGATTAAACGCCTCTATCGCAAGGTTTCTATGTTATTTTATTTAATAATCTTATGTTTTAAATTGTTGGCGTTCCAAGACTGAACTGAGTATCTCAGTTTCCATATTTTGGTTTGCACGTTGTATGGTTGTATAGATACACAAGTCATACTTATAGAATTTTTTTTTTCTCACAAGTTAGTTGAATGAAGCTTCACTTTTAGGCCATCAGGTCATAATTGTACCTGACAGGTTTGCTCCCTGAAGCGAAAGAATCTTAACTTCTATTTTTTTCAACTGCAGTGTAATGATTGATTCACTGTAGTATATGAAGTTTGAGAATATTTCTCCTTGATGGTGAGTATTTAAGACCTGAAACTAGTATCTGTTTCCAAGTGTTTGGGAAAGCTAGACCATGAAGCAAGTGTTAGAAATGGATATGATATATTTTTGTGATTTTCTGAAAATTTAGTGGTCAATCAATAGGTCGTGGTGTATTGTACTGTTGAATTATGGTCCATTTATGATTATATTTTGTGGCTGATGTCTGAGACTCTGGCTACATTTTTATCGTCATTCCAAGCTTTTGCCTATTTCTATTTTCTTGTACTTGTTGCCAATGATGACTTTGGAAGCTTGTAATGTACTGAAGCTTCACGATTAGGCCATCAGAACTAACTGTACCTGATAGGCTTGCTCCCTGAAGCAGAAGATTCTCAGCTTCTATCTTTTCTCCTGCAGCGTAATATTTCATTAACTGCAGCATATGAAGTTTGAGAATATTTTCCCGAGTATTTAAGGGCTGAAGGTGGTATGTGTTTCTACAATTCAAGTGCTTGAGAAAACTAAACCATTAAGCCAATCTTAGAAATGGATATTATATATGTTTGTGGTTTCTTCTGAAAATTTAGTGGCCAATCAATAGATCATGGAGTAAATATATGGTTGTATTATGGTTAAATTTACATTTTTAATTTATAGGTGAGGTCTGGATACATTTTTATCCTCATGCGAAGCTCTTACCTATTTTGACTTTCTTGTACCTGTTGCCAGTGATGACTCGAAGGCATGTAATGATGACTGAGATCATGGTTATTCATGACCATCAAGCATTATATATCAGAAAATTAGATTTTCCGGTCAATTATTTGACTGAAGAAAAAGAATTTCGGCTTCTATCTTTTCACATGCAGTGTATTGAGTTTGAGAATATTTTCCCTTAGCAGTGAGTATTAAGCGCTGAAATTGGTGTATCTTTCCAAGTGTTCAAGAAAGCTAAACCTTGAAGCCAAACTTAGAAATAGATTTGATATATGTTTGTGATTTCTTCTGAAAATATAGTGGTCACCCAATCAGTAGATTATGGTGTAAATATATTGTTTATCTGAGAGTATGTTACAACATACAACAGTATGATAGTAACCTTGTGCACTAAACTGTCCTTTTATCTTGAAAAAAATTACATACAAATATATTTTTGATTTTTAAAAAGTCTAAGTGTGGTTTGAGTTGGATTGGATTTTATGATAAATTTCATAAAGCTTAACCCAACCAAACTCGTTATGTATTAATTGGGTTGGGATAAAAAAACTTTTAAATTCGAACCAACCAATAATAGAACACTCTTGTTCTTTCACATGTGAGAGAACCCCTTCTTAGATTGAGTGTGTTTGGTGCTTATAGAGGCATGTGAGTACAGCTATCAATATGTATGTCATCATTGCACTCAGGATTTTGAAGTTCTTGTTTCGGTCTTATATAGTATGTTACAACATCATTCTCTAATATCGATGTTTACTTGTGGATTCTTAGCCCTACATTTCAGAGGTTTGCCGTGAGGACATCGAAGAGTATAGAGGATATTTCACACAAAGGTAGTATTAGCAAATTTATGATGTTTTTGGTTTTGTTTTGGTCAATGTCAACAAAATGGTTTGACTCGAGTGTTACTTGTTCTGGTAGCTTTGCAGAAGAAGCAGGAGCTAGCTGAGCAGATAAAGGACATCTCAAAAAATATGGAGGTTGTACATTGTCATCATATATTAAATCTTAACTAAATTCACAATTTGGTCGCCAAAAATTTCTGAGTGCGTAAGTTAGTATTTGAAAATAATCAACTAGTTGCATGTTAGTCTTTTAGTCAATTTTTTTTTTTTTGGAATGCTAAAACTTTGACATGCGCAAACTAATTTTTGGGGATTAAAGTTAAATAGGTTTTAACTGTTAATAGTTTAATTTTATATTTTTTAATATGTGATGGTCTTTTTTCTTAACTCATTTTTCCCTATTTTTGTTTGTTTTCTACTTGCAGCCTTTTAAGAGACAGTAATTGCTTAAGATAACATGATAAGGTCCTTAACCTATCTGCCATTATTGCTGCTGATGGAGACAAGCTTGGATTTGTGAACAATTTTTTTGGTATGTTAAATCCTATCTTATTATCGCAAACTCAGGTGGAAGACATGCCTGCTGGCTTCTTTGGTGAAAAGAAAAGGGATTCATGCGCAGCTGCGCTGTTATTTTTTTAGTAGAATAAATATTGTACAAATACCTGATTATTATCTTGGAAGGTCCAATAAATATTCCATTTTTTTTCATCATTTTACCACTTAAAATCTAAATTCGATCTCTTTTTTCTTTTTTAAGATATGCATTGAGGTTTTTTTAATTTTTGATTGTTAAAATTATATATTATATAAAAAATACGTGATATAACGAAAATGATAAAAAAAAAAGGGTAGAAAAAAAGTGAAAACAATAGGAAGTTGAAATAACGGATGAATGGTGAAAAGTTATTATTTAATTTTACTTTAAAATCTAATAATTATATTTTATATTTTAAAAATTAAAAAAAATTAAGGCAGATTAGAATAAATATTGCACAAATTTCTGACCGAAGATATTTGGATGTCTAAAAAAATTCTATTTTCTGGATCGTTCTAGTCTTCTAGGTGTGCTTATTCTTTTTTAAAAAGATAAAATTTATTTTTAACTATATCAGTAATTAAGTGTACATAAAAATAAATCTGCATCATAAAATTAAAAAAAAAATAAATGTTGAAGTTATATAAATCAGAGTTATACAATATTCAAATAGTTGATGCAATCAAGCAAATGTTATGCTGATAAATTTTTAATTAAATTCATAAATGTTTGGAATATAGAATTCTTTTTTTGGAAAAATTTAATTACATTTTTATATTTTTTATAAAATTTTTTAATTACAATATAATAAATATTTTTTATATAATTTAGCACTATTTGAATGAATTTTTTCAAATTTTTTGAAATATTATATTTTTTATAGAAGAGAATCTTTCTTTCTTAGATGATTATAAACTACTAAACCAATATTATTTGACGAACCAACCAAGGAATGAGTACAATCAAAACTATTAGATTTTTCTATCTTTTTTTATAAATTGAGAAAAATCAAATTTTATTTCATTGCAAAAAACAAAACAAAAAAAGCAAAGGAAAATGCCCTATCCACGTACCATTTAAATGTGTAAAGCCCTCGTACTTCGTCGTCTTCGAGGTTTAACAAAAAGTTTCACAACGCGCCGAGTTCAACTAATGGCGTCCATCATATCCAGCAAGTCCAACCAATTTCGCTGCGCAAGTCGCTTTCTTTGCTCACACATTCTTCGCTATGGCAGATCGACTACGATTTCACCCCCGTTTTCCAATCATCTTCACCATTCAAGTCTCCCACTCCATCAGCTGGTTCGGTTCTCTGTTCCTATCAAGTGCTTTGCTTTGATTCTAGTTCTTTTATCTCCTTTGATGTCTGTTGTTCAGTTCTGTTTCCTTCTAGTTATAAATCTCATTTTATTTTAAAATTCTAGGTTGAACCTCAAGGGTATGGTATCGGGCCTTTGGCTGTGTGTCAGAGATTTCTGTCTAGTACAGCAGCTGGTAGTGTCAATCAAGAAAACCCAGCATCCAATAGCTCTGCAAAAGATAATTCTAGCCAAGAAAAGGAGTCTGGGGAATCGAATCAGAAGAGTGATGCTGGGAAACCCGTTCGTGGAGGAGTGAGTACCTAATCTTCTTCTCGCTCTTCTGTTATGACCCAATTGGAAAGTATGGGACTTGAGTCCCGCGTTGAAAGTATGAGACTGTAAAGTGGGGCTTATATGAACGTGGGGCTTTCCAATTTCATAGCTTTTGGGTATGGCTTCCAATGGTACATGTCAATGGTATTGGAGCCTTTCACTGCCCTCCACCCTCTCCCACCTCTCTCTCTGGTAAGGGAGCATGGACTATTGAGCTTGATGGATGTTATGAGCCAATAATGAGCTAGTTCCACGTTGGATGTATGACATTCTAATGTGGAAATTATGAACTTGGTCCGTCCATTGGCCAAAAAAAAAAAAAAAAAAGAAAGTAACAAACCTTAGTCTCTCTAGCCCCATGGTTCTCCTAAAGATTCATATCATCTTCCCTTCGCAATTTTAGTTGGTTATATTTATTTTGGTGATTGTATTGTTTTTAAGATAATAATAAAATCCATTTGTGTCTTACAGCCTGTTTCATGGTTGAGTTTTCTTTTACTGGTTGTCACTGGAGCTGGGCTGATTTTCTACTATGACAGGGAAAAGAAACGACATATTGAAGGTAGATTACTATGGTGAGTTGTGTATTTTGTAGTTGTGGCTGTGGAAGTCATTCAAGAGTTGCATCTCCGTTAATTGCTTTTCTTAGCAGTTCTAAAGTCTTGATTGAATTATTAATGGAATTTTAAAGACAAGTAAATTATTTCGACATGGGTCTCCATGTGAATTTCAGAAAACCTCAATAGGGCAATAATGGATTGCTTGAATTGCTTCTCCTTTCTTTTATGGTTTTTATTTTTTGTGGGCTCTGGAAACTAGAGAAGTTTGCATTTTGATTGGATGGAGAAAGTTTAAAATGCATGTCTGTTCAATGCATCTATTTCCACTAACTCTTGGCTAAATTTGTAAGGAGACCCATTTCATAAAATATAGAATCTATTAATGTAACATGCAAGTAGGTATAAAGGAAATAATTCATTATAAAATATATGTTGTGTCTCAGTTGAGTTGGAAGTTGTTTTTAATTACAACTGATTCTTGACTAACATGTTCTTCAGCACTGATAGTATTCTTCCTCCTTATTGCCTTATTCGCTTTGAAAGTCTGTTAAAGTTTGAGCTATCTACATTTGGTAAATTTATAACTGACGGTTGTGAACAGTGCTTTTTAAGTGTTTGACACACATGGAGTTTCTAGAACAACAATCAGATAAAAACAAGAAAAAGCTGGCCTAGTAGGTTTCAGTGTCTAACATTATGTTTCAGCTCCTACTAAACAGATCACTCTATGATCAAGAGTAGGAAAAGGAAAAAATCTCAATGAAAACATCTAAGCTAATTGATTTAGGGCAACTCTCTTTGGTTTTCATCCATTTTAACGCAGTTAGTGCTTAGCAATCTGACTAATTTAAATAATTCACTAATGTTCACTACCCTGCTTCTCTGTTTAGCTACTGAATCAAAGAATCTTATAATGTTTTAAGTGGATAGCATGATCCCAAATCACATGTGTTGCTTGTTAAATCTGATTCTCAAAAATTGATGAACCATAAGAGATCAAATGTGATATCCTGTTTAGTTCTAGAACAGAAAACATTTCTCTTGTAACATTTTGTCTCTATTTTTTTCTATATCTACCAAACCATTGGAACTTTTTTTTTTTTTTCCGAGGGTGGAACCTAACAACATTGAAATCATTATGGGGATTCCCTATACCCTGTAATGATCCCCATGGTGGTAATTATATTCCTGTATTTTGCTAGTACAGTATAACATTTGAACATAATTTTTCCAAAAGCAGCTTACCCGTCTTATAACAGAACACACTTTGAGATATTTTTCACATTCCATCTTTTTTTTGGCTTGAATTGTTTCCTTAATGCCTGAGGTTCTGATACAACAGCGGAATTAATGCACATTAGTCCAAAAAAATGAAAAATAAATACAGAAAACAGGGATATACAGTAACTTAATAAGATCCAGGAAAGGGCTTATGCATAGCAAGCAACCAGCAGATTCACTCCGATAGATTTGGTAGAGATTAAATTATGCAATATGCCATTAAATACAGAGTTGATTCAAGTTGTATTTCTGCACTTCTGTGAAGATTTAAATTAAACCTCCTTTTTTCAGTTTACAAGATTATTGTGATGCCATACCTTTAGATGCAATGAATGTTGTGGCTACAGTCATCATATGCACCTAATTTATCATTATTATCCTTGAATTCTTCCTTTTTATACATCTCTATGCAACTACAAATGACTTTATATATATATATATATATAAATAACAAACAACAAACCAAGTTTTTTTTCACTAAGTGGGGTCGGCTATATGGACTTTATATATATATATATATATATATATATATAAAATATATATATATATGAAATAAGATCCTTGTTTCTTGGAACACAGTAGAGTGATTGAAAAATAATTTGATCCCTGATTTGCCATTTTCTTAAAATTTCTATCTTATAGCTGGTATCATGTTTTGGTTTACTAAGGTTATCATACGTAAGTAGTTAAGTGTTTGAAGCATCATGTACAATTTCTTTCATTCTTCCATGTATTAATTTGACTTCCATTAATGTAGAAATAAATAATGCTTCAAAGGCAGTTAAGGAAGGACCTTCTGCGGGGAAAGCTGCCATTGGGGGTCCATTCCATCTAATCAACCATGATGGCGAGCATGTAACTGAAAAGAACTTCTTGGGAAAATGGACATTGATATATTTTGGCTTTACTCACTGCCCAGATATCTGCCCAGATGAACTAATAAAGTTAGCAGCTGCAGTTGATAAAATAAGTAAGTTTCAAGTGTTTCCATTTGATGACAACGTGTTAAAATCTAGAATTTCTAGGTTTACTGTTCCCATCTGTGGAGCAAGCTTTTTTCATATTTACCAAGGAAGTTATGCTTTGAATTCTCATTATACTATTACTAGTAAACAAACTTCAATGCATTTAAAATACTGTCATATCCTCAATTGATAAGAGCTACATGTCAAAGCTTTATGATGTAGAAAATATTGTTCACACATTGGCTTCTCTGATCAGTAAGGATTACCATTTTAAAGTGAGGTTCACAATGCTTTACTGGCAAAATGATTTAGACATACTGACTTGTGGAGGTCCTGGTTTCTATAAGACTAGGTCATCTATGCTCCTATGCCTATATGTATATTGGGAGGAGTATATGGTGAGAGCATTTGTTTAATATGTATGACAATGAAAGGAGCAAATTTTGATCATTACACACACACACTCCATCCTCAAGTGTGACTTGTCCAATGACTTGTGATTTTTCTAACATACAATTTGGCTTACACCATTGCTATATTTGTGATCCTGTGATGTCAACTTGATGATAATCATATTCTGTGTCTCTTTTTTTTTTGCCCGCAGAGGAGAAAGCTGGAATTGAAATTGTACCAGTTTTCATCTCTGTTGACCCTGAGAGGGATACTGTTGAACAAGTGTGCGAATATGTCAAAGGTGATAGTAGAGTACTTATTAAAATACATCTTATATGTCAAATATGAAAGATGATTAAGTAGACAATATTGATTGATTATACTGGTTTTCTAATATCTTGTGTTAATTTATATATGTCAGAATTTCATCCAAACTTAATTGGATTAACTGGTAGCTCAGAAGAAATACGAAATGTTGCTCGTGCTTATCGTGTTTATTACATGAAGACAACAGAGGAAGATTCTGATTATCTTGTTGATCACTCTATAGTTATGTATGTATTATTTTTAAGCTTCACATACACCACATTATGTTTTATGTAATTAAATGCTCATGGTACTGTATGTCAGAAGTTTTTATAAGTATCATAGTTCTTTAAAATGAAATTGTTAGTATCCCTTTACTTATTTATTTATTTTTAATGAAAAGGAGAATAATGATTATCGAAACTAGACAAGTAATAGTAGTTTTTGACAATGATTATTGATTAGGATAGTCTCATACACAAACACACATCACATCACAAATATGTATTCCTTTTGGAAGTCTTTGTTCAACCGAGGAATTCTTAATAACTGACAGAATTTTGAACTGATGGAAATTTTGGAATTATTTAGCAAATTGCAATTTAAATGTAATAACCTATTATGATGACAGAGGACCGTGGCTATTTGTTTAACATGCATAACTTGATAACTTGTTTGTCCTGGTGAAAGAGTCATTACCTTATGGCTTTTATATCTATTTTAGATGTTCCCAATATCGTTTGCCTCTTACAAGGGTGATTTTTGTTGAATATTAATCTTCTATAATATGGTATATCTGTTCAGGTACTTGATGGGGCCTGACATGCAGTTTGTGAAATTCTTTGGGAAGAACAATGATGTTGATTCACTTGCTGATGGTATAATTAGAGAGGTAAAGCAGTATAAAAAGTAACATCCACATTCATGTTACTGAACTTGTGGCTTCATCCTAGGAGGCAAGCCTGTTGAGTCTGAATATATTTCCGGCTGGCTTTGAGGTGTTTCTAGAGAACTGAAAGTTGAAAATGTTTTTGGATGTTTATTATTGAGCTTTCAAAATTTTGAGCTATATTTAAGTTAATTTGACAAACTTTCTGGGTTACAATAGTTAAATGTAGAAGAACTAATCCAGAGCTTATTACTTGTGTGGATTTGTGTGGATCTGGAGATTCAATGGTATTGCAGTTGCTTTTCAACATTCCATCGGCCCTGTTTTTCTAATGTACAATCTTGAAATGAATTTAGCAGTAGATATAGTGGACGCCTTCATTTTGAATGAGATTTACTAGTTGCCCTTCCATTAGTGCAATACCTTTATGCAAAGTCACACTTCATTTATTGGGCGAAGAAAAGAAGTTATATTCTTCGTCTATCATCTTCATCAATTCTATTTCCTTGGTTCAATTTTTATGTTACAATATCGCTGTCTAGGTTCATCAGACCACACCAAGCTCCATTTTGAAAGGACAAAAGTATAATTGTTTTTAAATAATTGTCTATTTGATTTGTTTGATAAAATCAATTGAATGCCAGGAGTTAAGGTCCACTTGTTAAAATTATGCTACAATATCGCTGTCTGGTACTGACAATTGACTGGAGTCCCTAAAATTGTTTCTTTGACATGGTTTGGAAGGTTAAAGGATAGGTCGTCCCAATTCCAAGACCCAATAGGATTCAGAGTTTCAACCACCGTTAGATCAGCTTCACCTTTAGCCAAGGGACCTTGCAGAATTTTTTTAAAGAGGACCGAGGTTTGTCCGCTTATCAAACCAGAAGTTAGTGTTTGTCCCTGAGTTTAAGGAGTGGAACAAGGCTTGCTTGCAAATTTTTTCTCCCTTCCTAAGGCATTTTCCAATCACCGAGGAACTACTAACTTTAGTTTTTATGTTAACATTACACAACTTAGCCCAGAATTTGTCTTTCTCATTAACTTGAAGAGAGCGCCATCTTAATTTAGCTAGGAAGGCCATATTGCGATCATGAGATTTTGATAAACAGTGAATTTTGGTGCATAAACAGATTGGAAAAGGATTAGAGGTTTTGCGCCAGAGTGTGGATGAAGCCCAGACTAAGTGGGATAGGCCTGCTAACGGGATGGTGAAAGGCAGGGTTAGGCATCATTTCAAGGAAAAAATTCTCAGTGCACTTTTTTATAAAATGCTAAAACGTATTATTTTAATGCATCAACTCACGTACGAGATTTTACATAAATATTTTATATTACACCTTAACCGTATATAAATTAATATATAAACGTCACGCTTCAACATTTACAAAAAAACTCACTACATCCATTCTCAATTCCAAGATATGAGGTCGGGAATGTTGTGGCAGTGAGGAGCGACATCAAGAAGGTTTTCTCGGCGCTTGCCATCAGAAGGGGTTTGGAAGCTGCAAAGGAGAAGGGTATGGAAACTATTCTGGTCGAGTCAGATTGCAAGGAGGTGATTATGGCGTTAGGGAATGGTAAGTTTGACCTGGATTGAAAACCTAGTTCTGTGTTGGGTGATATTATTTCACTCAGCAAAGGTTTTGATGTATGTAGTTTTGAGTGGATACCAAGAAGTAATAATAAGGCAGCGGATGGGTGGGACCCTTAGGTTGGGTCGTTTCTATTCCAACCTTGTTGGCCACTATCATTCATGAAGATAAAGTAGCGAAAGGATCCCCTGCTATCCACTTTTGCTGCTGTTCTCTGCTGTCTGGATGATCTGGACCGTTCGTCTAATCTAACCGCTTGTATCCTGCCACGTGTCCAAATTTTTTAAAAAAATTTTGGACATTTTGAAATGCACCGTTTCGATGAAAAGCAGAAAAGGCATCGTCCATTGCTGCGTTTAGCACGCGTCACTGTTTTGTTACATTTAGCACCGTCTGCGAGATTAAAGGCATCGTCCACCTGATTGTGCACTGGACCGTCGCTCGGTGGCTCCGTCGTGTAGTGGATTTTTGACGACTGGAAGCTTGAATTGCTCCTCTTCCTCTTCTCCTCTTCGAGTTGCATGACCAGACGCTAAAGGATAAAATTGTCGTCCATCGTGTCGTCGCCGTCCATCCATTCCGAGCATGGTACCTCTTCCTCTACAGTGTCGCATTGACGCCTCCAGCTACGGTAAGGAAATTTCTTCTCCATTGCTGCGTATGAATTTGGTTCTGTTTTGTGCATTCCCTGTCCCAATCAATTCTTCTTCTTTTTCCCACTTTTTGAGTATTTCATACGAGTATGCTTCTTCAGTATGGATCCCACAATAGTGTTTTATCTCCATTTTGCATTTTGTGCTGTAAAATATGAATGTGGTTGTCATTAAGAATTCTAATGTCTGGTAGTTGGTGATATTAAAGTATGCAATTGAATTACAGTAACTCTATTGAAATATGATATTAAAGTATGTAATCGTGCCTGAGCTCTTTGAAATATGACAACTTTGTTGCAGTAACTCTTATAAAAGGGGTATTTGACATGGGCATCTTTGGTCTTGAACAGTACTTCTTATGCATTCCAGGGTCATGGAAGAAAAGATTGATTGTTTTTGTTTCTTTTCTTTAACACCAAAGATAAATGACCTTAAGGAACCCTTTTCTGAGAATCTGAGGTTCTGAGAATTGAAATTTTCTTAGTGACTGCAAAAAGTAATTTACTTTCATTCTTTTATCATTTTCAAAACGAAATCTGAGAAGTGATTGCCTACAGTCTTAGATTGGCATAAATTTATACTAAGTGTAAGACTTCTGAAATTGTTTCTTTTCTAGTTTGAGGTTACTTAAACAATAACAGCTTATATATTGTTATTTCATAAACTGTAATCTAGCTGTAAATTTTGTATTTATTCTAACCATATGATGTTTTGCCACTGTTTACTTAATGTAGTGGACCTGGTGCTTGACATTCGTTGAAGGAAGCTGGTATGTTTTAGAGTCTTTTGATGATCATTTCATTTTTACTCCAAGCTACAGACACTGTGCTAAAGGTTGTTGTCTATTTTAATGTTTAGTTGGTTGTTGTATTTAGGTTTCAAATTATATTTCTGTATGGTGACAAGTGACATGTTCATAATTTGTAGGAAGTTATCTTTTTGGATGCAAGCCAGAAACTGAAGGTTTGTATATAGTAGAGAATTATTTTGATTCATTCAAATTATGATTTCAAAAGGCCATAGCATATGGCATTTGACCACTTTAAGGAAGTAACATCACTTCCATTGCAATAGAAAACACTTGTTTCTCTCATACTTCAATGAAGAAAAGGATCACTATCTTGAACTAAAATTTTCTCACTAGTGATCACAAATGATTTAATGCATGTTGAAACTTTGGAGAATTTTCTTTCTATACTTGGACTCACTTTAGTTGTCTAGTTAAAAGATACGTTCTTTCATTTACAATATTCAAAAGCTTCCTAACAGCTTCCTAATATTCAAAAACTTGAACTTAATGCCATAGTTTTGTTTGAGGACTTAAATGCTGTTTTGTAATTCTGTTCTCCTGCTGCTGTTGTTCTGTCATTCTGCTGTTTAGTGGAGAAAGTGGATGACATTGTTGTTGTAATTGTAGCTGTACTACTGCTGTTTTTGTAGGGTTCTTGTTGCTACTTTGCTGTAGTTTTGGAGCTGTTTTGATGGCGTTTTGGGACTGCTTTCATGGCATTTTGATAGCTGCTTTGGGACTGTTTGCTAGTGATTTGAAGCTGCTTGTTTAGTTCATTTTGTAACTAGGATTACAATTGGAATTTGTACTTTGGATTAGAATTAGGATTTTGTACTTGAGATTAAATTTGAGATTTTGTAATTAGAAATTAGAATATTGTAATTAGGATAATATTGATTTCAATAAGAATATTTTTTTCATTGAGTTGCTCAAAAATGTCAATACTTATTTACAAATTTACAAATTTACAAATGTTAAGACTTATGCCATTGCAGCAGTTGTTTCACCAGTGCATGCAACGGATTTGCTCCAATCTGACTCTGAAATAAGATTCTTCCAGGCACTGTTACAGCAGATTATATGAATTGGTAAATACCATAGAACTTCCCAATAACAGTCTTCAACTATTACTACAAATGTTAAGAATGATAACCAATTGATATTGAAGATCACAGACAATTGGGTTACTACTTACATGATGAAAAGAAAAAAGGTGA
Source organism: Senna siamea (assembly GCA_031216115.1). NCBI lineage: Eukaryota > Viridiplantae > Streptophyta > Magnoliopsida > Fabales > Fabaceae > Senna > Senna siamea. Next base: position 21,731,113 of record CM062357.1, read on the forward strand.
TTTCAATTATTTCACATGGTATCATATGGTACTGAAATTAAAACCAAGAAATGCACACCATGAAAAAAAAAAGGTATCAAAACTTGCAGCAGAATATATTGCAAAGAATAAAGTCCCTTGAGAGGTTCAATGATAAACCCCATCCACCTCAATGTGTACTCCTATCATGAAGATTGCCTATGCAGCAGCATCCATGGATAATCTATCAAGTGAATACTTATGTTTGTATTGAATCAAGGGTGCATGTGAGTTATAAATGAAACATCTTGTTATAGTACAATACGATATTGGGAAATCAATTATTCTAAAAGCTCATCAATCTGGAAAATGTTAACATGTAGTTAATTATTACAGTAATAAAATGAAATTTAAAGTTTTTCTAACACCTTTAAGAATTGCATTTGTCTCACTTAACAAATACATGCACATAACTGTCTTTTTGCAACCTCTTCCTAAGGAAATACGAAAGTACACATATACAGACACACTTTCTAAATTTGTTTCTGTTTTCCTTTTCTTTTGTTATTGCTTGACAAACAGCTTCAGAGTAGAAAATAGTGCAGCCAGAATGCAGAAAAGGTAAGAGGATATACAGTTTGAAAGTTAAAAACTTCTTAACATATGATTGATTTGATTGTATGGAATCAATTCAAAGAAAGTCAACCTTTCCTTGAAATTTATGATACCATGAAAGAGTACAGCAGTTTATATTCAAATACAAAGGAATCCTTTAACAGTATTGAATTCTATATAGTATATCATATACAACATTGTCAAAGTGCACCATTCTAACTGTATATTGCTTTAAATACTGAAACAAAAGATCTCTCCAATAGTCAAACAAAAGTGTATTCCCCAGTGGAACCAGTAAAAATTACGGAAACAAAAGACACCAAAGCCTACCATCTCCAATACTCAAACAAAAGTATATTCCCCAGTGGAACCAGTAAAAATTACGGAAACAAAAGACACCAAAGCCTACCATCACAAGGTACCAGATTTTTATACTGTTTAAATATAAGTATCTAGGTTTGAGAAAAGGGGCAATGATAAGTATTAATTGGTAATCGAAATCAGGGGTACCTTGGATTATATTGAAATCGGTGGCCACAATAATAATCCAGAGAATGAAGCAGTGTAATCAAAATCGAAAAAAAAAATCTACAGTCACTTACACAGGGAGAAGGTTTCCGCGAGTTCTGGTCCGCTTGCGAGCAAGAGGTGCACCGGATTAGACGGCCGACGGAGGAGGTTTCCATGAGCGAAACAACATGAGCAACAGGTGGGGTGGAAGGATTAGCCAGGCGAAGGAGGGGGGTTCCGTGAGTTTTGGTGCGCTCGCGAAGAGGAAGAAGAGGAACCAACGTTTTGCCGAAACGGTGCGTATCAGCATCAGAGAAGGGGGAAAAAAACCACGTGGTGCTTTCTAGTGCGTCGATGTGGTGGACGGCCTGGATCTGCCCGACAGCACGGACAGCACGAAAACCCCGACAGCAGGGGATCCGAACGCGATAAAGTAGGGTCTAGGGAAGGAATTGATTGAAGGATGGGTTGAATCTGGTTTGGTTTCTCTGTCTTTTGTCGTTGGTCTTCTGTTTTTGTGTTTTCTGTTTCTGGACTGTGTTGGATGTTGTTCTGTGTTGTTTCAATAAAATACTTCATTTCTGGCCCAAAAAAAAATAATAATCCTAAAAGCTATTGTAAGTGTACTCATAATTGAAAACTAGGATATGGTCTAACGAGTAATAGAGGAACACTTGACTTGGTTTTCCAGTAGCTTCTCTAATCTTGTAATAAAGCATGAAACTTGAGCATTTTACTTACCATCCACGAATCGTCGACTTAGGAAGACGATTTTAAAATATGTTGCTATTTCTAGCAAGACTCTCAAAATGTGTTGCAGTTGCAGGACTCCTTACTGCCACTATTTGTTTCCGGAGATAATAAGAAACAGATTCATTTGATAAATCTTAAAAAACTCACATTTCCCTTATACTTGGAAGTCTTTCTAGTGTTTGCCAAAGATAATTTTACCTCCCTAATATTTTCGTTAAGTAATTCAAACCTTATAATATTACTTTAAGTAATATTCTCCTTAATTATTACACAAAGAATCAAAGTAATAATTCAAGTACATAAATTAAGTTGCAAAAACTAAATTTTAAATTTATCTTTAAATATTCTTTTCAAATGATTAGAATATAATACAAATCGAATTAAAATTAAGAATTAAGTTATTAAACATAAATAAATTCAATTATTTTCGAGTAGGCTAAAAGGAACATATAATTAAATCAAAATTTATTTACTTCAAAACCAAATAGTTACATTGATTGTAATAAATACGGAATCCAAAATTGTTCAGAGACCTATTTTCTCTTCCTGCTAAGGGTATGGATCATATTACCTTAAATGTTCCTAGCTGCAATAGGCATCATTTGCTCGATGCACATAATTATTACTGAGTCTTTTCATTTTAAATCTAGCCCAAAATAATATCTCGCAACACCTAGTTGTCTTGTAGCTATAGGCCTTGCTCAAGTATGGTGTTCTTGCTAGTCATATTATAGATTCTGTGTATCTGGTTCTAGTCCTTGAAGCAGTGCTGTAGTTTCTTCAGCCCTAGTATGTACCAAGCTAACTGTAAGATAGGGTTCTCGGAAGTGTATCGTCTCTTTTGATGCTGGATGAGTAGGAGTTCAAATTTCACCTATAACAACAAGAACAATTCAATCAACTTTAGATCTAGTTGGAAATCGCCAGTATTAAAACCACACGCCTGTGCACACACAGAAAAGAATAATACAAGACTTCGATTAAGTTTTTTTATTTGTTGTTATCAAATTGTCTAATAAAAATATGATATGTGGAGGAAAGTTCTTAGAAGGTCCAATCATATCGTGCTAAAACTGGTATCTATATTTTGTCCAAGAGGAAATATGTGTATATATATAAACTGTTCATAACCTCTGGTTGTTCGAAGTATGAATGGAGCACATGCCCCTGGACATATTATTTGTCTACTTCAGAGATGATGGCTTTTCCCAAATAAACCTGTTGCATCTCCTCTCTCCAAATCTGCAAGCACAGCAATCTCATTAAATTGCTTCCCCATTGCCTCAACAAATCACATAATCAGGAATATGTTTTAGAAACATAAGCAACTATAATAATGGATCTGTAATTTTGGTTGTCCTTGCTTAATGTAGTTTTAAATACCAAATACTTGTAAACCTGTAAACTAAAGTATCATATATTGTTCAAAATGGCTAATCAGTGAAGATATTTGGAAGCAATATATAATCCCCTTTTTCTAGCGCAAATTATTAAACCAAATCATGTGAAAGAATAACAAAATAGAGAACAAGTTATATATGGACAACCATCTTCAAACCCATACCGTATCACGAAATTCTAACCGGATGTGGGGAACATTTGTTTTGTGAATGTCGTTTCCATTTGGCCCCCTTTTGTAATATACCTTGCCAATCCAATGTGACTGAGAGAATAAAATGATTAGTTGAGTACAAAATATAACAAAGCGTTTTGCTTCTCTATAGATCTCAACAGTCATCAGCAATTCATCATTAAAATCCCTTAGCCTCTCATTCTGTTCATATTAATTTCGCTTTTATCAAGTAAAATAACAAAATACCTATAACAAAAGTTTACCTTCCAATTACATCAGTTATCAATTTCTTTGGTTTACTAGTAGGTTTTCTCTCCATGTAAATAAATAACAATTAGCTAGGATACTGCAGAGACTACTACCTCTGCATGATCTTATATTTACTGATTATACTCTTTCAATAGCTGTAAGAAGATACAGAATTAATTATAAAAAAAAAAATGAAGCATTGAAAATTGAAAGACTACACATTTTCAGATTAACATCAGAATCAGCAACTACCCAGAGTAATTTTCTACTGACTTTTTCAGGTTTTCTTCAGTGTTATTGAATGAGTAGAGAATTTTTGTTCACAGCAGAGTCGGGATAAAAGGGCACCTTTAAGGCATGTGAGAAACCTGATTGATACACCGAATTACGGGCTATCTCACATAAATCACAAGAGCTCAACTTCCACACCTGTACAGGAAGAAATGTGTTCATATTGTAAGTATTGATTTGTTTATATGCTAAGCAGGGAGAGAGAGAAAGAAAAATCTTAGTATCTCACAGAAGCAGCTATGCTATATTCTTCAACCAATGGTTCTTTTGTTAAGTGAATTTGGAGTGGATCATCAGTAGAAAGTGACACATTCAGACCCCGTAAGAAGAACATTGGAAAAGGATTTCGATGGTAGTCCAAAAATAGGGAGTTATTACTCAAAGGAGACATAGCCAGCCCAATCTGATAACGAACACGACACCACAACCAATTAGTTACTGCAAAAGTGCAACTACCCAACTTAGTAATCAGTTGAAAAATGGGCCATACCTGAGCTAGATAATACAAATATTGAAGCACAGGAGATTTCCTCAAGTTGATTCCATGTGCAATTTTATGAGCAGTAAGAAAGGTTGCAGCGAGATGGTCAATATCACCAGCCTGAATACATGATGATGCATCAGGTAATGTAACCATACAACAATGTCCAGAGAAAATATACTCCAATAAATACCTCTCCAGAATGAGGGCGGAATTTGATTGTTGTCATTCCTTTTGACTCCCGAAGCTGAGAAATAAGTGTACTAGGTCAACATGTGGTATATCAAATTCAAAACCAAGTTAAGGAAATCCATACACTAGATATGGAGTTAGAGAAAGATAATATTGGAATAAATATCCAAAGGGGTCTATGGTCACTTGAGGAAAGAGGAAGTCACCCAAAGAAAAAACTCTTCCAGAAGCATCTCAATCAGAACGGCTACTAATATTAATATTATATTATAGAGATATATGCAACTTATGCTGTTTATATTATTAAAAATTGGGAAGAAAGCAGCCTAGTGGAAGTGAATAGCTAAGCACCCAAAGATTGATACAGAAGTTCTTCTAAAGAAAAATTTAAAAACCTTGTTTAAGGTGTAAAGATTTGCATAGCAGTAATACACATAGTACGAATAAGCCGGATTGAAAACATTGGTCCACTGAGCAGGTGTAGGCATGTGTTTTGTTGGCCGTCTTTCGGGCTTACTTTCATCATCAACCAAATCCAACCCAACAACCTACGAATGTAAGAAAAAATGTGTACCTAGTCAGATAATAATTACTTTATTGTTCAAGAGAAAAACACAACAAATAAAACATAATAAATCATATTGCAAGTCTCATAAGTACAGAATTACATTACTACCCTTCATTTGGGCCTTCAAAGTTCAAAGGATGCCAAGAGTCCTGACTAGGTGGAGCAGAACAGTCAAAAGCCAAAAATAAAGAGTTTGACTTTCATTGTTGTAATCATTAAATCTTTAGGATGCTACATGTTAGAAGTCCTAGGAAAAGCTAGCAGTTAAGCCAACTCGTCTCAATCCATAGTTGTAGGCGTTACTTTTTAGGATGTTTCATAAGCGTCTAGGTCATTCAACAGTATACTGTCAACACAGTCAAAAAACTACGAGAAGCTTCTACAATATTAACAAGTAATTGATATCATAGATTAATACTACACCTGTTTCAAGAAAACATGCAACTGAGGATGGGAATCTGGGTCCACAGTAACCTCAAATAGTGGAATAAAGATATTGTCAAGAATAATCTGGAAAGATGTCACAATTCCCATTTCTTTGTAGACATTGTACAATCGCGGAAGCTGCAGAACAAATATTTAGAAAGAAATAATGTCAATTACCAAAACAATCTCTCGAACCAATTGAGACAGGAATTCCAGAATACTAAGATGCCAAGAGCTCTTAAGAAAAACATCAAGGGTATAAATTCCAGCAATGAGAAACCGTAACCCTGAAAATCCTATACTAAATGAGAATGCACCATGCATATATAAATTACACGATATTTAGTTGAAATGCATGACATTGCCATGATGTGTTGGACAGGGGGGGCAATTATTTGTGCTGAAAATACAAGCATTAACGATAATTTGAATTGAAAAAAGAAAAATACCTGTTCTCCCACATCATCACATCATTTTAAAAGACTAAACTGATCAATGATTTAAGAATATAACAAGAGAATACCTGAATCAACCAAACAACATTCTCACTGTACAACTCGTTATTTACTATCCAACTGGCTAGTTGGTCCCACTCGCTTTGCTTCCTACCATATATTGATATTCTATACTCAGCCATCTGTGAACAAATTAGATACCGAGATATAGATTAACAAACATCTAGGCCCATGTCAAAAGAGACAGCATTCAAAAATCACAATCAATAACAACAACAATAAGAAGCAAAGCCTTTTTCCACTAGGTAGAGTTGGCTACATGATCAAGCAAGGTGAATGTGTTCTATCATGGCTCATTCAAAAATCGCAATCAAGAAATTAAAATTTGTCATGATCATTAGTAAGCACAAAATGAAACCCATTCTCCACTTTTTTTCGGCCAGAAAAACAATTAAAAAAAAGCTTATACAAATAAACTTTAACCGCCAGCTACCAAAGGTTTGAAAACGTGAATAAAGAATAATTTTACACAATAATCTGAACTTCTTCTAACCACAACTCAATTATGAATGGAAATGGTTAGACTTTAAAATGGTTTCATCAGCACCAATTGAAAATGAATATTTAGATAGATCTTCTTTTGTACAGAACGGCCAGAAGGGTCTTAAGAAATTAGGACCACCAACCCAGCAATTTTTTTTTTTTAAAAGGAGAACAATCACTACCTTCATAAGCCTTTTATTGTAACAAATCAAGAATTAAACATGCTTACAGAATAGCCATATCTATTTTTGTCAGTATATGATATTAATAATCAAGTCTACATTCTCAAAACAAAATATAAAACATATATACAAGGATTCAAAAAAGCACCTGATATTTACTGGCATCAAGATCAGAAAACACTTGCTTTGTCAGCTCAGCAAGAAAACGACCTATTCAATGCAACACAACAGAACGGTCACATAAAGATAAAGTAAAAGATCCTACAATATTTAAGTAGACTATGTAAATCATAATTCTTACCAATAATATCCATTTTGTATTTTGTTCTTTGGTGTGGGGTTGGGGAGGGGGCGACTGCTTTTAGTGGCTATGGCTTTTCTGTAATATGCAACTGTTATTATTTGTATACTATTTTTCAAGCAATCTCACCTTGCTTCCCAATCAAACTATTCATATTGATCGAAGCCCCAAACTCTGCCATTTTAGATACCCCTTGGCACTTACTTTTTTAAAATTCAATGTTACAATTTTATAAAACACTAATGCAAGGGGCATCTACTTCTTCAAAATCATTAGGTTCTCCATTCTATAATTGATGACTGCAGGTTATAAAGTTCCAACTTCCCTTGTCTTCAAGGACCAGATTATGCCAAATAACATAGAGGATCATATGGAATACGGACAAGCCTGGGAAAGTATATATTTATATTTCTAGACTAGACTTCCATAAGTTTTGTCTTTTCCATTCAGGTTTTAAAATATGATATATCAACTACAGAAATTAGCAGTTACAGTTATTTAAAAAGTTAACAAAACCCAGGATGCAATGAGATATGATAAGTTTGAAGTAGAATCTTCAAATAAAAATCTACCAAGTAAATAGACTCTCCAAAGCTGAAGTAAGAAGCAAACACACAGGAATTCAGTATTTTTTGGCAAAGAAGTCACCTTGAATGAGGTTGTCCTGCTTGAGGAATATCTCCCTGAGCCTACTTTGATCACAAGGGTTGTACTTAAGATTGAACTTGTCAAAGCGATGAAATGTACTCTTGTCTGCATGAACATCCAGAAGGTCCACATTGAGGTCATACCTGCTCAAGCAAATATAAATTGATTACATACTCCAAGTTATATCTTACAAGGTTCAAATATAAAATTATAATTATAGTATTACCCAGTTAAATCAAGACTCTCAAAAACTTCTTTCAAGGTCAGATATGTCCCATCTCGAAATATGACAACCTGAATGAAGTTGAAATTTTATGAGGCTGTAGTGAGTTCCCACAGCGTATCAGATTTCTATTAGATAATTCCCATAATATCTATAATCAGAAGAGGATAACATAATGTATATCATATTTAACTTCCACATTTGATGACAATACTTTTAATGGAGCATGCTAACCTCGAAACAAAAGAGCACACTTGCAGACACACACATATATAACAAAAATAAAAGAAACAAAGTCATTAAGTCAGTATATTCTTAATCATATTATTTTACTCTATACTCATTATAATATACCTATATTTCCATATGCATAAGGCAAACTCAAGAAACAACCCTTGTTAGAACTTAAATTCCTAGTTACTCATGATATACTTCAACGGTATATAGTATTCATTCTCTTTTTCAAAATATCCTATTTTCCTATTTGGTTATTTCTAAGAAATCTTCAAAGTTTAACAAGGTCATGCAAGTTGGCCAAAGTTTTATTGATCTATTCTCATTGTTAAAAGATTTACAAGCACCTACCAACTTGATTGTATTTATAGGGCATAAAAACTTACAAGAAACTATTACTATGTCTTAAAAGGGAAAAGTTCTAGCAGCATAAAAGCAAAAAATTTACTGCAAAATCATGATAAGACACCAACAAACAGATCCCAACTATCACCTCATCAGGCTCTTTCCTCAGTTTTGACTTTATAAACCTTAAAAGATGTTTCTGATTCATGCATGCTGAATGATGAACATGTGTATCAACTTTCCGGACATTGTAGAAGTCTCGATGTGGAGCACTTTTCTGTGCAAGAAATTCCCTATCTGCATTTAGCATCACATGAAGATTGAATTTCTGGAAACATACAAAAATGTCAAAAAATAGTCAGACAATCAGTCAATTTGTTGGTTGTAGTTTAAATAATAATATAGGCTGCTATTATTACTTGTAATTAGCAATATAGAGTCTAGACATGTATTTACTTGTTCTAGAAGATTAAGCCGGTGATGACATAAAGTTCTAATATTTCCTGCTGCAATAACTCGAAGTATGTGATGGAGATCAGTGAAAAAGGTAGTGGCATCAGCCACAGGGAAAAGCTCTTCTTTTGCTGCATATAGGAAGCAAATGTGCATAAGGATCCGGCCAGAGAGAGTATTACCAAAAAAATACAAAAAGAAACAGCAAACAAATTCCTTACTTACAGTCTTTGTGTGGGTAAACATGAAAGACCCCATCTTGCATTTCAAAGTAATGCTGCAGATATCAGAATATATTCATGACAAAGGAGGATTAAAATGAGAGACCATAGTGCTGACGGATGACATACCATAAGGAAGAAAAGGAACTCACATCAGACTTTCCTTCAGGAGTGTAGAAGAACGGTTCTGGGTTAGGCTTTGGAGTACCAGGGTCAGATATGACTTCTTTCTCCCATGGAGCAATTTCCTCTCTAAACACATATCTTTTTCTCATTTCAAGGCATTCTTGAAGAACCACATAGACTTCAACTTCATCAGGTGAAGGAGCCTCTAAACAGAAAGCATGAGAATTACAACAATTTATGAATGACTCCCTAATGTTGCATTACTTTCAGCAAATGTGCATAAAAGAAGTTGAATTGGATTTTAGGCAGGCAAAGAGAAAACTCATTTAAAGCAACTTCTTACATTCAAGAGAATGAACCAAAGTTAATACCAATTGGAGTAATATGAAGTCGTGCAAAACTCTCATGCTCTGGCTCTTTCCTCAGAATGTCAGCAGCAATTGGGTCAGGCTGAACACCATATAGGTCACCAGAAGCACTATGAGAATGGATCATACTTGAAGCAACAATTGGCATTTGCTCTCCATTAGCATTAACATGATCAGGTAAACTCTCATATGGGGTTTTGGTCCCTGGACTCTGCACACAGATAAAATTCCAATTCACCCCCAAGGATCATTCAAACTTTCTACTGGGTACAAATCACTACAACCTGTAATACACAAAATGCAGCCAAAGACTAAAGAGTAATTGGAGAAAACTAGGTTACTTCCAACAAGGAGAAGAGAAAGAGAGAGAAATTAGCTATGAACACACACTTAATGCCCATAACAGACTTACAACATTTCCATTTGTGTGCAAATAAGTAGTATCTGCTTTAGCATTGTCAGTTACATTATCTTCATCATCTGATCCCTCCCCACTTTCAAAGGCACTAGCACTAGCAACAGGAGATCTGGGAGAAGTTGACCTTAAAAGGTTTTTCTTTGTGGCAACAGCATGTGCTGATTTTCCTGTAACCATTTATTTAAGTTTTTAGTCAGTAAAATATATTGAGATTGACCCTTAGCTTAAAAAGAAAAGGAAGTGAACTAGAAAGCGTACACAGTAGTATTCAATAATATATAGGCATGTATATATTTTTCCCATAAGTTTTCCACTTTGTCTTTCCTCAGTTTTTTTTTCCTCTGCTGAACCAAAATTTTCCTTCCATTTTGGAAGAACAGTTATAAATTCAAATGTTAAATAAAATTACATCAATCCAAAAGCCAGTAGTCAACCAACCAAATTTTACAATTATCATACTACCTCCCAACAACTCTTGTGACACAAGACAAGAAATTAATCTAACAAAAAAAAAATGATCCCTGAAATTTTTTTTTTTAGATAAAATTTTGATCACTAAAATAAAATTAAGAAGAAAAATAAAACAGGAAAATACTCGGAGTGGAGTAATGTGAGACATAGAGGATCTAAGTTTTTATAGAAACCATAATCCAAATAATGTTGTGAACATCCTGAGCCTGGAAAAGACATGAATTTTGTATTACTGCAACCAATATAAAACAACTTCGCATTAAACAAAACCAGGGGTAGGGGAAGAGGGGGGGGGGGGGGGGGGAGGGCATAACCTTACCCTCTTGTGCTAGTTTCTAGTAATTATAATTTATAAGAAGAATCATAGAAAACTAGAAAATAGTGCATAACATATAATTCTGTTCAATGGATACACTACTGAATACTGATATTTTTTTCCCGAAAGAATACACTACAATCACTAACACCATTTGAAACTTACAATAAGCACCAAATTATTTATTTAAAAAAAAATACAATGTGTCCAAATTAATAGTTCAACAACAAAGAAATCAAGTCATCTTACTTCATACTGTACGTTGCTGCATTTTGTTTTTGATAGACTTCAACTTTCCCATGCCTATCAAATCAATATTTAGACCAACACAACTTTCCCTTCTTTTTTTTTTTTACTACTTTTTAGGAGGGCGATTGTTAGGGAAGACAAGCTTATACTCAAAACAAAACAAAAAATAAAATAAAATAAAATAAAATAAGTCAGTGTGCAATATCCTTGAGAAGGCAATTAGCTTTTAAGTAGCCCACATATTTAATTTACTTAAAAATAAATTTAAAAATTTTTAAAAAAGAATACCATGGGTTGGCTAATCTAAAAGAATGTTAATAGCCTTCCCAAACGTAGGGAAGATTGTTGAAGAAAAGGATCACTACATCATCAGTCATTCCAAATCATGCGCATGCAGACCAAGCCTCATCATCAGTCATTCCAAATCATGTGCATGCAGACCAAGCCTTGCCACAGCTAGGCGAAAACTGAGTTGATGTAGCTCTTATTTCTCTTGACAAAGTATCTTTTATATGTGAACCTATATATTCCACACTATTTCCGTCATTTTCACTGTTTAACATCTGCTCTACCAAGAATTCCTCCTAATTGCATCACCACAGGACATGTTTTCCCGTTAGTGATCCTATTTCGCTCAGAGAAGAAGAAATCTTGAAAATCTTAAATAACAACATGAATATTCTAGTTGCTTCCTCTTGCTTTTCTATTTCACATTAATTATTGTCTAAATATCAAAAGAAATCATGAATTCATATCTGTTTCAAATTCTTTCAGCTATCATATGAACTTTCCAATATTAAATTTTGAAGAAAGAAAAGAAGAAGATTGACAATAAGCACAAATTAGCACTAAAATAGAGAAAATTCTAGCACTTAGCATATACATCAAACCCAAGTGGTTCATCCATCACAAATTAAAGTTCTGATTCATACAATTATTATCGATCAACCATGCAAATCCTCCTATATATTCAATATTCTAGCGCCAACCATTCTACTGCCTCTTTTAAAAGAAACAAGAAGCAAGCGCTCAAATTAGTGAGTCTTAAGATTGCTTCACCTAGAATAAACTCGACTGCACTGTATTTATATTTTATTCAATCAAATATAAATCACTGAATAAAGCCATATCATCACTCTGGCGAAAACGTAGACAGAGTCATACCTTCATCAAGCGTATGCAGACTGGGCAACCCATCGACAGGCATCGAGCCGTTTTGTTTCTCTTCTCCGTTCATCCCACTGGAGATTGCCGTGGCATCCGGCGAGGACTCCGAGCTCCGCTGGAAATTCCCATTTCCCTTCCTCTTTGCATAACGACTCCGTTTCTTCAAATGCTGTGGCGAAACACCTTTGGAAACATCGTCTTTCTCCCTATCTTTATCCACAGCCGGCTTAGCAAACTCAAACAGCTGACTCAGAGTCTTCCTGTGCATATAGTAAGCCGACACGGCCACCACGGAAGCTCCAACCAAAGCCGCCATGGCCAAATGCAGCGCATACGTATCCATGATCACACCTTCTATCCGTACCTGATACCTCGAATTGTTGTTCAGACACAGGAATGGGTGTAACGAGGTGAAGAAAGAGAAGAGACTGAGAAGGATAAACCCTACTGAATAGTCCAAGGAGAAAAAGAGAAGAAGACGAAGAAGGGAGCTCTGTTTCGTTGATACGTAGCCAAGTTCGGGTATTTATAGGAGAACGAACCCAAGAGGACGACGAGTAGTGCATCCAGTGTCCAGTGTCCAGTGTCACTCTCTTTCTCTACTTTTCCTTTTACTTTGGCTAAATTTATTATACGATCCATTTAAGTCAATTTTTAATTAGATTCTAATCTTTCAACTTCAATTTTTTGTTAAAAATTTATTAAATTTTAGTGATATGTTAAATATTATCTTAACATTATAAATTTATTTAATTTAAATTAATATATTCATATTATTTATTATAAGTTATATTTTATTTTATATATTTAAATTATTTTTATATTATTATTTATTTTTTATTAGTATAAATTATATATATTTAGAGTAGTAACATATTATAGATTTATAATATTAACAAAATTTAATATAATTTTAAAAAAATTAATAATATAGATTAATTTAAAAATTTGTTAAATTTTAAAAGTTTAATTACAATTTTTTAAATTATAAAATTTTAATTAAAAATTGAGTAAAATTATAAAGAGTAAGTTTTATTTTTTATTTTTTTCTAATTTTAAAGCATTTTTTACTCTCACTTTTTAGGTTTTTCCTTTTCCCCTGGAATTTTACTTTCTGGTTATATCTTAGGTAAAATTAAAAAATTATATTTTATTTTCTTGAACTAAAAGCTAATTATAAAATCTTCTCCATTTTGGATTTAAATAAAAATGTTAAACTCAATTGTAGGAGACTACCTTGTAGCTTTAATAATCTTTATTAGCTAACATTGAATTGAGGTAAAAATGTAAATATAAGAATTTAATGTAGGAATTAATTTTAATTAAAATTTAATATTCTTATTTTAGTTTAAAAAGTATAAGAAAATATTTCTTTATAATTTATAATTTATGTATTAATTTTGGTAATTAAGTCGTGATTCAAGAAACTAAATATAATTTCTCTATAAAAGTATTTTAGATTCACTTGGAGAAAATTTTACCTTTTACTCTTCCGAACTAACACTTCATATTATAAAATTATTATATAAAATTTAAAATGTAAAAAATCAACTCTTATTAGATTTTGGACTTAAATGAAAGTAATAAATTTCAGTTAAAATTAACCATTAAAAAAAGTCACGTAATTTTTATTATAATGATAACTAATGGATTAACTCAACTATAAATTTTTTAGGTGGATTAATTGTATTATATTATTTATGCATTAAATAATAATTTTTAATTTTTAATTTTTTTTATTTTAAATTAGAGGACATGATGATAAATAAATAAAAATAAATAATTAAATTTTATTAACCAATATAAATTAGATGATTTAATATGTATACTTTAAGAAAATTTTAAAATTCTTTATTTGGATATTTGAAACTCAAAAATTAAGAATTTCAAAAAAAAATTGAAATGTACATGAAAACTAGTTTAGTAGTTGTTCTAATCTCATATAAATTTTTTTGTTAGGTCAAATATATTTTAACAAGAGTAATTTCACATGAGTTTCATATATCATATTATTACTAATGATATATACATATAACATTTAGTTGAAAGAAAAAATCATTTTACTTAGTAAAAATAAAAAAAATAAAACAAAAAAGATAATGAACGAAATTAAAATCTCATAAAAAGTTAATTTTAACCTAATTTTAATTAGTAATATAGAATTAAAATCCTGTTTAAATTAAAAATATACAAAATTAAATAACTTTTTGAGCTGAGGGCATATATAGGGAAATTAAAGAGGCAGAGCAGGAGGCACTTCATTCAATCTCATGACTGTTTTGAAATATGCGCATAAACTTAAGAATCTCAAAGCATGCATGAGATTGAGAAGAGCTCTTGTTTGCATATGCTTGTGGAACATAGATTTGTGCTGTTTCCTTATTCTTAAATTGGAACCTTAATTACAAGAAAAAATCACTAATCTCGTAAAACAGGCATAACAAAGAATATTTTTGACCCATAATAAAGAATATAACATGGGAATTCGGAAAAATGGTACCTGCTTAGACCAAAATATTCTTATTATTTGGAATAAAGTTCATAAAGCCATGGAAGAGGCTCTTACCGTTTGGCCACTTTTTATGCTTTTATTTTATTCTTACTTTTTAAGCAGCTTCTCCAAATGTGTGGCTCTCTCACTTAGGTGCTTAAAAAATTAGAGTACGTATTTTCTTTTTCTTTTTTTCTTTACTAAAAAAAGTTAAGAGAATGAATTTTCATATATTTATGAATTCTTATTCTTTACTAAATTATATCTTTTACAATTTTAATTTGGAAATTGTTAATCTTTCCATCAACTTATATATTATTCACACTTAAGTGCCGAGTGCAACACTGCAACGGGTTTATTTTCCCTTTATGAATCTACTTCATAAGATTTTTTTAAAAAAATATATTTTTGGTTGAAAGGTTAATTCAATTAATCAATATCGGGTTTTACTTGTTACTGAATCTAAGATGTCTCATCATATTGATGAAAAAATAATTTTCGTAACGATGTGTCTACATGTTTCATATAGATATAAATCTCGTTTACATAATAGTAAATGGATGTTGTAAGCATATATCTTTTATATTATTTATGTCTGTCTTTTGAATTTGGATATTTTAAAATGATAAAATTGTGAAGCACAGAAAAAAATATATATAAGTAAATTTTAATCTATACATAGTAAATCTTTAATTCATTTTTTACTTTTATTATGTATTTTTTCACTTCACTATTTTTTTTTTTTAACTTTAAATATCCAAATCTCCATCTTTCTTTCTTTTTTGGATAAACAAAGTGACAACAAAGGGAGACACTCCAAGATAAAGGTACAGAATGTCAATAACATAACAGGGGAGATTAATAAAGATTTAACTTAAAAATTATTACACATGATTAAATTATAATTAATTTTACTTAGCTCGTAGATGTCAAAGATTTCCTTAAAAAATGTTTCCATCAAACAAAATTTTTACGCCCACCTAATTTATCTCTATTTCTATATAGCAATTATTTTTTTCATCTGAAAAAATTAAGATCCATGGATTTTGTATTTATCTTTGCAATTAGCACGGAAATTAGAAAAAAATATCGCAAATAATTCGGATTTGATGATGTTCTAGTTGTACTAATTTATGGATTCTGTGTTTTTGCTGAGTTATAGTGTTGAAAATACAAATACTCGAAAAAGAGGGGTTTTGTTGCCATATTTAAGAAGTGAGTTTGATGCCACTTTGTGAAGACCACTAATTCTATGATTCTATCAAAGCTTAAGAAAGTAAGATCCCTATGGAAGGCCACTCACAGTGCAGGATGGATTCTGATGTGGAAGATGGCTTCAATGGTAAGCAAAGAAACTTAGTCTACATGGTGGAGATAGGAATCACAGTCTAATGTTGGGTTAGGATGAGATGATTTAGGAAAGAAAAATAATATTTATATATATTTCAATTGTTACAAAATTTTTTTACTTAAATTAGGAGGAATGAATAAATTTAAAATTTTCATGATTATTTGATCAAATAATTTAAAAAGAATTTAAAATTTTACCTAAATATGTGAATTTTCAAAATTTTCTTCTTCCTTTTTCTTTTTTTTAAGTTATAGAATGTTAGCTTTTTTTTTATCATTTTTAATATATATATGTATATGTATATATATACACATATACTCAAATTAATATAAACATATGTATACATATATACCAACATATATATATATATATATTATTTATGTCTATCTTTCATTCTTTCCTTTTTTTATAAACAAAATGATCTAATAAAGGGAGACAACCAAGACAAAGGAGTATACCAATATGCACGGGAAAGACTGGTATAAATCTGACTTAAAATATTACTGCACATTCTAATATAAATATATACAAATAAAAATTCTCACTTTCCTTTATTTTCTCTTCACATTTAGAATACAAGTAATTTAAATTACAACAATTTAAATTTTATTAAATTTAAATTTTTAGAATTTAAACACAATTTTATAGAAAAAAAATTACATCATATAATACTTGGTAGAGTCATAATTGTCTTTTTGACACTTAAATGACACAGAGTCTCAATCTATCAATATAAGACGTGTTCTATATTGGTCTTTCATGTGATAAATAATTGTGCATTTTTAACTTTTAAGGCTCTCGATCTTGAAAAAACAAATAATTAATTAAATACACCGAGTTAAGATGCATCTCTTAAAATAACCTATCAATCACATGAAGGAAAAAAAAAATTGTATAAGCCTTGCATCAGTCTACATTTACAACTTTTCCTTTCAAGTTCTTAAAAATCAATTGGTAGTCTTACAACTTTCCTTTTCTCAACTTTAAATTTACCTTTTTCACTTTAACCATAAGTTATATAATTTATTTATTATTTATTATTAAAATTTATAATATTTTCTTATAAAAATAAATTTTCTATGGTATCTTAAAATTTTTGTAAACATTTGAATTTAAAAAAATAAATAAATATTTCAAAAAACTAGTAATGAAGTAGTAAATAATTTAAAATATTGAACATATAATAAAAATTACAAATTAATAATGTATTAAAATTTTAAGAAATACTATTTTGAAATAGTAATAATATAATAAAAAAATGTTCCATGGAAAATTTTAAAAATGTTGGAATAGTAATAATAAAATTTCAATATAGAAATAATATTTTTGTAATAATATTTTTAATATTTTCAGTTTTTATTATATGTTTAATGTTTCAAAATATTATTTCTTAAAATTTATATATATTTCAATTGTTACAAAAAATTATTACTTAAATTAGGAGGAATGAATAAATTTAAAATTTTCATGATAATTTGATCAAATAATTTAAAAAAAATTTAAAAATTTACCTAAATATGTGAATTTTTAAAATTTTCTCTTCCTTTTTCTTTTTTTAAGTTATAGAATGTTAGCTTTTTTATCATTTTTAATATATATATGTATATGTATATATATACACATATACTCAAATTAATATAAACATATGTATACATATATACCAACATATATATATATATATATATTATTTAGGTCTATCTTTCATTCTTTCCTTTTTTTATAAACAAAATGATCTAATAAAGGGAGACAACCAAGACAAAGGAGTATACCAATATGCACGGGAAAGACTGGTATAAATCTGACTTAAAATATTACTGCACATTCTAATATAAATATATACAAATAAAAATTCTCACTTTCCTTTATTTTCTCTTCACATTTAGAATACAAGTAATTTAAATTACAACAATTTAAATTTTATTAAATTTAAATTTTTAGAATTTAAACACAATTTTATAGAAAAAAAATTACATCATATAATACTTGGTAGAGTCATAATTGTCTTTTTGACACTTAAATGACACAGAGTCTCAATCTATCAATATAAGACGTGTTCTATATTGGTCTTTCATGTGATAAATAATTGTGCATTTTTAACTTTTAAGGCTCTCGATCTTGAAAAAACAAATAATTAATTAAATACACCGAGTTAAGATGCATCTCTTAAAATAACCTATCAATCACATGAAGGAAAAAAAAATTGTATAAGCCTTGCATCAGTCTACATTTACAACTTTTCCTTTCAAGTTCTTAAAAATCAATTGGTAGTCTTACAACTTTCCTTTTCTCAACTTTAAATTTACCTTTTTCACTTTAACCATAAGTTATATAATTTATTTATTATTTATTATTAAAATTTATAATATTTTCTTATAAAAATAAATTTTCTATGGTATCTTAAAATTTTTGTAAACATTTGAATTTAAAAATAAATAAATATTTCAAAAAACTAGTAATGAAGTAGTAAATAATTTAAAATATTGAACATATAATAAAAATTACAAATTAATAATGTATTAAAATTTTAAGAAATACTATTTTGAAATAGTAATAATATAATAAAAAAATGTTCCATGGAAAATTTTAAAAATGTTGGAATAGTAATAATAAAATTTCAATATAGAAATAATATTTTTGTAATAATATTTTTAATATTTTCAGTTTTTATTATATGTTTAATGTTTCAAAATATTATTTCTTAAAATTTATATATATTTCAATTGTTACAAAAATTTTTACTTAAATTAGGAGGAATGAATAAATTTAAAATTTTCATGATAATTTGATCAAATAATTTAAAAAAAATTTAAAAATTTACCTAAATATGTGAATTTTTAAAATTTTCTCTTCCTTTTTTTTTTAAGTTATAGAATGTTAGCTTTTTTATCATTTTTAATATATATATGTATATGTATATATATACACATATACTCAAATTAATATAAACATATGTATACATATATACCAACATATATATATATATATATATATTATTTAGGTCTATCTTTCATTCTTTCCTTTTTTTATAAACAAAATGATCTAATAAAGGGAGACAACCAAGACAAAGGAGTATACCAATATGCAGGAAAGACTGGTATAAATCGACTTAAAATATTACTTGCACATTCTAATATAAATATATACAAATAAAAATTCTCACTTTCCTTTATTTTCTCTTCACATTTAGAATACAAGTAATTTAAATTACAACAATTTAAATTTTATTAAATTTAAATTTTTAGAATTTAAACACAATTTTATAGAAAAAAAATTACATCATATAATACTTGGTAGAGTCATAATTGTCTTTTGACACTTAAATGACACAGTCTCAATCTATCAATATAAGACGTGTTCTATATTGGTCTTTCATGTGATAAATAATTGTGCATTTTTAACTTTTAAGGCTCTCGATCTTGAAAAAACAAATAATTAATTAAATACACCGAGTTAAGATGCATCTCTTAAAATAACCTATCAATCACATGAAGGAAATTTAAAATTGTATAAGCCTTGCATCAGTCTACATTTACAACTTTTCCTTTCAAGTTCTTAAAAATCAATTGGTAGTCTTACAACTTTCCTTTTCTCAACTTTAAATTTACCTTTTTCACTTTAACCATAAGTTATATAATTTATTTATTATTTATTATTAAAATTTATAATATTTTCTTATAAAAATAAATTTTCTATGGTATCTTAAAATTTTTGTAAACATTTGAATTTAAAAAATAAATAAATATTTCAAAAACTAGTAATGAAGTAGTAAATAATTTAAAATATTGAACATATAATAAAAATTACAAATTAATAATGTATTAAAATTTTAAGAAATACTATTTTGAAATAGTAATAATATAATAAAAAATGTTCCATGGAAAATTTTAAAAAATGTTGGAATAGTAATAATAAAATTTCAATATAGAAATAATATTTTTGTAATAATATTTTTAATATTTTCAGTTTTTATTATATGTTTAATGTTTCAAAATATTATTTCTTAAAATTTATATATATTTCAATTGTTACAAAAAATTTTTACTTAAATTAGGAGGAATGAATAAATTTAAAATTTTCATGATAATTTGATCAAATAATTTAAAAAAAATTTAAAAATTTACCTAAATATGTGAATTTTTAAAATTTTCTCTTCCTTTTTCTTTTTTTAAGTTATAGAATGTTAGCTTTTTTTATCATTTTTAATATATATATGTATATGTATATATATACACATATACTCAAATTAATATAAACATATGTATACATATATACCAACATATATATATATATATATATATTATTTAGGTCTATCTTTCATTCTTTCCTTTTTTTATAAACAAAATGATCTAATAAAGGGAGACAACCAAGACAAAGGAGTATACCAATATGCACGGGAAAGACTGGTATAAATCTGACTTAAAATATTACTGCACATTCTAATATAAATATATACAAATAAAAATTCTCACTTTCCTTTATTTTCTCTTCACATTTAGAATACAAGTAATTTAAATTACAACAATTTAAATTTTATTAAATTTAAATTTTTAGAATTTAAACACAATTTTATAGAAAAAAAATTACATCATATAATACTTGGTAGAGTCATAATTGTCTTTTTGACACTTAAATGACACAGAGTCTCAATCTATCAATATAAGACGTGTTCTATATTGGTCTTTCATGTGATAAATAATTGTGCATTTTTAACTTTTAAGGCTCTCGATCTTGAAAAAACAAATAATTAATTAAATACACCGAGTTAAGATGCATCTCTTAAAATAACCTATCAATCACATGAAGGAAAAAAAAAATTGTATAAGCCTTGCATCAGTCTACATTTACAACTTTTCCTTTCAAGTTCTTAAAAATCAATTGGTAGTCTTACAACTTTCCTTTTCTCAACTTTAAATTTACCTTTTTCACTTTAACCATAAGTTATATAATTTATTTATTATTTATTATTAAAATTTATAATATTTTCTTATAAAAATAAATTTTCTATGGTATCTTAAAATTTTTGTAAACATTTGAATTTAAAAAAATAAATAAATATTTCAAAAAACTAGTAATGAAGTAGTAAATAATTTAAAATATTGAACATATAATAAAAATTACAAATTAATAATGTATTAAAATTTTAAGAAATACTATTTTGAAATAGTAATAATATAATAAAAAAATGTTCCATGGAAAATTTTAAAAAATGTTGGAATAGTAATAATAAAATTTCAATATAGAAATAATATTTTTGTAATAATATTTTTAATATTTTCAGTTTTTATTATATGTTTAATGTTTCAAAATATTATTTCTTAAAATTTATATATATTTCAATTGTTACAAAAAATTTTTACTTAAATTAGGAGGAATGAATAAATTTAAAATTTTCATGATAATTTGATCAAATAATTTAAAAAAAATTTAAAAATTTACCTAAATATGTGAATTTTTAAAATTTTCTCTTCCTTTTTCTTTTTTTAAGTTATAGAATGTTAGCTTTTTTTATCATTTTTAATATATATATGTATATATATATATACACATATACTCAAATTAATATAAACATATGTATACATATATACCAACATATATATATATATATATATATATATATTATTTAGGTCTATCTTTCATTCTTTCCTTTTTTTATAAACAAAATGATATAATAAAGGGAGACAACCAAGACAAAGGAGTATACCAATATGCACGGGAAAGACTGGTATAAATCTGACTTAAAATATTACTGCACATTCTAATATAAATATATACAAATAAAAATTCTCACTTTCCTTTATTTTCTCTTCACATTTAGAATACAAGTAATTTAAATTACAACAATTTAAATTTTATTAAATTTAAATTTTTAGAATTTAAACACAACTTTATAAAAGGAAAATTACATTATATAATACTTGGTAGATTCATAATTGTCTTTTTGACCCTTAAATAACACATAAAGTCCCAATCCACCAATATAAGGCATGTCCTATATTGGCCCTTCACCTGATAAGTTACTGTACATTTTTTATTTTTAAGGTTCTCGATTTTGGAGACGCAAATAACTAGTCAAATGCACTGAGTTAGACCGAGCTTCGTAGGCGCCAACAACAGGGGACAATAATTTGATGGGTGTCTTGAAATAACCTATCAGTCACATGCAGAAAAAAAAATAAATTATATAAGCCTTACGATTTACAATTTTTTCTCTCAAGTTCTTAAAAATCAATTTGCAATCTTACAACTTTCCTTTTCTCTCAACTTCAAATTTTCCTTTTTCACTTTAACCCTAAGTTATATAATTTATTTATTTATTTATTATTAAAATTTATAATATTTTCTTATAAAAATAAATTTTCTATGGTATCTTAAAATTTTTGTAAACATTTGAATTTAGAAAAATAATAAATATTTCAAAAAAATAGTAATGAAGTAGCAAAAAAAATTTAAAATATTAAACATATAATAAAAATTAATAATTAATAATGTATTAAAATTTTAAGACATAATATTTTCAAAAGTAATAATATAATAAAAAATGTTGCATGGAAAATTTTAAAAAATGTTGAAATAGTAATAATAAAATTTCAATATAAAAATAATATTTTTGTAATTATATTTTTAATATTTTCAGTTTTTATTATATGTTTAATGTTTCAAATTTTTTTCCTACTTCATTATTTTTTTCAAAACATTTATTTATTTTTCTAAATTCAAATGTTTAAAAAAAATTTAAAATGCCATGGGAAATTTATTTTTATAAAAAATATTATAAATTTTAATAATAAAATAATAAATAAATTATATACCTAATGATTGAAAAAAAAAATTATAGTTGAGAGAGAGGAAAAATTATATGATTACAGATTAATTTTTAAAACTTGAGAAGAAAAGTTGAATGTGGATTGATGTGAGGTTTAAATAGTTTTTTTTTTCCTCAGCATGTAATTAATGGGATATGTCAAGACCTATCAAATCAATGCTTCTTTATTTTTCAACAACGAAGACCAGAGTCCATAAATTGACATTTGACTTAGCCAAAGTCAAAGTTAAAAATGCCTGACAACTTATCACATGAAGGGTCTGGACATGTTAGTCTATATTGATAAATTGGGAACCTTGCTGCCATTTAAGGTAAAAAAGTCCTCATAATTTAATATATGTTTAGGACTAAAAAGTAATTTTACTGGATATGCAATTAGGACATTCCGTGGATTTCGATATCTCATTGGATGACGATATCTCATTGGATTACCATCGTGCCAAGTACTAAACCTGTTTGTGTCTTCTCTGTCTGTGCCATCTTGAAAGCCCCACACGCAAGTTCATATCTTCAATGGCTTCGATGCTGAACTCCGTTTCGGTTTCACCCAGGAAATTATCGAGCACCAGAACCCCTCCAGTTCCAATTCGAACTGTTTTCGTACCAATCTCTTTCTCATTCACTAGTAGGTCGACTAAAGCTCTTTTTGATAGCTCAGAGAGTGAACTATTGGATGCTTAAAACACTCTTTTCACTCTTTTTAGTATTCTCTTATGCAACTAACTGTGCTTTGTGCCTCAGCACTTAAAACGCTATCATAGTTTCAGTTTTGTGAGGTTATGCTCTGTTTTGTTTCATTGGCTCTGATATTGCTAGAGGTTATATGAACAATGCAGGGCGCAGATTGACGATTAGGGCTGCGGAAACTGATGCAAAAGAAGGTGCTTTGAGCTTTTATGTCTTGCTTTTGTTTTTGGTTGTCAATACAGTAATTTTAGATTTTTTATCTGGGTGTGGTTATGAGCAGTTAAATCTCAGCCACCAGATACGGCACCGTCTAAAAATGGCTCAAGTTTCAATCAACTTCTTGGTATTAAAGGAGCTTCCCAAGAAACAGTGAGTCAACCAATTTTCTTCTTTCCTCACATTTATTTCAGATTAGTCAGAGTTAGAATTTAGAATTTAGAATTTTTTTTGGTTTCAATTTTAATTATGGGTGTGCAAAATGATATAATCAGAATTAGATGATAGTAATAAACTGCATGATTTGGCAGATTCTGGACTTGTAGTATCAGAGAAAACCTTAACCAGTGCCCTTAAGCACTGGTTAGCAAAACCTTTTTTTTAATCACATTTCTTTACTTAATATAATTTTTGAATGAGAGTTCAATAATAAATGCAAAGCAATAGTTCTTGTTATTATAGGGCCTGAACTGTATATTGTGTATGTTACTAACTATGCTCCCTTACGCCATGTTCCATCTTGACTGATTAGCATTAATTTCTGTTGAAGTGAGCTAAAGTCCCGAGGATTCACCATGTTTTGATGAAAAGTGACGCAATTTTGTTAGAACATGCCAAGCCTCAATAATTAGTAGTACATATCATCGAGTAAATCTGCAAATATTACTATAGTGCAAAATATGCGTACTTAAATAATTCATTCTGTAATGTTTTGTGCAGGATAAATGGAAGATTCGTCTTCAACTTACAAAGCCTGTCACTTGGCCTCCATTGGTTTGGGGAGTAGTTTGTGGTGCTGCTGCTTCTGGTACTCTATATTAGTACTGTATCAAAACTGTGATATGCGTGGTAAAAAAATATCTTGTACCACATTTTAGTATGATATTAGTCTAGACCTATCACAGTTCATATTGTACTGTTGAAATGAAAAGGTAATCTGCTTGTTAATAATTACCTTATTTAGGCTTTTCTTTATAATTGATTTTGTTGGCTCTTGGTATATTGAACTATTTGAGGAAAGCTCCTATACAAGGATTACTTAAAGCAGAAGGATGATTAGTTGTTGCTTATTATCTTTAATTTTTTTTTTGGTGGCCTGATGTTATCTTTAGTTTTTGAAGAAAATGATAAAAGTCAAAATCTAGCCAGAAAAGAATGTCATATATTCCAGGCTTTACATACAGGAGAGGATATCCATTCCATGTGCCACTGCTAATATAAATTGAGTCATCCATTTGATGTGTTATAGGTTGACCATAGAGCTGAAGAAAAGTTATTATAGAGGCAACACCATTTGGGCCACTGCTTGAAATTTCCATTAAAAATAGAACAAGTTTTTGTACTTTTTGTCCTGGAAGCTCACCATATATATATATTTAGCACAACTTTTTGCCTTCTGTGCAACATTTGTCATGTCACAGTATTGTAATTCCATAATAACAATTTATGACTACCTGCAATAAACTTTCTGCTCATTACAAACATTCTATAGAGTTCTCTAATTTATGCTTTATGGATGCATGCATGTACCTGATACAACTTCTCTGTGTTCTGAAGCAAATCTGCTCACTTGGCAGGAAATTTCCACTGGAATCTTGAAGATGTTGCTAAATCAATTGTATGCATGATGATGTCTGGCCCATTCCTGACTGGATATACACAGGTAAAATCTTGCTGACATTAAGTTTTACCAGCTTCTGTTGGATGAGGGTTTCAATGTGACATAACCTTAAATTGTTTGGCTGTTTAACATTTTAGACTTTAAATGATTGGTATGACCGAGAAATTGATGCAATCAATGAACCATATCGACCAATTCCATCAGGGGCTATTTCTGAAAATGAGGTAAGTTGTAAAAATGAGACCTATTCCTATTATAACATTATCTTGATGTCACTTTTTCAATACTTCCATTTTCTTTGCTCAAAATTCTGCAGGTTATCACTCAGATATGGGTGCTGCTAGTAGGAGGTCTTACCTTGGCTGGTCTATTGGACATATGGGTGGGTACTGGCTAATGGTACTCTACAATATAGTCCCATCCCATGCTCCATCTCTTCTCCTTTGATTCTAAAATTTTCTACTCTATAGGCTGGGCATAATTTTCCTATAGTTTTCTACCTTGCTGTTGGTGGATCCTTGCTGTCATATATATATTCTGCTCCTCCTTTAAAGGTATTTTTTTGAAAAACAAGATTTCTTGTTTTCAATTCTCTATTTTTTCTACTCCTTGGTCTTTTTTTTTGGGTCATTTGATTAAGTTCTTCGTGATTTTGCAGCTAAAACAAAATGGATGGATTGGAAACTTTGCCCTTGGAGCTAGTTACATCAGTTTGCCATGGTGTGGTACCTTTTGCTTTAATAACTTCAGTGGATTTAGATTTTAACTATTCTTCTGGTTGTCAACATTTGGTTAGTAGTTATCCCAGTAATTTGGTTTTTCGTCTCTTTACTCAGATAATTGAACTTCTGAACATAAACTTAGTGTTATTCAAGAGATTCACGTTAGTTTCTATCAAAAAATAGAAAATCACTTCAGAGGCCAAAGGAGGCCTTTTTTTAAACAAAAAAATCAAGACGACAATCTTTTAGATAATATGAAATTTGTTACTTCTTGTTAGCATTTTCTTTAGGAATGTTATAGCGATGGGAATGAAAAATTGAACAGGTAATCATACCAATATTTCATCAATAAAGAATTACTATTATAACCTGATCTCCTTTTTTTAAAAAAAAAATTGTTTATTTCTGAACTCTATCTTTTGGACTTATTGCTGACAGGTGGGCTGGTCAGGCTTTATTTGGGACTCTTACACCAGATATAATTGTTTTAACACTCCTATATAGCATATCTGGAGTATGTAGTATATGCAACATGGCATTTTATTAGATATAATATCTCTGTCACCTAACATATACAGAATGGTCAATAATATTCTGCTGTGACACATTGTAGTTGGGCATTGCCATTGTCAATGACTTCAAAAGTATTGAAGGGGACAGTGCTCTAGGCCTTCAGGTCTTTCCTTTTATCCTTTGCCTTTTGATTTCTGTAATCTGAATTTCATGTTGTTAAGTAATTTTAATCAAGCACACTCATGGAAGTAACTGCTGCTGACTTTTCTATTTGTTTGAACAGTCTCTTCCAGTTGCTTTTGGTATTGATACTGCCAAATGGATATGTGTTGGTGCTATTGACATTACACAATTTTATGTTGCTGGTATATTTACGCCCCTTAAATGTGAACAAAAATAACCACTCTACGTTTAAAAGTGCCTTCATTTTTACTATTTACAAGGTAATATAACAAAAGTTAAAAATGTGTCACCATATTAATTTCACCATTGTGACCATGTTTTTTGATTGAGTAAATTAAATTCAGCTCTCCTAATAGTTTTAAACTTACACTCACTCCCCACACAGATTCAATTTATACAAGAATCTCCCCCATATGGCTCTATAGCAGAATTGTTAATCCTGATAAACTAATGGTTTCCTTTCATCTTATGCCTTTGTCAATACCACAAAGGCACTTGGTTATTAACATGGCAATTGTTAGGAGATCTCACAGTCAATTTCTTTTAACTATTAATAATGAATGGATCTAGAATATAACCAGAAAAAGCCTTCAATTTTTTATTCTTAGAACAATATCCTTGTCTCATTTTGTAGATAAAATTTTCATGGAAAAAAATAAGAATGTTTCAGATTATTTAACATGGTTGGGTTTCTGGTAAAGCAATTGTTCTCATTAGTCACCAAGTCTTATTATTGATGAATAACAAATAAAAATCTCATTATATTTTGTGCAAACAATTTATGGACATTTATGGGTGCAGGATATCTTCTTTCGGCTGGTAAACCATTTTATGCTTTGGCTTTCCTTGCCTTATTAATTCCACAAATATATTTTCAGGTAAAGCACAATTAACTGCGACATAATGTGTAAAAACAGTTGACATAACTAGCTACCTTTTTCCTGGTAAACTAATGTTTCTTTTCATCTTATGCCTTTGCAGTTTCAGTACTTCCTCAAAGACCCTATGAAGTATGATGTTGACTATCAGGTATATTTCATTGAACTTCATCTTCTAGGCTTCTAAAAAAAGCATGACAAACATGGGCAGACAAAATGATAGCCTCATAGTCTTGTTCTGGGAATGGGGTTTTGAGAGCTTGGAGGTACAAGCTACAAAGAAATATGAATCCAAGTCAGTAGGAGGAATCTGTAAGTGAACTACTCTGAGTAAGCACTTAAGCATGGCACGAGGACTTGCTAGTCTTTGCCTTCACCTTCTTTGTGTAGGTGCCTTAAATGTTCTTGAAGGCTAAATGACAAAGGTTTTATTGGTTAATATTGTCTTCTCTAAGCACAAGAGAAGTGGGAATATCAGAACATGGTAGGTTGGCTTTTAATGCATGTAGGGGATATGAAGGGGCATTAAATGGATGTGAAGTTGTGCCTAATATAAAGGGTGTGAATTGTTAACATTAGGTGCCGTAGGTGAGTTGTGTTGGAAGAGTCTCTGTACGATATATCACTGAGCTCTGAGGTGTCTAACCTTGTGACCTTATTTCATGGAATGCTTAAGTGTCTGACCTTTGCAGTGTTACCACACTTTGAAGCGCCTAACCCCAAATGATGTGAGGTGCCTAGTTTCATTAAAGTTGCCATGGGGTGGCTGGTTGAGGACGTTCATACCTTGCCTTAGTAGTTAGTTCTCAAGGGAGTTTCAAACTTGAAGCCCTTGTTAGAGAGCTCTGAGGCCCAAAGTAGAAACCATGAAACAAGTATGAACCATCTTGAATAGAATATGGCATTTTTGTCTTGTTTTTAATTTAATCTTCTATTTCCTCCTTGTTTTCTAGACAGATAAATATGAGAAATGATAATATTATAATCTCACTTTTTTTAAAAAAGAAATCTGGGTTTTTATTTTATCTTTTCCACTTTTTTCATCCCTCAATATTTGTTTGTAATCATAATCTTAATGGTTTCCATGTTCGTTTTCAGGCAAGCGCACAGCCAT
Organism: Senna siamea; assembly: GCA_031216115.1. NCBI lineage: Eukaryota > Viridiplantae > Streptophyta > Magnoliopsida > Fabales > Fabaceae > Senna > Senna siamea. The sequence goes on from CM062357.1 coordinate 21,760,048, forward strand.
TTTTTGTGCTTGGTATGTTGGTTACTGCTTTAGCAACTAGCTACTGATCTTGTGTGTGACTCACTCTTTGGTGTTTGGTTTCTTCTTTGACCACTCTCCTAATCTCTCACTGTAATCAAGGCTTGTTCTCTTTTGTGCTTTACCATATTTTCATGTGCTTTCATTCCCCTTCCTCTCTTTAATTCACTTATTTTTCCAAAATTTGGATTTTTAGGAGTTTAGGTTGAGAAGGTTTGTAACTTTTGAACAATAAATTAATTGTACAAAAATGTTGATTGTCGTAATATATATATATATATATATTTATATATATAGATGAACTCTTGATGAACTCTTGCTATAACTGTCATCTCTAAGAATAGGTATTAACATCAAAACATGCAAAATTGGACAAGTTTAGGAAACAGCGAGGTCTTTTCAACTTTATGGCAAGATATGGGTTACAATTGGTGAACGTGTACTAATTAAATGATTATTTAAAGTGCTCAATTTTTTTTTTAAAGTCAATCTTTATAACATTCAATATTTTTTTAAAAAAATATCTTTAATAATTTGTAAATTTTATTTCTTTTCAAACACTCTTGCATAACTATATCAATGAATTAATGACTTGAAACTTAATTTTGCCCCTAATAAGATATCTTTATTGACTAATCAAAATTCTTAAATTTTTTTAAGGCTAACCCCCCCTCATAAAAAAGTTATTATCTTTCAAAAACACTTATTTGTTAGAAAACAATTTGTTCAAACATTTAAATTTTTTAAATTAAGCGTTTTTGATAAAAAAATAAGCAATTTATCGCTTCCAACAAGTTTAGCCTAATAAACCATTATTTATTCATCAATAGATTAATATTGAAGTAATAAATAGTGATTTTTAGTCAATTAAAATATTAAAATATAACTATTAAATTCTTATAAAAAAATAATATTAGATTAAAAATATTAAATTATTCTTGTAATTTTTATTGTTTTAATCAATTTTTAAGTAGATCTTTATAGTTTAAAATTTTATAATTGAGTTTTTAAAATTTAATAAATTTTTAATTTAGTAATTGATGTCAAATTTGTGTTGAGATCATGTTAAATTTTGTTAATGTTTCTAAACTATCTTAGCACACTAAAGAGAAAAAATTAAATAATGATATAAAAATAACTTATATATATAATATAAAATGTCATTTATATTAAGTAATATGAGTATATTATTAAGTAGATATCTAATGTCAACATAATATATAATTAATATCTTAATATAATTTAACAAAATGTTAAAAAAATTTAAAGTTTTGGACTAAATTTAAATTTTGTTAAATTATAAAAATTCAATTATAAATTTTTAAATTATAAAAAATTGATTAAAAATAGAGTAAAATTATAAGAATCACAAAAATAATTGAACCCTACAAAAAAATATATACAATTTATTTAACTGATAAATCTTATTTATCTCTCGAATAATGTAATGTCATTTAAGATCTCAGTAACAGTAATATGTAAAAGATATATTGGCCAATTTTTTTTTGGCCAGAATATATTAATTAATTTTGAAGAACTAATTTATAAATAGTAGATCGAATACATAATTGTAAAAAAAAAAAAAAAAAAAAGGAATAAATTGCCATTTGTCTGAAATCTGAATAGTGACACGTGAGAAGAAGGTCCACTTTTTCATCAACGTTGTGTAGACTGTAAAGTGAGAGTCACCGAAACGTTAATTTACTATAAAATAAATAATCAAAAAAGAAAAATGTAAAAGCAAAGGAAAGAAAAGGTGCAAGTAAAACCCTACGCCAAACTTTGTAACGAAGAAAAATCCTATATAAGCCATTGCTGCCTCAGTGGCTGTAACCCTAGTTGTAGTGAGCCACCCCTTTGCTCCTATCTGCCTCACATTCTCAACTTTGCATAAACCCTTCTTCCTTATTGATTTTCTGCGCTAGAATAGCCTTTCATCAAACTCCGTAGGGTGAGTATTCCATCTATTTCAGAAGAATTTCATTTGGGTTTGCTTTGGTTTTTAATCCTCTGTTTCAGGATCTAAGTGGATAAGATTTTTCTATTTTTTTTTTATCTTTAGTTATAGGAATTCGACAGCTGAGCTACCATGTCGGACGACGAGAGGGAGGAGAAGGAGTTGGATCTCACTTCTCCTGAAGTCGTTACCAAATACAAGAGTGCAGCCGAGATCGCTAACAGTATGTTCAATCTATCTGAGTTTATATATGCACGAAAAGTATATATGGCTGTGTTATTAGACACATAGGATACATGAAGTTTTAAGGGTTCGAGTTAATGTTTGCTTTTTTCTCCATTTCTCTGTGCTTTCATTGCTTTTATTGGGATATTCATATTGATGAATATTGGGAATGTTTGCAGAGGCTTTGCAATTAGTTATTTCAGAATGCAAACCAAAGGCGAAGATTGTAGACGTTTGCGAGAAGGGGGATGCGTATATAAGAGAGTAAGCTTATATTTGTCTATTTAAAATATATTTGTTTTTTTATAATGACTTTTGCTTATGGGATGTGCTGTTTTTTATGAAGGCAAACGGGTAACATGTACAAGAATGTCAAAAGGAAGATTGAGAGAGGTGTTGCCTTCCCAACATGCATATCTGTAAACAACACAGTTTGTCATTTCTCTCCCCTTGCCAGTGATGAGACAGTCTTGGAAGAAGGTGATATGTTGAAAATGTAAGATTTTCGAAGAATGTTTGTATGAGCTATAATGAAAGAATGGACTTGGCTGATTTTGGCTAATACTGGACAAGAAATGGTGATGGTTTCTTTGGTTAAATGCAGTGATTTGGGTTGCCATATAGATGGGTTTATTGCTGTTGTGGCACATACTCATGTTCTTCAGGAAGGGCCAATTACAGGAAGGGCAGCTGATGTCATTGCAGCAGCTAACACTGCTGCTGAAGTAGCCTTGAGACTCGTGAGGCCAGGAAGGAAGGTAATTATATGTATGAAATTAATCTTGTATTGACATACATTTTATTATGCATTGCCCATTTCTTGTATACCTCTAGTTTGACATCAAAGTCAGCCATTGTTGAAAGTGCTGGTTTTAAATCAGACAGAAACCATCTGTAATAAATGAAAGTTGCTTGAATATTTGGATCTTTTTTGCTCTTGAAAAATTGTTTGAGAGTATTTTTTTCATAGGAACTGAGTACCTTGATTGGATTGTTGCTTGTGTTGTTTTGAATTGCTAGTTAATTTACACATGACCGTGGACTGGTGTTTAATTCTTTGACATGTCTTCAATACACTTTTCTGGTGGTGCATGGGGTTAATTACTCATCATTCGTACAATTTGGTGGGATTTGCTGCCTTCCATTGAACTTGATCTCTAAATGATGAAATCTCTTATGAGCTATGGATAAACACCAATGAAGCTTCATTGTCATAGTTACACTGATAGAGATCTTGTATGTTTTTTAATTATCTTGTTATCTGGCCATAATTGAATTAATCCAGGTGCTGCTTGTTAGTTTTGTTTGAGATTCTTTCTCAATGGAACTGTGTTGTTTCCAATTTTTTTATTATTTTTTTCAAGTATACTTGTTTGTCAATTTAAGTCCTGTTGTTGGAAAATGGGCTCCTCTCTGACTGAGACTGGAATTGAAAGTGGAATTTTTGGAACTAATTCTTCATAAATTTCCACTTCCTCTATGAATTGTTTTTTTTTGCACTGTTCTATATTGTAATTACTCTGGACTGATCTCTATATGATGAAGACAACTTAGGCTATGGATAAACTCCAATGAAGCCTAATTTGGTCATAGTTACACGGATGGAGAATCATTTATATATGTTACATATACCTGGCCAGATCTTCTCTAACAGACTACCCAATTGTAATAATGGCATGCATGATTTATTTTATTTATTTTCTGTTAAAAAGTGTATTAAGTGCTGTTTTGTTGAATTTTCAACAATTTGGCTGAAATTGTTTAAACTTATCATAATCCTATGAGGCTTACATCATGTTTTGACCCTATATGATGAACTCTTACTAAAAGCTATGGACAATTGTCCAAGTGAGGCTTATGTCATAGTTACTCTGATAGGGCATTTATCTTGCAAAATGTAATCTATTTCTCCTAAAGTTTTTGTTTATGGTGTCTCGGCCAATTGAATATATGCTTCTTGTCTGAATCTTGTATTCTTTTATGCTGCCCCTTCTTGTGGAAACTGTTTTAATATCTAGATCCTAAGCAGAGCATCTCAATTGCAAAGTCAGTTCCTACTCTCCAGGTCTTTACATTGGTTTATTGCAGCCAACATGTTATCGTATTTTAACTAACATTCATAATGGCTAGTGCATGTAATGTTACTGGGATTTGACCCTGTGTAGTGAAATACTTAATTACAACCATGACTGATTGATTGTTAACTGGAATTAAAATTATCATACCTCGGGCGTGTAGATGGATTTAAATTTCAATAGTTGAAATTATTATACCCAACTGTTAAAAATTGAATTGTTGTTAATATTCTTCATTAATTTTTTTTCCTGACAGAACAAGGATGTAACTGAAGCAATTCAAAAGGTTGCTACCGCCTATGATTGTAAAATTGTTGAAGGTGTTCTTAGCCACCAAATGAAGCAGTTTGTGATAGATGGGAACAAGATTGTCCTGAGTGTATCTAATCCAGAAACTAGGGTTGACGATGCAGAGTTTGAGGAGAATGAAGTTTATGCAATCGATATAGTGACAAGCACAGGAGAAGGCAAGGTGGGTAAAACAGTTAAAGGTCTTATTTTTTCTTTATCAGTATGATGCAGCTTCTTATGAATCATGAAGTGAAATCTCAATCACTTGCAGCCTAAGCTGTTGGATGAGAAGCAGACAACTATTTATAAGAGAGCTGTAGACAAGAATTATCACTTAAAGATGAAAACATCTAGGTTCATTTTCAGTGAAATAAGCCAAAAATTTCCGATCATGCCATTCACTGCTAGGTAAGTTTATCTTTTAATACAATTTTTGAATTACTGGATCTTGATTTGAATTTTCTCCACTCCACATAATTTTTTTTTTTTAAATACTAGAGCTTTGGAAGAGAAAAGAGCTCGTCTGGGTTTAGTGGAATGTGTGAATCATGATCTCTTGCAGCCATATCCAGTTCTTCATGAAAAGCCTGGTAAAAAATTATTTTTGCCAGTGGCATAATTAGATCTTTCATTGATGTTTCATTTGTTGTGCCATGCTTATGTGGTATATTATTGGTGGTTTTGCAGGTGATTATGTAGCACACATCAAATTCACAGTCTTGCTAATGCCGAATGGATCAGATCGGATCACATCTCATTCTCTTCAGGAATTGCAGCCCACAAAGACAATAGATGATCCTGAAATTAAGGCATGGCTCTCCTTGGGCACTAAGACAAAGAAGAAAGGTGGTGGAAAGAAGAAGAAAGGTAAGCCGAAAGTTCATATGTAGCATGCCATCTTGTGTAGCATCATATGCTTATATATATTGCATAGCATTGCATCTTTTGTGTGTTTCTTCAAGTTTAAACTTGTTTCTGAAGGCTAAATGTCAATGCTTGGTTGTTTGTAGGTAAAAAGGGTGACAAACAAGACGAGTCTGCTGAAGCTGTGCCCATGGAGACGACAAATGGTGCCACATCCCAAGAATGAGTCTCTTGAAACCCAATTTTAGTTCCCGACCCCTTTAAATTTTGGTACATTATTCCCTGAATTGTATCTCTGCTTAGATATGATTTTAGTATAGTGTTCAGACATAGATTCTGACAGGAATTTCTCTATGCACATTCCAATTGCACTATATGCTATCTGCGTGAGGGGCATAAAATCTAGTTGCATGTGTAGCAAAGAGCTTGTTTGATTGCTGCTTTAGAGGAGTTTTCACATTTTTTTATTAAAATCACGTTTGGAAACGTTTAGTTTTTTTGTTTTAAAAAAAGCTAAAACAGGTAATGTAAAAGCAATAAAACAATACGAACATTTCCCACCCTTGCAGCATTTATAATACTGTTTACCATTTATTGATATAGATTGTTGTATATCTGACATTCAAATTTACATGAATTTATTTTTATTGCGGTAACATACAATTAACATGGAGGTTGTTCTTGTCATATAGTTTTGTTAATGTAGTATATTATGGCTGATGATGACAGCAATATCTTGGCATGAGCGGCGACAACAATCTGCGCACCGTGTTATAGACATGGGTTGTTGTAGCGATGAAGAATGTGCCAATATGCTAATCTGAGGCCTGTGACCTATTACGGGTTGCATTGAAAATTACTTCTATTGCATCAAGTAAAATATTTGAATTGATAATTATGTTATAAACAAATATTGATTCAAGTAAATTATTCAGAACTTGACATATTAACAATATTATTGTAATTTGCTTCCATTTATATCGTCATCCACAGTTTGGGGGGGGGGGGAAGACGTAGTCAATTATAATTATAAAATTACACTTCTATAATGTGAGAAATGTGTGGTATAAAAGCATGACCATGCTATAGATAAATAAAATTTTTACATATTTTTATACAAAAATTGTTGGTTTTGAAATATAGATTGTTTGTTCGTGTAGCAATTTTGCAATATATAACAATCAAGTTTACGTAAATCTTGTCTTTGTTATAAAATGTGACTTCAATTGTACTATTAATACACGTGCCCACTTAAAAACACAGTCACATTGGGTTGGGTCAAAATACATTAAGCCTTATGAAACAGATTATTCAGCTTTAAAAAAGAAACATGGAACTTGAGAAGAAATACATTTAAGTTGCGTTGGGTCTAACACAATGTGGGCCCTATTTTATATTTAATCTAAGAGAAAAACCAGCATTAAAATAACCTAACCTTTAATAGCACAACATATTTTTTAAAAAAAAAACTATAAGAAAAATAGCCAAAAAAAAAGTTTATTTTTTTAAGATAAGAGAGTATTGTGCAATTTAGACATGTAAATAACAATCTATAATAAATTTTTCAAAAATTTAGTATATTAATTTTTTAAAAGATTATAATGAACAAGTATTTTTAGTAAGGTCAATTAGTTGTTTTAAAAATTGTGAATCTATATTTTATTTTATAATATAAAATATAAAATAATACATGTGACATGAGAATATGAAAAAGAATATAATCGAAAGTTGTAAAAAATGGATAAATTAAATAATTTTTTATTATTCTATTTATTATTTAAAACTATAATAATAATAATAATAATAATAATAATAATAATAATTTTATATTATATTAAAAAAACATGTATACATGCGAAATTATATATGAATGTACATACATTTGCTAATCCAGGCAAAGCATGTGATTGAGAGTTGTCATGGAGTTACTTAGAGTGGGAGACAGTGATTCTGTCTTTTAGTTTTACTGTACAGTGTACATTGTATTTCTATTTTCATTTCACCTTCATGACAGCCGTGCAAGAGGTTGCTGAATCACGAGGAAAATAAAGAAGCTTCGGATACTGCTCTGCTGTACTCCTTGAGAAACTAACTATTGGGGATAATAAAACAGGACTGTAATGTAACTGATAAGGAAGATAAGCAAGCAATAGGTGAGCGAGCATAAAATGCCTGCCTTGTCGATGTACAAGAATCTTGCCGGAGGGTTTTATATGGCAATGTCACAATTTTTTCCCTTTCTAAGATTACGGATTGGTGACATATCTTGGTACCTGTGGATAAATAGAATGGCTGGTCTGGCTTTGAATTCGCTAATTTGTTTTTGTAATTATCTTTCCATGATGGAAATTGGATGACACAAGTGATTATTGGTTATCATTATCAGTCGAATTCTTCAATATTATATTTAAATACGTCCTGTAATTATCTCGGTATTATGTAGAAGCCGAAGCGATGGGAATCGTAAAAGAAAAGCGTGTAGCAATTAGAGCAGCATAATGATAACCTCTTTTTTTTCACTAAACCTGTCTCGATTCTATATTTATGATTTATCCACCGTCATCGAGCTTGTTAGTATACTCGTTGAATCCAGGTAACGACTAGTGAAAAAACCCATACAAATATAAACATTATGTCTTGACGAAATATTGTAATAAAATTGATCATGAAATTTAATCAAACCATAAAAATCTCATCGTAATTAAATTTAAGATAAATTATACAGTTGATACCTGTAATTTTATCACAACTGTAATTTAGTCATTATAATGGGTGTAATTTAACCCCTACACTTTCAAATTAATTAAAAATTGATTCCTACCATTAGACTTTATTAACTTTCCACTGTCTCTTTGGTGGTGTGACAAATATATAAAATCTCACATTAATTATGGTGTGACAAAAATATATATATATTAATACAAATCAGAAAGTACTTATTTTTAAAATCAGATTATGAAAAAAAAAAGTAATAATCTCACATTACTAAAGCTCAGATCTTTTTGCACGTATCCTGAATAGTTTAGGATAACAGTACTCCACAAGTTTTTCTTGTAAAATCTATCATGCATCATGATAATCTTTCACTCTATCATTTTCACGGTAAAAAAGAAAGGTTGAAAAAAAAAAAAACCCAATAGGGAAGTAGAAGAAACAGATGAAAGAAAGAGGAGGAAGAAAAAAAAGCAGAAATAGGAAAAAAGTAAAAGTAAAAATAGGAAAAAAAAAATGGGCACCAATAATGTGAAACTTCCATTAGCAATCAACTAGTTTCGCACAGTAATTTCCAACCCATTTTTTTTTTCTCTCAATTTTGGAGAATGAAAGAAGGAACAGAAAGGAAGGGAACAGAAAATTTAAAATTTTGTTTAATTTTTTAAATCTTGAAAGAAAAGAAAATAAAAGATTTTGCAATAATCTTTCTTAACCTCCCTCTCCTCTAAATTTTAATTATTCTAATTTAAAAAAATTTGAACGAGATTCTATTAAAATAACCATTATACTTGTTTATAATAAACATATTATCCACAAATACATATACATATTATATCATAATAATTATTTTTAATAACTAAATTATAGATATCTATATATTATTTTTTTATTTCAAATTTAAATATATATTTACAAATAAACATGTATTTTATTGGGTGTTTGAAAATGAAAAAGAGAAGAAAAAAAAAAGAAAAAATTAAATATTAATTTCTCTTATTTAAATTTTCTCTAAAACATCTCAATTTAAAGTAATTAAAATTAATGAAAGCAAGAAGTTAAAATGATTATTACAAAATTCTTCATTTTCTTTCTCCCAAAATTTAGAAAACCCAACAAGGAAAACTCTTCCTTTTCTTTCCCCTTCTTTTTCGCTAACGCAGACACACTCTAAATGACTAAATTCAACGAAAGGTACTGTTTCCAAGATTTAATCATCAACTTCAACTTTGCTAATTCACAACATTTCTAAACGAGGGTATAAAGAAATGCAACCGTTAAGCATTATAACATGTTATTACTAGACAATAGACATCAGCAAATGAGAACTAGAAGTCACAGATTATCTATACACAAGAAAAAATTATTCGCTTCGTCAATTTGCAAGTTCAAAATTTTCATATTTCTTTGTAATATAAAAATTAATGGGACCAAGAATTTTAAAAAATAAATTAGCCACAGAGTTTTTACAGCCAAAAACAATGGAACTGCTTACCCCAAAAAAAAAAAAAGACATGGAACTTAGCACTACACTTTCCCACCAAACCCATCACTGATATTGGCATATGTTCAAAACACGAGATGCGGGCATTTCACATTCCCTATTAACTGTTTTAAAAAGAACACTAGACTCAAAGCTGCCCCTTTTGCCTCGTATATAATAAAGGAACAGCAAGCTATTTACAGAGTTTCACGCAGCCAACTGGCATAAACAAATGAATATGAAAGATTATCAAGGGACAAAAGAAATGACCTGGAAGCCATCTTGAACAAAATAGTGTGAAAGCCACCAAACCAAGTATCAAAAGCTTCAATATCAACCTGAAAAAAACATCATTAATATGTTATGTTCCTAGTTGCCAGCTACCCACAATTTATCCAAAACAGTTTTGTAAATATGATAATCACAGTAATTTCATTCCACAAACTTTTCACATTGATCCATCATTGAACCTTAGGCATCATACAATTAAGGCTTGTTTAGAAGTCTTGAAGAGTAGGGTAGGGTGGCAGTGAGTTCCTACTCCATTGTTTAGAGGTTAAATGTATGAAGGGATGGAAACTCACTATTGTTTGAAACTATATATCATTAAGACAGTGGATTGATGTGTAAGGCGACATTTCCAATATCACCCATGTGGATATTCTCTTTTAATATGAAGAAAAGACGAATGAGAGGTTAAGAAGTAAATGTAATAAAGAAAAAAGAACTCAAGCATCACAAACTCAATTGAGGTGCAGGGCAACCCGTCACAACTCTGCCCATAACCCATCCTCTCCCAACCAAGTTTAAAAAAAGGGAAAAAGAGGCGAAGTACATGTCAAGTCCCTTGCAACTAACTTATCATTTTCCAACACAATTACCATCATCAAGAGTAGGCCACCTGCATGCTTTTCATATGCCGGACTGAAGATCGAAAAAGAAAAAAGAATGTAAGAAACCACATTATAGCAAAAAGGCATACCCTATAAAAGTATCAATAAACGAACTAGCAGAGATTGAGAGCCTGAACATGGAACCGCCAGGGACAAGAACTAAATGTGTCGGCCAGCTACGGCATCTTTAATGCCTGCTTCAATTGTGCAAATGCAGATGGATGCATGCTACTCATTGCAGCATTAAATGATTCTCCATGAATAGAGGCACATGTCTGCAGATTTTCTCTTACAGAATTCTCCAGTGATAGGTGATTTACTGGGTCAGAAATTTTGATCTAGAGATCCCAGGAAACAAAAGAAAAAAAGCATAACTTAACAGATATATTTCGTTATTCACTCCAACATGGAATTTTTTAATAGTTCTCATAAATCTTACCTGTCTCTTTCTGATTTCTTTACTAGGAATACTTCCCTCATGAGTAGGCATGTTTGAGCTCATGTCGCCACTGTTAATAAAAACAAAAAATAAATAACTATAATTTATGTAACTGATGATCTATCTATATATAATACCACATGATGAGCCAAATACAACCCATTGCATTTAGAACCTGCAATCATTTTCCTTAAACCAGATTCTAATGCGGTGAGTTGCTTTCAGACTTTAGGCCAACAGCACGAAAAAGGGTTAAGATAAATTCTAAAAGAGACTGGATAAAACATATAGGGAACCAAGACTCTAGGTCCCAACTATTCTGAATAAAATGCAAAACACAAATTTGAATTGCACAGTCTAACCTGGACTCTTCCTCAGTCAAGTCATCGTTTCCGCCCAAAATTACACTAGTGCAAATGCTGCATGAGACAAAATATAAAGGTATCATTTGATATTTATTTCATAAAAACTTAGGATGTTAAAAGTTGTGGTAACACACCCAAAAGGGTTAAGCTAAGTTGGGAGAACTTTAAAGTAAAATCCTAAATGCATCAGGCTGATGTGGGGAAGTCCATCCTTAAGATTATCAGAAGAAAACTTGGGCAAAGCCCAAGGATAGCCCCAACCCTTTTACCAAACGGAAAAAGATGTGGTAATACCTCAATATTTGATCAAGTTTGTCAAGGACTTGAGGCAGTCTTAATGTCAGAATTATTGAAAGGGCTAAACCAAATGTCTTCCTCTGAATGGATGAAACGTTATCTACCTGCAAAATATATACAAAGCTGAGACTTTAAATAAAGGATGCAATCAACATCATACTCTCGAGTAAGAGTTAAGACCTATTAAGAAAATTGAAATCAGTTATTGATTTGAATAAATAATGCAGCACCCTATATCATATGACAGAAGCATCTAAAGATGATAACATCCTAAGGAGTACAGATATTGACATATATGGAAATGGGACACAACACAATTCCGACACCATGACATGACAAAATATGTTGTGTGTGAATGCAATTTGAAGCAAAGTGAACCTAAACTAAGCCATGAGATAAACACAAAATTAAAAAGTGATACGTCTAGAGAAATCTTTCCAAATTAAATATACTTTCATGGAGACTGACACAAAAAAAGTCACACAAATACACAAGGTTTTAAAAATGGAGCATACTAAACGCAAATTTGGGTTGCTCCAAGCAGAGACTAGAAAAATATCATGAAATATACTCAACCAAACACCAAGCATCTCAAGCATACCCATATGAGATGCAAACTTTACCAACCTTGTCAAGCCATATGTCAACAAGACAAAGAAGTATATTTTCTTGGACTGGAACACCTGCTGTCTGGAGGAGCATTGAAGTTGACGGATCTGATGTTAATTGGGCAAGTGAATTTGTATTCATCACCAAAATCCTTGCCAATATGGCAGCAGAAGATGCTTTAACAGATGCTTTAGAAGGATCATGGTCATCTCCTCCACTCAAACATATGACAACTAATTTCTGGTGACAATAAATTGTATAGATTTTAGGTAAAGTCTCTTGAATACCAAATATGAGATGATTATTGAGCACGTGCTCAGAGTTTGACATACTCCATAGCTTAAAATTAGAAGCATAGAACTAGACTTACTTGTAAAGTACTGCTAATAAGTGACGGTACTTCCATGGGGAAACACTGTAAATAGCAAAAACAGATTAATATATGATTTTGCACAATTCTTACAAACATAACAAAAATGCAATAAATATGCTAGCTAAATACTATCATCCAACCTAAAGACCAAGGAAATTAAAGGATACTCCTATATATAAGTTAAGACACAATAGCAAAAATTGTGAATAAAGAATAAGTATTTTTTACCCTAACAAACATATGGATATTGTGTTACTTAATGAACTAATTAAAAATATTTAGCGGCTCCAATTTCAAGTCAAACCACACATATCAGTCTTGTTAGGTCCATCAAAAAGCCTAGTTCTAATATAGGAAAAAAAAGGAGTGTTATGTTCTTGAACAATCTAAACAATCTTAATTGTCCAAAGAAAAAGAAGCAAAGTCCAATCCAGAGCTTTAGAAAACACCAGGCATTTTTTATAATTGCCTTATTGTAATGTAATTTCTTTCATTTTCCCCTAAACACTACAGAAGCTTAATGCATTCTCAAATCATCTAGCAACTCGGAAGTCTAACACTCTCCTCAATATTTACTGTCACTGGGTTATGCAAACTGCACAAAGAATCATTTTAGAGCACTGCTACTTAATCTATATCCCAAATGGCAGTGTTAGACATGATGAATCCTCCCTCATAAAGCATATAAAATCAGAAACTGGAGTGCAGGGACAGGAAGAATGGATGCTGTCTTCCAGACTGAGAATTATAATTGATGGCCAAAACTCACAGACATCTACTACCTCTCCAGTTTGGTTAATCATGGGTTGCAAAGGCTCTTATTACCTTTTTTTGGTACTATTTTAATTTCTCAGCCTATTTTGCTTCTTTCAGTCTGAATCTCTATGAGAATTCATCCGCTACTCTGACTAGGTATTGGATTGACACAAGCCATAATTTGTTTTGGCTGTTCTACATTTTATATTCAAAGTTTTACATCGATTTTCTGGTTGAATCCAGTTTGAAGCAAAACAAAAATATTTGACAATTCATGAAATATTGGACATGGCATAACAACAATGCCTTGTACTTCTAAATCTTGTCTTTACAACATATACCTTCAATATGTATATAGATCTATCAGGTTCAGTGGGTTTTTCCACATATATCATTAGTTTATAATTTAGAAAAAAAAAAAGAAAACAAAGAAGCATGCAGTCATCATTTTCATTAGGAAATCAATAATGTAGCAATTTCTCCAAATTCTAAATATACCAAAAAAATATCCAGTAGTTTATATTATTACTAACTTCCATGAAGTTTCAAAATAAAATACCTGTATTAAAAGGTCAATTACAGGAAGGACTGATAGTAGCCCTCTGTCATTAACATTTCCAACCACAAGATCAAGAATTTTAGCAATATTTGAAGCATGAACGCTCAGAAATTCATTTCCACCCAAAATAATGTAATCTTCAATTATGTTCACAGAAACCTGCAATTGAAATAAAGAAAATATAATATATAAACAGACCAAAAATATAAAAAGAGGGCAACACTCTACAGGCGATCAAGGGTAAGGCCAAGCATAGTAAGGAAACATAGTAACTGAATGGGTCTTAAGTCTTAACTCATAAGTCCAAATCAAGCAAGTAAATAAATTGCAAAGAACCAGCAGAGATGTCATTAGATTAGCTACAATACTTCTCCATCAGATCAATGCATCAAATAATTACATATTTCTGCATAATGCGTCAACACCTTGATAACAGTTGAATTTCTGGAATCTAGAAGAAAGATGACTGCATTGGCTTCCATATATGGCAGATAACATAAGTTCTTTTACTTTCCGATAAGTACTCCTTAACCACACAAAACAGTTCCAAATGCAAGACTGAACTATACTATCCAACCATTTTTATTTTGTTTAAAAGAACCTATGATCTATTGATCTTAAAAATAGTATAAAATGCAGAAGAGGTAGTACACAAAGAAGGAGACATAGAAATTGCTTAAGGTATCGCTAATTCAATATTATAAATTCTATGCAAGTACAGTACACTATATAACTCAGCACTATCCTATTCCATCATTATGCAAAATGAAACTTTCAAATGACCGCTTCATCCTAAGGCCATGGACTCATACTAATTTTCTCAATCATACAACGACTACAGGATACAGAAGATCAATATAATGATGGAGCTAAGTCTAACCTGCAAATGGTCAAAGCTTCTTTCCATGATGTCCACAAGGCGTGAAAAATACTGTAACAGTTGAGGAACCATTGAAGGGGCATGCGAAAGTGTGGCCTCCCATAACTGAAAGATTATTAAGATGTACTTTCACTTAATATGCTCCCATAAATAAGTATTCATTTCATTAACCAAAAAAAAGATAGCAGGATTACCAGCATGCTATCCTCTAGAAGATTGAGTTCATCTGGGCTATTAATATCAATTCCATTATCCAGAATGGGCAGTAATATGTTATAGCAAATGGGTGATTGATAGCCAAGAGCAACCACAAAGTTTCGTAGAGCAATAAGAAGTTGAATCTGCAGCAAGCTTTCACCAGAAGATTCCTCCCAAACCTTGTCATAACAAAAGCAACAGAGCAACAGATTAAATGCACTTTTAATATGCCTGAAATTTTATTATAGTTACTCGGTCATCATTAGCACATTTTATGGTGTGATAACAGAATTTAAATGTGTTGAACAATTTGCAAATAACACTTACTCTACCATTCACTGTATTATTCTATCTCCTCAGTGAGTAAGTCTACGTAAACAGAATCAGCTGAATCAGAAAGCCTATTGTTTTTAACACACTTTTATAGGGTGGAAACAAAATTCAAACTCTAAAGTTATCTCCTTCGTGAGTGACTTTGGACAGCCAGAATCAGATAAAGCATAAAGTTGTAAATAATCTCAAAACTTTTTGCACTGTAAGCAAGCTTTGCCCGTGTAAGTTATCGTAGCTATATTGTCCATGTCAAAACAAACCATATTTTTCTTAGAATAACTTGGAGACAATTATCACAGCAATCAAAGCATGAAACTCACGGTATTATATTTAGAAATTAAAAATAGTGGCACTATTCAAAATATATGCTTAAATTTATATTACAACAAGTAATGATCTGCTCCGTTTTGGTTGTTTCAACATGTGTTACTCTCTCTTTCTTCCCCCTTCAGTGACCATACATATATGAAGATTAAAAGCATCAAGTCTTGCAACCAAAGGAAAGTTTTATTAGAGGAAATACTGGTGTGTTACCTTCTGAAAGAATTGCACCAAATTGTTTGCAAATGGAATGACTTCACTAACATGTCCAACGAGGATAGAAATCAAATTCAAAATCTGAACCTGAAGAAAGAATAAAAGAATAATGAGAACTACAATTGAACATGAAAAAAATTGAAGGATATTTAAATTCAAATGATAATTTAGAGAAACAAAGAGTTTGTTGTTGCCAGCCTTCCCTTGCATCTAAATAATTTTATTAAATTTAGAAAAAATATGGGCTTCTGTTCCATGGAGAATATGCAATGGATATTGAAAGCCTTCCATATTTATCAGTTCAGAACTCATGAACAAAAAATAAAAATTGGAAGGAAATTGTCAATTTAACAACATTTTACGACTGTTTGAAGCAAAAAGAGAGGCACAAGATAAAGCCATTTCTTCTTAGAAAGGAAGAGTTCCTATTACACTGCCAGTACCTCTTTTATTTGGCAGCCATAAATAACGACTAAAATCCTCACTATTAACACATAAGAAGGTGCACAGTAGATTTTACCTTAGAGTCAAATTCCTGAACTTCATCAAACAAATTAAAACATGAATCCCAACATACTGGAAGAAAATCAAGAAACTCCCTTTCTGAAAAGTTTGCGTCTTCCATATGCAAGCACAGGGAACGACATGCTGCAAGCTAAACCAAATTATGCACGTGATTAGTTGAAAACATAACAAGGTGCAAATATTGAGTATTGTTCATTGGAATGCAAAGCCATGCAGCATGCCAACATACCCTGACAGCTAAATCTTTGGCCTGCAATAATCTGATTAGAGCACAGTAGACAGGTCTTTTCGTATCATCTTTAATCTGAGAAGAAAAGAATCACCACAATATGGTAAGTACTTGCTCATCTAAAATCAAAATATACATAATTGTCCAAGCACAACAGACTAAAAACTCATTGAGTATTTGAAGGTTTTAACCAGAAATACAATATAGCAGTATAGTAGTAATCGCACTGTAACAGACTTTACCACACCTCCATTAAAATAATCAATCATGTAACAGGTTTAGGTTTTACATTTCATCCCTATGACATGACAGAGTTCATCTTATCAAAGCTTTTGTAAATTGATCCATGAAAGTTCAAAGCTTATTCATTATGCAACTAAAGTGCTCAATATCAATATATTATATACCTCAGAAACCCACTGTCCTAAAATTAGAGCAACTTTACGATGGATGATACGCATGTTTGGATGATCATTTGACAGTTCAAGAGATAATGCACCATTAAACCTGCAATCATCATTTTTAAGGATTAAAAAAGATCAGTACTCCCGTGCAAGCATAAGAGAGAGAAAAATACAATATAAAACTGTGACCCTCAACTAACTGGTTAATCAAATAAGTTAACAAGCACCACCAAAAGAAGCTCCTCAATCTAAAAATAATTCTATTATCTGCGAAGATACAATTAATGGAGTATTATGATATCTCACTCCTGAAGTCTATAAAGTAAGTACATGAGCAAGTTTCTTTCTCCTGCATATTGATGTATGAAACTTGTATGAACACCAGCAGTGTTCCCAATAGGTAGATATTTGTATCACTAAAGCCCAGAGACTCTTAAGTAACAACTGAAAAATGCTAGAAAACTGTCATGAATTTGACACTTCTTTAGAAAATTAGAGGATCCGATTCACTTCATAAAACATGGGATTAACTAGTTAATATAAATAAAATCATAACTTCGAAGTACCAGTCTTTGAAGCTCAGGTAGTTTGAGAGCTCATAATAAACATAAGCAGCAGCACCATAAGCAGCATCTTTAAGAAGCAACCCTGGAGTAATTTCTGTCACTGAAGTAGGGCAACTATTCATAGCCTCTTGAAGTAGAGAAACTACCACAGGACCTAGCAGCTAAAAGTAATAGTCACATGGACACATACACAAATTATTTATCTAGTCACATTGAATCATCTCAACAGAAGAGATAATACAAGATAACCTGTGAGTTGAATGCCACCTACTTGGCTATTATTTTCAAACAATACAATGTATAAAGCTTCAGCACATGGCCTCAACTTTTCTGTCCACTGAATCATATCCTGCTCATGATGAAAATACTCAGCGTTACGGTACCATTCCTCCAAATCACTTGCTGATAGAACAAAATACCTGTTGGGTTATAAAGCACTGTTTAGTCTAGCAACACAGCATAAACTGGCAAAATATCACAGAAGGGATTTCTAGCTAAATTCCAGTTAGAAAACTGAATCTTAGCAGTCAACAAGTTGGCAAACAATGTACAAATAAATGAATTGCAGTGTCCCTGATCCCTCTTGCTATAACAGATTTTTCATAACTTAAAACCAAGGACTTCTGTTTGGCAATGCAGACTGGAAACATGGCTTTCATCATCACAATATCATGGGAGCAATAAATAAGGCTTAAAATTATGAAATTTCCAAATATATTCTTTTCTATCAAATACTTATATTTTAGATAGGGAAGAATGGTGTCATACTACATTGTCTCAGTTATGATTGCTTTAATCCCATGTCTTTATTGCCCCCTTTTATCTAACCCTAATCAGGAGCTGAATAAGAATCAATCTTCACACAAATCAGTGACCCCTTGTATACCCCTTCCCAGCAGGCACAAATGATTTCCCAGGTATGTTTAGCTCCATCCACACAATGCCTTCCAATAATCATAGAACAATTATCACACACTCTAACAGACATGAACCTCTAAAATGTTACCAAAAAGGTGCTTCCTTTCACTAATTTGCTTAACCAGAAGGGATGAGAACAAACATTTTTTCCATTGATTATATTTGCACTAAAGTAGCATGCATTATTATGTACAGTATAGCGCACGTCACTCAGCCAGAAAACCAGACAACCACCTCTGAAAAAGTCAACCCAAGAAAGAGATAAATGAATGTACCTTCTTATCAATACATTACATAAGAGGACTATCCGCTCATTGGGCAGAAGGGAAGTCAAAACACCACCAACCATACTGGAAATATTCTTCTTCATCTGCTCTAGGGTGACTCCATTTTCGTCCATCACCCGACCAGTAAGACTTGGTTTGTATTCCTTACATTCCAGCATATTCTTCACCATCACCATACATTGAATAAGAAATTGTTCAAATGATAATATATATGGCTCAGGATCTGTTATCTTATTTAAACAGAAATCCACAACAGATGAAAGCACAAATTTATCGCCAAATGAGTAAGGATGTCTGCCCTGAAAGGCAACTAATATTTTCATCAATTTGGTACATGCCCTTTTTGCAAAGTCCCAAAATTTAGGATACTCCTTTTGAAAAGATGAATCTGCAAAAAAAGAACGGTTCCATGAGTCTGAAAGGAAGAAAGAAGTCATATTTTACAGAAACAAAATATATATACACAGAAAGTATGGATAAGTTAACTTTTTCTTTCATTAAAAAGGAAGACTGGAAACCTTGTAGGGTGAGAAGGGTAATACTAGCACTTAAAAGTATCATTTTTAAGGTTTTAGAAAGAGCTATCTTCAGCATTTCTCTACTTCATGTCCTTGTATTTCTAATTAAACTCCAAAAGATAGAGCAATTAAGCAAAATTGATCTACACCACTATTATACTAGGATTCAATCTTCAATTAGACACAATAGTTCCACAATAACTGGAGCTTGATATGCTAGACATTTATGTAGCTTCAAGTGATAGAAGAAACTTCATTTGCTTTCATTAATGTTTTCTTTTTTCAATACTTCGGCATTTATTAATAGAAAGTTAGAAACATAAACACAAATGCAATAAATGTTCGCAAGAAAAAGAGGTCTCACGGTAGGGAAGGAACGATTGAATGGCACTTAAGAGCACAGGAGAAACTTCCTTGACTGGTCGAACCTCCTACAAAATAGTAATATCAGGTGTCAAGTACCCTCATTTTTGAACTGGTCAATTAGTTGTTTTTTTTCTTCCAAAAATTTGGAAAAGCAAAGTATACCAGACTGTTTAAGACACAGTAAACACTGTAGGGGATAGAGAAATACAACAAATAGATGGCTACCTGAAAACACTTTGAATCACTTTGAAATCCTGAAATAATTAATTGACGTATTATCTTTGAACATAACAACCATCTCTCACAAGTAAGGTAAAGTTCATCATGATGCTGCTCCCCAGCATTTGAATTATAGCTTGGAGAAATAGTAGAGAAACCATGTAATATTGTCTGCACATCGCTTTGCCAAAGGCGCCAGCAATAATCAAAGAAATGGGATGATATCTGCCGATGGAAATTCTGTTATATTTCACTGTTCTGAGAAGTTATAGGTTACTAAACAGCAATCTCATAAAATACATGTCAGTAGTGAAGGAAAGATTAGCTACGTAGAAGGTAAAGATGCAAAAAACAGGAGAATGAAAAATCAAGTTATGCAATTATTAACACCATCAGAGCCTAGCTGCTTTGTAATATAAGGTTCATAAGATAGAAAAGAGTACTAATAATGTTAGAGTTAAAAATTATTATGAACAGAATGACAAACTTTTAAAAAGATGTTAAAATTTAAAATAAAAGAAAAAGGCAAGAGAATGAAATACAATGTATAGAACATAAGCCTGGCCATCTGACCACAGGTTCCCAGCTAGATATAGTTTTTGCAAATACACACACACACACACACAAAATCCCTCCACTCTCTCTTTTTAGCAGAGTACCACCAAAGTTGCAGAAAAGTGCATCATAGCAGTCTGTATAAAACCTCATTCAGAGTAATTCCTTTTCTATAATTCATTTTCTCATCTTGTCTGGATTTTTTCAGAGTAATAAAAGGTTGAATGCTGTTTTTCTCACAATCAGCATAAGCCTTTTCAACTTAGTATTGGATGTGCTCACTGAACATATCCAAGAATCAGCACCACAGTGCATATTGCTTTTTGCTGATGATATAGTCCTTATTGAAGATTGGAAAGAGATAAACAAAAATCTAAAGAGGTGGAGACAAGCTTTAAAAACATTAAGCTTCTCTATAAGTCAAAGCAAAACAGAGTATATGAAATGTAAATTTAGTGAAAGGTACACTGATTATATTGTGGAGGTGAAACTTAGAAATCATTTCATGCAACAAGTCTCAAGTTTTAAGTATTTAGATTCTATCATACAAAATAATAGAAAAATAGAGGGGATGCATAAATTATAAGATCCAAGCTGAATGGATGAAATGGAAAAAGGTTTCAAGTGTCATCTATGATAGAAAAGTGCCCCTCCAACTTAAGAAAATTAGTATATTAATATATATTAAATAATTTAATATCATGAAATATATTTATTTTTTTATTGAAAAAGAATTTTATTAAAGAGAGAAGATAAACAAGTGATTACAAGGAGGAAAAGCAGTCCTCTACAAAAAGAAACCAAAGAAAGAAAAAATAAGAAGCTAGATTAATAAAGCCTTCCAATCCCTTTGGAGATCTACAAGGGAGACCCCTATAAACAAAACATTAGGAAAAACCCACAAAGAAGTCAAGAAAATCCCAGAGAAGGTGAGGTAGAAGGTGTTTATTTTTAAAGATTCTAGCATTCCACTCCATCCAAATACACCACAAAGTTGCTAGAATTGTACATTGCAAAAGTGTTTTATGCTCTTTTTCCCTCCTAAAACCCACAAATTTGATAGCAAGAAAAGTGTCAAGATCAGCCGATCAAACCCAATTCTCTTCATAGTAGCCAAACAAATTGCTCCATAAACACCTAGTCATATCATAGTGCAAGAAGAGATGGCTATTTGTTTCAGAACTTCTCAAACACATCATACGAACTATCATTAAAAAAGTTGGTTGAAACACACCTTAGGAGGCCATTAGAGGCTTCTATTCAAAGAGTAGATCAAATGGAAAATAACCAATAACTAGAGATAGAGAAAGACCAAAGAAAACAATAGGAAAAACTATTCAAATGGATTTAACTATCAACAATATAACCATAGAAATGAGCCAAGAAAACACAGTGGCATCATTTGATCTATATAGCCACCCCCACCTAGTGGAAAAAGATTTTGTTTTTGTTGCGGTATTTTTTTTCCTAACTCCAGTTAAACCACAGTTGAACAATGAACATACTTTTCTGATTACCAGCCCAATTTTTGAAACATTGGGAAGTAGTGAATTATACTTCCATTATGACTTGCCTAGAATAAATTTATATGAAAAAAAACACGCACTAAAGTAGGTGATAATCATCCATTATGAAATTTGAACACCCCAAAAACCTTCAAGTTATCTTAAAAGCTTTAGAGCACAAACTCTTAAGACACGTAACGAAAACAGAGCATAGGATAGCCTCTTCAATAGTTCATATTGTCATTAGACCATATGGCCTTCACAAGGAGTAAATATGTTCTAACAATACTGTCAGCTGATGGCCAATGCTTAGACCTAAGAGCCCAACACCTAGACTTAAGTTTCTAACCATTAACCACCACTTCCCTCCCCTCGAAAGAACAAGATAAAATTTAAATTAGGCCACTAAAACCATGAGTCATGCATGTTTGTGTGAATTTGGACCTTTAACTGTAGCCAAGGTCTCGCTATAATGCTGAGAGCATATGAATTTGAATTATGAAATTAAAATGCCCTTCTTGATATCTGTAACAGTATCACTATCTGTAATAATCTTAAATAACCCAATGCCTATGATACCTGAATCTTTGACAGAATTGCCAATCAAAATTTTAAGGACATATGCAGCTTGATTTGATTCTTCATCATGTGAAATTTTGGTGTTTCTAACAATATTAAATTCCTCAACTTGGATTTAATTCAGTCACACTTAATGTTCTTCCATTGAAAATGCACAAGGAACACAAACTATCAATAGTGATTTACCAGCCATTTCATTCTTAACATTCAGTATGGCATTTCATTCTTAACATACAGCATGGCATTTCATTCTTAACATTCAGTATGGCTTACCACAGCAAAGAGAGGATACAACAACTGCATAATTCAAGAAACAAAGAGCACAAAGTATCGTTCGTACAAAAGAAGTTAGACTGTCCAAAATAAAAGTGAATAATACCAATAGATAAGATTGCCATTCTTCAAAGGATATAGTTAACAGATAATTACAACTTACCTACCTAAATTCCACTACCCAAAAAAAATAGATAGAAAAAGATGTCTGATACATTACGACACTATGATATCTATCTCTTCACTCTAGGCATCATTTTGGTTTGCAATGTTCAACATAGAGATAAAGTTGAGACAATTTATGCAAAAAGTTTAAGAAGAGAAAAGGAAAGGTGGAAAATATGCAATCAAATAAAACCAGTGGACTGTACCTGTGCAAAGTTTCTTTGGTCTAATGTTAAGCGCTTTGTGGACAATTCCTTTAAGGTCCTAAATAGAATCATAAAGATACGGTGGGATGCAAGAACATCTGCTGATTGAAGCTGTTGTGCTAAAACAGAAAAGAGGTCTGGCCTGATAAGTCATCAAATCGGCATATCAATATTCAATATATATGGCTTGCTTCACAAGTGCTAAGATCAGAGAAAATAAGATTGCATAGAAGCCAACCAGTGATAACCTCCATAACATCTATGGAGAAAACATTTACCTTCATATTGATAAAGATCGTCTAAGAAAATCAAAGTCTTTTTGCACAATTGTCCATAATTAAAATTATATCAAGTTATTCTCTCTTTTCTCTTTCCTTTTTATTTATTTAGGATAGATGACCTGATTAGGAGGGCGAACCTATTACATAACAAGGGTTCAATTAGGACCTAAACATTGAACTATAAGAACAGAGAAAAGCTGCAATACATCAAGAAATCAAGATAAACTCCAAAATCACTCTAAAAAATTCACACCAAGAAGAATTTTACACCTGTCTATATAGAGTGAACAGTTAGTAGAAACATGTCTTAGGTGATTTGGTCATGTACAAATGAGATCATTAGAAGTTATTGTACGAAGAATTGTCCAGATGAAAGATACTCCAATAACTAAAGCTAAGGGAAGACCAAAGAAAACAATAGGAGAAACTATTATGATAAATTTAACTATTAATAATTTAACTATAAAAATGAGTAAAAACAAAACACGTTGGTATCATTTGATCCATATAACTGACCCCACCTAGTGGTAAAAGGCTTTCTTTGTTGTTGTATATAGAGTAAACAGCAAACTGAACTTTATCTCTAAATTCTAGACGAACAAGATTCTTCTCCATAAGTATTTCCTAACATCTTTTCATTCATAATGTGCTTTTGAAGTCACACAACATGACTTAAAAAGAAGCTAAATTCCATAATTCTATATATATGATATTCAATTCATCCTACAATTAATTACCTCACTCTCAGTCGCTGCATGTCCAGCAGAGCTCACTCTCACTCTCAGTTGTGTCATTTTTAATGCATTTTAGGCTCCACCCATATGAAGCTTAAACCCAAAGGAGAGCAACTGGCTTAAGGAGGATTCAACAATGGCATTATAATCCATTACTTAAAAACAAAGGCAACATCATTGTTGTTGTTATTATCCTTAGGCTTATCCAAATTTTAGAATAATCCAAGAAATTTTCGGCACAAGACAATCTTTGATACACTTCCTTATTAAACTTCAAATCCTACTAGTCCATTTTCTGAATTAAGGATAACATGTACTCTGCAAGTGCCTACATTTCCATTCTCAAAATGAAATTTTATTCTAAATGATTAAAGAAGTTAGAGGCAACAGCACAAATTTATTATATAATCTTGAACCTACACGTGGTCAGATTTGTAGCAATCATTTACTTCTTCAAAATTGACAATTTGTTGTTTGATAAACATAAATGAAATTGTAATTGCAGTATTGTAGACACGGTTAACAATCTTGGACACCAAAGAATTAACAATATCAGATGTACCATTCTTTGGGATAATCAATGCGAGCAATTCTGGAGATGAGCACAGCCAACATTCGAGCTATCTGCATTAAATGAAAGAAAAAGAGGAAATAAATCTCTGAAGCTTAATGCACGTAAATCACTGGATCATATCATGGAAAGTCTTTTCCATCTAATAAAACTAGAAAACATGATTTACAGAGGCTATCTTTAACCTTTTAAATCTGACATCAACTATGACACACTACAATACATCTGAAATCACACATTGGTAAGGTCATTCTTGATATATGAGAATAAAAACCCTAAAAATTGAATAACACTTTTTTTATTGAACAAAGGAGAATACGAATCTATTTATCATTTGATGAGACCATTTCCAGGTTACTAATAACTAATAAAGTTACCATTTAGGTAGTGAAAGGGAAACACACTAAAAAATTCACAAGATGGGTCCATCAAATGCAAAATGGCTCCCGGAAGTATGAGAGACATAATTTTTCCTAATAAGGCGCCCCCCTTCCCAAACATATACACGCTTTCACAGTCTTACCAACAAAAGGGAAAAATAAAATTAAAAAGAAGAGCAACAGAGTGGTCAGGGAAGCACCTGATCATTCTCCTCTCTCAAGTGCAGCAACAACTTTTGTCGGAGATGTATTTTCTCCTCATTGGTGATTCCCCTGAACAGAGAATGACACATTATTATCCACAGTTTAACAACCAAAAACGCATTGCACTTCTCTTTCATCCATTCCATTCCACTCAAAAAGCAAGAAAACAAAGCTTAAACCAAAAGCAAAACCTATCAAGCAACAAAAAGCTTACGAGGAGTCACGCCGGTGCCTCCAGTAGCGATTAATGCTATTCTTGAAAAACACCGAAGCCATCAACCGCACATCCACCTGAGACACTAAATCCTTGGCAGTAATAACTTCCTACAGTTCCATTCACAAAATGCTCAGAACAACCTCAGATTCCAATCACTTAGACACACAAACTTAAGCAAAACCACGACTGAACCAGAATCGAACAAAAACCACACAAAAAACCCTAACAAGAAAGGAATCCAAGAAAGGTACCATGAGACAAGAGCAGAAACCAGGCCTACTCTCCGATTGAGAGAGCGCGTCTTCGGCAGGCTTCCGGATTGCTTGATCGCTGCTCATAGAATTTGTAAGCAACGAGTACAAGGCTGGAACGTCGGATGCTGAGAGCGCCATTGCTAAGCGAAGCCTATCACCTTCTCTCTCTCTCTCTGATTCGATTTTTCTTTTTCAACTCTCTTGAGATTGTGTAAGCTAAGAAAGTACTGAGTGAAGATTTTTACAGATAGTTCAGATTACGAAGGAGGAAAAGCAAAATGAGCTTGTTGAAGAGAGTGTTGGTGATTGGAGCTGCTACAGAGAGAGAGAGTGAGTGTGTGTGTTTTGTAGGTTGTATTGTATTGTAGAACTGGAAATTGAGAAGGTGGCGCTTGTGATAGGGAAGTAGGAAGTGGTGGTGGTGAAAAGAGGTAGAAGAAAGACACAGGTTTTGGCTACACCGGAGACCTTGTGTCTTTGTCGTTCAAGCTTTCTCCCACCGCAGGGGACAAAGTGGAAGCTTGATTGGGACGATACGGGTCGTCGTCGTTTTGGGGGTTTCGGCAATTTTACAGTTTCATCATTATGTTATGCTAGGTTGCTGGCCAGTACATCAGCGGATAGTTATAACTCATTGTTTATTTTAATTTTGTAATTTATTTCATTTCTTAAATGATTTTATTTCTAAAATTGTCTTTAATGATGTAGGGAACAAAATTAAATTTCAGCATAAAACTAAATTAAATATTGCATGCAAATATACATAATTGTAAACACGTTGCTATAAACTCGTGATTTGCCTGTATTATGATTTCTCCCTTTAAGAAATTGTTAAAAATTAAAATACGGATTGCCCTTCTAAATTTTAATTAACCATATGTTTATCGAGGAAGTTGATCTCTTTTGCTAATGAATTATTTACAAATTTAATATATTAAAATTATTTTTCATTTTTTAGTTTACCAAAATTATTTCACTTACTTTTTAAATTAATATCTCTTAAAGTGGTGGAGACATACATAATTATTTAGTCTTTTGCCACTAACAATTGTAATTTTCTTTAATAATACATTTCAAAGATATATCTATCTTTTTCGTCTCACAAAGATATATCTATTCATTAATAACTTTTTATATAAACTAATGCGTTAATATCCATTTAAGACAAATTTTTAAATTTTTTAAAAATTATAATTTTTTTAATAAGTCACATTTTTTAAAAATATATCTATTCACTAATAACTTTTTAATTATTTAATTTTTTTTAATTATTGTAACTTTTTTTTAATAAATCACATTCTTAAAAGATATATTTATTCACTAATAACTTTATATATGTATATATATATAAATCTCATCATTTAGTTTATTTATTAATAATCCTTTAAAAATATGTTTATTCATGGTATTAATTATAAATATAGTTTCTCCCAATCACATGTTTCCTTCAAGCATCCTCCAAGGATTGGTTTGCCCCTAAAAAAATCAAAGGTTAGTTAGTGAAACCATAGTTATATTCTTCAATTTTTGTAAATTAATTCAACCCACAAAAAATAAGAAGGACACGATGAAAAAGAAAAATAAAAAGATCAGAGGAAATGTCTAAAAAGAAAAAGAAGTTAAAGAAGAGGAATCATTAGAAGGAAGGAAAAAAAAAAAAAAAGAATCTTACTAATTTTTGAATTTCATTCCTTTCCTTCTTAATAATTTATGAATTTTCTTTATTTTCTTTCTCTCTATTTGTGCCATCCTTGTTTTATAAAAATCAAAGTTGATATTTATTATAGATATTTAATTATTTTGTAGCAAGCATATATACATATATATATATATATAATGTAATTTTTCATTCTACAAAAATAAGGAAGAATATAACAAGTGTCTTTCCAAGTATTCTTTAATTTCTTTTTTACAATATTCTAATGTTTCTTTATTCATTTGCACTGGCCGGGTTTTAGTAGGTATTTTAGTTTCATTAAAATCTTTTTCATACGGTAATTCAACAGTATAATTTTTTTTTTCCAAAAAGCATTAGGTACTTCAGCGCATACTTCTTTTATAAAACTTTCTTCAATTTGTTGGAATTTTTTAATTATATTAGGTTGTTTTAATTGGTCTTCAATTCTTTTATATTTTATTTCTTGTTTTAAGAAATTTATTTGATCTTATTTTATTTTTAATAAGAATTGGTCTTCACTTAAATCATGAATATCATTTATTTGTTTTAATTTTATGGGAGAGATGAATTCAAACAAATTATCTTTAGTTTTTATCCCTAAGTCTGAGACTTCAAAAGAATAAATTTGAGTTAGGAAGGGAGTTCCTAAAATCATATATTCTATTATATTCTTTGTTAGGATGAATGAATTATTATAACATTTTTCATTATTACATATTTTAGCAGTTGATAATTTATATTTTACCTTTAAATCTGAATTATCTGCAGTGAATAATTTATGAGTTGTTTTTTCGTAATATTGGGTAGGTATTTAACATTCTCTTATACAATTTAAATCTGCTCCAGAATCTATTAAAGTTTTGAAAGATTTATGAAAACTTTTCTCTATTTTTAAATAAACATTTACATGCCATTTTTGTTGAAAATTTATTTTCATTATTTCATCTTTTTCAGGTGCAAGTTCTGTTTTAGAAGTTCTTTTAAGTTGTTCTTCCGTTATTTGAAGTTGAATATCTTGTCTTATCTCAGTTTCTTTTATTTTATTAATTTCTTCTTTTATTTCTTTTATTTCTATTTTTAATTGATTTATTTCTTTATATAAATCTGTTGTAGTTATTTTTCTTTCTTGATTTCTTGCCTTTTTTAGTATTTCATTAAAATCATAACCTTTAAATTCTTTTTCTTCTATAGAATTTTGAGAATTTTCTTCTAATATTAAATTTTTAATTTTTTCTAAATATTCATATTTTTTATCAGGATTTTCTATATTATCTATTAATTCTAATGCTAATTCAGATCTTATCATATTTAATTTATAATTACATTCACAATTTTTAGATTCACAACAGTTATCTTCTTCATCTGATGAAGAAAACTCTTGTTGTTGATAAATTCTTTCTTCTTCTGATATTACATCACTTTCTTCTGTATCAGTTAATAAAATTTTTTTTATCTTATTTCTTAAGTTTTCATCTTCAATTAACTCATTTATCTTTTGTTTTACTCTACAGTCTTTTTTCATATGACCATATTTTTCACACTTATAACATACTAAAATAGATTTTTGTGTTTTATATTCAGATCTTTCTTTAGGAATTTTTTCTTTAGGTGAATAAGGTTTTTTATTATGTTTTGGTTTATTACTATATTTCTTATACTTTTTAATAGTTTTTCTTTTTAATACAGAGGGGGGTTTTGGTCTATCATAACCATATTGAGCACAAAAATTACCTAATTCTTTTATTCCTTTAGCTTGATTTTTCTTAATTCTGTTTTCTAGTCTTTGATCATTACATATTTCTAATCCTGTATTTTTTATGACTGAAGTAATTCTTCCATAATTTATTTCTCTAATGGGGATATTAGGATATTCTTTTAATAAGTTTTCTCTTACTTTATTAGCAAAGGTTAGTATCTCCTATGAAATTTTGAATTATAGCTAATATTAACGTTTCTACTATTATAGGTATTGATCGATCTCCTTCATTTTTTACTCTAGTTAATATGAACATTTTTTTGTCTTGAGTTAAGTAATTATCCCACCAACTTTTTAGTATTCCTGTAAATCCTGCAATTATTAGCTTAGCAGTTTGTTCTTCAGAATGTTTAGTTCTAAAGGCACTAGCTGCCATAGTTATTTCATTTGTTTTTCTTAAGATTTGAAGGGGTGTCATTCCATCTATGTTCCATTCAGAAATTCCTTCTCCTGAGTAATTAGAGGGATTATCCAATTCCCATTCTTCGAACTGAATGTCCGGAAGAGTAGGTCTAGGATAATAATTTCTACTTGTAGGTAATTCTTTTTTATATTCACGAGGATATCTTGCTCCATGCATTTTAGTTATTTCATCTTTAGTTTGTTCTTCTTTATATTCCTCAGAAGATTCACTTTTATTTAAGGTATTAACTTTATATAAGTTTAATTGATCTAGTTTTTTATATATTTCTTCTAGAGTTCTGTTGGTCTCTTTTCCTAATTTAATATCTTTTAGTTCTTTTTCGGTGAACTTAAAGGGTTTAAATATAGATTTTTCTAAATTAGAACTAGAAGCTATATCAGTTTTAATTTGTCCTTGAGGATTTATTACTTCTCTAGCAATTTAATGGACTAATAAATTAGTATAATTTAATTGATGTTGAATATTTTTTATATCTTTTAGGGTAGGAGGTCCTGACGAATTTCTATTTTCAGAGATCATCTTAAAAGGTGATGCTATTACTTCAACATTTTGATTATTAGGAAATTTTACTTCTTCTTGAGGAGGCAATTTACTAATTATTTCTCCTTTTTCAGTTTTCCATATTTTTTCTGCAGAGGTTAAAACATTAATATTTAAAGTTTTTAATTTATTCTGTTCAAACCATTCAAAATAAGGGATATTTTCTTCAAACATTTTTAAAGCTTTATAATATTCTTCTCTAAAGGTTTTTAATTCTTCTTGAGAAAAGGTCTTAAAAAATCATTCTCTTTTTTCTTTATTTTCTTCTTTTAAGAATTCTTTTCTAAGTAATTCTTTATTTATTTCAAAGGCTTTTATCATTTGAAGCTGACTAAAGTCAGTTCTAGTTGGTGAATTATGAGTTTGGACAGTTTCAAAGTTTTTTGATTGAGGTTGAAAATTAGAGGTAATTTCATAATTAGGGATAGGAATTGTAGGGTCTGAGGTTATTCCTTTTAAAAATAATCCTTTTGGAGATACAAAAGAGGATGTATTTACAGATTTTTTATATGATTCTACGTAAGATTTATTTTTACTAGGTATTCTTAAAGAATTAGTTCTTCTTAAGGGTGAAAAGGCTACTTCAACTGTTCCTGATTTATATTCTATTATTTCATCTAGTATTGCTGGAGTTGGTTTTTCGGGAGTTAACATGTCTTCTAACTTCCATTTTAATCCACTAGTTATTTCACTATGTTTTAAAGTCTTAGGAACGGAGGCATTTACTTTTTCTGGATTTACTAACAACAACGTTGTTTCATCTTTAGGAAACATTAACAAGGCTTTAGGGGCTAATTGAGTTTTCATCACTTTATAATAGATTCTATAAATTATGGTTATGGGTATTGAATTAGGATTCCATTCTTCATCTAACATTTTTACATCTAATAAGATATTATGATTAGTATTATGAAAGCTATTTAAGGCAATTGAGTAATTAGGGTAATTATTTATGTAAATGGGACCATTATGTAAATTAGTTTCAAATAATGCTAAGGTTTGATTTTGAAGATTTATGGGTCTATTATCTCTTAAGGTAACAAATATTGGAGAATCTATTCCTTGCCTAAACAAAGGTTTTATGGCAATTTGAATTGATCTTATGTGGAGATATTTATATTTTTTAATATGTTCGGTAATTAAAGATTTAGAAATTAAAGACATTGTTTCAGGAGTTTTAGAGATATTTATTTCATTTTCTATAGTTTTAATTATATATTCTCCTGAGAATAAGTCTTTTATTGAAGTTTTATACATAGAGGTTATTTCTAACTTAAGTAACGTCCATTTATTTAATTGATCTTCTATTTATGGAATTCTAAGTTCATGGTAAATTATGCTATTATTTATTTGATTTGACTTTTCGTCTAACTCTTCTATCTTATCTTTTCCTTTATTAGACAATATTTTTATGATTTTCGACATCAAGACTAGCTTAAGCAATTACTCTAGACCGGGACCACCAGGCTCACCAACGATTTTACTGCCCTACCCTCGGGACTTACTACCGGGACCACCCTTGCCGGCTGACCAACGCTCAGAGTAACACCTCACTCCTCGACTAACATTCCTAAACCTAATTATCCAAAACAGGTAGCAAGACAGTCTTCGACTGCAGCTACTATTCCTCCTAAAGAGTTTCATATAAAAGAATATTGTCAGAAAATAATTACCCTTGAACCAGAAATGAATGATTTCAAACCCTTTGAAATACTTTCTAAATTTTCTCCCAAAGGATGGGGATGGATCCCAAAGAAAAATAAAAAGATGAGAGGAAATGTCTAAAAAGAAAAAGAAGTTAAAGAAGCGAAATCATTAGAAGAAAGGAAAAAAAAAAAGAATCTTATTAATTTTTGAATTTCATTCCTTTCCTTCTTAATAATTTATGAATTTTCTTTATCTTCTTTCTCTCTATTTGTGCTATCCTTGTTTTATAAAAATCAATGTTGATATTTATTATAGATATTTAATTATTTTGTAGCAAGCATATATACATATATATATAATGTAATTTTTCATTCTGCAAAAATAAGGAAGAATATAACAAGTGTCTTTCCAATACTAAAAACTTATTTTAGTCTCTTATATATGAAATTTTTATTTAATTTAATCCCTAATATATTAAATTATTATTCATTTAGTTTCTCTACTTCTAATTATCTAAATAATTAATAAAACTAATGATATATGGTCATTAAATGTTAAATTTTTATTATTAAAAGAAAATATTAATGCCATAGAAAGTTAGTAGAGAATTAGATTTTAGTATAAATTCCAACAATTTAAGGCTCTAAATGAAAATAACAAAGTAAAAATCCATTTTTGATCCTCCTGTGGAACAAGTTATTATTGTAAAAATTAATAAATAGTAGAATACCACATAAAGAAAGTGTATCCACTGACAAAGTTCAATTTATTTATGGTCTTTGAAGTGTCCAATAAGATGAAAATCTCATATACGAATCTATAATAATAATGAAAAAAATAATATTATTATCAATTAAAATTATGTAATAATTTAAATACTATTGATATAGTTAACTCATATTAAAATATAATTTAAGTGATAATCGAATAATAGTTACTTTTAAAAATTTTAGACTTATTATTTAATATAATTAATATATTATTAATATAATTATTAAGAGTATTAATAATAAATAATATATATATATATATAACAATATCTCAAAAATGAAGTTTTCTTATGCTATCTTCGTCTCTTCTCTTAAATTGTTACATGGAGAGTCTTACATTATACAAGATTGGGCCGAAACATAACCATATATTATCTCTTTGCAACATCCTCGTCCATTATTATCAATCTTCTTGCGACAGAATGACTAGATTAATAATAATTTAATATGTGAGAGATTAAATTAAAAATAAAAATTTATAAATGACTAAATCAAAAAAGTCCTCAAGAACCAAAATGAAATTTTAGTAACAAAAAAGGATTGTCTTTTGAAATCTCAATTGGGGCGTCAAATTCTAATTCTCAACTCTAATTTTTACTCAGAAAAAAATCTAAAACTCATTATACTGTCAAAAAATTTTAAAAGTTTAAATAAAATGTTCTTTACTTTATTTTAGATTTTTTAGTTAAAATTGAAAATATTTCACTCATTTTATTAACTTTTTGGGGTTAAGATGTTACACCTATTTATAAAACTGGAAAATACTCTATTGCCTTTTAATAAAATACAAGTTAAAAGTATGTTATTAGAAACTTGTAATCTTTAGACAATTCAAACATATTAATAAAAAATGTCAAAAAAGTCATAAAGATTAAAGAATCCTTTTCGCCAAGACAAGGAAAAAAATGTTATAAAGAGAAGTTCCGAACTATTTTTTTATAATTTTTAATTTTTTCACATTAAATATTTTATATCATATAAAATATAATTTTAGATAAAAATAACTATTCATTAAAATATCTTAAAATTATTATAATATAGATTTTTTTAAAAAAGAAATCCTCTATTAAACAAAATCCTATATCGGGCTTGATCATGGGCCACATCAGATATAACTCGTTGGAACGACGCAACGAAGATATGACTTTCTCTTGGGCTTATGTTCAAGTATAGACTATATATGTCACAATTAATTAGTTTAATTGACAAGTCACAATTACTATTACATAAATTATAGACAAAATTATTATTTTGGTGTCTACAAAATGTTTTTATATATTAATTTAATTTTTAAAATATGATATTTACAGAACTCTTTATATGGCATTAACGATGTCTGAGTTTGTAGTTAAATGGTATCAACTTATATTATGCTTTAACAGTGCCATTGAAACTTTAAAATGCAAGAAGGTGATGATTTGTTATAGGTAAGCTACATGCGAAGACAGAACACAGAACGAGATATTTAAATCATAAGGTAAAATAACTGCATTTTATTAGAGCTACATAACTTCAATGAGTTCGCCTTTAACGTCATTCCAAGCTTCATTAATGAAAGTATTAATAAAAATCAAATTCTAATATGATAATTTTTAGAAAAAAGAAATACAAAAAAATATGATACAATTTTTAAGAATTATATATAAAAAATAAAATATTGATTGAAAAATCATGCAAGCTAAAGTGCTAAACCTTCATCTTTTGTATCTAATTTTAGTCACTAATTCATCACTAAATATATTGAATCAGTGGTTATCAAAAATTGTTATTAAAATATTAAATTGAATGACGAACTTAAACTATCTTTGCCCATAATTATTGGAGGTAGAAGATGGATTTCAAAGTGATTGGGATTGGGAAGGAAGAGACACACTATTAGCAGTCAAGAGTTGTTGCACCATTATTCTGACGTTTTGTAATTCTTTTTACATCTCCTTCTCTTGTCTTTATTTTTCAATCTCGTGACGCGTTTTTTTCACTTGTTTCAAGTTATCTTGATTAATTATTGATGTCTGAGTAGAACTTTGTGAAATAGATAAAGGAACATGACCACCAACAACAAAGCCTCTGATATAAGACTATAAATTTGTTCCTTTATTGGATCATCAATTTTAGTTCAAACATATATCTCCTCTCGTGAAATTGTAAAGAGAAAGGAAAAGAAAATAAAAATACATGAAAAAAAAAAATCCTGACCTCACTAGACAGCCTAGTCTAATTCTTTGACCGGTGCCTAACAATATCAATGTCTATTTCAGGCCCTACACTGATGAAGTCATCGAAACATTTTGTGGCAAAAAGTTCAATATTATATATGATCCACAAGAACTCATGGGTATTTACTTTGTTAAATAAAACTCATTTTTTGTCACGAAGTTTTTTTCTATAAGTATAACATTTTAAATTTAAATACTTTTTAGTCAATTTTTTTATGTATATATTAAATAGTTTATTTACAATTTCAAATTTGCACATTTAAATTTCTCTCCGAATATAGAATTGCACTTTCCGTATTCTCGGCGAGTTCAGTGCTGCAATATGTTGGCTTTGTCTACACAAATATT
The DNA here is from genome assembly GCA_031216115.1 of Senna siamea. Classification (NCBI taxonomy): domain Eukaryota; kingdom Viridiplantae; phylum Streptophyta; class Magnoliopsida; order Fabales; family Fabaceae; genus Senna; species Senna siamea. The sequence goes on from CM062357.1 coordinate 21,795,247, forward strand.
TTAAATAAATTTAAAATGATATATGTTGGATTCGTATATAAATATTAAAAGCAATGATTTGACAGTGTGCATTAATTTTGGTTTGGTTAGGAGACCACTAGTATCCAGATCGAGAAACCTATTAATTTAGTTTTAGTTAACGAAATTGTATTTCACAAAAAAAAAAACCGAAAACCTTATAACAGGAGTATATTTTTTTCAGCAAAACTTTTTATATATATTAAACTCAGTTTTATTTAGAAAATATAAAGTATCTATTGCTTTTAATATGTGTTCATACAGAAGTATATTTTTAAAAACATATTTGATCATACAGGGAGAGGGAAATGCTTTGTCGGCCGATATACGTCACTATTAGACATTTCTTGTTCTTTTTCAACTTTAAATTAATATATTATATATAAATGAAGTTATAAATTGTAATTAAAATATATTGACTATAATAAAAAATAGAGGAAAACTTTATTTTAATTATGAGTTCAATTTGATTTTTTTTATCATTTTTATTAATTTAATTTCTTAAAAGTAAAAATATTTTTAATATTACCTTTATACTTAAATTTTATCTATTTTTTAAAATCTAGTTAACAAAATGCTAACTTAGAATTTTTTTTTTGTTGATATATAAATAATAAGGAGTAAATATTAATCCACATAAAATTAAATAGTCGAGTTAGTCAAAATTTATTAGTTATCCAAATCAAACCCTAATTAGTCAAAACTCTTGCTTCCCCTCTCTGATAATTTTATAATTAGGATTTGATTTGGATAATTAATAAATTTTGACTAATTGTATATGTAAACTATTTAATGAGTAATATTTGCCACCTATGATTTCTATATCAACAAAAAAAGCAAAAAAAAAAAAATCAAGTCAACGTTCTACTAACTATATGTTAAAAGATAAGTGAAATTAAAATATAAAGATAATATTAAAGGTGTTATTATTTTTTAAAAATTAAATTAATGAAAAAAATTGTAAAAGATCAAAATTAAAATTATTTAAATTAAAATAAAATTTTCTTATAAAAAATACATACACGTCGTACAAAATTTTTTTATATCTAAACATTTAATATGTTAAAAAAATTAAAATATTTTTATTTTTAAAATTTTATATATGTATGCATAATTATCATGTATTAAAAATTTTGATATTTAATATCATGCATTAATATTTTTTAAAATTTTCATTTAATGATAGAAAATAAATATATATTTGTGATTTTTTATAAGTATTCTTTTATTAAAAATATTTTTTTAAAACATTATCAAAAATTAAATGTGAGTACCTATTAAATAATAGAATAAAAAATAATAATTATATATATTAAAATAAATTTTGAGTATATTATATTAATTATATATTTAATTTAAATTTTTATATTTAAATTTTAAATATAATTATATTTTCAATAATTTAATATTTAAATATCAAATATTAATAAATGTACATTTTAAATGTTTAAAATATGTTCAAATATGTTCCTAAAAAAACCAAAATTATCGAATATTGTCAAATTATTGCTTTTAATATTTATATACGAATCTAACTTATACAATTTTAAATCTATTTAAAATATTTATGTAGGAAAAACCAACATATTGCGGCATGGAACTCGCCGAGAATACAGAAAATATAATTCTATATTTGGAAAAAAATTTAAATGTCAAAATTTTAAATCGTCAATATTATATATATATATATATATATATATATATATAAAGTTGACTAAAAATTATTTAAATTTAAAATTTTATCATCAGAAAAACTTCATGAGATAACATGAGTTTAATTTAACAAGTTTTAAAATATCAGGAATACTGAAAACAATACAATTATAATTCTTGATTTAGTTGGAAAAAAAAAATTTTAATGTACATTTTCATGACTTAACGTGACATTATCCGCAAGTCATCGTCTTATAGAAAAAATAGCATATTTTCAAATTATTTAATAAAAATTTGATATATATAAAAAAATAGTTATAACTATTATGGTTAACATCATTTAAAGAGTGAGAAAGTTATAAATATTATATATATATATATATATAATTTCTTTTGTATATATAAAAATAGTTATAACTATTATGATTAACATTTTTAAAGATTGAGAAAATTATGAATATATATATATATATTATAATTATATTGTTTTCAGTATTCCTGATATTTTAAAACTTGTTAAATAAAACTCATGTTATTTCATGAAGTTTTTCCAATAAATTTAAATAGTTTTTAGTCAATTTAATTCTTTTAATCTTGTATAATTATATTGAGACTACCGTAAAACATGATTGTAATAAATTTATTAGTTTTGTTACTATAATCATACTTTAAATTTTATAAAAAATAAAAATTTTTCTATAAATATGATTAATCATATGTATAATTATAATAATAAATAAAATAAAAAAAATAAAATATTAATTTATATTTTGTAATTTAATATATTGTTATTAAGATTAATGATAGACACAAATTCATAACTTTATCACTATTTAAATAATCTTAACCATACATTTTGAAATTTAAAAAATCAAAATTATAGGTTTACATGCTCTTGCTAATTTGTAGGGCAAGTTATAATTTTGGGTTAAAATAAAGTTATAAAAAAAAATTATTTTTACCAAAAATTATATTTGAACATGTTAATAATATAATTTTGGATTTTAAATAAAAGTGATGATCTAAAAAATCAGAGTCCATAATGAACTCTAGTTATGACAAAATAAATTATTTCATATAAAATAATTTTATTATTTTAATTATATTTTTATGTGATTTTTTACAATATCATTGTGCATAATAATTGCCTTTTGCTTTTTAAAATAAACATGCAAAATAGGGATAAATTTGTAGTAGTATTAAAAAATTTAAGACCATAGCTATTTATATTTTGTAATATTTTAAAAGAGAAAAATTAAGACAGAAACAGGGCCAAAAAAGGAGTGCTTATGCTTCATAGAGGTGATTGTGCATAAGGATGATACCAGCAAAGAGCCCCTTGAATGAGCGTCTAGGGTGTCTGCTGCTAATAGCCGTCCTCCTAACCCTCAGTAGTCAGTGGAAATCAACCACTGTTGCATTACTAGAATGCTATTTATTACTTAACTATTTCAATTCTAAAAAAAGGGTCTGAATTTGCAGTTAAAAATCGTGTATTTTTTATAATGAAAGAAAATTGAAAAAAAACTTTGGATCTTAATATATTTAGAATAAATTTTTATTAATGTAAATAATTACAGAGCATCCAAAATTCAAAAAGAGAAGAAAAAGAATGTGGTAAACGATTGGACGCCTTTCGCTATCCCACATTTGAATTTTAGATTGAGACAAGCCCAAACATCAAGTCAAAAGGTATCCGTCGGCTTTGGGTATCTAGTGGTGCTTGTCACGTGACTTCATCTAGAATCTGCGTAAAAAAAAGGGGGGTGACATGTACAACATGCAAAACGACTGCGCAGCCGCAAAAAATAATGGAGTAAATAATGTCTTTTGTTTTTATTTTTTATTTTCATTTCTTAAAATCAATTTCTAATTTTCAGTTTTTAAAATTTTTAAAACATGTTTATTATGTTAAAGTTAAAATTTTTTATATTTTTTTAAGTCAAATAATTTAAACAAGTTAATATTTTATTGATTTTTAATTTTAATTATTATTAAATGATAATATTTATATGATTAAATAGTTTAATTTAAAAAATATAAAAAAACAACATTAGTCATTATTTAAAAACATTGAAAACACTTTTTATTTTTAATTTATTTTTTAAAAATATTTTTTATTAAATTTTACCAAACACATTTTTAATTGTATTTTATTTTAGTAAAAATGAAAACAGAAAGTAACAAAAACAAACACACCCTTATGAATAATTACAAAAAAAAGAAAAAATCTTGACTAAAATATCTTTAGAGTCTATAAGAATGAGAAAGAAAAAGAAAAGACAAACTCTTCTCTTGTTTTGAATTCTTTTCAAATTTAATAATTTAAAATGATTAAAATTAATAAATAATAAAAATAAAAATTATCACAAAAATACAAAATTTTTTAATTTTCTATAAAATTTAGAAATTCAAATAAAAGGAAGATTTTAATTTTTTTATTTTATTTTATTCTCTTCAATCTACATACACTATTAACAACATTTTAAAAATTTTTTAAGAAATATAATTCGTTAAAAAATATATTTTAAATTTATGATTTTATTATTTTTTATTTTGAGTTAAAAAAAATAAAATTATTTTATTTAAAATCTTAAAAAAATAAATTTTTATATTAGTTAAAATATATAAATAATATATATAAAATAATATTTTAATTAAAATAAATAAATTATAAATATTTTTATCTTAAAAAATATAATTTTATGATGTCTCATCGAAAAAAAAGTGATAACATTGGCGTTGGAAGAATAGGACGATCCAACAGAAGCATCCTCGTAGTCATGACCGGGTATGAATTGCAGTCAAAAATTAATGCATTTATTTATAATAGAAGAAGAGATATAAAAATAAAAATAAAAATAAAATTTAAATTTTATTTTATTTATAATAAATTTTAATTAATATAAATTTTTATTTTTATATTTTTTATAATATAAAAAATTTATAAATTTTAAATTACATAAGATCCAAAACCCTACGGTGACTTAATTGACATCAACAACCGAAGCTTCTTTTGTCCCTAATCAGCGAGTCCATTAAAATTCAAGTAATGGCATAATCTGTGGGAATTTCTGGTTCTAAGTTCTGTGAATCTGTGACCAACTCCACCGCCTTTCAATTTTGTGTGGTTTGTTTGGGAAAAAAAGTTTGGTGCAAGTTTTTATATTTTTTTATCAAAATTTTTAATTAAAAATTTATATATGTATAATTTATATAATTTATTTATTTATTTTATAATTAATTCTTTTTAAAAATATTTCACGTACTTTATTTTAAGTCTCATTAAGAAATGAATAGGTGGCACAATATGATGGCAGGCGTACGGTCCTTCTTAGAATGACACCACATGGAAGTCACTACGTGTTGTGTGGGATCCTCAAGTGCTCAACTTTGATTAAAATTTCAAATATCAATTTCTGGGGGCTTCGTTGCTTGCTTAAACTTCATCACCACAAAACCAATGGATCATTTCTTTCAAACACTAAACTTTACCGCAGTTTTTTATATTTATAAAAAGTATTTATTTATTATATTGTAATTATAAAATGTGATTCTAATGTTGAATTTAATAAAAAAGATTACTTTTTTTGTGGTAACACTATTGTAGGAGATTTTAATTTGGTCACTTATTATTTTTTAATTTTAATTCTCTTTATTATCATTATTAATTATTACAATTTATTCTCCTGTATAACTAACTATTGTTAATCATATATGAAATCTAAGTGAAATTATTTTCTTATCAGTGATATATATAAATGGTATATTTGAATATGAAAAGAAATTACATTTAATGAAAAAAAATTATTGAATCTTGCCTAACAAAAATATAAACCTCATAATTTTTTTCCTTTAAAATTGTTTAGAAGCCTCGCTCTTGGTTTTAGCTAGCCATGCATTATACTCTTGTTTTTATGGGCCCTTGTTAAATAATTTCTTGCATTGTTAATTTGTTATATCTAACATATGATTAGTAAATAATAAGGCTAAAATACAAGAAACTTTCATGAATTTTTGTTGTGTTGTGGATAACCTTCTTGAATTTTAAGACTTCACAAAAAATCTCTGAATTTTTCAAAGCTTGTAAATAATATTATTTGTTAAATTTTTTGTCTATTTTTTGATGATTAACGGCCTCATCAGCACCATTAACTCCAATCAACAAAATTATTGATATGGCACCGAAATCACCAGATGGTTGCCGAACAGTCACTAGAAAGTCGTCGGATGGTTGCCAAAAAATTGTCAGACGGTCACCAAAAAGTCACCGAATGATTGCCAGAAACTTGTCAGATGATTATCGTAAAGTCATTAGACGATCGCCGGTAGGTTCATTGTCAAGTGTTAAACCATAGGGGAATTATCTGTAAAATGAACCACAGGGGGTTCTGTGCATTTTGGTAAGTAAAAGGCTAAATTATAAAATCTTATAATTTATCTCTTTGATTTGGATAATTGATAAACTTGACCAAAAATATGTTAAAATTTTAATTTTGTAAAAAAAAATATGTTAAAATTTTAATTTGTTCAAAATATCCTCTTAAATTTTTAATATTACGCTAAATACTCTTCAAATTTGCTAATGTGAATAAGTGTTTAAATAAAATTATTAATAAATGACGTCTATAACAAATTAAAATTTTAAGTAAATATATTTAGGGTTTTGAGTAAATTTTAATTTATGTTATAGACGTCATTTATTAATATAATTTTATTCAAACACTTATTGTACAAACGTCATTTGTTAATAATTTGCCAAAAAGTCGTCGAATGGTCACTGAAAAGTTGTCGAATGATTATCAGAAAGTTGTTAGACGGTCATCGAAAAGTCGCCGGATGGTCACCAGTGGATTCCTTGTCAAGTGTTAAACCATAGGGGGATTATCTACAAAATGTCTAAACCATAAGATGGTTCTATGCATTTTGGTAAGTAAAAGGCTAAATTATAAAATCTTACAATTTATCTTTTTAATTTTGATAATTGATAAACTTGACAACAAATATGTTAAAATTTTAATTGTGTAAAAAAAATATGTTAAAATTTTAATTTGTTCAAAATATCCTCTCAAATTTTTAATATTACACTAAATACTCTTCAAATTTGCTAATGTGAATAAGTGTTTAAATAAAATTATTAATAAATAACGTCTATAACAAATTAAAATTTTGAGTAAATCTTTAGGGTTTTGAGTAAATTTTAATTTTTGTTATAGATATCATTTATTAATATAATTTTATTTAAAAAATTATTGTACAGATATCATTTATTAATAATTTGTATTATAAACATCATTTAACATATTTTTTGTCAAGTTTTTAAATTTCAAATAAATTGTATAATTTTGACAATACTTTTTAATAAAAAAAGTTGAAGAAAATATGTTTATAAAATTAAAATTTGAAATATTTTTTATTAATTATCAAAATCAAAGAAATAAATTGTAAGATTTTATAATTTAGTCTTTCACTTACCAAAATGCAAAGAAATTTCCTATAGTTTGAACTTTTTGTAGATAACATTTCCCTGTGATTTAACACTTGACTAGGCACCCTCCAACGACTTTTCGACGATTTCTAGTGGTCGTTCGACAACTTTTGGCGACCATCTGACGACTTTTGCCCAAACGTCCAGCGACGTTTGACGACTTTGATGCTATGTTAGCATTTTTGTCCCAAATGTCATGTCAACAATTTTGCTGACTTAGAGTCAACTGTGTTGACATGACCTTTGACTATTAAATTTTAGATAAAAAATTTAATAAAAAAATATTAATTATTTGATTTTGAAAGTTCAATGAGAATTTCTTATTGACTTTTAAAATATATGAGGCAATTTGCAAAAGGTCTAAAATTTTAAAATTTTTTGTATATTTTAGCCAAATAATAATCAATGGTTACTCTTATTAATTGCCATCTTCAAATTTTATTAGCATAATTAAAATATTTTTGGTTTATTTATTATTATTATTAATCATTCGTTAATTATAATAAGTTCGATATATCTTAGAAGTCAAGATGAGTTCAATGACCATGATTAAAATTGCTTTCGTATATATATACATCGAGCTGACACCATTTATGTATGTTCTCATTTTTTTTTTATATTAATGAAATGAAATTAATATCTAGAATCCACTCTTTATATATTTATGTTGCCCATTATTCTTTAAATCTTGCTACTTTGTTATAATAAAAAAAAATATCAATTACAAAATGTTTTTGGTTCAATTTTTATCAGTATTTTGTTGGTAAATATTCCCCATTTATCATGCATTTTATTTTAAAGATAAAATAATTTATATATATCTTATCAATTTTTTGGTTAGTCTTAAAATATATGATTAACATTTTCTAAAATTATTCCAAAATTAAGGGATGATGAAGCAGTTTTACGTACATCAATTAAGGACTTCAGTCTGTTGCCAAAAAATAAAAAATAAAGTCCAAAATTTGAGAGAGTATTGAAGTACAGAAAAAGAAAAAAAAATATAAATAGATTTTAATTTATTTTTGATAAATCTTTAATTTACTTTCTTTTATTTTTTCTTTATTTCTCTCTCTTTATACTTCATCATTTTGTTAAGATTTGTACCTTAAGACATCCATATCTCTTTCGTTCCCTTAACCATATATACAAGTAAATTAACACCTTCCATATTTTATGAAAGTATAGGCAGAATTTTTGCAACAGAAATATATATATATATATATATATATATATATATATATGCTAAGTCTCTAAAATATATAGAGATATTTTTTTCCCTTTCCACAAAGAATTATAAGTATCTATATGTTGTGTTACTTTATATAAAAAAAAGGAAAAAAATTATGTCAAGAATTAAAAGATTTGAGTTCAAATCTTATTTGTCTACAACCAGACGTGTATTTGGTCAATGAATACAGAAATTTCTGTGATACTAATCAATTATTGCCATATAATGACTCATAAATAATAGAAAAAAAATGAAGAAAATGTAAAGGAAATGCATGAATATTGCAATTATTTTTTTACTTAATGTTATTTGTATTTTTGAGGTAATGTATATATATTCTATGATAGAGTACAACTGTTTCATGAAATACATTTTTTTAAATATTAAAAAAAATTTATATTTCTTAAAATATTATTCATTGACAGAAAATCAAATGTGGTTTTTCCTAATTATCCCAAAAATGAAAACCAGGGGTTTACGCCAGCGGGTTAAATATTCCAACGACGAGAGTCATGAATGCTATGCGACCATAGATTCCATGTATTGTTAGTGGGCATACAAATAAATGCTCTTTTTGACCACCAAATTGACTCTTTTTTACTTTTTGAGCACGTAATTACATGGAAATTGCGCCCAAATTGGTGGCTACTCAATCTACCAATATTCGTTTAAGGTTCAAAGCTATTCATTGAATGTAGTAGTTACAATTCCTTGGACCTAGGAAGTTGGAAAAGGATGCATATATGATGGACGAGACGCACGAGGCTAAATAGTTTCACACAACAAACTAATTTTATTATTGACTTTTATATAATTATACTATAAATTTATATCATAATGCATATCAAGACCCTAATTAATTAGAACTATTAATGAAAGAGAGACTTCTTAATCCCCAATAATATTTATCTTTTTAATTGCTTAAGTACATTATTGGTTTGGTAAATTAGTGGAGAAAAATATTTATATTTAATATTTAATAATATTTTTAACACAGATAAATTATTGATGAAAAAAAAAAAGTACTCTCGGTTTCATCTTTGAGTGGAGGCAATCCAAGTCCTTCACCCAAAACCAAAAGAGAATTAAGCTACAATTAATTTATTTTGACTAATAATTAAATACTTCAAAAATATTTGAATTAAATAATTTTTAATATTTTTAAAATTTTGAAATATTTTAATAAAAATAAATAGTTATCAAAAAATAACATATTTACAAAATATTAGTTTAAAAGCTAATATAATACTTACTTTAATTTTAAAAATAACATAATTTTTTATTTATTCTTAAATTTGACTATAATTAAATGATAGTATTTATATAATTAAATAATTTATTTTTAAAAAATTACAAGAATAACATTGATTATTATTTGAAAATATTGAAACGTTTTTAAATATTTCCTATTTTCAACTTATTTTTAGAGAAAAAATTATTTACTTACTTATCATGCATGCATTATATTAATTTTAGCTTTAATTTGATACATGAGTTAAGTCTATATAGCTAGTGTATTTAAATCCAATCCCTACTTCATGTTATTATTTTTCAAACTATATAGATGTACAAAGAGGCAAAGTACTAATTACTTGAAAATTTCTTTAATTTTTAATTCTGTTAATGGATCTTTACTTTCGATTTTCATTTTGACTGAAATATTAATAAATACTTGGCAAAAATGTATTCTTAGTCTTTAAATTGTATTCAAGTTTCGTTGTAATGAATCTTAAAAATTTATTTTGGTTCAATATATTTTTCAAAGTTAAAAAAATATTGATTATTGTCCTTTATTCTAATATTTTTAATTTTATTAATAAAAATATATAACATAGTATAACATATGATTCTATGAGCTAAATTTAGAAGTTTATATTTAATTTAAACCTAAGCTATACATTTTATTACACACACCATAGAATTTAGAATAAACATAAATTTTCATTTTAATTAAAATTTGATTCAAATCTATAAAACACCTGTATAAGTTATCCTCAATAACAATGATTTATTTAACACCTTAAAATTATATTAAATTAAAATAAACTTCTAAAATTAAAAATTTGAGGGATTTAAAGTCAACTTTTGCCTAAATAGTTTTAAAATATCAGATGACGGTAATAGTTGTAAGTCGTACGGATGTTGGATCATGCATCCCTGTGGAAAAAGTTTGTCCTTCCTTTTTATTTTTTTTTATCTTTCCTTTCTTTTGGTAGAGGAAAAAAAAAGTGGTATTTTTTTTTTTTTAACTGGAAAAAAAATGGGACTTCATTTGCTCTAGAACTACAATTTCCTAGAAGAACTAATGATCCGAAAATATTTTTAGGTTTTTTTACTTTTCAAAATTAGTTTTTATTTTTAAATTTTTAATATTTTAAAAATATCTTTATTATACAAAGTTAAATTTGTGTTCTATTTATTTTTAAGTTAAATAGTTTAAATAATTATATTTTTTATTATTTTTTGAGTTTGATTATAATTAAATAATAATATTTATATGATTAAAGTATAAAAGTATCATGAGTTATTATGTGCAAACGTGCAAATGTCTTATAAACTTTTTTTTTTTTTATTTTTAGTCTATTTTTTTAAAAAATAATTTTTATTAAACTGTTGTAGTTAAAAAATTTTTCAATCATATTTTTTATTTTTAATAAAAATAAAAATAAGAAACACTTAAATTCCTAGAAGTTATAGTTTTAAAGTAAAACTCTTGAATACTGGATCTCAAATTGCATGCCACGGCGGAAGCAAAACTAAATTTTTGTTGCTCTTTTTTCCATAGAAAATTATAAATCATATTGCAGCACGGAACTCGTTAAGAATAAATCAATTCTCTATTTGAAAAGGAAAAAAAAATTCATTTGCTAATAAGCTGATAGTTTATATAATATCAATTAAAATTTGAATTTTGTTTGATATCAAGAGTTTAATACATAATTCCTCTTTTTGCACTTTTTAAAAACAAAACAAGACAGAAGAATAAACCAATCATTCAATCAATTGCATACATATATAACTACTTTTTTCCTATATATTTGTATGTAATTTTTCTGGTTAAGTTCCTTGCTTAACACATATTTCATTCCCTATAAACCCATTTGAAATTTTGAGAAACCAATTTTAGAATGATTCAATTAGTAAAGAAGTTTGAACACAATTTTGGTATATTCTATGTATAAGAATTTCAATTCCTCCTTCAATTTATTAGTAAGTGTTTATTTATTTATTTTTGGGTAAGAATTAAACTATCCTAAATTATATTGGAGTTACAAATATTAAGGTTGAGCCGATGGGTACCAATAACCATTGGCGCTATAACTAATAATTTTAGAACTTATTTTTACTAACATTATATATATATTTATATATATATTTTTATATATATATTTTTATATATACATATATGTATATAATAGAAGGTAAACAAAATATAATTTTGAATTCTTTATATTTATTTTTTACAATAATTCTTTGTAATAAAAAAAAAAGTTCTATAGTTTCTGCAATTAAAATTTGATGGATTTCTTTGTAATAAAAAAATTGATTTTTAATTCATTTAAGATGACTTTCTATTAATATAAAATTTTTATTTTTTTACTATAAAAAATTACTGTAAAAAAATGAAAAATGAAAAATTATGGACTTCATATTCATAAAAATTCAATATAAATGAAATAGGAGTCATTTTTTTATCTCTTTTATTTAAAAAATACACTTTTTTTTTTTTTTTTTAACAAGGCCAACAAAATCACAGCTAGAAATAGTTATATGTTTCCAACAATGTGTACAGGAGAGAGACAAACCAAAAGCATAAGCCACCGTCAACATTTCAAAAAGCTGAATTTCAATTCCAACTCCGATAACAAAACCGAAAACCGCACCTGGTATTGTGGCTATTGTCATTCTATACTTCACACTTCCACTTTCTTCCGTGCCCCACAAAACCTCATATATAAATCCCTCTATTTTCTCTCTTCGAATCATCCCTCACAAACTCAAATCCTTCATACTTCTAACTCATCATCTTTTCTCATTTCTCATCCTGAAAGCCCAAAAATCTTCCATGGACACCAAGATCGGAGCTCTGGATGCGTGTAAGCCGGCATGCAACGACGTTGGTTGCCTACCCAACGGCACCGTTTCAACCATCCAGAACTCTGTTCCCCCTTCAGTGATCACCTCCTGTGAGGCCACGCTGGGTCGCCACTTGGCTCGCCGACTCGTGCAGGTTGGCGTCACTGACGTCTTCTCTGTTCCCGGCGACTTCAACCTCACGCTTCTCGACCATCTCATCGCCGAGCCTCAGCTCAATGTTATTGGCTGCTGCAACGAGCTCAACGCCGGCTACGCCGCCGATGGCTATGCTCGCTCGCGCGGCGTCGGAGCTTGCGTCGTTACTTTCTCCGTGGGTGGGCTCAGTGTTCTCAACGCCATTGCTGGCGCTTATAGTGAGAATTTGCCACTCATTTGCATCGTCGGTGGTCCCAACACCAACGATTATGGTACCAATAGGATCCTCCATCACACTATCGGGTTACCCGATTTCAGCCAGGAGCTTCGGTGCTTCCAGACTGTTACTTGCTACCAGGTTTTTTTTTGTCTGACTTCTCTGTTTGTCTACTCTGTTTGGTAGGCAATTTATTGGCATTAATTTATTTTTCGGTTTTGCTATTTTTTTTTTAAATCAATTTTTTAAGAAATATTTCTTTCAAGGGATTCGTTACTGTGATTGTGATTATAAGAGACGCATTAATTTGATGCCACTTTTGGTTTGTTTTGGTAAATTTGTCTCTCTGTTTTGTAATCTTCATCTACTTGATGTTACAGGCTGTGGTTAATCACCTGGAAGATGCTCATGAACTGATCGATACAGCAATCTCAACTGCTTTAAAAGAAAGCAAGCCTGTTTATATAAGCATTAGCTGTAACTTGCCTGCAATTCCTCACCCCACCTTCAGTCGTGAGCCTGTTCCATTCTCTCTTTCTCCAAAGTAATTATTATCCTCCTTTTGATCTTCTTTAGGCACGAACAAATTAAAGTTTAACATACAGCATTAGAATGTCTATCCTTCTTACATTTAAATAACTGGGGCATGAACAACGGGAACAATTTTTTAAATTTTATGGTGTTGGTGTTGGTTGTTCATAGATTGTTAACGGTGATGTTCTTCCCATTTGATTTTCCTGTGTGGTGTGACAGATTGAGTAATCAGATGGGCTTAGAGGCAGCAGTGGAGGCAACTGCAGAATTCCTAAACAAGGCAGTAAAACCAGTACTAGTAGGAGGTCCTAAACTGAGGGTGGCCAATGCAGGTGATGCCTTTGTTGAACTAGCTGATGCGTGTGGCTATGCACTTGCTGTAATGCCATCGGCAAAAGGACTAGTTCCAGAACACCACCCTCACTTCATTGGAACTTATTGGGGTGCTGTGAGCACTTCTTTCTGTGCTGAGATTGTGGAGTCTGCTGATGCATACTTGTTTGCTGGACCCATTTTCAATGACTATAGCTCTGTTGGGTACTCACTTCTTCTCAAGAAGGAGAAGGCCATCATTCTGCATCCGGATCGGGTTGTGGTTGGAAATGGTCCAACATTTGGGTGTGTGCTGATGAAGGATTTCTTAAGGGCACTTGCAAAGCGTCTCAAGCGCAATAATACTTCTTATGAAAACTACTATAGGATATTTGTACCTGAAGGTCAACCTTTGAAGGCTGAACCTAAAGAACCTTTGAGGGTGAATGTTATGTTCCAACATGTACAGAAGATGTTGTCTAGTGAAACAGCTGTTATTGCTGAGACTGGAGACTCATGGTTTAATTGCCAAAAGCTGAAACTTCCAAAAGGCTGCGGGTAAGCTTGGAAGAGGAGGACTGACTGTTTTAGTTTTGAGCTTTTGCATTTGAATGATGATGATGAATATGTATTGAAATGACTGACAGGTATGAGTTCCAAATGCAATATGGATCAATCGGATGGTCAGTTGGTGCAACTCTTGGCTATGCACAAGCTGTGCCTGAGAAGCGAGTCATCGCTTGCATAGGAGATGGAAGCTTTCAGGTTTGTTTTGTTCCTATTCCATCATATATAGTGAACTATCAAGAAATACTTCAACTTAATCCTGAAATTTCATTAATTTGAAGAATGTCATTGAGATTCAGATACTATGTCTTCAAAACAAGGTCAATGAATAGTTTATTATAATCTCTAACATAAATCCTTAAATTCATGCATGATTGCAATCAAAAGAAACCAGTGTAAACTTAAATCACTTGTGGCAACGCCTGAAACTGATTCTAATGTTTCTTTGTGACTCTCAAAAATGCTTTGCAGGTGACTGGACAAGAGATATCTACAATGCTGCGATGTGGGCAGAAGACCATCATCTTCCTCATAAACAATGGCGGATACACGATTGAAGTCGAAATCCATGATGGGCCATACAATGTGATAAAAAACTGGAACTACACTGGCTTTGTTGATGCAATCCACAATGGTGAAGGCAAATGTTGGACCACCAAGGTTAGTCTCTCAACGTACATAATACATATAAATATTCAATATTCTCCTCAAAATAATTGCTGATTATGAATAATGCTATATAACTAAAATGCAGGTATTCTGTGAAGAGGAGCTGATTGAAGCTATTGAGACAGCAACAGGTCCTAAGAAGGATAGCTTATGCTTCATAGAGGTGATTGCACATAAGGATGATACAAGCAAAGAATTGCTTGAATGGGGTTCTAGGGTCTCTGCTGCTAATAGCCGTCCTCCCAACCCTCAGTAAACTTCAGCCATTGCTGCCTTACTAGACTGCTCTGCTATTTAACTATTTGAATTATAAAGTGATCAAGAAGAGATTTCTTTTGATGTTTATTAAGCACGGAAATTTTCTTTTGTTAAATGTTATGTGAGTCCCTTCCAAATTAGCTATAGTGGTTCATGCTTATATTCATTCCTGTATCCAAAAAAAAAAAAGAAGAAGCTTATATTCATTCCAATTTAGATTTCATTATTTACCTCATCTTTTATTCTTCTTGTCTTGAAAGTACAAATTCAAATGAAAAAAAAAAAAAACTGAAAAGGACAACGTTGAAACAAGTAAACGCATGAGCTTTTAATACATTCAAATGCGATAAAGAAAAATTCACTCAAAACGTATGGACGGTTTTTGTTGCATTAATATAACATTTAAGCTTTTAATATATTTAATTTATAAGTTGTTTTTTTTATGCTACACCAGCATATATCATTATTAGTGTACAAATTTAAAATACACAAAATTAATTTTAACACTTTTTTGAAGTGGTCTCAAACCAGAAGAGTACTTCATGCATGCTACTTAATCATTGATTTAAATTTGAATGATGATATTTTGGATTTGGTGTTTCTTATGAATCTTAATTACACTTTATATATAAAACAAATTTTCTTTATATTAAATAAATGTAATTGATAAATGGGATTATATATAAAGCTTTTTACCCTATTGAAACTGAAAGTAGATTAAAAAAAGGGTTTTAAGTGAACCTTTCAATTAAAACATGTCTTTTTATTAAAGAATGGAGGATAAAGAATGATTTTTAGGCAACATTTTAAAATTATTTAAACTCTTTCTGGCCAACCTGTGCCAGAGTGGTTCATAGTTTTGCTTAAATCCACCGTGACATAGGTTTTTAAAGGTATCTGTGGATGATGTTGCGTGTTTCTTAATTACTCTAAACCAAAATTATTCAAACTCCCACCTCTTTTATGTTAACTTATTAAATGAAAATAATTTAAAGGAAAAAGTTTTTTCAAATAAGAAGAGAAATTATTATTTAATTATTGATTCTTCTTCCTTCTTTTTTCATAAATTAATTTTTTTTATACCACCAAATATATCATAAACAAGAAGAGGGCCAGAAAGAAAACAGTAACAGTGATGGAATAATAAAGAAAGGAGCATAGTTTTTGGAACTGTGAAAAATAGCTTTGTTATCTTAGAGTGTAAATTTTGGTGAAGTGTATAGAAAAATAAAAGAAAAAAGTAAGAGAAAGATGAATTAAAGATTTACTTGTATTTTCTTTCTTTCTGTATTTTATCAAAATTTACACTTTAATGCAGTGAGCAAAACAAAAAATTTCAAATTTCACGGGTTGGGGTTGGAGAGGCATCTGCATTCTGCAAATTAAGGCGGCCATTGCAGCGTTGATCATGGGAGAGGCTCGAATTCCATTATTATGACACTAATGGGAGCACACAGATTCAGACATCACCAGCCAACCAAAGCACTCAAACATCATTTTAACATTAAATACAAAGGCACCAATCCACACCCTCAAGCCTCATCCGTCCACCAACACTCTTCTTGCTTTGCTTCTACCCCTCGTTCTTGCTGCCCCTTCAAGACTTCAACTGCTCCACCTGCCACGGACGGTGAAAACCATCTTTTTTACAAGAATCAATCCTCTCAAATGTGTTTTTTCTAACTCTGATGAGAGTTAACATGTAAAAATATTGTACTTTAATACTTTACAAAAAATATACTTCAAAGCATGTCTTTGTATCAAGAGATTTTTACCAAGTTTTCTCGTACATAATTCTCCTCCACCATTCTTTATCAAGTCTTGCACCAATATTTTTGTGAATATATGCATCATTGCTAAACAGTGACACTACTTTCTACTTAAAAAATTTTCACTTACAAAGTCACAAACAAAGAACAAAATGAAAATTACGAAAAAGTGAAATTAATTTGACTTCATAAATTAAAACATACTCATCAAACTACAAATCATAGTGTTTGTAAAATCAAAGCTAATTGTTAATATTTTTATCTCATTACAAAAATACTAATTTTTTTTACTAATTAATAGGTTTTTTAATTTTTAAATTAATGGTTTAAAAATCAAACTAGATTAATTCTATCCATTCAATTAGTAACCGATCAAACATCTGATCCGATTCATATCAAAAAATGGTTTTATGAATTGAATCAATTTGGACAAATCAAAATTGGTCAATACCACTAAATAGTCCATAACTCCACTCACTTTAACTTTAATACATTTATGTCAATAAATTTATTTATTTATTTAAGTCAACTTAATGATGTTTATTTATGAAGAAATTGCTAAAAAGACTTTAAATATTTTAATAAATAATATTTTATGTTATATACTGAAATTTAGAAAGATAATTAGAATCAATTAGAAAGCTGAGAGCAAATTCTCCATAAAAAAAATCTTTAAAAATATATAAGTATTATATTTTTATTTGAGAGTGTAAGATCAGTAAATATATAAATAATTTTGCGTAAAATTATTTAGGATTTTTAGAAAATGCTTGTTATAATTTTATTGATCAAAATAAAATTGAGGAACTAGACCATACTCATTCGTGGAAAATTAAAAAGTAATTCAAAGTGCAAATCTCTATCAACAGGTAGTGGAGAAGACTAATGCTACGCCGATTTCCACATTACAACTTCTCAGTGAATGACTACTAAGACTTGCACATGTTTAAATTCTCAGTTATTGCTAGAGTAACATATTCTCATTAAAAATTTAAATTTAAAAAGAAATATCCTTGTCCTTAAATTGTGCCTCTCGTTTTCCTATTCCATTCAAAGCTTTTGATAAACTGGTCATTAATTGGCACATACCAAACCTTCAAAAGTTGTAAGAGAGAGACCCGTATTTAGGTTAGGGAAAATAAAACTCTCAATTTAGGAAATTTTTGCAGCAGCTATCTCATTTGGAGATTCGAATATAAAAATTTTTTTACTACAAGGATGGGAATAGAGGACAAAATTTTCTTAAAATAAGTTTAAAAATGAGGATGGGAATCATGCCTCTAGACTTGCTAGGTTATTGTCATCTAAAATTTATATAAATATTTTTTAAATTTAAATTTATTTATTTAAATATTTTATGTATATTTTCTTTTTATTATTTTTTATTTAAAAAATCAAAAAGAAAAAATTAATTTTTTTAAAATAGTAAAATTATTGAAAGTAATCTTTTATGGCTCTTTATTTTATTTGAAAAATTTTAAAATTATAATTACTTTTTTATTATATTGATAGAATTAAATATTTTTTATCAATATATTATATATATACATATATATATTTTATAAAAAACTTATACTATTATTTTAATAAATTATTGTTAATACTTTAAGTTCATATAAAAATTTTGACAATCTCCAAATTTTTGTAAAGAATGGGGATAAGAAAAATTTTTTCTTGACGTGGAGAATGAGGATGGGAATGGGGGTCAAGGAAAGACATGAGGCCTCCCCACCCACACCTTGTCTCATTGCCATCCTTAATTCAGGTTCCTACTTCTTTGATTGCTTTATTTAATTTCTCAAATTTTGCATCTCACTGCATATACTTTTATTATTAATAGGAAAAAAATTTAATTATAATTTTTCTATATTTGTTATCAAAATTTTTAATTAAAAATTAATTAATAAGTATATAGTTTATATAATTTATCTCTTTTATGATTATTTTTTTAGTTTTTTTATACACTTTATTTTGAATGAAGAACTTAATATATAATAAAAATATAAGAAATTGTATATAAGTTTAGTTGTTAGGAATATTCCTATTCCCCTCTGAGGCCATATTGACATTGCCGTATTGGATGAGGGCTAAGACTATGAAGATTTCATCCTTATGGTTAACATATATTAAAGCCATGGAGAAATTGAAAATTGACAAGACATGTAATTCCATTGATTTGAACTTTTTTAGAAATAATGAAAATGGTGAAAAATGAGGCTGTCTAATAATTCATAGAATATGCTCTTATTTATCACATGGGCTCCATGATGCACTCCTTAGTTTTTAACACTTTAAAGTCAATAGTTTTAGTTTTGTTGGCTAGCGAAAATAAAATCTAAGATAGATCTTCACAGTTCAATCAATGAAAGTAAAATCATATTGGGTTGGTGAGTGGTGACATATAGTAGTTGTCTCACTCCTAAGCTAGGGATGTAAGGAAATCATTCAAAGTGCTTGTTACTATTAGCTTACAAGGTGAAAAGGAAACTCAACACATTAGAGTTACACTTTAATGAATAAAAAAGGTAAGTTGAAGTCTATAAAAGGAAGAAATAATATGTTAAGGCCATATTCCTCTTCACATCTCTTGACTCATTGGTTAGAAGAGTGCCTCTCATAACTCCAATGAGAAATCATCAAGTCTTAGGGCTTTTTCTGATATCCTACTTCTTGATAAATTTTTACAACAACATCTTCTTGGTGAATGGTCAATGTATTAGCCATCAGCAATTCTTGTTGCTCCATTTGAAGAACAACCTAAAATTCAATCCTGCAAGATCCAAAAAGCTTGTTCATTGGGATCCAAGTGAGGATTGTTGTCAGTGGAATGGGGTAACATGCAATAAGAGACATGTTATTGCACTTGACCTGAGTGAGGAATTGATCTTTGGAGGATTTGACAATTCAAGCAATCTTTTTAGCCTGCAATCTCTGCAAAGTTTGAACTTAGCTTTCAATGACTTCCATTCTGTGATTCCTACTTGCAAGATCTGAAGGATTTGAATTTGTCAAATGCTGGCTTCGAGGGGCAGGTTCCAATTGAGATTTCTCACCTTAAAAGGTTAGTTACTCTTGACTTGTCTTTTTCATTTTCAACCCGTCATACTCTTAAGCTTGAGAAGCCAAATATATCAATGTTTCCACAAAACCTCACAGAACTCAGAATTGTATTTCGATGGCATAATGATATCAGCTAAGGGAAAGGAGTGGAGCCATGCTTTATCTTCATTGAAAAATCTTCAAGTTCTTAGTATGTCATTTTGCAATCTCTCTGGACCAATTGATTCTTCCCTAGCAAAGCTTCAATCACTCACTGTGATACAACTGAACCAGAGCAACATGTCAAGCCAAGTCCCAGAATCTTTTGCAAATTTCTCCAATTTGACCACCCTGGAACTTAGTAATTATGGTAGAGGTGTCTTTCCAAAAGATAATAAGGATCTTCATAGTTCTTTGCCAAACTTCCATACCATGGATCTATCAAAATCTTGAACCTTAGTCATACAAATTTCTCAGGCCAACTACCTGATTCCATTTTCAATCTTAGGCAGTTGTCTATATTAGATTTATCTAATTGCCAATTCAATGGAGCACTTCCTAGTTCAATGTCAAAACTTACCCAACTTGTTCATCTAGACTTGTCTTCCAATAACTTCACTGGTCCACTTACATCTTTCAATATGTCAAAGAATCTCAAGTTCTTATCCCTTTTCATAATGGTTCAAGAGGTGAAATTACATTAGCTCATTTCCAAGGCCTGAAAAATCTTGTCAGCATTGAATTCCGATACAATTCCTTTCATGGGAATGTCTTCTTATCTTTTTACACTTCCATCTCTGCAAGACCTTGATCTTTCCTATAATCAAATTAATGGTCAATTGAAGAACTTCCCTGAGTCTTCTTCTGTATTAAAGACAATTGGTTTGAATGGACATAATTTAAATGGGCCTATTCCATTATCTGTCTTTCAATTAAGAAGACTTATTATCCTCCAACTTTATTCAAACAAGTTCAATGGGACAATAGAACTTGACATGATTCGAAGGCTCAGAAGCATAGTTACTCTGGACCTTTCACACAACAACTTGTCAGTTAATGCAAGCTTTAAGGATGATCATAACCTGTCATCATTTCCTAAGATGACAAATCTAATGTTGGCTTCTTGCAAGTTGAAGGAAATCCCTGCTTTCTTGAGAAACCAATCCACATCACTATATTTAGACCTTGCAAACAATGGGATTCCAGGAACAATACCAAATTGGATTTCGAGTCTTGATATTTTGATTCACTTTAATCTCTCAAACAACTTTTTGACTGAATTGGAAGGTCGTTTTCAGAATCTGAGCTCTAACTTGTTTGTCCTTGACCTTCATTCCAACCAACTTCAAGGCTCAATTCCATTTTTTCCAAAATATGCACCCTATTTGGATTATTCAAACAATAGGTTCAGCTCTATCCTTCCAGTTGACATTGGTAATCACCTCCCTTCTGCATTTTCCCTTTCTCTTTCAAACAATTTTCTACATGGAAAAATTCATGAATCCTTCTGTAATGCTTCAAGTCTTCGAGTGCTTGATCTTTCACACAATAGCTTCATTAGCAAGATTCCCACATGTTTGATAAAAATGAGCAGCTATATCAAGGTTTTAAGTCTTGGTGGAAACAAAGTTAGTGGGAATATATCTGATATAATAACTCCTTCATGTGCTCTAAGGTTCCTTGATCTTAATGGAAATCTTTTAAGAGGTAAAATTCCAAAATCTTTGGCCAATAGCAAGAAACTATGAGTCTTAAATATTGGAAACAATCTATTATTTGATAGATTTCCATGCTTCCTAAAGAGCATTTCCACCCTTCGAGTTGTTATTTTGAGGTCAAACAAATTCCATGGGTCTGTTAATGCATGTCCAAATTACATTGGAGAATGGTAGATGCTTCAGATCGTTGATGTAGCCTCAAATAATTTTGTGGGTACTTTGCCTGGGGCACTCTTGAAAACTTGGAAGGCAATGATGCCTGATGAAGATGAAGTAGGCCCAGAGTTTGGCCACTTGTTCTTTGATATCTATGATAACTTTGATCCTGTGCATTTTGAGGATACTCTATCAGTTATTAGCAAAGATCTTGGAACAAAGTTGGCTAAGCTCATAACAATTGAGCCTCCCTATGTGATTGACCACTTGTTCCCTGATGTTTATACACCTGATCTTACACGTTATCAAGATTCAGTCACAGTCATCAACAAAGGTCTGCAGATGAGGTTGGTTAAAATTTTAATTATCTTTACTTAATTTCTCATCTAACCATTTGAAGGGCCAATACCAGAAGAGCTAATGAGTTTTAAAGCGCTGTATGTTCTCAACTTATCTTATAATGCTTTCTCTGGTCACATTCCATCGTCATTTGCAAATTTTAAACATCTTGAGTCATTGGACCTCTCAAACAACTTCTTGAGTGGAGAAATTCCCGTTGAGCTTGCAAGTTTATCTTTTCTAGCATTCTTGAATCTCTCCTATAACAGTTTGGTGGGAAAAATCCCAATAGGCACTCAAATTCAGTCATTTGAAGCAACTTCCTTTGAAGGCAATAAAGGCTTATGTGGACCGCCTTTGACCCAAAATTACAACAGTAATGGAGTTCATGGCTTTTCACCACCACCATTTGAAACCCCTAATTCCAATGTTGAGAACTCAATTAATTGGAATTTCATTAGTGCTGAACTGGGATTTATTTTTGGATTTGGGCTTTTTATCATGCCTCTTTTTCTTTGGAAGCTATGGATACTGTGGTATTCCAAACATGTTCACAACCTTCTTTGTTGGGTCTTTACTCAATTGGATTTCGTAATTGAATTCCATGCAGGAAAAATATATAGAAAGACACAGACTTTATCTTTGAGAATTCTACCTTTTGAAATTGTTATAATTTAAAGTAGATATTGTTACTACTAAGAGTTTATTCAGTGGCATTGAAGTCTTTTTCAAAGTTGAAGAATCTAAATTCAAAGCTCACTTTGGAATCTAAATAATCATGCTTATAGTATATTCATTCCAATTTAGAATGACTATTTATAACGTCTTTTATGCCTGCCTCTCTCTCTTCTTGTCTTGCAATTATTTAGAAAACTCTTCATTTATTTCAGGTGCATGATGAAGATGGACAAATTACACTCTAGTATCTATATATTTGGTCTTTAATCTATTTATAATAAGTTTTTATCGGTATAAGTTTTACACTGTTAGAGACCAAATGTATGGTGAGAGTATTATTATAATACTAAAATTTTATCCATTGAAGGTCAAGCTGTGTCGGGTCCAACTTATCAACAATAAATATTATCAAGTTACAGTGACAGTTATGAGCAAAGGTCTAGCTAGAGATAACGTTGGTTAAAATACTATGCATGATCTCTTCACTTGAATTGACTTCTCTTCCAACAATTTTGAAGCTTGATGGACAAATGTACATGGCACGTTGGAGGCATTAAGGAAAGAGTTTTGTTAAGCAATAGAATTACCAGAATGTTGATCTATAAGGTAAAATATATTGTGCATGGAGGAATGATGAGACTACTAATTTTTAAATTAAGACATTTAAAAAATAACTAGACATGCAATTGACTTTAAAAATAAGAAGTCTAATAAGAGGTGTATAGCAAAACAATTAGTTCTTGGGGGTTGAGATCACATATAGGAATGAAAGGGTATCATATATTTGACCTTTTTTTTTTTTTTTTTTTAAAGAGAAGGATACATGTTAGTGAATTTCAATTGCTAAGGACCACTGGAATTGTTAGGAAAATAGTTGAGGGATATGAGAATGAAAAATATTAGATGCTCTAGAATTATTGTAAAAAGCTTATGAATCAAAATCATAGCTCTACAATATAGTTACGTTGTTGAATTTTTTTGTTTCTTAAATATTTTTAGTGACATTAGATAAAAAATTAACTTGTATAATATTTGATAGTTTTAAAGATTGAATTGGATAGTTCAACTCTTCTAGACACTAGAATATCAGAAAGTGTATCTTTCAAAAATTAATTTACTAATATAATCTAAAAATAATATTAGATTCATTTGAATATAAATGAAAATTTAATAAAATAAAAATTTTACTTTCTTTTTCTTTAGGATTTAAGGGTAAATATATAAATAATTTTACGTAAAATTATATATGTAGGATTTTTAAAATTTTCTAGTTCTAATTTTATTGATCAAAATAAAACTGAGGAACTAGACTGATGTAGAATTTTTTACAACGACTCATGGTAATTGGTTGACTGACCGACTCATTCGTGGAAAATTATGAAGTAATTCAAAATGCAAATCTCTATGTATAAAATATATATAGTGGACAAGACTAATGATACAGCCACTTCCACATTACGACTTATCAGTGGATGACTACAAAGACTTGCACACATTTAAGTTTCTGAGTTAAAATTGGTCTTTTATTGGCACTTAACAAACCTTCAAATGTAAAATGTTTAAAATTGATTAAAATGGATTATATATAATATGCACAAGTTTAAAAACGTAAGATTATTAAAGTTAAACTAAAACTTTAATGGAGTATTTAATTAATAAAAGTTATATTTTTTTACACTCAAAATTATTAAATATTTTATCAATTAATTACTTTTTTAACCAATATGTCTATAAAATCAAAGTCAATTTTAAAAATGCAAAGTCAAAGTCAAAGTCAAGGTCAAAAAGTAATAAAAAAGTCAAAGTAAAAGAGAAAAGATGCTTGGACAATAATTAAGGTGGAATTAAATGCAGGCACTTCAATTCAAACACGAGATGCGACTTTGGGGTACCCACTTGTAGAAATGCTAAAAATTGAAAGAGCCTTAAGCAAAGGATAGTGTATAATTATTAATTAATCACATTCACTTATCCAAGTTTATACTTATTAACGTGGACCATAAATTAAAGTAGAGAAAATATACACAAAAATGGTTGTGTAGCTTTTAAAATCTTTAAACTTTTGATTATATATATGACTCTTCTATCTCCTTTTTGAAATCAACATTCGTTTTCACTCATTTGTCATCAACAATGAGAATCACATCAGTTTTATTTCGTTTTTCGTCACTGTTATTATACTGCATGTGTCTTTGTGACCATGTATTTGTGGTATCAGGTTTTTGTCTTGAAGACCAGCAATCTCTACTGCTCCAATTGAAGAACGAACTCAAATTCCACTCTGAAAATTCCTTCAAACTCGTGTCATGGAATCCACTCCTTCCTTGCTGTGAATGGAGGGGTGTAACTTGTGAGGAGGAGGGACATGTTTCTGGTCTTGACTTGAGTGACGAATTCATCTATGGAGGATTGGATAATTCAAGTGCGCTTTTCAGTCTCCAGTATCTCCAGAATTTGAATTTAAGGATGAATAACTTCAATTCTCCAATTCCACCAGCAATTAAGAATTTGAAGAACTTGATTTCTCTGGATTTGTCAGATGCTCAATTTGTGGGACACATACCAATTGAGATTTCTCAACTAACGAGGTTGGTTACTCTTGATTTATCTTCCTTGAGCTTTATTGACACTAGTTTACAGATTACCAATCTACAAAAGCTCTTACAAAACCTCACTGGAATTCGACAATTGCATTTGAATGGCATAAGTATATCATCTCAGGGACAAGAATGGGGCAATGCTTTGTTGGCATTACCTGGTTTAGAAGAATTGAGCATGTCATATTGTGATCTCTCTGGACCTATTGAATCTTCTTTGACAAGACTAGAAAATCTTTCAGTAATTATTCTTGATGGAAACAATTTCTTGTCAACAGTGCCAGAAACATTTGCCAATTTTAAACATCTTACCACATTGAGTCTTTCTTATTCTGGCTTGAGAGGAATATTTCCACAAAAGATCTTTCAGGTAGCAACATTGTCTTTCATTGACTTATCATACAACAACGATCTTCGTGGTTCATTACCAGACTTGCCACCCAATGGATCTCTAGAGACCTTGAAATTGGGTAACACAAATTTCTCAGGAGTATTACCTAATTCTATAAGTAACTTGAAGAACATGTCCTATATGGATCTTTCTCATTGCCTATTTAGTGGAATACTTCCTAGTTTGTTATCAAATCTCACCAAGCTTACATATCTAGATTTGTCATTTAACAGTTTTTCTGGTGCAATACCATCATTTGTTATGTTGAAGAATCTCACCTATGTTAACCTATCACATAACAATTTATCAGGGACAATTTTGTCTAATCACTTTAGAGCTCTTCAAAATCTTGTCTATCTTGACTTGGGTTATAACTTTCTTAGTGGGAGGATTCCTTATTCTCTATTTGCGCTCTCATTGCTAAAGGAGATTCATCTTTCCTATAACCATTTTGATGGTCAAATGGATGAGTTCTCAATCTTGTCCTCCACACTAAATGTTCTTGATTTAAGCAACAATCATTTAGAAGGGCCTATTCCTTTTTCTGTCTTTAACCTTACTGAACTTCTTGTCCTCCAACTTTCTTCAAACATGTTCAATGGCATAATAAAGCTTGATGTGATTAAGAGCCTTCGAAATCTAACAACCTTAGATATTTCATACAACAACTTGTCAATTGATTTAAATGCCATGGATGCTAACCTATCCATTTTTTCCAACTTGGACACTCTACATTTGGCTTCTTGCAAGTTGAAAGAATTCCCTATGTTGGAAAGAAATAGGTTATTAGCAAATCTTGACCTCTCAAAGAATCAAATAGAAGGATTGATACCTAATTGGATTTGGAAACTTGATTATCTTTATCATTTAAATCTTTCTAGCAATTTCTTGAGGGGTTTTGAAGGATCATTGCTGAATCTCACTGCCCAGTTTGATGTTCTTGATCTTCACTCCAACCAACTCCAAGGGCAAATTCCAGTATTCTCCTCTGGATTCATCAACTATTTGGACTACTCAAACAATAACTTCAACTCTCTTATTCCATCTAATATTGATGCTTCTTTGAGTTATACAGACTTTCTCTATTTGTCCAAAAATAAATTTCATGGCATGATTCCTCATTCCTTGTGCAATGCTTCATATGTGGTGCTTGATCTTTCCGATAATAATCTTGAAGGGACAATTCCAGAGTGTTTAATGGATACTGGGTTTCTTCAAGTATTAAGTCTTGGAAACAACATGCTTCATGGAAGTATCCCAGATAAATTTCCAGAACCATGTTTTCTAAGCACTTTAGATATCCATGAAAACAAATTGAGTGGCCTAATGCCTAAATCTCTTTCCAATTGCATGGAATTAGAGTTGTTGGATCTTGGAAATAATCAAATTAATGGTGGCTTTCCATGCTCGTTGAAGAAAATATCAAAACTTCGTGTCATGGTCTTAAGGGCAAACAAATTTCAAGGTCCCATCACATGTCTTGATCATAATGCTACTTGGCCACTTCTTCAAATCATTGATTTGGCTTTTAACAACTTTAGTGGTTTGCTTCCAACTAAAGTCTTCACAAACTTGAAAGCAATGATTCGTGTTGGAGATCATGTTTCATCAGTGTCCGACGAAATTCCATTTTCAGTTAATGGTAGTCAAAGGTATTACCAGAATTCTGTGACAGTTACAAGCAAAGGTCGACAGATGCAGTTTGTCAAAATCCTAACTTTTTTAACTTTAATCGATTTCTCATCCAACAATTTTGAAGGACCAATACCAAGAGAGTTAATGAACTTGAAGGGACTTTATGCTCTCAATTTGTCACATAATGTTCTCTCAGGCAAAATTCCATCATCCTTGGACAATTTGAAACAACTTGAATCTTTGGATTTGTCAAAGAACCATTTTTCTGGAGAGATTCCTACACAGCTTGCAGCTTTGTCTTTCCTTGAATTCTTGAACTTGTCCTTCAATCATTTGGTGGGGAAAATCCCTACAGGGACACAAGTTCAATCATTTGAAGCATCTTCCTTCCTAGGCAATGATGGGCTCTATGGACCTCCATTGACCCAAAGTGTAGATGACAAGAAGCAAGTGTCACCACCAGCTTCTAAAAATCATCATGCAATTGATTTGAAGTTTATCACAGGTATAGAATTCGGAGTGGTTTTTGGGTTAGGAATTATAATTGGCCCCATTTTGTTTTGGAAGCGATGGAGGATTCGATATTGGAAATTTGTGGACAACATTCTTTGTAGCATGTTTCCTCAACTTTATCTTGATTATCAAAGGTATGATGGACAAATGTACATGGTTCTACGTTGGAGGCATTAAGGAAAAGGCTATGCTGAACAACATATCCAAAGTGTTGATCCATAAGGTAAAGCTCTATATACAGGAGTAGATAATAGCAAACTTTGATATATTTGTAGTGCTATGATAACGTTGATTTGTATTTATCACATATTTATTGAGAAAAGTGCATGTCATTTTTTTAAATATAATATAAAATAATAATGATTATATTTTAAAATAATAAATAAAATAATATTAAATTATTTAACTCTTCACTTATCTGTTATAATTTTTTATTATATTATATTTTATATTATATAATTTTTAATTTTGGAAGTTGGGCTTTTATACGGTTAGCTCGAATCGCAGAACGTCTTTATTATCCATCCAAGCTCAATGTGTAAGCTTAATTGTGTTGATCTTATTAGAGTATCGTTGTCAAATGTCAATATACTTAATTTGTATTCATTTTAATGTCTCATAATTGATTATCTATTTTTTTTAATTATTGTAAATTTCAGAAGAGAAAAACCGTGGGACATTTTTTTTTTTGGGGGCAACATAGACCTTGGGACATGTTTGTCAGAAGCATATTCAACTATGGTGAAGCCTAAGCAAGAGAGGAAAATGAAGATGAGATGTAATTTGTTGTGATTGCAAACTTTGAATTTGATATGATTCAATACTTTGGTGTGATGGATTAATGATATTTGCCTTTGAATTTGTACTAGAATTATTAAGTTGTCGTTATTTGTATTTCTACTATTTTATCTCACATACTATATATGCAATATGTTGCGCGCGTCTAGGTGTTATCTAAATTAAAGGTAATGATGTGAATTTTAAAACAAAAAGTCTTGATATAACGTTAAGAATAATAATTAATAATATAATTTTTGCCTTTCTAAAACTAAATTATAAATTCATTAATTAAATGAATATTTATCGTTGAAATGTGTGAGTGCTCTACACTTATGGATAGAATAAGTTGAAGTTTTATTGTTACTAAATATTCATTTAATTTGTGAGTAGTTTTTGGTTAATTTATGTTAATCACCAACTTTATCATGTTTTAAATTAGAATAACATTACTACTTAATTCTTACGAGAGTTTAATTGCGTTCATATCTTAGTTATTGATATTGATTTTTGATAAATATTGATGTAGGCAAAAGTATGAAAGAAAGTATTGAAAAACTTTGATATTATTGCTCACAAAAATGATATAGGCTTTCAGATTTATTATTTTACAGGTTGTGATTTTATAGGTCCTAATATTATTGCCTCAGTATGAATGAATAAAAATAACATAAATCTTTAATTTATATAGTTTTAAATCAGCTTTATTACTTGTTGTTTGTTTAAGTTCTTTATATATTTGTTTGAATTTATTAGATTTAATATTATTCTTATTCATTCAAAGCTCTGATACCAAAATAAATAAGAAAAGATAACTTTATGACTAAAGTTAGTAAAATATTAAAAACAAAGAAAAAAAATTAGCATGTGTAATATTAAAAAAGAAACACCCCATGTAATTAACATTAATAGAAAGAGTATTAAGAATATCAAGATAAATAAAATATTAATAGAATAAAAAACAAATAAATTACCCTTTAAAGATGAAGTAATGGAAATATATATAGCAAGAATATAATTATTAGTAAAAGTATATTTTCAAGAAGAAATAAATTCACTCATAGAATTATTAGTAACAGATGGAAGGATAATAAGTAACATACAAGATAGTATACTAAGAATATTAATAGAAAATTTAATATATCAAAAACTGAAATTCACAATAAACACTAACTTTGCAATATTTAGAGTAGATGAATATATGAATAAGATATTAATAGTTTATCACAAATTAGATAATATAAGATTAATGCTTGGAGCAAGAATTATAAGTATAATAGCTATGATAGGATTAGTATTTACTAATGAACACAATATATATAATAAGAACTAAGAAAGAATAACAATAGATAAATATTTTATGCTTGTATTAAAAGAATACAAATAGGCTCAAATAATATAACAATACTAGAAAAATTAGAACTAAGATTAGATAGAACTAAATTATATACAAATAGACAACTAAAAAGAATAAAAGCAAATAATATAATAGGACAAAGATCATTAAGAATAAATACACCATCAACATCAACACTAAATATTAACATAAATCCACTGAGACATAAAATAGATTATCCTAAAAATAATAGAAATATTTTTAAAATATGTAGATTATCAAGCTCAAGAAACTTAAGATACCAATTAGCAAAAATATCTATATATATATATATATATACCTTTAGAAGTTAATAAAGGACTTATATGGAAACTAATAATAGCTATATTAGAACCTCAAATAGAAAAGAGTACTATTCAATTAGAATGTAGAGAAGATAATATAGAAATAAAAGAAGAAAGAATAAAAAAAATCAAGGATTCTAAGATTTATTAATAAAGACATAATAAATATAAATTTATGGATAGAAGATGAAATAAATATAAATAGTGAAGTAAAATTAATATTTTAAAAATATTTTTTAAAACAAGTAAGACCTTATAGGATTCAGAAAGATATAATATTATTTAACATTAATCAAAAAATAATTATAATAAAAACAATAGATTAAAATGCATTTATATTACATCTTAGTAAAAATAAATTATCAATAGATCAAGAAAATATCATATAATAGTAGACATGGGAGTAAATATATCCATAGAAAAATATAATGTATTACTACCTAAACCATAGAAAAAGAAAAATAAACCACTAAAAATGACTAGTATAGGCCAAAAAATACACATGATAGAATTATATGCAAATAATGTACCAATCCAAATAGGAGAATATGAATTACAAATCCAAACTTTAAACCAATTTAATGAAGCAACTAGTGATATGATATTAGAATTAGATTTCTTAAAAAAAATATATGCCAATACATATGACTAAACCCTAAACCCTAAACCAAATCATATAGAATAGGTGATGAAAAATTTTAGAAAAAGACAAATGAAAAAGAAGTTCAATTCTTACCTAATAATAAACATATAGAAATAAAACAAAAATTAGGAATTATAAAAAAACATAGAAATGCATAAGGATATAGAATAGAGAATTTTAGAAAATTATAATGATAATCCATTATTTTTATTAGGAAAAATAAAAAACCTTTAGCAAAATAAAATTAAAAGATTGTAGTAAAAAAATAAATTGTAAACCATATCTGAGGACATAACAAGATAAAACATAATTTATAATGCATATAAATGAAATGAAAAATATGACTTGATTAGAGAAAGTAACTTAAAGTATTCTTCACCAACAATAATTGTATTTAAACATAAAGAAGAAAAAAGAGAAAAATCAAGATTAGTCATAAACTATAAAAAATTAAATTCATTAGCTATTAGAAATAAGTATCCTATACTAAGAATAAACCTCTTATTTAACCTAGTAAAAGGAAAAACAATATTTAACAAGTTTGATTGTAAATTAGCGGAGGTTCAAAGCACTGAAGTACATCTATTAGGCCTACCACAATCCTGCCGTATGGGATCTATAACACCAACAAGGGCAAAAACTGTCACTTCGATCAATGTCATCATGAGGTAAAGTTTCCTTGGGTGTAATGCCTCATTATGGAGTGGTCTATAGGCTCTGATACCATAACAATGACAACCTGTTTGTAATAACACCAGGATTGGATCTACTGTGGATGACCAACAATAATTCGAGTTATAGAAGAACCTCTATCCTCTTTTATATAGAAGTTCTATTACAGAGTATAACACAGGGGTGCTTATACTTTCTCCCTTTAGATTATTGCAGCATAGCCTTCCTTCGTTTCCTACAAGAGGCATCCCAGTGTTTCAATATCTAATATTATTATAAACAGTATCCCCTTATAGAATCATTGTTTCTTTTAGATTAGGATAATACTATTTCTTAATCTCTACGAAAGTTTAGTTGCAGTTTATACCTTAGTTACTGATCTTAAACTTTGATAAATATTGATGAAGGTAAAAGTATGAAAGAAAGAAAGTATTGAAAAACTTTGATATTATTACTTAAAGAAATGATACAAACCTATGATTTAAAATATTATAATCAATTCATTTTAGATAAGTTATCTTGAAATGTTTACTCTTAGGTATAATCCTCATGAATTATAAATTAATGCTTTCTTACCTAAACTCTTAAGTTCATGTTTGATTTGCCTAAGATTTTACAGAAGATCCCACCAGAAAATAAATTTATTCTGTAGCATATATAGCTGAAGTTATTATACAAACTCCCTAGTTAGCTACAACTAAACTATGAGAATATATAGTACACATCATTGCCATTTTAAATTAAAGTGTTGAACGAAATACAAATTTAGTTTAAGATAAATTATACTCAATATTTTCTTTTAGAGATATGAAAATTATCTTATTCTCCCATCTATTTTAAAAAATTACTCTATTATTTTAAGAAATAGGAAAACTTCACAATTTTAACCATCTTGACAAAATATTTTCAATTTTAATATGATTTATTTTTTTAATATTAATATTATAATTTATTTAAAATATATTTCAATATTATTCATTTTGAATTAAAAATCATAAATTTGATTTATTTTAAATTTTTTAAAATTAATTTTTTATATTAGTAAAATGTATATAGTATTTATTATTTATATTAATAGTATTTTTTTGGTTAAAATAAAAGAAATTGTACATTTTTTTATTTTTCAACAAAAAAAGAGTGAAATGATTTAAAATAAAAGATAAAAGGTATAATTTACTAATCTTTAATTTCATTGTTAAAAAGGAGAGAGTGGACTGGAGAATAAAAGTATTGGAACACAAAATTCATAGAAATCCAAAAGAGCACTTAATTTATCACTACTAATTATAAAATTTTTCTTGACCCTTCAACTCGACTTTTCAACCACTCTTAAATTCCTTGAAAGAGCAAGAATTGAAAATTCTACGATTCTCATTTCTCAAGCTATGGATAATATTTTCTGTTGACTTAGCCCTTTCAAATTGGAATTACATTACTCTCACCATTCAAATACCTTCCTTTTTTTTTAAAAAAAATATAATTTTAGTGAACAAAGTTGAACTTGGTTTCATAGACTACTAGTGTATAATTAATTCACATTTACTAACATTTTGTTAATCCATGAGGAAAGGCATGCCTTGTGATATACTAATTGGGTCAATGTGTTTTGTTTTCTTTACCATGAGTAAAAGTATGAAAAACTCTTTTCTCCTTTTAATTTGTATTTCTCAAATAATTGCAAAAATATTTACGTTCCGAAGGTTGGACACGTGTCCCTATAGCTGAGCAGGTGGGTGGTGCATCACGGAATATACGCTTTTGGATCCCCTGCAGGGCGTCTCCCTATTGGGTGCCTGTTGGGCTTTTTAGCGGCGATTTTATCCGTCGCTAAAGTGTGTTTTAATATTATTGCAGCTATAAATTTTGTTTAAATAATTAATTTAACAAAAGTTATAGTGACAATAATATTTGTTGCAAAAAAATTTAGCAACGGAAAAAACCGCTGTTAAAACGCCCAGCAGGCGCCCAACAGAGAATCCGAACGCGGAATATACGAGCTCCTTCGCAGTTTTTCCCAAAAGTGAACGTGCCATTTTAACACGTGGCAGGCCAACAGCGGCTAGATCAGATCCGCATATCAAAAAAAATTCTTTGTATATTGTCTTACTTTATTTATATATTTTTTTCTGCGTATTTTTTTAAATTTACTTCAAGTCCTCTCAAGCGTATGTCAATACTCGATTTAATAAAATTTTAAATCTTTATTTATTATATTGTAGAAGATTAATTATTTTTATTAAATTTAACTTCTTTAATACTTTATTTATATTTAAAAATCATATCATATATTTTTATTTTTATTTATATAATATATAAAATAAAAGTTTTAATTAATTAATATATAAATAAAATGATAATATATATATATATATATATATATATATATATTAAGTGTTTGCTCTTGATTAGTGTTTAAAATTTATACCCCTTTTTTCACCAAAGATAAAATCTTGAATAAAAATACATTGAAGAGAAAATTAATAAGTCATAAGGTAAGTTGTATTCTGGCCAAAAACAAAAAGGTTAAGTTGTATATTTTGCAAGCACAAACGTATCTTTCAGATAAAAAAGTTCTCCAAAGATTATTTTTTCAACTTAATTACGTATTTTTTTTCTTTATTTGAAAATTTATTTTTTTGAAAATTTTATCATTCTATATAATATACTCCTTTATTAATATTTTATTCAAATATTTATTCACGTCAAAAAAATTGAGAGAATATATTGTTCAAAATTAAAAATCTAAAGGCAAAAATATTGTGTTTATATATGACTATCACTCTGGTTCCTTTACATTTCTGTGTCTTTTGAAACATGTTTCCTGTGTTGTCAGAGGGAGTTTTAATCATTGTCATCAACCATGAGAATCCCATCTGATTCATTTCTTTTCCCTCTACTCTCTTACTGCATGTGTCTTTGTAGCCATGTGTCTCTGGTGTCTGGTTTATGTCTTGAGGATCAGCAATTGCTGTTGCTGCAATTCAAGAACAGTCTTCAATTCAACTCTACAAGCTCCGAGAAACTAGTGTGGTGGAAGTAAAGCCTTCCTTGCTGTGAGTGGAGTGGCGTAACTTGTGATGAGGAGGGACATGTTACTGGTCTTGACTTGAGTGAAGAACACGTCCACGGAGAATTGGATAATTCAAGTTCCAATATCTCCAGAATTTGGTTTTGAGTTATAATTTCTTCAATGGTTCTATTCCAACAGCCATTAAAAATTTGAGGAACTTGACTACTCTGGATTTGTCAAGTAATAACTTTGCAGGACAGATACCAATGGAGATTTCTCAACTCACAAGGCTAGTTACTCTTAAACTAAGTCCGCAATATTCGTGGACATTAGAGATTCCAAACTTGCAAAAGCTTGTCCAGAACCTCACCCGAATTAGGCAACTATACCTAGATTTTGTAGCTATCTCAGCTCAAGGACAAGAATGGAGTAATGCTTTGCTGGCACTTCCTGGTTTAGAAGAATTGAGCATGTCAAGCTGCGGAATCTCAGGACCCATTAATTCTTCCTTGACAGGATTAGTGAATCTCTCAATAATTGATCTTGGCGGAAACAACTTGTCATCAACAGTGCCTGAAAGCTTTGCTAATTTTAAAAATTTGACCTCTTTGAATCTTAGAGATTGCGGCCTCAGAGGAATATTTCCACAAAAGATCTTCCAGGTACCAACGTTGTCCTTTATTGACATATCATACAATTATGATCTTCTTTGTTCCTTCCCAGACTTTCCACCTAATGGATCTCTTGAGAGCTTACTGGTAAGTAACACAAAATGCTTTGGAGTATTACCGAATTCTTTAAGTAACCTCATACAAGTATATACTCTGGATCTTTCTAATTGCCACTTTAATGGAACACTTCCCATTGTACTGTCAAATCTCACTGAACTTGAATATTTAGACCTTTCTCATAATAACTTGATTGGTACAATACCATCATTTGATATGTTGAAGAACCTCCACACTCTAGACCTATCTCATAATAACTTGATTGGTACAATACCATCATTTGATATGTTGAAGAACCTCGACACTCTAGACCTATCTCATAACTTTCTAAATGGTCAAGTCAACCTTCATATGTTTGGGAGTCTTCAAAATCTATGGAGTCTAGACTTTTCTTACAACAACTTGTCAGTTGATGCAAATTCTGCGGATACTAACCAATCCTCTTTTCCCAACCTGTCCTCTCTCAAATTGGCTTCTTGCAAGTTGACAAAATTCCCAATGTTCTTGAGAAACAGAACAGGAATAGATGAGCTTGACCTCTCAAATAACCAAATTCAAGGATTGATACCTCATTGGATTTGGAATAGTATTGGAGGATCAGGTTCTCTAAATCTTTCTAGAAATTTGTTTACAGCTTTTGAAGGATCTTTGCTAAATCTTACCACTAGAGCTGATGTTCTTGATCTTCACTCCAACCTACTCCAAGGGCAAGTTTCAATATTCCTAGGATCACAATATGTGGACTACTCGAGCAATAATTTAAACTCTGTGATTCCATGTAACAGAGGTAGACAACAACCTTACCCAAGATTCCTTTATCTTTCCAATAATGATTTTTATGGTAGCATTCCTCATTTCTTGTGCAGTGTTTCATATCTATCAGTGCTTGATCTATCCAATAACAAATTTCAAGGGACAATTCCAAAGTGCTTAACACAAGGAGTGTCTATGGTATTGAGTCTTGGAAACAATTCACTCAGTGGTCATATCCCTGATACATTTCCAAAATCATGTGATCTAAACACTTTAGATCTCCATGGAAATCAATTAAGTGGTCCATTTCCCAACTCTCTCGCCAATTGCATGGAATTAGAAGTGCTAGATCTTGGAAATAATCAAATTAAGGATCGCTTCCCGTGCATGTTGAAGAAAATATCCACACTCCGTGTCATGGCTTTGCGGAGAAACAAATTCCAAGGTCCTATTACATGTCTTAATGCAAATGCCATTTGGCCACTGCTTCAAATTGTTGATTTGGCTTTCAACAACTTTAGTGGTCTACTTCCAGCTAAAGGCTTCAGTTCTTGGGAAGCAATGATGCAAGTAGAAGATCAGCTGGCAGTGTTAAGTTCCTTTATACTGGCAGAGCCTGATAAAGACATAGTTTATCCAGACTCAGTGACAATTATGAACAAAGCTCTAGTGATGCAGTTGATTAAAATCCTAACCATCTTTACTTCCATTGACTTATCATCCAACAACTTTGAGGGGTCAATACCAAGAGAGTTAATGAATTTGAAAGGCCTTCATGTTCTCAACTTGTCAAATAATGCTCTGTCAGGCCAAATCCCTTCATCCATAGAGAATTTGAAACAACTTGAATCCTTGGACCTATCAAACAACTCTTTGAGCGGAGAGATTCCAACACAGCTCGCAAGCTTGTCTTTCCTTTCATACTTGAACCTTTCCTTCAACCATTTGGTGGGAAGAATCCCAACAGGTACACAGATTCAATCATTTGAAGCCTCTTCCTTCAAAGGAAATGATGGGTTATATGGACCTCCTTTGACCAACAACAGCAATGATGGGAAGCCAGGGTTATTGCCATCACCATCTTCTGAAAATATTCATCACTCAATTGATTTGAATTCGATCATAAGTGCTGCACTAGGAATGATTTTCGGCTTTGGAATCATTATTGGCCCCCTTTTCTTTTGGAACAAATGGAGAATAAGGTACTGGAAACTTGTAGACAACATTCTTTGTAGCATCTTCCCTCAATTGCATCTTGAATACCAAAGACGTGGAGGACAAGTGTACGCAGTTTTACGTTGGAGGCATTAAGGTAAAGTGTGAGAGTGCTGATCTTATCCATTTTCTAAGGGAAATCTTTTTATGCTTTAATAATAGTAAAATTTAATATATGCTAGTATTATATGATAATTATGATTATACTTTAGTGTTGTCGTTTATGCTTGCGAGTTTATGCTTCCTTTCATTCTTGAACCTTTCCACTAATCATCTGGTGGGGAAAACTCCAACAAGTACTCAAATTCAATCATTTGAAGCAGATTCATTCCAAGGAAATGAGCATTGATGATCTTCTTTACCGGATCTTCCCTCAATTGGATTTTGTATAAGAATCCCAGGCAGGGAAAAATTACAGAAATCTACGGTGGAGGCCTTAATAATTTGCCCAGAGAAAAGTTGCCAGAGTATTTCATTTTTTACTTGTTTCTGTTTAGGCTTTTCTTTTTCTTTTCTTTACAGGGCTTTGATGTATACAAGAATAAGGATTATGTCCTTGAAATAGGTGAATTTAGTACGAATCTGTAGCAATAATTAGTTGGGCCAGTGATTGCTTTTCCTAGTTTCATATTTGAGTTGTGGTTGTGGAAACTGGAAAAGGTTGATGTTTTGGTTACAGCAATTGCAGAATTATCCAAATAATGTGATTGATGGTACCTAGTTTTTCTGAATACAAGCATGTTTTTCTAGGTGGCTGTTTGTCAGTAGTCCTCTTCACTGCCAGGTTGATCAATGCATGCAGAATTATCCAATTTCATGATGCTCATCTTCACCAATCCAAAATTTTGATTTATTAGGGTTCATCTAGAACATATACATTTAATTATATTTTTACCATTAAATTCTCTTCTTAAAACAGAACACGTGGCTTTTTTTTCTACCTCATTATCCCAAATTTAACTCTGTTAACTCCATAACTCCTGTTAATTAATTAAGTTTTTAAATTATTATTTTTAAAAAAATAAAAGCCCCAAAGTCATGAGAACTGAAACGTCTTCTTTCCTTAGCTGAAGACTCCTTTGAAGGAACCAGAAAGTGAAGGTTCTAACTTCTAATAGGTATTGCTGTAGAGCACAAAAATGAAGAAGAAGATGGGTAAAATTTTGTCTCTTATAATATATTTGAGTTGTCGATGACAACTCAAATAGTACATTCACTTGAATTTGTTTGATTAAGTCTAAGCCCAAAGATTAAGTGATTTCATATTAAATAAAATATAAATAGATGACAAGATAAATTTTGAAGTATTTATATAAAATAAATTATGGATATTTTTATACATTCGAGTAGAGAGTAACTTGTTTCCAAACTTAAATGTGTAGAGTATGTACATAAAATTTGTCTTAGCCTTGCATATCTATTTTTTTTTAAACATTTCTATAATATTGTATTTGCAAAAATGTATGGTTTAGAAGTATTTTTAGTATTATAATAACATTTTAAAAAAATTTAATATAAATCACTATTCATATTTTGATAAATAAAATTTTTATGTGTAAAATTTAAAATAAAGGAGAAAATGTAAAATGAAGATTTACAAAGACAAATCCACAAAGGAACAAGGGAAGGGACCATGCCCCTTCAAACACGGCATGGGAGGACTTGACTTAAGTCTATTCACATTTACAAATATGCAAAGTAATAAATTCGATGATAAATTGAATGATATAATATATTATCAGGAAACTAATTGATTTTTAATATGCAAAAATTAAAAAATAAAACAGGTATCTTCAACATTTTAACTTCGGGTTTACAAACTTATATAAAATCCATAAAAAAAAGGTAAAAGATAATTCGATATTGTTGTTGCAACAATATATTGGAAGATGTTGTAAAACAATGCTTGAAAATAATTCACAAATTAAAGGAACAAGGGATGGGACCATGTCTCACGAAAATAAATGCATGTCCTTCAAACATAGGGCATGGGACTTGACTTAATAATTAAAGATATATATTCAAATTAGAATTAGTGATTTATACTAAACTCAATCTCGTTATGTTTCACAAATTGCGTGAGGGGCATGCCCTTCCTACACGCCATGGGACTTGCCTTGTAAAGGGAATTCACATCTAGAAATATGCAGAGTAATAAATATAAGTCCATCCAAAACCAATATTGGTTTGAACGTGCAAGTAACTTTTGTTGAGTTTTGAGGCACCTGTAAATTTTTCTGAAATGATTTTTTCATATAAATTTCTAGTATGTTACTATTTAATCACATTCACTAACATTCCTTCAGACCATCTGTTTAGGTGGCTCACACCAAGTCATCACACTTTTGTAGTCATTGATTGAAAGAGATCGACAACAATGGAAGACAGCATTGTTTTATACTTTACGAGGATTAAAATTAAGGAGTCTCCTCTAATCTGAAATTATTATGTAAGAATTATAAAAATGAAAAAAAATATAATACATAGCATTCAAAAAACACTACAAAATACATCAATCAAATGTTTCAGTAAATTAGGTTCTTTTCTTTTTAAGAGATATTAAAATTATATTTTTTCTTTTAATTTTAAAAAATTATAGTTTTTTAAAATAAAAAAATTTATAATTTTATCTATTTTGATTAAGATATTTTTATTTTTATTTTTATTATTTATGTAATTATTTTTAATTTAAAATAAAATAATTTTATTATTTTTAAATCAAAGTAAATAATAATGAAATAATAATTTTTAAAATATATTTTAATAAATTATAATTTTTTAAAAAATTATTAATGTCATTAAAGATATAATTTTAATCAAAGTAAATAAAATTATAAATTTTTTAATTTATAAAAAAGAAGAAGTGTAGGTTTTTAAAATAAAAAATATAATTTTGACCTCTTTTAAAAAAACAAAATCACAATGTGGCTATTATTTTAAAAACGATAAAATTTATATACAATTAACTATATTTTTACCATTAAATTTTCTTCTTAAAACAGGACACATGGATTTTTTTTTTCTCCCTCATTATCTCAAATTTAACTCTGTTAACTCCCTTACTCTTGTTAATTAATTAAGTTTTTAAATTATTATTTTTAAAAAACAAAAGCCCCAAAGTCATTATCCATGGAAGTAGAATCTTGCTGCATCTTCGATTGAGTTTTCGAAGGAGAGTGACATCTTTAATTTGGAATTGACTTTCCCTTTCAAATAGCCCAAGCCCACTCTCACCATTGATGTTACATGTTATTCCAAACCGAAAGAAAAGAGAGAAAAATGGAGAAGACAGAAATGAAGTAGATGGAAGAACTGTATCAGATTCCAAATAGAAGCTGGAAAATATACAAATAGAAATCCTTCTTCGAGTGAAGGCAACTCCTGGTCATTAGACTACACAATCAACACACATCCCCTACACAAATTCTACTTCAGCTTATTTATACATGCAATGTAAAAGCGCAACGTAAAACTGCCTTTGTCTAACCATCCAACTACTCCCACGTGACTTTAACTACTCATGCTAACTACCTCCTGTGGTTGCCACGTTTCTTCATGCCAATTCATAATCTTTCGTCCAGATAGAGCTCTCCATATTCTGTCACTCTTCTTTCCTTCTTCCACTGTCTCACGAATCCCCTTTCTTGCCTTTAACCACGTATCAAGGGCAAACAAATCTCACGAATCCCCTTTCTTGCCTTTAACCACGTATCAATACCATCCCCTTTGAAAGCAACCTTGTCCTCAAGGTTGAACTAAATGTAAAACTCAATTCAATAAGAGTTTCAAGAAGCATTAAGTACAGCCCCTGCCATTAATAAGAACACAGTATGGTGCCAACAACCAAACCACATACCAACATACTTGCATTTAAAGGCACTAATCTGAATTTCTCAAACTGCACATTATTTAAGCAGTAGAATTCAAGACACTCTTGCCTCTCTTTATTAAAATCTATTACCACCAGGATCAAAAGGAAAAACCATGGCTCTGTCAAGGAAAATAACCTCCTCTGCACTTTTATATAAACCAACAACATGTATTGAGCTGAAAAGAAATGCATTGTATAATGTTGGTTTAGTATGAGTTTCATCTTCAAATTCATAAAGCTCAAGGGTATTCCATAAACTGATATGGTCAGTAGATGTCTTATTATACTCATCTACATGCACTGTATGGTGTAGGAAGAAGAACCATAAGTATGGCCAATCATGAATATGTGTTGCAAAAATAAGAGCAGAGAAAACTTCAGAGACAAAAACCATCTTTCCATTGTAAATGACGCTTAAAAGTGCATGAACCCCAAGTTGAATAAACAATATATCAAATAGCTTCTGTGAATCATTTCTTCCAGTCTTTACTCCAGCCATCACAGAAATTGCACCCCCATCGTGTACAATATTTCTTCTATGCCAAAAATTTATGGATACCTCCATGTTATCATAATTGCTTTGCAGTATAGAGTCTCTAAATGCTTGCAACTTCTTTTTCAAGTTCTTGCTAGCTGTGAGTGTTAAGAAACCAATAACATGATCTAACTCACCACAATGAATTTGAACTTGAGTTATAGCTTGGGCATTGTCAATATGATACGAAGAATAAACCCCATAAGTAACTACAATAACATTTTCTGATGTAGAAAGATTAAGTGGCCTATCATTCAAGATAAGAACAACTAAATCATTGTCTAAAACATGCTTAGGTAGCAATGTTTTGTTACTAGCTACATCATATCCTCTTTGGCATTCAAAACCATCATCCATTCCTTTGTTAATCTGATTCAGGCCAAACCTAGGAATGCAACAACTCTTGAGTCTTCCTAGCTGATGCTGACTCTCCTTACTTTCATTTTCATTCTTCAACTCATTCCTTGTATTTAAATCCTCCTTAATTTTATGAAGACAACATCATGAAGGCATGTTATAGAATGGGGAGGCCAGCAAAATTTCCA
This sequence comes from Senna siamea, assembly GCA_031216115.1. Classification (NCBI taxonomy): domain Eukaryota; kingdom Viridiplantae; phylum Streptophyta; class Magnoliopsida; order Fabales; family Fabaceae; genus Senna; species Senna siamea. Next base: position 21,837,691 of record CM062357.1, read on the forward strand.
AATATACACCTCAAGTGCCCAAGAGTAACATTTCCACAAACACATAGAAGGCATTTTAAGAGTGGCATGTGTTTCAAACGAATGAAGAGATAACTTTCCAATGACAATTAATAAAAGAAGGATAACAGTGATACCTCCAGGATCAAATACTAAAATAAAACTCAACCCATCTTTACTCCAAACATTTAAGAGATAAACCCATCGGATAGTAAGAGGTTGTTTGTTTGCCTCTTCGTTTTTTGCTACCACTAAATCTGAAATGATTTTTACTTCTTCATATGCCTCTATTTTAAAATCAATAGTATGGTAAAAATTGGTAGAGACATCAGACCATAACTCTATTGAATAATATGGATTAATTTCTTGGCTAAATTCTTTAGAAATTGAAGAACAAACAGGACTGTGAACAGAGAGGGAATTCTCTGATTTGTTTACCTCATTTGCATCTTCTTGGAAGTCTTCAAACTCTGTCATGCTCACTGCAACACTATTGTAAGCATGCTCTGTTTTAGATGCCATAGCCAACCCAACCTCAGCTACACTGGTATTTTCCTCATTTGCATCCTCTTGGAAGACTTCAAACTTAGTAAGTGCTTCAACGTCCTGAATTTGTACTTCCATTACTGACTTTTGAGATTTAGTCTTGTAATTTTCTTCCCTTACGCACAATAAGTCGCTACCATAGACTTCAAACTTAGTAGGCATTGATTTAATCTCATCCCATTCTTGACCATATACCTCTAGGAAATACAGTTTCATCATAGATTCCAAATTTCCCAGAGATTCTTGACATCCTTGCATGGTAGTTTCTAATCTACCAAGCTTGTTATCCACACTGCTGAGTCTATCATTGATCAGTATTTGGGCCTTCTGTAATTCAGTTGTTAGCGTTTCCAATCTTGTGAACTGAGTCCCTTCCGCCATGGCGAAAGCTCAATGAAAGCACCAATGTTACATGTTATTCCAAACCGAAAGAAAAGAGAGAAAAATGGAGAAGACAGAAATGAAGTAGATGGAAGAACTGTATCAGATTCCAAATAGAAGCTGGAAAATATACAAATAGAAATCCTTCTTCGAGTGAAGGCAACTCCTGGTCATTAGACTACACAATCAACACACATCCCCTACACAAATTCTACTTTAGCTTATTTATACATGCAATGTAAAAGCGCAACGTAAAACTGCCTTTGTCTAACCATCCAACTACTCCCACTTGACTTTAACTACTCATGCTAACTACCTCCTGTGGTTGCCACGTTTCTTCATGCCAATTCATAATCTTTCGTCCAGATAGAGCTCTCCATATTCTGTCACTCTTCTTTCCTTCTTCCACTGTCTCACGAATCCCCTTTCTTGCCTTTAACCATGTATCAAGGGCAAACAAATCTCACGAATCCCCTTTCTTGCCTTTAACCACGTATCAATTGAACTACGTTTCTCCAATTTTGTGTTTTTATATGACTGTCACTCTGCTTCCTTTACATTTATGTGTCTTTTGAAACTTGTTTCCTGTGTTGTCAGAGGGAGTTTTAATCATTGTCATCTACCATGAGAATCCCATCTGTTTCATTTCTTTTCCCTCTACTCTTTTACTGCATATGTCTTTGTAGCCATGTGTCTCTGGTGTCTGGTTTATGTCTTGAGGATCAGCAATTGCTGTTGCTGCAATTCAAGAACACTCTTCAATTCAACTCTACAAGCTCCAAGAAACTAGTGTGGTGGAATCAAAGCCTTCCTTGCTGTGAGTGGAGTGGTGTAACTTGTGACGAGGAGGGACATGTTACTGGTCTTGACTTGAGTACGGAATTCATCTACGGAGGATTGGATAATTCAAGTGCTCTTTTCAGTCTCCAATATCTCCAGAATTTGGTTTTGAGTTATAATTACTTCAATGGTTCTATTCCAACAGCAATTAAAAATTTGAAGAACTTAACTACTCTGGATTTGTCATATAATGACTTTGCAGGACAGATACCAATGGAGATTTCTCAACTCACAAGGCTAGAAGAATTGAGCATGTCAGGCTGCAATCTCTCAGGACCCATTAATTCTTCCTTGACAAGACTAGTGAATCTCTCAATAATTAATCTTGACGGAAACAACTTGTCATCAACAGTGCCTGAAAGCTTTGCTAATTTTAAAAATTTGACCTCTTTGAATCTTGGAGGTTGCGGCCTCAGAGGAATATTTCCACAAAAGATCTTCCAGGTACCAACATTGTCCTTTATTGACATAGCAGAAAATTATGATCTTCTTTGTTCCTTCCCAGACTTTCCACCTAATGGATCTCTTGCGTGCTTACAAGTAAGTAACACAAAATGCTTTGGAGTATTACCGAATTCTTTAAGTTACCTCGTACACTTAGTTAGTCTGGGTCTTTCTAATTGCCACTTTAATGGAACACTTCCCAGTGTACTGTCAAATCTTACTAAACTTGAATCTCTAGACTTGTCACATAATAACTTGATTGGTACAATACCGTCATTTGATAAGTTGAAGAACCTCCACATTCTAGACCTATCTCATAACTTTCTAAACGGTCAAGTCAACCTTCATATGTTTGTTGGGAGGCTTCAAAGTCTAAGAAGTCTGGACCTTTCTTACAACAACTTCTCAATTGATGCAAATTCTGTGGATACTAACCAATCCTCTTTTCTCAACTTGTTCTATCTCAATTTGGCTTCTTGCAACTTGACAAAATTACCAATGTTCTTGAGAAACAAAACAGGAATAGATGAGCTTGACCTCTCAAATAACCAAATTCAAGGATTGATACCTCATTGGATTTGGAACAATGAATTACTTTCTCTAAATCTTTCCAAAAATTTCTTGACAGCTTTCGAAGGATCTTTGCTAAATCTTACCACCAATGTTGATAATCTTGATCTTCACTCCAATCAACTCCAAGGGCAAATTCCAATATTCCTAGGATCACAATATACGGACTACTCAAGCAATAATTTAAACTCTGTCATTCCATATAACAGTGGTACACTCCCACCTTACTCAAGTTTGCTCTTTCTTTCGAATAATAATTTTCATGGTAGCATTCCTCATTTCTTGTGCAATGTTTCAAATCTATTAGTGCTTGATCTATCCAATAACAAATTTCAAGGGACAATTCCAAAGTGTTTAACACAAGGAGTGTCTGAGGTATTGAATCTTGGAAACAATTCGATCAGTGGTCATATCCCTGATACATTTCCAAAATCATGTGAGCTATACACTTTAGATCTCCATAGAAATCAATTAAGTGGTCCAATTCCCAAGTCTCTCGCCAATTGCATGGAATTAGAATTACTAGATCTTGGAAATAATCAAATTAATGATCGCTTTCCGTGCATGTTGAAGAAAATATCCACACTCCGTGTCATGGCTTTGCGGAGAAACAAATTCCAAGGTCCTATTACATGTCTTAATGTAAATGGCACTTGGCCAACGCTTCAAATTGTTGATTTGGCTTTCAACAACTTTAGTGGTATGCTTCCAACTAAAGAATTTAGGACCTGGGAAGCAATGATGCAAGTAGAAGATCAGGCAGTGTCATTGGTTGGTAGTAATATATATTATCAAGACTCGGTGACAATTATAAACAAAGGTCTAGAGATGAAGTTGGTTAAAATCCTAACCATCTTTACTTCCATTGACTTATCATCCAACAACTTTGAAGGGTCAATACCAAGAGAGTTAATGAATTTGAAAGGCCTTCATGTTCTCAACTTGTCAAATAACGCTCTGTCAGGCCAAATCCTTTCATCCATAGAGAATTTGAAACAACTTGAATCCTTGGACCTATCAAACAACTCTTTGAGCAGAGAGATTCCAACACAGCTCGCAAGCTTGTCTTTCCTTTCATACTTGAACCTTTCATTTAATCATTTGGTGGGAAGAATCCCAACAGGTACACAGATTCAATCATTTGAAGCCTCTTCCTTCCAAGGAAATGAAGGATTATATGGACCTCCTTTGACCAATAGCACCAATGATGGAAATTCAGGGTTGTGTCCACCACCATCTTCTGGAAATATTCATCACTCAATTGATTTGAATTTGATCATAAGTGTTGCACTAGGAGTGATTTTCGGCTTTGGAATCATTATTGGCCCCCTTTTCTTTTGGAACAAATGGAGAATAATGTACTGGAAACTTGTAGACAACATTCTTTGTAGCATCTTCCCTCAATTGCATCTTGAATACCAAAGACGTGGAGGACAAGTGTACACGGTTTTACGTTGGAGGCATTAAGGTAAAGTGTGAGAGTGCTGATCTTGTCCGTTTTTTAAGGTAAATCTTTTTATGCTTTAATAATAGTAAATTTTAATATATGCTAGTATTATATGAAAACTATGATTATACTTTAGTGTTGTGTTATTTTTTGAATTCTTTGTGATTTGTGTTCATATTTAGATAGGTTATATTTGATTAAAGATAGAGATGACTGATGAGATATATCTTTTTAAGTTGTGTATAAAAAAATTACGTAATTGAATATCACACAAGAACAAATGTTTGCAGCGGATTTAGTTTAAATTATGAGATGAACATATATAATTATTGTAACTTTAGTCAAATTCTAGTTACATTTAAGAATCCTAAATTAGTCTTTTATACGGATATATACTAAAGCTTTTTTTTTTTAAAAAAAAAAGGTCAATTTTTAAATTAAATATTCTATAAAATTATACTATTTTTTTTGTAACAACAAATTCGTTATTCCTTTTAGCGAACTATGATAGAAGTATTAATATTTTTAGCACACCATAAGGCTAAAAGATTGGTCTAGGCTACAAGTGTGATAGGGCCATGAAAATTATATTTATATATAAAAAAAAAAACAATGTACTAGAGCACTTGAACTTAATAGTAATAATTAAGGATGTATAGACATATTTTAAATTTAAATGTTCTTTGTATTCATTTTAATGTCTTCTCTAATACTTAATGGTAATGGGATTGACTATCTAATTGTTTGGTTGTGGCAAATTTTAGGTGAAGATGATACATATATACATGAGACGAGTGTCACACGCATATTCAAGTATTGTGCAGCAAGAAATATGAGTAAGTGATGAACATAAAATGTGATACGTTGTGATCGTAGACATTCCAATTTCATACGTTTAATATTGTTTAATAATTTGGTGCGAGGATTAATTATATTTATGTTTGAATTTGTACTACAACTATTAAGTTGGCGTTATTAATATTGTATTTTGTCTATGTTATATTACATTTTCTTTTCATGTGCATTTTTTTTTAGAGGGTATGCACTTCCTAGATATAGGCCCATTTATTTGCTCAAAAAAATTGAGAGAAACGAAAAGAAAAGAAATTTTTATTTTGATTTTAATTTTAATTTAAAATTTTGTCTGTTATAATATATTTGAGTTGTGGATGACAAATCAAATAGTATATTCACTTTAATTTGTTTGATTAAGTCTATGCCCAAAGATTAAGTGATTTCATATTAACTAATGCATAACCAGATTACAGCATAAATTTTGAAGTATGTATATAAAATTAATGATGAATTTTTTATTCTTTCGAGTAGAAACTAACTTGTTTCAAAACTTAAATGTGTAAAATATGTATATAAAATTTGTCTTAGCCTTGCATATCTCTTTTTTTAAACCTTTCTATAAAATTGAATTTGCAAAAGTGTATAGTTTAGAAATATTTTTAGTATTTTAATAATATTAGAAAATTTAATATAAATCACTATTCATATTTTGATAAATAAAAAATTTTGTGAAAATTTAAAATAAAACTGAATGATAAGTTTCATTTAACCTTATTTCGGGTATACTTGACAAAGACAAATCCACAAAGGAACAAAGGAAGGGACCATATGTCACTTCAAACATGACATGGGAACACTTGACTTAAGTCTATTCACATTTAGAAATATACAAAGTAATAAATACGATCTAGCAATTGATTGTTGATTATAGAAGATGAATTAAATGATACAATATATTACCAAGAAACTAATTGATTTTTAATATGAAAAAATTAAGAAAGAAAACAGATATCTTCAACATTTTAACTTCAGTTTTACAAACTTATATAAAATCTATCTAAAAAAGGTAAAAGATAATTCGATATTGTTGATGCAATAATATATTGGAAGATGATGTAAAAAGAAGCTTGAAAATAAATCACAAATTAAAGGAACGAGGGATGGGATCATGTCTGAGGAAAATAAATGCATGCCCTTCAAACGTAGGCCATGGGACTTGACTTAATAATTAAGGGTACATATTCAAATTAGAATTAGTCATTTATATTAAACTCGCGTGCCCTTCCTACACGCCTAGGGACTTGACTTATAAAGGGAATTCACATTTAGAAATATGCAAAGTAATAAATATAAATCCACCTAATATTGGTTTGAACGTGCAAGTTACTCGAGGAAAACAAATTTCTTGACTTTTCAGCCACTAGTAAATTTCCCTCAAATGATACTGTCATAAATTTCTAGTGTGCGGTATAATAGTCAAATAACACTATAAAATATATCAATTAAGAAGCGTTTGGTATATAAATAAATTTTTTTTAGTAAGAATCACATTTTTTGTATAATAATATTTTTACGAACAAAATTTTTAAAAATTTGTTTGATTTATTTAAAATATTCTTAAGAATATTCTATAACTCTGACAAGCTTAATTTTTTAAATTTTATAATTCTTTGTTTTAAAATTAAAATATTTTAAAATTATATCAAAAAAATTATTATTTTTATATAGAGTCAGATAATAAGATAAGAATTTTTAAATATTTAAAATTTATATTTATATATTTTTCCTATGATTTCATTTAACTTACATTTATTTATCTAATCAAACTTATTTAATTTATCAAACACTTTTCTCAATCAAACTAATTTAAATTAAATTAAATTGTTAAATTTTGAAAAATATTGTAATTTTAAATTTTAATAGTAATTAACTTTTTTTAATTTAAACCATGATCAATATAAATTTTAAAAAAATATATTAAATGTTGGTCAATAAAAAATTAACATAAATAAAAATCTAGCATTGTCCTAAAGAAAAAGCTGAGATAATACTTATCATAAAAAATTAATAAAAACATGTCTAAGATAGTTTGGGAAGAATGACAATGGCTGGATAGCTTATCATTTTTTTATTATCCACATCCATATCCATCCAACATTTTGGATAAGGTCGTCTTGAAATGTTTACTCTTAGGTATAATCCTTATGAAGTGTAAATTAAAGCTATCTTACCTAAACTCTGAAGTTCATGTTTGATTTGCCTAAGATTTTACAGAAGATCTCACCAGAAAATAAATTTCTAGTGTAACATATATAGCTCAAGTTATTATACAAACTCCCTAGTTAGCTACAACTAAACTATGAGAATATATAGTACACATCATTGCCATTTTAAATTACAGTGTTCAACCAAATAAAAATTTAGTTTAGGATAAATTATACTCAATATTTTCTTTTAGAGATATAAAAATTATCTTATTCTCTCATCTATTTTAAAGATTACTCTATTCTTTTAAGAAATAGGAAAGCTTTACAATTTTAACCATCTTGACAAAATATCTTTAATTTTAATATGATTAATTTTTTATTAATATTAATACTATAATTATTGAAAATATATTTGAATGCTATTATTTTGAATTAAAAATCTTAAATTTATTTTATTTTAAATTTTTTTAAATTAATCAAATATATATTATTTATTATTTATATATAATAGTATTTTTTTGGTTAAAATAAAAGAAATTGTAAATTTTTTATTTTTAAACAAAAAAAGAGTGTAATTATTTAAAATAAAAGATAAAAAGGTATAATTTACTCATCTTTATTTCATTGTTAAAAAAGAGAGTAGACTGTAGAATAAAAGTACTGGAACACAAAATTCATTGAAATCCAAAAGAGCACTTAATTTATCACTACTAATTAGAAAATTTTTCTTGACTTTTCAACCACTCATTCCTTGGAAGAGCAAGAATTGAAAATTCTACGATTCTCATTTCTCAAGCTACGGATAATATTTTCTCTTGGCTTGCCCTTTCAAATTGGAATTCGGTTACTTTTACCATTCAAATACCTTCCTTTTTTTTAAAAAAAAAAAATATAATTTTAGTGAACAAAGTTGAACTGTGGCATTGGATTGTTTTTAGACTTTTGATGATGTTTCGAACACTGCAATAATTGATAGTCGTAGATTATTAGTGTATACTTAATTCACATTTACTAACATTTTGTGAATCCATTTATTGAAGTGGGAGAAAGAAATATAACTCTCAACTCTAACTCAAATTTGTTTCTAGCTCCTAGCTCCCCTCAATAGATTTATGAAACCAAGCATTGTTAATATAAGTAATATCTCTAATTTTTTAAATTTTATATATATATATATTTGTATTTATATGTTCAATGGTTAGATCAATAGCAAAAAATAAATTAGTAATAAAATATGAGACATAAGGAATAAAAATTGTAAAAGAGAGAAAACAAAAATTATTAGAGTAATATTAAAGCTTTTACCTTAAAAAATGATATATCTTTTTTAATTGAAACTATTAGTATTTATAACAGTCCACTGAGTATTAATTAATCTAACTTAAGTTGAATGAGGTCTTATAATAAAGATATTTTTATATTCAAACTTGAAACATTTATTTTAAAAAAATAAAATATTTATCACTTTAACTAATCTTTTGATATATCATTTGATGTGCTTGGATATAGAAAGATTAGGAACAAGGAATTAAACGTTATGAGAGTAAAAAAAAATTATTTAATGAAAAGAGCCAAAATAAATAAATAAATGATTGAAGTTAAGTACTGGAAACTTGTAGACAACATTCTTTGTAGCATCTTCCCTCAATTGCATCTTGAATACCAAAGATGTGGAGGACAAATGTACAGAGTTTTACGTTGGAGGCATTAAGGTAAAGTGTCATATGTTGAATTGCACAGAGGAGATTGTTACTATTTGTTCTTTTCTGAATCGTGTGTGATTTGTGTTTTATGTTAATCATTCGTCTATTGTGTAATTATTTCCTTAATTACGACCTGCCGACCCAGCAATATTGTTTTGGACGTCCAAACGTTAATTAGTGAATGTGAATAGACCCCAAGTCAAGTGAAAATAATAAGTGGATGTGAAGCTATCTGTTTAAGTGGCAGACCAAGTGATCAGACTTTTGTTGTGATTGATTCTTGATAGAGAAAGATCAGGGACAAGCGTTAGAATGAGCTAAAAGAAAATTAAAATTGAATAATTACTTTTTAATAATTTTTTTCTTATCTTAAATAACAAAATAACAGCAATATTTAGAGGATGAATGATGCTATATATTACCAGGAAACTTGATTTTTAATATGCAATAATAAAAAAAAGGTATCTTCAACATTTTAACTTCGGTTTTACAAACTTATGAAATCCATCTAAAAAATGGTAATAGATAATTCAATATTGTTGATGCAATAATATATTGGAAGATGATGTAAAAAGATGCATGAAAATACTTCTCAAATTAAAGGAACAAGGGATGGGACATGTCTCAGGAAAATATATGCATGTCCTTCAAACGTAGGCCATGGGAAAGTACTTGCAGTTCCGGCTGTCCATCACTATCACTCTGCTTCCTTCACATTTATGTTTCTTTTGAAACTTGTTTCCTGTGTTGGCAAAGGGAGTTTTAATCATTGTCATCTACCATGAGAATCCCACCAGTTTTATTTCTTTTCCCTATACTCTTTTACTGCATGTGTCTTTGTAGCCATGTGTCTCTAGTGTCTGGTTTATGTCTTGAGGATCAGCAATTGTTGTTGCTGCAATTCAAGAACACTCTTCAATTCAACTCTACAAGCTCCATGAAACTAGTGTGGTGGAATCAAAGCCTTCCTTGCTGTGAGTGGAGTGGTGTAACTTGTGATGAGGAGGGACATGTTACTGGTCTTGACTTGAGTGAGGAAGACGTCCAGGGAGAATTGGATAATTAAAGTGCTCTTTTCAGTCTCCAATATCTCCAGAATTTGGTTTTGAGTTATAATGACTTCAATGGTTCTATTCCAACAGCAATTAAAAATTTGAAGAACTTAACTACTCTGGATTTGTCATATAATGACTTTGCAGGACAGATACCAATGGAGATTTCTCAACTCACAAGGCTAGTTACTCTTAAGCTAAGTTGGTCACATTTGTTGAAATTAGAGAATCCAAACTTGCAAAAGCTTGTCCAGAACCTCACCAGAATTAGGCAACTCAACCTAGATCTTGTAGCTATCTCAGCTCAAGGACAAGAATGGAGTAACGTTTTGCTGGCACTTCCTGGTTTGGAAGAATTGAGCATGTCAAGCTGCAAGCTCTCAGGACCCATTAATTCTTCCTTTACAAGATTAGTGAATCTCTCAATAATTGATCTTGGCGGAAACAACTTGTCATCAACAGTGCCTGAAAGCTTTGCTAATTTTAAAAATTTGATCTCTTTGAATCTTGGAGGCAGCGGCCTCAGAGGAATATTTCCACAAAAGATCTTCCAGGTACCAACATTGTCCTTTATTGACATATCATACAATTATGATCTTCGTTGTTCCTTCCCAGACTTTCCACCTAATGGATCTCTTGAGAGGTTACACGTAAGTAACACAAAATGCTTTAGAGTATTATCCAACTCTATAAGTAACCTCATGCTTTTATCTGAATTGTATCTTTCAAATTGCCACATTAGTGGAACACTTCCCAGTGTTCTGTCAAATCTCACTACACTTAAATATCTAGACCTATCTCATAATAACTTGATTGGCACAATACCATCATTTGATATGTTGAAGAACCTCTACGTTCTAGACATATCTCATAACTTTCTAAATGGTCAAGTCAACCTTCATAGGTTTGGGAGCCTTCAAAATCTATGGAGTCTAGACTTTTCTTACAACAACTTCTCAATTGATGCAAATTCTGTGGATACTAACCAATCCTCTTTTCCCAACCTGTCCTCTCTCAAATTGGCTTCTTGCAAGTTGAAAAAATTCCCAATGTTCTTGAGAAACAAAACAGGAATAGATGAGCTTGACCTCTCAAATAACCAAATTCAAGGATTGATACCTTATTGGATTTGGAATGGTATTGGAAAATTCGGTTTTCTCAATCTTTCTAGAAATTTGTTTACAGCTTTTGAAGGATCTTTGCTAAATCTTACCACCAATGTTGATTATCTTGATCTTCACTCCAATCAACTCCAAGGGCAAGTTCCAGTATTCCGATCAGGATATTTGGACTACTCGAGCAATAATTTAAACTCTGTTATTCCGTATGATTTCAGTACACAACTACCTAAAGGAAGTTTGCTCTTTCTTTCGAATAATAATTTTCATAGTAGCATTCCTCATTTCTTGTGCAATGTTTCAAATCTATTAGTGCTTGATCTATCCAATAACAAATTTCAAGGGACAATTCCAAAGTGTTTAACACAAGGAGTGTCTGAGGTATTGAATCTTGGAAACAATTCAGTCAGTGGTCATATCCCTGATACATTTCCAAAATCATGTCATCTAAACACTTTAGATCTCCATGGAAATCAATTAAGTGGTCCAATTCCCAAGTCTCTCGCCAATTGCATGGAATTAGAAGTGCTAGATCTTGGAAATAATCAAATTAATGATCGCTTTCCGTGCACGTTGAAGGAAATATCCACACTCCGTGTCATGGCTTTGCGGAGAAACAAATTCCAAGGTCCTATTACATGTCTTAATGCAAATGCCACTTGGCCACTGCTTCAAATTGTTGATTTGGCTTTCAACAACCTTAGTGGTCTACTTCCAACTAAAGGCTTCAGTTCTTGGGAAGCAATGATGCATGTTGAAGATCAGACGGTGTCAAGTTCCATTAGAATCCAATTGCTTGATAGTGAATTATATTGGCCCCCTTTTCTTTTGGAACAAATGGAGAATAAGGTACTGGAAACTTGTTGACAACATTCTTTGTAGCATCTTCCCTCAATTGCATCTTGAATACCAAACACGTGGAGGACAAGTGTACGCAGTTTTACGTTGGAGGCATTAAGGTGATGTGTGAGAGTGCTGATCTTATCCATTTTCTAAGGTAAATCTTTTTATGCTTTAATAATAGTAAAATTTAATATATGGTAGTATTATATGATAACTATCATTATACTTTAGTGTTGTGTTATTTTTTGAATTCTGTCTGATTTGTGTATATATTTAGATAGGTTATATTTGATTAAAGATAGAGATAACTGATGAGATATATCTTTATAAAAAGGTTGGATAATTAAATATCTCAGAAGAATAAATGTCTAGGAATTTAGTTTAAATTATGAGATCAACATATATAATTATTGTAACTTTAGTCAAATTCTAGTTACATTTAAGAATCTTGAATTAGTCTTTTGTATGGATATATACTAAATTTTTTTATTTATTCTAAAATATGTCAACTTTTAAATTGAATCTATAAAATTATATTATTTTTTTATAACAAACAAATTCGTTATTCCTTTTAGCGAATTATGATAAAAGTGTTAATACTTTTAGCACACCATAAGGCTAAAAGATTGGTCTAGGCTACAAGTATGATAGGACCATGGAAATTATATTTATAAAAAAAATGTAGTCACGCTTGAACTTAATACTAATAATTAAGGATGTTTAGACATCTTTTAAATTTAAATGTTCTTTGTATTCATTTTAATGTCTTATCTAATACTAAATGGTAATGGGATTGACTTTCTAATTGTTTAGTTGTGGAAAATTTTAGGTGAAGGTGATAGATATATATGAGACGTGTGTCACAAGCATATTCAAGTATTGTGCAGCAAGCAATATGAGTAAGAGAAGGCAAATTGATGAACATAAAATGTGATATGTTGTGATCGTGGACATTTCAATTCCATAAGTTTTATTTTGTTTAATAATTTGGTGTGAGGATTAATTATATTTGTGCTTGAATTTGTACTAGAACTATTAAGTCGGCGTTATTAATAATGTGTTACTATTATTTTATCTAGGTTACGTTACATTTTCTTTTCTTGTGCATTTTTTTTAGAGGGTTTGCACTTCGCTTTTGGATCCCTGCTGGGCGCCTCCCTGTAGGCCGCCTGCTGGGCTTTTTAGCGTCGGTTTTATCCGTCGCTAAAGTGTGTTTTAATATTATTGCAACGAATATTATTGATGCTATAACTTTGTTTAAATAATTAATTTAACAAAATTTATAGTGGCAATAAAAACCGTTGCAAAAAACTTTAGCAACGGAAAAAACCGCTGCTAAAACGCCCAGCAGGCGCCACCAAGGACGCGCCCAGCAGAGGATCCGGACGCATGCACTTCCTACATATAGGTCCCTTTATTTGCTCAGAAAAATTGAGAGAAATGAAAAGAAAAGAAAATTTTATTTTGATTTTAATTTAAAATAGTCTCTTATAATATATTTGAGTTGTGGATGACAACTCAAATAGTATATTTACTTTAATTTGTTTGATTAAGCCTATGTCCAAAGATTAGGTGATTTCATATTAAATGCATAACTTGATGACAGCATAAAATTTGAAGTATGTATATAAAATAAATAATGGATATTTTCATTCATTCCAGTAGAGAGTAACTTGTTTCCAAACTTAAATGTGTAAAGTATGTATATAAATTTTGTCTTAGCCTTGTATATCTATTTTTTTAAACATTTCTATAAAATTGAATTTGCAAAAATGTACGGTTTAGAAATATTTTTAGTATTTTAATAATATTAAAAATTTTAATATAAATCACTATTCATATTTTGATAAATAAAATTTTTTTGTGTAAAAATTAAAATAAAACTAAATGATAATTTCTGTTTAACCTTGTTTCCGGTATATGGAAGGAGAAAATGTAAAATAAAACTTGACAAAGAAAAATTCACAAAGGAATAAGGAATGGGACCATGCCCCTTCAAACATGGCATGGGATGATTTGACTTAAGTCTATTCACATTTAGAAATATTTAAAGTAATAAATATAAGTCCCCTAATATTGGTTTGAACGTGCAAGTTACTCTTGAGGAAAACAAATTTCTTGACTTTGCAGTCACTAGTAAATTTCCCTCAAATGATAGTGTCATAAATTTCTAGTGTGCGATACATAATAGTCAAATAACACTACAAAATATATCAGCGTTTGGTAGTTTTTTATTCTCAACATTCATATTCTTGATAATAATATTTTCAGAAACATGATTTTTAAGAATTTTAAAAAATTTATTTGTTTTATTTAAAATATTTTAAAACTCCCATAAGCTTAAATTTTTATTTTTTGTAATTTTTGTTTTAGAAATAAAGTATTTCAAAATTATATAAAAAATTATTTTTTTATGCATAATTAGATAGTAAGATAAATTTTTTTTTAATATTTAAAATTTATATTTATATATTTTTCTTACGATTTCATTTAATTCACATTTATTTATGTAATCAAACTTATTTAATATATCCTAATACTTATATCTATTATCATTCCTATAATTTAGTAATATACAAAAAAAACTATTAAAAATTTTTGTACGAAGAGTTAAATACATTTTATCATCCTCCATCTAATATATAACTTAAAAACTGTCTAGACAGCTGCTGTATGTCATGCACAATCATTCTGAATTGATAGTGTATGGAATTCATCCTACAGAAGATTCTATATTAACCTCTTTTCTAGAGTTGGACTGAAACATTATTAATTCCCATTGTGGTTGCATAAAGCAAATAGTTCCTGATATACAGCAGAATATAGAGTTGTTTCCTTAATATCATATAGTTCTTGAAGCGTATGTTGAGAGAACTACGCTTTCCATGATAGAAGCGCACGAGCTTCAAAATTATGATAGGAACATAATCATTACAACTTAACTTGCTCAAATTATATTTATATTGAAGAAACTTGAATTATGTACATATGTTTTTAAAGCTAAACATGTATTTCATTCATAAATAGTTAGTTATAATTAGTGTTTGGATTCTCTGTATTTAAGGAACGATATATTTCTCTGCACTAAAATAGAAATAACAAAAAAAAAAATATTTGATCTTTAATTCATTTAATTTAGAGTAAATCACTATTAGTAAGAGTTTCTATTTTTTTTTCTATTTGTCTCTAAATATAAAATAATACACTATTTCAAAAAAAGTTTTTTAAATGATTTATTTTTATTAAAAAATTAATAACAAAGAAATAATTTATTATATCTTTAGGCTATACTATGAGCCATATATAAGTCCAAAGTTTTAGGCTATGATAGTATGATTGGGCCAAGAAGATTGTATTTAGGAAAACAAATTAGTGGCACTTAATGAGGATATATTTGTGATTTTTTTAATATGTTCCTTGTATTTATTTATTTTAAGGTTTTATCTAATAATTGGTGGTAATGGGATTGATTTTGCAATTGTTTTGTCGTAGCAAATTTTTGGTGAAGATGATAGCAATGAGAGGCGTGTCACAAGCATATTTACATATTGTGTAGATTGAGTGAGAAGAAGTAAATTAATGAAGATGGAATGTCATATGTTGTGGTTTGTAGACATTTGCATTTGGTGTGAGCCTGTGAGGATTAATGATGTTTGTGTTTGAATTTGTACTTCAACTACCAAGTTGGGGTTATTAACAAACGTGTTTTTATTAATTTTTCTAGCATGCATTGCATTTCTCTTAATTACTTGAATTTTTTGCTTAACTTTCTGAAACATTCACATTGGGAAAATCTAATTAAAATTTTGGGTTTCCTTGCAGTGGATTTGGAGCTTTAGTTCTCTTACTTACTTGAATCTTTCTCATAACTTTCTGATACATTGGGATGCATCTCTTCAGAGTAATAGTTGCTATCTTTATGAACTTGATCTTCATTCTAACTATCTCCAAGGGTCGCTTTCAGTTCTTCCTCAACAAGCCACCTACTTGGATTATTCCAGCAATAACATAAGCTTTGTTATCCCACAAAACATTGGGAATTACCTCTTTGTTACTACTTTTCTCTCTTTGGCAAGCAATAACATCCATGGGAGTATACCAGAATCAATATGTGATGCTATAGATCTTGAATTTCTTGATCTCTCCAATAATTCTTTGACTGGCTCAATTCCCAACTGCCTCATTGGAACTCTCAGTTTTCCAGATGTAAGACGGAACAAACTCAGTGGCAACATAAAAAATTTTCCTGGATCATGTAACTTAATAACTCTAGATCTCAATGATAATCTCATAGAAGGAAAAATTCCAGAATATCTAGGAAATTGCCCCATGCTAGAGGTTGTAGACTTGGGGAACAATCAGATTGATGATAAGTTTCCGTGCTGGTTGACGAGCATAACCACATTGCGTGTTCTTGTTCTGCGGTCCACAAATTGCATGGTTCTGTTGAGTGTCCAACTCCAACAACAGAAGCAACTTGGCCACATCTTCAGATCAGTGACATTGCCTCTAACAATTTTAGTGGCAAAATTCCTCTAGAATTCTTTAGAACATGGAAAGCAATGATGGTTGATGTGAAAGACAAGTCCCACTCAGAGGTCAATAATCTTCAGTTTTCTCAAGTTTATTAGAATGACAGAGTGACAGTCATAAGCAAAAAGATGAAAGAAAGTATTGAAAAACTCTGATATTATTGCTTAAAAAAATGATACAAGCTTTCAGATTTATTATTTTAAAGGTTGTGATTTTATAGGTCCTGATATTATTGCCTCAGTATGAATGAATAAAAACAACATGAATCCTTAGTCTCTATAATTTTAAATCAGTTTTATTACTTCTTGTTTGTTCAAGTTCTTTATATATTTGTTTGAATTTATTAGATTTAATGTTATTCTTATTTATTCAAAGCTCTGATACCATAATAATTAAGAAAAGATAACTTTATGACTAAAGTTAGTAAAATATTAAAAACAAAGAAAAAAATCAGCATGTGTAATATTAAAATAGAAACACCTCATATAATTAACATTAATAAAAAGAGTATTAAGAGTACCAAGATAAATAAAATATTAATAGAATAAAAAATAAATAAATTACCCCTTTAAAGATGAAGTAACAGAAATATATATAGCAGGAATACAATTATTAATAAAAGTATATTTTTAAGAAGGAATAAATTTATCCATAGAATTATTAGTAACAAATGGAAGGATAATAAGTAATGTATAAGATAGTATACTAAGAATATTAATAAAAAATTTAATATATCAAAAACTTGAATTCATAATAAACACTAACTTTGCAATATTTAGAGCAGATGAATATATAGATAAGACATTAATAGTTTATCACAAATTAGATAATATAAGATTAATGCTTGGAGAAAGAATTATAAGTATAACAACTTTGATAGGATTAGTATTTACTAATGAATACAATATATACAATAAAAACTAAGAAAAAATAGCAATAGATAAAAATTTTATGTTTGTATTAAAAGAATACAATTAAACCTAAATAATATAACAATACTAAAAAAATTAGAACTAAAATTAGATAGAACTAAATTATATACAAATAGACAACTAAAAAGAATAAAAGCAAATAGTATAATAGGACAAAGATCATTAAGAATAAATACGCCATCAACATCAACACTAAATATTAACATAAATCCACTAAGACATAGAATAGATTACCCTAAAAATAATAGAAATATTTCTAGAA
Organism: Senna siamea; assembly: GCA_031216115.1. NCBI lineage: Eukaryota > Viridiplantae > Streptophyta > Magnoliopsida > Fabales > Fabaceae > Senna > Senna siamea. Next base: position 21,855,361 of record CM062357.1, read on the forward strand.
TATGTAGATTATCAAGTTCAAAAAACTTAAGATATCAATTAGCAAAAATATCTATAAGTAATAATTTAACAGAGACAAATCTAAAAATACCTAAAATAGATTTAACTCAACCAAAAGATATATATATATATATATATATATATATATATATATATATATATATATATACCTTTTAGAAGTTAAGGAAGGACTTATATGAAAACTAATAATAGCTATAATAGAACCTTAAATAGAAAAGAGTACTATTCAATTAGAATGTAGATAAGATAATATAGAAATAGAAGAAGAAAGAACAAAAAAAATAAAAAATGAAGGATTCTAAGATTTATTAATAAAGACATAATAAATATAAGATTATGGGTAGAAGACGAAATAAATATAAATAATGAAGTAAAATTAATATTATGAAAATATTTTTTAGAACAAGTAAGAACTTACAGAAAGATAGATATTATTTAAAATTAATCAAAAAATAATTATAATAAAAATAATAGATTAAAATGGAAATATATTTCATCTTAGTAAAAATAAATTATCAATAGATCAATAAAATATCATGTAATAGTAGATATGAGAGTAAATATATCCATAGAAAAATATAATTTATTATCACCTGAACAATGAAAAAAGAAAATTAAACCACTAAAAATGACTAGTATAGGCCAAGAAATATACATGATAGAATTATATGCAAATAATGTACCAATCCAAACAGGGGCATACGAATTACAAATCCAAACTTTAAACCAATTTAATGAAGCAACTAGTGATATGATATTAGGATTAGATTTCTTAAAAAAAAATTATGCCAATACATATGACTAAATCCTAAACCCTAAACCAAATCATATAAAATAAGTGATGAAAAATTTTAAAAAACGATAAATGAAAAATAAGTTCAATTCTTACCTAATAATAAACTTATAGAAATAAAACAAAAACTAGGAATTATAAAAAACATAGAAATGCATAAGGATATAGAACAAAGAATTTTAGAAAATTATAATGATAATCCATTATTTCATTGGAAAAAAAATCAAAACCTTTAGCAAAAATAGAATTAAAAGATTGTAGTAAAGAAATAAATTGTAAATCGTATCTGAGGACATAACAAGATAAAAAAAATTTATAATGCATATAAATGAATGAAAAATATGAATTGATTAGAGAAAGTAACTTAGAGTATTCTTCACCAACAATAATTGTATTAAAACATAAAGAAGAAAAAAGAGAAAAATCAAGATTAGTCATAAACTATAAAAAATTAAATTCATTAACTGATAGAAATAAGTATCCTATACCAAGAATAAACCTCTTATTTAACCTAGTAAAAGAAAAAACAATATTTAACAAGTTTGATTGTAAATCAGTGAAAGTTCGAAGGACTTAAGTACATCTACTAGGCCTACCACAATCCTACCGTATGGGATTTACAACACTAACAACGGCGAAAACTGTCACTTCAATCAATGTCATCATGAGGTAAAGTTTTCTTGGGTGTAATGCCTTATTATGGAGTGGTCTATAGGCTTTGATACCATAACAATGACAACCTATTTATAATAACACCAGGATTGGATCTACTGTGGGTGACTGATAATAATTCGAGTTATAGAAATACCTCTATCTTCTTTCATATAGAAGTTTTATTACAGAGCATAACACAGGGGTGCTCAGACTTTCTCCTTTTAGATTATTGCAGCACAGCCTTCCTTAATTTTTTAGAGGAGACATACCAGTATTTTAATATCTAATATTATTATACACAGTATTCCCTTATAGAATCATTGTTTCTTTTAGATTAGGATAACACTATTTCTTAATTTCTATGAGAGTTTAGTTACAGTTTATACCTTAGTTACTGATCTTGATCTTTGATAAATATTGATGAAGGTAAAAGTATGAAAGAAAGAAAGTATTGAAAAACTTTGATATTATTACTTAAAGAAATGATACAAACCTATGATTTAAAATATTATAATCAATTCATTTTAGATAAGTCATCTTGAAATGTTTACTCTTAGGTATAATCCTTATGAATTATAAATTAATGCTATCTTACCTAAATTCTGAAGTTCATGTTTGATTTGCCTAAGATTTTACAGAAGATCCCACAAGAAAATAAATTTATACTGCAGCATATATAGCTGAAGTTATTATACAAACTCCCTAGTTAGCTACAACTAAACTATGAGAATATATAGTACACATCATTGCCATTTTAAATTGAAGTGTTGAACCAAATACAAATTTAGTTTAAGATAAATTATACTCAATATTTTCTTTTAGAGATATGAAAATTATCTTATTCTCCCATCTATTTTAAAACATTACTCTATTATTTTAAGAAATAGGAAAACTTTACAATTTTAACCATCTTGACAAAATATTTTTAATTTTAATATGATTTAATTAATTTTTTATTAATATTAATATTATAATTTATTTAAAATATATTTCAATATTATTCATTTTGAATTAAAAAATCATAAATTTGATTTATTTTAAAATTTCTAAAATTAATTTTTTATATTAGTCAAATGTATATAGTATTTATTATTTATATTAATAATATTTTTTTCGTTAAAATAAAAGAAATTGTACATTTTTTATTTTTCAACAAAAAAAGAGTGTAATTATTTAAAATAAAAGATAAAAGGTGTAATTTACTAATCTTTAATTTCATTGTTAAAAAAGAGAGAGTGGACTGGAGAATAAAAGTGTTGGAACACAAAATTCATAGAAATCCAAAAGAGCACTTAATTTATCACTACTAATTAGAAATTTTTTCTTGACTTTTCAACTCGACTTTTCAACCACTCTTAAATTCCTTGAAAGAGCAAGAATTGAAAATTCTACGATTCTCATTTCTCAAGCTATGGGTAATATTTTCTGTTGACTTGCCCTTTCAAATTGGAATTACATTACTCTCACCATTCAAATACCTTCCTTTTTTTAAAAAATAATAATAATTTTAGTGAACAAAGTTGAACTTGGTTTCATAGACTATTAGTGTATAATTAATTCACATTTACTAACATTTTGTTAATCCATTTAGTGAACAAAGTTGAACTGTGGTATTGGATTGGTTTTACACTTTTGATAATGTTTCGAACACTATGCAATAATTAATAGTCATAGATTATTAGTTTATAACAAATTCACATTTACTAACATTTTGTGAATCCTTTTGTTGAAGTGGGAGAAAGAAATAAAACTCTCAACTCTAACTCAAATTTTTTTCTAGCTCCTACTCCCCTCAATAAATTTATGAAACCAAGCATTGTTAACATAAGTAATATCTCTAATTTTTTTTTAAGTTTATATAGATTATTTTGTTATATATATATATATATATATATATATTTGTATTTCTATGTTCAATGGTTAGATCAATAACAAAAAATAAATTAGTAATAAAACATGAGACAAAAGGTATAAAAATTGTAAAAGATAGAAAGCAAAAATTATTAGAGTAATATTAAAGTTTTCACCTTAAAAAATGATATATCATTTTTAATCGAAACTACTAGTATCTATAACATTCTACTAAATTTTAACTAATCTAACTCAAGTTGAATGAGGTCCTATACTAAAAATATTTTCATACTCAAACTTGAGGCATTTGTTTAACAAAAATAAAATACTTACAACTTTAACTAATCATTTGATATATCATTTGATGTGCTTGAATAGAGAAAGATTAGGAGCAGGGAATTAAACGTTACTAAGAGTAAAAAAATTATTTAATGAAAAGAGCCAAAAGAAGTAAATAAATGATTGAAGTTAAGTACTGGAAACTTGTAGACAACACTCTTTGTGGCATATTCCCTCGGTTGCATCTTGAATACCAAAGACGTGGAGGACAAGTGTACACAGTTTTACGTTGGAGGCATTAAGGTCAAGTGTGAGAGTGCTGATCTTATCCTTTTTATAAGGTAAATCTTTCTATGCTTTAATAATAATAAAATTTAATATATGCTAGTATTATATGATAACTATGATTATACTATAGTGTTGCATGTGTTATTTTTTGAATTCTGTATGATTTCTGTTTATATTTATGTAAGTTATATTTGATTAAAAATAGAGATGACTGATGAGATATATCTTTTGTAAATTGTTTATAAAAAGATTGCGGATGACATTGAATATCACACAAGATTAAATATTTGTAGCAGATTTAGTTTAAATTATGAGATGAACATATATAATTATTGTAACTTTATAATATATTTGAGTTGTAGATGACAAATCAAATAGTATATTCACTTTAATTTGTTTGATTAAGTCTATGTTCAAAGATTAAGTGATTTCATATTAAATAACGCATAACTAGATGACAACATAAATTTTGAAGTATATATATAAAATAAATGATTAATACTTTTATTCATTTGAGTAGAGAGTAACTTGTTTCCAAACTTAAATGTGTAAAGTATATATATATATATATATATATATATATATATATATATATATATATATATAATTTGCCTTAGCCTTGCATATCTATTTTTTAAACATTTCTATAAAATTGAATTTGGAAAAATGTATGATTTAGAAATATTTTTAGTATTTTAATAATATTAAAAATTTAATATAAATGATTCACATTTTGATAAATAAAAAGTTTTTGTGTAAAATTTAAAATAAATGATAATTTCTATTTAACCTTATTTTGGGTATATTGAATGAGAAAATATAAAATGAAGCTTGACAAAGTCAAATCCACAAAGGAACAAGGGAAGAGACCATTCAAACACGCATGGGAGGACTTGACTTAAGTCTATTCACATTTAGAAATTATATATTTTTTTCAATTATAAAAAATTATACTTTTTTAAAATTAAAAATTAAAAATTTTATTTATTTTGATTAAGATATTTTTATATTTATTATTTATATAATTAAATATGTATTTGATTAATATATAATTTTATTATTTTTAAATCAAAGTGAATAATAATAAAATTATAATTTTTAAAATATATTTTTAATAAATTATAATTTTTTTTTAAATTAATAATGTCATTAAAGGTATAATTTTAATCAAAATAAATAAAATTATAAATTTTTTAATTTACAAAAAAAGAAAAGTGTAAATTTATAAAATAAAAAAATATAATTTTGTCATGACAAAATCACGTTATTTTAAAAAGAATAAAATTTATATACAATTAATTATATTTTTACCATTAAATTCTCTTCTTAAAACAGGACAAATGGCTTTTTTTTTCCTACCTCATTATCCCAAGTTTAACTCTGTTAACTCCCTAACTCCTTTTAATTAATTAAGTTTTTAAATTATTATGTTTAAAAAATAAAAGCCCCAAAGTCATGAGAACTGAAACGTCTTCTTTCCTTAGCAGAAGACTCCTTTGAAGGAACCAAAAAGTGAAGGTTCTAACTTGTAATAAGTAATGCTGTAAAGCACAAAAATGGAGAAGAAGATCGGGTAAAAGAAACAAGATCTAAGAGGGCAAAACCAAAATCTCAGGAGCAACGCAATCAGTCAAAGCTTGATTTTTAATTTTCTTTTTCTTTTGTTTTTCTAACTTTTTTTTTTTCAATACTACCATTATCAGTGGAAGTGGAATCTTGCTGCATCTTCGATTGAGTCTTCCAAAGAGAGAAGACGTTTCACTTCTAGTCAATTTGGGGCTTTTATTTATTTAAAAAAATAAAAATTTTAAAACTGGGTCAATTCTCTCAAATGTTTTTTAGAAGAATCTAATTATAAAGATATAATTAATTGTGCGTAAGTTTTGTCCTTTCAAAAATTATCTCCAAGAAAATAGAAAAAAATTGTTAGACGTACAGACAATGTTCAAGCTAAGCAAATGATAAAGTTGAATTTAAGATGGTAGAGACGGGGACCAGAAGAAAGCACTATCAGAAAATTAATTTCATACCCTTCCAACGAGGGCTAACACGCACGCCATGGGAAGGGACCCTGCATCATGCATGTCCTATTCATTTGGATTAGTGTCGTGCAAATTACTTTTGAACAAAACAAATTTTCTTTTATCCTATCATATTAATGGAAAGAACTAGAAGAAATACATAAATAACGATAAATTGTTTATTTTATCCCATCATATTGTTAATTAATTTTTCTGAAACTTTAGCTTATGATACGTACATCTTTACTTTGGTTTATCAAATCAAAATCCATCTAAGAAAAAGGTAATAAATTAATTGTGAAGCAGCAGTATCTATCTATGACTATAATTAATTATGGATAAATTAATGAGATTCAGGCAACGGATTGGTTGTTTTCAGCAAATTCGAGGTCACATAAGAAAGATTATTTTCACTAATTTACAAGTTTAGCTTTACTGATTTACTCAAACACACCAAGAGACTTGGGGGTACCTACATGTTGAAATGCCAAGTATTGCATTTTTAACACCTTCAATGGAATCTTAATCAATACTATTGACGGATGTCTGTCAGTGTCCATCACTATATTACCAGAAGTGTATTGCAAGAATGAGAGTGACATCTTTAATTTGGAATTGACTTTCCCTATCAAATAGCCCAAGTCCACTCTCACCATTGAACTACGTTTCTCCAATTTTGTGTTTATATATGACTATCACTCTGCTTACTTTACATTTCTGTGTCTTTTGAAACTCGTTTCCTGTGTTGTCAGAGGGAGTTTTAATCATTATCATCTGCCATGAGAATCCCATCTGTTTCATTTCTTTTCCCTCTACTCTTTTACTGCATGTGTCTTTGTAGCCATGTGTCTCTGGTGTCTGGTTTATGTCTTGAGGATCAGCAATTGTTGTTGCTCCAAATGAAGAACAGTACTCTTAAATTCAACTCTACATGGTCCAAGAAACTAGTGAGGTGGAATCAAAGCCTTCCTTGCTGTGAGTGGAGTGGCGTAACTTGTGATGAGGAGGGACATGTTACTGGTCTTGACTTGAGTGAGGAACACGTCCACGGAGAATTGGATAATTCAAGTGCTCTTTTCAGTCTCCAATATCTCCAGAATTTGAATTTGAGTTATAATAACTTCAATGGTTTCATTTCACCTGCAATTAAAAATTTGAAGAACTTGACCTCTTTGGATTTGTCAGGTAATAACTTTGCAGGACAGATACCAATGGAGATTTCTCAGCTAACAAGATTGGCTGCTATTCTTCTTGATTATAACGATTTCTCATCTACAGTACCAGAAAGCTTTGCTAGTTTAAAAAATTTGACCACCTTGAGTCTTCGACACTGCAATCTAACAGGAATATTTCCACAAAAGATCTTCCAGGTACCAACGCTGTCCTTTATTGACATATCATACAATTATGATCTTCTTTGTTCCTTCCCAGACTTTCCACCTAATGGATCTCTTGAGAGCTTAGATGTAAGTAACACAAAATGCTTTGGAGTATTACCGAATTCTTTAAGTTACCTCGTACACTTAGTTAGTCTGGGTCTTTCTAATTGCCACTTTAATGGAACACTTCCCAGTGTACTGGCAAATCTCACTAAACTTGAATCCCTAGACTTGTCACATAATAACTTGATTGATACAATACTATCGTTTGATAAGTTGAAGAACCTCTACATTCTAGACCTATCTCATAACTTTCTAAACGGTCAAGTCAACCTTCATATGTTTGGGAGCCTTCATAAGCTATTGAGTCTAGACTTTTCTTACAACAACCTGTCAATTGATGCAAATTCTGTGGATACTAACCAATCCTCTTTTCCCAACTTGATCGTTCTCAAATTGGCTTCTTGCAAGTTGACAAAATTACCAATGTTCTTGAGAAACAAAACAGGAATAGATGAGCTTGACCTCTCAAATAACCAAATTCAAGGATTGATATCTCATTGGATTTGGAATAGTATTGGAGAATTAGCTTTTCTAAATCTTGCTCGAAATTTGTTTACAGCTTTTGAAGGATCTTTGCTAAATCTTACCACTGAAGTTTATGTTCTTGATCTTCACTCCAACCAACTCCAAGGGCAAATTCCAATATTCCTAGGATCACAATATTTGGACTACTCAAGCAATAATTTAAACTCTGTGATTCCGCATGATTTCAGTACACAACTGCTACCTGGCGTAAGTTGGCTCTTTCTTTCGAATAATAATTTTCATGGTAGCATTCCTCATTTCTTGTGCAATGTTCCAAATATATTAGTGCTTGATCTATGCAATAACAAATTTCAAGGGACAATTCCAAAGTGTTTAACACAAGGAGTTTCTATGGTATTGAATCTTGGAAACAATTCAATCAGTGGTCATATTCCTGATACGTTCCCAAAATCATGTGATCTAAACACTTTAGATCTCCATGGAAATCAATTAAGTGGTCCAATTCCCAAGTCTCTCGCCAATTGCATGGAATTAGAAGTGCTAGATCTTGGAAATAATCAAATTAATGATCGCTTTCCGTGCATGTTGAAGAAAATATCCAAACTCCGTGTCATGGCTTTGCGGAGAAACAAATTTCAAGGTCCTATTACATGTCTTAATCCAAATGCCACTTGGCCAATGCTTCAAATTGTTGATTTGGCTTTCAACAACTTTAGTGGTCTACTTCCAGCTAAAGGCTTCAGTTCTTGGGAAGCAATGGTGCATGTTGAAGATCAGACGGTGTCAAGTTCCATTAGAATCCAATTTCTTAGAGAAATGTATTATCAAAACTCAGTGACAATTATAAACAAAGGTCTAGAGATGAAGTTGGTTAAAATCCTAACCATCTTTACTTCCATTGACTTATCATCCAACAACTTTGAGGGGTCAATACCAAGAGAGTTAATGAATTTGAAAGGCCTTCTAGTTCTCAACTTGTCAAATAATGCTCTGTCAGGCCAAATCCCTTCATCCATAGAGAATTTGAAACAACTTGAATCCTTGGACCTATCAAACAACTCTTTGAGTGGAGAGATTCCAACACAGCTCGCAAGCTTATCTTTCCTTTCATACTTGAACCTTTCATTTAATCATTTGGTGGGAAGAATCCCAACAGGTACACAGATTCAATCCTTTGAAGCCTCTTCCTTCAAAGGAAATGATGGGTTATATGGACCTCCTTTGACCAACAACAGCAATGATGGGAAGCCAGGGTTGTTACCATCACCGTCTGCTGCAAATATTCATCACTCAATTGATTTGAATTTGATCATAAGTACTGCACTAGGAGTGATTTTCGGCTTTGGAATTATTATTGGCCCCCTTTTCTTTTGGAACAAATGGAGAATAAGGTACTGGAAACTTGCAGACAACATTCTTTGTAGCATCTACCCTCAATTACATCTTGAATACCAAAGACGTGGAGGACAACTGTACACAGTTTTACGTTGGAGGCATTAAGGTAAAGTGTGAGAGTGCTGATCTTATCCATTTTATAAGGTAAATCTTTTTATGCTTTAATAATAGTAAAATTTGATATATGCTAGTATTATATGATAACTATGATTTGACTTTAGTGCTGCGTTATTTTTTGAATTCTGTGTGATTTGTGTTTATATTAGATAGGTTATATTTGATTAAAGATAGAGACGAATGATGAGATATATCTTTTATAAGTTGTATATAAAAATGTTGCGTGAATGAATATCACACAAGAATAAATGTTTGTAGCGAATTTGGTTTAAATTATGAGATGAACATATATAATTATTGTAATTTAGTCAAATTCTAGTTACATTTAAGAATCTTGAATTAGTCTTTTGTATTGATACATACTACCTTTTTATTTTAAAAAATATTAACTTTTAAATTGAATCTATAAAATTATACTATTTTTTTAACAAAACAAATTCGTCAGCAAATTATGATAAAAGTATTAATCCTTTTAGCACACCGTACGGCCATGAAAGTTATATATATTTATAAAAAAATGTAGTAGCACACTACAAAAAAATAGTATTTATTGGCAATTTTTTGTGGTAGTTTATTAAAATTGTCACTAAATGATGTATTTTGTGACTGTTTGAAAAGCGTTAATAAGTATTATAATTTTGTGACAGCTGTTTTCATTTGCTGACAGTTAAAGTGTCAATAAATAAAAAAATAAATATTTTTTAAAAAATTGGTTTAGGCTACCAGTGTGATAGGGCCATGAAAATTATATTTATAGAAAAAAAAAACAATGTAGTAGCACTTGAACTTAATACTAATAATTAAGGATGTATAGACATATTTTAAATTTAAATGTTCTTTGTATTCATTGTATTGTCTTATCTAACACTTAATGGTAATGGGGTTGACTAACTAATTGTTTAGTTGTGGCAAATTTTAGGTGAAGATGAAAGAAATATATGAGACGTGTGTCACAAGCATATTCAAGTATTGTGCAGCATGCTCTGAGTAAGAGAAGGCAAATCAATGAACATAAAATGTGATATGTTGTGATGGTAGACATTTCAATTTCATACGTTTTATATTGTTTAATAATTTGGTGTGAGGATTAATTATATTTGTGTTTGAATTTGTACTAGAACTATTAAGTTGGAGTTATTAATATTGTGTTATTATTATTTTATCTATGTTACATTACATTTTCTTTTCTTGTGCATTTTTTTTGAGGGTATGTACTTTCTACATATAGGTACCTTTATTGGCTCAGAAAAATTGAGAGAAACGAAGAGAAAAGACAATTTTATTTTGATTTTAATTTAAAATTTTGTCTCTTATAATATATTTGAGCTGTGGATGACAACTCAAATAGTATATTCATTTTAATTTGTTTGATTAAGCCTATACCCAAAGATTAAGTGATTTCATATTAAATAATGCATAATTAGATGACAACATAAATTTTAAAGTATGTATATAAAATAAATGATAAATATTTTAATTCATTCGAGTAGAGAATAACTTGTTTCTAAACTTAAGTGTGTAAAGTATGTATATAAAATTTGTCTTAGCCTTGCATATCTATTTTTTAAAACATTTCTATAAAATTGAATTTGCAAAAATGTACGACTTAGAAATATTTTTAGTATTTTAATAATATTAAAAAATTTAGTATAAATCACTATTCATATTTTGATAAATAAAAAATTTTATGTAAAAATTAAAATAAAACTGAATGATAATTTCTGTTTAACCTTGTTTCCCGTATATTGAAGGAGAAAATGTAAAATAAAACTTGACAAAGAGAAATCCACAAAGGAATAAGGGATGGGACCATGCCCCTTCAAACACGGCATGGGATGATTTGACTTAAGTCTATTCACATTTAGAAATATGCAAAGTAATAAATATAAGTCCATCTAATATTGGTTTGAACGTGCAAGTTACTCTTGAGGAAAACAAATTTCTTGACTTTTCAGCCACTAGTAAATTTCCCTCAACTGATAGTGTCATAAATTTCTAGTGTGCGATAAATAATAGTCAAATAACACTACAAAATATATCAGCGTTTGGTAGTTTTTTATTCTCAGGATTCATATTCTTGATAATAATATTTTTAGAACTATAATTTTTAAGAATTTTAAAAAATTTATTTGTTTTATTTAAAATATTTTAAAACTCTCATAAGCTTAAATTTTTTTGTAATTTTTTTTTGTTTTAGAATTAAAATATTTTAAAATTATATCAAAAAAAAATTATTTTTTTATATGTAATTAGATAGTAAGATAATTTTTTTAATATTTAGAATTTATATTTATATTTTTTTTATGATTTTATTTGATTCACATTTATTTATTTAATTAAATTTATTTAATTTCTTCTAATACCTATATCTATATATTATCATCCCTATAATTTAGTGATGTATAAAGAAAATGATTAGAAGTTTTTGTACGAAGGATTAAATATAACTTAAAAACTGTCTTAGACAACTGTTCTATCATTCTTTGTATATAAGAAACTTGAATTATGTATATATATATATATATATATATTTTAAAGCTAAACATGTATTTTATTCATAAATAGTTAGTTAAAATTATTTTCTAAATTCTCTGTATTTAAAAGAATGATATATTTTTTTATATTAAAATAAAAATTAAAAAATATTTAATCTCTAATTTATTTATAGTAGATCTCTATTGGTGGAAGTTTCTATTTTTTCCTATTTGTCTCTAAATATAAAATAATACACTATTTTTCAAATGTAGATTATCTAAAATCCTATAATTATTATTATTATATATATATAATTTAGATACTATTATGTATAAAGTTTATGTAACTCATCATTCTCTTGATTATTTTTTTAAAAAAAGTTTTTTTAAATGCTTTATTTTTATTAAAAAATTAATAATAAAGAAATACTTTATTATATCTTTAGGCTATACTATGAGCCATATATAAGTCCAAATTTTTAGGCAATAATAGTATAATTGGGCCAAGAAGATTATATTTAGGAAAACAAATTAGTGGCAGTTGAGCTTAATAAGGATATATTTGTGATAATTTTTTTTATATGTTCCTCGTATTTATTTATTTTAAGGTTTTATCTAATAATTGGTGGTAATGGGATTGATTATGTAATTGTTTTGTTGTAGCAAATTTTAGGTGAAGATGATAGCTGTGAGGAGCTTTAGTTCTCTTAATTACTTGAATCTTTTTCTTAACTTTCTGATACATTGGGATGCATCTCTTCAGAATAATACTTGCTATCTTTATGAACTTGATCTTCATTCTAATTGATAGTGTATGGAATTCATCTGACTGAACATTTTATATTAATCTCTTTTCTGTGGACTGAAAGATTATTAATTCCCATTGTGGTTGCATAAAGCAAAAAGTTCCTGATTACAGCAGAATATAGAGTTGTTTCCTTAATATCATATGGTTCTTGAAGCTTTTGTTGAGAGAAGTATGCTTTCCACCATAGAAACGAGCTTCAAAATTATGATAGGAACATAATCATTGCAACTTAACTTGCTCAAATTCTATTTATATTGAAGAAACTTGAATTATGTACATATGTTTTTAAAGCTAAACGTGTATTTTATTCATAAATAGTTAGTTATAATTAGTGTTTGGATTCTTTGTATATAAGCAATAATATATTTCTCTGCACAAAAATAGAAATAAGAAAAAAAATTTGATCATTAATCTATTTAAAGTGAATTTATCTAAAACCAATATTGGTTTGAACGTGCAAGTAACTGTTCAGGAGAAAATTTTTGTTGATTTTTGAGGCACCTGTAAAATTTCTTGAAATGATAGTTTCATATAAATTTCTAGTATATTACTATTTAATCACATTCACTAACATTTCTTCAAACCATCAGTTTTGGTGGGTCACACCAGGTCATTTGTAGTCATTGATTGAAAGAGATCAACAACAATGGAAGACAGCATTGCTTTATTATTTTTAAAAAATAAAAGCCAGACTCCTTTGAAGGAACCAGAAAGTGAAGGTTCTAACTTGTAATAGGTAATGCTGTAGAGCACAAAAATGGAGAAGAAGATCGGGTAAAAGAAACAAGATCTAAGAGGGCAAAACCAAAATATTGACAATGTTTTTTTAACTTTTTTCGAAGGAGAGAATACGTCTCACTTCTAGTGAATTTGGGCTTTTTCTTTTTAAAAATAAAAATTCTAAAACTGGGTCAATTCTCTCAAATGTGAATCTAATAAAAAAAATATAATTAATTGTACGTAAGTTTTGTCCTTTCAAATATTCTCTCCAAGAAAATAGACAAAAAATTTTTAGACATATAGTCAATGTTCAAGCTAAACAAATGATAAAAGTTGTGTATAAAAAGACTGTGTAATTGAATATCACACAAGAATAAATGTTTGTAGCAAATTTAGTTTAAATTATGAGATGTGAACACATATAATTATTATAACTTTAGTCAAATTATAGTTACATTTAAGCATTTTGAATTAGTCTTTTGTACGGATATATACTAAATTTTTTTATTTATTTTAAAAAAAGTCAATTTTTAAATTGAATATATAAAATTATACTCTTTTTTTGTAACAAAACAAATTGGTTATCCCTTTTAACGAATTATTATAAAAGTATTAATACTTTTAGCACACCATAAGGCTAAAAGATTGGTTTATGCTACAAGTGTGATAGGGCCATGAAAATTATATTTATAGAAAAAAAGAACAATGTAGTAGCACTTGAACTTAATACTAATAATTAAGGATGTATAGACATATTTTAAATTTAAATGTTCTTTTTATTCATTTTAATGTCTTATCTAATACTTAATGGTAATGGGATTGACTATCTAATTGTTTAGTTGTGGTAAATTTTAGGTGAAGATGATAGATATATGTGAGAAGCAGTATGAGTAAGAGAAGGCAAATCGATGAATATAAAATGTGATATGTTGTGATCGTAGACATTTCAATTTCATACGTTTTATATTGTTTAATATTTTGGTGTGAGGATTAATTATATTTGTGTTTGAATTTGTACTAGAACTATTAATTTGGCGTTATTAATAATGTGTTGCTATTATTTTATCTATGTTGCATTACATTTTCTTCTCATGTGCATTTTTTTTTAGAGAGTATGCACTTCCTACATGTAGGCCCCTTTATTTGCTTAGAAAAATTGACAGAAACAAAAAGACAAGAAAATTTTATTTTGATTTTAATTTAAAATTTTGTCACTTATAATATATTTGAATTGTGGATGACAACTCAAATAGTATATTCACTTTAATTTGTTTGATTAAGTCTATGTCTAAAGATTAAGTGATTTCATATTAAATAATGAATAGTTAGATGACAGCATAAATTTTGATGTATATAAAATAAATGATGGATAGTTTTATTCATTCGAGTAGAGAATAACTTGTTTTCAAACTTAAATGTGTAAAGTATGTGCATAAAATTTGTCTTAGCCTTACATATCTATTTTATTAAACATTTCTATAAAATTGAATTTGCAAAAATGTATGGATTAGAAATATTTTTAGTACTTTAATAATATTAAAATATTTAACATAAATCACTATTCATATTTTGATAAATAAAAATTTTTTGTGTAAAAATTAAAATAAAACTGAATGATAATTTCTAGTTAACCTTATTTCGGGTATATTGAAGGAGAAAATGTAAAATGAAACTTGACAAAGACAAATCCACGAAGGAACAAGGGAAGGGACCATGCCCCTTCAAACACGATATGGGAAGGACTTGACTTAAGTCTATTCACATTTAGAAATATACAAAATAATAACTATGATCCAGCAATTAATTGTTGATTATAGAGGATGAATTGAATGATACAATATATTAATAGAAAACTAATTAATTTTTAATATGCAAAAATTAAAAAAGAAAACAGGTATCTTCAACATTTTTACTTCAGTTTTACAAACTTATATAAAATCTATCTAAAAAAGGTAAAAGATAATTCGATATTGTTGATTCAATAATATATCGGAAGACGACGTAAAAAGATGCTTGAAAATAATTCACAAATTAAAGGAACAAGGGATGGGACCATGTCTGAGGAAAATAAATGCATGCCCTTCAAACGTAGGCCATGGGACTTGACTTACATATTCAAATTAGAATTAGTCATTTATACTAAACTCGCATGCCCTTCTTACACGCTGTGTGACTTGACATATAAAGGGAATTCACATATAGAAATATGCAAAGTAATAAATATAAGTCCACCTAATATTGGTTTGAACGTGCACGTTACTCTTGAGGAAAAAAATTTTCTTGACTTTTCAGCCACTAATGAATTTCCCTGAAATGATAGTGTCATAAATTTCTAGTGTGTAATACATAACAGTCAAATAACACTACAAAATATATTAATTAAGGCATATTTGGTACACAAATAAGATTTTTATTCTCAGGAATTATATTGTCAAAAATAATATTTTTAAGAATTTTAAAAAATTTGTTGAATTTACTTAAAATATTTTAGAACTTTGACAAGTTTAAATTTTTAATTTTTTGTAGTTTTTCTGTTTTATATTTAAAATATCTCTAAATTATATTAGAGAAAAAATTATTATTTTTATACATAGTTAGATGATAAGATAAAATTTTTTTAATATTTAAAATTTGTAATTAATATATATATGTGTATATATATATAAATTTAGATACTATTATGTATATAGTTTATGCAATTCATCATTCTCTTGATTATTTTTTTAAAAAAGTTTTTTTAAATGCTTTATTTTTATTAAAAAATTAATAATAAAGAATACTTTATTATATCTTTAGGCTATACTATGAGCCATATATAAGTCCAAATTTTTAGGAAGTGATAATATAATTGGGCCAAGAAGATTATATTTAGGAAAACAAATTAGTGGCAGTTGAGCTTAATAAGGATATATTTGTGATATTTTTTTTATATGTTCCTCGTATTTATTTATTTTAAGGTTTTATCTAATAATTGGTGCTAATGAGATTGATTATGTAATTGTTTTGTTGTAGCAAATTTTAGGTAAAGATGATAGCTATGAGATGCGTGTCACAAGCATATTTAAATATTGTGTAGAACAAGAAACAAGATCTAAGATGGCAAAACCAAAATATAGACAAAGTTTTCTTAACTTTTTTTTCAACACTACCATTATCAGTGGAAGTAGATTCTTGCTGCATCTTCGATTGAGTCTTCTAAGGAGCTAGAGAAGACGTTTCACTTCTAGTGAATTTGGGGCTTTTATTTTCTTAAAAATAAAAATTTTAAAACTGGGTCAATTCTCTCAAATGTAAATCTAATGATAAAAATATAATTAATTGTACGTAAGTATTGTCCTTTCAAATATTCTCTCCAAGAAAATAGAAAATTTTTTTTAGACATATAGTCAATGTTCAAGCTAAACAAGTGATAAAATTGTGTATAAAAAGGTTGTGTAATGGAATATCACATAATAATAAATGTTTGTAGTAGATTTAGTTTAAATTATGAGATGAACACATATAATTATTATAACTTTTGTCAAATTTTAGTTACATCTAAGAATTTTGATTTAGTCTTTTATACGGATATATACTAAATTTTTTTATTTATTTTAAAAAATATAAAATTATTTATTTTAACTTTTTGACCCCATATTGTAGGGTGGATCTCAACTTTTAAATTGAATATATAAAATTATACTATTTTTTTGCAACAAAACAAATTCGTTAACCCTTTTAACGAATTATTATAAAAGTATTAATCCTTTTAGCACACCGTAAGGCTGAAAGATTGGTCTAGGCTACAAGTGTGATAGGGCCATGAAAATTATATATATTTATAAAAAAAAAATGTAGTAGCACTTGAACTTAATACTAATAATTAAGGATGTATAGACATATTTTAAATTTAAATGTTCTTTGTATTCATTTTAATGTCTTATCTAATACTTAATGGTGATGGGATTGACTATCTAATTGTTTAGTTGTGGCAAATTTTAGGTGAAGATGATAGATATATATGAGACGTGTGTCACAAGCATATTCAAGTATTGTGCAGCAAGCAGTATGAGTAAGAGAAGGCAAATTGATGAACATAAAATGTGATATTTTGTGATCGTAGTTCAAATTATATTTGTGTTTGAATTTGTATTAGAACTATTAAGTTGGCATTATTAATAATGTGTTACTATTATTTTATCTATGTTACATTACATTTTCTTCTCATGTGCATTTTTGTTAGAGGGTATGCACTTCCTATATGGCTCCTTTATTTGCTCAGAAAAATTGTGAGAAACGAAAGGAAAAAAAATTATTTTGATTTTAATTTAAAATTTTGTCTCTTATAATATATTTGAGTTGTAGATGACAAATCAAATAGTATATTCACTTTAATTTTTTTGATTAAGTCTATGCCCAAAGATTAAGTGATTTCATATTAAATAACACATAACTAGATGACATCATAAATTTTGAAGTATGTATATAAAGTAAATGATGGGTAATTTTATTCATACGAGTAGAGAGTAATTAACTTGTTTCCTAACTTAAATGTGTAAAGTATGTAAATAAAATTTGTCTTAGCCTTGCATATCTATTTTTTTAAACATTTCTATAAAATGGAATTTGCAAAAATGTAAAGTTTAGAAATATTTTTAGTATTTTAATAATATTAAAAATTTTAATATAAATAAATATTTATATTTTGATAAATAAACAATTTTTGTGTAAAATTTAAAATAAAAATGAATATTTAACCTTATTTCGGATATATTGAAGGAGAAAATGTAAAATGAAGCTTGACAAAGACAAATTCACAAAGGAACAAAGAAAGAGACCATGCCCCTTCAAACACGGCATGGGAGGACTTGACTTAAGTCTATTCACATTTAGAAATATGCAAAGTAATAAATTCGATGATAAATTGAATGAAATAATATATTATCAGGAAACTAATTGATTTTTAATATGCAAAAATTAAAAAATAAAACAGGTATCTTCAACATTTTAACTTCGGGTTTACAAACTTATATAAAATCCATAAAAAAAAAAAGGTAAAAGATAATTCGATATTGTTGTTGCAACAATATATTGGAAGATGATGTAAAAAGATGGTTGAAAATAATACACAAATTAAAGGAACAAGGGATGGGACTATGTCTCAGGGAAATAAATGGACGCCCTTCAAACGTAGGCCATGGGACTTGACTTAATAATTAAGAGTACATTTTCAAATTAGAATTACTCATTTATATTAAATTCAATCCGGACATGTTTGACACTAGAGAGAACACGCTGATAGAAATAATTGCGTGGGAGGCATGCCCTTCCTACACGTTGTGGGACTGGACTTATAAATGGAATTCAAATCTAAAAATATGCAAAGTAATAAATATAAGTCCACCTAATATTGATTAAAATTTTAAGTTTTATAATTTATATATATGTTAATTTTTAATTAAAAAGTTTAATTATAAAAATATAAAAATTATACCTAACAAATAAAGAATAAAGCTAAGTGAATATATATTCTTTAGAAACTAACAAAATCATAAAAAAAAAAAATCCTCAATTGTATATTTTTAATTTGAGTAAATTAATTATTTAGAGCTTAAAAACATGTACGTCTTCTTAATTTAATTTTTAAAAAATTAATTTTATAAATTAACTCATAAAATATTAATTTTTAATTTTTTTAATTTTTTAATTAAGAAAATGAATAAAAATCAAAAAATTATTGTATTAACATATATTAATTTAATTATAATAAATTATATCGTACTCAATTATAAATAAAATGCATGATTAATTGAACTTAAAGCACCTCAAAGCGGTTTGAACGTGCAAGTTACTCTTGAGGGAAAAAAAAATTCTTGACCTTTTCAGCCACTAGTAAATTTTCCTGGAATGATAGTGTCATTAATTTCTAGTGTACAATACATAAAAGTCAAATAACACTACAAAATATATCATCTTTTGCTATACAGGTAGGTTTTTTATTTTTAGGAATTATATTCTTAAAAACAATATTTTTAAGAATATAATTTTTAAGAATTTTATTTAATTTATTTAAAATATTCTTTAAAATATTTTAAAATTTTGACAAGTTTAAATTTATAATTTTTAAATATATATTATTTATATATTGGATATCTTAAATATTTTAAAAAAGTAATGAATACTGAATATTTTATAATCAAACAATCTATTCAATATTCAATAATCGATATCCACCAAATAAAAAACTTTTTAATATTATAAATGGCTATAAAATATATTTTACAAAAAAAAATTTACATAATTATTATAAACTAAAATTAAAAATAATAAATCTAATATTAATAAAAGCATAAACTTTTATTTAATAATATATACTATTTGGACATCTGATATCGAATACTTTATTCATCTATTTATATCAAATATATATAGGGTATACAAAGTTAATTTTCGTACCCATCCAATACCTTATGAATAATTGTATTTTACTATATGTATTCTATGTAATATCTAATGTCCATCGAATATTGAATATTTTTGTTTGGACAAATAGCATTAGATACCTATAATACACATATCCATTGTCATCTCTATGATATGATGATGTATAGAAAAAATTATTAAAAATTCTTGTACGAAGAGTTAAACACATGAAAGATTATCTAGAGGTAAGAAAAGATTAAAAAAATCTATCAAAATTAATTTAATTATTAATAATTTAATTATAAAAATAAATAAAAAACTCCTCCTAATAACAAAAGTTTTGTTACTTTGTTGCTGTTTTAAACTTTTAATATTATTATATTACTTTTGATAATATTTTAAACATCATTAAATTAGTGGTCATAGATTTCTAGTGTATAGCTAGCTAATTATTGCATTTTTAACACCTTGAATCAAAAGAATGGTTAATTATTAATTGGGATGCTTAAATTACGGTTTGGAAAATAAAATCTTAATGGATGTCACTGTCAGTGTCCATCTCTCCATCACTCACCAGAAGAGAAATGCAAAGATTAATTTGGAATTGACTATCCCTTTCAAAAGCCTAAGTCCACTCTCACCATTGGACTACGATTCTCCATTTTTGTGTTTATACATAACTATCACACTCTGCTTCCTTAAGGAAGCGCCATTTCTGTGTCTTTTGAAACTTGTTTCCTCTGCTGTTTAAGAGTTTCACTCATTGTCATCTACCATGAGAATCCAACTTGTTTTATTTCTTTTCCCTCTACTCTCTTACTGCATGTGTCTTTGTAGCCATGTGTCTCTGGTGTCTGGTTAATGTCTTGAGGATCAGCAATTGTTGTTGTTCCAAATGAAGAACAGTACTCTTAAATTCAACTCTACATGGTCCAAGAAACTAGTGTGGTGGAATCAAAGCCTTCCTTGCTGTGAGTGGAGTGGTGTAACTTGTGACGAGGAGGGACATGTTACTGGTCTTGACTTGAGTACGGAATTCATCCACGGAGGATTGGATAATTCAAGTGCTCTTGTCAGTCTCCAATATCTCAAGAATTTGAATTTGAGTTATAATAACTTCAATGGTTCCATTCCAGCAGCAATTAAAAATTTGAAGAACTTGACTACTCTGGATTTGTCATATAATAACTTTGCAGGACAGATACCAATGGAGATTTCTCAGCTAACAAGATTGGCTACTATTCTTCTTGATTATAACAATTTCTCATCTACAGTACCAGAAAGCTTTGCTAGTTTACAAAATTTGACCACCTTGAGTCTTCGACACTGCAATCTAACAGGAATATTTCCACAAAAGATCTTCCAGGTACCAACGCTGTCCTTTATTGACATATCAGACAATTATGATCTTCTTTGTTCCTTCCCAGACTTTCCACCTAATGGATCTCTTGCGAGCTTACAAGTAAGTAACACAAAATGCTTTAGAGTATTATCCAACTCTATAAGCAACCTCATGCGTTTATCTAAATTGTCTCTTTCTAATTGCCACATTAATGGAACACTTCCCAGTGTACTGTCAAATCTCACTAAACTTGAATATATAGACCTATCTCATAATAACTTGATAGGGCCATGAAAATTATATATATTTATAAAAAAAATGTAGTAGCACTTGAACTTAATACTAATAATTAAGGACGTATAGACATATTTTAAATTTAAATGTTCTTTGTATTCATTTTAATGTCTTATATAATACTTAAAAGGTAATGGGATTGACTATCTAATAGTTTAGTTGTGACCAATTTTAGGTGAAGATGATAAATTTATATATGAGACGTGTGTCACAAGCATATTCAAGTATTGTGCAGCATGCTGTATGAGTAAGAGAAGGCAAATCAATGAACATAAAATGTGATATGTTGTGATGGTAGACATTTCAATTTCATACGTTTTATATTGTTTAATAATTTGGTGTGAGGATTAATTATATTTGTGTTTGAATTTGTACTAGAACTATTAAGTTGGCGTTATTAATAATGTGTTACTATTATTTTATCTATCTTACATTACATTTTCTTTTCATGTACATTTTTTTTAGAGGGTATGCACTTCCTACATATAGGCCCCTTTATTTGCTCAAGCCATCCCCTTTTTCCTTAGCTTCTGGTGTGTGGAAGAGAGGTGCCAGGGGAATCAGGGTCAAAATAAAACCTGATATTAGGTTATGTTAGGAGCCATGATTTGAATGAGAATTCGTATGATATCTCCGTTTATGGCGTGACGAGCCACGACAATTGCACTTATCAAAGCAGCTAAAAGAATTATTGAAATGAGTAAAAATGGTCTTCAATCCATTAGGGGTACTTTCGCCAATGAATGTAGGACAGATATTTGAATGCTCACTACGTTTCCGAGCTATATATCCTTGTTTAATTCTGGTAAATCTACTTAATTCTTCGAGTTGTTCCAAATGATCAAAACGGCCATTCTACATGTGCTCCAAAGAAATACTAATTATATTCTACTCGTCCTAATTTTTTAGTGTTGAAGTAACGCTTGTCACCAGAGTAGTTCTTTTCTTTTCGTTTCTGTCAATTTTCCAATATATATATGGTGACATTTCTATTTGAAATGATTAATTTTGATGAAAAATATTTGTAATTTAGCTATAATTCATTTCTCATAATCCATAGAGAATTTGAAACCACTTGAATCCTTGGATCTATCAAACAACTCTTTGAGTGGAGAGATTCCTACACAGGTACACAGCTTCAATCATTTGAAGCCTCTTCCTTCGAAGGAAATTAATGATGGGTTATATGGACCTCCTTTGACCAACAACACCAATGATGGAAAGCCAGGGTTGTTGCCATCACCATCTTCTGGAAATCATCACACAATTTAATGGAATTTGATCACAAGTGCAGCACTGGGAGTGGTTTTCGGCTTTGAAATCAATATTTTGCACCTTTTTCTTTTGGAAGAAATGAAGAATAAGGTACTGGAATCTTGTGGACAACATTCTTTGCAGCATTTTCCCACAATTGCATCTTGAATACCAAAGGCATGCATGGATGGCAAATGTACACAGTTTTACGTTGGAAGCATCATCAAGGTATATAAAGTGTTATGTTTGGCTGCACAAACTAGATTGGTGATTTGATCGATTTAGTTTATCACTGAGGTTAATCTATGTATGGTTTAATAAAAGCAAATATTGATATACTTTTGTAGTATTATCTGATAACACTTTTTAAACTTATACATTGTTTTCTTGTTCAAAGTATGTTGGGTATGTGTTAATTACTATACATAAACACAGACACTTATGCTTATATGCACTCATGCTGGGTGAACTTATGATAATCATAAACTACATTGTAAGGCTTTGCTTTTTAAAATGTATTAATACTTTTAGTCCTTGTCCAATGATCTATACGAGTCTTGAAAAGTTTTAAAATCTTTACAAAGTTAATAAAATTTTTATCTTACGTAAGTTGTATAAATTGTGTCTGTTTGTAGCGTATTTAATTTAAATTAATAAGTCCAAATTTTTGGGCTAAGCTGGTATGATTGGGCCAAGAAGATTAATTAGTGGCAGTTGAGCATAATAAGGACATATTTGTGATATTATTATAAATGTTGTTTGTATTTATTTTAAGGTCTTATCTAATAACTGGTGGTAACGAGATTGATTATGTAATTGTATTGTTGTTGCAAATTTTAGGTGAAGATGATAGCTATTAGCTTTGAGAGGCGTGTCACAAGCATATTATGCAGTTTGAGTGAGAAGAAGAAAATTAATGAAGATGGATTCCGGATTGCCATATGGTGTGGTTGTACTTTGCAGACATTTGAATTTGATATGCTTTAATAATTTGGTGTGAGCCTGTGAGGATTAATGATGTCTGTGTTTGAATTTGTACATCAACTATTAAGTTGGGGTTGTTAACAAATAACAAATGTGTTTTTATTATTTTATCTACATAATTTTTTTAGAATAAATTATACTTTCTTTCTTTAAGGAAAGTCATAGTTGCACTCTCTTTCTTTATTTTAAAAATTTACAGTTTTTTCATTTGAAATATTAAAAATTTTACAATTTCATCTACTTTGATTAGAATACCTTTAATAAAATAATTATTTTTCTAAAAATATTATAATTTATTATAAAATATATTTTTAAAAGTATAATATTTTATTATTATTTATTTTTAATTAAAAATAATAAATTTATTTTATTTGAAGTTAATATATATATTATATTATTCAAATACATATTTAATTATATAAATAATAAATATAAGAATACTCTAGTCAAAATTGATAAAAATATAAGTTTTCTCATCTATCAAAGAAAAGAAATGTAATTTTTTAAAAACAGAAGAGATAAAAGTATAGTTTAAAATTTTTCAAGAGTAAAGAGAGTATAATTTATTTTTTTTTCTTAAGTGCATATTCTTCTTTTTATTTGACATATGTGATAGGTTGGTATTCCAACCAACAACTTTTAGAGAAAAGAGAAGAAAAGATTAAGAATGGCTGTTTAAATCTGATTTTTTTATTTTTAAAAATTATTTTGTAAAATTAGTTTTGAAATCTTATTTCAATATTATTTTCATCAATTTATGTACTTATCATTAATAACAATACTAATTTCTTATATTTTTTGTTTTAAAAATTAAAATTAAAAACATATTTTAATTTATCTGTCCTTTTTTGTGAATATTTTTAATTTTTTCATAATATTATTGGGTCGTGGACGTCTTGGTGTGCAATATTATAGTCACTTTGTTTGATTAATTATAATTAAGCCCACAGATTAATTGATTTCACATCAAATAAGACATAATAGATCAAGAATTAGATAACACATCCAGAATAAATTAAAATAAAAGTTTCACGTGGGCCATTTATTTGGGCCTAGGTGTTTTGGTAAAGAAGAATAAAAACAAAACAAAAAAGCTCCTAAATGCTAACTCAGATAGAGCCTTTAAAGCCCATCTTGACAAGTTAGTCCTTGGTTAACTTTTTGGGAGATGTGGACTAACATGAAATTAAGCATCATTTTCATAACCCATATATAGTTGATAATGACATTGTTCCCAACATCAGTGTACTAATCAAAACCAGCCAAGATAATAAATCATTCATTGGGAAAATCTAATTAGAATTTTCCTCGTAACTTAACCTTATCTTCTTAATTTTTGGTTTTTAAAATTAGTTTCCTTGCAGGTTTTAAAATTTAAAGAGAAAATATTGGCAAAAGAAATACTAAGAATGAAAAATGATATCATATAAATATTTTTTGAGGTAAATAACAAAAAAAATTAATGTAATTAAAAGAGAGATCTAGAAATTGAAAAGGGTAAATTTTTTTGTAAAAAATAATAATAACTTGGTTAAATTATTTTTGTAACCCCATACTTTTAATTAATTTTTAATTAAATTTTTATAATTTATCAAAATTTTTAATTAGTCGTTGTTGTCAAATTTTTGTTAAAATTATATTAAATTATATTAATATTCTTAACATATAATATATTAATATTTTAAATATATATAATTTTTATATAGAGCATATTAACATGATATACAATTTATATTATATAACAGGAGTATATTATTTTAAATTAAATTAAGTAAATTTATAATATTAAGATAATATATAATTATATATATATGATTAAAATTTAACAAAATTTTAACTTTAGAAATAAATTTAAAAATTTATGAAGTTATAAAAATTAATTATAAATTTTTAAAAAATATAAAATTAATTAAAAATTGAATAAAATTATAAACATCATATAAATAATTTAACCTAATGGGTAACCCAATTCCATCGTAAACTTAGAAGGAAGGAGATGTGTTTTTCTTTGTTGAAAGTTAATATGCGGAGTCTACCACTATAATTATTAATCTCCCAGTCATCACCAAAGCAATTTCATAAGTATATTTTTTATATTTCTCGAAATGCATTTCTGCGGAACTTCTTGTTGTTGACTATTGGATACCAAGTATTATTCTTACATTTAATATGAAAATTACTTAAAGAAATAATAAAATAGTGACATATTGTGCTTTTAAATATCTTGAGTGATATTTTATCAAACAACAGTACTTATACATCTTAAATGTTAGAATAAAGAGAATGGCATTCATGAAGAAATTTCTTAGCCAGTCACTGCAGAATTGTACAAGTATAAGAATATTGAAGATTCAATGCAAATATATATTCTTGCATAACTCTCACGGCCTTCGGTAAAAGGAACAAAGGAAAAAAAATCTCGTGGTCAAAATTATTTCCCTTCAAAATCTAGGAATGTAGAAAGGATAAAATTTGAGTTGTTTTTTTAAAAAAAGAAAAATTATTATTTTTTCCTTCTTTTGAACAGTGCTATGCATACTGAAGCCTACCGTTTGGCACGTTCCAACCGATCAAAATCGTTCGCATCACTCTTTTATTGCATTTCTAATACGTTGTGGCCATGTGGGGTCGTCGTTTTGAATATTCGGAAATTGCGGGGGCCCGTTAAAGAGAAGGTACCAAAAAGTCAAAAGGACCAACACGGAAAGCGTGTAGAGAGCACTAATCTAGAACAAAGATACCGTCTTTTTTCTTTCTTTTCTGGTAATATAATTGCGACATTTACTGACAAACAAAGACTAGCACGATTCCGTTCACTTTGACAAAGCTTCATGATTCACTTAATTGGATCTGACCATCCCTTTCTCTTGTTGCTAAGCCACCCACTCTCTCTGCCTCTCTCTCCTTTTTCTTCAAAGTGCCTTTCTTCTACACTCAGAAACCTTTTCCTGCCAAACCCAATTCAATTTTGGACGGCAAAAACTGGAAACTCAGGCTAGAGAGGTTCATGTTCATGGGTCTTGAACCTCCTGAGGGCACCATTAGTTTCTTTACTTCTTCAGTCATTAGATGTGTGAGTGTCTTTCACAGTATACCAATGAGAATTTCATTACTTTCACGGTTAGTCTTCATTCTCTATTACTGGGTATGTCTCAGTATCTACATCTCTGTGAGTTCTAGCCACTGTCCTGAGGACCAGAAACATCTGTTGCTCGAATTGAAGAACAAACTCACGTTCAACTCTACAAATTCAAGGAAACTGGTGTTGTGGAACGAAAGCCTTGCTTGCTGTGAGTGGAGTGGTGTAACTTGTGATGAGGAAGGACATGTTAATGGTCTAGATCTGAGTGGGGAATCAATCTCTGGTGGGTTTGACGATTCAAGTACTCTCTTCAGTCTCCAATATCTCCAGAATTTAAATTTGGCTGACAATAACTTCAGTTCTGTAATTCCATCAGAAATTCAGAAGTTGAAAAACTTGAATTGTTTGAATTTGTCATATGCTGGCTTGGTGGGGCAAATACCCAAAGAGATTTCTCAATTGACCAGGTTAGTTACTCTTGATATCTCTTCTCTTTCCTATTTAACAGGGCAAGAGTTGAAATTGGAGGATCCAGATCTGCAGAAGCTTGTCCAAAATCTCACCAATATTAGGCAACTGTATCTGGATGGTGTAAGTATATCAACTCAGGGAAAGGAATGGAGCAATACTTTGTTGTCACTAACTAGTCTAGAAGAATTGAGCATGTCAAGCTGCAATCTTTCGGGACCTATTGATTCTTCTTTGACAAGACTTGAGAATCTCTCAGTAATTAGTCTTGACTCCAACAATTTATCGTCCATGGTGCCAGAAACATTTGCTAACTTCAAAAATCTGACCATCCTGAGTCTTAATTCTTGCCACTTGAAAGGGATATTTCCACAAAAGATCTTTCAGCTAGGCACATTGTCGGTTATTGACATATCAGACAATGATCTCCATGGTTCCTTGCCAGATTTTCCACTCAATGGATCTCTCCAAACCTTAATAGTAAGTAATACAAGATTATCTGGAATATTGCCGAAATCAATAAGCAACCTGAGGCACTTATCCATATTGGATCTTTCGCTTTGCCAGCTTCATGGAAAACTTCCCAATTCATTGTCAAATCTCATCAAGCTTAAATATCTGGACTTGTCATCTAACAGCTTCTTTGGTCCAATTCCATCACTAGGTTTGTTGAAGAACCTCACCGTTCTAGACCTGTCTAATAACAGTTTATCCGGTGAAATTGCATCTTCTCAATTTGGAGGTCTCCTAAATCTTGTCAACCTTGATTTACATAAGAACTTTCTTGTAGGGAGTATCCCTTCTTCTCTCTTTTCACTACCGTCACTGCAAAAGATTCAACTTTCCTTCAATCATTTTGGTGGTCTAATGGACGAATTTTCAACCTTGTCCTCCTCCACACTAGATACTTTAGATTTAAGCAATAATCAATTAGAAGGGCCCATTCCTAAATCAGTCTTTGAGCTAAAGAAACTTAATATCCTCCAACTCTCTAAGAACAAGTTCAATGGCACAATAGACCTTGATATAATTCGAAGCCTTCGAAATCTGACAAACCTTGACATTTCATACAACAACTTGTCAATTGATACAAATGCTATGGATGCTAACCTATCCTCTTTTCCAAATTTGAAAAATCTAAAGTTGGCATCTTGCAAATTGAGAGAGTTCCCAAGGTTTGTGAGCAACCAGTCAAAATTGACCAATATTGACCTTTCAGACAATGAGATTCAAGGATTGATTCCCCATTGGATTTGGAATCTTGGTCTTCTGAACTACCTAAATCTTTCTAGCAATTACTTGAAGGGTTTTGAGGGATCTTTGTTGAATCTTACGGACCAGTTGTATGTTCTTGATCTGAATTCCAACGAACTCCAAGGAAAAATTCCAGTATTCCCTTCTGTCATCTATTTGGACTACTCGAAAAATAATTTCAACATTATTCCATCTGAAATGGGTATATATCTGCCTTTCACAATTTTCCTCTCTCTTTCTGAAAATAATTTTTATGGCAGCATTCCCCGATTCTTGTGCAATGCTTCATATCTTCAAGTGCTTGATCTTTCCGATAATAACTTTCACGGCGAAATTCCAACATGCTTAATGCAAAGTGAGGCGCTTGGGGTATTGAATCTGCAAAACAACAGCCTAAATGGCAGTATTCCTGATGCATTTCCAAAGTCATGTGCCCTTGAAACTCTAGATCTCCACGGAAATCAACTAGTTGGCCCAATGCCCAAGTCCCTTCCCAATTGCATGGCATTGGAGGTGCTTAATCTTGGCGATAATCATATTGATGATCGCTATCCATGCTTGTTGAAAACAATATCCTCACTCCGAGTCATGGTTTTGCGGAAAAACAAATTCCATGGTCCCATTGGATGTCCTAATACCAGTGGTACTTGGCCAATGCTTCAAATTGTGGATCTTGCTTTCAACAACTTCAGTGGTTTACTTCCTGGAAAATGCTTCACAACCTGGGAAGCAATGATGATTGATGAAAATCAAACTGTATCGGAGTTCGATCACTTCCAATTTAAATTCTTCAAATTTGCTCAAGTATATTATCAGGATTCGGTGATAGTTACATTCAAAGGTCTAGAACTGAAGTTTGCTAAAACCCTATTTCTCTTGACTTCCATCGACTTCTCATCCAACAATTTTGAAGGGCCCATACCAAGACATCTAATGAATTTGACTAGACTTCATGTTCTTAACTTGTCGAACAATGCTTTCTCAAACCAAATCCCAACATCCATAGGGAAATTGAAACAACTTGAATCCTTGGATCTCTCAAGCAACTCTTTTAGTGGAGAGATTCCAATAGAACTTGCAAATTTATCTTTCCTTTCAGCCTTGAATCTCTCCTTTAATCATTTTATGGGTAGAATCCCCTTAGGCACGCAGCTTCAGTCATTTGAAGCAGCCTGCTTTGATGGTAATGAAGGATTATGTGGATCTCCTTTGACAAAAAATTGTACTAGTGATTGGAGGAGTTCATCAAAAGTTGTACATATGGATTCAGAAGTCGAATTTGATGGGCAGTTTGTATTCGCTGGAGTGGGTTTTGGGGTTGGATCGGGAATGGTTGTTGCTCCATTGATGTTTTGGGATAGAGGGAGAAAATGGAGCAAGAACAGGATTGACAAAATTCTTCTGGTGATTCTTCCTATGATTGGCTTGGCTTATACACCCATGTGTGATGACGAGGCAGAGGATGATACTGAAGAAGAGGAATCAGATATGGAAGAGGACTGTAATCATTACAATGCAGCAGATTGCTATTTTGATTATCTAAACTTCCGAGGGGAGTATTGTGTTTTCTGTACCAAGCTTGACATCAGTATGAAGAAGGCTATTCATGATCCAAGGTGTACATGCCATCACTCACCTTCCATTTCAACATCTACTTGTTCTTCAGAGTCAGATTCCTCTTAGTCACTTCGAAAATGATGAGGCTCCCTCTGTCATTTTATTGTCCTTTTATGTTTTTTTTTTCTGCACACATGTATATATATGATTAGTATTGATAACGTACATAACATACACAATAAATCCAGCCGAAAGCTAAATTAAGTGTAATTTAATTTACGTGAAATTACACCTATCACTTTTTAAAATAATAAAATTACGTCATTATTTTCATTGTTAGATTAAGTGTAATTTAATTAAACAAAAGCTATGCTTTTAACATGATTCAAAAAATATAATTTGAAATTTTTAACTGAAAACAGAAAAGCATACGGACGAATCAGTTGTGAATAACTTAACACTACTTACATATTTTGAAGCCAATTTAAAACAGTAACGTTGATTGGACGAACTGTACAGACGACCGACACACTGGAAGGTTTGAGAGTGATTCCAAATTCCCGATCCTTTAATTTCGTCCAGAACCGTCGAGCGCCCTCCACGTGTTGCAACACGTGTCGCACCCTCACTGCCTTCTCACAGTCTCTCGACGCCACGCGACAAGACTCTCTTCGCCACGTGTCGCCCTCCCTCTCGAAAATTCCAACGCTATATATAAAATCAAACAAAGTCTCTTCCCCTTCGCTGCAACCAACGCAATTGACAGCGATCCAGCAATGGCTAGCGACGGAAGCGACGAGTTCAGATTGGTGTCGCCGTCCATAGGCAACGAAGGCAAAATTCCGAGGCATTACACGGACGAAGGGCAAGGGGCGAAGAAGAACATATCTCCACCGTTGGAGTGGTACAACGTGCCGCAGGGAACCAAAACCCTCGCGCTAGTGGTCGAGGATATAGATGCTCCAGATCCGAACGGGCCCATTGTGCCGTGGGTGCACTGGGTGGTGGTGAATATTCCGGCCACCATCAAGGGGCTGCCGGAGGGATTCTCCGGCAAGGAGGAGGAAGTCGGAGGTGACTACGCCGGCATCAAGGAAGGCAATAATGACTGGAAGGTCCCTGGGTGGCGTGGCCCCAGGTTGCCTAATCATGGCCATAGGTTCGAGTTCAGGCTCTATGCTTTGGACGATGAACTTCATCTTGGTAACAAGGTATTATTATATTATACTATTATTACATTACATAATTATCCTAATATTTGAGGGTTGAAATTTTATTTTTATTTTTTCCGAAATTCATATATCTAAATATTTGGATTATCCATTTCGAGAAAAAATAAAAAGTTTATATTGATTTTGTTATAGGTGACGAAGGACAAGCTTCTGGAGGCGATTGAAGGGCATGTGCTAGGAGAAGCAGTCTTGATGGCTAAATTCTGATGTGTGATGTAAAAATCTGGTAAAATTGCATGTATGGATGCAATATGTTTCCGTGTCAGAGTTTTGTACTTATTTTGAATTTTGACGTCAATGATATGACCAAATTATTAGATTTTATTTTCTCCATGTCTCTTTTGGAATATATTTCTTGTCCATATATATGTATCTTGTGTGTGTACAATTATGGATTGGCTTTAAACACTGCCTTATAAAAGAATGTATCCGTGCATATAGCTTTTCATAGTGTAAATTCACTAAATTTTATATTCATTGATTTGGATCCATATTGGTAGCCATAATGACGTAATTAATTATTAGATTTTAGAGGCTTGCACGAAAATTTAAAAAAAAATAACGACAGAGGTAAACTTAAATTTAAATGGATTACAAATAAGTGAATAACCAGCGCAATTGCAAGGGCTGTATGGACACTTATAATTAGGTAATTAATGATTTATATTTATTCAGTCAATTAAAATGCAAGAGGAATATAGTTCGAGGTTCACCTCATGTAATAATGATTAGTAAATGAAAAATTCTGTCATAACATTAGTAATTCTTGTTTGATTGAACTTAAAACAATTATATAAGTTAATTGAATTGGGTATAAACTAACAATTTAGTGATTACCAATTAATTACCAAATGGTGTACAAGAGAGTTAGTGATAACATTTTATATAATTCCATATAATTAAAATTATAAAATATGAATAATATATATATTAAAGAAAAAAGAACATGCTACACAAATAATTTTTTTATTCATAAATTGAACAAATTAAAATGTAAATTAACCATGGTCTTCCAAGTGTTATCCTAGGTGTCAAAGTAACACACCTTGCTCTTTGTATACTATGACACTTGTTCTTCCACCATTATTTATAAAAACACACATCTAATATATATGCATCTTCCTCTCCGAACCCAAATTATAACAGAGCTCCAAAAATGAAAATCAGAGTCCATTATCATTTATCCATGGCGAGCAAATAATTCACGTTGGTTTCACCTGCAATAGAGAGAATGAAGAAGGAAAAGAAAAATTGCCGAGACAGTGCACACAAGAAGGCGTTGGCAACAAATGGAACATTTTCCCACCGTTGGAATGGCACAACGCGCCTGATAAAGCCAAGAGCTTGGCCCTTGTGGTGGATGACGTGGACGCTGTCGACCCAAGAGGCTACGTGGCGCCGGTGACCCACTGGGTGGTGGTGAATATTGCGCCGTCTCTGAAGGGGCTGCCGGAAGGGTTCTCCGGCAAGGAGGAGGAGGTGGCGACGGATGAGTACAGTGGGATTGAATAAGGACTTGACGACTGGAAAGTGAGGGTGTGGAGTGGACCCAAGATGCCTAATTATGGTGATAGGTTTGAGTTTAGACTCTGCTTTCGATCGTGACATGCACTTTGATAATCAGGTATACGTACAAAGCTACTTTTATATACTAATTGATATTGTGACAATACTATATTATTCATATCATGATCTGATTTTGTTAAATAAAACAGTGCATATGATCTTAATTAGCGAATAAGTATTTTACTTAAAGAGATCAAGTTTTGTATTTAATTAATTTATGTACTAATTAAAAAAGGAAGATGAATTGATGATGGATGTTTGTTGGATGAGCAATTCAATTCGCGGGTGACGTAGGAGAAGCTTTTGAATGCAATTACAGGGCATGTGGTGGGAGAAGCCGTGTTGATAGCTACGT
Source organism: Senna siamea (assembly GCA_031216115.1). NCBI lineage: Eukaryota > Viridiplantae > Streptophyta > Magnoliopsida > Fabales > Fabaceae > Senna > Senna siamea. Next base: position 21,888,499 of record CM062357.1, read on the forward strand.
TCTGATACGTACTGTAATCTAAACCGTCTTTTCAACGCGTCTACGTGCGTCTACGTACTTATGTACGTATCTTCGATGTAGTGAAATGTTTATGGTTTATAAAGAACACAACGAAATTTATTTAACTAAGAAGTCAACATTATATATACAAATATATATTAATTATTTAGTAAATATATGTAATTAAAGATTGCTAATTCTCTTTTCATTTTTACTTTCATTTTGTTATTTTGAAACGTATGATGACAGATTAAAGTCAATACCAAATGGCCTTCTAAATGGACGAAGATACAACTAACCCTGAATTTCATCAGCTCAATTTAGCATCATTGTCAAGGCTCTTGAAAGTCAATATATATTCCAAAATAACTAACTAAACAAAGGCAAAGTACAATTTAAAATATAAACATCCTAAGCGAAAGAGAAGAGTTTAGTAAAACAGAAAAGAGTAACAACAGTGAGTAAAATAATAAGTATAAGAACACCTTACTGCTCTAATAGATCATAAAGCATAAACAACCTGATCTTCATTTACTAAGTTTGCCCTAGCCTATCTCACCTTTGATTCCAAATCCTCGGCCTCTTCTGATGCCAAGTGAAATGCCCATATCCTTGAAATGAAGGCTCGCATGTCAGATGAAAACAGAATCACAATTATTTCTCTCCAAGTCTATCAAGATCTCTTCCATCTCTTCCTTCATAGTCTCGTTCATGGTAGAAGCCGGGTTACTAGACATTATCGAGAGAAGACGACCTAGCGCCTCAAATGCGAACACAGTAAAATGGTTGCTCCATCCCGGTTTCTTGACCATCAGATCAGGGTATCTTTTTCAAGAGCTTCTTCTGCTCCTTGTCCATTGAAGGAACCACCTCCCCTATATGATCCTTAATAGATCCTAAAAGTAATCCCAAGAGTAGTAAAAAATTTATATATAAACCACCAACGGCAACAAAAGAAGACTTGTAGAAGAAAGAACTCCGTGATTCTCATACCTGGCTTTGGCTGGCCCTTTGGAGAAGTAGAATACATGCCTAAGAAAGAAACCCCCATTGAGTGACTCCGCTCCCAAGGTTGCTTCTTTGAATGTTGATATGCCTAAGTAGAAAAGGAAAGCAAAAGAATCACTGAAGGAGTTACCTAAAGAAAAGAGGAATGGAAATTGGAAGCACATGAAATAAACTACCCTGTCTTTTGTCCAAGTCACCTTTAACATAGCGATGGATATGTACCTGGAGAAACAAGAGTAGAAAGCATTGACTGAGGAAAAAAAAAAGAGAGAAGGAGAGATGGAATATACCTGAGAAGCTGGAGAAGGATGAGACAAAGGCCCACGGGTCGCATCCATAGTCGCCACCTTGCTTCGGGAGGAGCGAGGTACCTTTTGGTTTCCCTGGGCATTCGAAGCAAATGTCTTTGAAGGATCCTTCCTCTTGTGGGCACCTGAAGTTGGAGGAGGGTTTTTCCCCTTCATTGTTGTCGCCACCTTCTCTTTGCCTCCCTTTGCACTCCTAGAGAAGCAACAGAGAGAATCCTTCTTAAGGATACGAGGGGGATCTGGTGAAAGGCTTGAACCTTTAAGGAACAACTCCAATTCCACTTCCTCAGCCTTTCATCTCCTTATCCAAGAATGTGAAAGTGATCCAGTATGATTAGGATGAACTTGAAAGTCACTGTCTACTGGACCTCTATATTGCTGAAAGAATTTATTAAATGTTTGTCACACTTGACATCCGAAGAGCAAATGGAACGAGAATGGCGTAATAGAAAAGAAAAAGCTTGATTTTCAAAAACATATGTTTTGAAAATAAATTTAATGGAATTGCCACCAAAATTTTTATTTTAAATGAAAAACTTTAAAAAATCTTTTTCATAAAAAAGATAAGGCAAATAAACACACAAAAAAGTAGTCAACAAAAAAAGAAGAGAGTCAATTTGAGTGTGAAGAAGGTGTTAGGCACCCTACAAGAGATTGTTACCCTAAGATAAATGTGTAAAACATCAAGTTAGGCTAAACTTATTTTGTTTATCTCCTTTTTTATGAACAAAAGACCATAATAAAAAATAAAATAAATAAAATAGTACAATGAAACGTAGCATAAAAACATGTGAATAAATAACTAACTAAACACAATTAAGACAATTAAAATTTCAATCTTAATTTAAATTCTATGAATCAAAATCAAATCACAAAAAGGTAATACAAAGAAAATTGAGTCAATTTTTTATATGAAAAGAATGCATATATTAAAGTTAACTTTATTAACAAAAAAATAAGTTAAAGTTAAGATAATTTTTTAAATAAGAAAATAAATGTAATTTGGCAATATCTCAGAAGTAGTGAAATTTATTAAAAATATAACTACAACTAATCTCCAAATTAATTATCACTAGCAATGTCTTGATCGCAATTTTTTTCCTACATGTATCTTTTATTAAAGATAATTTTAACATTAAATGTGAACACCTCTTTTAACAAAGATTTGAATCATGATTCCCCACATTTTCATTCTATTATACCTAAATAATCTGTGCTACCACATACTAGTCAAACTTGTTCTAGTCAAACTTCATATGGCATTAAAAAATTGTTTACTATAAATAATCTGTGCTACCACATGTCTCTACAAGAACATTTACCATCAAAAAATCTATGGTATCTATTCACATCCCTTACGATAATTTCCCTTTCTAACACTCTCGTCATATACTTGAAAGCTTCATGGCAATCCTTACAAATCCTCAAATTCTTGACAATCCTCAATGGCTTCCCTTGTGGTGCACTTCCACTCAACACTCCGAATGCAACAGCCAACTTCTCACTGTGATACCAAAGAGCTTCCTTTTTATTTTCTTCCCCAACATTATGCAACATTTCATCCCAAACAGGCACATATCCTAATTTCGTAATTTCTTCCATTAGCTCTGCTAACTTATGATATATTTCCACCGATCTCTCGTGCTTCCATTCTCCAGCTACAAACACATGAACTTTTCCTTGGACTTCAATCCAACTCCTCCCTCCTTTTTTCTTCACCCTCCTATTTTTCATCATCCGTCTCACTTTAGCTACATCATCCCACCTTTCTGCAGCAGATAACACATTAGCTAAAATAACATAAGCAGTGTCATCATGTGGTTCAAGTTCCAATACCCGTGTAGCCATAGACCAAGCTTTGTCAGCAGCACCATGAATAGCACAAGCTGATAGCAAAGCTCGCCACACTGCTGCATCTGGTTTAAACGGCATTGTCAATGCTATTCTCTCTGCCTTCTCCAATTGTCCAGCACGTCCCATCACACCCACCAAACATGTGTAATGCTCCAAAGTCGGTTCCAAACCATACTCTAATTTCATCCTTGTTAGCCAATGCTCACTCTGAATAAACATCCCAGCATTATAAAGCGATGTCAAGACTGCCAAAAAGCTATATTCATCTGGAACAAATCCTTGAGCTTCCATTAAATTAAAAAGCTCAAGAGTTGAATCATGATCCCCTTGTTGTGCATAACCCGCCATCAATGCATTCCAACCCACAATATTCATATCTAGCAAGTTATTGTCAAACATCCGTCTGGCATCTTGAACCATACCAGTTTTACTATACCCATCAATAAGGGCAGTTCCTACTACCACATACAAATCAAATGCAGTAACAACTGCATGAGCATGTATTATCTTGCATTGCTCCAATGCTGCAAGCTCTGCAGCTGCACGAAGAGCACTGGAAATGCTGTACATACTAGAAGCAACATCACAAGATCTCATGTCAGCAAAGATAGATAGGGAATCAACACACCGCAAATTTTGAGCTAGACCCGTAATCAAAGCAGAATAACACACATTGTCTTTTTGCGGAATTTCATCAAACACCTTCTGTGCTTCGTGGGGTAAGCGGCATTTCGAGTAGAAGTTTATCAAAGCAGAACCCGCATAGGGCTCATCAGATAAAGAGAGCTTGAGAGAGAGACAATGAAGGCTAAGGCCAAAGGGTAGGCAGTACAATGAGGCACAGGTTTTGAAGAGGGAAGCTAATGTGCGTTGGTTTGGGAAGGTGGGGTGGCGAAGCATGTAGACAAAATGGCGAAGGGCAAGAAGAGTGTTGGAGGAAGCAGAGACAAGCGAGGTCCATGAGACAAGGTTGGGGTGTGCAATTTGGTGGAAGAGACGAAGAGAGTAAGATAGGAGACCAGATTTGGAGTAGAGAGTGATGAGGTTATTAAACACAGAACGGTCGATTTTCGTGGATTTAAGGGCTTGGGCGTGCAGAATGCGTGGGTCATCAGAGTTGGCTGGAAGGTGCGGTGGCAATGTTGCATTGAGGTCAAGTTCTGATTGGACAGGCAAACCCATAAAGGTTGGCTCAAAAGAATGTAATATCAGTCTCGACTCTCAACAAATTAAAACCGAGGTTTTAAACATCAGGCTTAAAACCCTACAATTCTCACGTAAGGAATCATCCTACTCCAACTGTAATGACTTTCTTTCCCTATAAAGCAGCTCATTCTCGACCTTGCCACTCAGTAACAGAAGCCTAATCCAGATTCAGGATTTGATAGACTGATCAAACAAGAAAATTTATTAGCTATATGAATTGTGTCATTTCTTTATACATTAATCAATCATATTCAATTAATTTTTTTATTTTTTATAGTATGTAGGCCCATCAATATAAAGTAAATTAGTGAATTCACATGAATACAATTGGCAAGATAAACAATAGCGTAAAAAAAAAAACCACAAAAAAAAATATTTGGACACCAAGAAGCTTTGCTCTTGCCTCCTTTTCATGATAGGAGGTTAAAGTTCTTGGGAAAGTATTCAAATTCTTAACCAAATACAAATCACATTAAGAAAATACTAGACCCCTATCACTTTTCTCATTAACGTGAAAGAGTGAATCCTCAGGAAACAAATGAAAACCACACTAATCACAAGTGCAAAAGTAACCATCATTTCAGTGGCATTATACCACAATTTAAACAACAAAATGTGGATTTAACCGGTTAAAATTACAAGGTATAGCATCTTGTTTAACCACTTCAGAACGTGATTTCAGTACTTAAAATGAAAGATTACTCATTAAAATTGCAGCAAAACATAAAGAGCATATCGGCAACGTTAGATCACAATTCTGACAAGCAAATCATTCATTATGAAATATGCGTCACAAAACTGGCCAGCATCTAAACATCATAACAGCACTTAAATTACCCTTAAAAAAAGCTTCAAAACAACAAAACATGCCTCAAAAAACTGAACAGCATGTAAACATCATAACAGCACTTAAATTACCCTTAAAAGAAGCTTCAAAACAACAAAACATGCCTCACAAAACTAGGCAGCGTATAGTAACCAACAGCACTTATTATCCTTAAGAGAGGCTCTAAAACACCAAAACAAGCCTAACAAGAATTAAGACAATATGTAACACTCAAAACAACACTTATTAAATTTGGAAGAAGTCACAAAGTACTAATAAAAACTAAGACAGAATGTAACACAGAAAACAGCCCCTAAAACTCCATTTTAGGCACTTTAAGAAGGGTTCTCCTGAGAGAGAAGCAAGCTAACACTAGCATTAAAAACAGCAGCTTAAAATCATCATATGAACATTTCAAAATGAGGTTTCAAATGAAAAAATAAGCCCAACCACCAGCACTTGGACTACACTTTAAAACACCATATTAACACCTAAAAGTAAGGTTCCAAGAAGGAGAATTGCACCAGTAACCAGCACTTGTGGCAGAACATTTTTTACCCTCATTTTAGCACTAAAACATAGATTACAAGTGGGAGAAATGAAACAGCAACTTGTAATAGCGCAATTTAAATCATCATTTTAGCACTAAGACATTGTTTTTAAGTGGAAGAAAAATCATACCAGCAACCAGCACTATCTTAGAACACAAAATCGTAATTTCCACAAGAAAAACAAGGGTCTAATCCATCAAGATTCATAGCAAAACGCAGCACCACATCCAGCCTATTAGACCATGATATAATCAACGGAAATGAAGGGTTATGCTGCTAAAATTGCAGTGACATTAGACCACTATTTCCACAAGAAAAAACACAGATTTAAACCATCAAAATCACAGCCAGATATAGCATCACGTTCAACCGCTTCAGAATGATTTCAACAATTGAAATGAAAAATTAATCCACTAAGATTGCAGCAGAACGTAACGATCATATCAGCCACATTAGACCACAATTTTTCACGAGCAAAACGCACATTTAACTGATGAAAGTTACAGCCCAACACAACGCTTCCAATTCCAAAACACACCAATGTTTCAGCATTTAAAATGGATGATTTTTCACTAAACTTGCAGCAAAAAGTGGTGGTTATATCAGCAATCTTAAGGCACGATTTTAACAAACAAACACATATTTAATCCATGAAAACATAGCTAATGCAGCACCATTTTCAGCCCCCAACAGATCTGTAAGGGTAATAGAATAGGGGAAAATGAAGAGAAAGACGGTCAGCAGACTTACCTCTTAGCTTGTCAAGCGATTTCCCGGCAACCTCGGCGTTCTCTGAAAGTGCGGTGCTGTCCGACTGTGAATGCAGAGTTATTTCCTCGCTCTCTCACTCTGACGTGGCCAAACAGACACCATTGAATCGAAGACGAATGAAAACCCTAAACGCCTATCTGGTTTTAAAAAATTATATTTGGCACACCTAAAATTTGATACAATATTACATAAGTATTATTTTAATTTATTTTTTGTTAATAAAATTAATATTTTATATGACATCATATCTTGATTTCACAATAATAAAAGTATTTAACTATTTTTATTATTATATTAAAGATCTTATATTAAAATTTAGATTAATTTAATTATATTCATTGTTATATTAAACATAAAATTATAATTTTATTCTACCAAAAAATTTTCTTCAATGATACTAAATAATTTAGAAGGAAAGTAAATATAAATTCCTTTTTTTGTGTGAAGAAGAAAAGAGAGAATGAAAAAAAAAATCAATTTTTTTTATAAAATAATCAACCTAATTAAGAAATTATCTCAAGTTAATTAAGTAGATATCTTAAGTTATTTATTTTCAATAAAAATAGAAATTATGACTTAAAAATGTATTGACTATTTTTTTTTTTTTTTGTAATTTTATATCCAAAGATGGTGGGAACAAAAAGCCTAGATGGACTCTTGGGCTCGCCACGGGTGCCATCATCCCTAAACACAGGTTTGAAAGAAGTATTTAATACTAATATTTGGACATGTATTATTGTATTTAAATTTAAATGTAGTCTAAATGTTATTTAAACTTGTCACTTAAAATTATTAATTAAATTTATTTATATAAATTTGTAGACTAAATAATAAATTTATTTCATTAAAAATATATATTATTTATTAAATTTAAATAAATCTCAATTATTAAATTTTAAAAGACACTCAATCATCAACTACCTAATTCTTATCAAAAAGTTAAACTCATGTGACAATTGTCAAAAGAAAAAGAAAACTACAAAATCATAAACTAAACAAATATAGAAATAGGTTTTAAATTGTAGAGATTGCAAACAAAAAACTACTTGGTTGCCAAGAAAAAATATCTACAAAACAAAAGGCACGAATAAAATATACATTAGAAATGAATTGATACTCACACAAACACGTCCCAAGTATGTGTCATACTCATATAATTGAAGCTGAGCATCATACAGACATACACTAAAGTCTTTTTTTTACCATCACTTTAATGAGATCTCTATTATTCCACACAAACACCAGCATCTCCACACAAATTAAAAATGAAGTGAAATGAACAATTCTTGCTTCCAATGCTAGCAAAGAGTGTATCATAATATTTTTATCCAAAAGTGAAAGCAAACTCTTAAAAAAAAATGTAATCTTCAGTTTGTATGGGAGTGTGATTTCTAGATCAATAAAAAAAAAAAAAAAAACTAGAATGAAGAATACGTGTAGAGTAGTAGGTAGTTATTTTTTATATTTGTGGATAGTTAATTATGCATAGATTTCTTTTGTATTTATTAATTAACAAATATTTTTATCTTGTGAGACCACTGTGTTAACATCTTCTAGAGAAGTAGGTAGTTATTTCTTATATTTTTGAATAGTTAATAAATTTTAGTTGTTTTTATTAATTAAAAATATTTATATTTTGTGAAATCACTAAGCAAAAAGATGCAGGAACATTATAATATAACTTATATGTGATAAAATTAAAATTATATTTGTGGGTAATTAATTATATGTGATATCAGAATAATTTTCAAACTCACTATGTCAGTATAGAATTTTTTTTGTGGGTAGTTAATTATAGATTTTATTTGAATTTATTAATTAAAAAATATTTATATTTTTTTATACTACTGTGTCAGCATTGTCTAGAATAATGGGTAGTTATTTGCTATACTTGTAAGTAGTTAATTATGGATAGATTTTATTTATATTTATTATTTAAAAAATATTTATATTTTGTGGCACCACTTATCAGAGGAGTGTAAAAACATTATAATATAAATTTTTACATAATAATTAGGATTATTTTAAATTCTTTAATTACATAAATATTTTTATTTAATAATAATCAAATTTTAGAGTAATCAGTGTGTTTTAAAATAAGAAGAAGATCTTTGGTTACCTACCAAAAAAAAAGGACATCATTTAATTATTTTAGAATAGATAGAAAACTACAAAAAAAGTTAGGGTTTAAAATTTTAAGGGCAGAGGATTCATACTCCAAGAAGAAAATAAATAATAGTGGACAAAAATGTTTGTTAGGTCTCTAAATTTAGAATTATTATCAATTTTATCTCTCAATTTTATAATTGTTGTCAAATTTATCCTAAATCTTAATGTCTTTCTATTTAATATACTAGCAAGAGTTTGAAGTGAATTATTACGGTATAATAGATAATTTGAAAATTTGAGACAAAATTTACAATAATTTTAAAATTTAAAAATGCAATTGATAGAAAAAAAATTTAGAGATAAAATTGATAAATTGAATACAAAAATTGGGACATAAAAAAAACCTTTTTTTCGGCTTATTTTATCTCACTAAAAAAAAATTTCATTATTTGTTTTAAAATAACAAGTTCACTCATTTTTTCTTTGCAAATTTTTTTGTGAAGTTTCACTCAGGTATGACCTATAGGTTGCACCCATGGAGGTTTCTATTCATAAAACTTTAAGGAAGCATTTGGTATATGGTTTAAATTTTTAAAAAATATATATATAAGGTTCAAAATTAATATTACATTTTCATGTTTGGTATATAAATTAAAAAAATATTTTTAATAATACAATATTTTTATGTTTTTATAAATTTTTATTTTTACGTAAGGAAGTGAGAATTTTATAATCTCACGGTATAAGAATATTTTTAAATTCATAAAATTATTAAATTATCCTTCTAAAACTTAACTCTACTTTATTATAATTTATTTATTATTTAAATTATTTTAAAGTTATCTTTTATTAATTTTAATATTAATTTTATTGTTAAAAATTTATATTTATCATGGTTGAAATTAAAAAAAATATTGTTAAAATTTAAATTTTATAAGATTTTTTTTCAAAATTTAACAATCTAATTTAATTTGAAGTGACTAAAGTTAATTGAAATTAATTCAATTAAAACAAAAAAATAGTTTGATAAATTAAATAAATAAATATAAATCAAATCAAATCTCATAAAAAAATACAAATATAAATTATAAATATTAAAAAAAAATTATATTATTATTTAATTACGTATTTAAAAAATATTAATTTTTTTTTATATAATTTTAAATACTCTATTTTTAAAATAAAAAATTAAAAAATTAAAAATTTAATCTTATCATAATTGTAACTATTAACATAACAAAAGGACAACAATCTCATTGGTTATTTCTTTGCTTTAGATCTGAAGTGAAGAGAAGATCAAGTGAAACATATACTTAGTTGATATTTTGTTTATGAACCTTTTTTGTTATTTTGAGAAGTATGTCAAAAATGTTTTGAGTGACATATGTTGCTTTTTTGGAAGGAATAAAAAACGTTATAATTATGTTGGTATGAAATTAGGAATTATTATATTTGTTAATGATATTATTAATATTATTTACAAATTATAATTTTGATGAACTTGATGACTTTTTATCATATATAGAAACGAAGTATATATTTTATTTTCTTAAAAATATATATATTATTTAAGTATTATTAATTAGTAACATATATATATTATTTGATTAATAAGTTGTTATGATTTTTATTTTGAATATAACATAAGTAATTTTTAAAAAATAATTAGTTATAATTTTTTTAAAAATTATTAAGAGTATATTTAAAAATTATTAAATATTTTATAAATATTAAAATTGAATTAAATGTAAAAATATAATATTTGTAAGAATATTATAATTAAACTAAATAATTTTTTTAAAAGTGATTCCTGATCATAATGACTCTATTACCAAACGCCCCCTAAATAAATAAATAAAACCTCAAAACCTAGTCAATCTTAGTCTCTGAAAAGCCCTGTTAGGATTTGTTTGCGTTCAGCGAAAATTGATTATATACAGCGAAATTTCCACCGGCACCTCGCCGCCGCTGCAAACCGACGACGTCGAGTGGGATATGAGTACCGGTGGCATGTTCGGCCAGGGAGACGATGTGGGTGTCGACGATCACAGTGATGAGCGCATGATCAGGATCACTGTCTTGCATCATTCCTCTCAGCACGACCTCTATCTCCCTGCTGAATCTACCTTCGGTAAGTCTCTTCTCTTCCACTTGCGATGTCCCTTTGTACGTGAATTTGAAGCGTATTTTTTTGTATTTGCTAATTGGACTTGCTTATGACTTAGGGCTGTAAACGAGCGGGCCGAAAACTTCAATCAAACCAACAATTGTCATCGTAGCCGAGTTCAAAATGTTTACAAACAATATTATAAATGATATATAAAATGTTTACAAACAATATTATAAATAATATATATATATATATATAGTTACATGCACAAATAAAAAATTAAACTAAGCAAAAAATAAATAAATTTTTATAATATATATGTGTATGTATATAAGAAAATTTTATAAAAATATATAATACAATGTTTTAAAGTTGCGTAAACTTGTATATACATATTCCTAATCTTTACCAAAATCATATATAAATACAATACATATGAAAAAAAAAATACTTCGTCACTAATTGAGCTATTGTGAGCTTAATGAGTTGATTATGAACTTGTTTAATTGAATTAACCTAATATGTTGATTTCGCTTGTTTGTTTTATAGCTGAGCACCTCACCAATTTCAAGCTTTGTAGTGAGATATACAATGAAGTATATGTCAGTGCGAAAGACGTGTAAATATGTTTACTAGGCTTCTAATTTCGGACATCTCAAATCGGAAAACATTTCATATTGTGAGAAAATAAGAGGACAAAGTTGATAAGTTATGAGATTGAAGGTTCATGGATCTGAAGCAAACTGCGTTGAATAAAGTAATCGTGTAGCTGATTACCCTGATTTCTTTTCTTCTTTTTTGTTTTTTTGTTAAACACTATTCAGAGCATACTAAAGTATCATTCTGCATAATGATATTGGCAATTTCTTTATCTGGTATTTTTGGGGAAGAGTAACATGTGGTGAAAGATGCTTAAACTATTGAATATATTATGTCCTTATTGGTATACGTATTAGCCTTTATTGGATCTTCATTAACAACAGGGGATGTTAAGAGACTGCTTGTACACAAAACTGGTTTAAAGCCCGAAGAGCAAGCACTCTTCTTCAGAGGAAATGAAAGACAGAATGAAGAGCATTTGCACTTGGAAGGGGTGAAGGACAAGTCACAGCTGTATGTTTTTGAGTCCCCTTTTAGCCAGGTGACGAAACTTGAGCAAAGCAGAAATCACCTCCAGATGTTAAAAGCTTCTGAAGCTGTTGCTGCAGTCAGGGCAGAGGTGGACAAGCTCTCTGAGAGGGTGAGCCTCTGTTTCCAATATAACTGCTTGTTGTAGAAGCATAATAGAAAGTGAAGTAAAAACAATTTAGATATAGCTTGATCATTAGGCTGATTTTAACATGACAGATGGCTGCCTTGGAAGTGGCTGTGAATGGGGACACCAAGGTTGCAGAGAATGAGTTTATTATGTTGACTGAGCTGCTTATGAGGCAATTGCTGAAACTGGATACTATTGAGGCTGAAGGTGAAGCAAGGTTGCAGAGAAAATCTGAGGTAGTATATATGGTGTCAGGATTCCTAATCTGAAGTTTTAATTATTTGTATGTTATTGATGTCATTTTTCATGCAATCACTTATTTTGTGAAGTGATTTGCACTATGATGCATCACTTCTAGGTGTCTTTTAGACCAATTCATATTGATGCAGTAGGGCTCAATATTGTGCCAAATTGTGGATGAAATTTCTGTTTTTTGAACTTAATAGTATCTGCATGTGTATCATATATATATATTTTTTTTGGCAATTGGTGGACTTGATTAGAGGGCTGGGAGTGAGTGATAACATTGAAAGGCTATGCATGTTAACTTAGGGATCAAGCTTATGTTATGTGAATATAATATGTTGGATTTCTCTTACCAATGCTGCATGATTTGATGAATTAAAGCAAATAGGAATTCTACCTTACGCCCACCAACACACACACAGACACACTTCAATAAAAAAGGGAATCAATGTAGCTTATAATAGGAGAGATTGAGAGAACTCAAAATGATACATTTGAACCATGTAGCAGAGCAAATTCAGCTAATAGTGGGGAAGCTTGAACTATTTTCTGCTTCTCTAGAACCATCTTTAACACTCAACCCGTTTGGCAACTTGGTTTGGGGTGGACCAGAAATATGTGACATAGAGTAATATCTCTTCAGATGGGCAAACCTGATGTTGTAAGAAGAGTAGTTTATGATATATGAATACTCAATACTGTTTCCTTGGGACTAATGAAAAGCCCTCAATGATGTGATTATTCTCACTTTATTGAATTAGATATCAGAGTATAGAAAATAAAAATTTATGGGTATTTTTTCTGGCATAATTAATATCATGTTGGTATTGACGTGTTGTTGTTATTGTATGAGACTCTCTTTGTCTGAGTTAATCTTTTTTTTCTTTTTCAAGATGTTGCAAATATCAGAATAGTTAGTGATTGTAATAATGGATATTCAATGTTTTTTATTTAAAAAAAAAAAAGATTTCAATGATGTGCTCAAGTCCTTCATGTTTGTGATAGAATTGATAATGTAGTTGTTTAAGGGTAACTTGGAGACATTTTTTACTAATATGTTCAGGAAGATCCCTTTGGACCTGGGTTTTTCAATTAATTGTACTATTTTCCTCTCTTTTTCTTGTTTTTTTCTTTTTTTTTTTTTTGGGCTCATTAAGTTCAAAAACTATATCTGGTGGAACATTGCAGTAGGTGAATTTTTATTTTTCTTATTTAGCTTAGATGTTTTACAAAGACACACCATTCATGTAAGTGCTATTGCTTGAATGGGTTTAAATTTTTTCAGTGTCTTTCAGTTTTTCACCAAAGAACTACTTATGGGTTTGATATAGTCCCAAAATTCACTTAGGGGTCCTGGAAATTTATTATTCTTTTAGATGAAGGTTTATGAACTTCTTGTACATTTACCACTGGCATTGGTTTTCATTTTCTGCTCAACAGTTTTGGATTAAAAATTCTTTGCAGGTTTGATATCATTATAGGTGCATCTACCAGTTTGAATGGTCCGAAGAGTCAATTGTAACTGTCCTCAGTTTGGGTAAATGATTCAGATGAGGCAATGCAATGTCATTGTCTTATATTACATGGCTTTATTCTGTTTCATTCTTCTAGTCAATTTCATGATAAAAAATTTAATAAGTTTAGAGATATATCTATCTACCTTCTCTTTCAGACTTATCATTATAGGACACCTTCGAAGTATCAATTTTGAATTTTCTATTACTAAGTGAAAATTTGAGTCATTATCCATAAAGTCCAGCTCTCCTATATTAAGATATCGTTGTCATTTCATCATGTTTTTACCGTTTTCTGTCCATATCAAGTATTCCCACTGGTCTCCATCTGGTTACTGCTCTTTTTCTCTAATATAGATGCCACTAGTCAATATTCAAATTGCCATAAATTCACTTATTCGGGTTAGCATATGTGTTGAGAGTTGTAAAGTTGCTTTATTAAATAATTTATCACCGTTTTGTTATTTTATCCTGCATACATGGAACAAAGGGATGCATTTTTTTTTTTTAAAAAAAAAAAATTAGAATACTGAGAATGGAAGTGTACTTCGTTTTCTCTTAATTGCCCATGGTAATTGCATTACCTTTTGCATATTGCTTCATAAAAGTGTAGTAGGTTTCTTGTGGACCTCAGCTCATAACATCAGGATGACACTTAGTGCCTTTGAAGGCCTGAATATCAACTTTACCCCCTTTCTACAGGTATGTCGGGTGCAGAACTTTGTTGATACATTAGATTCTCTAAAGGAGAGAAACTCCAAGCCTTCTAGCAACAATGGCAATGCATCCTCAGTAGCAACCGGAGAGACCTTTCCCTATGGAATGGGAAGCTTGAACGCCCCACCCCTAATGTCATCCTCAGGAACAGTAACTTCAGATTTGGAACAGTTTGATTGTTCCACGAACATGGAGTTCAAACTTCCAGGTCTAGAGCAAAGTATGGATCCAAACGTTGTGAGGGCCTTAGCTAGGAAAAGAGTGAGGCACTCAGAGGAATCCTTGGGTAAGACAGGTAACTCAGTAAACCTAACTTAAGCCTGCATCTTAACTCTTACTCTCATTGAGGAAAAGCTGAAGATTCAAAGTATGCACTTACTGGGCACTCTGGCGTTCGGGGAAGAAGTAACTACAAGTAGTAGTGGTATTTAGCCTTAAGTGGAGAAGAGGCAACCTTTACACTTGTTCTTGTGATTTCTTTCTTATGCTAAGGCAGTTTCGCATGATTCATACTTAGGTGCACAAGTTCAGTCTGAGCAAAGTGTTGAAAACAAGAAAGCTCCGCTTGAAGACCCCCAAAGTTCTCACCAAAGGGAATCCAATGAGGAGATTGAGAGAGGAGCTATCTCCAGGGCTAGTGAACTAGAAGATACAATAGCTCTTGCCCAACATAAGGTGCATATTAATGAGCATGCCACTACCAAAGGTATTTATATTCTTATTAAAGCCATACTAAAGTTTTTCTTTCCCAACAATGTGCTTTTCCTACATGGGCTCAGATGCCCAGACAAAAATCAAGGGAGAAATCATAAAGGAAGCCATTAGCCCTGAAATCCCTGAACTTGCTAAGTAGATTGAAACAGGGTTGGTTTGGCGAGTGCATTGCCAAAGGTAGAGTTCTCTTTAGATAATATATCCCGAGTGTAGATACTTACATTTTTGTTGTTTTTTTCTGCGTACAGATGATGATAAAATTGGGGATGGTGATGTTGAGAATGCGATTCCTCAGGTTGTTGCCCAGACTGACAAAACCACCAGTGAGCGCTCTACTAGAGGTGGAATCCCTACCCCAACAAATCCACCTGCAGAAATTACTCATAAAAATTTCTTTCCTCCCATCTCATCGCCAACGCAAAATGGGTTCCCTACCCTAACAGTTCCACCTGAAGAAATTTCTCGCAAGAACTTTTCTCCAATCTTAGCCCCAAAGCAAGGTCAGGGGGTCCCTACCCCAACAGCTCCCCCTGCAGAGATTGTTCATAAGAACTTTGTTGCTCCCATCTTACAGCCAACACAAGGTGGGGTTTCCATTTTGTTTTTCTTCTGTTCTTTGATTTCTTTAAGTACATCATTAAACTTAAGCCTTTCTTTCATTGACAGGGGTGCCCTCGCAAGAAGGGGAAGTGCTCTGTGGGGAGCACTATTCACATACCTCTGCACAGCCTCCTATTGCAGGGGAATCTTCAAGGGTAGAATCAGTTATCGGGTGCCCCATTGTGGGGTGTCGAGGACATAACTATCCTCAAGCATTTTACAGTCCTCCTTTAGGTGAAGCACTTTTCATTACTTATAATCTAAACATCTTGTCATTCATACTGATTTCTTTTCATTAGGGCAAATAATTCCCGCCCTCTCCTTAACCTCCATTTACTCTTCAGAGGAAGCTACCTATGTCAATGTCGAGGAGATCTTAAAGCTCATCTCACCTTCCTCAGCTGACCCAACTTCCCACTCCCCGGTACCTCTGGCTGCTACAGGAGCTCCTGCAAGCACTGCCTCGAATGTGGCAAGAAGTGTAGCCGAGTTATGTGGACTAGACGATAAGGAAACCAAACTAATGGAGACAGCCTTGAACAAATACCCCAAGCTGATGATAATTAGGTCTGATAGAAGGAAGAGTTTCATCTGTTGGATGTATCGCTCTTTGTCTGATCTCCTTCAACTACTTTCAACTGCATCCACCGGAACCTTGGATGTTCTGAAGATGAGCCAGATTGAAAATGTGCTGAGAGAGCTTGAGACCTTTGGGTTTGATGCTGGCTTTATCTATGAGATGCGCTTACAGGTGAGGGAGGCTCGGTTTGCCATAGATAATGCCAACTTTGATTTGAAGGCATTGTGCGCTAAGGCTGAAGAGCTTAACTTGGAAATTGAAATTATGGAGAGCAATATAGCTGCTGCGAAAGCTGAGGTTGCTCAAGTTGAAGCTAAGATCAACACGTTGTGTGATTTTGTAGAGGATAATCGCACTCCTGTATTTGAATGGATCCACTAAGACTCAGGTGTTGTTGTGTGATTTTGTAGAGGATAATCGCAATCCTGTATTTGAATGGATCCACTAAGACTCAGGTGTTGTTTGGTGTATATATATATATATTGGTCTGGGTGTTGTGTTGTTTGGTATATTTATATATTGGTCTGGGTGTTGTGTTCTTATATATATATATATATATATTGGTTTGGGCGTTGTGTTGTTTGGTATATAGGTATTCTAGTTTTTCTTCATGTAGGATCAAACTCAAAAAAGTACGTTAGATGTAGGAAAATGGAGGAGTAGGAGTGAAAAATTAATTTAGATTATTTTTTTTCTTTAGATTAAAATCAAACTTCTTTTTCTTGGAGTATATGTAAGAATTGAGTAGAATTAATAAAAGGGAAGGAAAAAAAAATGTTTATATAAATTTAAATAAGAAATATCTATATGATTTCTTTTTCTGTATTTTGGATACAAACATACAGAGAGTTCCCAAGGGATATTAAGTTTATCTACACAAAGGAATAATAACCTTTACCTTCCAAAATTAAGATTGAATTTAAAAAATTGATTTATGAAATGGAAGAAAACACTTTTTTAAATGCTTTAGATTAGAAAAAAAAAAATTAAATCCCAGTTAGAATCAGATGTGTAGGAAGCCATTTTTTTGGGTTAAAGGAAACCGTTTATATGTATATATATTACTTTGACAATTTTTATGAACTAGCAATGAAAATGCAAATAGAGAAAATAATTTAAATTACAATCTAACACTTTTGCTTTTATCTCGTTTAAAGTTTAAATGGTTTTATATTATCTTTTTAAAAATCTTGTATAAATGTTGTAATTGAATCTTAAATAAAATGTAGGCTTCGTGTGAGCTTCGTACTCCTAAAAGCCTACCTTAGATTTTGTTTTTTTGGGGCGAAAAAGCGTACCTTAGAATAAGACTTTATAAGAACCAACTACTCCGACGGTAGCCGACAATTAAAGTCATGCCTGCCTTCTGCCACGATAATTTTGTTATTTTATGTGTTTACGCTCAGAATTATCGAAACTAATACACCTTTTTAGAAAATGTCTAAATAAGGGGCATAATTTTCTTCTTTTTTTTACAAAGTATTCTTTTATTTGAATCAATCTTATTTAAAATAGTATTAATATTAGATATAATTTTCTTCTTTCAACTATAAAGAGGTATAACTTTTTTCTTTTAAAGATAATTTAAATATTAATTAATTAAGATTAGTTTTTTTTATTAGATTTAATTTTTATTAGTATAATTTTTTAACCTAAAGGTTTAATTTTTCTTTTTTGGTAAGAAAAAAAGTGTGATTTTTTTATTAAATAATCAAGAGTGCCAAATCATTGAATCATAAGTAGTTACTGCTTTTTTAAATAAAATATATTGTTTTCTCTTTATCAAATTAAATAATTTTAGTAATATTTTTAAGTCCCTAACAAATCAGCAACTTCTTTGAAATTGAATGAAACCATAAATGGATGATAAATTATTAATGCACATGACTCCTCTTTTAGGCAGAGTATGATTCTTTACTTTGTTGGGGTTTCGCTCAGTTTAATGTTATATTCGGTAAAGGAATAATCACATTGATTAACCTAATATATATGTCTTTAATAAAGTCATTTAAAAATCATCACACAATTAAATATACTTGATGAAATTTATCAATATAGCCTTTCAAAGATAAATTTTTAATTATTTTAATTTTACAATCCAAAAATTTTGATGGATATTAACACTAAGATGATGTGGCTCTAACGACATTTTGACATGACATTTTTAGTAAAATGACGTGGAGGTTTAAAAAAAAAATTGCCACACATAAAAACATGATCAAATTTAAATGACATATATATGCCACGTGACTGCTAAAAGCAATGCGCATTGCAAATTACAAAATGTTTACAAACTTAACAAAGAATCCAGGGAAAGTGACAATCTTGAAACAATAACATAAATAAAAATAGACGTCATTACTGAACAGTATGTACACTTTTGTATCATCATCATCATCTTCTTCTTCATGAAATTTTTACTATTTATATTAGCAGGTCATTAACCCGCCTGAGATCTGGAAATGCACATGAATATCCATTAATATCATTATAAATTTTGCTCTCGTCGTTGAAGATTTTCTCGCTCAAAATTTTCCGATTGGAAAAGCTTGCAACAGTCAATGAAGTTGTTGGGGTCTGAGAAATTAGAGAAGATGGTGAAAGAATACACTTCTGCGACCGATCTTCAGAATTGAAAGAAGAGGAAGGTGACAGAATAAACTGATCATCACAGTGAAAATTAGAAACATCAAGCCACGACAGATTTGGAGATTTATTAGTGGTGGTGGCAGCAGAAATGACAGGTGATAAAGAAGCTTCACTGAAATTCAGATCGTGCAAGGAGCTCATGGGCTCAGTAAGAACATCCTTGCAGCTTGTGGACACCTGATGATTATTGTAAGTCCCATAACCCCCAAATCGATCACTATATCGAGAAATTGGAGACAACCCATTTGCCAATGACTAAAGTTTGATCGACGAAAGAGGCGGCGAGACAGGGGACGACAACAACGACAATGGTGGTGAAAAATGAGTGGAAGTTGGAGAATTAGCAGTAGTAGCAGAGCAATGAAAAACGAGTGGAAATGTAAATTAAGAAATTGGCCCTTGAGAAGTCAAAAGAAATAGACAAATTTATTTGACTTGTTTATTAATTATTATTAAATTTTTTTAATAAAAATTCAAGGTATTTATATTAAATTTAAACTAATATTCATCCAATCAAAAACTTTAAAATAGACCGCTAGCAACAAATGTATTTACAAGATTCGAACATGTGTAAATATTAACATTAAACTTTAAACATTCAAGAAAATGAAAAATTAGATTACGCGGACCAACCGTTCTCTATAAAACTAGATATTGCATTTCCTATTGACCTTTCTCTCCCATTCCAAACAAACCCCTTCTTTTCTTCTTCGTCTCAATTCTCAAACTTCTTTGCCTCTCACAATTTCTGTCTCTAGTCAAACGCATTCCACAGCACTTGCATTTATAGAATTTCTTCACTGTCAATCTCTGAAACCCTTTTTTAAGGATTCGTTTGCGTTCACCGAAATCCAAGTTTGATGATGAATAGCTCAATTTCCAATGGCGCTTCGCTGCCGAAGCAGAACGACGAGATCGAGTGGGAGATGAGGCCTGGTGGGATGTTCGTCCAGAGGCGCTGTGTGGATGTTGACGGTGACTACGATGGAGCTGGTTCTTCTTCTCGTGGTGGGCCCATGATCAGGGTCAATGTCTCCTATAGTTCCTCTCAGCACGAGGTCTTTCTCCCTGCTGAATCTACCTTCGGTAAGTATCTTAACTTCTATTTACAATGTCTCATTGATTTTACGTGATTTTGAAGCGTGGGTTTCGATTGTATTTGCTAATTGGACTTGATTATGGTGAGACCTTGTGCGAGCTGGTATCTGAGGCTCTGCTATGAGGTAATGTCTCACATGTTGTGCCTAAAGGATTTAGAACTTCAGGAACTGGGTTTATTGTTGTTTGGTGAATGCGTGACGTAAATCATGTAATTTAATCTATTTCTCATTGAGAACTTTAATTGATATAACGTTGTGAGTATTGAGTTTTCTTATATGAAGATTGATTTAGCCCTTTCATAATTAGATTAATATTTAACTATATTTAATATTTGACTGGAAATACTTAACTTTGCTGCAAATTGGAAAAGCTAGATAGGTGAGTATTGGTGTTTTCATACACACGGAATTGATACTGACTCAGAAATAATTAGTGGCCAAAGAATTGTGGGGAAAATGAATCAAGAAGAAAATGAACGCAGTGGCCTCCTGAACATAAGTGTCTGGGGGACTCTGGATCTTAAAACCATGTTGATGCTAAGATCCAAATAATGATCTCACCATGACTATAAAAGCTACCATCTGAGCCCCAAATGTATACCTGAAGTTAAAGGACCATAGTTGTCTAGCTTAACTTATATTCTACTCATACTTAATAAAGATGATCAAGGGTAAAAATTACTCTAGTTATAATAATCTATATATCTGAGTTATAATCTGAATAGCATATTTTATTATAAGATAATTAATGATAAAATTATGCATTTTTAGAAATTCAGTAATGAAATCACCCTTCGTTTACTTCATGATTATGTTTACCAAAACTGTGGACTGTAGGTACATTTGTGTAATTCTTATCCACGCTTAAAAGTCATGCCATTTATAAGAATATAGCGCTACATTAACTTTTTAAAAGAGAGTAAATGATTATTATAAAATTACTTTTTATAGATGGATGGTCTCCAGTCAACTCTGTTAATTTGGTGGCATGTTTTTGTTTTACAAAAGCAGAATTGATTAAACATGTTATATAATGAGTAATCATACAATATGAAAATGTTGTAAACATATATTCTAGGTAACTAATTTCTGACATTTCAAATTGGAGAAAATTTTGTATTGTGAGAAAATACAAGGGCCATGTTTAGACAATTGAAGGTTCGGGGACCTGAAACAAACTACTTGGACTTAAATAGTAGTTTAGCCTGATTTCTTTTCATGCCTTTGTTTTTTTTCCTTTTTTTCTTCTTTTGAAAAAATAATGTTTAGAGCATATTAAAAGTTCATTCTGCATCATGTTATTGACTTTCTTTATCTGGATTCTGGAATCTATTTGAGAAAACTGGAACATTTTGCATGTCATGGAAGAAGCTTGAGCCTTGAACTATGAAATATTTTATCTTCTTATTGCTCTACATATTATCTCAATTGGATCTTCAATAACAGCGGACGTAAAGAAACTGCTAGCACACAAAACTGGTTTAGAGCCTAAAGAGCAACGACTGTTCTTCAGAGGAAAAGAAAAACAGGATCAAGAGCATTTGCACTTGGGAGGTGTGAAGGACAAGTCAAAGATGTTGCTTTTAGAGGACTCTGCTAGCAAAGAGAGGAAACTTAAGGAAATGAGAAAACACAGTGAAATGTTAAAAGCTTCTCAAGCAGTTGCAGGAGTCAGGGTAGAAGTGGACAAGCTGTCTGAGAGGGTGAGTCCTTGTTTCCAATATTAAGTTTTTATTGAAGAAAGATGTTAGATAGAGACTGATCATTAGATGATTTTAACTTTGCAGGTGTCTGCCTTGGAAGTGGCTGTGAATGGGGGAACCAAGGTTGCAGAGAAGGAGTTTCTTTTATCAACTGAGTTACTTATGAGGCAATTGCTGAAACTGGATTCAATTGAGGCTGAAGGTGAAGCAAAACTGCAGAGAAAAGCTGAGGTAATATTATGGTGTTAAGATTCATAATCTGAAGTTTTAATTATTTGTCTGTCATTTATGTCTTTCTCTTATTCATGTTATCCCTTGTTCTGGTAAATGGTTATTTAAATTATAAAGCTGGGGAATCCTGTGCTATGATTTTTGTGAAGCAATTTTCACCATGATGCATCTCACTTTGAAATGTGACTTTAGGTCAACTCAATATTGTGACAGCTTATGGATGAAACATCAAAGTTTTGTTTTTGAACATAATAGCATCTGTGTATAGAAGATTTTTGTTCCCTGGCTATTAATGGACTGGATTAGAGAGCTGGGAGTGAATGACAGTTCAGAATGGATATATGTTAACTTAGGAATCAAGCTTATGTTATATGAATATGATATGTTGGATTTTCTCTTCCTCATCCATTCTCAATTTAGTTGGATGAATTGAAGGAAATAGGAATGCTTTACACCTCCCTCTCCCCCCCCCCCCCCCTCCCCCCCACAAAAAAAAAGTAAAACAAAAGAAAAAAGGAACAACATAGCTTATATGAGATAAGATTGTTATAATGGGCGAGATTGAGAGAATGCAAATGATACATTTAAACCTTGTAGCAAAGTAAATTCAAGTAATAAAAGGAGAATGTTGAACTATTTTTACTGGTTGTTGAGGTCTCCATTTGTCGCATGATATACACAAGCTGCTTGGCAACGTTAGGACTAGTGGCTTGTTTTGGGTGGACCAGAAATATATGATGTAGAGCAAGATTCTTTCAATTAGCCAGCCTGATTTAGTAAAAGTAGTTATGAATATGACCTGTTATATATTATGAAGTCCTTCTCATATCATTATGTTTTTACTACTGTCTATCCATGTCACGTGTTCCCACTGATCTTCCTCTTCCACCACTCGTTTTCTGTAATATAGATCTCATTAATCAATGTTAAATTTCCAAAATTGACTTGTTAGAGGCTATGATATGTTATGAATTGAAATGCATACATACTGTAATATCCTGTATGTATGGCCATGGAATACACGGATGCATTTCCTTAGAATATTTTAAATGGATGTGGATTTCATATTCTTTTAATTACCTTTCACATTGTTTTTACGGAAGTATAGTTGATTTCTTGCGGATATTTTAATTGATTAAATTCTATGTTGGTCCTCCAAAGACGAAACAACTCTCAAGATGGTCCCCCAACAGATTTTCATTTTCATTTGGGTCACTCACAAGTCACAATTACGAATCCACCCAAACCAATGTTTCCATTAGTGAATAGTGGGCTTGATTGCAGCCAAGTTGGTATAGGCTTGGTTGGAAATATACTAACAGAGGTACTAGCTTGAATGGATTTTGAATCCTAAGGGACCAAAATTAAGATAAACTTATTAGGTACCAACTTGAGAATTGATTTGTGGAAAACCAAAATAGGGCTTTAGTCGACTTCAATAGAGTACAAGGGTTACATTGTTGCCTTTGAATCATCTTTACTGCTCTTCAACAGGTGCGTCGGGTGCAGAACTTCGTTGATACATTGGATTCTCTGAAGGCGAAAAACTCCAAGCCCTTTGGCAACAATGGCAATGCAGTCTCAGTAACAACCAAATGGGAGAACTTTGGTTCTGGAATGGGAAGCTTGAATGCTCCACCTCCAATGTCATCTTCAGGAAAAGTAACTCGAGATTTGGAGCAGTTTGATTAGTTCAGAAATTGCTCTAGTTGTTTCTTGGGAACTTTTGTGGAGAATTGAATTTTATTATGTATGTACAAAACCCCTTGGTTCTTCATTGAAGGTTCAATTGTTATAGGTCACTACAGACGAAATATCCATGAACCAAACCCATTATCTTAAATTGATATATATTGCCGCATTTTTTTATTTATTGTTTTGATCTTCTCACTGCTATCCTGTCAATTATTTATTACTATTTTTTGACAAAAATTTTATTTTAGTAATTGATAGATATGGTGATTTGTAATTTGATCATTTACAAATTATTTTTATCAATTTAATCTTTAAAAGATGAAAATATTTTTAATGTTATTTTTCTATCCAAATTTTATTTATAATTTTTAACTTAAACATAATATTAAAGTATAATTTAATTGATAACATGTTTGTTTCATATATTATGCATTTTTATATAAGATAAAATATTGAGATATAAATTATTTTTTTCAATTACATATATACATAAATTTTTTTGTACTAATTATTTATCTGACAAAAATTTAAAGATTAGAGTTAATTTAGATAATTATATCTATAAACTTTTTTCATATAATGTGAATTATTTATTATTTATAACTTTTATGTTAGTAAAAAAATTTTAATTAATATTTTATTAAATGAGATATTAAGATATAGATATAATTTAAATAAAAAGATAATATTAAAAATATTTTTATCTTTCAATGATTAAAAAAAATATATATTTTTTATTTGGATCTGTTATTTTACAACATTAGCTGATCATTTTGAGTAATTTTCACTTTTGGAATGAGTTGGGCGTCATCTTTTTGGGCATAATCTTTCCTTTTGTCTATAAATTTCAAGTTCCCTGTCTAGAAGGAGCATAGATTATTTTTATTTATTTATTTCATATATTTTTTTTTATCAGAAGCAATAGACTGTCGTGCACCGCTTCCATTATGAACAAGTGGCAATACCCTCAAGTGGCAAATTTGAAGACAAAATTTTTTTTTGTCTATTTATAAGTACAATTGAATTCTTTTGAGATTTATTTTAAAAAATCTATTCTAAAATACAGAATTGTAAATGATTTTTATATTTATATATGACTCGGTTAATTTTGAAAATGTGTTTTTAATACTCATGTTAATTTTTAATGAGTCAAAACGAATTAACCACTAAAATAATATAACAGTGTAATCTAATATTAAAACATAATTATCAAAATATTTTAAGTATATTTAAATGAGAATATACATCTTGAAAACCGATCCATTAAATAAAGACATTGACTAGTACTTGATACGAGGGAGCAATAGTTTTAAACTTTTTAATTTTAAAATGTTAATCATTATACTATATGTTATAGGTTTGGGCTTTTTGTTTACAAGTTATTACATACGAGAAATATATAAAAAAAAGTGGAGGCAAAAGTTATGGAAGAAGTTAAGTGGAGAAGTTATTTAATTTATCAGTTTTTTATTTATAAAAATTGGCATACATCATAGTACATATCAAATCTCCTAATATATATATTTGTTAACGAAAAAAAAGAAAAAAAATAAATCTTTTCTAAAATTCAAAATATCTTTAAATTAAATTAAATTTAAAACTAAACTTTGTCTAATTTAAAGATTAGTAAAAATTTTTTAATAAATATATTTTTTAAAATTTCAACTTATGCATTAGAATCGAGCTAATTATCAAATCAGCCAAAATTTTATAGATAAAAACGCCTACTCAAAAAAAGTTTTTAAATATTTATATTATATTATCTTATTTATATATTAATTAATAATATTTATATAAATTTTATTCTAAACTAAAAATTTCCATAACATATAAAAGAGAAAACATTATTAAATTTTATTAATAAATACATAAACAAAATAACACAAAAACTACTCCTAAACATTTTTCAGAAGAGAGGTATGCAAGATAGTGAGAAAGAGATCCTTTTAAACATGTTTACTTTTTATAAAACATTCAAATACGTTATTTTTATACATTAATTTATATATAAATTAATATATAAAACAAATATTTTATATTACACAATAATTTATACACAAGTTAATATATAAAAATGAAAAATTTTTAAAAAAGTGAACTTTAAAAAATCTCTTTCCTCCGTTCTTATCTTAATTGAAACGCATGATGTGTTGATTGGTTGGAATTTTGGTGATAAGGTTGGTACTTGGTACTCATAGAGAAATGCGTTGCAATGTTAACATTGTTTGTGGGTCCTATTCTTATCATAAAGCAAATGCTTTTATTGTCCATAAGTCAATAACATAATCAATCATCTTTCTTGACATAATTCATAAATAAAATGATATAATATATTTACATACAAAATTTTGGTAAGTCTTGCTCCATCCCTTTCTCCTACACATTGAGTTGCGATCCATGATCATTCATTGAGCAGCATGATTTTAGCAGCATAATGGAAGAAACTGACAAATTCTGCTCAAAAGTTGAAAGCCGGAGAGGACACTCAACCTTCACGAGCTTTCAAAGTAAATGCCAACCATATTCACAATATTCTCTCCACAATCATTCACTCACAATAATCATGCACATCTTTTTTCAAAAAAAAAGTATGAAGATTTTTTATATTTTAATATAACTTAATTTTGTTAACCTTTTATTATTTTATTAAAATTTTGAGTAAAAAAAATTAATAAAATTATTTTTATATGAATTATAAAATTTAAGAATATTAAATCAAATTTTATAATGGGAAGAGCATTAATTCAAAAGACAATTTTTATATTTTAGTCTTATATAAACAAAGTTTCATATAAACGACACGTCAAAGATGCTTTTTTCCTAACCTCACCTTAAGGACAGGGACAGCAAAATGTGGACCATGAGTTCTTGTTGTTTTGTCATCTTAGCTTTCCTTCAAAATTGAAACACTTCAGGACCTTTGTTCTAAAAAAATTGAATTTATAAAAACTTGTAAACTAATACATTATAAATAAATGAATGAATATATTGAAAATTTTATTAAAATGCATTTAGTTTTTCATATATAATTTTGTTTGTGATGTCACTAAGTTTACTCAATGAAACAAAAGGTGATCTTGAAATATCTTTAAATACACGTTTTCTTTATTTATATGATTATCCTCAATAAAATATTTTCAAAAGACAAAAATAATTGAATACAATTATTTTAGAACGACATTAAAAAAAATTATATTTCATTGAATTGAACGAGTTATTATGAAGTTAATTATTTTTTGAAACTTTAAAAGCTATTAAATCAAAATAAACTTTTAGAATTAAAACAAAACTTAATGAAATTTTAAGGATTAAAAGAAATTAAAACTTTTGCCTCATATTTTAAAAAATAAAAATACACTAAAAATTAATTTGTTTCAATAAAATATTTCTATACAAAATTGGAAGACCTACCCTTGTGTGCTTTAGCATAACGGTAAAAGTAAAACAAAAATCTGAATTATTGAATCACCATTGTGTTTAGGTCAGAAAGGAGCTTCTTCTCCAATTGAAATTATGGCCACTGAAGCAACAACATTCTCCAATTCCATTTCCAGTTCCACAATCTCACCCACTGCTTCTCAAACTCATAACCATGGCGTCCTCTTCTCCAGTGATCCCAATTTCGCTCTCCATGGTAAGATTCTCTTCCTCGTTCTTGTTCTCTTCTTCTCCTTCTTTATCTTCATACTTGCTCTCTCTCTATACATCAAACGTCTTCGTCGTCGTCGCCGCCATAACAGCCATGACAACGCCTCCAAATTGGAGCCTTAGCTTCTCAAGCGCCATCCATTTTTGGTTATGAAATTTTATATTTATAGAGACTTGGATGAAGAATTTTTGTGTAATCTCTTAGCTAGTCTTATATATCTCTGAACACGTTTTGGCTGTATATATGTACAGTATCATTTTATTATTAAAGTATGTTCTTGCATGAAATACTGGTCTCTTTGATTGATGCAAGGGAAGTATTATTGTGATATATGTATATATATATATATATATATATATATATATATACTCTAATTAATAATGCTAAATTAAGTTATGAGAGTTAGTTGTCCTGTTTTTCAGCTTTTCTTTCTTGTGATTTTCTTGCTCTCTTTCTTTTACTTTGTAGCCATGGCACCCATAATTACAATTAATGGATACTTAGCTGCTAATTAAACTATGGAGTATCATCTAAGGAGGGTTGCCTACCAAAAAGACTGATCACATTTAATATCTAATAATATTTTAAATATGTTTATTTTAAATAGGAGAATACTTATAATATTATAATAATCTCACAACTCATAGTTCAAAATGGATATTATATTACTTTACTTTGTTGGATATTGATGTAAGATTGCGTAATTTAATTAATGTTTACTTAATTACTCCTAATTCAAGAATAATCATTTTTCAACTATATATATGATATAAATATCTTTTTAGTGAGGTCAGTACAATTATAGGATAATTGCTAAGAAAGATATAAATACATCTGTACTAATTAAATATATATAGGTCAACCATGTTAATCAAAATCAAAATTAACTCTTTCAAATTAACCCTAAATCTATGCAATATTTAATAACATAATATTTACAAATTAACTATAAAACTTACTTTGAAGCTCCAAAATGATTGTATATTAATAGAAGGAAGCCCAAAAAGTGATGAAAAGGTTCAGGGAAAGACAAGTCTCAAGTGTAATTAATATTCTGGAAATTAAAGGCCTTATTAATTAGTAGATTGAAAAGAAGCGACATTAGATCGAAGCATAAAAAAAGTAATGTAATTTAGCCTGTTTCTCTCTTATGTTTTTGTTGTAAATGAATCATTTGAATATATATACATACATATATATATATATATATATTGTAACATTTCTTTTTATTTTTAATATTTCAATAAAATAATTCTGAATATGAATTAAGTTTTTAGTGTTTAAATTAATGAACAGAAAAATTTAATAATTAGAATGTTGATATAATTAAATACAAATATTCACGTTATATTTATATATTTTAATAATATATTTGTATATGTTTCTAATGTCATTATTTATGCTTCATAGCATCTCACTCTTGTCATCCTCCCTCTGTAATGAATCCAAGCCCTTTTTTCGTTTAAACATCTCCAAATCACTTCAAAAAATAAAAATAATAAATAACCTATGTTTCATATGAAAAAAATATCTCAAAAAGTATATATATATATATATATATATATAAAGAATATTGAATACTCAGACCAGAAAAAATTGGCATTAATTAGCTTAATTGAGCATGAAAACATGTAATATAGAATAGTATCCAAATGTTAGTTTTCTTGTTGAGCATTGCCTATAGCTACTTATGGCATTGACACTGTCAATGAATTACTCTTTAGGACTATTAATTTACAGCAGCCACAATATCATTTTAAAATTTAATTAATTACTGTCATAATTAATTACTAACAAAATATTCCAAACTTAGCCTTTTGTTATGGTTGTCATTTACCATGAAAACGACCAAGAACAGTGCAAAGAGACAGGTCAACATTAGTTTACACACAAACAAACAAAAATTCTACGGATCAACTGTGAAAAATCTTCAATCTGCAATATTAATGAGCTTGCCACCATGTGACCTTCAACCTAATTAGCACCAAAATTTGTGCCCAAAATTATTTATTTTATTTCTATTTTTCTGGAAATAGTGATAAGAACTGGTTATATGTTTTTAATTAGGTTTAGGGTTCTAGGGCGTGTATTAATTATAGAAAAATCATTGATTAATTTTTTTTCGTTTTTCCATATATATAATTACCAAAGTAATATTACATACCACATATATATATATAAATATAAATATATATATATATATATTGTGTCTGTTATATATATATACTATGAATATAGTCAGCATACATTCACAAACTTTTGTGGAGCGGAATATAAAACAGATATTCACAACTGTTTTAAATAAATAACACAATAATAAATGAAATTCCCTTTTGGAAAACTTTCGTTGGGGAAAGAAAATAATTAGGAACATTTTAAGTAAATGATGAAAAGAAGAAGGGGAAAATGAAGAATTCATCATATTTTAACATTTTACCAGCAAGCTCTAACAATTGAAATTTCAATGTTTCTTACTAGTGCTTTCTTTTATTACTTAGATTTTTCTTTTCACATTGACACACTTTTTGTTTTCTTTTACAATTATCAGATTATATATTCGATCTTCACATTGTATTCTCTAAATGAACTAATAGTTAGAAATTAATAATGTACTTTAATTTCTTAAGTACAAGATTAAAACTCTTATCAATATATTCTATTTTGAGAAATCAAATTCTAAGCCACTTAGTTCTTCATTGAGCATTAGTAC
The DNA here is from genome assembly GCA_031216115.1 of Senna siamea. Lineage (NCBI taxonomy): Eukaryota > Viridiplantae > Streptophyta > Magnoliopsida > Fabales > Fabaceae > Senna > Senna siamea. The sequence continues at coordinate 21,918,608 of CM062357.1, forward strand.
GTATCTACACAATTTTACAATTCAGTATGACATTATTGATTTTTTAAAATTTTAAAACAAAATTATTCTACATATCATATTTCTTTTTTAAGAAAATCTAATAATAACTAAACACTTAAAACCTGCATTCCTATGATCAGCATTAATTTTATACCAGTGTAGAGCTAGCTAATATATACTTGAGAATGAGATCATTTTTATAAAAAGAAAATGGCATCTATAGGATCACTAATTGACAGACAAACTGACATAAGTGCACTGCATATATAACAGACAAGAAAAAAAAAATTATGACTGCCACACATGAATATATGTAAGAAAATATTAGTAATTAAAGTTAATGCATATTATTTTGGACAAGTACCTCAAGATCTCACTTAGAATTTGTCTTATTCATATAGTCAGATCCAGAGTACTAGGCCTTTCCCTCTTTGCAATTGCTATCTTCTTATTATTACAATGTTCTTCTTCTTCTCCTTCCTTCAACTTGAACCTGCTTCTCCTAAGATTATCATTATTATTAGAAGAGGAAGAAAATTGAGAGTACAAAGACAGTGAGAGATTGCTATCAACTTCATCATTCTCCTCCAAAAAATTATTTGCTTCTTCATTCTTCTTCTCTGCAATATTATCAACAACCCTTGAATTTAACTTCAGTGATAGATCCAAATCAAGATGGTCATCATCGATTTGATCTGAAGTAGTCTTCCTTTTTAGTGTCTTTGTTACCTCTTGATCCTTCAAAATAGGCATAATGAGCTGATGCTCTTGTGCTCTTATTAATGGCTGATCCATGTGGTGGGTCAATGGGTACTTACGACCTTCATGTACATGTGCACCAAATGAGAGAACTTGATTATGATCATCTTGTGGTTCATAGAGTTTACTTGTTGATGATTGTTTCAGAAAATTTGAAGTATCCACCCGGAAAATGCTATGAAGCCCTGAAGATCCGGATTCATCAATCCGACTTCGACCCATGAAAGGTCTATGGAACACTTTGTCATAGACACCCAAAGAAGCATCTCCATATCCGTATCTGCAAGATAAGAAATTTAAAAAATTGTTTATAATTTTTTTATAATTTTATTTAAAAAGTATATTTGAGCTCAAGAAATATGAATATCACCTAAATTTTTGTCATATATATATATATCTCATACGTACTCACATCTTTCTTTTTATAAAAAAATTTCTAATCAGTTAATTGAAAAATTAGAATGCATTAATTCTTTGTATCAAATGTTGAGAGAATTTAGAGGAAATTAATAAAACTTAGGATAACTATGTGTATACCTGAAAGTTGAAGATTGGCTGGGATAATTATAACCTTGAAGCATGGGAAGTTGACTGAGATTGTAAATATTTCTGTCTCCATTTTCTACAAGATGTCTATGTTCAGCCAATACTGTCATATAAATCAAATTATATTAATTAGAGACTTGTACTAACCAGAAACCCTAATCAATACTATTAACGATAGGATTATAATCACAATATTTAAGGAAATCTTCTTGCGCTTACCTTGGTTTGGATCATCTACCTTCTTGCTCCTGTACATCTAGCAAAGGAAAATATATAGAAGGGTGAGAAAATTACAAACCAAATTTAAAGTGTTATATATATATATATATATATATATATATATATAGTTTTATTTTTGAAATATCGGTGTAGTATACAAAGTTAACCATGCTTAGAAGAATTGTTGAATAATCACCAAATTATTTGTTAATTTTGACTCTAACTGGGATTAATTGTAATATAGATCCTTCAATTTTCAAAACGATTCCACATATATCATTGGGCTGAAATTCATTGGTTGCAATTCATGTATAAGAAATATACCTGTAAATGACTCTTGACATGTGCAATACTCAACCCTTTGATGTTCATTAATTGGAGAACCAACTTTGGTGTTGCTCCTACACCCAAGAAAACAATATACACACAAAGCAATAAATAAATATAACATATATTCTACTAATAAAGTAATTAAATTAAATTAAAATTTTGAAGAATTTAAGAAACTCACTCTCTTCTCCTCCAAGTCTTTGAACAGCATGAACAAAGCGAAGATGAAGATCAGGAGTCCATCTGAGTCTGGGCAGCTTGGATCTCACATAAGGCCTCACTGATGGCTTCTTCTCAATCTCTTCCACTGTGCTATTGCTTGAGCTTCCTCCATTATTGTTATTATTATTCTTCTTATCTTCTTCTTCCTCTTCTTGATTCGCCTCGCTCTCACACCCATATTCTTCTTTCTGGTTATAATTAGAAGGGCTTGTCTTAGAACATTCTGAGCCTTCACTTCTTCCTTCTTCCATGATCTTCAACTTCAATTTGTACTTTAATTTCTTCTACATATATATACTTCCCTTAGAATTCCATCTTCTCTGAAATTAAACGACTAAGGATTGAAGGATCAAATTGAACAGTAGTAATATTAATAGGATCGATGATTAAGGATTGAAGACCTCGAAATGATCTACTTTCTCCTCCTCCATCGTTTGACAACACACAGAAAGAAAGAGAAAGAGAGAAACCTTGATCCAAGCAATACCCAAGAAGCTATATAGGCATAAATTAAAACTAAAGATCAATGAAAATATAAATTTACAGAATATATATATATATATATATATAGTGAAAGTGAAAACCCTAGCTACTAGATCGATGATGATCTTGACTTAGAAGTCAAGAAGAGGTTCTCATGAATTGAAGGAGGAGAGAGTAAATGGACGAGAAATTAAGGGGATGATATTGATATCTTAAGCATATATGTTGATGATGGAAATTATATATGTTTTAAATATGCATGGATGTCATGGAATGCAAAGGAATATACTTATAAATTATAGCATGTGATCACACCAATCTTTTTGTGTTTCCAACTTGAGTAAGAAAAGTATTGTTTTTTCCTTTTTGTGACAATAAAGTAATTCACACATAGAAATAAACTATTAGTAGTTAATATTTTAGGTTTATTAGTAGGACCATGCATATAATATAATACAACAAAAATTAGTCGATTTCGGAGAAAGTGGAAAACATGAATTTGATTCTTTCTTGATAAGAATTCAATAATTCTTTACGGATTCTAGTCATCCTTTGAAAAATAAAATACAACTAAAAGATTAGATCTTATTCCCAAAAATTTCGGGTTGTCTGAAGTGAGAATTAAGTTTTTTCTTTTCCAAGGGATTTACAATTTTTTTTTTTTTTTTAGGAAGAGAGTAATTTGGCAAGCGTGTAACAAGTGTGTAAATTTTAATATTGCCAATTTAATCTATATAATAAAATATAATAAGTAGTAAACTAAAAATATTTTTAAAAAATTCAAACCTTATTAAGTGCATTAATATTATTTAAAAAAATAAGTCAACAATATAACGTAATTATAACTTAAATTAAGAATTTTAGAGTACAAAGCTATATATAGCTTAAAACCAATTCAACCAACAAACCATTTGATTTTTATTGGTTTTACTAATTCTTTTTATCCATTTAATCGATTTTTTTACCAGTTTTTTAAAAGACCGATTTTTAGTATCAATGGAATCAAACATCAACTATAGTATGACATAATTTTTTAAAAAATAATATATAATATAACAATTTAAAATGAGTGTGAGATGTATGCTAGAGTACTGAACCACTTGAATGATTATATATAAGCACATATATATGATTAATATATCATCCCATTTCACATGTAGTCTGGGTACTGTTGATTGATTTTATGTTAATTTATTAGTGGTGGACAAACACAAGAATACCAATACTCCAACGCCATAAAGAATTAAACTTGAAACTTAGAATAATAATAAAATTATTACAATATAATTTAGACGTTATGAGTTTAAATATCAAAAAAATAATTTATATTTACAAGAGTAAGATTGTGTACATTTAATCTTTGTTAGAATCTATTTAATGGGAGCTTTGTATATTAGACTAGAGAATTGTTGGTTATTAAGGAGCAAGTGCAAGTGGAAAATGTATGTATATATGAAAAGCAAGCAGTAAAATTAACATGAGAGAAGAGGGTCAGGCTAGTTACTAATACTAATATTGATTGAGTACTGAATTGATATGCATATGCATGTGTGTGTGTGTGACTCAAGTGTGATGCTTTGCTGGCAGTGATGCAGACCCAAACCCAGAAAAGATAATACAAATTATATATATATATATATATATATATGCTGTTTCGTCGGGAATCACGGACTTTGTTCCTCCTCCACCTGCGTGGCCTCCCCATGCATGCCATGCCACCTTCCCTCTCTTCTTTTTCAATTTTTTTCTTTATTTTATAATTTCAATGAGTTGTGCTCACACTCACAGGACCAGTCTCAACGGATATCATTCAATATCCTTCTCTGCATTTTTATCTTTATGTTTATATAAAACCATTTTCCCTCATGCATCTCTATATGTATATATATTATATTGTTTATTTATTGGACACCTAGCCTTTAACTTGTAAAATTAACCACAATATATATATATATATATATTATGTCTTTTATGAAATAATTAAAAAGTATAATAATGAATGGTTTGGTAGGAATTTGGTGGAAAAGGGGAGGCATTGAGCAGTCTTTTGAGTTAGTAAGAGAAGCTTTTTCATTCCTCACACGTGCATTAGCGTGTGGGAATAATGCATGCATGCAAATGCATGCATGGAGCGTGACTCATCAACAAATCAAACAAAAAGCAATTTCCTTTCTCTTTTTCTATCAATTCACGAGCTTCTTCACCATTTCTTGCTGCTTTCTTCAACTCCACCATTATTGTCAAGTCTCAACTTTATTAATTATAATCCTAGCTCCCATCCCAATCTCTCTATTAATTATCATTATTATCAACTACTCTCATATACATACATAAAATCCTTAACTTGGAGCTTATGATATATACGTATTTCTTTTTCTTTTTAAAGCCAAGTTATATAACACTTAACATGTATGTCATTCATTTTCATCAATCTACACTTCATATTTCTTAAACTCGTCATAGCTCTTAGCGTTGGAGATTTTTTATATAAAATTAACAACCATATCCTAATGATTTAACAACCTCACTTAATATAATTTGCTTCAATCTTTAAAATTAATTAGCCTAAATTGCAAGATCACCGCTAACAAAAAAACTCTCTTAAACTTTCAATTTTGTGCAATATATTTACGCCCTCTATTAATATTTTTATCCAAATTGTTCATATATATATATATATATCAACAAAATTAAGGGAGACATTTTTCACTAAATTGTAATTAAGTTTGAGGGAGTATTTTGCACAAAATTTAAAGTTAAGAGTATAAATGTAAAACTTTTAATAATACTTTCTGACAAATATATTAAGAAATGGGTATATTGTACAAAATTAAAAGTATGAGGGAATTTATTTGTTAAAATTTAAAGTTGAGGGAGTAAATTTACAACCCCAAGTTGAAGGAATTTTTTGCAAAACTATAAAAAAAAAAAAAGTTTGATTCTTACTCATGCTTCATTCCTTACTCTCATGTATTTTAAAGCTTATATAATTCATGCCTCCTTTTTTTACCTAAATATAATAATAATAATAATAATAATAATAATAATAATAATAATAATAACTACCATAAAATTACTTGTGATTTCAAAATTCTCACTTAATTTTTTTCTCCTTGTTTTTCAAAATTTATTAATACTGGTGTTGAAGAATTATAAGAGTTTATAATTAATTATACAGTTTGATATAAAATTAGTTTAATCTCAGTTGTCGTTCAAATGGGTCAATAATTTTTTTGTCATTATTTATGATTATTATTATTTGATCCCTATGCACCAAACTTGTTTAAATTAATTATGAATTTAATTTGTCTGTGATGAAAAGATTCACTGCAACTTGGACACCTAAGGCTCTGATTAGGTCAACGCTAAACAGTACTATGTTGTCCTTTTTCTTTCGTTTTATAATTTTTAATTCTAATACACCAAGTTGTGTTAGAGTATCAGCCTATTAATGCGGATCAAACCTCGATATTTTTATTTCTCAAATGAGCATGTCTGTTTTTACTGCTTAATGCCAATCTTCTTTACATTTATTACAAATTAATTAATTAATATGTTTTAAAATTATTATCGTATACCTAATCACAAATTTATTTATTTATAGATTTATATTCTTTTGTTCAATGTCATTATGCGCCATTTATTAATCACAAATTCTTTTTTTATACAAATTTTTTATTAAATATAATTCTATTTGAGAATACTATCTATGTCACCAAATGTGAATATTTTTTGTAGAGTAAATTCAATCTTGATTCATTATGTCGTAAAAAATTAGTTTATTCTATTAGACAGACTTAATACATGTTAATTTGTACATTATTTTTAATTGCTCATTTGGATTTTTATTTTGAAAAAGACATTTCTCCAGTGTGGGAAATACAGTAAGTTTATGTGATATATATACTTTCATTTTTAATTTTTTTTCTAATTTTCAAGATATTTATAGAAATTTGAAGTGAAATCATGTTCCTTAATTAATGACTTATATTCACTGCTTATATTTTCTTTTAAGTTTCCAAATTAAATAAAGAGATACATATATATAATAGTTGGACAGAGGTTAAGCTCTTATATCATCATTTAATTTTTATTATAAAAACTAAGTGCATGTCAAATCCACCTATAAAAATAGCTATATGTTTGGCAAAATATTTCTTAAAAATAAATGCAATTTAATAACAAAATTAACATAATTTCTTTTAAACTATACTAATGATATATTCCTTTAGATGCAAAATTATATTTTTTGCTCGCTTGGATTAGTTAACGCCCTCCCCACATCAAAATCGCCACATATGCTACTATGTAAAACATTCTTTGGTGCCGTTTTCAACACGTTTTCTTTTTAAAAATGTATTACACTCTCATTAATTTAATTTGAATTAATAAATATTTCATAATTAAAATAAAATTTTTTTAATAAAATTTTTTTCATATACAAAATTTAAAATTAAAACTTTACTTAAAAAAATAAAATACTTATTATTCTAACAAATACCTGTTGTTAACACGTATGTTATTTTTTAATTTATGCAATTACGCATGCGTAGTAACAATATTGCCACTTTTTTTATTCAACTAAAAAAATGTTGGGAACATTGTAAATATAATTAAAAAAAGTGCAGTCACATCATATCATTTTATTTATTTTTATTTATGTATTATTGTTGTTTGAAGAATCAGGTCATTATTTTATTATTCTCTCATTAATTTAGACGTTGAATTGTAAAAATTGGCAACTATTTGAACATATATATTTATATATAACTAATCACTTCATGATTAAATTCAATTATTCGGCTCCAAACCACATTATATAATTAGATAATTTTTTCCTGAAAAAAGAAACACCTTCAAGTTATTGAATCTTTTAATTTATTTAGTTTTATAATCAGAGATTCGTTTAAACTTTACGTGAAATTAAATTACTTTATTTTTAAGCACACACTTGAGTTTACTCCTTAAGTATTTATCAGATTAATTAAACCAAAGTCAATAAAGAGTAATATAATTGCTTCTTATCAACTGAATTCTTTGATAGCTAGGTTGCATTTTTCATACGACTGTGTGATTAATTTTTTATATATTTATATGTATTATATCTTAATTTAATTTTTAAATCATAAAAATATTCAATTTAATTATTAAAAAATATATTATATCTTAATTTAGTTCTCATGTATAAATATTATACATTTTTTATATTTCAATTTAATATTTTAAATTGAAATATAATATATATCACTAAATTAAATATTTTTATAATTTATGAACTAAATTAAAATAAATTATATTTTTTAAAGATTAAAATAATAATTTATTCAAACTTAAATGCTGATTTTTTTTTCAAACAAAGGAAATTTCCTATCACGTTGACTTGATTCTTCTGCTAGAATTTAACAAGATGCTTACACCAAACATCTCGAATTTCATACTAAGTCAAAACAAATATACAAATTAACAACCCATGCATATATAATAAACTTTAATATTCTCGATATATATCTTTTCAATATAATATAGATGCTGGAAAAATTTGACCCTCCCACTAATACTATAATATGATGTCCCCCAACAAACTCATAATTATGCTTAACAATTCTCAACTCATGATGGTCAATTCAGGCAACTACCCAAGAAATTAACAAAACTAGATATTAAAAAAATGTAAAAAAAATAACAATATATATAAATATTGATGATTCAAGTCACGAAGTAAGTCCAAAAACAATGACTAGGTTATCAGAATCTATACAAGAAACAAACACAAAACATGCAAAGAGAGAAGAATATTTTCGAATACACCTTTGATGGCTAAGTTAACAAAGTTCATACTTCATTGCTTGTTGCCTGCTTTGGTCATGCAATTAAAAGTTCACAAACAGAGCGAAATGTAATAGTCCAGTCCAAATACCTTGGGCCGAATGGTTCTTGAGAATCTGATTGGGCTTGGGCCAACTTTTTTCTTTGACGTCATAGAATTGTTTGACTTTCACCAAAAGGAAGAAAGAATAATATAAAGCAAGAATTGAGATTAAGCTCTTTATTTTTAAAATTTTTTAAAATATAAATTTTTATTATTATTATTATACGCAAATCTTAAGGTAATGTAATGGTAAAGAAATTGAACCCCTATAATTTCATCTTAATGTAAAATCAACGAAAAGCAAAAACATTATTCCATGCTAGCTTCGTTTCATAGCATAGAGTAAAAAAAGAGAGAATAATGTAAATAAAAGACAACCCAAAAAGAAAATTCCTTACTTGGAGATTTTCTTTTTCTTTTTATTTTTGGGATTCGGATAAAATAAGAACTTGAACTTAAATAGAACTACCTACAAATCAGTCGCACCACTAATTAGTATTTTATATTTTTTTATAGGTATTTTTTATTAAAATTAATTTTATTTAAAATATTATTTTATATCAAATATATGTATTTTTTTAACAAAAATTTAAATTTTAATGATTAAATTAATATTTTAGACATTTAAAGATGTAATTTGTTTCAATTTAATATTTAAATAATAAAAATATTTAATTTAATCTTTAAAAATAAATTATGTCTAAATTTAATTTATATACATAAATATTATATATTTTTTTATATCTCAATTTAAAATTTTAAAAATTAAATTAAGATATAATATATTTTTAAAAATTAAATTAAAAAATAATAATTTACTCAATTTTAATTTCATTGTAAAAAGTAATACTTTTTATTAGACTCATTTTTGGTTAAATTAATTTCAACGTCCTATATATAAATCAATGCATAATGAACTAAATAATTATTATTCAGCAGATATAACTTAATTATACAATGAACTTGTTTATATTAAAAAAGGATGAATATTTCAAACGAAGAATAAAAGTAATTGTAACGTCGCTGCCATTCCTACGTTTGCATGAAAAGTCTTTGGATTTGCATCCGATTTTCTTCCACAAAGATTAAAGTATATAAAAATTAGTTGTTACAAATTAATTTCCCCTCTAACTCCACTCTAAATTCAATGCTTGAAAATTATCCTTAGAAATTCACCTATATAATTTTTATATATTCTCTAAAAAAGCAAATAATAATCTTAAATTTAAAAAAGGCACACGGTGAATTCTGTTTTAAGTAAAGTAATAGACAAATATAATAAGTTAATCGCCCAAATAATTAAAATAAAATTATTTTTAAGGATTTAAAATTTATAATAAATAATATTTAACTTTGTAAAATGATCGAATTTAGATTCTGAACTTGTGATAAAAGAAGGCTATTATTTTCTTCTTCTCCAAATAGTGCGCGGGTCTGCAAATTAAAGAGAAGAGAGAGAATGTTTGTAAGCTGTAACTCTATGTTATGTATCTTCTTCTCTCTTTGTCTCTAAATTTCAGAGGTAAAAGAAATTACAGACACTCCAATATTAATAACACATAGAAATAGAAAATCCCATTTTTAAGGAAATGGAAAAATTCATATTTTTAGTTATGTAGCTGCAACAATATACAGATATTGTCGAAGACAACAAGAATGGCTGTTGAAACGGCCATTTCCATTTCCAAGTCTCCATCTCAACATCTGGTTGGCCACATCTCCTTCACTCTTATTCCTTTCTAGCTCCTTATTTCTGCTTTTCTCTTTCTCTCCATTTTCTTGGGAAAACAAAAAAGAAAAAAAAGAGGGGAATTTGGGATTTTATCAGTTACTTACCTGCCTCTCGGAGATTTTTCCCGTTACAATTTTGCACACTTCAATTTGTCTGCATCACCATCGAGTTTTCACTATCTTATTTTCCATCATCTTTACTCAGCGGTGCTTGCACGGCGAATTTGAAATTCTTAGGTAAATTTACTTTTCGATTTTCTTAATGTCTTGATCATAGATTTTGAATTTTTATTTTCAGAGTTGGACTGTTAAGTTATTGTTGAACAAGAAAATATAGAAGATGCAGCATAATATTTTTACTGCAATGCGTAGTTTGAAGATGATGGATGGGTGTAAGAGTAGTCAGGTCCATCCTCTGAACCCATCCCATGATCAAATCAGACTCCAGTGCGTTCGGACCAAATCCATTCGGAATTTGCAAGCTCCTAACTCGAAATCAGTCGAAGTTGTCGCTGAGAGTCTCCTCCCCTATGGCCTGCCCAAGACCGATCAGTTAGAACCAAAAATCGAACCCTGTCTCCAATCCGTTGATTTTGTCGAAACGCTTGCGAATGTTTATCGAAGGATTGAGAATTGCCCGGAATCGGAGAAATCCCAGATGTATTTGGAGCAATGTGCAATATTTCGTGCGTTATCGGATCCGAAGTTGTTTAGGCGGAGCCTCCGGTCAGCCAGACAACACGCGGTTGATGTGCATTCAAAGGTTGTGCTCGCTTCATGGCTAAGGTATGAGAGAAGAGAGGACGAGCTTATTGGATCATCGTCAATGGATTGTGGTGGACGAAACATTGAATGTCCTGTGGCTAACTTAGTACCAGGGTATGACCCAGAATCAGCATGTGATCCTTGTATGTGTTATCGTACTCCTCGAGAGAATGTTGACGATGAAGCTTTGATGGATGATGAGGAATGTTCGACTTCCGAGGAAGATGAATGGGATATGTCATTTATCATTGGAGACACTGAAGTTAGGTGTAAACGCTACAATATCTCCACCCTTTCGAGGCCCTTCAAAACTATGTTGTATGGTGGTTTCACGGAGTCAAGAAGAGAGAAGATAAATTTCACACAGAATGGGATTTCTGTCGAGGCTATGACTGCTGCCGAGATATTTAGTAGAACTAAAAGGTTAAGTCAGTTTCCCCCACATATTGTTTTGGAGCTGCTCTCTATGGCAAACAAATTTTGTTGCGAGGAGATGAAGGTTGCTTGTGACGTTCATTTAGCATCTTTGCTTTGTGACATGGAGGATGCAATGTTGTTGATAGAATATGGATTGGAGGAGATGGCACATACTCTAGTGGCGGCTTGCTTGCAGGTGTTCTTGAGAGATCTGCCCAATTCAATGTACTGTCCAAATGTTATAAAAATATTTTGTAGCCCAGAGGGTAGGGATAGACTGGCTAGGACAGGCCATGCTTCCTTCCTGTTATATTATTTTTTAAGTCAGGTTGCAATGGAGGAAGAGATGAAGTCTAACACAACTGTGATGCTCTTGGAGAGGTTAGGAGAGTGCACAGCAGAAGGTTGGCAGAAACAACTTGCATTTCACCAATTAGGTGTAGTTATGCTTGAAAGGGAAGAATACAAAGATGCACAATGTTGGTTTGAGGCAGCAGCTGAGGCAGGACATATTTATTCCTTAGCAGGTGTTGCAAGGGGAAAGTATAAGCGTGGTCACAAATACACAGCATACAAGCTGATAAGTTCGCTCATTTCTGATCAAAAACCTGTTGCATGGATGTATCAGGAAAGGTCTTTGTATTGCATTGGGAGGGAGAAAATGATGGACTTGATCTCTACAACTGAATTAGATCCAACTCTTTCATTTCCATACAAATACCGGGCTGTTTCTTTGCTGGAGGAGAACAAGATTGGAGAAGCCATTTCAGAAATCAACAAAATAATCTGTTTTAAGGTTTCTCCCGATTGCCTTGAACTACGAGCTTGGTTATTGATTGCTATGCGGGATTATGAAGGAGCCCTAAGAGATGTCCAGGCACTTGTGACACTGGACCCAAATTATAAGATGTTCTTTGGGAGGATGCCTGGTGATGACTTGATAGAACTCCTTTGCTCCATTGTTCAGCAGTGGAATCAGGCTGATTGCTGGATGCAATTATATGACAGATGGTCCTCTGTTGATGATATCGGTTCTCTGGCTGTTGTACACCATATGTTAGCGAATGATCCAGGAAAAAGTCTTTTACGCTTTCGGCAATCTCTCCTTCTTTTAAGGTTAGTGAAAACCTTACATTAGTTCCTTTTTCTGGTATGTATGTTCTATTTGTGAAATCTGACATGGGTTCTTTTCTTATTTGGGTTATCATATTTCTCACCTGAAAGAATCCTCTGTGAATGGAATTATCTTCCATGGATTGTTTTTAGCTTTCCCTTCATCAGTTGGGAAGAGTGATATCTAAATTTGGCTTTTCAAGTATTATGAAATTTGTAAGTGATATCTTTGCACAGATTCATGGCTCTGTTTTCCCCTATATAGAATCAGTTTACTGTCACATTGTACTCTGTCATAATTAGAGGAAACGCTCATCCATCAAAGCTTTCAAGAAACATTTCATCCCAAACGCTTGGGTTTAAAGCATTGATAAAAGCTGAGGCCCGCCATACATTGCGTTGAATTTTAATTTACAACAACAACAAACAAAGTCTTTTCTTACTATATAGAGTTGATTATATGGATCAAACGATGCCAACCTGTTCTGTCTTCGTTGAATTTTAATTTATTTAGAATAAATTAGAAGGGGGGGGGGCAGCAAAGGTCAAATTCCCTGCTTAAGCTGTTAGGAAAAGTCTAGGAATGGTTTTATTAATGACTAACAAAAGCAAATTAGACAAAGTAACATGAACCATAGAGCATTTTACTTGCTGCTTTCATATGTCAATGAATGCAATAATCTATATTTGAGTAAATTATCTCCTGGCTTTCTTCTCTTTTTCCTTATAGTGCAAACTCATGCAAACAAAAAAATTGAAGAACATTATGAGAAAAATTAGGCAAAAGAGGAACTTAAAGATGAAGTGTGTAGATTTTAGAATGAAAAAGGAGAGGTTTGAAAGCAAGCGTTTACAAATTTTATTACAAGAGTATTTCAATTAAAAAGTCATGTCATTTTGGAACTTCAAAAGCCATGGTGTTTTTTATTCCATTTCCAAATATATGATATTTTTCTCTGGCAAAGAGGTTTAATAGCTCATAGCAAGCAGTCCTCAGTATAATAACACAACTCGTATAAAAGAATTCTGACTATTTCTACCCTTATTCTGTAGCTTGAAGAAAATATAGTATCATTGTTGCAGAAGTTACTTCAATACTTCAATAAGCTCCATTCATGAATGAATATTTATTGTTGCCATCTTTCCAGGAAAGAACATAAAAATTAGTGGGCATTAGAAGGTATTACTATTAAAGACATTGTGTGCTACCTTGATCTTTTTTATGCTCAGGCCAAAATAGGATTTTTTTTTTCTTTTAATGCTGTTTTTACCTTTAATCAAGGCCATTTACTTTGAGTTGTTATTGTGGCCTTCTCAGCATGTTAGATATATAGAACCAGGTATCTTCTTACAAAGACGTTTTGGATGAGTGCTTCCTTTGCCCAGCACAAATCCTATCTTATTGAATATAGGAGTTTTTGCTATCAACAACTCATTTTACTTTTGTTTTTTAATTTAAAAATTGTTGCTTATTGTCCACATCCTGTTAATTACGGATATCAATCTTTCTACATCTTACAGGTTAAACTGTCAAAAGGCAGCAATGCGTAGTTTGCGACTGGCAAGAAATCATTCTAATTCTGAGCATGAAAGGCTCGTCTATGAAGGATGGATATTGTATGACACTGGTCATCGTGAAGAAGCTCTAGCAAAGGCTGAGGATTCTATTTCAATTCAAAGGTCATTTGAAGCTTTCTTTCTCAAAGCATATGCGTTAGCAGACTCAAGTTTAGATGAGGAGACCTCAAAGTATGTCATCCATCTTTTGGAGGAAGCCCTTAGTTGCCCATCAGATGGTCTTCGGAAAGGACAAGTGAGTTTTTTACCTTGTTTCAGAGTTAGAAATATGAACTTGTTCTCAAAGCTATATTGTATTTCCTTTTGGTATTCTTTTACTTTTCAGGCGCTAAACAATCTAGGAAGTATCTATGTAGATTGTAATAAGCTGGACCAAGCTGCTGACTGCTACATGAATGCACTCAACATCAAGCATACACGAGCACATCAGGGGTTGGCACGTGTATATCATCTAAAAGATCAAAGGCAGGCTGCATATGATGAGATGACAAAGCTTATAGAAAAGGCTCAGAATAATGCATCAGCTTATGAGAAACGTTCAGAATATTGTGAACGTGACATGGCAAAGGACGATCTTAGTATGGCAACACAGTTGGATCCCCTAAGGACATATCCTTACAGATATAGGGCAGCGGGTACATTCCCAACAACTGGTTGTATTATTCTTTTCTTTTTTTTTCCCCTTATTTTACACTGTAGCTTCTTTCCGTTCAACTGTCTTCAAAAACTTAATTAATCCATAGGTTTCTGTGTATCCTGATGCTTTAATTGTTTGCTTGGCATGTTTGGTCTTCCATGTTATATATATAGTGAGCAAACTTATAAATTTTGGAATGTGAAACTTGTCCTAAACTCTTAAGCTTATGCATTAATGGTGTGCTCCAGATCTTTTATTCCTGATCTTCATGATCTTTTTTTCTTGCTTTTTATACTGATAATTAATATCAGAGTAAATTTATAGGCAATTTTCAGTTTGCTGTGAAGTGTGAACATATAGTCCTTAATTTTCTATATTTTTTATTTATATTGTAAATTTGATTTGGTGAAAAATCGTGGTAATGGTTTATATAGCAATGATAATGTTCCTTGCAAGACATATTTACCTTGAACAGCAAATTGTGTTGCTTATTCTCTAAAATATTACGTCTGTGGAGCTATAGTTCATAGTACTATTTCTGCATAAGAAAAAAGTGTGTTCGTTTACTTTCTTTCACCCTACTTTACTCAACTCTGTTGTCATCATATGTGATTTTAGTTTCCTATAATATATTCTGAACATGTATTAGCCATTATGAGATCATCATTCAGCTGTAAAGATAATTGGAAATGACATGTGGGCATTACACTACTGCAAAATTTAAATACGAGTTGCATAGCATTTTAGATAGTTCAATGTTTATAATACTCAGAATTAAATAATGTAGTTCTGTCTGGATAAATTCGAGCTAGATTATCTTATCAATAGCAATCATTTTTAAGAGGAAAAAAATCTTAGTTTGACCATATCCATTTACAGTGACAACTTATTGGAAGTTCATTTTTGTTTTGTTTGCTTTTGGTCTTTCCTTGTTTGTGCCAGTGTCGGTTCATGCTGAAATGCTATTTGTTTGCGACAATAATCATAATAGAGCAATGTAATCACGAGTTCATGATATAGTCTAAAACCCTTAAAATTTTAAACTTCTCAAGTTTTGACATGGAAACTATGTCTTCCAGTTTTGATGGATGATCACAAGGAATCTGAAGCAATAGCTGAGCTTACAAGGGCCATTAGTTTCAAGCCAGATGTGCAACTGTTACATCTTCGAGCAGCATTTTATGAATCAATGGGTGATTATGTTTCTGCTGTCCGAGATTGTGAAGCCGCCCTTTGTCTTGATCCTGGCCACGATGAGGTGATTGAGCTTTGTAACAAAGCACGGGAACGGATTAATGAACAAAAGTCAGATGATTAGATATCAGTAACCATGTTTTCTCCTCGTGTTACCTGTGGGGAATAAGCAGCCTATTCTTGCCTCCCGGTGCTTACACAATGACCCTGGGATCATTAGTTCCGTTTATATTTGGAGCTATACTTGGGTAAATTTTCTCAATCATTTGCCATCTAGTTTTTCAAAAAAACACAACATGTGGAGAAGATTTTCTGAAAAACCCAATCATGTAGTGTTGAGCTGACACTTAAAAATTACGCCTAAATTTTGTCCTTAGATATCTATGGGGTTTTGTCTCTGGAAATAGTATGGTCTATATCTTGTAGGCCAGCCTTCTGAAGCAAGAAAAGTGCGAAAGAGAAAGAAAGATCTAAAGGTGCTATGGATTCAAATAGAAAAGAAAGTAGAGAGGATAGCTTGTAAATATATGGTAATGGGTTATATATGGTTTTTCCTGCTAATAATCTTCAAGTAGTGCGGATGGCTGCTTCTGCTGTGCTCCACTGTATATGCCCAGCTAGGAAGAATGTGATCAGTTATCTCAGTTAGACCAAACATGTACATGGAAGTCCAAAATTTTTAAATCAGATCTGAGATTTTTATATATATATATATTTTACCATTGTATTTTTGGGTGAGCAATTCACATTGTTCTGTAACCTCTTTTTCTTTTATATACTCTTCTCTTCGTTGAATAAATACAATTTTTTTCTTGGGACTCTTATTTCTGATGAGTTTTCTCTGGAGATTCTGCTCAATTCATTTTTGGTTCTTTTTTTATTTCTGACCTTGTGAAAAGTTATATTCTGACAATGAGTATAGAGTTCCATTTGATTATACAACAATAACAAATAAAACATTTTTTTATTAAGTAAAATTACATACATGAATCAAGTGAACATATTTTATCTTAATTTATTTCTATTATACTTATTAAATTATATACCATTTATTCATAGCGATTACAAAAATTTAAGAATGATAGGACACATCAATCAATTCGACCAAATGAATAGTGCTTGTCGGCACAATTTCTAATGTTTTAGATCAAAGGAAGTTCTATTTTGTCATGCAAATTTTATTATTGATGCTTTGGCTGTTTGCTTTGTCTCATGCTTATCTTATAGATAAGACTCTGCAAGAATCTCTGCAGCACACAAAACAAATACCCCCATACAATCAGGTTTTGATATGTACGTACGTAAAAGTATTAATGCATATTGTATCTTCCTTTATCTATGGAGATTTGTTCCTTAACAATGGTGGACAAAGGAGGAGGTTCCAAAGACACAGGCCTACACGAAACTTCATTATATTGGATTATATTAATGAATGAATCTTAATGTGAATTTCTCATTTTGCATGTAGCTATCTTTTTGCTATAGATTGTTGATCTGACACTTTTTGACTAAACAACTTAGGAATATACAATATTATTAACATTCTAGCTTGCAACGGCAGATATCTTGATTAATATATATGTTTAGACATTCAATTTTGTTTTATTCGTTGACCCATTTTATTTATGAGTGTCTTCATTTATTTCATCCGTGATAATATAGATAGAGTAAAGCCTATAAATATATATATATAATGACAGCTGTAATTTTCATATTTAATATTATTAACAAGAGAATTTGGAATCTTAAACTTAATTGTCTGCTCTATATATATATATATATATATATATATATATATATCAAGTTTACTTCCTCATGGACTCTTGCTTTATATGCATTTCAATCTTATTTCAAACTTTTTTTAAAAAATATATATGTAGTAGTATTATGGATAGAATGCTTAATTTTGAACCTTGTTGAGACTAAATTTTTCTCCAAATTATGATTTTAAAGGTTGATTGCTCACGTATATACTAAATTTATTATTTTTATTTTCATACAACACTATAATGTATAGTTATAATCTTTATTTACCATCATTTTCAATTCGTAATCCTATTATTAGAAAAAAAAAATAAAAAGGAGGTAAAAATCTGTACATTAAAGAGAGAGGAATAAATATATATGAGGACATTATATTATGTTATGTATCACTATTCGACTTAAATTAATTAACATAGAAAAGCAAAAAGCAAATTTTTATTATTTGGCATTTCAAGCAGATTTTAATAATTTACTATATCCTTTATTCATGTGAGATCCAATATGTTGGAAGCATTAATCTTTTTTTTTAAGAAAATAATATAATTAACTACGTCAAGAAGTCCTCTTCATGCAAAATATCTTAAGAACCTTCATTACGTAGGAAATTTTAAGATCAATAATGCTTTGGCTGTTTCTTCTTCGGATGTAATAGCCTGCAAGATTCTCTAGCAGACCAAAATTCTCAAAATCTATAGCTAGGTTGAGCTTGAGATCTAACAAAATATTTATTAATATAAACCTGATCCCCTTATGATTTTCATGCGTATAAAGTATTGTATTATCTGATATATATCTTCCAAATTAAAGTGTTACAAAATAATGCAGAAGAAGTTCCTGAAGTTGAGGATGATCGCAACTTCATATTCATTATTTAATCAATCTTATCTAGATTTCAAGATACTTTCTGCCCATATATATAACCTTACTTTACTGAATATTAAATTTTCATTAAGGCAAAAGTAATAACTATTGGTTATGGGTCGCATTTATATATATAATTTTTTTAACTTACAGAAATAGAAATGTAGAGGGGGAAGATTTCATGGCCTACTTTGCATCCTCCTGAACTATGATTTCACATTTACTTTTGTTCACTCATCAGGGTTGTTTAATTGTTATGAAGATTTTTTAAAAAAATTTAAAAATGAAGGATTCTAGGAATATGAATAGAACTATAAAGAGACCATTGGATTGGAGAGAAGAAAAAAAAAATAGATTCTATGTATATAATCAATTTTTTTCATACATTAAGAAATAAACCAATCTTAATATTTTTGTTCTGGATATACAAATTTGAATAGTAAATATTTACAAATCAATTCAACTATCCTCTCTATATATTATAAATTAATTGGAAAATTCAAAATAGAAAAGAAAATAGCTCTGATTTGGTCTTTGGGCTTTGGGCTTTGGGCTTCGGCTTCAATTTCCCCAAGTTGAAACTCTTACTAACTCTGTTCCTTTCCATTCCAACACCATTTCATTCCTTTTCGTTCCTTCAATCTTAGCTTCATACAATCCTTCACTTCCTCTGATCATTTCTCCAATTTCCATTAATATTCCTTCCCTCAAGCTTTGACCCCCTAACCAAATTTCTTCTTGAAGATCCAAATTTTCTCTCATGTCCTTCCATTTCTGAAGCCAACCCAGAGAAGACACATAAGGTTCCACAAATAGACATTCCATTGCTGTTCTTACCTCTGTGAATCGACTTGGAAAACTTGATTCAATTGATTCTAACAAAGCATGGTAATGCATCACATTCCCATGAAAGAATGACCTGAAATCCAAGCAATTTCTTAGTTTCTCACATGTTTGTCCATCACCATAAACTATGATTCCCTTGGTGGAAGTAGAGCTTTTGATCAAATCCTTGGCTACTCTCAGAAATTCTGAGACTTGTCTTCTACTTCTTACCCTTCCCATATGTGGAAGACCCACCATGCAATTGAAGGCCATGAAATTTGTCTTCCCTTTTCCATTGCCATTTCCACCCCTTTTGTTCAATTTCTTAAGCTCTGTGACCAATTCTTCAATACCCTTTTCCTCCACCTTCAATTTCAACCCACATGATTTGGCATGCTCATAGAGGTTCCTTCTGGTTTCTTCAAATTTCCATTGGGTGGAAATACAATCAGATTCAGGGCTCTCCTCTTCTTCCCATTTGATTGATGTTAGTTTCAATGTCTTGTGTTGTGGTGCAATGGCCTCCATCATAGGAGGATATTGGACACCTTCTCCCAAATCAAAGTCTATTATGTGTATGACATCTGAATCCCGTGGTATAGATTCTAGAATTGCTGAATTGGCTGTGAAATGAGCAAATTTCCCATGCGGGTGGCCTTGGTAGAAAGCCTTAAAAATTTGCTTGAAGTTCTTGCACGCTTCCTGTTTGAGGAAATTCCCTGGGTCTGTGAGATTGTGATCGGAGCACAATTTGAATGCAAGACGCTCCAGAGGATCACCAAGTGGGTTGACTTTCTGGTTGATGCATTTCAGAATCACTTGTGCTAGTGTGTTCTGTTCTTGCTCTATGGCTTCTCCAATGGCCTCCAGAAGATGAAGAAGACTCAATTGGGTCTCCATTTCCATGTCTTCGTGTGGTAAAGTCAGTGAAGGTTGTGGTTGTAGTACTGTGTATATGTCTGATTTCATGGATGGGGTAGGGCTCCAAGCATCTTCTCCCTCAGAGGAGAAGTTCAGTGATGGAAAGCTTCCCTCACTCTCTTCTGGGTATCCATGGCAACCCAGAATCTGAGAGCTCAAAGTGGGATCAAAAGCACCAAGATCCATAGAGAAATCTTCTGTCAATGATGGGAGTTGAAAGGTATGTTCATCAACTGGGTGCTGAAAATGATGATTGAAGATGGTAGAAGAAAAGGGGATGATGGAGGAAAACTCAGAAGTATCCTCTGAAGTGGAGAACAAAGGGGCATCCAAGTTTAAATAACAATCAACCTGATCAAAAATTGAGTCTATGCCTTCATAGAGTGGCCATGAGGACTGAAGAATCTCATGTTCCATCTTCTTCACTACTGGTTTATACACAGAGAAGGAGACTCTTCTTTATGAGTTGATTTGATGAGTGGCCTGTCTCAGTATTTATAGTCAAATTGAGGACAATGATAAAAACAAATCCATCCCAGGATAGAGAAGAGAAGAATATTATATTAAAAAAATTTTAGATAGACTTGATTTATTAATTATTACTGAAAAAATAGATTAAATTAATTATCATTAAATTCGTCCATTAATATGATAAATATTCTTTTCATTGAGATTTATTATAATATATTTGTGTGCCTTTTTTTATCAGCTTTCAAAATTTATATTCTGTATGTTTTTTTTTTAAAGATATGATAACTAGACACTATATTTTGTTAACTTATTCGATTTGAATAGATAAAAATTTTATTTAAATTAAGACAATTTATTAACACAAATAACATCTAACAAAAAATATTAATTTTTTAAAATATGATAAATTTAAATTTAAATTTTTGTTTATTAAAAAAAATATTCATATATAATATTTGATAATATTTTTAAAGTTAAATTATTTCTTATAGAAAATAATTTATTGTGATTAGGTTTTAAAAAACTAATAAAATTAATAAGGATTAGATTAAAAAAACCCTAAATCTTAAAATTGATAATCTAGTAGAGTAACTTTGGATTTCAAAAATTGACGCAATCTAAAGATATAAATGGGCTTCTAAAATCTTATATATATTATTTATTATAAAATTGGAAAATGATTGGCAATCGTTATCTGCTGATAATAGATAAACATTAAACATTAATGACTTTCACACCCACCAAAGTCTATAGAGTTTGATTCCTACAAGGTTGCCAACAATATAAGATTTCTTCGTTGTGTTGGCAGCATCTTGGAAATGTATTATTTTACTATTTGGATGTCGTAATCAAGGAATTAATATAGTAATTAATGTCTTTTCATCATAATTACGTCTCAAATAATAAGAATTGTGGACCTTGATTAATTAATGTGGCAGAAGCTTCTATGAATACTATAGCTACGTGTGCTTCAAGCATAGCAGCGTACGTTCTGGAAATTAATACATTAATGCGTGTAAGTCTCTGTTAATATTTTATTTTTAACACGAAGGAAAGTTGTGAATGAAAATAAATCATTTTAATATTATCTTTGGGAGGTAGTGGTATGTATGCACGAATTTATTTTTATATTTAAAATATTATAATTTTAATGATTTAATGTTATCAATGGAAACACGTACGTACACTTTTACTTAAATTGGCACATGGAAGATTGATTTCTACGTACGTAATTAAGGTCATACTCATACTATACTACACCCTTTTTCATTATCCTATTCTGAGCTTTAATGCATGATATTTTTTAGAGGTCATTCTCAATTTTTTAAAAAATATGTACTTTTCTCCCTTGTTTTTAAAAAATTATACTTTTATCTCTTTAGACAATTTTATTTATTTTATTCAAAATATTCTTATATTTATATAAAAATTATACTAAATATATATTTGGTCAATATGAAAAAATCATTTTTTAAAAAAATTGAAATAAATTAAACTTATCATTTGTGACTCAAAATAAATAATATTAAAGATAAAAATTTTAAATATATATATACATATATATTCCTAAACTATAATTTAATTAAAAATTTAATCTTATATTTTTTATTTTCCACAGATATTATTTTAATCTCTTATCAGAGAAGATTATGTGAATTTTCAAAATAAAATAGAAGGGAGTTTACTCAATAATATATTAAAAATTTTAAATGGTGAACACACTTCAAGTTCATTAATAAATCAGCTCTTCATACCTTCATAATATCTTTTCTCTATATATCAGCCTTCATCATATCTTCACACATTACCTTTATGTTTAATTGAAAATGGGACTTCAACAATATTTCTATACAGCAAGAGTTCACACATTTGTCCTCACAAATGTATACCTAGCTGGAGTAAGAAATTGTTGGTGTATATATATACCTCTCCTAGTTTTTTGTTCAAATCTTAAAAGATTAATTTATACAAAAGTTAAAGCCCTAGTCAATGGAAATCTGAAGGGGCATGCCTATAGGATCATATATATTGTCATTTTCTAATTTCTTAAGCCAATTCAGCAAATAAAATCTTCAAGTGTAGATTAGATTGATCTCAATAATGAATATAAAATGAAGTTCCGTTCATTATCTGCCTTTGGAACTCCTTTTGTACAATTTTTATAAGATAATACATATATATATATTGGGTAAATATTAGATTAATCTAATATATATTAGATTAATAAAATGGTGATTTATTAATAAATATTGGGTAAATATACTATTCTCTCTCTTGAAAGATATCGTAATTACAGGCTATTCCGTTAATTAATAATCAAACTCTACACTTTCTTACTTTAAAACTAAAACACAGCCTACAACGTAACTAAATAAATTTTCACCTAAATACCTTCAATTTTATGAGATAATCATTTATTAATTTTAAAACAAAGAGATTATTCATTCAAAATGATTTGTTAAAGAAGTCTGATCAATTAAAAGTCGATAATTAATAATATTTCATTTCAACAATATTGTATGTCATTACATGTAATCAACACAAAACTATATTATATATATATATATAATAAAATTTTGGAATAAATTAAGTTAATCATTTTAAACAAAAATAAAATTGAAATAACAATTTCAATAATATTATTTTATTGATTAACTTGGTTAAAATGATTTTATTTGTATTTTAGATTTATTTTACAAATTTTCACTAAAAATATAGACATTCATAATTAATATAAAAAATTTAAAATCATATGATTAATCTATCTCAAAAGAAAAATCCCTCAAATGTTTGTTGGATTTGAAACTCGACTAAATTATCCGTTTGAGAATTTTTTTGTATAAGAGAATCTTGAGGCTTGCTTTGTCTCCTAAGAAAAGCTCAAGGAGAAACAGCCAAAGTATCATTCATCTTAATGAAAAATTAATGCTACTTAATTAGGAAAGCTCATGTTTAGCCTTAAGATATTTCTGCATGGAAGATCAGGACCTCTTGACGTAGTTAATCATACTTTCTTTCTTTTTTTGAGAGTGTTGATTTTATGAATTTAAATTCATATAAATTATATATATATAAATATACTGGTTACATTTTAAAAGTTTAATAAATAAAAAAATATGTGTAACAGTTATAAAAAAATTAAATTATATTAAATTATTTTTTAAGTTAAATTTATTCACAATTTTATCTAACTGTTGCCACGTGATAAATTCATAAAAAATTTGAAGGATTTAGTGCAAGTATGTGAGAATATTTTTCTTTCTTTAATTAAAAGATAGCTTAATGCTTACAAGTTATTGGATCCCACAAGCGAAGGATATTGTAAATTACTTAAATCTGCTATGAAATGCCAAACAATATTATCTTAATTTAATTGCTCATTGGTATTTGGTGTTAATTTAGGTCAAATATGGTGGCACATATATATTTAATTTCCTCATTAATTTGTCTTCCTTTCGCTTTCATCGCATATTTTTATCCCCCTTTTTTTAATCTTCTTCTCTAGTTTTCTTTTAAATAATAGGATTATACGTACGAATTGGAGTGATATGGGAAATGAAGGGGAAATAGACTCAATTTTTAAAGTTTTAAATGGAAAAAATTACACTTATTTATCTCAATATTTATTTCCATTACTTGCAATGTTTACTAATCTATAAAATATAAAATTGACCCATTTATATATTAATGAGAATTGAACTTGATATATAGCAGACAATTTAGTTTAAGATTCTAAATTTTCATTTTAATTTGAAATATATATGCACTATATATATATATATATATATATATATGCTTTTCTTTATCAATTATCACCAATGGGTCAACAAATAAAACAAAGTCAATGTGTAAATATTAATTAAGAGATCTATTTGCAAGAATATTAATACATTGTTTCTTTCCGATTAATTTAGTCACAAAACTCAAGTCTAATAAAAGATAGTACCAACATACATGTAAAATTGTGAATTTCACATCAAAATCATTGCAATCCCTCTATATCTTTGGAATTTCTTCCTTCGTTCAACATTTTAAAAACAAACATATATTAATATATATATATATATATAATATGCAGTAATATATATACTATACGTTCATATATTTAATTTAAACCTTATTGTATGGAAATATTTTATTTTGAGAACTAATTTGTCACTATAGAGATTCTTGCAGGGTATTGTATCTAGCAAACAGCCAAAGCATTGATCAAAAACGTGCTTTATACGTTAAAACAATATTATAGTGATCTGACGATACGATATCCAATATGCATGTAACATTTACCATTAGAGAATAACATTATTGATATATACGTGTCATAACAAATTATATATATATTATTAGTCTTATTACGATATTCTAATAATTATTATGATTATACACATCAAATATGTTATTTTTTTTAGTGCATCTTGCACTCTAGAGTCTAGAAAATAAATTAAATGCATAAATATTAATTATCTATAAAATAAATGGTTGAGCTATATAATTTCAAATATCAATTTTTTAAATATATATCATCTCATATTTATATATCTGTTTTTTTTTCTCTGTCTTTTTGAATAGACTGTATATAGACAAAAGACCATTCAATGTGATTAGATGATTAGATAATCTAAACATGAAATTTCTATGCCTGAAATGAGCTAACAAATAACCAATTGAAAACTTGAAACAATATATATATATATATATGTATGTATGTATGTATATAATTGAATCTATATATGATTAAAAAAAGCCCTCCAATTACTTTGTCATGCATCCAAATTAAATATCTTAAGACCATACTTTATCCTTAAACTTGTTATTGATTGATGCTTTGGCTGTTTGCTTTTTCATGCTTATCTTATAGATAAGATTTAATCCATAGGAATCTCTGTATAATACAATAATGCTTTATACGTACGTATAAGTTTTGCACTAAATATATATATATATATATATATATATATATATATATTACATTAAAATCTTCCTACGTATATATTAAATTAATTAATACATATAGTGGACAAAGGAACGAAGTTCCAAAGACAGAGGACTTGCGCAACTTTTTTATATTGGAAATATTGCATATAAATATCTAATAATTAATGTGAAATTCACACATTTGCATGTACGTACGACGTACCTTTTTGCTATAGAATGTTGGTCTTGAAATTTTGACTCAAATAAAGTAGAAAGAAACAAGAGTATTAACATTCTAGCTAACTAGAGCTTGCAATAACACATCTCTTAATTAATTAATTGGACATTCGATCACTTTTGTTTTATTTGTTGAGATATTATTTTGTGGATTTTTAATGAAATGATGACTGGTGAACAAAGGAAAGCATATCCATATGGTGCCAGTTGTAATTAAGGGCACTTTACGTAATATTCATATATTAACAAAAGAAGTTTCAATCTTAAAAACAGTTATAAAATAATAACTTGTATGTTATTATATATATATATATATATATATATATATATATCAAGTTTACTAGTTTCTTCTTGACTCTAGCTTAATTTGTGTGGTTTGAATTCATCTGAGAAAAATATTTTAGGAAACATATAGTGTATATATGATTGATTATCATTATTTTTTTTGTTATTATAATGTTTTTGGGATTTTGGGTGTTTTTGAATTTTCTCCAAAATTAAATAATTTTTTATCTAAATATTTTTCTTTAATTTTGCCAATTCACTTTTCAAATAATTTTGCTTAATTTTACATGTTTTTCAGAACTATTAATTTAAAACTTTATAAGTATAATTAATCTTTCATTATTCCCCTTCATATTAATTTACTTGGGAAGAAATCAATATTAAATGCAGTAAAGTGGATGGTACGTGGAGAATTCAATCTTAAGAATATTAATTGATATTCTTTGGCATAATTCACAAGATATTTTAATTATTTACTATATATATCCTTCTCATGTGAGATCCAAGAAGTTGTAAGGATATTAACCTGTTAATTTTTAATGTTTTAATAAAAATAATGCGTAAAGTTCTATTCGCATGCAAATATCTTAAGGCTAAACATGAAGTTTACGTAGGATTTATTAAGAATAATATTATTGGTTATTTGGCTGTTTCACTTGTGTTTTTCTTAAGAGTTAAGCCTCTGCAAGTATCCTCTAGCGGAAAAATCTCTCAAACTGATTAGGTTGAGCTTGAAATATTAAAAAAATATTAATTTATTAATAAACCTAATCACCATATGATTTAATGCTTAGTATTGTATTATAATTAACAGATATATTCCTTCCAACAGCGTTATAAAATAATGCAAAAGGAAAATTTCCCCAGCCAGAAGATTAATGCAACTTTATTATATTTATTTTTTAAATCAATCTAATCTGGAATTCAAGATTTTATACGCTGAGTCTTGGCTAAAGGAATTAGAAAATGATAAAAATTGAGGTCATGATCCTCGGGCCTACATGCCATAACTTTAGAGTCCTATGTGTTGATGTTTTTTGTCTCCTATATATATATATATATATATTTTTTTTTATTGAATATAATTTTATTTGAATAATTTATAAATATTAAATATGAATCTATCTCTCAACAAAAATTTAAACATTGATTCATTATCTCTTTTTATTATACTCAATGTTCATTGGTAATTAAGATTTAATATATATATATATATATATGTATGTATATGTGTGTGTGTGTGTGAGGAGGGAATATTAATTATAACTAAATTAATTCATTGATCAGGTTACGAAGAAATTAATTATAGACTAAAATGCAAATATTTTCCTCTAAATTATAAATGATCAAATGTAGATAATTCTCTCAATTAATAAAATTGTCCTAAAATCCTCAAACTTTGAACATTTGTGTAAAAAATTCTTTATTAACTTTTTCAAAATTTTTAATAAATTTTTTTATACAAATTACAAAGTTTAAAAAAACTTATAAGTTAATTTTTATAATTAAAAAAGATTTTTTATATCTTTTTATGAGAATTATGTATATTTTAACTTTAAAATAAAATTCTCTAATAATGTTTGAATTTTATTGAGATCTATATGAAATAAAATTTACAATAATATTACATAAGTATCGAAAATGAATTATTTTTTTTAAAAAGATGATCTTCTGTATCTTTAAGAATTACTTGTGAGAAGGAACTAAAATAAAAGTTCTTGAAGTTCTTTGGCATCCACATATAACATATATTAATTATTTACCATATATATCCTTCTCATGTGCGATCCAATAAGTTGCAATTTTGTAAGGATTAACGGATTAAACTATTTTTTAAAAAAAAAAATGTAAGCTCTGGCTGCATGAAAATATCTTAAGACTAAACATGAACTTTACGTAGGATTTTTGAAGATTAACGATAACTTTGGCTGTTTCAACTTGTTCTTTTCATAGGACATAAGTCTCTGTAAGAATCTCTAGCAGCCAACTGATTAAATCATGTTTAAAATCCAACAAATATCTATGTCTTATATTATGTATAATTTCTCTGCATTTTTGTAGTTTCCTACACTAATTATTATATATTCCAAAAATGTTAACTATAGAATAATGCCAAAGAAAAAGTTCCAAAGGCAAGCAAAGGACTGCCGCAACTTTAATTATTATATATATTGAAATCAATATAATCTGGAATTCAAGATTTTAATTATCAACAGAGTCTTGGCTAAAGGAATTAGAAAATAATGATAATAATATATATGTTGATGAAGTGTAATCATCCTGAGGCATACATGCCAGTTTAGGCTTTATTGACATTGATTTTCACATTACTTATAATATACAAAATATCATGTACACAATACATAGATTTATATCAATCAACTTGAATGTAGTAAAAGAAGTTAATTCTTTATAATTATCAAATTTAAATGTAAATTTTTACTGAGATAACTACTTATAAATAATGCTTAATAATATTTTAAATAAAATTATTTTTAATAAAAAAATATCTGTGAGAAAACAAAAAAAAAGCATAAACTTTTATTAGTATTAAAATGGACACTAATAAAATGGAAGTGAAGGAGGTTTAAAAAATCCAAATTCTCTATAATCATGTTCATATATTTTAAAGTGTTGTATCAGTTATATATATCCAATATGGAAGTGGAGATATATTCGTCAATAAATTGAATAGATACTATTGTCTATTTTAAAACTAAAGAGACCAAATTAATTAATTATAAAAAAATTATCTTGTTAGAGACTAATTAACACGCATGCATAATCATTGTATTAAAACTCTGGAAGGTGCTCCCAATGCATATCAAACAATTGTTTGTTCCACATATCATGTACACGTAGCAATTCAGTGAAGCTTCTACAAGATTAAGGTTCAATTTCTAATGATTGTGAAACGTATTTGAGTTTGAAAAGACATTAATTATCAAACTAGTTTATCTGATTACAACATCTATAGATTCTTCATTTACAACATAATTAATAAGCCACTCCAAGCTAAGGACGCTTCCAACACAAAGAAGGCTTGCGCAAGCAACTTTCTAGGAAAATTCTGTAGAAATGCAAGCGAATGAAAGGCATGGGTTTAATTATAAACAAATCATATAGGAACTTTTTCAAAGACAAATTCAATATATAAAAGTTTAATATATATATATATATATATATGTTTATTCTTAATCAATTTAATTTATATTGTTCAATACTTTTTCATATATTGGATCTTTCTAATTATATTTTTTATATATAGGGCCACTCTTCAACTCATAAACAACAGTCTCCTTCTGTGGTTGTGTATAGAAACCAGTAGAGAAGATGATGCAGCCTGATATTCTTCAGTCCTCATGGCTATTCTATGAAGCCATAAGCTCAAGTTTTGATGAAGTTGAGTGTTATGGCTTCAACGTGGTTGCCCCTGTGTTCACCACTTCCGAGGATACTTCCTCGGAGGCTTCCTCCAGCATTCCCTTTTCTTCTACCATCTTTTCCAATCATCATTTTCACTACCCAATTGATGAACATATCTTTTCACTTCCATCATTGGCAGAAGATTTCTTGGATTTTGATGCTTTTGATCACACTTTGAGCTCCCAGATTCTGGGCTTCCTTGGATACCCAGAACAAAGTGAAGGAAGCTTCCCATCACTGAACTCCTTTGAGGGAGAAGATGCTTGGAGTTGGAGCCCTACTCCATCCATGAAATCAGACATATCCACAGTACTACAACCACAACTATCATTGACCTTACCACAAGAAGACTTGGAAATGGAGACCCAGTTGAGTCTTCCTCATCTTTTGGAAGTCATTGGAGAAGCCAGAGAGCAAGGACTAAACACACTAGAACAAGTGATTCTGAGATGCGTCAGCCAGAAAGTCAGCCCACTTGGTGGTCCTCTGGAGCGTCTTGCATTCAAATTGTGCTCAGATCACAATACCAGAGATCTAGTGAATTTCATCAAAGAGGAGGCGTGCAAGAACTTGAAGCAGATTTTCAAGGCTTTCTACCAAGGCCTCCCACATGGGAAATTTGCTCATTTAACAGCCAGTTCAGCAATTCTAGAATCTATACCACAGGATTCAGATGTCAGATTCAGATGTCATACACATAATGGACTTTGATTTGGGAGAAGGTGTCCAATATCCTCCTATGATGGAGGCCATTGCACCCCAACACGAGACATTGAAACTAACATCAATCAAATGGGAAGAAGAGGAGAGCCCTGAATCTGATTGTATTTCCACCCAATGGAAATTTGAAGAAACCAGAAGGAACCTCTGTGAGCATGCCAAATCATGTGGGTTGAAATTGAAGGTGGAGGAAAAGGTTATTGAAGAACTGGTCACAGAGCTTAAGAAATTGAACAAAAAGGGTGGAAATGGCAATTGAAAAGGGAAGACAAATTTCATGGCCTTCAATTGCATGGTGGGTCTTCCACATATGGGAAGGGTAAGAAGTAGAAGACGAGTCTCAGAATTTCTGAGAGTAGCCAAGGATTTGATCAAAAGCTCTACTTCCACAAAGGGAATCATAGTTTATGGTGATGGACAAACATGTGAGAAACTTACAAATTGCTTGGATTTCAGGTCATTCTTTCATGGGAATGTGATGCATTACCATGCTTTGTTTGAATCAATTGAATCAAAATTTCCAAGTCGATTCACAGAGGTAAGAACAGCAATGGAATGTCTATTTGTGGAACCTTATGTGTCTTCTCTGCTTTGGCTTCAGAAATGGAAGGACATGAGAGAAGATTTTGATCTTCAAGAAGAAATAGGGTTAGAAGGTCATAGCTTGAGGGAAGGGATATTAATGGAAATTGGAGACATGATAAGAGAAAGTGAAGGATTGTATGAAGCTAAGATTGAAGGAAAGAATAGTAATGAAATTGTTTTAGAATGGAAAGGGACGCAGCTAGTGAGAGTTTCAACTTGGGGAAATTAAAGCCAAAGCTCAAAGTACAACTCTTTTCCTTTTTGTTTTAAAATTTCCAATTAATTTATAATAATTTTTTCCTTTATATAACACAAAATAAGTAAGGATTACAGAACTAATTAACTAAAACAAAAAAAAAATTAAATTATTCTTTATCTAATATTTGTATTTAAAATGAAAAAAAAAATACATTTACCTTTTATTGTTTGTAATCTTGGGTTGATTATATAGGTAAGTTGTTGAGAATGAATGTGGACCAAAATATTGCCTTCTATCTTACTAAAGATATATATACAAATTTTGGATAAAGCAGACGTAACAAAAAAATGTTTAAAATTTTCAAAATTTTGAA
Organism: Senna siamea; assembly: GCA_031216115.1. NCBI lineage: Eukaryota > Viridiplantae > Streptophyta > Magnoliopsida > Fabales > Fabaceae > Senna > Senna siamea. Next base: position 21,950,052 of record CM062357.1, read on the forward strand.
TATAATTTATTAATATTATTAGAAAATTTTAACTAACTCAAATCGTTACTATATATTATTAACGAAATTCGAAGAAATTTCGTTAATAGTATTAGTTAGAAAAGTGTGGATTATTAAGTATAATTCACAAATATTATTAGTAAATTTCAGCTAACGCAAATCATTATACAAAATTTGAACAAATTTCATAAATAGTTTTAATAAAATAAGTGTGGACTATTCAAGTATAGTCCGCTAAAATTATTAGCAAAGTTTGTTCAAAATTGTTAATAATATTAGCAGAATACGATTTGCATTGTTGAACAAAATTTGTTATTATTATTAATAAAATTGGAACATATTTTATTAATAATATTAATGAATTGCGTTCCAAATTTTACTGTAAGCCAAATAGCAAAAGTGCCGAATATGATACGACGGCGTCTTATCCAATCTAATCTACTTCTCGAAAATCAAATTTCTCACCCGTTTGTGAAACTTGTTTAATTTTCTTCCTTATTCGAATATAAACAAGAGATTTTCCGAGAAAATGGACGATTCGTCAAGAAAAATTGACGTTGAGAAGCTGATCTCCTACAGCGACGACCTCGTTAAGGTATTGGAGGACAAACGGGACATCAACAGCTTGACCCAGTGTCTGGACCACTCCAATTCCCTTTCTTCTTCTTGCAACGCTGATTTCAACGAGGTTCAAGCCTTGCTTGAAGGTTATTTCTTTGCTCTTTCTCTGCTTCTTATTTCGTTTCTTTAGCTGAGAAACCCATACGAAGAATGAAGTTCTGGGTCTACTAGATTTTGTCTAATCTGTGGAAAATCATTGGAATTTCCAAATGAAAATAGTCCTTGTTTTGGAGTAAAAAATATATTACTAAAGTTTTAATTTTTTTTATTCTTTTGTAAATTTATCTATTAATAATCTAGAAATGAGCAAAAACAGAACAGGTGCAAGAAAAATATGTTTGATTCAACCCATTTTCTCGCTGTTTTTGCATGCAAATTTTATGTTGCTGAAGGATCTCTTCTTAGATAGGAATGAAAACTCTCTGAATTTTATACATTATTCATTAAAATGTCTAAGGCCTCAATGAATTGGGAACTTGGGGTTAGTATTCGTGTTTCTGGAAATTGGGCTTGTGCTCATTACTAGATCCGTTAATTTAGTATTCTCTATTGTTTGAGATGCTTGAAGTTGTCATGGTCTTCTTCTCCAACAATGAAGAGAATGTAAGAGATTCTTTAATGTTAAGAGGAAGAGATTAATATGGAGATCTTTGTGGCTTGGTTGTTATGGCCTGTCTGTTATCTGCGATGATTGATGTGTTGTATGCCATCAATATTGCTGCTTATTGAGACTTGAGATCTTATTGTGTATCCTTCATTGCCTTTATCGTAATCCCTCTATCCTAAGAACCAAACTGAAAAAAGAGAGTTCTTATAAAACTCAAGTAACCAATTATGGAATTAACCAAGTGGGGAGGAGGATTTTGGATCCCTTTCCTGTATCCTAGAGACTGTAGGGATGCATTCCTATCGAGGAAAGTGATCATTTTATCTGCAGTTGCTATTTCCCAAGGTCTTATGGATTATAGACATTAAAAAAAGAAGCATACTAATTGTTTAAGAGTGCTGTATGGATAGAGTATTCTGAATCTGGACAAAATGCCCACTTTTCTTTATGTGCTTCTTGCTGAAGCTAGGTGTTTGTGTTCCTTCTCTCTTCATCATGGTTGTGGACTTGTAGGCATAACCATTATCCATCGACTTATAAAACATCTAAATAGAGATCTGATAATAAAAGGAAATTTTTGGATTTGATCGAGTCAGCTTGTGATTCATATGGAATTAGGTTGGACATAGCTTGCTATCTATCACTCTATCATCTTCTGAAAGCACTTCACACAAATTTTTCTTGTTAGGAAGTATATAAACTATTTTCTCTAGTTTTTTTTTTTTTTTTTAATGTTATGCATTATGAGTATATCTTCTTGATTATATATCATGCAGTTGACAAGTACTTATATGAATCAGATTATCAGAAGAAAATAGATGAATGCAAACAGAAAACAGAACAAGCTAGATCTGAGATTGCCACTGAAGCAGAAATGGACCTTCTGCAGCGCGAATTGGAGGAAGAACTTGAAAAAGAACGCTTGCTAGAAGAGGAGCTTAGATAAGTCTCTGCTCTCTAGTTTGTTTTCAACTTTTCAATGGTATGCACTTTTTGGACTATTATCATCATGGCATGACATTTCTAAATTCTAACATGCTCTTTTGCATCAACACAACCTGCAGCAATGCATTTAATGATCTTGAACAGCAAAGCCTTTCAATTCAAGTAAAGAAGAAAAATTTACGAAAACTTGAGCAAGATGAGCTAAGGGCCCAGTAAGTGCATTACAAAACTTGAGAAATTTGTAAAACAGAATGTACATTGTCTTTGATTCAACCATTGCAAGGTGATGTTTTTGTTTGAGCATAAATATCTTAAATTTTGAATACATGAGTGAAGTTTGTTGGTTATTGTACACATTACTGGAATTTAATGTTTCCTTCTGTGCTGTTCCAGGATGATGCTTTCAATGTGTGCTTCTGTCACAAATATTGTACCAAACTTGGATGACCAGTCCAAAATTTCAGGCTGTATCCTTCTGTTGAGTATATACCCCACGTTTTTTTTCCTGTTTTTCAGGTTTTTCTAATAATTGATATTATCTGTCCATTAAAGAGAAAAACTACAAACTCCTTAAATCTTTCGCGCAGATATTGTAGAAAAGGATAAAAATGCAGTTGAGAAGTTTGAATTTGACTCCTCGAAGATAACTGCCTTTGATGTATGTAATGAAATCTGGAAAATTGTAGGGTCCTAGAAGATGTCAAACATGCTTCTCTTAGATGATATTTGTAACTAAATATCAGCTCTTACCTGTAGGAATCTTGCAATTTCATTTATTTAATGCTGTGAGTTCTGGATCTAGTCATGTGATGCCATGTTGACTACGGGTGATTCTTGCAGTATCACTTTCATTGGTTGGTTTTGCACTTCTGCTTGTGAAAAAATGCTAGTTTGAATGTAAAAATAGTTGGCCTACTAGCTTATAAGTATCACCTAGGCTTATTAAAAATATGGGTTTTGTTAACTACTGTCTTAAGGGCACCAATTAAAGTTTAATTTAATTGACTGATAAAATTTTTAGACATTAAAAATTATTTTTGTTGACTTTTTACATTTTTCAAGTTATTAAATGCTTCATCAACTAATTAAATAAAACCTTAACAAGTTACTTAAAAACTTTTCTTAGGGAAATCCTTAAAAGTTGAATGACAAAAGTTATTTTATTTTATTTTATTTTTTTTGTAAATAAAATGATAGTAAGGGGGAGACATCTCTATTACTATTAGGTAGAATGTTAATGACACGTTAAGGAAATTAACAAAGGTTCAATTCAAATAATTATTATACAGGTTTAAACTATAAATAATTTTATCTAGCAACCACTTAATTTGCCCTTGGGTGTCAGAAGATTTCGTTAGGAAAGAATATCAAAGGAATATCTATGAAGTGAAATGTTAGATGGGTCAACAGGAATTTAACTCTTGCGCTAGTTTTTTTTTTTTAAATCATTGACTATTTTTGTCAACTCATGTTGACAACAAAAGCTATTTTAACTCTCCAAATATAATGTGTTATCAAATTGATATTGTAACATTTTAGTTTATGAGAATATAATTTTGTCCTAATTTTAGAATAAACTTGTATTAGAGTTTAATAATATTAGAAGTTGTGGAGATAATATATTTTTATAAACAATATTGCACATTCTTATATATATATATATATATATATATATATTCCCTTTTGGGCAATAAGAAAATTTCATTTCATACGGATCAACATGAAATAATTTATACCAATTTTGTTAAAATTTTTACAGTGACGATTGGCGGTGGATGTGAATAGATTTTTGGCAACGAAATTAGTAATTTTCATTGTCTTCTTATCTTTAGTTCACATGCTATAACCATAATATCTAAATGCTTTTTTGTGGCTTGAGACTTGACAGCCTTGTATTTCTAATACTAATGTGGAAGACTTGCATTGAGTTGGTGGTAAATAGTTTTCATGTACTTTTAAGTTATTTAACATTCAACCATAATTAGAGAAATTTTAATATGGTGACAAAGAGAAGCCACTTAATAATTTTTTCTTTTTTCTCTCTTTTATTTTGTTTCTTTTTGAGTTTAAAGAAATTTACCATAAATACCAAACTAATCACTTTCTTACCATTTCAGTTATGAAAACTAAAACTATCACTTTTATTTGATCCATTTGATTTCTTTTTGGATATAAAATAAAATAAATATTAATTCTAGATGGGTTCTTTATTAGAGTATTGTAAGAGTAGAATGTTAAATATATTCAATTAGTATAACAAAGTAGCCTTAAGATCGTCAAAAAAAAAAAACGCTACATGATTCTAGACTTGATGATTCATATTAAAAATCTATAAATACATACTAGTTCTTGAGGGATTTGGAGAGAGAAATAAAAAAATTAATTCTTAATTTATTTATGGTGAACTTTTTATTTATCTTTTTTGAAATTTTTTTTTTACTTTTCTCTTATTTCAAATTATCCTTTTTCCTTTCTTGAAAAGCATTCCATGAATGGCCAGAAAGTCAACAAATCTTGGAAGGTGTAAATTTAATGTTAATTAATGTCATAATTATATGCTTGATCTTGATTAAAAATGAAGGTTAATTCATGCAAAAGGAATACATTTTGAAGGCAAAATAAGAAATATGATGCGGATAAATAGACAGGAATGAATAGCAATGGAATTGAAATAGGCATATACAGCTCGCAACTTGTTTTTCTTTTAGCAGCATTGGAAGATTAAATCTGCAAAGACAGATAATAGAGAAGGAAAAAAGAAGTTAGATCAACTAAGTAGGGAATCTGTTCTAACTATCAAATTGGTCTGAAAGTTGTTATCTAATGTTGATGTTGAAGTTTACAGGACAAAAACAGAAACTTGTAGCGTACACCCCAACTGGCAGGTTCAGTAAGTCAATGACTGATTGACTTACTATACATAGAAAAATTGTAAAACATATATATAGATAGATTATATTAATTATAATAAGACATATAAGTAATTTTTGTACAAGTTTAGTCATGAGGCTCGACCATATTAAAAGTAATTTTTTTGAATTGTTGATTTACTTATTTATGAGTAGAATTCATGAATGATGTGATAAATTGAAACTTCAAAAATAATAGTAATTCAAAGATAAAAGCATACCCTTCATACTTTTTAATGCAACTTGCTTCTATAGGCTTATTTGATTTTGTTCTTATAAAAAGTTTTTTATTTTAAAAAGAAAAACAAAGAACCTTGTTTGAAAATATTTTTTTATCCGAAAATTATTGGTAAGTAGAATATGTGTTTTGGAAGTAAAAGATTCATAATATTTAAAAGATGTTGACCTCTAGCTTTTTAAAAATAAAGAAAAAAAAAAAAAAACAAGAACAGAATCAAATCAAAGAGGCCTATACGCGTGTGTGTGTGTGTGTGGAGAATTATAGTAGGAAGTAATCAAACTAATGAATAAGTGCTACATATCTACTATATACAATTAAACGGAAAATCACCTTTTTATGTTTCAAAATTTACATTAATTTATAATTTTGTCTCTAATTTTTTATAATTAATTTTATTTTTTAAATTTTAAATTATTATTAATTTTATCTCACGGTTTAACTCCGTTTAAATTATTAATAAAAATCAATGACATGATATTTAACTTAATATCAAAAAAATATTATTTCAAAATTAGTATATAATGATAGTTTATTTTTTATTTAATATTTTAACATTACTTCTTATATCGATCACATTATTATTTTTATTAATAATTTAAACGATATTAAGCTATAAAATAAAATTAATTACAATTCAAAATTTTAAAAATAAAATTGATCACAACAAAAATTTTAAACATAAAATTAAAAATTAATGTAATTTAAAAATATAAAATATGTTTTTGCCTCTTCTTAAATTTACTCTGTTATTACTAAAATGACATGATACTACCTACTTAAAAATTATTTATATATTTATTTATGGTTAGCTTAATTTACTTCAGTACACATGCCATCAGATAAGCCTAAAATTCTCTCCATTCACATATTCACAAACTCTTCTGTTTTTTTTTAACCTTTTTTTGTTCTCTCTTTCTTTAGGAATGACTCATAAATTAAAGAGTTTCCCAACTATAAATTCATTCGCAGTTTCACACCGTCACTCTCTGAGACAGAAAACTAAAGTCTTCTAACTTCTGCAAACTCCAAAATGGTTTCTCCTAAACTAGCATTGATGCTTATAATGGCATTTTCTTCTTTCTTCTTCATGTTTGCATCTAAGGCTACTTCTTCTTCTTCTACTTCACATATTAATGCATTTGAGAATACAGCAATTGCTCCTCAGAAAGTTAATCTATCAGTGTACTATGATAGTCTATGCCAATCTTGTGCAACTTTCATTATCAAGAATCTTTTGGAAATTTTCAACGAAGATCTCATCGATATAGTTAATCTCCATTTAGTCCCTTGGGCCAGTGCTTCCATCAACTACACCAGCAATACCATCTTATGTCAGGTTTTTCTTTTTCTTTCTGCTATATTACTTACGCACATAACTCTGGTTGCCTTAGAAACTCTCATGAAAAAAATTATATATATTCTACTGGTTATGTGTTGTTGGCTCTGATCATTGCCTCCAAATTTTGGTGATTGTTACACGGTAAAGAGTATTAATTCCTGCCAGATGCTAGAAATTTGAACTCAGTTTACTTACTTTCATCTGCTTTATTATTAATTTATTTTTTTATCCTAAAGTGAACTAATTAATTTTGTTTTATAGATGCCATTTCTTATGATTTTCCTTTTCACTTATATTGTGGTCAACGAACTTTATTAATGCAATCAAACTCCATTATCAGACGTGATAAATTTCCAGCCCAGAGTACCCCACTTGATGAAACAACAACAAAAGTAGAGAATATTTTCAAAAAATTTTCATGATTTTGATTATTCCTATTATTATTATTATTATTATTATTATTATTATTATTATTATTATTATTTTCTTTATTTTCTTCAGTAAATTTCTCATTTCACAACTTCTAAAAGCTTATATCTTTCATTTTTCATTTTATTTGGAGAACTTCAAATCATAGAAACTCATACGAACACTGTGAAATTACAAGATTGAAAATGTCAAGATGTAATTGAAAAAATTACACCACGTCTAATACAAATGTTCAACATGTGTCAGACACAAGCACATTAAGTTGGACAAGAACTATAAAGAAAGATGATTGTTTGACTTAGATTGACTTTTACAAACTTTGCAGAATGGTCCTGATGAATGTGAGCTAAATTCTTTGGAAGCATGTGTCCTAAATGTTTTAAATGATGTGGTAAGTGTAAGATTTTGCTCTTTGGTTCTGAAGAATACAGAGAAAGATAGTTAAATAATATTCTTATATATATATATGTATGACATAAATTATGGTGCAGAACAAAACCTATGCTTTGATTTTCTGCTTTGAGTTTCTGGCAATTGAAGGAAGGCACAAGAAGTGGGAAAGCTGTTTTAGTGAATTGGGATTGCCTAAGGAACCAATTCTTGATTGCTACAACAGAGGAAATGGAACACAGGTTATTTTTGCATTTCTGTGGAAATTATATTCAACTAAATTGATGTAGTTTGACATTTAAAGGCAAAAAAAAAAAAAATCGTTTTATATATCTTTCTAAGGCTTTATATTTATTTAAGTCGTTGCCCAGCAAGTTGATGGCAAATTATAGTAGCACATAATCACCACTATGGTATAATGCAATGTTGTGTATTCAACCTTACAGATACAGCTTGCTAAGAAATAATTGATGTTTGGCCAAATTGAAGTTTCCCTATTTTTTATTGCCCTTTTATCTTTTGAAAAGTCACTAATCTCTTTTTTAACCTAACTCTTTGAGAATTATATGACTATGGATTCTCTAAAGTGTAAATGTTGGTGAAGTAGTGAAGTGCAGAGAAAAAAAGAAAAAAAAATAATAAAACAAAAATAAATTAAGGACCCATCATTTATGAATTAGAACTCACTTATACTTTTTTTTTTGCTTTCTCTCTATACTATACTACACTAAAATTTGTACTTTAGAGGATCTATACTAAATTATATGTTAGTTTCTTGATTCATATATGATGTACAAGAGAATGAATAAAACTAAGATAATAAGAAATGTGTACTTGATTATGTTATTTCTCTTAGCAGATAAGACTAGTCTTTCTCAATATTACCCTAGCATTGAGCAACAACTTCAATAGGACAAACACACTGAAAAATTAGGGTTAGAGAGGGAACATAGTTTCTTTTATATGTTGTCTTATTGGGTTATTCCATCACAAGCGTCAATAAAACCTAAAGTCTATACTTTAGTCGCCAACCAGACTTGATCAAATATGAGCCAAAACTCAATAAGTAATAATCACTTAATAAACATATTTGGACCTTATTTTAATATATCTTAGTGTACTACCCATCAAATCTATTTAATTTAAAATAGCAAAATTAATGTGGGCCCACAAAACATATTTGTAACATTATATACATATATATAAAACCTTGCTTTCTTTATTTTCTTTTTCCTAACATTGCATTTGACTTGTTCTACTATACAGCTTGGAAGACATTATGTAGATGAAACTGCAAGGCTTTCCCCACCCCATGCATTTCTACCATGGGTAGTGGTAAACAATAATCCTATTGGAAAGGTTTGTTCCCTCTCTCTCTCCCCAATTCAATCACATAAAATATATTTACCAAGTACAGACACTTTATAAAAGAAGCCATACCAGATTAGACACAATGCCATACCTTAAATTACACATAGACATTTCATATTTTGTAAAGTCATAAGTTCTAAGATTGTGTCTTTCGTCATGTTCATATCAATGTTCATGCTTCACTAAAAACAATTCTTATCACAGATATGATTTCCAGATTCTGATGAAGACCTTTGTCTGTGATAATGCAGGATTATGAAAATTTCATAACCTATGTTTGCAAGGCTTATAAAGGCACCTCAGTACCTGCAACCTGCAAACTTGCTTAGAAACAAAATACCAATACAAGAAATAGAACATTCCCATGATCACTAGGTTTCTCCACGAAAGCTGCAGCTAAATATGCAAGATTCACACTCAATGCAAATAACGTTATAGCCTGGGTTTTTAATTGTAGAACTTGGACTGTTATATATGTTTGTGAAGTACCAATACTTTTTAAAGTTGTATCATATCTAATATATGTCCGATCCTCATGTTAGATATGACTGAAACTTCAAATTACACTAAAATACTACATATTTTATAGTGTAAATCATGTTTGCATATATCTATGTCAGTATTTATGCCATTTTCTTTTGTGTGGGTCCCCCCTCCATACCCAACTAGAGCAAGTTAGAAGACATGTCAGATGGCTATTATTTGAAGCCAGAGGCCTGCCTGGTAATTAAAGATTCATATGCAGAAGACATAAAAATGACCCTACAGATACAGAAACCATGGAGTTTTTTTCATCATTATGTTGGTAGAATACTTTACTTTTCTCTTTGGCAAATACACAAACAGCTTGTGTGCATTGATTAATTACTTCCACTTCAATATCAATAAGAAAGGAAAAAAGAAAAACCACCTTCAGTGGAATGGAATATTGAACAAATGATAATAAGCATGCAAAAAAAATATAATATAATAATATGACAACCTTAATGTCAACTTTTTAAAGGATAAAAAAAATCAATATGCAAGCTAGCAAGCATATAACCATAGGGCAACAATATTACTTGTTTCAATGAAATTCAGAATCAGAAGGCAGCAGACAGCAGACAGCAGTTGTACTTAATTATGCTTGTTTGTCTTAAAAATTAAGGTAGAGATGTAATTGGAATTCAAGATTTTCAAATCAGTGAAAGCAGAAATTTCAAAGCTCTATGTTCCACAGAGATAATGCAATTGATGAATGAACTGTTCACATGACAATATTTTAAAGGATTTGTTATTCTTTGCTGTTTTCGATCAAAATTTTAACAAAAAAATAGTCAATCATATAATACTAATCTTCAAATGTGATATTTTTATTAAACATCATGACAACCATGGGTTGAATCTAGCGAAATAACCTAATCTCTTATAGCGTGACAAATTAAGGTTTAATTCTTATTAAAAGAAATACTTACATTTAGTGTTCAACTGTGACTTGAGTAAGATTATTTTCAATAAGAGAATACCTATAAAAACAAAAAATAATTAAACAATATGATAACAAATATCTAATAATTGCATTAAATTTTGTTATTATTCACACTAGATGGGAGTTTTCTAGAACTTTCCTATTCTACAATCCAATCTCCAATGTCAGTTTTCCTTGATGAAAATGTTATGAACCCAGATGATGTCTGATTCTATCAACTTTTGGTAATGACAAGTAATTGTTATAATCTCTACCAACCAGTATATAATAGTAGATAGCGTTTACTTGGATTCAAACTGATGATTTTTTAAGTATAAATCCTTAATGAGCTTTCATGTATTTAATGCTTTTTGGAATTAACGTAATTGTGATTGCTATTTAAATTAAATCAATCATTTGTACACTATTCCAACAAAAATAGATCTTAAGCTGAATTTTTTGAAATAAAAAAAAGATGTACCTTAAATAGATTAAGGGATAAATTTTTTTTTTCTATATCTTCCTTACTTAAGAAACTTTAGTTCTTTTTTTTACTTTAGAGAATCTTTTTTAATATTCTAACGTGGAGTATAAGGAATAAAAAAATAAATGGTCTGAAATCAGAAATAAAAAACTTAATCAGACTAATTTGCCATATTTACAAGTTTGGCCCAACCTAGCCTGTAGACTTCTCTTTAAAAAGATTTTGGGCCTGTAATGGAGGCCCAGAAATTATTGGGCTGAGGGAGTAAAATTTTGTGCAATCCAAAATTAATTGTATTTAATTAGTTTAAATATATAATATTAAATAAACCAACGAGAAAAAGAGGGCAGGGTGGCTACAAAGTCCAAAGCCATTTTTGTTTATCCCACCGACTATGTTGGAACCTTCCTTAAATGCCTAGTGGTATGTGACGTGTCTCACCTTCATTGGCTTAAGCTTTTCAAACGGACAATGGCTATGAAGTAGGTGTGCTAAAAGACTTTTATGCCCTTTGTTTCTCCAAGTGTCCTATATGTCTAATTTTTTCCCTATGGATAAACGAAGAGGGACAGATTTAAAAGCCCTGAACTGAACTTGTAAGAAGCTCCATTCCATATCCTACAGAGATGGAAGACAGTATAACAGAAGGCGAAGGGATGCTTACTCCGTTGAATCTGAAAGCAGAAGATGAACCCCACAAAGAAGATGAAGGTAAAGGCGGTGGAGGGCTGATAAACAGCTTGATATCCACCGTGAGTCCTGTGAGTCTGAAAACAGGGGAAGTGGAAGCAGAGCATGAGAGTGGAAATGGGGACCTGAAGAAGAAAGAGGAAGATGAAAATGAAAGTGAAGAAGGAGGAGGGATCATAAGTAATATGATTTCCAATTTGTTTCATAAAAGTGAGGATGAAAAAGATGAAAAGAAGAAGAAAGGTGATGAACGAGAGAAAACAGAGAAGGGCGATGATGATGGCGGTAGAAGAGGCATCATTGCAAACATCGTTTCTCACATGCCTGCTTCACTCCAAGTCCAAGGTAAAAAACTACACTCCTTTCCTTTTTCTTTTTTTTTTATATTTTTATTTTAAAATTAATAATGTAGCCATTGAATTATGTATTTTAATAATCCTATTCCTTTTAATTCAGTAGCATATAAGCAACACAAAAAATATCAAATAAATAATTGGTCACTTAAGATTGAATTGTAATTTTATTCTATATATATATATATATATATATATATATATATATAATACGAACAATAAATTAATCATTTGTTCATTCTTGTGCCTCGTGAATTGTTCGTTGGATTAGATCTAGCTACATTTTTTTTTATCTTTATTATAAAAAATTTTTAATTACAGTAAAATATAAAAAAATTTATCATAAAAATTATATATGTCATTTTTTAATTAAAAAATTATATAATAAATATTAAAAAAATACACTTTATTTTTTTATTAACTGAGTTTATAAAACTTGAATTTCTGAGAATTTGATGGTTACTGTTATGTTTTATCAGATGATGTGGTTCCTACAGCAGACGAAGCTACCATTTTGATAAACTCTCTCGTTCGTGACTAGGCAAAGCATTTAGTGAACGTCACAGGCTTCAAGACTTCTATTTGTTTTTTATCATTTTATATTTTACTGTGTAATAATTATTTGTAATTATTTCTTTTTTTTCAATAATTTATTTCTTTTCCCATTTATGGTGTAGACTTGTAATTATTCTTTAATATGGAGGCAGAGGGAAACTACATATTGGAGGATAACATTGCAAGGAATGATGTGTATTACTAATTGTTACTACATAGGTTTCATTTTGTTAAATTATTTATTAATAATATTTTTGTATTAAACTTGATAATTTTTATAATTATATATTTTAAAAGAAAAATTACTTTCTTTAGTTAAGAGAAAGTAATTTTCTTCTTCTAAAAGAATAAGACTTTTTTTTATTAAAAAAGGTGACACATTTCTTTAAAAGAAGTAATTCTTCTCCCTAAGAGAATGTGCTTTTTTTTTTCTAAGAGAATGTAACTTCATCGTAAGTAAAAAAAGTCTTTTTACCTAAAAAAAAATAGTGTCTCCACCTAAGTAATATGAGTGCTTCCATTTAAGTAAAAGAGATATTTCTATTTAAGTAAAAATATACCTCCACATAGAAAAAAAAGTGTATGTCTATCTCTCTCATTCTTTATAATTGATCTATTAAATAATAAACATAAGCAAAACACTAGATATCTAATTATGTAATACCAAGACTTAACTTAAGGTTATATAAAATGCTTTGCCTTGAATTTTACATAGCTACTTGTCTTGGGTTCTACAATATCACATGGTCTCTGACATATGGTTTCGGTGCAATTCCTAGTGACAAATTCCTTACTGAACAAAGTGCTTTAAGGTGCTTAGTGAATTCATCATTTGGATAGTAAATTAAAATATCTCAATTTTCTCTTCTTAAGATGTATGAGATAGTAGAGAGTATGATAGAGTCTTCTCCTCCTTCAAAGCTAGAGCAGTGCTGACCTGAGAAGAATTATGCCAAAATTACTCTGACTTTACAAGGAAGAAAGCTCTCGAAGTATTTTTGGTGTAGCTAAATGTCACTTACGGCATCTAATTTCAACAAGGTCGGGGATATTGTCAATAAGTGATTCTCATCCTCTTTTTTCTCGGAATTAATTCTGAATAGTGGGTTGATAGAATTGAAGTGAAGTTTCTTCGTACTTAAGTATAATTATTTCAAGTAAGTTAGGTAAATATTTAATAATTAGTAAATTATTTATTATTTTATTAAGTTCAAACCCCTTTCTTCTAACTAAACTAACATGACTGACTATGTTGTAGTATTCTATATGAGTTAACATTCTATTATTGATTGCTTCACATCTCACTACTAGGCATGTCACAATAACTATCATTGTCTATCTACCTCTCATGTATCAATTACTCACGATATCTCATTCCCTTAACTTTAATTCATTATATAACTTTACTATTCATTAAAGAACGTGTACGCAATTACCCCACATTTTCAAGATATGACCCATCATTTAGTAACTATTACTCTTATCTCCCACTATAAATAGGCCTCTTATCAAATATTTGAGGGGGACAAGAGAACCAAACAGAAGACCTTTGGCGACACACGAAAGCTAGAGATAAATTTACGCATAGTATTTTATGATAATCCTTAAGCTCAATAAGAACATATTATATTTACTAAGATTTAGACTTTCTTGTCTTCCTTACAGTTTTCTTACAGTATTTCACTTCTTATCTATTAAGAGCTTTCTAATTCTTGTTCCTTTAATTACTCTATATCTCCATGTTCAAACCCTCTATTCTCGTAACACTAATTAACTATGCTGAGTAGCTTAACATAGTCACATTTTGCCTATAAGACTACATTTCTTTTCATTAAAAAAATCATTATTTGTTTCAATCCAAAGAAAATAAGAAGTAAACTCAAGTAATCAATTATGATGGTGATTAAAATAAAAATAAATAATTTAGTATTTGAAATATGTATATTTTTTAATTTAGTATTTAAAAGATAAAAGGTTTCATTTTGATCATTAAAAGATTAATTTTTAATTAATTTAGTTCTTTAAAAGTGAGATAGATGAAAAATTAACTTATAGTATTATTAATAGATACTAATTTGACTATTAAATGATGAATTAAGTCTTATTCAATAATTAAAAAAAACACCAAAAATTGTCAAAACACACAATTTACATTTTTTATGTTTATTTTTGTAAATATGATGTATTTAATTTTATAAATTACACATTATCAATACATTTGTATTTTTTGTTGAATAAGATTCAATTCTTTATTTAATAGTTAATTAGTATCTATCAATGTTACAGTGAGTTAATTTTTTATTAATCTTATTAATTAAAAGATTAAACTAATAGAGAATGAATTTTTTAATGATTAAATTAAAATATTTTATTTTACAAACACTATATTTAAAGAAAATGTATTTTTATTTTTTAAAAATTAAATAATTAATTTACTAAAAAAGATAGAAGACTCTCAACTAATGTTTTTTTTTTCAGACTTAAAGTGGTCAAAAAATTGATCAAGTTTTGTTTAATATCTGCCCTTCTTCCTTTTTCTTATGCCCAACGTTCAAAATTTCCATACTTCTGTTGAAAAAAAATCGATTCTAACTCTTTCAAATTTTTTGGAAAATTGTTGATGTTATTATCCTATGTTATAAAGATTTTTTTATACTATATTCAGTGTGTAATTGCTATTATATAAAATTAATTCTCCCGACTTTATTTTCTTTGTCATAAGTATAATATAGGTAATATTACAAGTTTTTCCAGTATTAGGATAAATTATATTGACTTTTTTAAAGTCGGATTAAATTATATTTAATACTTCTCTATCTATAAAAATTACACACAAATCCCATTATTTTTTTTTTTATGAATGATATTAACTTTTGCACAATATATTGTCGTTCCAAAAAAAATTATTTAAGTTTTTAATTTTCATATTGAGAATAAAATCATAATTTTATATTGAAACTTAGCATGAAATTAGTGAAATTAATTGTCTTTACTGTCCACGTTAAGAATAAAACCACTTTTTATGTTGTAGAAAAATATTAATTGTGAGATGGCTTCCTCCCTCCTTCCTTTTATTTAGTATTTTCTTGAAGTTTTCATTTACTTTAATTTGAAAACATTAAAAAAAATACAAAAATAACAATAAATATGAATATTTTAAGTACTTAATAATGTGTGCTCGCAAAATAATATGATATCCATTAGATATTACATTTGGCACAGATAATAACAAACAAATATCCACAGGATATTTGATACGCCAATAATATTTTTAAATATCATATATCTATATAATATAAATGAGTCGGATACGTATTTAATATTTAATTTTTAAAATATATATTATTAAATAAAATTTCATCTTTTTAGATATGTTTATTGTATTATTAGAATTGTTGCTTTTAATTTTAGTTTATGAGAATTATGTGTAACTTTTTAATTGTAAAATGACATTTTGGTCAAATGTAAAATAATTTATTTATAGATATTTATATTGCTTAACAAATTATTTATTAGGTGAATATTGAAATTGAGTTTCGTGTAGACTATTCAATTACATGCATTCAATATTAATTATTTATTAATTTTGCAAATATTTAAAAATTATGTGATTTTCAAATATAAATATTAAAAATGATATTTTTTTTAATTTAGTTATGATAAAAATATAATATATTTCAAATAAATATGTAATAATGAAAAAATAATCGAATATCTTACTATTGTCATTCTGAAAATGAAATTATCTCTTGATTAAAATTTTTTAATTAAAAAATCATATTTTTGGTAAAAAAGGATATTTTTTGTAAAAAAAAAAAAGATGCTATTAATTCCAATAATTCTTTTTTTATAAAATTTAAACATCACTGGACCAAATTTTTGTTTTTGTTCAGAAAAAATCACTGGATCGACAAGAGCCCAAATTCCGGCCCAGAAGACCCCATGAGTTGCTGGACCCGGTTCGTTTGAAACTAAGAACCCGAAAAAGCCCTTACGTTTTAGGTTATTAAAACGGTGTCTCGCCTAGGGTTTTGATCTCTCACCCTTTTGCTTGCCACCCTCACCATTCACACACGCACAGCAGCTGAGGCTCTCTCAGAGATCGAAGCTGAGTACAAGACACCACAACAATGGTTGGCACTCTTCCTCCTTCTTCGTCTTCTTCTGCAGCCTTTTTGCTTCTGTTTCTGCTTCTGCATTTTCTACCTTCAGTTTCGTCGTAATATGTTTCTGGAATTGTGGTTATTACAATCTGCATTGTTTTAGATTTGCCCTCACTTGAGTGTTTTTTCATCAGTCCTAGTGTACAAAATGTAACTGCTTGCATTTGGGGAGCTGCTTGTGTTGAAATTTTCTTCATTGGATGCGGGATACTATTTGCTGTTTTTATTGGCGTCTATTTGAATGGAAGCTGTCGTAGATTTGATTATGACGATGAGGCCTGACTTTTAATATTTCATGAGTTATGTTTCGTTTTTTTTTTTTTCTAAAGCGAGAAGAGAGGTTTATATCTATTAATCTGTGTACCTTCTAATGGTATCCACAGGCGATATATCTAGTGGAACGGCTTCTCTCTTTCCCGTTTTAGGTTAGGATTATATAAGATTATTTGTGATGGTCTGCTTGATAAATGACAATAATTGTTTTTTAAAAAATTGGTTACGTTTGTTTGAATTCTGTCCCCTCCTTAGTTACATTGACTTGATACAACTTGGCTAAAGCATCATCAGATATTAAGGGTTTATGATTTTGAAGTAGAAATTATATTCTAGCTTGATTTTTGGCTGCTTATAGTTTTTTTATTTATTTTTGGTGATGGAAAATGTAAGTATTGAATATTTGCGTCCAGAAAATTTGATGTTGAAAATTTTAATTCTAGTTCTGTGCTGACATGCTTTCCCTAGCCTTGGCCCTTGGTGGTGAAAATCTTTTTCATTGATATTCATTCTTTATTTTGTGCTTCATTAACTCGAGTTTTTCTGAATTTTCATCTGGCTTGTGAATGTTTCTGTTTTTGCGAGTATTATTAACAATGATTAATTTTATTGAGTACATATAATTTATTAGAAGCATAGAATAGAACATCTTGAACTGTGCCTCTGCCCTCATATTCTAATTTATATATTTTCTTGTGTATTCCAGGCTAGAGGGTTGAAGAAACACTTGAAGAGGCTCAATGCCCCAAAACATTGGATGCTTGACAAACTTGGTGGTGCCTTTGTATGTACATGATTCGCAGCCCTTGTTTCAGCAATACAATTTCACTTGTTTTCATTTAACACTTATTCATATTCATGTACTTAATGTTGTGGTTGTGCAGGCACCGAAGCCATCATCTGGACCCCACAAGTCAAGGGAGTGCATACCTCTCATCCTTATCCTGCGTGACAGATTGAAGTATGCTCTCAGTTACAAAGAAGTTATTTCCATCTTGATGCAACGCCATATTCTTGTTGATGGCAAGGTTAGGACAGACAAGACATATCCTTCTGGATTCATGGGTATGGCCTTTAAATTTGCTTTCTACATGGCTTTGCTAAATTGCGATGTCACTTTACTTTTTTGGCTCTGAGTATTTGAACAATGTTGCCACTTTTCTGTTCTTTCAAGTCAAAGTTTGGGAATGTAGTGTGTGGCATCTTGGAATTTATTCAATGACAAAGTAAATAAAGTCATATGAACTTAATTGGCAACTTTAGTGTAAAAAAATATCTAGAGTTCTCCTTACTTCTATATTGGGTAAATTGAAATTTTATCCCTACCCTACTGTCACTTCATCTTATTGGTGTTCCTTTTACATGTTGCGCTGATTTTATTGAATCTTATTCAGCAGACTTTGAATTTTACAATTTCAATAGTGATTCACTTTTGCTTGACTTTTATTGGTACCAGATGTTGTATCCATTCCCAAGACCAATGAAAACTTCCGTCTTCTCTATGACACAAAAGGTCGTTTCCGTCTTCACAGTGTGAGGGATGAAGAGGCAAAGGTCTGTCTTGATTGTTCCCCCTAATACCAATTATTCATATAAATTTGTCCCTTGAGTTTTTTGTAAATAATATAGTTGTGCTATTCCAAGTAATATAACAACAGTGATGCTTTGGACTCTGCTAAAGGGTTGCAGTTGGATTGATAAATTTTGAATTTTTTACATAGATGTGTGAATGTGTGAGAAGTTCTTTTGGATATATCTGTTTGATTGGTTTTATAATTTTTCAAAACACTTACCAATTGCAAGCAGGAAGTGATTATTTTCTCTTATAAATCTCCTGGAATGTTTGTTTACCTTGGACTGCTTTAACCTTATTTCATTCACATGCCAATGCATTTTAGTTATGCATATTTTCTTTACAAAGGTGATCTTACAAGCTGGGTTTTTGCTTTTTCTAGTTCAAGCTTTGCAAGGTTCGCTCTGTTCAATTTGGACAGAAGGGTATCCCCTATCTTAACACCTATGATGGGCGCACCATTCGCTATCCTGATCCATTAATCAAGGCCAATGACACCATCAAACTGGACTTGGAAACTAACAAGATCACTGACTTCATCAAATTTGATGTGGGGAATGTTGTTATGGTGACTGGAGGAAGGAACAGAGGTCGTGTTGGTGTCATCAAGAACAGGGAGAAGCATAAGGGAAGTTTTGAGACCATCCACGTCCAGGATGCCACTGGCCATGAGTTTGCAACCCGCATGGGTAATGTCTTCATAATAGGCAAAGGGACAAAGCCTTGGGTATCTCTTCCCAAAGGCCGGGGTATCAAGTTGTCTATCATTGAGGAGGCTAGAAAGAGGCTTGCTGCTCAACAAGAAGTAACGGCTTAAATTTGATTACGTCATCTTGTTGGACAATTTAGCTATTAGATTGTCTGTAAGACTAAGTTTTGCGATTGCATTTAACAATAGTTTATTTTTCAAGTCATCAGTACAATTTTGAACTAGTTTTCATGTGATTTCCTGAGAGACATGTTCTTGATTTAAAATGGTTTTTTAAATTGCATTTACAAGTTTGGTCATACAAATTTTTTTGGTGATGTTTTTGGTTTATCTGTTGCAAAATGTTTCGTTTGACAGCTCTGCTGACTGCAGTGAGTAGCTTTTTAATTTTTGACGTGTGCTTTTTCTTAATTAGATTTTCTAAAGTAGGAATAATAATAAATTATTATTTTGTATATTAACTTGTTGATGGGTTAATGTGTATTTTAGTTTATTTCATCATATTTTATAGAACTTACACTTCAAAGGATCTAAAATCATAGTTTTAGGGTTCCTCCGTCAAGTGAAGAATTTTCCTCTTTGATAGTTTGTTTCAAGGAGAATGGATGTCTCAACCCATCGAATCGTTCAATTTTAGACGTTCGAGGAAAAATTGATTATAATTTTGGGTGATCTGCCATGGTGATATAGGATCGGTAGACACGCCATCCTTAGGAAGCACTGCTAGAGCATCATAATTGAGAAATTCTTTTCTCTTATATTTAATGTTTTTAATTTTAGAACACATTTCGTTTTGGGTTGATCATTTATCCAATTTAAAAATTTTTAAAAGAGAGCTTTTGCAAATAAGAAAATTGACCTAACCATCACCTTGCTCTCCTTTTTTCTTTCGATTTCCAATTCCTAAACACTTAAATTTGAGCTTTTCCTTGGAGAATTTGTAAGTTAGACTTCACATTAACGTAATTCCCGTTTGTTGTGTATCAGTCGATTATACTAATAAAAGATTGACAGTTCTAATTCGGTGAGAATATTATTTTACAGGACAATACTTAAGTGTTTGTTAACATTTATTTATTTTTAATTAAAACATAATTTATGAAAACTTTATTTTATAGCTTATCATATCAGCACTACATGATTAGCTTTTTAAACAATTTTAGTTTATATTTTTACTATTAGAGAATTTGATAATAAATAATTGAGAAAATCATCTCAAAATTTTGGATTAATGAACGTGCCAAGCAAGTCATTAAATAGAGGTCACAGTAGGTGAAATGTCAAGGCAGTTAGAACTTAGAACCATCCTCAGAAATAGTTCCCAAGCATAAGCCCAATATACAAATTAAAAATGCATTGACCTAAACAATTATGCTATTGTAGACAATCATTGCAATGGAATCCAAAGGCCCTCTGTTCTCTTAATCACTTTTCTTATCATATCCCATAGTGGCAAACAAGCATTCCTAGTTTTTACTATCATGATTGTGGATGATATGGTTCTTTGCATCCCATAATTAGCTTTTATTATTAGAAATATTTTTTCTACTCTCGTAGCATTAAAAAGAAATTAGATATTAGCTTAAATTTTAATTAATAAATATATAATTGTTTTTTAAAATTAAAAATTGAAAATTTAAATTTAAAACTAAATTATACAGCATCAAAACATAACAATATGTACTACAAGGATACTAAAATTGAGGTACTCATAACTCTGCAAAAAGATCAGGGAGTGTAAATACAAACACAAAGGCACTGAAGAAAAACCAACCAACCGCTTGACTAGGGCCCCATCTCCACTCCACACTGAAGTATAATGAAAGTTGAGAATATTTGGTGAGAGAGATAAGTAGGAAAAGCAAAATCCAAATGAATTCCCCTACCCACTTTTTATTTCACTGTAATTCTGCATTGTATGCCCTAAACCCATTAAAAATCTATCGCTACCTAATGGTTGGTTTGCACTTGGAGTGTTTATCTCCACCAAACGTAATTTTAAGAAATGTCATTTCTTAATAGAATTTATGATGAAGTTGGAAACTGACATAAATACAGGATACAAATATGGCGATATGATAAATTTGAAGTAATTATGTGTAATTTTTTACATCTTCAAGCTTTAGTATAGAAGGCAAAACTGGGGTTTTCGGGATAAGATGTAAAGAAATTTTTCTGCAGAATCTTCTAGGGAGGAGTCAACTTTCCTTTCATAAAATAAAAAGGGTAAAAATCATAAAGTATGCATAGGCCATGTCTTCTTCTTTGTTGCTTTATGCTATGGCAGGATACTTCTTGTTGTTTTGCTAGCCGCGCCATTAAAATAATTTTCGGATTGCAAGATGCAAATATTAAATGGAGCTGCAAGTAAGAGGAAGCTATCTGCAACTGAAAATGGAGAAGCTCAAGGGATGGAAGTGCTTCAAGCACCTGTCTCTCTGCCCAACAAAGAGTATACTTCTCAAACTCACTTCACACTTCAGGTTCAAACGCAAGGGTAAGTATCTGGTTCTTGAAACTCCTAGGATAAGTTTGAATGAGGATAAAAGAAAGGAGAAGAAAATGTTCTTAATTTTTCTGAAAGTTATTCAGGAGACGAAGATAATAAAGGATTTTCAAACATACAAAAAATTGCACATGATTTAAATATAGTGGCATAGATGTACAAATGATACAAGTTTAAACAGCTATTTGTGATTTAAAAAGTCAAATTGTATTTAAAACAGAGTTATCTTTTGAAGTACAAATGTTTCAGTGTAGGACTGTTAAAATACAAAAAGTAAATAAGTTGACTTGGTTTTGTATAGCATTGTCCCCGATCTTCTGTTTGTTATGGTGTTGACTGCAGGCCAAAGGAATAGGCTTATTGATCTTTATGAGGACATGGAGTCTTGTGGAGAATATGAAGATATAAGAGTGATGTGGAGAATGATTCAATCTTCTTCGTCTTCTTCTCAATATGCCTACATCACAAAGACTAGAAACAGGTCTTCATATTGGCTTCTCTGTTTTAGGCCAACTTGAATTGTTTCGGAACATCAGAGACGAAAAGACCTAGAGTGAGGTCTCTTAGTGGATGAGTGTTGGTTCTCTAGTGTATAGCTATATGAGGTTTGTGGTAGGTAGTAGTGGAAATGGCGGTAGTGGAAAGTGGGAAAAAAAACTTCATTTTTTTAAGAAAAGAAAATTGGCTATGTATCATGATACCATATTGTCTTGTTACATTGTCAATTTCCATTCCATGATAATTTTGTTACCAAGTGTCTGTCTGGAACAGAAAGTGAATGATCAGAGTTTCAAAACCTGTACTTGAGATTGATCTGGACTTTATTATCCTAAATTTCCAATTAAAACACTATGCCATTGCCTCCAGTAACTTTCACTCATTCTGTAGTCTTTAAATTGCAGATCTGAAAATTACTGAACTTACTGTGATTTTCCCTCCATAGTATCCTTAATACACCCAGTTACACTTTGAATGGATGCCTACTTGATTTGATAAGCTCAATAAGATGCTTCTTCCAGATTACTGATCTGTTCATGAATAAAAACCAACCAATCACATCATGGTGCATGATATGAATCATAGCGGAAATGCTTGTCTGAAATTTTCTTTAATGTATTGCAATGAGGTGAATTAGTCTGTACACAACTCAAATAATCTATCTCTTCAGTTCAGTCAGTGGCAAAAACCATTCACTTTGATATTAAAGAATTCACAAAAAAAAAGAACTTATTGAAATTCAAATATATAATCATATATTAAATCACACGTTACATACTAGCATACTACTAAACCTAGTTGACATTGCTTTGCTTTTCTGGATATTTTAAGTGCATTACAGCCTTTGCTTTTCGGCGCAAGGCAAGTGGTAAGTATGATATAAGTTAAACATTAAATTAAAAAATTTTCACATTTGTACGTTTCATTTCCAGGGAATGTTGAGTGTCCTTCTATTTCACTCCTTTGGAGAAAACCCCTTTTGGGATATATTTCCCTCTTCCTGTTTTGCAGTATATTGGTGTCACTGTTTGAAAATTTAGAACGCAACTCACCATTCCGCATAAGCTTCTTATAATGATAGCCATGTTGAGAGGGAACACTGAACGAGCAACATGATTTTTATTTCTAACATAATCATTCAAAGAGGCACACATGTTATTACATAATGCTGGCTCCTACAGGAGAGAACTAACTAGAACGCTAGTCCCTTCATCTACTTCACCTACTAGAACCTTAAATACACTATTCTAACAACCCACAACTTGAGAAAGAACTAACTGTGGACACGAATAGAAGGGAATCATACAGCATCGTCCTCATGAAGAAGCCTTTGATCAAAGTGCCAAACACCTGCAAAACACAAAACAGCAATTCACTTAGAACCAAACAGAGTTAACTATACTTCAGGTTTCTTTGTTCTCGAAAAAGAGAGGCCACCAATGTATGGGGTAGGTACTGATAGTTGATAGTGGACAACAACCGGGAAATTCTTGATAGGCTCAGTTTAAAATACGAAGCTGCATCATTGTTTAATATAGGAAGCTGTACTATATTAAAGATGTAATTTGTAATTATTATTTGTCGACTCTAACTCTATTGTGGGATAACATGATAGAATGAGCCTAAACTTGAAAAATCTGTACAAAAAATAATTCTGGTTATAGCAAAAAAGATTATATGCATACCATGACCCTTTCCAACCATTCTCAGTTGAGCCACATACTCTGCTATCTTCTTAATAGCTTCAACCTGTACACAGGGAAGTAAATTATTATGTCAGTCATTAGTCAGTTCACATAACTAAAGATACAAAGTCCCGTAACATTGTTCAATATTTATTGATATTCAAAATGTTAATCTTCCCAACTTTGTTTACCTGATTCTTTCTTACTGCTTTTCCTACTTTTTTCCAACAATTTTAAAACAACCATAACCCCAAAAGGAAGTTCTCAAGGCTTGCTAGCCTAAAGTTCATATCAATCCCACTCCAATGTATACCACAAGACATTTCTCCTTGTGCATCCCACACCACAAGGAGAAGAAAGGGTGTACACCAGTGAAAGGCCCGGATATAAAATTTTCGGAGACCATGCCCGAAAAGCTAGCTCATGAAGTTAGAGACCCAAGGTTCATATTAGCACCAAATTAGAATCGCATACTTCTAATTTGAGATTTAAGCCCGCACCTTGTAATTGGGTCATAACTAAACAGATTATATGGAAATCTAGGAAAATAGTGTCTTATCTTCTCCTCTTCCTGGGTTCAGGAGTCTCTACGAATCTCAGCACTACTAAGGGCTAAAGTGGACATGAAGTACAAGCGTTTATACCTGCTCACTTAAAAACTCGCTCTCAACGAAGTCAGCCATTTGAGGATCATTGTTGCGATCTGCCACCTGTTATTCATCAAGAACAAAGGAAGGAGATTATCCCAAGGCAGTAGCTAAGCCATAAGCAGAAATATTGCATTGAGTAGTCTTATACACATGATATAGGTGATGTTAGGTAAGGCAATTTTCTCTTTGACAACTAACTAAGGAATTTAGAAGTTAGATAAGTTGCTCCAAAAGTCTTAAGGCATGGCGTGCCCAATATGTGGATGCCTACCAACATTGATATTTTAATTTTCCTAATAATTGAAAATCTTTCATACAATATATCGCATGCGTCATAAATAACATAAAAATGCTGAATTCTTCATGTATGTCAGACTCAAATTTCGTGTAAAAGTAATAAATATGAAAAGTAATGATTTCCTCAACAAGGAAATTCAACCAAAACCAAAACCAGGAGTTAAAGAGGCAATACACTGTGGAGATGCAGAAGTTTCTCATTTGTTAACTTCTCCAAAGACAGAGCCAACTCCATAGCTGGATCAAGCAAAAGGGAAAACAAAAGCAAAGGTCAAAACAGATAATTTTTGCACTAAGTAGATAAAATAAACAATCAGTAAGCACACTTCAAAATAAAATGTGCAAACTTACCATACAATGCATCACCCTTTTCTACGTGATCAAATTCAGAGGGGGGGTTCTTTATGGGGTGAAGTATCACTCGTCCACCACGAATATTCTAAACAAACAAAAGTCATATGAGTAAGTAGATCCTTATCATAGTACATATAAAGGTTAACTTCTTAATGTGGAGACAAACAGGGGAAAAGAAGCTTTTGAGAACCTGATATTTCATTAGCTTTTCAGCATGTTGTCTTTCTTCTTCACTTGATTCCTTGAAGAACCTGTTCGCAGCAAGATAGAACATGAAATTGAAAACATTTTTCAGAATTGGAAGGACAATATGGAGTAGGCATATGGGTTTCTGTTCATTACTTTGCTAAGCCTTTGAGAGCCACGTTGTCCCTGTCAAAGTATGCAAACAAGGAGTGGTACACATAGGAAACGTTGTATTCCACACTGTGACACACAATTTGAAAGAAAAGGACGATGTTAGGAAAGAAGAAGAAGAATAAAATATATACAAACAACTCACAAAACAGAACATAGTAAGATATGAAGATCTTATATGGTTCATACTATATTAACAACAGAATATAGCAATCTATTTCTTCAAATAGACGATGTTTTGCCTTAAAATACCCGATCTGCTCGTATTGTGCTCAGTTCAAACAGATTTGAAATACAGTTGGGATAAGCAAGAAAAAATACATTAAAAATGGGAACTCTAGAGGTACGTACTTAATCTGCTCATTAATTGCAGCTTCACACTCATCGACATAGTTCTGACGAGCCATGGAAACCTGAGGCGATACCGGAACAGCCAGGACCTCCTTCTTCACCTCCTCAAATGGCTCGAATATGACGCCCGTGAGCACCGAGGCATTCGCACCCGACGATGCATAAACCCTTAAGTTTCTGCTTCCTCCCGCCTTGGGAACAAGACTCAGAGACGAAGAAGGCGAAGAGAGAGCAAAACTCAAAGAAGAAGATGAAGAAATGGGTTTTTTCAGAGTATCGCCGATAATGGATGAGAGGAAAAGGGACGAAACTTCGGAAGAAGCAAGAGCCATTTCGACAGAACTCGAAAATGCGCAACTCGCAGAGGTTTGGAAGCGAAAAGAGAAGAGAAATGAAGAAGAAGAAGAATGAATGGCGGCTCAGAGAGGGGTGAGGAAGAAGGAGGGACAAAGGCGGTATATGTAGTAGGAGCTAAGGGCATTTCTGTAGTTCCAGATGGGCCGGTCTCTTTTCTACACCGTCCAATTGAAAACCACGTGGACGCTATAGATTTCTTGAAGGGTACGGGCGTGTGGCGAGCTCGTGGCCTAATCCAGTGTGAAAGTGGAATATTCGGTCCACATAGCAATCCCAGCATCTTTCAGATTTCATGAAATTTCCATTCACTATCTCCTACTCGCGCGAGTATGTAAATGCTTTCATACTCGCTCTCTCAACTAAATCCAACAATATAAAATTAACAAAAATAATATTTGAAAATTTTGAAAAAATCAACAAATTCCAATGTTATTAAAAAATTAAATGTTTTTAATGGATAAAATTTATTATTATTATACATCAAAATCTCAAAATTATATGTAAATATATGAATAAAAAATATTAAAAATATTTATTGCTATAAAAAGTCTAGAATTTGTCAGAAAATAATGACCACACGAGAAGATACGAATGTTGAAAAGAGGCGTGTGGAGCGAGTGAGGATCGTAAAGCAAGAAAACGCCAACCTTAATTGACAGACAAGCAATAAAGCCACATGTGGGCCAATTAGTTTTTGTCTCTATTCTTGTGACCACTACCTTTCTCACTTCTCGGATTTGAATTGTCTGTAATCACATATTTTTTAATTTACTTTTACATTTATTTTATTTATTATTTTTATTTTATTCTCTTTCTAAAATTAATTTTATTTTATTTATTATTAAATATTAAACATGAGTATACCTTTTAATAAAAATTTAAACTGTTCTTACATTTATTTTATTTTAAATTTATTTTTATGATATTTTTATAATTTTTCTTTACATTACAAAATCTAAGTTCATGTTTATCATCTCTTATAACTTTATTAAATTTTTTAATTCTATCTCTACAATTAAAGAATTCTTAATTTTATTCTTGAGTATTTTCTTGATTAAATTATCTAAAAATTATATTTATTTTTGGAACATTTGTATATATTACAACAAAATTATTTATATAATTTATATTTAGTAATAAAATTTATTTTTTAAAATATTAATTCTTAAAGAAAAAATAAAACTACTTAATTATATTTATTATCAAATTTAAAATAAATTTATAATATTATGTTAAATTTTAACATCAACTTAATTATCTTTATTACTATATTAAAAACAAAATAACAATTTTCTATTATATTAAAATTAATTTAATTTAATTTGTATGTATAATACACATTTTAATATTCACGGGCATATAGTGTTTGTCTCTATGTCACTTTTTAATTATCTCACTTTTGTTAGTGCATTAGGTCAGATATTCAGGAAAGGAAAAAATTTAAAAACAATTTTTTTGGTTGCCAGGAAAGCTTAAGCTGAACAAAAAAAAAAAAAAACTATAAATGAATTTTCCTAACGACACTTATACTCAGAAAATCTTCCTCTGTCAGCATCACGCACTCCTCCAAAAGCTTATCTCAAACCTTTTTTCTTAACAACAGCGAGTGAGAATATCTAAAAAAGTAATTTGCCACACTATTAATTTCTTTAAATATATGAATTATTTTCACCGCTCTCTACTCATTAACTCTTTGATCCTAGCAATCAGTAGCATATATCTATGAAAAATAAAGAAACCGTCAATCAACAAATTTATTATAATTTTTGAATTAAATTAAATTCTAATCTTTTTACATTTATATTTTTAAATCAACTACAACTCATGTTTAAGATCTTATAACTGAGCGTCTAATATGTTACAAATATCAATGTTAACATTAAAACCTCTAGCCTAATTGCTCACATAATCTCTAATCACACCACTGTATCCAATTAAAGTACTCTCATCAATAATAGTTCAGTATTTATTTTAAATCAATCTCTTTTAAAAAAGTCTCATTTCATCAATCTCACTTTTTTTTTCTTTCATAAACTTTCCTTTCTTCCATATCACTCATAATTATTTTAGATCTAAACAAAACTTTTCAATAAAGTCCCTTTTGCTCTTTTTAATTCCTTCAAAAACTAATTTGTTTATATGCGTCCATAAACTCTAAGCACACACCATGAAGTAATCTTTCACTCATCACATACCTCTCTTCTAATATTTTTTGTTAAATCTGTATTATAAAAATAATTTTATATCATTATTATCAAATTTTTTTAATTAGAGATTAATAATTACATAATTTATATAATTCATCTCTCTTATTGTTAATTTTTTTAAACAAATTATATATTTTATTTTAATTAAAAAATTGATAATAAAATTTAAGTAATTATATATAAATATAGTCTTTTATAAATTATTACATGTCACAAAGAACAACTTCATTATGTATACAAAATCATCTTTAGGTTGTTAAAAAAATTTGTTATTTTTGTGCAATTGGACAATAATAATTTGTTTAGTATTGTTAATTTACTCTTTAAACTAAGTATCTAAATACGTTGCTATATTTTACATTAACTTTCATCACATACTCATTTATATACACTATTTTTACATTTACTTAATACAACCTAGCATTAATATTTGGAAAAAAAATTTAAGTCTTTTATATATTTGTCATTAGATTATTTAATAAAAAAAATACATATGTATAATTTACGCAACATATTTTTCTTATTATTATTTTTTTAAAATTATAATTTTTGGCTAACCTCTCAAACATGCCACATCATACCTAGTCATTATCCTGTTGAGGTTGAGGATAAACTTGTCATTTACGTTTTCTAATTTTTATTCTTTAAAAATTTCAAACTTGTCACATTTATTCCAACTCCTATTCACTCGGCCTGATCTCAACGGGCCCACGTTGGATACTGATTATCCAAAACTCACTATTAACATAACTGAATTAATATTTTTTCTTCATTATTAACATAATTTATTTTTTGTAACATATTGAATCAAAATTTAAATATTTAATATTTAATCATATGTTAAATAAGATTATTTTTCATAAAAAATATTAAAAATTAAATATGTACATAATATTAAGAGTTGAATTCCTATATTTATTTTCGATAATAAGAATAACAGTAATAATTAGCCAAAACCTATATATTATAGACATTCAAATGGGAGTCAAAGGCTTAAATGCCGCACGATTTGAATCAGTATAGGCATGACTATAATTATCACCCTTTTGATGCATACTACTTTCGGATCAGATTTATACATTTCTCTTAACTAAATCCACACGTTAATGTAATCACCAATGAAGAGTCAATTGGCATTTTTCGGACTATGTCAAACTCGAAGTATATTTCTCAGAAAAAAAAAAAATCCTCCAAGATAATTAAGAAATAAAAATAAAAATAAAATAATTTTTATTATAAAAATAATATTAAAATTTTTACCATTCAAATTATTCTATCTCATTAATAATATAGTAATATTCACTCAATGAAGAGTGATTTATTTTCTATTTAATAATATAGTAATATTCACTTAGTGAAAAGTAATTTATTTTTTATTTTTTTAAAATTTTCTATTAATATATTATTTTTTAAATTTATTTTATTACATTTCACGTTATTTTACATCATTCTAATAATAAATGCCTTATCTCATTCTCATTTAAATTTTGAACGAAGTCTTAAAATTTAGATAAGAAAGATTTAGGTACTGATTTTATATATTTATCATCAAATTTTTTTAATTACAAATTAAAGTAT
This sequence comes from Senna siamea, assembly GCA_031216115.1. NCBI lineage: Eukaryota > Viridiplantae > Streptophyta > Magnoliopsida > Fabales > Fabaceae > Senna > Senna siamea. The sequence goes on from CM062357.1 coordinate 21,979,991, forward strand.
ATATAATTTATATAACTAATTTTTTATGATTAATTTTGATTAAAAATTTTATAATAAAAAGATAAAAAAATTTTATAATAAAATTTTATAATGTTATAGTGACTGATAATCACTAATCTGTTCAATATAAGAATCAAAAGTCATGAAGCACCAGTGGTCTAGTGGTAGAATAGTACCCTGCCACGGTACAGACCCGGGTTCGATTCCCGGCTGGTGCATTTCATCTTTTCTTTTCATTTCCACATATTCTGAAGCTAAGGTTATGCAAATGTTTTATTTTGAAACTATTAGCTATGTAGATTGTGTTTATTCAAGTAACACCATTCTAGGATGATGATGATTGATGAGTAAGGTATCACTAGAATATTATACATTTATTTTAATATATTTAAATAATTTATATAGAGTGAATTTGGATGTGTGGTGAGTATCTTTCCCTTATTAAACTTGAATTTGTACAATTTTTTTTTTAAAATATTGATATTCAAATTTTTCTTATTTAATAGAAAAACTCTAATATTGAATAATATTCTTGGTCCATCGAAGATCAGAAACAAATATGATGGCGATGAATCCAAAGAATAATTATATAACACTAAATTTATTATTATTTAGTATTTCCATGCCATGTTGTTCTTGTGCATAAAATAAGCTTATGATAACCAAAAAGAAGAGAAAGCCAGAACAGCAAAATGTCAAGAAGTTTTCTTCTTCTTTTTTTTAAATAGAAAAATAAATAATCATGTTGTCTAAACAAAAATTTTGAATATGTTTTGAAAATAAAAAATACAAAATAACTGAAGGACTGTTTGATTCTATTTTTATTTTTTAAAAAATTACTTCATAAAATTAGTTTTAAAGTTCATGTTAATATTATTTTTATGTATTTATTTATATATCATTATTAAAAATACTTATTTTTATATTTTCTTTCTTTTAGAAAAGATGAATTCCAAAACATCAAGTTTGTTTAAAACTTATTCTTAAAAGTAATTTTTAAATTTTAAAAACAAAAAAAATATTTAAACGACTGTTTACAATTGAGAACAAAAATTAATTTTAAAAATTCATGTTAATATTATTTTAGTGTATTTATATAAATATCATTAATAAAAATATTTATTTTTTATTTTGAAATACAATAATTTACAAATATTTTTTAGTTATTCTGCATATATTTTATTTATTTATTTTAATTGAAAACCACATATCAAACAATTGTTTTGTTTTAAAAATTAAAAACTATTTTGAAGAATAGCTTTCAAATGGACCCTTAAGTGTTAATAACTCTTAAGTTTTTAAAACAAAAAATATATATAAGAAACGAGTGTTTTAAAACCTTGGCTTATTTGAAATCTATTATTATTTTTCTTCATTTTTTAAAACAGAAATAAAAAGTCTTGTCTAAACATGCTATTTTCAACTAAAAATAGAAAAAAATGTGTTTTGAAGGATAAAAAATAAAAATTAATTAAAAAATCATTTTAAACTTCAATTTTTTAAAATAAAAAAAATATAAGAAACAAGTATTTTCATTACATGTACATAGATACACAAAAGTAATATTATCTCAAAACTGATTTTATAATATAGTTTTAAAGAATTAAAAAAAAGAGATTCAAACATGCCCAAATATTATCATCAACATGGACCAAACCAAACTGAAGTTTCACCTAATCACAGTATTATACTATCAAATCTCAGAAATACAAATCTACCACAATACTTACACCAACCAACTACGCAATCAGAATAGTTCAATAGAACAGACATCGGTTTTACAGATTGTCAAACGAAGAACAAAAGGATCTGACTTTATTTAAAATTTGTCCACTATCACACCGTCTCTGGAAACCTCGTATGCTTCCCTACTCCTTGTTTTCTTCATCCCAGCTGTGAAATGAAGCTTGGAACCATCAGATGAGATGGCTGTCACCTTCACCCATATCAACACCTTTGTCTTTATTCCTTCTATGTCTGCAAGCTTTCCTTTCTCCAGATAACCAGTCACAGTGGTGGAGAAGCGCAAGACAGAGGAATCCCTATAGCCTACTTCACACACTTCAGGAATGTAAACAACAAGCTTTCTTGTCTCTTCATTAAATTCATAGTTTGTTGCATCACGCGGAAAGATTCCTATAGCTAGATCATACTCCTTAAGCAACTCTGTCAACGGCTTTTGCATCTTTCCTGTAAAGTCATTTTTCACCATAAGATCAAATGTCAAAACCTTTATATTTTTAACATCAAAGTGCTTTATTGATGACTTGGTAATACATATGATAGTGCGTGCTTGGCAATGTCCATATGCCACTAAAGTATAAATGTTTATGAAACCACAAAATTTCTGTCATGTATTTCAGGATATATATATATATTTACCAGTGCTGTTTCAGAAAATGCTCTTTGGTATATGAACTAGAAACTTTACAAAATATTAACTCAGATATGATTCAGGGGAACGGTTATAGCAAGTGAAAAATTCCATCCAGACAGCAATTCTATACAACAGAAAAAATAAAAGAAAAAAAAAATGTCAATTTTATAATGTCTTGGAAAAGCATATCCACACAAAAGCTTTCTGTCAGAATGTTATCTTACACCTCATTTCAAATTCAAAGAGATTTGACTAATTGACTTCAACTTCCAAGTTTTTAGTAGTTCTTTATGACAACTTTTTGAGAATAGCTTTTCGAAAAACACAGTCAAAAAAATATTTAATGCAGGAAGTATTGTTGCAAAAATATTTTTTAGAGAAAAATCTCAGGTTGTTCCTTCCAAACTCTGTCAACATGAATCCTATTTAAAAGGAATCCAGATCCTCTCATATAAGGGAATCACATAACATTAGAGGTAGGCACACTTTGTGGGAACCACTTGAATGATGAACCCACAAAGTGTGTGAATCCCTTCATTCAGTGTCTAACTTTTTCCTCCTGTAAGACAGACTATCCCCTCACATGAAAGATCCAAATCCTACTTCAAATGTTATCATTGGCCTCTTTTATGAGTATATCACTGAAGTGTAATCCCACACTTTCAAACATATGTTGATGGCCTTTGTCACAAATCACAACTCAATTGAGCATTGAAACTTAAATGCATTCTTTATATGTGGGACCATTAAAATAAATGATGTCCTCACTATTGCACAAAATTCACAGCCTAGTCTCTCAGAATAAAAGTTTAAGCAAAATACGGAATTCAGAAAGGGATACAACACCTTTTAATTTGTTGACCAACCATTTTGTTCCTCCTTCGATAGTGTTAGACAGAGACTAAACACCAAAGAGAAAGGTGTCAATGTAAACATTTCTCAAACAGACAGAATGTATTCAAGTGAAAAACAATGACCAAAATAGGGAGAACTAGAGAGGTGAACATTAAGTCAAACCTTAAACAAAACTTACTTCCTATTAAAAAGTTATCATAATTGCAAAACATAAAAGCTAGTAAGTGTGATAATTAAAACTATAGAATTCAAGAATCACAACTAAAATCTTAGATGATTCATAACAGGAAATTATTTCGTTGCCTACAGAACATTTCTTAAATGTTTATGTGATTACCATATTTCTTTGAAATCTCATTGTAAATAAATGATTATATTTTCCAGTGTTCCTGCTTCAGAACCAAATCACATACTGCTACAGTGATACACTTCAATAATAGGTTTTTCCAATTAAAAAAAAAACTAATGCTGATGATCTAACTGAATTCTAGTCTGCTAATCAGTGAGGATGAATACCAATTTTGAGCATCTGCACTAACCCCAATCTTCATATCAAAGAACCTTTGCAGCCAAATAGAGAGATTAACAGAACCAAGTCAATAGTAGCAAGGTAATACATCTATATTTAATTTTATTTATTTTACTGGAAGGCTCCAAATAATTAACAAGGGGAGATGAACTGATACCTATGTATAGTTAAATTCATTCCATAAAGCTGTTACCTTGATTAACCTGGTATGAGCCATGAGTACGGCTAACACCTATGACATAATTTAATTCAAGGTAACAGTTTGGTTTCACAGGGTTCATGATCTCTCGGATCATATATAAAGCAACACGGGTAAGTTTTTACCAACTTAAGCATTCAAATTCAATACCAAATTCTTACTCTCGCCATTCTTCCCAAAGCCTTTCTTGAGACATGACCCGATTCTTATCCAAGCCCCATCCCCTTCCTCCTCTTCTCCCATTATTCTCCCATGACAAAATCTTCGCATTAATTTCCAGATCCAGTAAATCAAACCATAATCACAACCCATATGCCTAGGTTTCACTCCAATCAATAACGATACCAAAAATTCACGCCCTCTCTTCCCCAACTGAAACTAAAAATCATCAGGCACTAAGAAAGACATGGCAACTGCAAAGTTTTGCAAGATCTCAAATTTCGCAGGGAAAGGGAAAACTAAGGCAGAAGGGGTAAACAGTTACATACATTGATATCGTCGCCGACAGAGTTAATCTCCTTGTTGGCCCGCTGGCTGAACCAGTACGACCCCACCTTGTTGAGTATCTGATCCATTTCGCTATACCCAATTCACAACACTTGGGTCACAGAAAACGGATTGGATCGATGAGCGTTTCTCTCCCTCTCAAAGAAAAGAACAGATCAATTTTGATAGGGCGAGGGAGAAGGTCCTCCTCGCCTTTGCTGTTCTTCCTTGCGACTGTGGATGTGGTCTCAGTGATTATTATTACTTCTTCCATTTATTATGCAAAATGTCAAAAAGTCAATCTTCACTGTGTAAAATGTTAAATTGACTTCGCATCTACCTCCACCCAACATATTTGATTTTACATTTTCAAAATTTAAATATTTTCAATATTTAAAAATTAATTAGTTAAAACTTAAAACATATATCTTAAAAATAAAAATATAAAGAGTGATAGATATTTTATTTTTATTAAATAAGATATTTAATTCAAATATTACGAATAAAAACATTGCCAGATGTTGGGAATAACTAAAAAAAAAAGAGATATAATGGAATTAAGACTATTGTTATTAATAAATTAGCTTTTGAAAAAAAAATCTCTTATTTAATTATTGAAATTAAATATTAGTACTATTTGTTTTATTTATTTTTTAAAAAATTGAAATTATACAGTTTAGTCTTATAAATTACAAAATTTTTGCGTGAATCTTTTATTATTAAATTGTTTAGTAAACTTAGTTTATAAGTAAACTGAGTTTTACTGAAATGTATAGTAACATGTGTATCTATTTATACTTGCCTTATTGTACTTTCTCTAACAAGATTCTTAAATAATTTTAATTTTTTTTCGGGTTTCAAAGTGAATAATATTTTCAAACTTTGCTGAGTTAAAATTTTTATTTAATCATTCTTAAAGACGTATTCTTCTGGATCAATTTAGTACATTTTGATTTTATATTCCAAAAAAATTCTTTAAAAATAAAAGATAAAAGCGATATTATTTGTATTAGCTAAATCAATCCCTTACATAAAATTAAAGCTAATTAAGCCAATCCTTATTGGCTTTATATACATATTTTACACTATAATTAATGCAAGAAGTCAATAAATATGTAAGAAATTAGGTTTTTATTTTTGTAATAAAAAAATTATGTGAATAAACTTTTACAAAATATTCTATCATTTAGTCTCAAGCTATAAATTTTTTTTAATCATATTTTTATGAAAGAACTAAGAACAAATACTTCTTGATTCCTTCTCAAGCTATCTGCCTAAAATTTGTCTCTAGAATTAGCATTCTGTTGGATGATATCATTCTGACCAATTACAGCTCGCCATGTGGATACAGTATCATGGGCCGGGTCTCAAGATCCATATATTATAAATTGTTGGGCCAATTGCTGGTGACCCAATATTGTACATAATATGCCATTGCCATTTTTTTATCCTAAAATTATTTATATTAATTCATATTTTATTTTATAGATGTGTTCATGTATAATTTTAGACACTAATAATTAGAAATTTTTAAAAATTATGTATTATAGAATAAATAGCTCTGGTAAAAAAAATCATACCCAAAACAATAAAAGTTGCAAAATGAGGAGTAATTAAAAAAGTAATCAAACTCTGATTCTAATACTTATTTTTTTGTAAAAGTAGCAAGAGAATGCTAATTTACATGCTTGAATAATTAGCTGCTAATTATAAAAAAGATAATACTAACATAACAATAAATCATCATACAATATTTTCTATATTTACATGCTTGAATTTGAGACAGAACAAGAAAAAAAGAAAAAGAAAATTACTATTGTCAATTTAACACTCAAAACATGGTTATCAATTTCTCATAATTAATAGAAGTTTTTCTTTTATTTGGTGATTTCAATTCTACCTCGTCGTCTTTGTTGCTTAGTTTTAATTCTTTTGTTTCAAACAGAGCCTCTCCCATTATATCTCTTTTTAATAATTTTTAAATTTAAATATTTTAAGATATTTTGGAACTAAAAGAATTTTTAAAATACTACAATGTGAGAAAATACATCTTCATAATTTTTTTTAAAGTAATCTAAACAAAATCTAAAGATATTTTAATTGCAATTAATTTTTTTAAAAAAGTGCTTTGTTTCAGAGTGTTTATTTCATTGCTTATGGCGTGATTTGCCCCCCCCCCCCCCCCCCGCCCTTTTTTTTTTTTTTTTTTTTCTGGAAAGCTATTTGGTTTTTGCTTGTCCTTTTTGTTTTCATTCCCTTTTCGATGAGGGTGTTTTCCAAGTTTTCTTTGGCGTGCATTAGTTTGGAGTGAGTTCTGCTTCAAGCCTCCAACATGGAGGAAGCAGTGGTGCGACAACAAAGAAGAATGGAGCTGCAATTAGATTGGGATGGTGCTTCTGCAAAAGAGGTGGGGAAGAAAATTCTCATCGGAAAATTAATCACAGAGAAGGTTTTGAATAGAAATACAATAAGGAGTATGGTTATGAAAGGATGAAATATTGCAAAGGGACTAGTGATTTCAGAGATAAACCAGAATTTGCTGCTGTTTACTTTTGACAAAAAAGGAGGACTGTGCAAGAGTTCTTGGAGATGGACAGTGGGCCATATTGGGATGTTTATTGAATGTGAAGCCTTGGAATCCAGAAGCAACCCTTTCTGAGATTGAGCTAGAATCCTGTCTGTTTTGGGTTCAATTCCATGGTCTTCCTTTGGAAGGTTTTTGTTTTGGAAATTGCGTTAAGTTGGGAAGACTGATTGGCAAGGTCAAAGAGGTCGAAGCCTCCGTGGAGGATGGAAAAATCTCAAGGGCGTTTCTAAGAGTAAGAGTGTTATTGGATACCAGAAAAGCTCTTCTGGAAGGAATTTGGGTTCCAAGATCAAATCTATTAAGGTATGGGTAAGCATCAAATATGAAAGGCTTCAGCAATTCTATTTCAAGTGTTGCATAATTGGGCATGACCAGAAACATTGCGATAAAGAGGAAGATATTTCTGCAGTATAAATGGGCAAATGTTGCTATGGTCCATGGATAGGCCCTGCACCTGTGAAAGCAATTCATCAGATTGTTCACGTCGAAGATGATGATTGTTTGCAGAGTACATTCAGATCAGAAGACGAGTGTCGTGAGAAGGGAAAGGATCTGGAGGTTGAGACAGTTTTTTGGAATCTGGAAAGATAAAGCATGTGGGGGGCAGATCACAGCAATATTAAACTTTTCAATGAGTACGTTACACCTGGAGAGGGTAGTTATAAGAGAAGTGGTGTAAAAGATATGAAAATTTCTGATCCGGGATTGGATGATATGATGGAATTGTATCGGAATGGGACAAGGAAGGTTGGACAAAAAGAGAAGAAGGAAGTTTAAAGCTAAGATGGATAAGATAGTTCAGGATAATTGGCCCAATCAAATAGTAAATGAAAAAATGAAATCCCTGAACTATAAAGTGGAGCTTTGGCTATCATCCCAACAAGCCATATTTCTTATGAGCAGAATTTGATAGCGGAGCTTGGGAAGATTATTTTGAAAAGGAAAATGGGGAATGAAGAAAGCCCAGGTAAGAGTAAGAGGATTAAAAATTCAGTAATTTCCTCTCCTAATAATGCTGCAAAATTTGAGATTGGGTCCTCTTCTATGAAAGAAAAGAAGGTTAAGAATTTATAAGGGAGGATATCGCCAAAGAAGGTGGAAGAGATTGCCTTAGACTTACAATTTCAGGAAGGATTAATTGAAGTGCCGGTGTCTTTATTGGAATCTGTTTGTCCTCGGAATAACTGTGTTTGGAAGCCATGAGGAGGTTTCTTCAGAGCTGGAGGGTGTTGGTGGCTGGCCAATAACAGCCACCAAGAATCCATGAGTATTCTGTCCTGGAATTGTCAAGGAATTGGGGCAATGAGAGCCCTTAGAGATTGCATATCAAAGAATAAGCCCTCCTTAATTTTCCTTACGAAGACTAGGAGCAAAAATGAAAAATTAGAAAAGTTGAGGAAAAAGAAGTTTAGCTACTCTAAAGCTGTATACGTTGATCCAGTTGGTTTAGCAGGTGGTTTGGCTCTTTGGTGGAAAGGGGAAGTTAGGGTGGACCTGTTGTTTTCTTCAAAAAACTTAATACATATTATGGTGGCTGGTGGTTTGCTTGATTTTACAGGTTGCATATCTTTCATTTACGGCCCGCCAGTGGAAGGAGAAAGACCAAGTTTTTGGAGAATGAGTAGCCTTGCTCCGCCAGCGCAGTCTCATTTTCTGTGCGTTGGGGATTTGAATGAGATTTATAGTCAGAGCGAGAAGCTGGGCGGTAGAATTCTCCTAAGTAGTAAATTTTTTAATCTTCAAAACTTCCTTATTGAATGTAAGATAGTGGATTTGGGGTTTAATGGAGGTAAATTTACCTGGTCTAATGGGAAGACATATTTTAGAAATGTAAAAGAAAGGCTTGATAGAGGGTTTTGTAATATTGCTTGCAGATTGGATTTCCCTAAAGCCCAAGTATTCCATCTCCCTGCTTTGGGTTCAGATCACTGCCCTCTGGTCTTCAATCTTAATCATCAAGAAACTAGAACCTCGAAGACCTTTAAATTTGAGGCTATGTGGTTGGAGCATCCGGATTACATGAGCATAGTTAAAGAAATTTGGAGAATCTGGAGAATTGTAGAAGAGCTTTAATTAATTGAAGTGCTAAAGTATTTCCCAATAATTCTGTTTTAATAAGAAATTTGTTGAAAGAGCTCCAGGATTGTAATGATGGGATTTTATCTGAAGTCAAAGCAATAAGAGCTAAGGAGATAGCTGTAGAGCTTGAGAAGGTATGGAAAAATGAAGAAATGTTTTGGTGGCAACGTTCCAGAATAAAATGGTTGAAGGCAGGTGATCAGAATTCTAAATTTTTTCACTCTTGTACTGTTCAAAGAAGATGTCAGAATAAAATCCTCAGATTGTAAAATGGTAGTCGGGGTTGGACTAAAGATGAAGAAGGAGTGGCAAAGGTGGTTAAGGATTATTTTGTTAATATTTTCACTGTTATTACTCAGTGGGATAATGATTTTCTTGCTAGTCCAATTTCAGCTGAGGAGATAAGAACAGCAGCTTTCCAATTGGTTAGTATGAAAATAAGCATTTCTCAATCCTTATTTTTGTTTTTCTGCGAAAAATGAGAAAATACAGAAAGACAAATTGATCATAATTAATTTTTTTAAAAAAAATAGGAATGTAATGATTAATTATTAAATAACAAATATGGATTCTTTAATATAATTGAAATCGATGGGTCAATTGGCATCACATCTATCACGTGTTCACGTTTTCTTAGTCAAGTGGCCGTAGAGAGACAATAAGAACTTTCTTTTCCTTTGAAAAAGAGGAAAAAAACAAGCTAAAAGTTGTTAAGTTTCCAATTATATAATATAGAAGTGCAAGTGGGATATAAAAGTAGTGTTGACTCTATTGAATTTATTTTATTTTTACGCTTTGTTATTTTATAAATAAAACTTCTCCAATTGTAGTTACTTTCACATATTTATATAATATTTAGAGTTTTAAGTATGAAGCTCTTAATATATTATATATGAGAGAGCTTTGATATCTTAAAACTCAAAATTTTATATAGCATTAATATATTATTTTAGAAAAAATAATTTTATGAAAATAATGCAAAAAATTTTAAATATTAAAAATAATAATTAAATAAAGTATATGTGTGTGTGTGTATATATATATATATATATATATATATATATTCAGCATGATGGACATGCTTTGAGGACCCTACCCCACAAATGTGAAAATGAACAAATGATAAAAGAGGGAAAGGCAATGAAGGTTCCACTTGAGATGAGAAAGAAGTGGGCTTGTCTTGGTGATACATAATTAATAATGACAACAACCAATAATATAGTTAATTTCATATCATGTGCATCTATATTTATTTATATCAAAATGGTTCAAAAGTTCCAATTTCAACCCCAAAATAAAAGGGATATTGGCTTCTCACACTAAATTAAAAGCACCATAATTATTGGCAATTTGGGTTTTGCATTTTGACTTGTGAGAGATTTGAGGGTTTCTAACATAACTATAATTTAAAATATTGAATAAAAAAGTTAATAAGTTATAGAAGTTGGTTCAAAACTTAAAAAATTGATCTACATTTTTAATGTTTGTAGTTTAGAACCTAACGTGAGGTCAATTTTGTAATTTAATTTTAGAAAAATGAAAAAGGTGTACGACCGTATGTGAGAGTCATAAATGTTGAGCAAATTACATTAATTTCTTTTAAAGTTTGATAGATTACATTTATCATTATTTTAATTTTAAAAATTATATTTATTATCATTGAATAAACTAATCTCTTATAATAAAATAAATTTAAATTTAAATTATTTTTTATAAAATTTCATTAATAAAAAAATATTTATATTTAACATTTAATAATATCACAAACATAATTATTTTTTTTATAGGAGATATTTGTAAAAAAATTAAAAATTTTGATATATTACACAAATTTCTCTTCTAATTTTTTTTTTATCAATAAAGTTAATATTTTGTAATATACATATATTTCAAAAAATAAAATTATTTAAAATTATTATTATTATATTAAAAATAAATACCACAATTTTTTTATAAAAACTATTTTTATTAATTAAAATAAATTAAAAGAAATAAAATATAATTTTTTAAATTAAAAATATGAGTTGTGATGTGAATGGTGAATTGTGACTAATCCTTTTGCAAGTTGACCCTCCATTTGACAGTCTAGTACTAGTTGCTATGGTATTCCATTTCCAACCTCTCACTCTCGAAATGACCATACTGCCATCCGGCTGGGCAAGTATAATAACTAATAAGCGCCAGTGATTATAATGTCAAGATGTCAACAACATTCACAACGGCCAGAATATGAATTTCGTAATATCTATCGCCAATTCATTTATTTTATAATTTTTGGTATATGAAATAGTAACAAAAAATATTTTAATAGTATTTAATTATATTGATTTAATTAATTTTAATATATTAAAAATTATTGTTAATTATTAGTAATTTTTTTAAGTATTTGTAAGTGATTATAAATTTTTTAATGTGCTAGTAATTAAGAGAAATATTATTAACAGTTTAAAAATATAGTTGATTATTAATACCTTGAAAGAAGTTATAACGTAGGTATAGAAATATTTCTAGCACTATTTAATATGATTATCATTTATATTTTGACTAATAAATTATCATCACTTAAAATGTGGGATTTAATTTAATTATAATTTAAAAATAAAATATGTAAATTAAATTACGTGTTAGAATATCAATAGATGTAATACTAAATACTTAATTATTAAAAATATTTAATATTTTATTAACTAAATAAGTCTTCAATTAACTAGTATTTTAAACACATCAATTAATAAGGTCCTAACCATTCATATACTTAAGAAGAGGAGATATTGATAATAAAAGAAATTTATTGAAAAGTGGTAGTTGGGGAAGAAAAGAAGAGAGGTAATTGGGTAAAATGAGAGAGGCGAAGTAGGGTTCCATTTTGATTATAGTTGGCACATGAACTTCATTAACCTTTTTATCTTTTGAAATAATTCTTATTAACAAGATTTTACTAACTACTTAAGATATTAGTTAAAGATGTATTTATTATAATTAAGTGATTTTAAAATTATAAAAAAATAATAGATTTTAAATTATCTGTATTAAATGAGTTTCTTCTATTTTTTTTAAAGACAAAAATACTCTCTTTTCACTTTCTTAACATCTATTTATTTTTTATTAAATGAACAAAAGATCCCTTTTTATAATATTAAATGAGCTTCCTGTAAGTGAATTTTTTTATTGTCAATGCTTTTTTTGGTAAATTTATTATTTAATTATAATCATTAATTATATGAATTAATAATTAATAATATTAATTATATCATTTTAAAAAATATAATATAATATAATTTAAATTATTATATTTTAAAAATTAAAAATATTATTTTTTTGGTTTTATAACAAAAAAGATCAATAAGAGAGAAAATATAATTAAAATAAATAAAAATGATAAATTTTCATTTAATAAAAAATAATAAATGTTTATGTAATAAAAATGATAAATATACATTTAATAAAAATATATAATTGTTCATTTCCTATTTAAAAGAAGGTATTTTTGTTTTTAAAATAAAGTGGAGGAAGCTCATTTAAACTTTATTATTTTTAATTACAATAAATACATTCTTAACCAGTGTCCTATAAAACTATTGGTTATCAATATCTTTTTTTATAAACTTGAATTTGTATATTAACTTATGGCGTGATAAGAGTTTAATAAAAAAAAAAAATAGTTAAAATTAATATTTATAAATAAAAAATTAAATGAATTTTTAAATTATTCTGTAGCATAAACACATTTTTGCTTTTAAAAATCCAACCCCACATACACTCTGATCTCCACGCCGTTCCTGCCTTCTCTGAGGACCCCTCCACTCCAACCAACAGCCAACTCTGTCTTCCATGGCTGGAAAGTGACTTACGTTCAATTCTCTCTCTCTCTCTCTCTCTCTCTCTCACTTCACTCTCTATATAACCCCAACTCCAACACTATCCCCAACCCCCTTCTCCTTCTCTCCATTCTTCTTGCAGAAAAGATCTGAGTTTGAATCTCACTCACATACAGAATTGAAACAATGCTTCCAAATCCTCCCACTTCTTCCATCTTCCTTCAAAGAATCAACCACGCCTCCCATTGCCATCTCCAAGATCACCACCCCCTTCCTCCCCGGACCACCACTCCCCCCACCGTCCCCCTCCCCGTCTCCCCCTACCACGCCCACTTCCTCCGCCCCAATCAGTGCTGCTCCGCCGTCACTCAAGAGATCTCCGCTCCCATCTCCACCGTCTGGTCCGTCATCCGCCGATTCGACAACCCCCAGGCCTACAAGCACTTCGTCAAGACCTGCCGCGTCCTCGTCGGCGACGGCAACGTTGGCACTCTCCGTGAGGTCCACGTCATCTCCGGCCTCCCTGCTGCCACCAGCACAGAGCGCCTCGACATCCTCGACGATGAGCGCCACGTCCTCAGCTTCAGCGTCGTCGGCGGGGACCACCGCCTCGCCAATTACCGCTCCGTGACCACCCTCCACTCCGGAGACGGGGACCAGACGATGGTGGTGGAATCTTACGCCGTGGACGTGCCGCCGGGGAACACGAAGGAGGACACGTGTGTGTTTGTGGATACGATTGTTCGGTGCAACTTGCAGTCACTTGCGCAAATCGCCGAGAACTTAGCCAGAAGCGACGTCATCGACGATCACAACAAGTGCTGTTCGTAATATGTCGTTTTATCTAACATTATTTGATATTATTTATATTATAATAGTTTTAAATTTTATAAGTATATATTATATTATATAAAATAAAATGTTTGGAGTAAGATGAAAGAAAAAAAATAAAAAATTATAATGGATAAGTGAAAAATTAAATAATTTTATTATTTTAAAATATAATAATTTTTTAATTTTTAATTTTATAATTAAATTTTCGTAATTATTCTTCATCAAAAAGTTATATTCTTGAATCTTGAGGCTTGATCCCTTCCCTTATTTTATGTGATTATTTTAGTTTGTGGGTTGATTTCTTGAAAAAAATAAAAGAATAAATTATTATTTTACTTCTTTAAAATTTAATTTAATTTATTTTAATTAATAAATTATAAAAATAATTAATTTAATTATTAAAAAATATATTATGTCTCAATTTAATTTTTATATATAAATATATGTCTCAATTTAAAATTTTAAAAATTAAATTAAAATAAATTATATCTCTCATAAATTAAAACAATAATTTATAGATCCATGTGCATAATTTATTGATTGTTTTCATCATAATCAAAGTGTGGAAATAAAATTTCAAGGATATTGTACATTACGTTACTCTCAATGTATTAATTTTATTACTTGGCTTCATAATAACAAGATCCAAATTAATGCAATTATTATGTTTCTTATATTTTTTTAATAAGACCAACTAAAAGGATATTATTTGCGTATTTCAAAATTATTTTAAAAGGGAGAAAAAGTTTAAGGGGCATGCACTATAGAAGAAGCACCTTAGTTATAATAAATGATGAATTTGTGAGTTAGGAGTAAATGTGTAATATAAGTTTGCACGTGAAATGTAGAGCCTTTTCTAGAGTGGTCACCCTGAATTTAAGGCGATGGCTATAATTGTAATGCAATGTGTATAGCTAATCTCCTCGAGAATATATATACACTAATTTCTTTTTTTAAAAAAATGATTACATTTACATTATTGTTTTTATATATCTCTGAAAAATAGCTAATCTCTCAACTCAATTTTTAAAAATATTTCTTTATGAATTAATTAATTTACCTATTTGTGAAATTAATTAGGTATGTTTCGGAGTTGGGTAGGTAAAAGAAATGAAATGAAGAAAAGAACAAGAATGTTGGAATGGGTGGGGAAGCGCATATGCAAGTTGGGGAGCAAGTGGGAAATAATAAGTTAGGAATGAACAAGTTGCAGTGATGTGAGGAATTAGATGCTTTGCTTTTATTATGTGTGTACCTTCACATGTCTCCACTTGTTAGCTTTTCTTTCCTCGTCATTCACGCCGCACCTTCACAATCCTTTTCATTTTAAATCTTTATAACATCTAGATTTTAATTTTTATATAAAAAATAACATAATAATGTGAAAAAATAATAAACACGCTATATATGCATATATATATTATACATTTATAATATTCATTATATAAATATGATGAACTTGGTGTCTATGGTATAATATGATATGATGGTCACAAAAATTTTTTAAAAAATATTAACACACTTTTTTTTCTCTTACAATTATATATATATGCACATAAAAAATTATATTTTATTTTTTAAAATTTTATATTAATTTTTAATTTCATCTCTAAATTTTTTGTGATCAATGTAATATTTAAAATTTAAAATTATAATTAATTTTATTAAATTATTTATATAATATCATTTAAATTACTAATAAAAAATAATGATATAATATTATGTTTAAAATAATATATAAAGTCGTTATTGAAATTATTTAAATTATATATAAAGTATTTAATATTAAAATTTTTGTTAAAAATTTTTTGTATGTCTAATAATAATTAAATGAGAGTAAAAATATTATAATTTAATAATATTTTTTATTTTATATTTAAATATTGTTAAAATTTAGTTAATACTTTTAGAATGAATTGTTAAATATTATATTATTATTTTTTATTAATAATTTAAATAGTATTAAGATATGAGATAAAATTAATTATAATTCGATACTTTAAAAATGAGATTGACTATAAAATAAATTTTAGACAAAAAATAAAAATTTGAAAAAAAATTTGAAGACATAATACATATAGTGGAATTCTAACATGATTTATAAAAAATAAAAGGATCAATTTTTTTTATGAAGAATAAAAAGATAATTAATTATAAAAATATATATAAAAAATTTAGTATAAATTTGACTTAAAAAAAAGTTATATATATATATATATATATATACAATTAACTCATTTTTTTTAATTGGTCACACCAAAAAATAAATTTTTGCCATCTCGATCTTCCTTGTCTTTGTGGCTGCATATGCTTCTGTGTATTCCTTATCTTTCTAGTCTCAAATTGACCACACAATGGGGCGTTGTATTGTAGCTGCCCCTTCTTTAATTTTCTCTTGCTCTCAACTCACTGTGCAACTCGGTAAATTCCATCGTTATTTCTGTTGTTTCTGTTGTCCTATCTTCCGAGGAGAATGCCAAAAAAAGAAGTAAAATTCTAAATTTGATATATTTTTTACTTTTACTTTTAATTTAATATCTTTTAACTTTTAAATTTGTTTAAATTAATAAAATAAATGAGATGTGAAAATATGTTTATATTTAAATTAAAATAAAAAATATCATAATAAAATTTTTACTTCTCATTTTTTTCTCATCCAAATACAAGTAATTTAATTGATAAAATTGAGGAGAAAATAGAGAGAATAGGAAGTTAATTAACATATATAACTAAGATTTATTTGAATGTGTTCTCCTTATTTTGGATTTAGACCCTTTTATAAGTTTTTTTTTAAAATTTTTTACACGTATTTTAAGAAAACAATGTAGAGGGCGACTGCATGTAATGAGTTTTACTTAAATGGTAAAAATAAATTATAAAAAATACATAAATTCTGTTTTTTTTTTTTACATGTCACTGCAACATTATCTATTCAAGAAATATATATATATTTCGCTTTCTATAAAAATAACGAAGCCTTATACGTTATTATAGAAAGTGTAGAGTTAAGACTAAAGAAGTTTATGGTACATAAAAATCATGACAGCCGCCTTATTATCTGCAGCCACTTTTGTTTGTACCTTTTGCAACTTTCTCTCTTGGCCTTGTACTGTCTCATCCAACCTGAAAAGAAAATCAAACCAAGGACTTTGCTATCCAAATCTGTTTATGTTATATTATTAATGATATTTTTATATATAAAATTCAAATTTAAAAATTTATTACTTAAAAAAAAGTAACTTTTAATTTAACTAATAGTAACTATTTTTATATATAAGACAATTATTTCTACTAAGTCTTGTCTTGGGGCCAATATTCAAAAACTTAATAAGTACATAATAATAATATCATTTTTTTCACTTTTTTCATATATAATTTAATATGTTAAAAAATTTATCTTATATTAAACTTAAAGTGAGAGTTCTAAATTAACATTGCCATCATATTTTTCAGTGAATGATTTTGTTCTTGGAACTGAAAATTCTATATCAATGCAATTCATTTCCCTCATGCAATGACAATATCCATCCTCCTCCAAATCAATAGAGATAGAATGCTGTTGAGCACCTTTGTTTGGTAGGTTTGAGATTCCTAAATGAGTTTCCTGTCAAAATCAATAATTATTAAATAACATTAATTTTTAATTAAGAAATATAAATTAGTGCAGTATATCATTTTAATTAAAATTTTGAAACAGAATTATGATATAAAGTAATTCTTTATTTTTTAAGTAAAAATAAATTTATATGCTATTTTTAAATCTTACTATTTTAGCTGAGATTTCATATAGGTGTGAAAAAACACTGCTTTGTCTCGTATGAATTTTTAGTTTCAGTTCATAAACAGATTATAATTATTCATTAGCGAAGAAAAGAAACTCGGAAGAAAAAAGAAAAACCTTTCTATAAATGGTACCATCTTCTTCAACATGCCATCCAGCTTCTTCACATAATGCCTTAAGCAAGTCATTGGTGTCTGCATGTTTAGGAAGTTCATAGTTTCCATATGCTTTCAGACCACCAAATATTTTTTGAGTTATTGCTCGTCTCTTTCTCTCTCTTGTCTTATTATTTTGTCTCTCTTGCTCACTTGGAAATCGATAATGCTCAGTAACAATACCATCTTTGGTGATTCTTCTAACTATCCATGGCCCCTTACTTGTCTTAATGCATCCTTTCTTTCCTCTTTCAGCCATCACCATTTTCATTTCTCTGCGTAATTACCTTTTGCTCAACTTGTAATAGTCACAGAGAGGACCCTTTATAAAGGTGAAAACTGAACAAATAAAAAAGATGCCTTTTAGTTTCGAATACATTCTGAAGACATGCAGAAGATGTTTTATTCTTTTTCCTAGCTATATGTACAAGCCTTGTAATAGTACATAGTACGAACATTTCCTTTTTCTAGAAATAGTAAATTAGGCCACTGTGTCGTCCCTTAATTTAGAAAATTATACTCCTTTAATTTATTTTCTATCAAGAATAATAATTTTATGTACATAATAAAATTGTGATTTTATTTTTATTTTTAATATGACAGTAAATATAATTAAATTATTAAAAGTGTACTTTTGATCCTTTAATTTTATCTTAAATTTTTATTTTGTCCTTTAACTTTAATTAATGTTATTTTAATCCAAAACTTTAAAAATAAAAATTTCCTGACTTGTAATAGGGAGAGTAATAGTCTAGCTCATTGTTTTTATTTTGTAATGTAATAGCGATTGCTGTCATTTGTCTCACAGTTTTGACTTTTTTCAGTTGACTCATGTTGACAGGGAAAGTAATAGGCTAGCTCATCACGTAGCCAGCCTGTTAGAATATTTAGGCTTTAGTTTTGTTTATTTATTTCTTAAATTATTTATAAAATTAATTTTAAAAATTTATATTAAAATTATTATTTTTATATGTTTATATACATGTTATTAATAAAAAAATTTATTTTTTTTATACTTTTTTGTTTTCAAAACTGAAGTTTAAAATATTTTTTAATTATTTTATATTTTTTATTCTTAAAATACATATATTTTTATCTAAAAATAATTATTCAAACAAATTTTTTATTTTTAGGCGTATATCACTTTGTCCCTTCTATCTGCTTTGAGTTTTCCTTCAGATGTTTTATCAATAGCTCGATCTGATGTACTCTCTAATGATGTTTTATGAATGACAAGTACATTACTCTTCAAAAATTACCCTAACCTGTAATACGGTGAGCTTATAATGCCCCAACTTAAAATGGCACATGTTATGCCTTTGGTATAAACCCAATAAAAAGGAGACATTTGTCTAAAAAGTAACTAAAAATAAACTATAATGATTTATTTTAAATCTTGAAATTTATAATCAAGAAAAATTAAATCCATGAAAAGAAAATATTTTTTCATAAAGTAAGAATTAAAATTTTATTAAAATAAATATTTATATTTAATATTTGATAATATCTAAAATAAAATTATTTTTAATAAAAAATATTTATAAAAAATAAACAATAAAAAAATTTACAAAATAGTCACATAACTAATATGAACTCACGTGACATGTAAGTATTATCACATGTAAGTAAATGTGTAAAGAAAATGATACATATGGCATCGGTGTGAGACTTACAAGTAATAAATATTAAGTTATTTTAAATTACAAAATATACACAAAAAATTGAAAATTTTAAAAAGTAACTCCAATTGCCTTTTCTTATGCAAATAAAAAATAAAAATACTAAACTATTTATAGTTTTGAGACAAGGTAAGAGTGTTTATTGAGTTGGACTTAATAAATCCAATCTAATTCACATAATTGGGTTAGTTTAAGTTGAGTTGCCGATTGATTCAAAATTTTTTTTAATCTTTTATAAATGGTTCAAGTTGCCAATTAAAAAAAAAATGAACATATTTTAACCCGAACCAACTCAAAGTATTGAATTTTTATTTTTTAAAAATACATGTTAAATCTTTATGTTGTATATTTCTTAGTGTTTTTTAATTTTTAATTGTCAATTAATTCCAATCAATTATTTTTTGGCAAATGTGGATAAAAGATAAAACAAATTATAAGATCATAATTTAAAATAATATACACAAATTATACATCATGATATGATTTTAAAGTTAATTTATCTTTGTACTTATAGATGAGAAAAATAATAATTTTGAAATTAATTTATCTTAGTACTTGTAAATAATAATCATTATTTTCTTATATTTATGATTTATATATATTATTTTATTATAAAAAATTAAATAAAAATATATTTTTTATTTTTAAAACCTCAACATGCCAACCCAACTCAAGTCAACCTACAAAAGTATGGATTAAGTTAATTTGAATTCAATGATAAATTTTATAAAACTCAATTAAATTTAACCTGTCATATATTAATTAGATTAGATTAAAAAATCTCTCAATCTGAATCAACCTAACCTGTCCTTAATTTTAAGTTTATTAGAAAAAGAGAGAGAAGATTTTAGTGTTTATAAATTTACACATATATAATTGTCTTTGACCTAACAAATGTATCCTAACCCATCCTAACCTATCTAAACTAAAAAATAGTTACCATTAGGTAAGGTATCATTCAACAGTATCTCGGGCCTTTTGTTTTTTTTTTTGGGATAAACACTCACTCGTAAAATGACTAAATTAGCAAAAATAAGTACAAGATTATTGCTGAAATTTTTTTTTTCACATTTTTAAAACAATAATAGGCTAGCATTCTAGCTACAGTAAACAATTGCTGAAAAATTTATACTCTTTATAGTTAACTAGTATATAACAAATAGTTGACTAATATATAACTAATAGTAAACGATCACTGAAGATTTCAAATTCTTCACTTATATTCTCTGAAATTCTTCACAGGATAAAATTTTTAAAATAATAGAGATAAAAAAAATTAAAAGAGGGATAAATAAAAAGTTTACCTAAATGAATTAAATTCTAAATTTCTTTTTCTATTTTTCTTCAAGAGCTTCAACTGTCAAAGATCTCACCCTTATGGTTAACATATTAAAGCCAGGAAATGCTTTCTCCCTTCTTGCTGGGTTCATTCTGGAAGTGCTTTCTCTCCATGCTTCCATTCTCATAAGTCAGATCCTTGTCCTCAATTTCTCCCTCTCTTCGGGCGATGGAAGTTTTGGATAGAAAAGTTCATTAGTCATCGTGTTCGCATTATGAAAATGGAATAAATTTGGCAAGTTTTGCAGGACAACTAGAAAATTTTGGACTAACGAAACTAAGCTTCGCCCCATGGTAGAAAACTAGATGCAAAGATAATAGTACAGCTCAATGCATCTAAAGAATTACAAAGGAAATCTGTTCACTAAATTTTTAATATAAAAGCATAAAAACAAATCCCCATTTAATCAGTAAAATCCATTTTCACAGATGTCAATACGATCCAACAAGAGCCTTGATATCTAATCAAGAAGAGCATAAAATTGCAGCCAACTGATTTTAACGCCATTAAGTTAGAATTATTCAACTTTATACGTGCTGCAGTAAACTTTCTCCTGCCAGGAAAATTCAGAAATAATGTCAGCGTGGCAAATAATGGATGTTTCAAATTTGGTCTAAGAAGAAAACAGCAGCAGAGGTTCAGTTTCCCAACCATCTTACTAAGATAACAGCATAAGTAAATTCAAGCTGCAAAAGAATTTATTACTTCATATAAAAAAGAATGAGGATATTCATCAGTAAACATTTACAAATGCATTAGACTCCAAGACTTAAACAGAGTTTACTACACTGTACACACTGTCTGGCATGCAGTCACCGTTCCATTCATTCAATTAACAAGGAAGCCTACTATTGACGTGCTTTGCCCGACAGCATGGTGGATGTTTACTAGTTGACTCATCCAGTGACAAGTTAACTACTTTCAAGGAGAGAACTGTTTAGTCATAATTCAAGATTTTATTAGCAAGGAATAAAGGATTACCATTCCAAATAAAATATCAAAATTTCCTTAACATTTATTATGAATTTAAACTGTATGCATACTTATAGCCCTTACAATGAATTGAAACAATTAAACTATAATTTTTTTCGTCATTACACTCATTAGAAGAAAATTGAAAATGGAGGAAGGTGTTTCTAGTTCTGTGATATTATATCATAAGGAGATTAACCATCTCAGCAAGAGTGAAAAACTATAATTAGACCAAAAAGTAGTACTTTCCCTTTATCTACTTTTCTATTAGGGGTGGGAAGAAGATCGTAGAGGGAAAAGAAATCAAGTACAACAATGCTCATTTTTCATATTTTCCTCATTTTCTTTCTCATAATTGAGACAACCCATAGATCTATTCCAAAGTCTACAAAATTAAATGCATTCATGATCATCCAAACATTTTCACAACTCTCAGGGAATATATATATATATATATATATATATGCAAACAAGCCTGCTGCTGCTAGAAGATGGATTGAGTTAATACATTCAGATCTTAACTAGATGCCTGAGAGCGGGAACTTGGATTATCAGTCAAAGGTGTCGTTGGTGGAACATATATTCGTGCTTTCTTGAGAATTTCAGCAACAACCCAGTGCTTACGCTTGCTCAAAGGCCTGGAAGGATCCAGTCGAACCTGAAACAAGAAAAGCAAAAGCAAGTGCTTCTTTAATTTTCTTGGAAAATAATTTGGTATAATCAATCGAGGGGGAAAAATAATGTTATATATATAAAAAATCTAGTTGATCAACAAATCAGCAGATTATATGGATAAGTTCATGTTACTCACACGGTCACCAATGTTACAAACATTGCTCTCATCATGTGCCATAAATTTAGAGGTTCGTTTGATATAACGGTTGTATAATTTGTTGTGGAATAATCTATCCACAGCCACCACCACTGATTTCTGCATCTTGTTTGAGACCACCGTCCCAACCACCTGCTTCATCGTCTCCCTGACCTGCAGTCCTCACATCATAAGTAAAACATAGGTATAAGAGAAATCATTAAATCAGATTCTTATTTCAGGAATATGAGAAAAAACAAAAGATTATCCAACAACAATAAACAAAAAGAGTTAAAAATCCCTTAGCAGTCAGTTTAAATCTACCTCACTCAATCCAATCATCTCCTGTCCTCACCTACCTTTTTTGACACACAAGGCCCTCCTTACCCATATCTGTTCCTGAATACTCAGATATATGTCTACTACACCACATAAATCTACTTTCACGATACAGACAATATCAATTCTTAATCTCTCAATAGAAATAGCTACTAGCAAACAAAGTAAACGCAAACCTTATTAAATTGTTTTTTTTTAATAATCATAACGGTCTTTTCAATCTGGCTAACTTGTGTGCCACATATATGTTATCTGAATTTGCAAGTTTATACCCAGACATTACGCTATCCAATGACTATTTATTTTGAGAGCTACGATCTGCAATGTCTATTTACCTAAGAAACAGACCTTTAAATTTCGGTAAAAATAAGATTTAATTGATAAGAAACTACTTAATCAAGAAAAAAAGATTAAGACCACCAAAAATAGAAGAGCAGAGTTAGCCAAAGGCTCAACATAAAACACTTACAGTAAAGAGATAGAAGCTGAAAGTGAACTTCTTTTTTATGGAATTCAAGACCTTAAGATAGTTTTCATCTTGTAAAATACCATATCAGATTTATAATACAATTTCATGACTATAAATCACGATATTTAAACAATTTTTAGCTGGTGTTTAATTAAAGCTCAGACCGCTATTATACCAGATAATCCAATACCAAAAAACAAACACGTTTTCACATTGCTTCGAAGCATCAGAACCTCAGGATTGCATCAGTATATTAAAAAGCATTAAAAAAAAGGATCGAACCTGATACTAATAACCAGAAGATTAAAAACCATAAATAAATTAAACACATCAGATTCGGCTACAGCTATATAACGCAACTCATGAGCCAATGCAACAAGATCTACTCAACATTTATAAATTAAACGCCAAACTCTAAACAGCAAGCGATTTCCCAGTGAAAAAAGCAGAGAGCCCATAACCTCAGAGGGAGACATTAACAAACCTTAAGATCGAGTTGAAGAAGATGAGCCGAAATCGATCGAGTGAAGTCGAAGGACGTCAGAAACGAAGCAGAGATCAAAAGAACCAAAGAAGGGTTGGGGATGGCTGGAGCGATGGAGCTGGGGCTTGATGATGCTGAGACGCGAGCAGAGGGGCAAGGCGTGCCGCGTGCGTTGTGTGAGCGACTGAGCGTGAGGTGAGATGCAGACGGCAGATAAGCTAGGGGTTCATAAACCATAACTTCATATATTTTAAAATATATTAATATATATTTTATATATTTTATAATTTATTAATATATATATTATTTTAAAACAATAAATTTTTAATTTTAATTTTATATTTAATTAATATATTATATAAATATTAAATATCTTATTTATCTATTTATATAAAAAAATATAAAAAATATAATATTAATATTTAAACTTGCTCAATACTCATTAAATAATTGTAAACTCTATCTTAAAATAAATATTTGATGTCAGATAATTATTAAATATGTTTTTTTTAATGTATTCTATTATAAAGCCGAAGCACCCATTATCATTCCTGGAGTCAGTTGCAAGTGGACATTACTACTACTATTACTACTACTACTACTACTACTATTATTATTATTACATACAATATTGTTTACTCACAAATTAGGCCCCGACCCAATTATACAATCAAACTCTGGCCCAAGTACTATCATGTAAGTGTATGCGTACATGTACGTCTAGGCACTTCATATTTTAATATGAAAAATATTTTTACGCTCCAATCAATTAAATTTTATAAGAATTTATTATATATTAACAATTAAATAAATAAAAATAAAAGTAATATGACTTAAAAAATACATTTTTTTTATAATTATCAATTTTAACTGTTCGTAAATTTTTTTTAATTAAATTCTTAATATGTGATAAGTTTATATATAATTTATTAATTTATATAAACTTAAATTCATAACATCACTATTGTAATGTATCTATGTACGTGTCCAAGCTTAATGCTCATGCCTCTTATTCCTAATTTGAGTAAATTATAGCCTCTCATGTACTATCAATGATGGTCAATGGCAATGCCCTATGCTTGTTTGATTTATTGATCAAGAGAAGAGATAGTTCCCAATTTGTTTCTACCCTTATTATCACTTTTCTCCAGAGGCTTCAATACCATCATGCTGGAGGTCGGTGGAGTTCTTAAGTAGTTATGTAGGTTTGTGCTATGCTACGTATACTTCTACTACTAATAACCCCTTATGCTGCAGTGTAGCTGCCATTATTTGTATGGTCCTGGAATATGATATATACACAGTACTGAAGGAGGAAGGCTGAAATTTGTCTTAGTTCCATTGGCTTATGCTCTACTGGACACTGGGGCTGTACTTCTATTTTTCCTATATGCATACACACACACACACACGCACCATCTGCAAGACATAATGTCATGAAGCATCTGTAATGAAAATGAGCAAAAAGAAAGTAGGTGAACAATTTAAAAAAGAAATAACTTTAATTAGATTTTCCAAATACCAAATTACACCTAATATATATTTCTTCATCCAATGCATCTAACTGTATTAAGAAATTGTGCATTTAATAGAAAAGACAGAAATATGGTATTTATGAATTGCAACATGTACTTATCCCACTGTTCATCTTTACCGTTCCCTCTCTTTGAAGATACTAACTTCAATTAAAGATATTAACTTCTTAATTGCACAATGTTATAATTTCTTGAAATTTCACTGCTATTTTGCCGGTTGCTTCGTTCCTTCACTCTGGTGATGATGATTCGGAAAAAGTTTCCAATGATTACATGAGAATCACATTTCACATATATAGAATAGATCCACATGCCACTCTAGTCAGGGTTAGCTAGGTAAATTTAAATTTAGGTGAGAGCCCTCTTATGTAGGAGTTTTCTTCCTCATTTTGGAAAGATCTCTTTTTATTTTTAGAAGAAATTTTTTCACTTTCTAGGTAAGTTTTTTCTTTTCTTGATTAATATTTTTTATTTTATAAAAATTTATATCTAAACTGATCAAATCTGTAATAAAAAACTCTAATAGTAAAAGAAACTTAATTATCAGAGAAGATTGAGTGCTGTGTTATCTCTTCTTGTATTTATATTTTTATTGTATTTAAATTTGTATAATTATTTTTTTTTCAAAATTTGAAATGTAAATTTTTCTCTACTTCAATTAGTGAATTATAAGATGTGTTGCCTCTCATATGTCTTTTTATACTTTGTATTTGAAAAACAAACTTATTCATTCTTATCTATCATATTTGGTGTCCAATATTATCTAACTGTGCCACTTTCTCAATGGAATGAAAGTAGTTTGACCAAAAAAAAATTTCAGGTGAGAGCCACAAAGCAAAAACATTAGAAGTCACACATAGATCCTAATTTGTCACGTGTTGAACATTATATTCTTACTAGACATGATTACCATAACCCTGTAGGTTTTACTATGTGTCGCAATGTTTGTATCTGTGTCAAACTAAAGAACTAGAAGAGGAGGTTTTAGAAGGAAAGGGAGGAATGATGGGCTTAAACTTGAAAATGGAAAAACTTAGCTGGGAAATTAAAATCTGAAATTATTGGCACTAGTATTATATATAGAAGAGGACCCCCTACTCAGTGTGGGGAAATATCTTATAGTTGGAATTTATTACGTACCTACCCTTTATATCACTTGAATACCAAGCAAAGCATTATTTTCTTACTCAAATTTATATATTCTATTGTTCATCTAACTATTCGTTGGAAAGGATGTGTAGTGTTGTATTGGTACTTATGAACATATATCATGGCTAAAGTTAGTACTATATTCTGAGTAAATTAATCACTTGGTTTTTTTTTTTTTCAAAGGATAGAAATTAGTTTTAAAAAGTAATAATTTTTTTAAAATTTTTTCTGAAAGGAAATGATGAGTAATACAGCACAATGGAGGAGTAGATAGAGATGGTCGTGTGGCTTATTTGTTAGCTTCTAAGTTCGTTTTACATGATTAAAAAGTAGATGCAATTATCGCCTAGGAGTTAGACTTCTCAAAGATTAAATAATTACATCAAAGGCTATGGACGAAAGTGAATGAATAGGTGGAGGCAGAGTGTAATTGCCATGAAATGTAAAATACAATACAAAGTGTTAGTGAAATTATTAGTGTGAGAAAGTGGGGTTTGGTTGAAGAAAAGGAATTTGTGTTAATGCCACTTTTGAAAGCTCATGCTAACTATTTATTTTGTATTTTAGAAAAATTTGATGGATTCATCTTAGATGCTTGTTATGAGTAAATTATTAAAATGAAATTAATCTATACTATGTTCTTAAATTTATTAATATAAATTAATGAATTATTAGCATGCATAGGCCTCAATGTTTTTGCTTTTTAAAATTTATTATGCTATATGTTAAGAAAATCTTGTGTTTTGATTACCTAGCTAGTTTGTTTGAGGTTTATAGCTGTTTAACTAATTCCGTGAACGCATATAATTTTTGCAATGACATAAAGGACCTACGTAAATACTGGTGAAACTTATATGACGACATAATATAAAATTAATTAGTTCATTTTTCCATGTTGATAAGAGATTTAGGATTTATTGTTTACTAAAGTTTGACTCATTATGATATTAATTATTCTCAAAATATTAAGGGTGCATAAGCTATATATTATCAAAATAAGTGTAGGAATAAATTTAGAGTAAATGTTTCTTCTTTTCATCCAAAAAATTAATTACCCTTTTCACTTGGATTTTCAAAGTAAATCTTTCCAATTTTGAGTCTCGTAATCATTTTGTTCCCATCAATTTTATCCTTTAATTTGTTAAAGTTAAACATTATGTTAAATTATTGTTGTAATTTCTATAGTATCACTCAATTTTTAATTAAGTCTTTATAATTTAAAAATTTATAATTAAATTCTTATAATTTAACAAAATTTTAAATTAGTCTTTGTTATCAAATATTTTTTAAAATTATATTAATTTTGTTAATATTGTCAATATACAGTATCTTAATATTTTAAATATATAAAATTTATATTAACAAAGAGATAAAAAATAAAAAATAATATAAAAATAACTTAAATATATAAAATAAAATGCAATTGATATTAAATAATAAGAGTAGATTAATTTAAATTAAATTAATTTATATTGTTAAGATAATACATAATTAACATATCATTACAATTTAATAAAATTTTGACAAATATTTAAACTTAGAGAATAATTTAAAAATTTGACAAAATATTTAATTAAAAATTAATTGAAAGTATAGGACCAAATGAATAATATGAAAAAAGTTACAACAGCCTGAATTGAAATGATACGCATCTTGCATAATTAGTGTATCAAATTTATGTTGGGTATAATTATTAATTAACGTATAGCACTTTTTGTTAGTAAAGAATGAATAGAAATAATGATGAAATTTTTGTGAGTAAAGAAACATTGATCAATTATAGTATGAACATTCTTACACCTGAATTAATTTTGTGGAAGAGCAGATTGGGCAAGAAATTAAATGGAATTTATGAGAATTTAGAGTGCATAAATGCAATGAAAGAAATATTAAAATAAGAATCTATTATCGTCTAATCTAATCCAAGTTCATGAAGATTGAATTGAAGCCTAACAATAAATAACAAAACCACCTTCCTTTCTTTTGTTTCTCTCTAACGCTATTTGCTTCTCTTCTACTTTACTCTACCGTTGGCGAGTACCTACTCTTTCTCTCCTTCTCTCTCTTTTTGGCGGGTGCTGTAACTGTGGATCCCACTGATTAAAATCTCCTCCTTCCCCACTTCTCTCTCTTAAATACAACCCTTCTTCTCTTTCTCTATTCCTTCATCACCCTTCACTACCACCTCACTCTCTCTCACTCTCTTTCTTTCTTTCTTTCTTTCTTTCTTCCTTTGTATCTCAATCAATTACTAGTTCATACCATAAGTTCATAACAAAAGCTTCTTTCTTTGATTTGATTTGATTTTTCTCTCCTGAAACGATTCGTTTTATTCAAATCCTAACTCCATGAGCAATCTTCTTCTTTTTCTTTTCTTTCTGTTTCCTCACTCTCTTCTTTCTCTTTCTTCCGACGGCCTTGCTCTTCTCTCTTTGAAATCCGCCATCGACCAATCTCCCGCTGCCTCCGCCGCTTTCTCCGACTGGAACGACGGAGACCCCACCCCTTGTCAGTGGTCTGGCATTTCCTGCACTAACATCTCCGGGAACTCTGAGCCTCGCGTCGTCGGGATTGCTCTCTCCGGGAAGGATCTCCGGGGGTATATACCTTCTGAGCTTGGAAGCTTGGTGTATCTTCGTCGACTTAATTTACATAGCAATTATTTCTATGGTTTTATTCCTGTTCAGCTCTTTAATGCCACTGCGCTTCACAGTATTTTTCTTTACGGTAATAATCTCTCCGGTCCCCTTTCTCCTTCGATCTGCAACATCCCAAGGCTACAGAACCTCGACCTCTCCAATAATTCCCTTTCCGGTCACATCCCTGGGGAACTCAAGAATTGCAAGCAGTTGCAGAGACTGATTCTCGCTAACAACAAGTTTTCCGGCGAGCTACCGAAAGGGGTGTGGTCGGAGTTGGAGAATTTGGTTCAACTCGACCTTTCTGCGAACGAGCTAGAAGGGTCGATTCCGGAAGATATCGGTGAACTCAAATCTTTATCCGGTACGCTCAATCTTTCTTTCAATCATTTGTCAGGTAGAGTTCCAAAATCGCTGGGGAATTTGCCTGTTGCTGTGAGTTTTGATCTTCGGAACAACAATCTAAGCGGCGAGATACCCCAAACGGGGTCGTTCGCGAACCAGGGTCCCACCGCATTTCTGAACAATCCTCAGCTATGCGGATTTCCCCTCCAGAAAACTTGCGGTAATTCCGGGCAGGGCTCGCCGGAGAGTCCAACTTCATCTAGGGAGTCCGATAACCGTTCGACGAAAGGCCTAAGTCCGGGATTAATCGTACTGATTTCAGCGGCTGATGCAGCTGGGGTTGCTTTAATTGGCCTTGTGGTTGTGTACATTTATTGGAAAAAGAAGGATCATTCCAATGGCTGTAGCTGCACAGGGAAGAGTAAGTTTGGTGGGAATGAGAAAGGGAGTATTTGTTCCTTTCCATGTATGAATGGTTTGAAAAGTGACGACTCTGAAATGGAGGAACCTGAAAAAGTAGAGGGTAGCAGAGGGGAAGGGGATTTAGTGGCCATTGATAAGGGTTTCAACTTTGAGCTTGATGAACTTCTAAGGGCTTCCGCTTATGTGTTGGGGAAGAGTGGATTGGGGATTGTGTATAAAGTGGTTCTTGGGAATGGGGTGCCTGTGGCTGTGAGAAGACTAGGGGAAGGTGGAGAACAAAGGTACAAGGAGTTCGCAGCTGAGGTTCAAGCAATTGGGAAAGTGAAGCACCCAAACATTGTGAGGTTGAGAGCTTATTATTGGGCTCCTGATGAAAAGCTTCTGATCAGTGATTTCATCTCCAATGGCAATTTGGCCAATGCTCTTCGAGGTGAGTTCTTTGGAAAAAATTTTCATTCATGCCTTATTTCTTCTATTTTTTATGTTTTCTTTCACTTGTCGCATTCAATTAGAAGGAAGTGTTGACCTCCATTTCTACTCTGTAAAGGCAGACATGTCTGCATAGCATAGCAGAGTTGAAAACATGGTTGATTATAGAATGGTTCATGGATTACTAAATATTAACTTAATTTATTGTTTTTGGCTGAGAGGTAAGAGGTATATTATTTAAATGATTGGGAATATAGTTGAGTTGGCTTGCCTAGTTTCATAGCACCTTCTGTCAATAATTGTTTTTTCATGGGATAACATAGGAGTGATTTTGAAATTGCCCTTATATTTTGTATGTCTAACAGTTTTCTGACCAACTTTTGTTTGATTCTTGGTTTGGATTGCTATTAATTATAGAAGAAGTTTTGTTTTTTTTGGAAATTCATTTTGTTTTCTTTCTGCTTGGAGTATGCGGATTTCTACTACATGGTACCACTACCTAGAATATTTTTTATATTCAACGTCAAGGAAGGAGAGAAAAAAGAGAAGTTTGGGGTTTGTGTCCTTAGTGGTTGATAGACAATGGGTGATGAGATTGACCGAGTTATGGGTTATGATTTTAGGAGGGCGAGGGTTTAGGTTGATGAATAATATTTATTGAGAGGGGTGGGGGGGCGTTAGATCCAAGGAATTGTTTGGTCAGAATGAGACAGTGGTAATGACGTCCCTGAAGGGATATCGGGGTAGTAAGAAAGACATGGCTAATGACATTCACCATGTGTCTAGCAACTCGGTGGCATTCATGTGCGGGGACCAACATCTTCTACACGTTTAACGCACCAAATCCTTCTAGCTGGCAATATGTAAAATAAATTAGGGTAAATATATGTTAATAAATTACACTTACTCTTTTTAAATTTGGTAAAATTATACATAATATATATTTTTTTATTTTGAAAGTTACATTTGGTATTCTAAAGTTTAGGGTTTAAGTTTTTTCAATTTCTATATAAATACTAAAGCTTGATATAATATTATATAAACTTCTTGAATTTATTTTGTCAATAAAATTAAAATTTTATACTGTATGTATTAATTTTAAAACACAAAATCACCTAACTAACTAATTTTATTGTTATATTAAAGATATCATGTTAAAAATAAAAACAAAATTTTATTTTGCACAAAAGAAAATTATTAACAGAAAATAAATTAAAAGAGAAGTGAGTATAATATTTTAAATGATAATAAGTATAGTTTAGTCAAACTTCAAGTGAAGTTGATATAATTTACTCTTTCTTCTGATACATGGAGCTAGGTTTAAATTTTAAGATATCTTGTTAATTATTCACCCCTCTTGTTTCTAGATCATATCTAATGATTTTAGTAAATTAATTCCATTATAAAAGAATGTGAACATGTTAGAAAATCTTTAAATTTCTGACATACTTATAAGTTTTTTGTATTTGATTTAGTTTCTTTTTTTTTTTTTTAGATTGGATCTATCTAAAAAATTTTTTCAATGAATCTTCAAACAGAACACGCCGATTGCATATCTATTTTGTTGACAAACTATATGCTTTTGTGCATGAGTTATCATATTCCCTATCGTGTATATTATAATTAGAAATTTACAAGTGGGAGTGTGTGTGTGTGTTTTTTTATTGGATGTGTGAGAAAATTGCACATTCATGATCATGAAAGTTGCAGTTTCATCGTATCTTTCGAAGTAGCTTTGTATAAAGCCGTAGTGCTGTCTAGTGTTTGTAGGCCAAACCAAACATGTACAAGTTTGAAAAAAATTCTTAGGTAGAATATATGTATTATTCTATTTATATATTATCTAATAATATACATCTTTCGCTTTTACATATTAAATAAGTCCTCATTATGAAAGTAAAAGATATAGCATAATATTATTAGACAATATATAAATAATATAGTATATTGTACTTAAGAATTTCTCACGAGTTTGTGCCACTTTTGTGACTTCCTATCACTCAAGCAAAAGTTGAACCTCCAAGTCAAATTGGATGCTTTTCTTTGTTCAACTTTCAATGTCAACTTTCTTCCTTTCGAAGCACTGTACTATCTCTACCAGCCTCCTAATTTCTATCTACATTTGAACTGGGTCCCTTCTCTCTTTACTTGCTTCCACTATACCCATGTTTTTGTCTGAAATAAGTAAATAAAGTACTATTCTAAGATGGGGGTACCTTTATTCGCTTATTTTGTCCGAGATTCTCTTTTTGAACAATCTTAAAGAGTACACTGTGTATTCAAAATTCTGCTCATAATCTGCTTTTGCATCTTCTTGTATTTGATGTTGAATTCTTGATAGTGATTAATGGTAATTGATTATACAGGAAGAAATGGCCAACCATCTCCAAACCTTTCGTGGTCAACCAGGCTAAGAATTGCCAAAGGAACAGCGAGGGGCTTGGCCTATCTCCATGAATGCAGTCCAAGAAAGTTCGTTCATGGTGACATCAAACCCTCCAACATCCTCCTCGACAACGACTTCCACCCTTATATCTCTGACTTCGGCCTCAACCGTCTCATCACTATCACGGGCAACAACCCCTCCTCTGGTGGCTTCATGGGCGGAGCTCTTCCTTACATGAAGCCATCTCAAACAGAGCGAACCAACAATTACAAAGCTCCAGAGGCTCGAGTCCCTGGCTGCAGACCAACCCAGAAATGGGACGTCTATTCATTTGGGGTTGTATTGCTTGAACTTCTTACTGGTAAAGCTCCTGAGTCGTCTCCTACAACATCAACTTCTGTGGAAGTTCCTGACTTAGTGAGATGGGTTAAGAAAGGGTTTGAAGAAGAGAGTCCATTGTCAGAAATGGTTGATCCATCACTGCTCCAAGAAGTGCATGCCAAGAAAGAGGTTCTGGCTGTGTTTCATGTGGCACTTGCTTGCACCGAGGGAGACCCTGAAGTTCGGCCTAGAATGAAAACCATCTCTGAAAATCTTGAAAGAATCGGAACATAATTGTCCAAAAACCTGAGACTGGAATTCCCCTGACCGAAGAATCCATATCTAAAAGATAGATATATCAAGCTTATTATAAATATACACATGAACATATCAAAAATAAACTTCTGATATGTTTATATGTATATCTTTATCATTGGTTTGAGCTATCTATCTTTCATTAATGGACTCTGTTCAAGAATTTTTCTTCCAAGATGTTCATCAAAGATGCACTGCTTTCTGTGCCTTGGTGCATATTTTGTGGTAGCATTCAAAAGATTTCTTGTTGGGATCATCAAGATGGTGTAACAAATTCTTTGCATCTTGACTCAAGTCATTATCGTTCATCAGGCTCATAACTTAGTTTTTGGAATTCATGCAATTTTTTGGAGAACTGTCTCTATCATGCTCTCACCCAACCCCACCTTCATTTCTTATGCGATGGTCAACCAAGCTGCTAGATTGTAATTTAAATTTTGTTGTGATTATCATCTTCCCCAGATTCTTATTACAATAATTTTACAACAAATTACATTATTATATATGTGGATTGGCAAACTCAGATGCAATATTGTGCATAAGCTTTTTTGACAAAATTTGAAGATTTTGTTAGTTTTGTGTTCTAAAAAAAGATAAGAGTAAATTATATATCCTCTCTTTTCTTTAGAGATGTTAAAATTATATTTATTTTAAAGATTAAAATATTTATAATTTTACATATTTTGACTAAAATATTTTTAATGATATTATTAATTTTTTAAAAATATTATAATTTATTATAAAATATATTTTTAAAAATTATAATATTTTATTATTTATTTATTTTGAGTTAAAAATAATAAATTTATTTTATTTTAAGTTAAAAAATATTTTTTATATTAATTAAATATATATTTAATTATACAAATAATAAACATAAAAATAGTTTAGTCAAAATATGTTAAGTTAAAGGTTTTTTAATCTTTCGAAAAAAAGAAAAGTATAATTTTTTAAAATAATAAGATAAAAGTATAATTTTTTAAAACAGAAAATAAAATATTGTAATTTCAAGATCTTAGAAGAGTATAATTCACTCGGAAAATAATAATTTGCTGATAGATTTGCTCTGTTCAAAGTTATTTATGAACTTTAAAAAATCATATTGCAACCAAGGTTTCTTAGAAAAGCTGGTAAAGCTAAAATATGTTCAAAGTATGATACTAATTACAGAGAGGTTGCCTCCTCATCTCTCTCTCTCCAAATTCTTTTATTTTAAGACAACACTCATTTTAAAAAATACTTAAAGCTCAGCCTCTTTATTACCCTAATTTCTGTATAGTTAGAGAAGTTATAGCAAAGCCTGCACCTAATTTTAACTTGGAAAAGATAGTGCCATACTTCCATTAACACAAAAATGCATAATAATTCACAGTTTATAACATAATACAAATTCTTACTACAGAATATATGTATACATATCTGTTCGAGTAACAGAGAAAGAGAGTAAAAATTGTATCTTATTGACTCGTTAAGAGGGGGAAAAACACTCTGCAAGAACCTCCTCTAACTGAGGGGGAAAAAAAATGCAAACATTTAGATACTTTTAAGAAGCTATATGTGGAAACCATATACTAAGTAAGTTTTTCTCCTCCAACAGGCCAAAGTCATAATCAGGTCTCAAGAAACTATAATCATAATAACAAACTTCCAGATCTGCCTCTTTCGCATTATTCAGATACACAGGCAAATGCCGAGAATTGCTCAACCCTTCAACATCAAATGCACCCTCAATAGAAGCATTGTATTGCTCATTTTGTGAGTGATCAGAGCTACAAAGTTCCAGGATCTCAGAAATCACTTCCTCCATCTCCTTCTTCCCAAAGGAAGCTTCATTTTTTATGATACTAAAATCCTCACAATTAGCTCTTGGATTCCATTCCTCCTCTGTTTCTTCACTCTTCACCATAATAACCTCATGTTTCTTCTCTGTTTCCTCTGTTATTTCATTAGAGCATGTAGGTTCTTCCTCTTCTTCTTCTTCCTCCACATTATACTCAGGAAAGTTCAAACGAGCACAAGGGCCATACATAGCTCTGGCTGCTTCATCATAAGCCAGAGCAGCTTCAAGTGCAGTAGAGAAAGTGCCAAGCCATAGCCGATTTGGTTTCTTATTTCCCACATTATTATGATTTCCATTAATCGGTTCGCGAATTTCAGCCACCCATTTGCCCCAAATCCTCTGCCTCACACCTCTGTAGTTGCAATCTGAGTTCTGAGGCCCACCTTTGCCTCTCATGCACCCCTTTTTGGAGCCCTTCGCTGGAGTTTTGTGATTTGCCATCTTCGCTCCATTTTTGACAAACTCAAGCCCACTGTTGTACTGCTTCCACTTTTCAAGAGTGTCTGTAACAGAGTTGCTTCCGTTTCTTCGTCTCTTTCGCAATTTCCTGTTCCTGCAGCCACCACCCACAAAAGAACACTTTTTAGAACTCCCATAAATTCATCATTGCTATTCAAACCAGTCTAAGAAACACAAATACTGGCACAGATAATGGACACAATAAGATACCGACAATGACAAAGTAATATTGTTTAGGTATTGTTTGGGTATTGTTTGTAATATGACAACGATGTGTATCACTCTGCTTTTGAAGTTCACAGTAGAAAGCAAATTAACAAATTCAATAGAAGCAAAAATTTTAAACCAGAGCAATTTTATGTTACAACGTAAAAAGTTCAAGCAGCAGCTTTATGTGAAAAATATAGTGTCTAGGTACAGTTTGAAGAGAACTCTGTTTAGAATTCTCAAAATTCTGTTTCATACCGGCCAAAGAAGAAACTGCACAACGCGACAAATCATGAAAGAATATGTTGAAAAAAATGCAAAAGATCAAATTCAAGAGAATTATGTACTATGTTCTTACACAAAAATCATAAAAGATCAGTTTTTACAGGCAAACTGCAAATATGAAAATTGAAAAGCTTATGCAGCAGCAGCAGTAGCAAGTCAGCATGATGGAAGTGTATTTAGATAAAATATCAAAAACAAGAGAACTAAATACACTTTTTCTTGCATAAATCAAAACTTAAGGAACAGAGAAAAAGAGGATGAATGAGAAACCCAGATGCAAAATTTCGAGAAGATGAAAGAGAAACTAAGAGATGAATGATAAGGATCTATCTTGAGATAGAGTTAGAAGAAGAAACTTACCCACAAAGGTTATCAGTCGTCATGCGCTTTCAAGTTCTGCAGTGGTAAAAGAAATGAAGAGTTTTCGTGGGTTTTCTGTGTTTTGAGGGTTTTGGAGGGTTTTTGTATGACTGAGTTTCAGAGATGTCATTACAAACGTCATCTTTGACGTGGGAAGTAAGAAATACTTCGAATGAGGAATGGGCTACCCTCGTTTCATGAGGAGATGACGTGGCACGTTTAAGGCTGCGAGAACGTGGGGTTCGGGCACGTGGCAGAACAGCACTGTGCGAAGTTTAGGTTTAGGCTCATCAGCATTAGCAGCAGAGCTTTCTTCATCGTGAAGGGCTCCTTCTCATCTTTTGGGATATTTTCGTCTTTTAAAAAAATGTGTATAAATTTATTAAGTATTAAATTTACTTTTTAATAAATTAATTCCTATCACAAAAAATGGATAAAGTTTTATTAAATGGCATACTTCGTTTTCTTTAGAATTAATTTAGATAATAACTGAGCGATTATTTTTATAAAAATTAATTTACTACACAATGATGAGCATACTTAAAATTAATTTATTTTAAAAAATAATGAACTAATCATTTTGACATTCCTTAATTTTTTTTACTATAGTCTATATTTGTATTGAAATAAGTATTCTTCAAAAGATATTTAAGATTTATTATTCAATAAAAATAGGAAATAAACTTGTGATACAACTAGGACTTCATGAGTAAAAAAAGTTGATAATTTTAGAAGAAATTGGATAATGTGAAATGAAGTTTATTTAAATTATTATTTTCTACCTTAACTCGATTAAAGAATAAAAATAACTTACATTTTATATATTAACTTAATGATATATTTTAAAAGAAAATTTAAATATAATTTTTAATAATTTTATCATTAAATTTTTTTAAAATATTTTATATTTTATTTTTATTAAAAAATTTGATAACAAAAATATAAATAATTAAATATATTTTAACAAAATTTACAAAACTAAAGATCGAACATGAGTGCCACCAAGCTTCCAGGCTCTAAGCCACTAACAGAACACGAAAAATTATAAACGTCAAAAATAATAAACATTGTAAATCAATAACATTTTTTTTAATTAGTGCTTATAAGATATTAATTAACAAGACCCTTAATTATTGTTAAGGTAAACTTGAAATTTGCAATAATTTTCTACCACGTCTACTGATTTGATATAAAAAAATTTAGAGTAAATTAAAGTATTTTTCAAGCATAACCAAATTACACTTGATAAATTTGTTTGCTTCAAAATATGTGTCGTTTAGGATACTGAAATTCTTTTACTATCTTTATTATCATATAAACAATAAAATTATAATTTCATATTAAACTTTAACATCAATTTAGCTTCTTTTACTATGAATAAAGTTACAATTTATATTAAAGTTGACTGCAGAAAGTAAATAGTAGGTTCGGCTTTTGCAATTTATATCAAATTTACTAAAAAATTTATAAGAGACCAATTAATCTTAAATATATTTGTTATTACTATTTTATAAATTTTTAGGAAAAATTAATTATGTATTTGTAAGATTAGAGATCAAATAGTCATGGCCTTTGAAGAAAATAAATCCTATTTTCTAGCTTAGGAAACTTTCCCAGATGGTGTTATGGAGCACAAATCAAGCTGTTCCATCAGAGAGATTACATCTCTAAGCCATCCATCCATGGCCTTGAACCCCCTTTCTTTCTCAGATGGTGTGCTTCTCAAACCTCCATTCCTTTACTATTCGAAACCATTCATTCACTTTGTCTCTGCAGGAATCTTCCTTCAACTTTGCTTTCTCTCTTCTCAATTTTTCTACATTCTATCTGCAATCTTGCCCGTAAGGTAAAGCTCTTGTCTTTCATGTGCTTATATGAACATCTACGCTTCAATTTGTGGCTTATTGTTGGGAAAATTGCATACAGTTTTTGTAAGATTATGTATCACATTGTGGAATTTTGGGTAAATTTGAAAGTTGTTGTAGAAATTTTCTCCGTTTCCAGCTGCAGTTGTCAATTTGTCTCCTGTGCTTTTTCGGATTAATGGTGCTGTATGTAGATATCATTTCAGCTTGCATTTATGTCTTAAGCTAAGAAGCAAAGAAACTAGTGGGATATGTGTCTCATGCACTAAGACATGACTAAATATATAATATTTCAATGTAATTTGAAGTGTGGCTTTATTTCTTATATGAGTGTCAAATACAATAGGGCTTTGTTTTTGAATTATTGATACTTCATACTTCATGAGCGCAAATAGTTAGAGGTCCATCCACTCACGCCCATACTGTTCCCTTATACCTGTATATATAAGAAGAAAGCCATGAAGTATTGATAATTCAAAAGCCATGTTATTTTCGCTACATTTATTTCAAACACCACAAGACTTGTACTTAGACACTATATAGTTTGTCATGTCTTGGTGTCCCTATTGTGTTGTGCCCTGATTTGTGTCAGTATTGGTGTTTTTTTGGAAGCAAGTTAAGAGAAATTTTCGATGTCATACACAAACTCATGTACTGTATACTCAAACCAGATCCAATTTACATGCAGCAATTTGTTCAGAACTTTTTTTGGAAGTTTCATGACTTAATGATGAATCACAAAAGGGTTGATTGTTTGTTTTGATCAGCATTTTCTGTTAAATTCTAATTTTGGAGAATGTAATCTAATACCTACAATATGAATTAAAATTTTATGGGCTGAGCGCGGCTGTTTATTGTAATGTTGAGTCACTGTGTACCCAAAAGAGTTTCTTTCCTTTAATCTGAAAGAAAAGATTTAGAAGTAGTCATCTTTTGTGAGAAAGCATTTTTAATGAGCCTGCATATGTTGCCTATAAGAGCTTCTGGGCCCTAGCAGCTTCTTTATCTTGCAAAGGATCATTAAAGTGACATTATTGCCTTTGCCTCTCTCTCTGGCCATCAAACTGGAATTATATTGATGGGAATACTGTAGAGAATGGACATGATTGCAGGGTAAATGTCGTTATGACAAACAGAGGAGTGGTAGGTCATACACAGTATGTTGTAAACTTTTAACATGAAGTCTCTATGAGATTCTTGGATCTAAGATAGGTAGAGTGGTAGGTTGAAACGATCATAAATAAAAACATAAGTATGTTAAGAAAGTGGTTCCCACTGTGCCTCACACGTTTAAATGTCTATTTATGATTGATTTTGGTTTAGCTATCTTTTATAAATTGAGCTTCTATAAGAAATTTTCAATATTTCTAGGAAATTGACACTTCAATAACAAAGTTACTTATTTGTTGGTGGAATAGCAATAAATAGGAAAACGATAATTACACAATCATGTTTGTTTAACTTTAATGACAATTTTAAGCTTCACATTATCCATCACGTGGCTTTCAGGTTGTGAAATATTGTTTATGCACTATAATAAAAATATGAAGTCTACATGTATTAATTTACATTATACATAGTACCCCTTCTATGACGAATCATCTATCTGACTTTTTTTGGTAATCGCAGCTTCTTAAGTGGCAATATTAACATATGGCTTCTTTCCGAGCATTCTGGAACAGTCCAGTTGGTCCAAAAACAGCTCATTTTTGGGGACCTGTTGCCAATTGGGGGATTGTTACTGCTGTAAGTTACACTGTTGTGACTTCCTTTTGAAAAAAAAAAATTAGGTAGACTCAGTCTGCAGAAGATAGATCGATGAAGACAATCATAAAGAAACACATAAACTTGTTACATGTATTTTTAGTGAAATTCACTTCTGAATCGTACTTAAATGTTTATTAATATTTAAACAGGAGGTGTTGCTATGGAAAATGTGACCTATTGAAAGATTGAGTTTATCTACCTTTGAATTTCTAATTTTCTTTTTCTCAAGATATGTGCTATTTTATCTGACAAACAAGAATTCCTAAACAAATAAATCTAAGGTTGTAATCTCTAACTTTTAAGTTCTTATAGTATTTATTTTATGTTATTTAAACTATACAAAAGTCTTGTGCCTTACTTCCTTGACTAAACTTGCCCGATTTGTTTCTCTAACAGGGGTTGGTGGACATGAAAAAACCTCCAGAAATGATCTCGGGCAACATGACAGGAGGTTGAAGTATTCTGTTTTGAAGAGCATTTGAAGTTTTGTTAGCGTGTGGTGTGTAGCTAAACTTCCTTTCTTGCGTTTGTGTTGGCACTGCAGTATTGTGTGTCTATTCATTATTGTTCATGAGATTTGCGTGGATGGTGCAACCACGCAACTATCTTCTGTTTTGGTGCCATGCTACAAATGAGACTGTTCAACTCTATCAATTCTCCCGCTGGGCAAAGAGTCAAGGGTAAGCAATTGAGATGTGATTAAAATTAAACGACTATGATTTTCCGAGTTCTTTTGGTGACATCAATAACTAATTTTTT
The DNA here is from genome assembly GCA_031216115.1 of Senna siamea. Taxonomy (NCBI): domain Eukaryota; kingdom Viridiplantae; phylum Streptophyta; class Magnoliopsida; order Fabales; family Fabaceae; genus Senna; species Senna siamea. The sequence continues at coordinate 22,020,868 of CM062357.1, forward strand.
TAGTAGCTGGAAATTTATCAGTGAACTAATAGTTCACATGGCACTAGCTTCAGTCTTTAAGATTGAGGCAAATTTGATGACAAGTCTTCAATCTCTACTCCAGTTCCTTCTTCACCCACTACTACTTCGGGACCTTGAGGCCTCTTCCATAACAAGAGGAAAATTGAGTATGAGATATATTAAAAACATGAAGATACATTATTAATTTCTTATACTTCTTTTATTCTCAAACATCTTATAAATAAATTTTCAAGCGTTTGGAAAATTAAAATTTTCATGTACTCTGTCACCTTAATATCTATGGATGGTTATGTTTCTTTCAGCTTTTTATTTCTAAGTTTGTATCTGGAATTTTTACCCTGAATAGGTACGTTTCAGAGACAAAAGACAAAGCTGCACCCCAAGTAACTTGATGTTGATCTTTGCTGTTACGTATTAGTATAATACTCTTATGGAAGAAGTCACTTGCTGCAATTTGTATGTGATCATTAAAATATATGAATAATTTGATCGTATGGATAACTAAATTCATCCAATTTTGTTTTCCCTTTTGTTCAGTGTCTCTTCTGCAGTTGAGCTCTGAAATGACATGGATTGGGTACAAATCAATAGGAGAATTAAATAAATCAAGAACAGAACCTATAATTTGTCCCCACAAAATCAATTGAAAATATCCTTAATAAAACCCTTATATTGGGTACAAATCAAATTTAACTTTATCAAATGAAAAACAAAAGCATCATCGTTTTATTGGGTACAAATCTGTTAAATAAACAAAATTGAAAAAAAAAAAAAAAAACCAGTAATGGCTTCTATATATACATACCACTTAACTCAAAAATAAATAAATCAATAAAAGAATTGAAGAAATCAAGAACAACACCATATCTATATTTTTCGCCTATAAATCAAGTAATTGGATTCTCCTCCTTCCTTGGTAGAACCCTATAGTTCATTCAGAAGTTGGTGCTTTAACTCCATCATCAGCCAAGTCTGGCTTTATCTCCTCCAATTGCTGCAGAATCTGCTGAACTTCAGGCCTAGCTGCAGGAGAAGGGTCCACACAATGCAGAGCCAATTTCAGAGTATTAAGCAGCTCATCACCTATGGTTGGTGCATCCCTCATGAGCTCCAAATCAAACACTTCATTTGTCCATTCCTCCTTCACTATGGATGCCACCCACTGAGGCAAGTCCAAGCCATTGGTTGGCTCACCAGGTGGTTTCCCAGTTAAGAGCTCCAAAATTATGACTCCAAGGCTGTAAGCATCAGTTTTTGTGTTGGGCTTCTTGGTCTTTGTAAGCTCTGGTGCATTGTAACCAAGGCTTCCTGCAGTGGCTATGATATTGGTGTTTGCAGAAGTGGTCATAAGCCTTGAGAGACCAAAGTCTGTGATGTGGGCATTTGTCTGCTCATCCAAAAGTATGTTGCTAGAGGTGAGATTCCCATGTACTATGTTCTCTTGGGTGTGGAGGTAGCACAGGCCACGCGTCACTCCAATGGCTATTCGCATTCTTGTTGGCCAGTCTATGACAATTTCTGGTCCCCTAGCTGTACATGTCAAAGTGATATCAGTATAGGAATTCAGATGTAATGGTAGAGCAATTAAGTTGTATGGTATACCGTCATCTTCATTTTGGTATCTTAGATGAAGATGGTTATGCTTGGTACTCCAGCATCCATGATGTCTCAAGTGATTCCAGATATTGAAGCTTAGAATAATAACATTTGAATGGTAAAAGACCAAAAATCATAGAGATTTCACATACTTGAAGTTTTGCCTTTGTTAACATAAAATATTAAATTGTCTGCTCATCCATAAGAATGTTAACATAATTAAAACATAGGAATCCTAAAAACTATGGGTTCTTAAAAGTTATCACTTCTATAAAATACCTATTGCATCTTTTCTGTGTCAACTTTCAATTCCTATACCACATATAAGAATTTGAAGTATTATGATATCTTATATTTTAGTATCTTATACCATGCTATTTAAGAAACTTTGAAATGTAAGATAACAATGAATAAAAAAAATGATTATGATCTTCTAATCACTACTTACCATGAAGAAATGATGCTAGACTTCCTTTGGGCATGTAATCAAAGACAAGGAGCTTCTCTCCTTTTGGTCCCAAGTAGTATGCTCTAAGTGCCAAGAGATTTGGGTGTCTAATCTTGCCAAGTGCAGCAACCTCAGTTTCAAACTCCTTCTGCCCTTTAGTTGTCTTCTCCCTCAACCTCTTCACTGCAACTTGGTTCCCATCCTCAAGTGTTGCCTTGTATGCTGTTCCATAAGCACTTTTTCCCATAATCTCAGCAGTGGCACACAAGAGATCATCAGCTGTAAACACAAATGGCCCATCGAAGTGAACTAGTTTCCCTCCTGCTTCCCCTCCTGATTCAACTTCACCACCTTTTTCTACACTTCTAGCAGAAGCAGTAGTAGTAGTGGCTGCTTTTGTTGTTTTTCCATTCTTTCCTTTAGAGGCAGCTCTTTTCCTGATCAAACAACACAACAAAAAACAGCAGAGTAGAAGAAGAATAACAAGAAGTGCACCTGCCACTATGAGGATTATGTCCTTGGTGCTTAGTTTACGATGATGTGGCTTCAACGAAGGTTCTGGAGATGGAGATGGAAGATTCTGAGGTGGTGGGGATAAAGAAGGGCATGGTTTAGAAGAGTTATACCCACAAAGCTGAAGATTTCCAGCAAAAGAGCTTGAATTGAATTTTTTGGAAAGGAGGGATGGGACAGGACCAGACAGATTGTTGTAAGAAACATTGAAAGAACTCAGATTTGCAAGTTTGGTAAATGAATCTGGAATCTCTCCCACAAGTTTGTTTTCAGAGAAATCAATTTGGGTAATTCCTGATACGTTCCCAATTGTTGATGGGATTTCACCCTCGAGCTTGTTGTTCTTCAGGTTAAGCACTGTAAGGTTTTGTAATTTATCAAAAGCATCCGGAAAGCTTCCATTGATGGCATTGTTTGATAGATCAAGAATCTGAAGCCTAGAAAGCCCATCTAGATCACTTGGAATAGACCCCACAATCTGATTATGGCTCAAAGAGATCTCTTGAAGCAAACTCATCTTACTTAGAGAAACTGGAATCGTACCAGAAATGAGATTGTGATCAAGGGTCAAGATTTGAAGTTGGAAAGTTTTGTTTTTTACCATTCCACTACCCCAAGAATCTGGGATAGACCCAGATAGATTGTTGTGTTGAAGAGCAAGAATAGTTAAAGAATGAGACAGAGTGAAACTTCTGGGAATGGACCCAGAAAGAGAATTGAAGCTCAAATTGAGTCTATATAATCTAGTGGAGTTTGCTAAGCTAGGAGGGATCGTACCCGTGAGTGAATTATTGCTAATATCAATAGCTTGAAGCACTGGGGAGTTATTCCCAATGGAAGGAGGAATAGAACCTGAAAGCCTATTGTTGAAGAGATAGACTCCTCTGAGATTAGGAAGGAAGCCAAGAGACCAAGGAACTGGACCACTGAGGACGTTGTCGTGTAGACTGAGCTTCCTAAGAGCTTGAAGCTGTCCTATTTTCTCTGAGATTCTTCCACCCAATCCCTTCCATGGAAGCTGGATTGCAATAACCTGTCCATTCACACACTTAATTCCTGCCCACCCACCTGAACAAGCTCCAATACCACTGTCATTCCAGCTCCTCAGAACTCCATTGAAATCGGTCAATTCGTGCTTTATAGCTCTTAGAGCTTGAAAATCTGCTTGTGTCACAATTATCCCATCCCACAAATGGCCTCCTGTGACTGGTTGAATTGTGAGTGCAAGAGGTTGAAGAACCAGGATGAAGAAGAAGAAGCAACGAGAAATGGGTCTTACAGAGCAACATTTAGGAATTTCATTTGCATCAGAGACCAGAAAATGAGGTGGGGTTGTGGGGAAACCATCAACATACTGATTATTGTTCCCCATGTACGAGGAAGATGCCTGTTATGCGGAGTTTTGGGAACAATAATGCGTAAGCAAAGAACACTCTCTGTTTGTTGCCTCTTGGCAGTAAAGCTGTGTTTCACTCAGAGAAGGTGTATTTGCGAAAGATGAAGAAGATGCAAGTAAAGAAGAAACGAGCGAGATAGAAAAAGAGAAAGGAGTAGGATTTCTGATGAGAGCATGTGAGGGAAGAGAAGGTGGGGTTATGATTTTTGGAGGGACGGAGAGAGAATGAGGGAGGAATGGGTCAAAGCTCGTGTTTTTCTTAAATCGTAACGGCTAGTTTTACTTGTATGCATTATCTGCAGAATATAACGGCTTGGTTTCTGAGCAGATGGGGTTCGGTTGTCCAACGGCTACATTGCATAATGCATATTCTGAAAGGGCCTGGTGGTCCCATGTAAAATGACCAAAACAACCTTATATGAGCCATACAATTATGTTGGACAAAACTGAAAAATTAAAATTATTCTTTTTTTTAGTATTTTATTTTAATCCTCTAAAGTTACATCTTTTATAGAAAATTGAGATTGACATATGCACATATATATATATAAATATAAAATAAAAATATGCAATATGTAAATAAAAATTTGTTATATCAAGCAGTTTCTATTAAAATTTTTAATAAAAATTTTAAAAAATATAACTATATCTTATGAATAAGTTTTGAGGTTCTTAATAAATTAAATTTTTTATACCAAAGAGAACCTAGTAAAATTTTCAATTAAAATTTAAAATATATTATGACAGAATATTTATTAAAGATTCAATTAGGCAGTGATAAACTCTAAAAACCATCAGGCCAAAAAAAACACGCTAAAAACCAAAATGTCTTTTATTAAAATTATTAATATTTAAAAGTTTATTCAACTTTAGCTAATATGACTTAAATTAATTAAAGTTTCATAATAAAAGTAAATAAGACTCAAATATAAAATTTTTTTAAAAAAAACTTACTACTTTAATTAATGAATCATTAGACAAAAAAACCTGTTTTTGTTAAAAATATTTTGATTATAAACACCGATAAAATTGAAAGGATTATTTTATTTATTTATAATTATTATCATTACTTGGGAGACACAAACGGTTTTGTAAAAGTATCTTTATGGTGATGGGTGGAAGCATCATATATGTACCACAAGAGTAATCAACATTCAATATGACATGGACTGTCCACCAGAAACTTTGTCATAATGCATAAATCTGTGAATTACATTATTAGCCAAAACAACGAAAGAAGGTTAACAAGAAAGCAATTAATTAAATTTACTTTGGGAGATTATCCACATGTCTAAGTCACGGCGAAATTCTGGTAATAACTGGCCCCATCTTTCAACAAATTTATGTTTATATTTGGAATGATTCAACCAAGAAGTGAGAATGAAGGAAACCTGAATAGGTATAAGAATGACAAAATGTTAATTTGTTTTTCTTTTTTTTTAATTCTCTTGTTAGGATATGGAAGATTAATGAGAACAACATGATGTAAGGTTCAGGGATTTTTTTAAAATATATATATATATATATTTTATTAAAAAATTATATTTTAAAATTATTATTTCATTAATTTTAAACTTATTTTATTTTAAATTTTAAAAAATAAATTTTTATATTGATCAAATATACATTTAATTATATAAGTAATATGTAAAATTATAAATTTTATTTATATTTTAAAAGGAAAGAATATAAATTTTTAAAATCAAAGGTAAATGAATATAATTTACTTTACATATAAATACTTCATATTTTGATTTACATACATCAAGATAACATATATTAAATATTTGACATAGTTTTCATATAATAATATAACAATTATCAAAATATAACATTAACTAAGAATTAATAAATTACTCTTAGAATAAATGATAGGTTGAATCTAACAAAAGAAAATAGTCTCTGAATCAAAATTTAAATTTTTATTACACATTTAATATTTGATATTATTTTGAATAACATTATTTTTATTCAGAAGATATTTATGAAAAATAAAAAAAAATTAAATAAGAATTTTAAATGAATAATTTTAGAGAAACATTCTATTTTAATCCTGATAGATGTGATTAATTTTTATTTTAATCCTCTACAGATTATTTTTATTAATTTAATTCTTTAAATATAAAAAAATATTTCAATATTATTCTTTTACCCAAATTTCATCTATAATTTTTAACTTAACTTAATATTAAAGTATAATTTAATTGATAACATACTTATCTCACATGTCACACATTAATCTACATAAAATAAAATATCAAAATATAAATTAAAATTCTCCAATTGTATATATACATAAATTTTTTTTTCTAATTCCACATTTGACAGAAATTTAAAAATTAAAATTGATTTGAATAATTATATACATTAATTTTTTTTATATAATATAAATTATCTATCACTTATAATTTTTACAATATAACAAAATAAATTTTAATCAATATTTTATTAATTAAAACGTTAAGATATAAATATAAAAAATGATATTAAAAATATTTTTAATATATATATATATGTATTCTAAATTAAAAAGAATAAAAAAATTTCTCCCATTTTCCTTCTCCCTCAAACACACACACACACACACACACACACGATCCTTAAGCTTCTGACATTCCTTAGCTAAGTAAAAAATGTCAACTTGCTTTACACAGGTAGCAAGTTTGACGATGACCACTGACCAATTCTAAGTTGCATCCATGAAACTCAACTATAAGGCAAAACTGAGCGAAGACCAAAACATCCACACACTGTTTCTACATCTGGTAGACTTTCTCAACTCTGTAGAGTTCATCGTTAAACAAGCATTTTTAACTAACCAGAAAGAGAATCCAATTGAGCATTATAGTCCCATAAATTTAGGCACAAAAATCCATAACATGCTTAGGTGCATAGCGTGTAAATGCTTCTGAAACAAACTACTTTGCACTATATAAATGAGAATTGAATGACCTGAAAGAAACCACATTTCATCATTTCTTGATCCATGATACAAAACAATGATAATGTAGAATTTCATTATTGGGATTGAAGGGAAGGGGTAGAAGTGGTGGGTGGAGGGATTTAATGAATGGATATAGTCCATCAGATCAGAAATCACAAATATCATAAATAGAGAGCAGAAGGTGACCGTGGAAGCTAGTAGTTGCCTACATCTTAAACTAGGACCTAAATTCCATTCTACTGCCAATTTGGCTGCGCAGAAAAAGATAGATCTTCATTCCACTGGTTACCAGACTAAAATTTGCTTGTACTAGAATAAAAATAAAATGTAAACTAACTAGTTTGCTTGAATTTTACATATACAATTCATAAGATGAACTAAATACAACCTCATTTGTCAATAACATATTTACGAAAAACCACATAATGCAACCATCAAAGAATCAATCTTAGTGATTAAGAATTCGCTAGGTATATTACACTTCCTAGTATCTTAGATACCACGGTATACAGTACCTACCAAGTTATAGAATTCTCATTTTTTTTGTGACAACGAAAATTTATCAAAGTAATCATACAACGGTATTTTATAGAAAAAACTAACAACAACTCAAGAATATTGGATAAGGTTGTGATATACAGATTCCTGACATCTAAGATGCTAGATCTTCTCAAATTTTGCATGATAAGAACAAAAAGAAGAAAAAAAGAATGGGATGTTTAAACCTCAAGTCTAACTTTACAAACCGCAATTAAACACATTATTGTTCATGCAGATTCAAAAGTAGAAACAACATATGCCTTCTCTACTTGACTACTTCCACCAGTACCATGCGGTTGTAAGTAGTCTCAATTATGAAATCTGAGTAGCAACTACAAAACTAGATTTCAAAGGACCAAAACAACCCAACCATTTCTTGGTAATGTCCGGTCTTCCAATCAATATCAACATGATCTAGTTAATGTTGGACAAAAGCACAGAATAAACAATAAGAAAGGAATCTAAAATCTAACCATCAGGGCATCGAGGTGATCTACGTTTCTATACAACTATAGAGTAGGGTTATACAACTACAAAGTGGGGTTATTGGCATAGAATTAGATGCATAGATATCTAACATTTAAAACAATATGCAAATAAATTTTCAAATTGATATCGAACAAAAATGAAAACTCACACCATCTACCTTGAAAGATCAAATTACAGAATGAATAAAACAATTGAAGAATTAAAACAGATAGATCCACCAACAAGAGTCGCAAATCCTATATAAAACGACACAAACTAACAGAGAACCCTACAATTCCAATCTGATTCACCCTATGTATGGGAAATTTTGTTAATACATATTCATATAAGGCAGAAGTATTTCCTGCATTTATTTCACTTCCAAATCCTAAAATTTCATGGATCAAATGAAGATACCGTTACCCCCATTGTCCATCTTGATCTGGATTCAACGATCTGGCTCAAACACGGGCAGCGACTGTAGGTACAGAGGTGGAAACAGCAGCATTGGTTGCAGCGCCACGGAGGAATGACAGAAACCCAGTAGCTTGGGAATTCTCTTGTTCATCCAAGAAGAGATCTTCGGGAACCCTGAAGGCACCATGAGCGCAAACAATGGCCACACCCACCATGAGAGCCGAAACAAGAACAGATCCGACACTGGTAAGAAACACCACAAACACAGTGAGGCCACCCAAGAGGGCCAGAGTTTCAAAATCAGAGAAAGTGCGACCAAGAATGACCAAAGGCTGATCAGCAGGACGGAAGAGGTAGAGGAACATCCACGAGGCGAGCAACCCCACAAGAACAATCAGAGAGAACGGATTCGTAAGGAGAGAAACAGCAAGGATCAGAGCAATGATAGCATAGTAATTGACACGGAAGTAAGAGTAGTTCTTGCGGATGCGAAGGGTGGCTTCAGAAAAGCTCTCAGGTTTCGCGAATGCTGTTCGGTCAACGAGTTCACCCCAAGGACGGCGCTGCGCGAGGCCATTACGGACGGACTCGTTGAGGTGGTTGATGAAGGCACGGAAGGCAGGTGTGGCCACCGGGGCTTGAGATTCACCAGCGACGGCGGCGGTGACGACGGGGGGTTGGGAATTGGAGATGGGGAGGACGGGTGGGGCTGAAGATGACATTGTTGGTTGTGGATCAACGAAGAGAGAAGGTGTGGAATTTGTTGGAGAAAAGGAGAATTTGATGGATGGAAATTGAAAATCGAGATTTGGAATTTGAAGAGAGAATTGGGAAATAGGAATTGATGGTTGAAGGCGAATTTGCAAAAGGAGTGGAGGGTTTTGTGACTTCAATGGGAAAGAGAAACGAAGATTGATGGAAAAATAGAAGACGACGTCTTGCGGAATCTACCTTAATCGTTACGGTTCCACCACCGACAAACGCATTGGCGTTTGGGGTTTTAGTTATTGACTCACCACTTGTCGTTTACACTGCCACACGTGTTCGCGAGGATGATTCAGTGCCTCGTTACTCGTCGTTTACATTGCCACATGTATTCGCGAGGATGATTCAGTGCCTCGTCATTCGTCGTTTTGCAATGCCACACGTATTAGAGAAATTTTTTTTTAACAAAAAAGTACATAAATAAAGGGTCAATTTTGGTTGATTTGTAATTCGACCCATTTAGCCTTAAACCCACCTGAAATAAATTGGATCAATTCCTTCTCATCCTACCAAAAAATAAGCCAACAAAACCCATCCCATTTTCATCCAATAAAAAACAAACCAATCACTATGAGGCGCATTACCAAATATCAAAGGAAACAACAAGGCTTATTGTTTCTGTGATTTTCTTTCATGATTAATTCTTGCTCTCCATGGCACGATGCTATAGATCATAGAGATTACTGACCATTACTTTGTAATTGCCAAGGAAAAAGTGTACTTTTTTCCTCTTGTGTTAGCCTAAATAGAATTTTAAAACATAGTACTTTGTTCATTAAGCTAACACAACAACAAAAAAATTTAAGTAAAACTTTATCTTCAATTAAAATTAACACATGGTTAACTATTTTACTATTTATAATAATTCAACCAAACAAAATATTACATTTTAAAATTCAGATACCAATTAATGTTATAATTGAACTATAATTCATATAATATAATTTCCACATTAATTAGATTAGCCTAATCCGTCATTCATGACTTCCCCTCCTGTGACAAATACGAACTAAATAATGCGTCTAGGAAGAGAAAGAATGAATAAAAAATCAAAGCCAACCACTCTGTCAAGCAACCAGAATAAATTTAAACTAACAACAAAAGAATCTAGGTCCTGTCTTATATGACAGTTGCATTTTAACGTAAAGGATCCCCATTGTTCCTAACAACTATAATCGACTTACAATGCCACAATGTACTTGTGATATAACATCATCATCCAAAGACATAAAAGCGGTTGGAAAACAGAACACAGACTGCATTCCATTTCAAGGTACCATAACCAAATTTAAGTAGAATTTAGAATGTAGATCCATTCCATCCAAAATCTGAACCCTGCAGAACAAGAAATGTGCAGTTACGAGATGCTGCAAACAATACAATAAACGGCCATAAAAGCAGATATTTAGGGTATGTTTGGGAGTTGAGAGGAGAAGGAAATGGAAGGAATCCAAAGGAATAGGAAAAAGATAGATAGTTGATGATTTCCCTTTGGTGTGTTCAAGAAAACTGCCTCCTCCAAAAATCTTCCAAATTGGAGGAACTTTAAAATATAAAAGAGAGGGTGAGTTAAAAACCCTTCATCATCACCTCCCCTCTCCCCCTCTTCATAATAATTCCCAAATAAATGAAAATAAAGCTTTCCCTTCCCTTTCGCTTCATTATCCCTCATTCGTCATCCAAACATACCCTAAAGAAAAGGTCAGGCTGTGTCGATAGCTAATATCTTAAGAAAGTAGGTTGGAGTTTTTAGTACAGCTAACAAGAGCTATGATAACAGTATTGAACAGTCAGGATTTATTTACATGATCTAGTGCTGGTGTAAAGCATGCAAACACTGTGCATATTCTTGACTCTGATGGGCCTAAACAAAAAGGAAGAGTGCAATAAGAAAAAAGTGCAGGGCAGGGTTATAACCCTTCTTTTCAGGACAACTTGGAACTTTAAAAACTTGCCTTAGAGTCATAGAATTTTAAGAAGAACCGTGATTTGGGCACAGATAACTTGGTTTCAAGAATTGACGCAATTGCAGCACTTAGTTTCTTGTTCACATCAGGGTTAAGACCACCAATGGACACTAATTCACCATACGCTGCAGGTTGCTCAGTCCCACCAAAAGATATTGGTATTGATCCTTTCAGCACAATCATCACATACTGCAAATCAATAAAAAGCAGACTCTGACGGCTTTAGGACAAGCTTAAAAAGTCAAAGCAAAAACATATTATAGAAACACAAAAATATCAAATACGTTTATATTTTAATTTTGAGCCAGATGAGAGCCACGATGTTTATCTATAACATCATGGTTTGAGCAAATTTCTAAAAGCATCCTTCAAGTTTGCTTAAGAAACATGTGGGTTTAAATTAGCGGATATAGAATAGTAACCACTAGATAAATTGCATAAATAGAACAACTTGGGTTGTATTGCTGGCAGGTCATAAAAGGAATCTAAAAGGGTAACTCATAAGATGCCATATTTGACATGTAGGGTTTAGAAACTAACTTAGCAATATGATATAAACAATTAAGTTCACTTTAGAATAAATTGTATCCCGGTAGAGAAGTAGATAGCAGATTTACTGATGCAAGGATAGGCAGGACACACAGCAAGACCTGCTACCATCCATCCTTCCAACCAAATAACAAGGAAATCATTTCCACCGCATTCACAGTCATCAGCAAGGCTTTGGTACCAAATGACAGTATAATTGCTTCCAGATTTCAAGGATTACAAAGTGAGAATATGACATAGATTAAGTTAGCACACAATCACATATCAATGCAGAAAATCCCAATAGGATAGTTTGCAGCTAAATTAAGAGTGACATGTTATTTGCCTGAGATGGCATGAAGCAAAGGATCAGAAAAATAGGTATTTATTCAAAAAGACACTTGTAAGCTGTAACCTTTGAAGCTCAAATTCCATTGATTTCCCTTACACAATCTAATGGTAAACATTTAAATTTGAAGGTATGTGAGCCAATACAACGATAAAGATATTATCTAAGACTTAAATTACAATCCAACCCACATAAATATATTTAAAAAAATGATACGCCCAATAACCCCCATGACGACAGCCTAAGAAAAATCCCAGGTTTCAAAACGTAAGTAGAATCATTAAGTGACAGCAAAAAAAAAAAAATTTATCAAAAATTCAATAATGTGATGCTGATGTTTTTATTGGACAAGTTAGGAGTGAAATACATGAGAAAATTTAGCTAAATTTTGTCACAAGATATCTGGGGTCATTCCCCCTGCTAATAATTTTAATAATCTCCATTGAATGAACGAAGGAAGGCAAATTTCAGCACTTCGAGACAAATTACAAACACAAACATGGTGGGGCACGAATAAAACTCCGAAACAACACAGACAGAAGAAAAGACCAACAACGCTAAAAATAATGGAAATCAAAGAAGAATCAAAAGCATATACAGAAAACAGTAAGAGAGGAATAAAGAGGTGGTTTTCCATACAGACTCAGGTTTTCCGATGAGCTTGGCGACAGTGGAGGTGGCTTCGGAGAGAATAGAAGAAGTGTCTATGCCATCGAGGTTGACGTTGGTGGAGAGGTTCAGGCAAGGCATCTTCTTCAGTCACTCTCTCTTCAATAGATTCTCTCGTGTAAAGAGTAAACCCTCACTCACGGTTCTATCTGCCATAAATTAACAAGGTTGAGGTGAAAATATTACTGACTCCACAAAACGCCCTTGTATAATTAATAATACCTTTCAACTTTAAAAGTTCATAAAAAATATTTTAGACTTTTGACCTTGTAAAGTCTATAATTTTTTTAGTTTTATACAATATATCTTTTCAATTTTATTGTTGTTATTAATGTTTGAACCAAACTTAAAATACAATTTTTTACATATTTTTTATTCAAATTTTTTAATGAAAATAAAATAAAGAAAGAAAAATTTTAAAACATTCAACTATAGGAGTTGCTAAATTGTAAAAAAAAAAAATTCTATTTATCATTCTATAATAAAAATTGAGCCTAATTTTTTTTCATGGAGTTTTGGACGCAAATATTAATAGGTTAAGTATATTGCAATATATATATATATATATATATATATATATATATAAATGTGGACATCCCTTCCTTTGCCATCTTAATATTTTTTATTTTCCCTTCATTTATTTTGAGATCCAATAAAAAATAGTTAAGCCCAAATGTTAAAGGTCACATAAAAAGAGGGCCAAGCTTACAAGAAGATACTTTCAACTTGGGCCAACAAATAATGAAAAAATATACTTGTGTAAGTGGTAAGGATGATTAAAATATTTATATTTTATAAATATTTATAAAATTTATTTGTTAATTTTAGTTTGAGTTTGAGTTTGAGTATGAGTATTAAATATGTGGGTCTAAGTTTAGTCATAGTGATGCCTTATACAGACCTAAACTCGTTTTATATAAATTATGTAAATATTATTTTTTATATTATAAATATATATTTGTTTTATTTTATGAAAACATATATATTTAAATTATATTATTAGTTTAAATTTCATCAATAAGATAGTTTAATGTTCATATAAATCTATAAATTATTATATTTAATAATTTTTTAAAGATAAATTTTTTAATATTTTTTATTGATCATATATTTAAAATTTATATAATATAATTAATGTAACTTGCTTTTTTATGAATTTATATGTAGATAAATCATAATTTTAAAAAATAATTATTTTAAATTTTTTTAGGTAAATAATTTTGAGTCTAGATATTTGAAGATTTTATGAATTTAGATATAGTAATACTTGCTCAAATCTAAATCTTAGTATGAAAATTACAATATCCTACCCATCATTATCCTTAGTTAGTGGAGACATTTAATCCATTCTTGAAGACAAAAAATGTTAACATGTTACACTATACACTATTTAACTTCTCACTCCTTTTTGTAAACATCAAAATGGGTCTAATCCACTAGGTTGGCTCGCTTAGTCTATCAAATTGATGGATTAGATTTTTATTTTTTTAATTTGTATAGTAATAAAAAAATTTTAACTAGTTTATTTAATTCGCGGATTAAACAAGCCAACTCATTTAATCTATAAGTTGACTCGCTTAAATTTTTTTCTTAAATTGTTTAGTTTGATAATTTAATTTAAATTTTATTACATTATTTAGTTTGGGACTTTATGACTATATGATATTTTTGTTATTGTATTATACTATTTTTAATTATATTATTTGTATTTATTATGATTTTTTCATAATTTTTTTTTTAAAAAATTATGGGTTAAATGGATCAATCCTTTAAATCCACTTGGTGAACCAAGTTAAAATTTTGTTAATTCATTAAAATATAAGTCAAAATAATTCTATTAGTTTAACTCGCGACCTACAAGTTGACTCATTTTGATACTTATACTTATTTTTTTAAAACTTCTAATTTCTTTATTTTTTATTTTCAAGTAACATATTATTTTATATTATATATTATTATATAATATTTAATTTTAAAAATTAATAATCATAATACTTTAAAATCATTATAAAATAGATATTAATCAAATGTTGTAAAATTAATTTATATATACTTCAACTAATTTATTATGTCACCAAATTATATGCGAAAGGTTATGTATGTATATATGCAGTACTATAAAAATATGGCAGTCATTATTCATTGATCACTAGGAGTGAAACACCTGCAACCGTCATATTACGAGGAACACAGTTTTTACATTGTTGTTGGACATTTATTTCGGGATTAGGACAATTATTTCTATCTTTCACCGTTAGTGGGTTGGACCACCGCTAATTTTACTAAAGTTCCAAGAATTTTGCGGCCATCTACACTCTACAATACATTTTTGCATAAAAACACAATGAATCTTGTCGGGCATTATGTTGATTTTGCTAGTACAATCATAGATACACATAATTATATTATAATATTTAAATATTTTCTTATTCATATATATTAAGTGTTTTTTTAAATATTAATAATCTTCAGGTTTATATATGTTTAACATATATGTATTCAACTTTTCCCTATTAAATTGTATTTTGTTGAAAACAAATAATAACTAATATAAATAGAGTGAATAAAATTGTATACATATATATATATATATATATTGTTAGCAATAATTATATTCAAAATATTATCCATTATATATATAAAAATAAAATAGACTAAAGAAGAAATTGACAATTTTTTTAATTCTCTCTCTTTTATTTTTATTTTTTGTTGCGTATTATATATATGATTATTATTTTTATTTCTTATAAGTATTTTTTTTATTAAATTTTATTTAAAATATTATCGAATATTAAATGTAAACATATCGTTTAAGATAATTTACTTTTAATTTGTTACATATACTTTATATTTGGAAACTTTAATTTTTCTTCCACCCCTATAGAATTTAACATCAATTCTTGGTATCTCACTCACTCATCAACAAAAAAACAAGAGCAAAAATCATGTTGAAGTAGAAGACAGAAGATATAGAATTAAAAATAAATGCTAAATATGCATGCATCCACAAGTAGAATGATATTCTCTTTTAGAAAAGAAGTCTTTAGTTGACTCTAGTGGGCAGACATGATACAAATTGGAGGAAGAAGGAACCTTATTTTGCATTATCAAGAAAAGTAAAACATATTGCATCATTTATAACAAGACACAATAATTAAAAAAGGAAAAAGTTAGGCACAATTTTTAAATATAAAAGCTTTTATTAAAATTTTGCGAACTTCAATTAAAACCCATTTGAATTAGGGTACAACATTAATGTTGTGACATTGTGTTTTAAAGTTTTGAGTTATTACGAAAAGCAGTAGTATCAAAAACTTTAAGAAAGAATCTAGTTGTTGGAATAGAGAGTTTGGAGTGCAAAATGGAGCCAAGTGTAGCAATAAGCTTCCTCTTCACTTCTGAGTTAATGCCTCCCATGGAAACTATCTCTGCATAAGCTGCTGGTTCTTTGTTACCTTCAAATGATATGGCCACTGACCCCTTCAGTATCACCATCACAAACTGCAACACATCACAATCACACACAAGTTTCTTTCTTTAGTTTGGATTTTTTTTTATATTTCTTTAAATGTAAAAAAATGGATAAGGAATAATAATAATAATAATTTAGGGTAGGAGAAAATTAAAAGCCTATCATAAAGATGCACATTTAAAATTTTTAAATAATAGTTATGAGTGATATATATATTATTTTTTTCAAAATAATATAAGATATATTGTATATTGTATATATATTGTATTTCTTAATAAAAAAAGATTGTATACTAATCTATCTTTTCTTATATCACTCATATAAGATCACATATTCCTATTAGTGTAAGTTTTTTATTTTTTATCTCTCTTTAAATTTAAAAAAATATATTATTTTTAAATGTATAAGATCCAAAATCCAATACTAGCTAGCTTTACCACACACAATATTTCTTTATATAAGAAAACATCAGAGTTACTTCAATTAAGAAATATATATATATATATATATATATATTTAACTCCCCTCTAATTTATTTTCTAGTAATAAAAATAATTTTTATGCAAAATAAGATTATGACCTTACACTCAATTCTAATATAATAAATTTTAACATAAAAAATAAAGACAATTAAATAATTTTATTGTTTTTGAATGAACTCATATATTGTAAATTACTAATTTTAGAACAAAAAAAAAATTTAAAAGAAAAATTTGTGTAACATTGAATGAAATTTTAAGAATATTGAGTGTAAATTTTAAAATTAGAAGAATGATAAATATAATTTTACAAAGCCTAAAGAAAGTTAATGTAAATTAGTGTTAAATATTTTTTGGATTTAAAGCGAGAACGAAGTTCTATAAATTTATCTGTAATTATTAGTTTAATCTGATGTAATTATAAGGAATGAATGAAAGCCAAAGTGATCAACCTCTTAACCAAATTTGGAGAAATGACTAATGAATTTGAGATTTCACAGAGACATTGCAACGAACAGCAATGGTACGTGTATTGTGGGGTCCAGAGCAAATCAGGGAAATGTGGTTTGTGGGTATGAGTGTCTCCTGTGCCAATTCACCATTACTGCTACACCTTAGTACTGCTATTTGCAGAGAACCCCACTTCTTTCTTCATTTTTCTTTTTTCCCCTACTTTATATAGAAAAATTGCATAAAAGGGGAAGGATCCATACTGCTAATGTAGCAACTTCTTTACTTTATCACTTAAGAGCTAGGATACGAACTGAAAAATTTTTGTGTATATGTTATACCATATCATTCACATGCTATCAAGTAATAATATGACAATTCATCTATCATTTAATTGTTATAAAGGTAAATGAATTATTTTATCATTATTGAATAGTGTAGAAATAATATGGTGCAACATATTTACACACACAATCTCCCTTATAACTCTTTCATTCCCAGATTTTAAGAATTCAGATTCATACATCATCAATTCTAATTAAGTCTGAAAATAAATTTTATCTCATCAAATTTATTATTTTAATCTAACTAAGATTCAAGATTGATCTAAATTTATAGCATTATCAATCTTCATGAAATTATGCCAACCACTCAGTAGACATGTGAAAGTTAATCACGCATCAACCTTCAGATTTAGTCACCAAAAAGAAAACTTCAGATTTAGTAAATTGACCAAAATACCCTCTTTGGGTATAAAATCAAATTAAATAAAAAAAGCCCAATCTTTTAAATTTTAAAAATAATACATTCTTTATATTTAAAAAAGTAAAAAATTATTTAATCCTTAATCTATTTAAGATAAATTTTTATTAGTATGAGTTTTTTTATTTTTTTTATCTCTTTTTTTTATTTCTTATAAATATCCTCTTATTTAAAACAATTTAGTCAATATTATGTTGAATTTAATGAGTACCTTCAAACTTTGATTTATCAAAATTGTGACAACTAATCTCTTTTACTAAATTGAAGTCTTTAGTTTATCTTAACTCAAATGTAAATTACATGACTACAGCATAGATCGCCTTCGTTGAATCTTTCTTAGAGAAAAGCTTCCAACAAGTCAATAACGTTGATAAGAAGTTTTGAAGCCACCATGATTATTTAAGTATTAAATATAAACTAAGCATTACTAAAAGACAAGTAGCCAATTCCTTAATCCTTACCTAATACTACTGGGCAATGAATATCCAGTGAAATTGAAGTCAGATTCAAACTTCATTCCAATTATGTAATTAATTAAGATTTCTAGAAATGGACTTGTGGAGTATATTCCTAGTTCTAACAGGACTGAATCCAAAATACCAGAAAATCAGAGCCACACAATACGATTGATCAATTCGTGACGGAAGGATTTGAGTTTGAATTCGAATTCAAAGCAATTAAGGTGGAAAAATGGAAGAGAGAGAGAGAGAGAGGGAGAGGGTGGAGCTTACTTTTTTGGGTTTTCCGATGATTGAAGAGACCGCAGAGGTGGCTTCGGAGAAGATAGGATCTGTGTCGATTCCATCTAAGTTAACGTTGGTGGAGATGTAGAGGCAAGGCATGTTTGTGTCTTTACTATGCTTTGCCTCTTCTTCTAGTCTTCTTCTCGGTCTTCTTCTCCTTCTCGTGTTTTTCTTGGTGTGAATGGAATTTGAAACTCTGTTGCAAATTCCAATCTAATTCATAACAACACCCCCACTCTTGAGCCCTATATATATAGTATAAGAAAAATGTCCTTATCCACATGAATTTGCTAAATTATAAATAAATTTTAACTGTACACATATATTTTTTTATTTTTATTAAATTCTTAATATATAATTAATTTAGTCACACTTCACATAACAGTGGAGTCAGATCATACCATTTAACATATTTGTATATATTTAGAATTTATATTTATGTCCATGTACCTTTTTCAACTTTCTTCATAAAATTATTTATTGTAATTTTTTATCAAAAAATTAATTATAATTTTTATATTTTTATCATCAAATTTTTATTAAAAATTAAAATATGTATGATTTATATAACTTATTTATCTCATAATTAATTCTTTTTTTAAAATTTTTTATATATTTTATTTTGATTAAAAAAACCTAATAACAAAAATATAACAAACTACATATAAATTTAGTCCTTTTATATTTTGATAAATTAATAATTAAAAAATTTTAAAATTTAGATATTAACTCAACTATATATTATTTGAAATTAAATTTTATGTCGGAACACAACAAAATATAAGTTACATGTTATAATATTTATTATTCAATTGTATAGGAAATAATACCAGAAATAAATTATATTTTTTATACCAATATGTATGATTGGGATCTTCTATTATGGAGTCCCAAAACTATATATTAGTACATAAAGTATACAAAATAATTCCAATATAAAAATTATAAAATATATGTAAGATACTTTTTTATTATTTTTAAAATAAAAATAAAAATCACTTCAATTTTTTATATAAAATATTTTTAAATAATTTAAAAATATCATAATATCTATACTTTGATAACCTATCATATACTATAATTTTCAAACACAACAAGAAAAATAATAAATGATAGTGTAACAAAAGGTTCCTGTGCCATTAACTGTCGTACATGAATCCACCATGTGTTAAAAGAGTTTAGTAAAAAAACATATAAAAAAATATGTATATGAGCAGTCAAAATTAATAATTATAAAAAATAAATTATATTAAAATATTTTTAATTTTATCTACTTAATTATTAATCTGTAAAATTTGACAGACAATGTTTTTCCTAACTAAAATGCCCGGAGGATACACTTGCCTTGCTCATTTTACATGCTGTGCGGCTAATTAAGCACGTGTTCAATAATTCATTCATATGTGAATTTGTAAAAAAGACTATGTTGTACTTAAATTTTTAACCTTTATTTCTTTGTTTATTTTAGGTATCCAAGAGAGAATTTGGACTTTCATTGATCGATCACTTTCACATATTTACTTTTTAGATTTAAGGGTTTTTGATGACCAATTTGAAGATGTCTACCTTAAAAACTTTGAATATTTACCTATTAATTAATTAAGTCCAAAAGAAAATTTCGGCATTCATGTTTACCTCATTTTTTAATATGCAACTTTCGGCTTTCCAAGTTTAGCTATTTGACTTTAATTTTGTGCTAATTATTAGTTATCTCATCATTAATTAAGGTAAGAAAACGGAATCACAAAGTCAAAAAGTATGGCTAATTAGTAATAATACGTTTTAGTAGTTTGGCTAGCACTAGATGTCAATCTTTGATTCTTCATATAATATTATAAACCAAAAAGCAAAAAAAACATCATGGTGTCGTTGAGACGATCTTTATAAAATTGCTTTTGTTATTGATTTAGAATTATATATCTCCCATTTGATTATAAATGTTTTTTGAAATAAAAATAACTAGATTGCTCTTGAATTAATTTGGTTCTTAAAATAAGAAAAATGTGAAGTTGGTAAAATATGAGGAGATAAAGAAATTTTGAATTTTAATCTATTTAAGATATATTTTTTATTTATTTTTTTATAATTTTTTTATCTATTTTTTATTTTAGAAACTTAGTGTATAAAGTATTATCGCAAAAGAATACTTTTACTCTCTTAATTTTTATTTAAGTTTTAATTTTATTTTTTAAATTTGATTAGTTTTATTTTAGTCCTTTTACTTTAAAACCTCAATCAAAATTTTTCTAATTCTTAATACTATTAATTTATTTAACAAAAATTATTGAGTTTAAATCAATTTTAATATTTTTATGATATATTATTATCAATATTATCAATGTATTAATTTTACATCAAAAAAATAACAAATTTAGAGTTAGCTTTATATTTAAATTTGAGTTTGATGAGCACTTACTTTGAATTTTAGAGTTTAAATTTAAAAATTTATTATTTTTTATATTTAAAATTACTAAATTAATAATATTGATAAGAGGCATAGAAATATTAAAATTTGCTTCAATTCATCACTTTTCATTAAGTAAATTAATAATGTTAGGAATTAAAAAAATTTTAATTAATTTTTTAAAATTAAAAGACTAAAATAAAACTAATTAAACTTACAAAATAAAACTAAAACTTGAGTCAAAATTAAAGCACTAAAATTACACTTTTTTTCAAGTCTTATTTTGTAATCGTCATACATATAATTTTTAATTTAATAATGTAAGTATATTGATTAAATATGAAATGTGCTTTAAAATTAAATATTGTAATCATTTTCTTTAGTAGGAAGGATTCCTAAGTCATCAAATTCTTTTTTCGCGTTGTAAATGTATAAATTAATTGGTAGGTGTCCTACCTTCTGTATTGCTATAATGCTAGCTAACAATAATGGGGGATGGAATTAATTGATACCTTTGACAATGAGATTTTTTCCAGCTAAAATAATCGACAGTTTATTTAATTTGCCTGGAGTTTTCATATATGTATTTACTTTGTTTTAACATTTCAATTTGCACATATTTTAAAAATCATTTTTCTGAAAAAAATTTTCTTACATTGCTATGGTTTTGCTAGTTGTACCAAATCTTTTGTATAGCAATATAGTAAATTTAAATGCGATTACAACTTACAAGTAATTATAATGTCAAATTTTTTCTTTAATTTGAAATATAAAATGCAAAATTAATTTTAACAAATGTTACAAATAATTATTAATTAAATTATTTTCTTGGTGTCCATAATTCTACTTGGTTTATATTTTTTTTTCTCTATAGTGTAACATCCTGTACATTACTTAATAGTTTCAAACATTTTAAAGTTATTTCTCATTGTTAAACCTTCTCTTGTTTGTCATTAAACTTTATTAATATAACCAATAGTGCATCATCTTAGCATTTGTTTATTTTTATATATTTATATAATTTTTAATTTTGTTTCTATAAATTCTGTAAATTACTAATTAGATCTTGTAATTTTTTTATATATAAAAAATCTAAAGTATTACATTAGTCTTAAGACTACTACTTATATATTGAATTGAAAATATTAAAATAAAATTTTTTGAAAAAGTATATTTTAAAAAAAAAAAATTTGTATCTTTTTCTTTACAAGAGTAAGGCTATATATTTTTACCTCAATTAACAGTATGTTAGTAGAACTTGTGGTTTTAAATATTTTTAATTTAATTATTATCATTAAATCTTCTCTAGTTTGAGTCATTAATCTTTATATAATATACGATGACAATTTTTTCTTTTGCCAAAGTAGCTTTTTATTGAAAGATAAACACAAATACAATAAAAATAATGCATTAGTTATATTAGCACTTTGAAAATGTGATTCATACACCATAAAATGTAAAAACAAATAGAAAAGAATGAATGAAATCCTCCCACGTTGTGGCATATATGATAATGATATACCAATAAGAAGTTGGCGTCGTTTCTCAGTTAATATAACTTATTCATATTCATAATGTTGAAATCAAATATAATATAATATTTAATGCACTCAGCGATATTTTCATAAAAAGGACTAAATTATTATTTGAAAATAGTATAGAGATTTAATAATAATTTTAAAATTGTAAAAATCTATTAAAAATTGAATAATATTTTAGAAAATAAATAACAAAATGATTTAACCAAGTTAATTGTAGAGTCATGTCAATTAAATTAACATCAATGAAGAAGTGAGAGAAATAGACATTGAATAAGGCAGAGACTTGTCCTATTCATTGCGACGGCAACATTTGTTTACAACTGTTGCACATGTTTTCTCATCCGTGTGTAACATGGATTTCAAGTTGCCCATATTATTATAGTGACATTGCTACAATAAGATATTGTTTGAGGTAAAATTTGTTTTTTAAAAAAATTGGATCCGTTTTGAATTCATCAGGTCAAATTACTCAACCAATTATTTGATTTTTTAAAAGAAGATCGAATTGTATTATTGAAATAAAAAAATAATTTTATTCTTAAAAGAAGAAAGTCAAATTTAAATTTTTAAATGTATATTAATTAAAATTTGAAATTACTTTCTCCTAATACTTTCAACCGGATAAAAGTTAATTAGTTTTAAATTTAATATAATTTGAAAATATTTTGGTGGTAAATGAAAAATGATATATGTGAGCATATATAGTTATTTTTTAAAATAAACAATCATTGATTCTTAAAGATTGAGTATATGATGATTGTGCTATTAGGATTAATAGTTGTATAATTATCTTTTTGACTAAAATGCGCATAACGTTATGAATTATAGGTTATATATAAATAATTTCTACTAATTATTATAATTAACTTAAAATTTCTTTAAATTTCACAATTTATGTAAAAAAAAATTTTCCTTTAACTTTTTCATCTAAAAATTTAATAGTTGGTAGATATGTCAAATTATTTGAAGGAGTTTTTTTACATAAGACCAAAAGTTTAGAAATTTTTCTGTACAATGCTTAAAATTGAGAGTTTTTTACACATATATTGCCTAAACTTTGGAGGGATTTTATGTATTTTAGTATGACTTTATTTTATTGATATGTCACTGTTCTATTAAAATTTTGAATAAAAAAATTCACAGAAAAGGTTTTTGCACAAATTGTGAAGTTTAAAAAAAATTTAAATCAATTTTTATAATTAAAAGATGTTATTTATATATGACTTAAAATTCAAGAAGATTTTTTTACATTTTAATATTATCTTTTATAATGAAGTATGATAAAATTAAAAAGAAAAAAATAAAGTATAAATGAAATCTTCTGTACTTTTTTATGTTATGTTATGTTTAATTTTTTTTCTAATTTTACATTATAAAATTCTATTAAACTTTTAATGGAACTCAAATTCTCAAATTTAAGGGAGCAGCATGAGGAACAGGACTTGGAATATGCAGGTCCAATAAACCAAGGCTTATTCACACAGCAGAATGTACCATTTATTCAAATTTTTTTGGCCAGTTACCATTTATTCAATTACGTTTTGCTACAATAATTACAGCTGGCTTCGTTTTTATTTTTAGGATGAAAACATCAGCTTCATGAAAGAAACTCCTCAAATCCTCAGAAGTTGAATTAAAGATGTCTACTTCATCTTCTCAAATTCATGTTCATTGCATTTAACATTATGCCATGATAGAGAGGAAGGAAAATGTTTCTTTTGTGTTTATTTCTTTTGATTATCAATTTTTTTTTATATATTTCAAACCTTTGAACATATAAAGAAAAAAAAAATCTCTTAACTTTATATTTTATTTTATTTCTTTAAATTTTCTTTTTATTTCTTTATTCTGAAATATATCCTTAAATTCAAATGTGTAAAACTACCCATTTGCTTGCATGTGGCTAGTAGCAACTATTAATTAGAGTATATAAAACAGGGACCACCATATCATACACAAAACCCAGCACTATGACCATTGACCAACACGTGCTTAATATTTTTCAGTGGTAGGTTTTTTTTTATTTAAAAAGAAAGATTTTAGATTTAAATTTTATGTATAAAAATATTTTTATTGATAGAGTTTTATATTTATTATGACACCTCAATTAAATTAAGTAATTGAAACACATATTTGGTGACATTATTATTACCAATGATCGAACCTCACTCAAGTCATTATTAAGTTTGACTCTGTTAATGATAGAGTAAGTTTAACATTTTGATTCAAGACATTAAAATTATTTTTAGTGCTAATTTATAAAGTAGCTTACATTTTCGGAAGCTAATTTTGTACTGATATTTTTGTCAAATTAAATATTCATAGCTCTTGCAATCTTTGTCTATGAAAAAACCTTCTATTTAATCCTTTGTTGTTACTTTGCGTTTTTTATTAGTCCTTTAATTTCAAAAAAATTTGATGACAACTTTTATCACCACTAAAAGTCATTTTTAATGAAAATTACTTCAACCTTGTTTTTTCATGTGACTTTTAGTAGCAACATTAATTATTAAAAGTCATTTTTAGTCATAACTTTTTATAGTCGCTGAAAATCTTTTTAGTAATGAAATCAAGAGTAATGATCCAAAAATTGCTTCAAAAATTTTTTGATAGCGACTTTTATACTTTTGGTGATAATTTTAAGCATTATTGTAGGTTCTTTTTCAATAAAATTTTTTGAAATTCAATAAACTTTCAAATACTAATAAAATTTTTTTAAAAAACTAATCAATGAAGTCATAACCCAAAATTAAAAACGATAGAAGAGAGTAATTGATATATTCTCTACATAGCTATATATTGTCTTTTTTAGAGTCAGAGCATTATAAAATTGTGTAATGCGTATGCTAAAAGCACCGACATCAGAAAAGTAGTAAAGTACCCTTATAATTCTGAACTCCTGATTGAGTTCCATGCAGAATTCACAATTCACATGTTAATTTTAATATCAAAGAAATGAATGTATGAGTTATGGATTGTGCTTGTGACTTGTGAGTGTCTTCATTGATTGCCATGATATCTACTTTCCTATATACACCATATATAGGAATATTCAACAATGCAAATTTAATTTGTGGTTTGTTTTCCATTATTTGTTTTATAAGAAATAAAGATAAATTGCTCTCCATTGAACGAGAAATTATACAAATCTCTCTTAAATTTAAAAAAAGGAAAAAAAAAGTTCTTTTTGGCCAAAATTATACTTTCAAAACAAAATAGGAGAAAAGAGAAAGAAAAAAAAATAAAAAACAAACAAAGAAAGAGCAAAAAAAGAAACCCTCAATCAACTCCAAATCTCTCACTTCCAAGATCGGCAACTAACAGCAAAGCCAGAGAGGATAGGGGTGACAACCCCTAACCCAAGGGACAAATCCTTCTAATGGCAGCTTTGGAAAGCCAATCAGCCACCAAATTTCTACTGCGAACCTTCCAACTAAAGGAAATAGACTAAAAGATCCTTTTCAACAATTGGATATCTTCAAAAATAGCTGAGCAAGGCCAATCACCAGCACAAGAGTCTCCATTTAACGTTCTGATTAGGTTCTGACAATCAGATTCAACAATAAACTTATTGAAACCTAACAAAGAAGCCATCTCCATTGCGTTCCTAATTGCCAACGGTTCCACCATAATGCTAGACCGGGTACAAACAACAACATAGAAACCTTCCAAAACTCTGCCATCTTTGTAATAACTCAATTAAAAAAATTAAATAACTGAAATAAATTTTTTTTTAAAATATCAAAATATTATCGTGAAGCGATTAAGTAAATCATTCTGATTCTATGGCTTAAATTAAGAATTTTTTTTTTTAAATTTTATCTAAAAAAAATTTATCTACTTTAAAAAACTTAATAGATAATTTATTTAATAAAAAAAATAAAAACCTTGATATAATCATGAAATAATTTCTTCA
Organism: Senna siamea; assembly: GCA_031216115.1. Classification (NCBI taxonomy): domain Eukaryota; kingdom Viridiplantae; phylum Streptophyta; class Magnoliopsida; order Fabales; family Fabaceae; genus Senna; species Senna siamea. Next base: position 22,047,256 of record CM062357.1, read on the forward strand.
ATAAATTATACTATTCTCTGTAGAAACGTGAGACCATGGCTAAAACTTAAATGAGGCTAAAACATAGCAAGAATTTATACACACACACACTTTTTGAGCATTCAAAATTTCAAATTAAAAACATCCCGAAATTTTTGAAATTGCATGAAGATTAACTTAACAATTGTTTTGGTTTCTTTAAATTTTTTGACTAGTTTAACTATGTCTTGGTAAGTGTAATTTCATATAAGCTTCATAAATAATTTCATATTGGTTGTATATACAAAGAATTTTATGATAAATGAAAAAAATTATATTAAATAATAAAGACAAGAGACAAAAATTAAAACTTTAAAAAATAAGCAACAAAATCAAAATCCTAAATGAAACTAAGAGAAAAAATTATTTTTAACAAAATAAAAAATACTTATATCTTTACATTCTATAATCGCTAGTATTTCATATACCAAAAGATTACAATACGAAAAAGGAAATAAACTAGTATTCACCTAGTAAAATTTTATAATTATGTGTATTATATCATCTTATTTGTGTATTAATTATTTATATTTAATTAATTTTTTATGTTATTATAATATGTAAATTTATTAATATAATATAAAAATAATTAATTAAATATTATTAACTAATATATAAATAAAATAATAAAATAGATATATTTAAGAATTTCTCATAAACTTAATAGCATGGCCAGTAAAAAATACTCATAATCCATTGGGTTCGTATCTTTCGCATTTGAAAATAATGCATTTATTTATATTAAAAAAATAAAAAAAATATTTAATTATTAAGTCACTGTCATTTTCGAAAGATATGATTGACAAATTTCAATACTCTTGCAAAACTTTGTTGAATTAACAAGCACAATTACTAACGTTTCCACTTTCCACAGCTTGATTCGATGATATCAGGCAATCTTCTTAGAAAATGCACTATTTGACGTCTCTTTTTCACATAATCTCAATTGTGTCTGTCCTTCCTTTATTTTCTTAATTGCATATTTTACTAAAAAAAGAAATGTTTCCATTTCAATGGAAGGTGGGTAGTTGGAAAGATCCATCTTGGAGCTTTAATGCTTTACCAAAGTCCCTTTCATCCCCTACATTTCTTTCACAAAATTACATTAATATTTTTTATGTATCAAAAAATTGCGGATTAGATAAATATTAGTTAAAAGCTCGTTTGACCAATTTTTTAAAATTTATTTAATTTGTAATGAAAAGTTTTTTTAAAAATATTGTGAGAGAAGTAATTTATATTTAGCAAATTTTTATAAAAAATACTTTTGATTGTCAAATTATTAAAAATAATGTGTATAGATTTAATTGGTTATTAATCTTATTTAAATATACAAATAGTTATAAATATTTATTATTGTTAATTTATATTAAATTATTATTAATTAATTAAAAGATAAAGAATAAAATCACAATAAATATTTTTAAAAATATAAATATATATAAATGTTCTATATTTTAATTTATATGTATCAAAATAATATATATAATTATTCCAAAAAATATAATTTATACATAAAAAATTTGTGTCTGTGAAAGATTTTAAGAAAAAAAATTAAAAAGCATTATGATAAATAAGAAATTTTAAGTAAGGATGTTTTTATACTACAATATTTATTTTTTAGTTTCTGCTTTATGATTGAAAATTTGCTTGTGCTACTAGTTAAAACATTTTTTTTTTACTAAAGACCTACTCTTTTTTTAATATAAGTACTCTTTTTTTTTAAAAAAAAAAATAAATTTAGATTTGGTGTTATGTTGAAGGGGGCCTTAGTGTTGTGCACTTACACAAGTGGTTGTGTGCGTTTTACCGACAAATTAATTGGCAAGTATTAATTCTATTTCACAATAATGATAATCTTAAAATAAATGCTGCACATTAAGCAATATATATATATATATATATATAAATATATATAAAATAAATTAATGATTTAACCATTAAAAATTATTCTTTATTTAATTTAATATTTTAAAATAATAGCTTTTCAATTTAGGTTCTCCACTCAAAATCATACCATTTTTATATAGTCTATTAAGAGTTTGTTTGAGAATAAGGAGGAGGAAAGAATGAAAAAAATTAAAGAAAAAATAAATAAGAGGAAAAAAAAAATTTAAATGATAATATTTATGGGGTTGGTTAATCCGTCAACCCACCAAATCCAAAACATTTTGCACAATTGAATTAGTTTGAATTCATTTTCTTTTAACCTATCATTAATGATTTGGGTTAAAGAAAATCAACCCAAACCAACTTGCCTATCCAAAAAGTTTTTGAGATTCTTTTTAAATATTTGTTAAGCATTTATATAATGCATTTTTAGTATTTTTTTAATTTTTTCATTTAACACATAATCTCATGTAATCACCTTTTTATAGAATATAGAGAAATGACAAAATAAATTGAAAATATTATCATTCAAAATAGTATATAAAAATTAGATATCATTATAACATATTTTTAAGTTAATTTATCTTACTACTTGTAGATAAAAAAAATAATATAAATTTGATGTTCATTTATCTTTTAGTATTTATAAATAAGAAATAATTATTTATTTATTATCTTTATAATATATAAATATTTTTTAAATTATATTTTAAAAAAATTAAATGCAATCCAAACTAACATGTTCAAGTATGAGTTGAGTTGGTTTGAGTTCTATAATAAATTTTATAAAACCTAACTTAATCTAATCCGCTCTATATTAATTAGTTTGGATTGAAAATTTTTTTAAATTCAAACTAATCCAACTCGCGACACTACTAATTTTTTCTCTCTTTATTTAAATTATTTAAATCTTTAAATTTAAAGTAATTAAAATTAATAAAAAAATGAGTTAATAAATATTAATTTAAAATTATTTAATTTCTCCTCCTTCAAAATTTTTAAAAACAAATAAAGAAAAGTTATTATATTTCTTTCATTTCATTCTTTTCTTTTCAAAATTTTTTTTTAAATACACTCTAAAATTGAGTCACATATTTTACTTTTACACGTTAACTTAGACTCGATCAATTTTTAATATGAATGACATACAATATGACTTAATGTTATTAAATAATACAGAGATTGTGTGATACATTACGTATATTGCATCCAGAAATTATACTATGTCCATACAATCTATTTACCATCAACTCCTTTTTTTATGGCCAATTTTACCATCAACTTCTTATTTTTGTCCTTTTATTTATAAACGACTGTAAGATTATATTATTTTAATATATAAAATAATGTGTCCTTTAATATAAGATATATTAAAAAACCCTAAATCCTTTTCATAACAAAAATATAAAATAAAAGAAATAAAAACCCCTTTTTCGAGTTTTTCCCCTCCCTCAAGAGCACGGAAGATAGTACCAAAAAACAAAGCATAAATACAAGCAACAAATACGAAGCAATAACAGCGCCACAATCACTGCCATTTCCCTCGTCAGCTGGTCTCTCCCATACACGGACACCCAGAACAGAGTAACAGCTCCGCCAGCCGCTGGACAGCTCACCGTCACTGGCTTCTGCGTCACCTCTGTCCAACCGAGAGGAAAGGTACTGCTGGATATGGCTCAATGCATTTAGCTTATTTGGATGAGGGAATTTCATGATAAAAATATCCATATATTAGTTTAGTTGGACTAAGACATATACTTCATGAATACTACTGGCTTGCTATTTGTTTCATCTGTTTGAATGTCACATGGCAATCGTGGAGCGTTTTGAGACCTATGGGAACATACCATTAGGAAGGAAGCAGACGTTTTGGGCTTTTGTTATTTTATTTCTTGTCAATTTGTATTGATTGAGCTTTAATAAATGTTGCTTGACTGCACATTAGTGCACATAATCACACAAATGCAAGCATACAGGAATATTTTGCTTGTCTTTATTAATTTAATTTAATTTATTTCATTTTTAGAGTTGTGTGGGATCCAGTATTTCCTCAGGTGCATAGTGTCGAACGGTAAGGGACGAGCAGGACCTTGTGTTCCTCAAGTTTTACTTAGTGCCGGTAAGTTTGGAACTTGATAGATGTAGATGCTGCTTCAATCAATGGACCCACACCACCACACTGTCCAAAATGAAGAAGAATCTCTCTCTCTCTCCACCATGGCTTCCATGAGATCCCTCATCATCAACCCTTCAACTCCAAAACCCACCATATCTTCTGTTCATCAAACCCTAATTCGCTTATTCCAACTTAGTCGTGACAAAGTCCTTCTTCATCACACTGTCAACCTCCTCACCCACCTTGCCTTCCACCATTCTTCCCTTTCTCAATTTGTCTTTGACTTTGTCCGTTCTCACTCTCTTCGCTCTGCCCTCTCCACCCGCCTTGCTGTTGATTCACTCCAAGTACTGGCTTCTATCTCAGAATGTGTTCCAGCACTAAGTTTGAATATGGACGAGCTTGATGATGGGTTTTTTGTTTCTCTGTGTTTTGGCCCCTCTGTGTCTGCACGGTTATGGTTGCTGAAGAATGCAGGGTGCTTTCAAATTCGGCCGTCTGTATTGTTTACTGTGTTTCTGGGATTCACAAAGGATCCTTATCCTTATGTGAGAAAAGCTTCTCTGGATGGACTTGTTGGTTTGAGTGAGCATGGTGTCCTTGAAGACCCTAGTTTGGTGGATGGGTGTTATCACTGTGGCGTTCAGCTTCTGGGTGATATGGAAGATTGTGTGAGGTCATCTGCAGTTCGCGTTGTAAGATACCACAACTTAATACTCTGCTTCCCTTCTCCTGTTGTGTGTCTTTCATATTTTTTTGTGGAATAATTAAATGCTAGTATTTGAAGATACAGCCTATAGGTTATTGTGTGCTTAATAAGCTCAATTTATGCTGAATGAACAATATTTAGTCATCCAGCACTTGTATGACAGATGTAACGCTACTTGTGATTGCAATTATATTATAATTTGAGGTCTTATCTGGTATGGTATCTATTTTGTAATTTCAGGTTGCTTCATGGGGGCTAATGTTAGCAGCTTCTAACATAGACATGAAAAGCTATTGGTCCAATGAAGTATTTGCCAAGGTATTTTCTTATTCTACAGGATATACATTATTATGGATTTCATGTCCCAAATTCATTACTATCTGATGTTATAACTACAAATTTAATATTATGATGATTGCCTACCCCTTTCCCCTTCTTATTTTGACAAAACTTGGAGTCAAGATTGCCTGTTAATTTTATTGATTCATTATTGTCCTTCATGAATTTCAAAATCATAATAATCTCTTCCTTGATTTGTGGGGCTGTAAAAATCAACACATGAAGTTATATAAGTTGGACAAAATATGATGGTCTTTTTAAGATTGTAGGAATGGAAATGGTATTTCAATTATGTCTTTCTCTTAAGTTTTTACTTAAAATGATTTCTGTTGGAGGACTGTTGTTTGCATCCACATTTGTTTATCTAGAACACCTGCTTCGTGGGCCACAATTGTGTTAAATGACTTAAATTTAATTGTAATGTTATTAACAAAAATAAGTTGTAATGTTTTTTGATTATTCTTTAAATCCACCGTCAATTTCGAAATGCAAGATTCTGCAGCTGATTTTCTATGCATCCTTGTAGATGTAAGTTAAATTATAGTGTCTTTGATCATTTGCATTTTTTGAGTTTTAGTAATAAATTCTTGATATATATTTGCGAGTGTTTGTATGCATGTGCATATATATGTTAGATTTTTACCATAGATTATATGGATCTGTATACTTCAAAATAATTAAACTAATTTGGTGTAGTCAAATTTTGTCTAGGAAATTTGTTAGGAACCTGCCACGCTTGTTGTGCACCAAGTCTATGGTAGAACATTCTCCTGCTGCCATTGTCTTTCTGTGAGTGTTATTCTGTTTCTAATCATTCCTGACAACTTTTCACTAGTTGCCTGGGTATCACATATACTTCATGTTCATGCAGCTCTGTTCTATGGTAAGAGATATGAGCATGGAGGTCAGGGTTGAAGCTTTTAATGCCCTTAGAAAGATGGAAGTCGTATCTGAGGATTTTCTTTTGCAAACATTGTCAAAGCGAGTCTCAGGGGTTGTGAAGCAGAGGGAAGTCTTGGGCCAGAGCATATCTGAACAATTTAAATTGTTGGCAGCTAGTGTTGCTGGTGCACTGGTGCATGGACTTGAAGATGAGTTCTTTGAGGTAACTTATCACGAACATTACTGATGCACTTGTATCTTACTATAATGTCAAGATATATGATGTATCTTTGAGGAAAAAGGTTGTCTGGTTGTCAATATAAGTGGAGAATTTAATCATCATTATGCTCCTTGTTTTGAGAACTTGATCTCACAATTGGCTGTAATTATCTGGAATAGTTTAAGGGCTTCTTCCGTATGTGAATGTTTGAATTAATGACAGAATTTCTGTTTAACCTGAAGGTACGGAAGTCTGCATGCCAGTCCTTGCAAAGACTGACAATTCTTTCTGTTGAGTTTGCTCGTGAAGCTTTGAACTTTATAATGGATATGTTAAATGATGATTCAGTGGTTGTTCGAGTACAAGCTTTAGAAACAATGCATCATATGGCCATTAATGGCTGTTTGAAGGTTCAGGAAAAACATTTGCACATGGTATGTTTTTCATCCTTCCCCTATACTTGGCTGCATTTTTATTACTTCAGTATTTTAGGTGCGGGCAATCTCTTGGTTTAAAACAGCTATATTGGTCTCATTGTTTGATAAATTAGGAAACCTGCTTCCTAATGCTATATGGAGACTTAATGAGGACTATCTATGTATTTTCAAAACTGAATGTGGTGCCTTGTTCTTGTAGGATAGGACGGATCAGGAAACATCCCTCTTCTTGTTATGTGGGTGTTTTATGGCTTGTGTTATGGTTGTTGGGTCTTCAAATTCAGGAATTTTTTTAGGTTTGTAGTATGCACTAGTATACTAGGGGTTGAAGAATTCTACTTTTTGGGACTAACTAAAGATTGAAAAGAACTGTGGTAGTGCATGGTGATGTTGTTCAAAGCAACTACCAGGGAAATGTATCACCTTTCTAATAGCATATTAAAATTGAATCACTATAGTCATCCACATCCATTGTTGTTAAACTTGCAATATATTTTCAACAGCTATTTATTGACGTAGGTGAGTTTACGAGTTGAATTCACCCTTTTCTCACAAGTTTATTTAAACTCTAGAGTTTGACAACCTTGTGCACATCTACTATTTGACCAAATCTTGAGCTTCGGATGGCCCATAAGTATCGGCTTTAGGATAAATCCAGAGAAATCCTGTGAATGTGATTAGCATGACCACAATGAGGAGATTCTACTGGGAAGGATATGGATACGGGGTGTGTTTCTGAGTGAAAATTTTATATATCCTTAATCCTTGCTAATAAACCTAAATTACCCAATAAATGAGTTTTTGTTTTGCTGCAATTCCTTTTATCTGCTTGTCAATTCTTTAGTTAATATTCTGATTATGTTTCATTCAATGTTTTTGCAGTTTCTTGGTGTTCTAGTTGACAACTGTATGGAAGTAAGATATGCTGCCAGGAAAATTCTTAAGCTAGTGAAGCTGAATAATCTCATGTTTAAATCATCTATTGATGCTCTTCTAGGGAGTTTGTGTATTTATCCACAGGTTTGCTTCTAATTATCATCCACTTTTATCTTTTTTATTCTTAAGATGGCAAGTGATATTTTATGCTAACATTTGAACTTTTGGAGATGTGACTGATACAATGCTTATGAAATTTTAATTCGCGCATTGTTTGGACCCTTTTTCAGGATTCTTTTACTGTATTGTTCTTCAATGCCTACCCACCCCTTTATTTTTTTCTTTTAACCTTACATGAGATGACTCATCTTGATTCTTAACTCAAGCATAGTATCTATCACTCACATTTGGCTGCCAGAATCCTCGAACCAAGAGGTGTAAACAAAGAAGAAGGGAAAACCCTAACATTGAAAACCTCATTTTTATTTCATACTTCAGGCAATATAGAACTATAACCCTGATTACATATCCTGCCATGGACAATTTGAACTTTTTAGGCAATTTACCCTATCCTCAAATCAAACTGATAGGATAATTTAGTTTTTCCTTTCTTTATCTTTTTGGCCATCCATTTTCCTGATAGGCGATAGCCTCATTTTCCCTCCATTTATTCTTTGCATATGCCATCACAGTCCATCATTATTTACCATCACATAAATGCTAATTCTGACTTCAATCCTATGATCATAGCACCTTTCTCTATCCATCTTGCTTTTGCTGTAAGGGTTACATACTTCCTAATCTTTCTAACAATTCAACCAACAATCCAAGATATTTAAAACAACCAATTTTTAGAATTTCTTGAACTATTAATTCTTTTTTATTTGAGTAATCTCTTTATATTCTCTTTCCAGGATGAAGCTGATGTATTTTCTGCATTCTCTCATATTGGCCGAAATCACAAGTTTGTAGCCTTCATCACCAAGGAAGTTTTTGAAGAGGTCGGCTTCTTGAGTTTAGGATATTAACTAATATAATGTTTGTTGTGCTTGTATGTAATAGTTGGAGGTCAATTTCCTGTTCTGCTATTGTTCTTTCTAGTGGCAACAAGTAGTAGGGAGTTCTTCAGTCTTACTTCAGCAGAACTCCATCTAATATTTAAAATACCAGAAGTATACGACCTCAAAGTGGGGGAGGAACAATGATACATTTTGCTTTTACATTCTTAAAAGTTGATTTTATTCAACTAATCAACATTGATGAATTTTATCTCTAATGATCTCAGTCAAAAATCTAATTTTGTAGAGATAATTGAGATTGAGTCAAGTCAACATTCTCTTACACCCTTCTTTCAGGTAGAAGCAGCTTTTGAAGGCAACTCAGAATTCAATAGTGCGAGGGTGGCTGCTCTTTTAGTCCTTTGTATCTCTGCTTCACTCTCACATTCAAATGTAGGCACTATACCTCCTGTTTTGTTTTCTTATGCTGTTACATTGCTGGGGAGGATTTTTTCTGCTTTTTCTGATGTAATGGATAGGGATGCTCTTTTGGCCTTCCTATCTGATAAAAGCAGATCTATTGGTTGTTCTGCCACAAATATTAACCATGGGGAAGGGGAGCAACAGTTGCCTTTAGTTGAAGGTGATTCTCCATATTATGCCGGAAATGAGGTGATAGGTGTTGCTGAGATGTCAGAGAAAAAAGATTTAGACTCTGAAATTCAGTCCCATTTTATGAGGGAGCCAAAAGGTGAAGTCAATTCTCTAGTAGAAAAACAACCAGTGAATGATGAAGTCATGAAGTTCATAAATTGTATACTTGTGAAGGTCCCAGATATCTGGCCCTTGATACAGTCTGGTTTTACAAATGAAGTGTTAAGGATCTTGAGGTAATATATCTTCATTAAAATTTGTGTCTTCTTGCCTCTGATGCAATTTAACTTCTGTTCGATATCTGTATGCATTTAGGATGTGGGTAGACTGGAAGATTCATGGTGACTACCATATATTTGAGGGCCTGAAATTTAAGATGCTTGTCCTGCAAGCTTATTAACTTTTGCTATATGACATTTTCTTATGTTTGACTGTTAAATTTGCATGCATGAACCTGGCTTTTTCTCTTGGATTTTTTAATCTTATTAGGGGGTGTTGTTGACAATTCAGGTGTTGGAAGGAAGAGCTGGCAACTATGACATTTGATTGTTTGGGATCTAGTGATGCGTTGGCATTTACTTTCCAGTATCTCCGAATAATAAAGCTGCTTGCAGAGGTTTGGGAACACTTTCTCCCTGAGAAATTGTTGTGTTGTCGTGTAATGGGAGAATTAGACTATAAACTGGCAAAGCTTGATACGAGGGTTAAAGAATTAAGAACTCAGTTCAAAGGGTTTTCTATAGAAGAGGAAATAAATGTCTTGGAGCTAATATTAGTCACTTTTACACTCAAGCTCTGTAAAGTTGAAATCTGCTGTCACATCCTTACATTGAAGCGGTTGACTGCAATATTGTCACGTGTAGAATCTCTGCTTAAAGGGAGCTCTGCTGTGCCATCCACTTTTGTTGTTGAACTTAGGAAATTATGTGAAAGTGGTACCTCCATAAATGGAACTTCCTGCAGTCTATTGGAGTTTCATAAGTGTCTGAAGTTCTTCTCTCTGAAGCAGTTCATATGCCGTGGAACACTCAATTGTTTGCATGTGGATCTAAGGATTCCCAATAATGACTCTGAACATCCTTTTCCCTTTGTTTCGGGACTACCCGTTGGTATAGAGTGTGAGATCACTCTCCGAAATATCATGAGTGAGAACATATTGTGGCTAATCATGAGCATGGATGATGATACTTCACCGCAGTATGTCTTTCTAGATTCAAACCTCTTTGAAGGCTCTGGACAGGTTAGGAGGTTTGCTTTTGTTGTTCCATTTTACAGAACCCCAAAAGCTAATTCTTTTAGGTTGAGGATTTGTATAGGTTTGGAATGTTTATTTGAGAATGTTGTTCCAGTGCAAACTAATGGAGGTCCTAGACATGAAGTAACGTTTCTTTGCCCAGAAAAAGAAGTCCATCTTTCCAATGTGCTAAAGACGAAAGGATATTAATGTATTTGAGGGTGAAAGTAAAAAAATCTTTGCTTTATTATGTGGTATGTGTACGGAATTTTTTAATCATGAATCATTCTTCTTCCTGGCTGGTGATCAGATTAGGTGGGTGCCACAGAATCCTCTGAATCATATTGGAATGTCTCTGTATACTTGCCCTGTAGATGTCTTGTGTTTTCGGCTAGTATTGTTTTGTTAATTGGTAGTAGTGAGAGTGATATACATCATCATCATCCTCATTATGTGGTGGACTAAGCAAAGTATTCGTCTTCATCTGGGGTAACGGAGGCTCCATTTATTCCTGGAGGTTGTGAAGATCTCTCATTCCTACCGAACACTTGGGATATAAGCATACCCCATAAGAGACCTACAAACAAAGGGATACAAGCATACCCCATATGAGACCTACAAACGAAGTCGACTAGAGTCAAACTTAATCCAACTAATGATTTTGGGACAAGTTATGCGTGTATACTGTAGAACTTTAACCTGATTAGATGGATAAAATAAACTTACTGTGCATACCTTTTGCAATGAAAGGAAAAGATACTGTAAGTGCTTTCTATTATTTTGAAGTCAATGCTTTGCATTTTCCTGATAGTGCAAATTCACTTTGGCCCCATGCATGATCGTTTTTCTAGACTTTTCTTCCCATCTCTATTTTTTATTTTTTGTCAAAGAAATATTCATTGATAAAAGAAGGCATAAAGCCATATATACAAAGGAGGTTTTGCAAAGATACAAATGAACCAACACTATCAGAATCACAAGTTTGCACTCCAAGGAGAAAATATAAGAGATATGAGAAGACTAATAAAACTTTAGGCGACACACCTAAAAGAAATAAATCTCAAATTTCTTATACAATTTAAGTAAGAAAATTATCATACACTTTCAATTTATAAAAATATTTGATTCGTTGATAGAATATTTAATAATTTAAAGTTTAAAAAAATTAATAAAAGTTATAATATTTGTTGATTAAATATTCTATCCTTAACCAATACTCTAATAACAAAATCCAAGAAGTTAAAGCTGTGCATATTTACCTTCTCTTGTGTAATGTATTAATTATCTTATATTAAATTAAGTGTGTTTAAGATTATTTACGGGAAGAAATTGAAAGATTTATATTAATATTTTTTTGTTTTTTTTGTTAAATTTAATTACTTCAAATTGAGAGATTATAGAAGAATAATAAAAAAAAAAGAGAGAGAAAAACTATAAATTAATTTTTCTTTTCCTTTTCTTTCCTTTATCTTTAATTAATATGAATTTGTATTACCGCAATTTAAACTTTTTGCATTTTAAATTTTTTGTTTAGATAACCATAATATTTGTAAATTCCTTTATTGTAATAAGTAACTAAATGTATAACATATTAATGTATATATTAATATAAATGTTATGTGTATGTATATGAAAGTACTTATATGTAAATTAATATATATATGTATATATTTGAATATATACATATACATATTAATATATGTTTGCATGTGCACACACAAGTGGGTATATGTGTACATGTATTTATATACATATGTATGTATATATATATTTATGCATATGTATGTGCATGCATGTGCATATATATATATATATATATATATATATATAGACGCAGGGTTTTTATGTAGTGCATTCTGTTTTGACTCTTATACATACCTGTTGTCTTATCTCCCTTATCGAAAACTACTTTTGTGCGAGACTAGTTGCATTGACACCTAGACTCACATGAGTTTGATGTAGAATATGGTTCACTCAAAACGGAGCAAAATATAAACATATATATAAATATATCTACATACATGTATTTATATATGTATATATATAAAGTGTATATAAATATGTATTTAAGTATATAGTGTGTGTATATATATATATGCATATGTTTATGTTAGTATGTATATATATGTGTATTTATATTACATATAAATAACTAATATTCTAAAAAGATAAAAACATCTTTTATATCTTCAAATTTTACATCAATTTTTAATTTTGTCCTTAAAATTTTTTTATTCGTAATTTTATTTCTAAAATTTTAAATTACAATCGTGTTCGTCTCACTATCTAACGCTATTCAAATTATTAATGAAAAATAGTGATGTGACATTTAACAATAAATTTTAAGAGTATAAATAAAATTTTGACAATATTCAAATATTAAACAATAACATATATTGTTAAATTACAGTGTTTTCACTTTCACTCAAATTACTATATGACTTAAGCATTAAATTTTTTTGTTGATACTTCGTATATAACTTGAACAGTTTTATTGATAGTTTCGTATTTTCTTCCAAATGCAATAAGTTGTGTTATCAAATCGATTGCAATTTAAAATTTTAAAAACAAAATTAACTAAAAAAAACTTGAAGAACAAAATTAAAAATTAATGTACATTTTAAAGATATAAAATATATTTTTATCTTCTAAAAATAAACAAGAAGGAAATTTTGAAATTTCACGGGATGAAATTTGAAATTCTTCTTAAATCATTTGATTATATTACTATGAAATTTTGAAATTTTATTCCTTTGTAATCCAAATAAAAAGATTTGTAACGAGACAATTAAAATACCTTCAAACATTACTTTCACTTCTTAAATTGCCTTCTCCAAACAAAACCTTAAAGTATTATTATATAATTAATAAAGGCATTAGGTTACGATCAATAGTAGTCAGAATGATACATATCGTCAAATGTAAGATTATGATGTGGAGAAAGAATGTGGTCGTCTTCATTTGCAGTATCAAGGGTAGCAGCTCCTTCTGTTGGTGAAGGTTGTGAAGAGCTATAATTTCTTCCACGAGAACTCCTCAATTTAATATTATCCCATACAAAAGAGCTATAAAAGGGAATTATCAAAACCGAAATTACAAAAAAGAAAGCCCAAAAGTCGACTAGACTCAAACTTCGAGCATGCGAAGAGATGGAGGAAGTTGGGTATTGGGATGGGATGTTGGTGTTCAGGGAGTACTTGGCCTGAATGGCTTGAAACAAGTGTATATCTTGAACCACATTTAAAATTGCAGACGAAAAGTAAGACACTAGAGCAGATTTTTTGGGGAATGCCTGAAAAGAAGATGTATATATATAATGAATTGAATGAACCAATATATTAGTGAGAAGAGAAGAGGGTAGAGAGTAGAGACTCACAAAGCCTAATCCTTCTGTTTGGTATATTGGACCAGCGATGGTGTATGGATGAGAGGCATAATTGGAGAGAAAGAGCATGAGATTGGGGGTTTCATCGAATATAACATCCACACCTCCTTTTTTGGTTCCAAGTGATAGAGCTTTGTGATATTCCTCAGGAGTTTCATATGCTTTTAACTGAGACTCCTTCAATCCTAACTCTTGTATGAGAAGCCCTTTCACCCAGGAGTTCCTTTGATATCCTACACTGTAGTTGTTCCTTTTAATCTCTTTTATGTCCTTCACTGAAGGCTCCAATGCTCTCTCTTCTGATAATATTGAAGTTAGATTTGCAGTGTAAACTTGCAAGATGATGACAAACACACTCAAGGTTGTTACGGCCAACCATCGTGACCATTTGCTCACCAAATGTTCGTCTACAACAATCAAACATATATGGTAAAACATACAATTAATACACTGGTAATTACAATCAAGTATCTATATCTTTGAGTACTTACGTTGAATTGAAATATAAGATATATAATGTTTTGTGCATACAAGTTGAGAGATGACTCACTCTGAGTGTAAATAGAGAAGGGAAACCAGACAATGTTGCGAATTTGTTCCAGGCTGCTTCTATTACTTGTTATTTCAAAAAAACATATTATATAAGTTATAAACAGAAAGAAGATGACAATCATTACCCAAAGAGACCAACGGAAAGGTTTAAAGAGAGTCCATGTGGTATCGCCACTCTGCAAAGAAACAACCATGGACACGCTTGACTGCAAATATGACAATGCAAAATCAACACATTTCGTGCGATTCCTTTCAATTGTAATATCTCCAATTATAACATCAAGCTTCTGCAATATTTTCATATGCACATGGATTGAGTCTTGGAAAAAAAATCTCATGATATTTTCATTCATAAATGATGAGTCGTATAAATGCTGTGACAGAAATTAAAAAAAAATCAGAATATCCTAAATGTTTTAAATGGGTTAGTAGAATAGTTAATTAGCCTACAAGTAATAACATAGAATATAGTAAGAAACAGTTTCTATATATGCATCAAGCAAATTATTTTTTGAAGCACAATTTAACAGTGAAACAGAGAGAAATTGATAGAATAAATTAATGAAAAACTTGCCTTTTCTTTAATTTGGCAAAGAAGCTCATCATAGTTCCCAGCAGTTGTTCCATTTTTCTTTGTTAAGGGGACAAACTCATAACGAAAGGAAAAGGGTAAAACTTTTATCACTTCTAAAAACACATCAACAGCAAAACCAGAAATTTTAGCTGTACCATTTGGTGATTGCCTTTCTACTTCCACAAGTTCAGTAAAACTTCGTCTTACTGGAACTCCAATTCTCAACACTGTTGGTGACTCTGTAGTGTCACCTGGCCATATTGGTTGCTTAAGTTTTCCTTTAGCTATTGGGACACCAGCTTCATCTAAATCTTGGAAAAGACCTATTTGGGGGCTCCAATATCCAATAATTCTTTCTTTTTTCCCTATCACATTGAATACTTCAAGTACTGATGGTTCTAACTGCCCTTCAACTAAACTGAAATTCCCAGAAAGGCCTCTAAATTTAGTATCTAGAATTGTGTTGAGAAGTCTTGGGCCCATTACATACGTACCTATATTTGCAAGATCAACGCCGCTTTTGTTGGTAATGTTTGACTTTTGGAAGGTTGAATTTACTATGCCTGCCTTCTCAACTGCAATGGCCAAAGCTTGGACTGTATCATAAGCCCATATCCCAAAGAGGGATAAGAGAGGAGACTTATTGTAAGCATTAGCCATGGCTTTCCATCTTCTTTGCAAGTCCACAAGCCCTTTTGTTTTCTTCATCATTGACCTTACTCCTAATACTCCTTGCATATAGCCCATCATTTTTGGACCCATAGGATTTATCTTAGCAGACAGCCCTTGGGTAACGATCCAAGCATATCCTTCCCTCATCATCCCTGCGTTATTTGCAAGTCCAAAAAATTTAGAACCAAGATCAGCAGTCATATGAACCAGAAATACCTTTGTTTGCATGCCCTTTAACTTTGTAAGCTCCTTTGAAATTTCAGCCTCTTCTGAGCGTGGATCAATTGTAGTTTTGTATAGAACTTGTACGTTGATTTCTCCCAAAGCAACTGCGAGATATGGGATCAGACCATTACCATATTCAGTGTTTTCATAGATGAGAATGATTTGGTGCCATCCATAAATTTGTGCAATAGCAGCTATAGCTTCAACCTGAGAAAAATCACTTTGTGTGGTACGAACGAAGAAATGGGTTTGGGATGGGGAAAGAGAGGGACTTGTTGCTGAAAACGAAATAATGGGTATCTGAGCTTTGCTCCCAAGTTCTGCTACAAACCTGGCTTCTCCTGAATCTTGGGGTCCAATAATGGCGTGCACCTTATCATTCTTTATAAGATCCGAAGCTGCCATGAATATATTTATAAGGTACTAGCAATATAGAAAGGCTCAATGAAAAGTGCATGAAGAGCAAATTGAAGTTTAATTTGAGAATATAAATATATGCTGTTACGTACCTGCAGCAGCTGCTGTGACAATGTCATTGCGAGAGTCTTTAACACGAAGAGAGAGTCTGGTAGCATAGGCGGCATTGTGGTTATAGAAATCAAGGAGTCCCAAGCGTATGCAGGTTTCAGCCATAGTTCCAAGTGAGGAATTCAAATCAACAAGTAGCCCTATTGGGATTAGCTCTTTGGCCGTGGAAGCTCCTGCTGCTGCACTGAGACACATTAAGAGAAAGGAGAGGAAAAAGAGAGAAATGTGAAGGCTTTTCTTCATATTTCTAGCAATAGTATCAGTCAAGATAGTTCGCTCTATGATCTCAACAGTCAACTCAATTATTCGTACCATCTCCATCTTCCTAAATACTACTGGTCAATTAACAGCTGTCAAGTCAATAAATGGTCGACCCGTGAAACTAGCTGTTGTTTCCAAGAACTCAGCTTTTAAATATTGTACTCACGTACTTATATTCCGTAATTAAATCAATTTACAAACACATCACGAGTTCAAACTACCAGCTCACTAAAAGAATCTAGTAGAATAAATAAATATTTGTATATTTACATTGAAATTTCTACTGACTATTAATTTTATCTTTAATTTTTTATTACCAATTTTATTCTAAAATTTTTAAATTGGTATCAATTTTGTTCTAAATCATAATACTGCTTATTATACTAATAAAATTTGCATACTTAACAATCCAACTGAAACTCATACATGAAATATATATAGATGACATTATGATTTGAGATGAAGTTGACAATAATTATAAAATTTAAATACGAAATTAACAATCATCCCAATTTTTGGAGATCAAAAAGATATTTTTTTCCTTTTATTTTTTTTCTTTCTCTCAATTTAAATTTTCAATTCTGTTTTCTCTTTCTGTTACTTTTAAACTCTTCTTTGTTCCAATAGATAGTCTCAAAACCTTTATCAAAACAACTTAATTAGAGCTATTAAATTATCTTATAAAATTAATTCTAAAAATTTATATTAGTATTTTTTATAGATTTATATTCATGTTATTAATAGAAAGACTTGTTTTCTGTATTTTTTGTTTTAAAATTAGAATTTAAAATATTTTTAATTGTTATGTATTTTTAAACACATTTTATTTTTTATTTTCTGTTAAAAATAATAATTCAAACAAGGTATTTTTTTATTTTAAAAAACCAAAAATAACTTCTGAAAATTACATTTTAAACAGACCCTATGTTTTTTTCTCAGAATGAAACTTCCTTAATCACAGCCAACAAACGGTCCTCTCAAACTCAATCGTCAACATTAATGAAAAGGGACATAGTAAAATAAGAAAAGAGTGGCTTTAATTATTTGCTTTTGCAAACTTTGATTGTGATCAGTTTACAAAAAATGGATTTACTTGTGACCTTATAAAATCAAAGTTGGTGTTTAGGTTCAAAGACACTTGTGTGTCCACTTTGAAATTTCCTTAAAGTGGCGTGCAGAGTCACTTTTCTACTTGTTCTGCTTTCTAAATTTTTTTTGGGTTAAGGAAGCAAATTTTTCTACTCGTGGAAATTTCTACGACAATGAAGATGACAATGGAGAGAATTTCTCTTACATAGTTACATAAGAATAGAGATGTGTGGTAATTTTTCCTTCTCAAGAATACTCATAACCAGATGATTAGTATGTTTGGCTAAGATTTAGAAATAGAGGACATTAATTTTTTTTTAAAAAATGCTTATTCTAGAGTAAATTAACTAAAAGATGTATGTTATTTTAATTTAATTTTTAAAAAATAAAATATCAGAATTAATTCCTAAAAGATTTGGGACAAATCACTTTAGAATTCAAATCTAAAGCTGTTTTTATTGCTTTTTTCTAATCTGTCACTGCCAGTTTCGCATGATTTTAAGATGAAGCTTTGGGTTTTGATAGAAAAATTTCTTGGAAAACTTTTCCCACTGATTTCCTCTTAAAATTCTATCTATAACTTAAGTTATGCACAAAATACCATAAAGTATCCAGATTTTGCTGACACAACATATTGTCCAGTGTTTATTTGAAAAAATCGCATCTAAACATTTTTAAATGCCACCAAAACTTCCAGATCATATCCTTGTTATGGCACCAATATACTGGAAATTTTGGAGAATTTTCTCATAAAGTTAAGTGGCTCTTTTGCAAGCAAACTCATGTAGATACTGAAAATGACTGAGAAACATGGCAGATAAGGTTTTTGAGTTTTTTAAGGTCCTAAACAGATGGTTCAACACCTGAAAAATATACCATCAAATCTTAGGGGTTACATATCATGTCATGGGGTTTTGTAACTTTTAACTTAATTTGGATTTCACGTGTGAAAGCATTAACCGGCAAGAATATACATTAAAGAAGAGTATATAAAGAGTAAAGACTTTCGCATTAAAACAAAGACTTGGTGTATAATTATGTCTCGTGGAAAGAACCACATGTTGTAAGTGCTGCTATTATTTTATTTCGTGCTATCTCATAGGCAGACATCTTAGTGGAAGTTTACGTGATTTGTGAGTAATATATAAAGAGTAAGTAGATTGGAAGGTGACTATTCCTTTTGTTTTCGCTATGGTTGTCCCTAATAAAGGGATACATACACACAGTAATTAATTCTACGTCATGTAACAAATTATTTTTCGCCCTCGAATATATATCTTCCTTTAAGTTGTTATAATGCTGACCGATCATATCTTTGTCCAGAAAAAAAAAAAAGTAAAATTATCTTTCTAAGCTCTAAAGACTAAATTATGTTCCATCAAATAAAGAGTAAATATATAAGCTTATAATTTATGTAAGACTGTAAGAGTAAGTATTAGTTACATATTGTAATGTTGATGCCTTATTATAATTAAGGATCATATTTGCATTTTTTGTTGTATTAAATATCTTTGAGTGGAATTATATATTTTTATGAGCTCAACTATAGAGAATTCAAACTTTTTAAGTTCAAGCTTTTATGAGAGAGAGCCTTGTCTTTTTATTTTTTGATTTTTGATTTTTTTTTTTAAGTTTTATGAATAGACAGGAGAAATGATCAAAACTTCACTTATTTCTTTCTTTTTACCCTATTTTTATTTATTTTAGGTACATCAAAATAACAGATTATTAATAAAACTTTAATTACATCATTTTAACATAAAATGCTATTGCTTTATCTAATTAATTAATATTGTAATAAAATTAAAATAGCTAAATGTATGGATAATAGGTGGAAAAAAATAAAAAGAAAGAGTGAAGGGCTGAAAAATGACTTAGCAAAAGACTAAAACTGTAGTAATAATATCACGTAGCTAGGGCAAGCTATTATATGAATTAACTTGCTAGATCACTTAGAACTCAATAGACTTCTGTATATTGATGATGTTGACAACAAAAATCAGTAGTAATCAGAGTGATAGAAAGAAAAAGATGCATCACTATAATCAGAGTGATAGACTTCTGGGGTTGCTGGAGTTGCATGTCGTGGAGTATGTGAAGAGGTGAATTTGCAGCCTAAACACGACGCCGTATATTTAATAAAAATAATCAAGAAGAAGATACATAAAATGTAGCCAACTATTGGAAACAGTTTCCCAAAGTCGTTTACAGTGAAACTTCGACTGTGTGATGCAGCTGAGGATTGGGATGACATGGTGCCGCTTATGGAGTGCTTGTTCTTGATGCCTTGAATTTTTTGTATATCTTGAGTCACATTTAAGATTGCAATCGAAAACTGAGGCACCAGAGCTGAATTTTTGGGGAATGCCTGAAAATGAAATTATATACACATACATATTGTTAGAATAGTTAGTGATTCTCATACTGGATCAATGAAGGGTGGTATATATTAAATAATTAATAGATCATTTGATATAATTAAGTTGAGAAAATTTTAAAAAGAAAAATACCTTTAATCTATCTAATGATCAAAGATGAGTACTTGAGAATCAAAGGTATAATACGTAGGTAGATGTTATATCTAAAAAACAGCAATAATAATGAAAACATAATTTCTTTAAGCATAATGATTACACTATGACAAGCACGATTTCTATCTAACAAATATAGGTATTATGTAGCATCATCAAAATTATTAGTGAATATTAATTCATATGCATATAATAGTGAAGAGTGAAGAGAAGAGAGACTCACAAATCCGAACCCATCTGTTTGGAATACTGGTCCAAGCATGGCGTATTGGTGAAAGCTAAAATAGGAGAGGAAGAGCATGAGATAGGGGGTTTCATCAAATATAGCAGCCACACCTCCTCTTTGGCTTCCAAGTGATAATGCTTTGTGATACTCGTCAGGAGTGTCATAAGCCTTCAACTGAGACTCGTTGAATCCTAAGCGTTGTTTAAGAAACTCTTTGATGAAGGATCCACTTTGGTATCCCACAAAGTAGTTTTTCATTTTAATTTCGTGCATGTGCTCCATTGAGGGCTTCATCTTCACTTCTTCCATTAGCATTGAAGTCAAATTGGCAGTGTAAATTTGCACTACCATGAGAAACAGAAATGAGCAGAACAGCCAAAAGCGTTTGGACCATTTGCTCTTCCAATTCTTACTGTCTGCAGGAAGCATGCATTATATTAGACATGGTAAAAATAATAGTAAAAATAAACATCACAGTTAATTGAGAGAAAAAAATTAAGTTGATGGAGAGGAGTAAAGAGTACTCAGTACCGCTGTAAACAGTGAAGGGAATCAAGATCAATTCGTTAATTTTTTTCACATCCCCCCCGTTTTTGTGACGAGAGATCATTTCTAGTAAAAGTATGATAACAGCTGCACACGTAAAAGCCAAGGCAAGAGATAACCAAAGCTTCCAATGGAAAGGTTTTAGGAGGATCCAAGTGCTTCTGTGAGTATCAGACCCCATCAAAACTACCATCGATACACTCGATTCCATATATGGCAGGGTAAAGTCAGCACATCTTGTGCGGTTTGCTAAAATAGTAATGTCTCCAACTAAAGCATCAAGCTTCTGCAAATAATTGCACACGTACGTGGAGTGTATAAACTGAATTATATTTATAATGCAATTGTGAATATATATATATATATATATATATATTATTGAATAATCTAAACTAGAAATTAAACTCAACCAAGACTTGCCTTCTCTTTAATTTGGCAAAGAAGCTCATTATAGTTGCTGCCCGCAGTCGCTTCTTTTTTGTTCATCAAGGGGACAAACTCATACCCAGGAGAAAAAGGTAAAATTTTGACCACTTCTAAAAACACATCAATAGAAAATCCAGAAAATATTGGTACACCATTTGGTTGCATTCTTACATTCACAAACTGAGGAAAACCTACTACTCCTTCTGGCACTCCAATTCTCAACTTTGTTGGTTTCTCCATTGTGTCACCTGGCCATATTGGTTGCTTCAATATTGGTTTCCCTTCAAAAACTGGCCTACCAATTTCACTTAGTTCTCGGAAAAGTCCTCTTCGGGTGCTCCAATATCCAATAATCCTCTCTTCTTTCCCTATCACATTGAATACTTCAAATATTGATGCTTCTAGTTCTCCTTCTAATAAATTGAATGCTCCAGAAAGACCTCTAAATTTAGTAGCCAGAATTTTGTTGAGAAGTCTTGTGCCTGTCTCAATTTTGCTTTTGTTGGCAAAGGTGGAATTCACTATTCTAACCTTCTCTACTGCCGTGGCCAACGCTTGGACTGTGTCATAAGCCCACAATCCAAAACGGGTTAAGATAGTGGACTTCTTGTTTCCTCTATTGAAGGCTTTCCATTTCATCAAGAATTCTGCAAGAGCTTTTGTTTTCCATAAAATTGGCCGTACCCCCAATACACCTTGCATGTAGCCCCTCACTTTCAGACTCATAGGATCCATCTTAGAAGATAGCCCTTGAGTAACCACCCAAGCGTACCCTTCGCTCATCATACCTTCCTTTTTGACAAGTTTAAAAAATTTTGACCCAAGATCAGCAGTCATGTGAACAAGAAATATTTTTGTTTGCATGCCCTTTAACTTGTTAAGCTCCTTTGAAATTTTAGCATCTCCAGCATGAGGATTGATGCCACTTTTATAAGGCACTTGTATGTTGATCTCTCCCAAGGTATCTATGAGATAGGGGATAAGAGCATTTCCATATTCAGTGTTTTCATGGATGAGGATGATTTGGTGCCATCCATAAGTTTGAGCAATGGACGATATAGCTTTGACCTGAGACAAATCACTTATGGTGGTACGAATGAAGAAATTGGTTTGGATTGGGGAAAGAGATGGACTTGTTGCTGAAAACGAAATAATAGGTATGTGAGCTTTGCTTCCAAGTTCAGCTACAAACCTGGCTTCTCCTGAATTTTGGGGTCCAATGATGGCGTGCACCTTTTCATTCTTTATAAGATCCAAAGCTGCCATTAATATATTTATAAGATATTAGCAATATAAAAAGGCTCAATGAAAAGTGAATGAAGAGCAATGAAGTTTAATTTGAGAATATAAATACATGCTGTTACGTACCTGCAGCAGCTGCTGTGACAATGTCATTGCGAGAGTCTTTAACATGAAGAGAGAGTCTAGTAGCGTAGGCAGCATTGTGGTTATAGAAATCAAGGAGTCCCAAGCGTATGCAGGTTTCAGCCATAGTTCCAAGTGAGGAATTCAAATCAACAAGTAGCCCTATTGGGATTGGCTCTTTGGCCATGGAGGCTCCTGCTGCTGCACTGAAATATATTAAGAGAAAGGAGAGGAGAGAGAGAGAAGTGTGAAGGCTTTTCTTCATGTTTTGCATTATTAATGTGAATTTCATGACTCAGTATACGTACACAAGCAAGTTAATTAATTTGAGATTATTAATCTGCTACACCGTCCACACGCATCTTATAGAGCTTACATTTGTGGAAGCTTTCTGGGACTGGGACATTGCATTTCAATTTTTTTTAAAGCAAGATTAACTTTTGATTTTGGCTAATGCTTTTAGACTTTATGTATTCACACCTTCGATGGACGTTTACATATTCACACTTTCCGCCTGGCTCGCCTACCCTCGTATGAACAATAACACCAACAACGCTAGCTTTGGCGTCTCTTGCTGCGACTTCAATTTGAGATTGTAATACTTCATTTCTAGATACGTCAACATTCTTCCTAGTAATATATATACCCTGCCGTGACATGTGACATATATATGAAGCATTACAATATATATTATATACAATTTGCAGTTAAAAAGCCTTAGTTGCGTTTAATTAATTTGCATGTTATAATGAATCTAGAATGTTATGATGAAGGAGGCCAAGTGGCTATATATAAAAATATATATTTATTTCAACTTTAGGGGACGCTGTTCATATATATTGATTCATATGCGTATGCACTATACATATAAGCAGGTGGGTCTCTTGCATTAATTTGATGAGCTCTTCTTTAATAGAGACTGCGAATCGTTCTTAATTACAGAATAATCTATAAATTCAAACATCTTTTGCAAGGTAAATATATTTGTCGTAATTAAGAAACTCTTATCATATTTCTTCCACGTTTTCACGCGCATTGGGGTAGACTTGTAATTTCCGATATCCCATCCTAATAAAATTATTTGAAAGAGAGCCCCAAAGTCCTCCACCAATTAATACCCAATATTTAATAGTATAAATATTTTTAAATAAAATATATTAATGAAAAATGATCAATTTTAACAAGAGAATAAAAAATTAATTATAATTTTAGAATTTTTAAAGAAGAATAAATAGGGTTTTTAGGAATTTTAGTACCTTTTAGGTTTAATAAATTATTTTTTTAATTTTTAATTAACAAATAATAGAAATTAAGAAAATTTATAAAAAAAAAGACACTTAAATAAATATATTTGTATATATAAAATAAAAAATACATATATAACTTTTTAAGGATGAAAACTTGGTAGGGTAGAAGCATGATCTCCATTTCTAAACTTGAAAAAAATTTTGTCGTTCATCCCATCCTCACAAAAATATAATTCTCATATTTAAATCTCCAAATAGGGTGATTCCCAAACATATGAAGAATTTTTCCTCCCTCCTAATTAAACATGCTAATTTTTTCATAATAGGGTATATGAATACATATACATACATACATACATACATATATATATAATTGAGAGATGTCTTTGTTTGATTTCATATGGAAGAATAGATAGAAGACTGAAAATTTATTTATTTCGTGGAATTGGGATTTGAAATGAATGAATGATAAATTGATTATGTGTTATGTATTTTTTTTTCTGGGAATAAAACTTCCTTAATCAAACCCATAATCGCTCGGCTCACACTCATTTAATGAAAAGGGATATAATATATATATAGATATAAAGTGGTCTACTTATAATATTTGCTTTTGCAAGGTTTGATCGTGGCCAGTTTCTAGAAAATGAATTTAATTGGACATTGGAACTTTTTGATTGTGTCCACTTCGAAATTTCCTTGCAGCGGCAGACTTGCTTCCAACCAAAATTGATGTAACAAAAGGAGAAGACCAAGAAATAAATAACCTCTGCCGTCTAAGCTCCTTGTCGAGTGGTGAAGTATCAAACAATTAATCTTAGGTTTAAATTAATTTTTATTCTGTAATCTACTAGAGACAAATAATAGTGATCACTTTACTGACTAATTAGGTTGATTTTCGTGGTTCTCGTCATGAGCTATACGACATTCTAAATTTCTTCTTGGTTAAGGATGCAAATCTTTTCACTTGTGGAAATTTCTGCGAAAATTATCTTGAATAAGATGAAAATGAAAAGAATTTCTCTTACCTAGTTACACAGAAATAGAGATGTGGTCATTTTTCCTTCTCAAAAATACTAATAGCTAGCTTAATAGTTTTTGTATATATATATGTTTGGCTAAGATTTAAAAGAAGATAAAATTACTTTCTTCTAAAAAAATATTTTAAAATTTAAAAGTACTTGATTTAGATTTTATAAAAACATAAACTAAATAATAGTTGGCCGTGTGTGTGTGTGTATAATATTTTGGTCCATGACAGCCTTTCTAACTGTTGTTATTTTAAAAAATAAATTTTACTCCTCTATCCTGACAAATTAAAAAGTTTATAATTTCATTTATTTTAATTAAAAATTATTAATTATATTATTTAATTATTTTGAAAAATATAATTCATTAAAAAATTAGATTTAAAATATCTATCATTATTTAATTTTAATTAAAAATGATAAATTTATTCTATTTTAAGTTTTTTTAAAAAATAATTTTTTATATTGATCAAATATATATTTAATTATATAAATAATATATAAGAATATTTTAATAAAAAAATAAAATTGTAAGTTTTTTATATCTCTCAAAAATAAGAATATAGATTTAAAAAAAAAAGTGTAATTTTAACATTTATGAGTTTAGTTTACTCTATTTTAAATTGGCTAGTAATGTGGCAAGTAAGATTGATTACAGGGATGTAATTTACTCTATTTTAATGTGAATGCTTCGAGTTTTACAAAAACGATATACTATTAATTGTTGCTACTGATTATTTTATATTTTATATATCACAATCTAATAAACTTTTAATTAGTGGCAATTATAGTCAACATTGAAGGATCTATTGAGTGGCGACAAGACAAAGTTATTAATGATAATTTTGGTAACAACCGCCTTTAGACTTCTAGTGGCGATAGTGACCGAAATTCAATTTTTTTGTGATGATATAACTCTTAGGTGACAACATGTAAACTTCTTCTTTCAAGTAATTATGAAGAAATACATTATTAATATATAATTGATGTATGCCCCAGGCCTTCATACATGAGATTGAGAGGAAAATTTTAACTATTACCATTTTAGCCACTGTGTAGAGAAACTTTCGAAATAGTCTTGCTGTTTGATTGTATCCCTTGGTCACAATTATATCTTTCAACAGTTCCATCGGCATTTTACTTAACTTTAAATATCCATTTCTATCCAATGGGACGTTAGCCAGCTGGTAAATCAGTTAAGTGCCCATGGCTTCAACCCATTCTTTAGATTTTGCAGGTTGCTTGTATGTATATGCATGGTTCATGGATTTTTAAATTATTAGGCATGAATGCAGTGTATGATGTTTGAGTAACGATGTTGGTATGAGATTTTTCAAGAACAGAGGTATGGCAGACATAATCTTAATACGAAATTAATGTATTTGGCTAATCATTTAAATAATAAAGTTGGTATCATTTAAGACATTTGAACATACTAGCTAGCAATGGTGGGTTACAAATTACTCACATACTTGGGGAAGCCAATCATTGTGCCAAAATGGGTCTAGTGGAAATATAATTTGCGTGTTTGGGAAGAACCTCTGAACTTTCTCTTGCCCTCCTAGTTGACATGGCCTCTACGGTCTTCTCTAGATTCTAGTTTGTTTTGCTATGTTGTTTCCTCTCTTTACACCAAGAACCTTTTAGAATGGACTACTTGTTTCATTTGGCTAATCAATTTTAAATTTTGAACTATTAGGATGTTGGTTGAAAAAAATTTTGGCTTCTTTTGTACTAAATATAACCAATAGATCACTTTATTTTTCATTTTCTAGATTATTTTTTGGGAATGCCTGAAAATGAGATGTGTGTGTGTGTGTGTGTGTGTATATATATATATAATGAATTTATTGAATCAAACCAATTAATTAGTTAAGCATTAATTATATATTTTGATTGTAAAAATTAATAACAAAAAAATAATAAAGTACATATAAATCTAATTCAAAAATAAATCAAAAAAATTCTATGAATAATTAAAATGCCTTTAATTATATGTCCCCTAGCTAATGATTGATATAGAGGTGAAATTAGTAAAATAAGAAAAAAAAAGTTAAATCTTAATCTATTTAGGTGAATTTTTTTATTTTTTTATCCCTTTTTTTATTTTAAAAATTTTATTTTGATACATACGCTAGGCTAAAAATAATTAACTTGATTGAAATTTCACATCAAATTACGTATGCATTATCTATACATACACAGCTTTAAAGAAAATAGCAAGATGGAAAAAGAAAAATAAAAGGTGGATAGTCAAACCCAATAAACACTTTGCTTATACATAACCTTTTTCTAAGTCATTAACCCATTTCATACGACTTTGGATCCTCTGCCGTAATCTCTCTGGTTGGCGCCTGATGGCGTTTTTAGCGGCGGTTTTATCCGATGCTAAAGTGTGTTTTAATGTTATTGCAACGAATATTATTGCTGCTATAACTTTTGTTTAAATAATTAATTTAAAAAGGTATAGTGGCAATAATATTTGTTGCAATAAAATTTAGCAACGGAAAAAACCGCCGCTAGAAACGCCAAGCAAGAATCCAGATGCATTTCATACGTCTTGGATGGAGGAAAAGCAACGCATGCATATATGTTGGTTGCCACTCCAAAATGTATAATCTTATTCTTCAACTTCTAAAATGTATAACTTAATATAAATAAAAAATTAACAAATTATTTAATTTTTTTTATGTCAAATATAACTAAAATGTATGAGGGAAATGGTGTATATGTATATGAAAAAATTTGTGGCAAAACAAATTTGATATAACTTTGTTTTGTATTTTTTTTTTGTGGGTTTCATATATTATTTTCAATTTAATATTATTTATTAATACTTATTTTTCTAATTTGATCATTTTTTCAACTACTTGAATATTCAATCGAGTTAATTTGTCTCTTTAATTTTCTAATCTACTAAAACTAATAGCCCATTTGGTCAAGCTTCTTTGGAGTGGAATTTTTTTTTCTTTTTCTTAAAAACACTTATTTTAAAAAATTCAATTGATAGAAAAAAGTGGTTTTTTAATTGTGGAATAAATAAGAGTTATAAATCAAAGATTCTATTTTTTTAAAGAAAGAGAGGCTGAAAATTTTATTTTTTTAAAGACAAAATTACTCCTTCCCAAATTTTTCACTCATCATACATATCCTTCATTTTTTTTTACCCAATTATATTCCTTCATTAATTATCTTTTTTCTTTTAATTTTTGGCAATTGATATATATTATTTTGAAACATATATGGAATATTTATATATAAATTTATATTTGAAAAAAATTATTAATTGTAAAGTAAATCTATACATGTTCTTTTTAATAATTTAAAAGTTAATGGTATTTTTTTTTCAAAAACTTCATTAAAAAATCATTTCAAAATAAATAAATAAGTGTTTTAGGTGCGGACAATCTCTTGGTTTAAAACAGCTGTATAGGTCTTATTGTTTGATAAATTAGGAAACCTGCTTCCTAGTGCTATATGGAGACTTAATGAGGACTATCTATGTATTCTCAAAACTGAATATGGTGCCTTGTTGTTGTAGGATAGGACAGATCAGGAAACATCCCTCTTCTTGTTATGTGGGTGTTTTATGGCTAGTGTTATGTTTGTTGGGTCTTCAAATTCAGGAACTTTTTTAGGTTTGTAGTATGCACTAGTATACTAGGGGTTGAAGAATTCTACTTTTTGGGACTAACTAAAGATTGAAAAGAACTGTCGTAGTGCATGGTGATGTTGTTCAAATCAACTACCAGGGAAATGTATCACCTTTCTAAGAGCATATTAGAATTGAATCACTATAGTCATCCACATCCATTGTTGTTAAACTGGCAATATATTTTCTACAGCTATTTATTGACGTAGGTGAGTTTAAGTGTTGAATTCACCCTTTTCTCACAAGTTTATTTAAACTCTAGAGTTTGACAAACTTCTGCACATCTACTATTTGACCAAATCTTGTGCTTCGGATGGCCCATAAGTATCGGCTTTAGGATAAATCCAGAGAAATCCTGCGAATGTGATTAGCATGACTGCAATGAGGAGATTCTACTGGGAAGGATATGGATACGGGGTGTGTTTCTGAGTGAAAATTTTATATATCCTTAATCCTTGCTAATAAACCTAAATTGCCCAATAAATGAGTTTTTGTTTTGCTGCAATTCCTTTTATCTGCTTGGCAATTCTTTAGTTGATATTCTGATTATGTTTCATTCAATGTTTTTGCAGTTTCTTGGTGTTCTAGTTGACAACGGTATGGAAGTAAGATATGCTGCCAGGAAAATTCTTAAAGCTAGTGAAGCTGAATAATCTCATGTTTAAATCATCTATTGATGCTCTTCTAGGGAGTTTGTGTATTTATCCACAGGTTTGCTTCTAATTATTATCCACTTTTATCTTTTTTATTCTTAAGATGGGCAACTGATATTTTATGCTAACATTTGAACTTATTGGAGATGTGACTGATACAATGCTTATGAAATTTTAATTCCACCCGTTGTTTGGAACCTTTTTCAAGATTCTTTTACTGTTTTGTTCTTCAAGGCTCACCCACCCCTTTATTTTTTCTTTTAACCTGACATGAGATGACTCATCTTGATTCTTAGCTCAAGCATAGTATCTATCACTCACATTTGGCTGCCAGAATCCTCGAACCAAAAGGTGAAAACAAAGAAGAAGGGAAAACCCTACCATTGAAAACCACATTTTTATTTCATACTTCAGGCAATATAGAACTATAACCCCGATTACATATCCTGTCATGGACAATTTGAAATTTTTTGGTAATTTACCCTATCCTCAAATCAAACTAGATAGGATAATTTAGTTTTTCCTTTCTTTATCTTTTTGGCCATCCATTTTCCTGATAGGCGATAGCCTCATTTTCCCTCCATTTATTCTTTGCATATGCCATCACAGTCCATCATTATTTACCATCACGTAAATGCTCATTCTGACTTCAATCCTATG
This sequence comes from Senna siamea, assembly GCA_031216115.1. NCBI lineage: Eukaryota > Viridiplantae > Streptophyta > Magnoliopsida > Fabales > Fabaceae > Senna > Senna siamea. Next base: position 22,077,249 of record CM062357.1, read on the forward strand.
ATCATAGCACCTTTATCTATCCATCTTGCTTTTGCTGTAAGGGTTACATGCTTCCTAATCTTTCTAACAATTCAACCAACGATCCAAGATATTTAAAACAACCAACTTTTAGAATTTCTTGAACTATTAATTCTTTTTCATTTGAGTAATTTCCTTATATTCTCTTTCCAGGCTGAAGCTGATGTACTTTCTGCATTCTCTCATATTGGCCGAAATCACGAGTTTGTAGCCTTGATCACCAAGGAAGTTTTTGAAGAGGTCGGCTTCTTCAGTTTAAGGATATTAACTAATATAATGTTTGTTGTGCTTGTATGTAATAGTTGGAGGTCAATTTCCTGTTATGCTATTGTTCTTTCTAGTGGCAACAAATAGTAGCGAGTTCTTCAGTCTTACTTCAGCAGAACCCTATCTAATATTTAAAACACCAGAAGTATACGGCCTCAAAGTGGGGGAGGAACAATGATACATTTTGCTTGTACATTCTTAAAAGTTGATTTTATTCAACTAATCAACATTGATGTATTTTATCTCTTATGTTCTCAGTCAAAAATCTAATTTTGTAGAGATAATTGAGATTGAGTCAAGTCAGCATTCTCTTACACCCTTCTTTCAGGTAGAAGCAGCTTTTGAAGGCAACTCAGAATTCAATAGTGCGAGGGTGGCTGCACTTTTAGTCCTTTGTATCTCTGCTTCACTCTCACATTCAAATGTAGGCACTATACCTCCTGTTTTGTTTTCTTATGCTGTTACATTGCTGGGGAGGATTTTTTTCTGCTTTTACTGACGTAATGGATAGGGATGCTCTTTTGGCCTTCCTATATGATAAAAGCAGATCTATTGGTTGTTCTGCCACAAATATTAACCTTGGGGAAGAGGAGCAACAGTTGCCTTTAGTTGAAGGTGATTCTCCATATTATGCCTGAAATGGGGTGATAGGTGTTGCTGAGATGTCAGAGAAAAAAGATTTAGACTCTGAAATTCAGTCCCATTTTATGAGGGAGCCAAAAGGTGAAGTCAATTCTCTAGTAGAAAAACAACCAGTGAATGATGAAGTCATGAAGTTCGTAAATTGTATACTTGTGAAGGTCCCAGATATCTGGCCCTTGATACAGTCTGGTTTTACAAATGAAGTGTTACGGATCTTGAGGTAATATATCTTCATTAAAATTTGTGTCTTCTTGCCTCTGATGCAATTTAACTTCTGTCCGATATCTGTATGCATTTAGGATGTGGGTAGACTGGAAGATTCATGGTGACTACCATTTATTTGAGGGCCTGAAATTAAAGATGCTTGTCCTGCAAGCTTATTAACTTTTGCTATTTGACATTTTCTTACGTTTGATTGTTATATTTGCATGCATGAACCTGGCTTTTTCTCTTGGATTTTTTAATCTTATTAGGGGGTGTTGTTAACAATTCAGGTGTTGGAAGGAAGAGCTGGCAACTATGACATATGATTGTTTGGGATCTAGTGATGCGTTGGCATTTACTTTCCAGTATCTCCGAATAATAAAGCTGCTTGCAGAGGTTTGGGAGCACTTTCTCCCAAAGAAATGGTTGTGTTGTCGTGTAATGGGAGATTTAGACTATAAACTGGCAAAGCTTGATACGAGGGTTGAAGAATTAAGAACTTAGTTCAAAGGGTTTTCTAAAGAGGAAATAAATGTCTTGGAGCTAATATTAATCACTTCTACACTCAGGCTCTGTAAAGTTGAAATCTTCTGTCACATCCTTACATTGAAGTGGTTGACTGCAATATTGTCACGTGTAGAATCTCTGCTTAAAGGGAGCTCTGCTGTGCCATCCACTTTTGTTGTTGAACTTAGGAAATTACGTGAAAGTGGTACGTCCATAAATGGAACTTCCTGCAGTCTATTTCAGTTTCATAGGTGTCTGAAGTTCTTCTCTCTGAAGCAGTTCATATGTCGTGGAACACTCGATCGTTTGCATGTGGATCTAAGGATTCCCAATAATGACTCTGAACATCCTTTTCCCTTTGTTTCGGGACTACCTATTGGTATAGAGTGTGAGATCACTCTCCGAAATATCATGAGTGAGAACATATTGTGGCTAATCATGAGCAGGGATGATGATACTTCACCGCAGTATGTCTTTCTAGATTCAAACCTCTTTGAAGGCTCTGGCAGGTCAGGAGGATTGCTTTTGTTGCTCCATTTTACAGAACCCCAAAAGCTAATTCTTTTAGGTTGAGGATTTGTATAGGTTTGGAATGTTTATTTGAGAATGTTGTTCCAGTGCAAACTAATGGAGGTCCTAGACATGAAGTAACGTTTCTTTGCCCAGAAAAATAAGTCTATCTAGCGAGCGTGCTAAAGACGAAAGGAAATTAATGTATTTGAGGGTGAAAGTAAAAAACTCTTTGCTTTATTATGTGGTATGTGTACGGAATTTTTTAATCATGAATCATTCGTCTTCCTGGCTGTGATCAGTTTAGGTGGGTGCCACAGAATCCTCTGAATCATGTTGGAATGTCTCTGTATACTTGCCCTGTATATGTTGTGTTTTCAGCTAGTATTGTTTTGTTAATTAGTAGTAGTGAGAGTGATATACATCATCATCATCCTCATTATGTGGTGGACTAAGCAAAGTATTCGTCTTCATCTGGGGTAATGGAGGCTCCATTTGTTCCTGGAGGTTGTGACGATCTCTCATTCCTACCGAACACTTGGGATATAAGCATACCCCATAAGAGACCTACAAACGAAGTCGACTAGAGTCAAACTTAATCCAACTAATGATTTTGGGACAAGTTATGCGTGTATACTGTAGAACTTTAACCTGATTAGATGGATAAAATAAACTTACTGTGCATACCTCTTGCAATGAAGGAAAAAGATACTGTGAGTGCTTTCTATTATTTTGAAGTCAATGGTTTGCAATTTCCTGATAGTGCAAATTCACTTTGGCCCCATGCCTGATCGTTTTTCTAGACTTTTCTTCCCATCTCTATTTTTTATTTTTTGTCAAAGAAATATTCATTGATAAAAGAAGGCATAAAGCCATATATACAAAGGAGGTTTTGCAAAGATACAAATGCACCAACACTATCAGAATCACAAGTTTGCACTCCTAGGAGAAAATATAAGAGATGTGAGAAGGCTAATAAAACTTTAGGCAACACACCTACAAGAAATGAATCTCAAATTTCTTATACAACTTAAGTAAGAAAAATATCGTACACTTTTAATTTGTAAAAATATCTGATTGAGTGATAGAATATTTAATAATTTAAAGTTTAAAAAAATTAATAAAAGTTATAATATTTGTTGATTAAATATTCTATCCTTAACCAATACTCTAATAACAAAATCCAAGAAGTTAAAGCTGTACATATATATTTACCTTCTCTTGTGTAATGTATTAATTATCTTATATTAAATAAAATGTGTTTGAGAATGATGATTGGAAAGAAAGGGAAGGAATTAAAGATAAAGGAAACAGGAGGAAAAGAAAGATTAATTGATGGTTTTTTTCTCTTTTTTTTATTTTTTTATAATCTCCCAATTTAAAGTAATTAAATTTAACAAAAAGAGAAGATTAAAAAGGTTAATATAAAATCTTTTAATTTCTTTTCCTTTAAAATCTTAAAAATCAAGCAAGGAAAAGGTTTATAATTCTCTTTTCCTCTCCTTTTATTCTCTCACATTCAAACAATTCTTTAGAATGTGGTTGGATTGTAAAATTTTAAATTCCATGAAATTTAAAATATAAGAAATTTGAATTACCACAATTTAAATTTTTTGCATTTTAAATTTCTTCTTTAGATAACCATAGTAATTGTAAATTCCTTTATTGTAATTAGTAACTATATGTATAATATATCAATGTATATATTAATATAAATGTTATGTGTATGTATATGAAAGTACTTGTATGTAAATTAATATATATATATATATATATAAATGTATATATTTGAATATATACATATACATATTAATATATGTTTGTGTGTATACACACAAATGGGTATGTGTGTATATGTATTTATACATATATATATATTTATGTCTGTATATGTGCATGCACCAGCATACACACACATATATATATATGCATATATACATATGTGTATTTATGTGCAAATATAAACAAATATACATATATCTACGTACATCTATTTATATATGATGTATATTTATTTAAATATATAGTGTGTGTGCCTATATATATACGCATATGTTCATGTTAGTGTGTATATATATGTGTATTTATATTATGTATAAAAGATATAAATAACTAATTTTTTAAAAAGATAAAAATATTTTTTATATCTTTAAATTTTATATCAATTTTTAATTCTGTCTTTAAAATTTTGTTATTGTTAATTTTGTCTCTAAAGTTTTAAATTGTAATCGTATTCGTCCTACAGCTTAACGCTATCTAAATTACTAATAAAAAAAAGAGATGTGACATTTAAAAATAAATTCTAAGAATATGAATAAAATTTTGATAATATTCAAACATTAAACAATAACATATATTATCAAATTATAGTATTTTCACTTTAACTCAAATCACTATATGACATAAACATTAAATTCTTCAATAGATATTTCATATATGATTTGAACAGTTTTATTGGTAATTTCGTATTTTCTTTTAAACACAATACATTATGTAACTAAATCAATTACTATTTAAAATTTTAAAAACAAAATTGACTGAAAAAAATTTTAGGAACAAAATTAAAAATTGATATAAACTTTAAATACATAAAATATGTTTTTGCCTTCTAAAAATAAGCAAGAAGGAAATTTTGAAATTCTACCAGGTGAAATTTCAAATTCCTCTTAAATCATTTGATTAAATTACTATAAGATTTTAAAATGTCATTTATTTTTAATCCAAATAAAAAGATTTGTGTTGAAGTAATTAAAATACCTTCAAACATTACTTTTACTTCTTAAATTACTTCATCTAAACAAAAACCCTAAAGTATTATTATATAATTAATAAAGGCATTTGGTTACAATCAATAGTAGTCAGAATGATACATATCGTCAAATGTATGATTATGATGTGGACTAAGCATGTGGTCGTCGTCATTTGCAGTATCAAGGGTACGTAGCAGCTCCTTCTGTTGGTGAAGGTTGTGAAGAGCTATAATTTCTTCCACGAAAAAACCTCAATTTAATGGCATCCCATACAAAAGAGCTATAAGAGAGATATGTCAAAATCAAAATTACAAAAAACAAAGCAGAAAAGTCGTTTAGATTCAAACTTCGAGCATGTGAAGAGATGGAGGAAGTTGGGTATTGGGATGGGATGTTGGTGTTCAGGGAGTGCTTGGCCTGAATGGCTTGAAACAAATGTATATCTTGAACCACATTTAAAATTGCAGACGAAAAGTAAGACACTAGAGCAGATTTTTTGGGGAATGCCTGAAAAGAAGATGTATAAATATAATGAATTGAATGAACCAATATATTAGTGAGAAGAGAAGAGGGTAGAGAGTAGAGACTCACAAAGCCTAATCCTTCTGTTTGGTATATTGGACCAGCCATGGTGTATTGATGAGAGGCATAATTGGAGAGAAAGAGCATGAGATTGGGGGTTTCATCGAATATAACATCCACACCTCCTTTTTTGGTTCTAAGTGATAGAGCTTTGTGATATTCCTCAGGAGTTTCATATGCTTTTAACTGAGACTCCTTCAATCCTAACTCTTGTATGAGAAGCCCTTTCACCCAGGAGTCCCTTTGATATCCTACACTGTAGTTGTTCCTTTTAATCTCTTTTATGTCCTTCACTGAAGGCTCCAATGCTCTCTCTTCTGATAATATTGAAGTTAGATTTGCAGTGTAAACTTGCAAGATGATGACAAACACACTCAAGGTTGTTACGGCCAACCATCGTGACCATTTGCTCACCAAATGTTCGTCTACAACAATCAAACATATATGGTAAAACATACAATTAATACACTGCTAATTAAAATCAAGTATCTATATCTTTGAGTACTTAGGTTGAATTGAAATATAAGATATATAATGTTTTGTGCATACAAGTTGAGAGATGACTCACTCTGAGTGTAAACAGCGAAGGGAAACCAGACAATGTTGCGAATTTGTTCCAGGCTGCTTCTTTTATTTTTAATTTCAAAAACATATATCAAATTAGTTATAAGCAGAATGAAGGTGACAATCATTACCCAAAGAGACCAATGGAAGGGTTTAAAGAGAGTCCATGTGGTATCGCCACTCTGCAAAGAAACCACCATGGACACGCTTGACTGCAAATATGACGATGCAAAATCAACACATTTCGTGCGATTCCTTTCAATTGTAATATCTCCAATTATAACATCAAGCTTCTGCAATATTTTCATATGCACATGGATTGAGTCTTGGAAAAAAAAATCTCAAGATATTTTCATTCATAAATGACGAGTCATATAAATGCTGTGACAGAAATTAAAAAAAAAAAAAATCAGAATATCCTAAATGTTTTAGATGGGTTAGTAGAACAGTTAATTAGCCTACAAGTAATAACATAGAATATAGTAAGAAACAGTTTCTATATATGCATCAAGCAAATTATTTTTTGTTAACAGTGAAACAGAGAGAAATTGATAGAATAAATTAATGAAAAACTTGCCTTCTCTTTAATTTGGCAAAGAAGCTCATCGTAGTTCCCAGCACTTGTTCCATTTTTCTTTGTTAAGGGGACAAACTCATAACGACAGGAAAAGGGTAAAACTTTTATCACTTCTAAAAACACATCAACAGCAAAACCAGAAATTTTAGCTGTACCTACCATTTGGTGATTGCCTTTCTACTTCCACAAGTTCAGTAAAACTTCGTCTTACTGGAACTCCAATTCTCAACACTGTTGGTGACTCTGTAGTGTCACCTGGCCATATTGGTTGCTTGAGTTTTCCTTTAGCTATTGGGACACCAGCTTCATCTAAATCTTGGAAAAGACCTATTTGGGGGCTCCAATATCCAATAATTCTTTCTTTTTTCCCTATCACATTGAATACTTCAAGTACTGATGGTTCTAACTGCCCTTCAACTAAATTGAAATTCCCAGAAAGGCCTCTAAATTTAGTATCTAGAATTGTGTTGAGAAGTCTTGGGCCCATTACATACGTACCTATATTTGCAAGATCAACGCCGCTTTTGTTGGTAATGTTTGACTTTTGGAAGGTAGAATTTACTGTGCCTGCCTTCTCAACTGCAATGGCCAAAGCTTGGACTGCATCATAAGCCCATATCCCAAAGAGAGATAAGACAGGAGACTTATTGTAAGCATTAGCCATGGCTTTCCATCTTCTTTTCAAGTCCACAAGCCCTTTTGTTTTCTTCATCATTGACCTTACTCCTAATACTCCTTGCATATAGCCCATCATTTTTGGACCCATAGGATTTATCTTAGCAGACAGCCCTTGGGTAACCATCCAAGCATATCCTTCCCTCATCATCCCTGCATTATTTGCAAGTCTAAAAAATTTAGAACCAAGATCAGCAGTCATATGAACCAGAAATACCTTTGTTTGCATGCCCTTTAACTTTGTAAGCTCCTTTGAAATTTCAGCCTCTTCTGAGCGTGGATCAATTGCAGTTTTGTAAAGAACTTGTACGTTGATTTCTCCCAAAGCAACTGCGAGATATGGGATCAGACCATTACCATATTCAGTGTTTTCATAGATGAGGATGATTTGGTGCCATCCATAAGTTTGTGCACTAGCAGCTATAGCTTCAACCTGAGAAAAATCACTTTGTGTGGTACGAACGAAGAAATGGGTTTGGGATGGGGAAAGAGAGGGACTTGTTGCTGAAAACGAAATAATGGGTATCTGAGCTTTGCTTCCAAGTTCTGCTACAAACCTGGCTTCTCCTGAATTTTGAGGTCCAATGATGGCGTGCACCTTATCATTCTTTATAAGATCCAAAGCTGCGATGAATATATTTATATGGTATTAGCAATATAAAAAGGCTCAATGCAAAGTGAATGAAGAGCGAATTGAAGTTTAATTTGAGAATATAAATATATGCTGTTACGTACCTCTAGCAGCTGCTGTGACAATGTCATTGCGAGAGTCTTTAACATGAAGAGAGAGTCTGGTAGCATAGGCAACATTGTGGCTATAGAAATCAAGGAGTCCCAAGCGTATGCAGGTTTCAGCCATAGTTCCAAGTGAGGAATTCAAATCAACAAGTAGCCCTATTGGGATTGGCTCTTTGGCCATGGAAGCTCCTGCTGCTGCACTGAGACACATTAAGAGAAAGGAGAGCAAAAAGAGAGAAATGTGAAGGCTTTTCTTCATATTTTTAGCAATAGTATCAGTCAAGATAGTTCCCTCTATACGATCCCAACAGGAAACTCAATTATTCATACCATCTCCATCTCCCTAAGTGCTACTGATCAATTAATAGGGGTCAAGTCAATAAATGGTCGATGCGTGAAACTAGCTGTTGTTTCTAAGAACTTAGCTTTTAATTAAATATTGTACTCACATACTTATATTCCGGAATTAAATCAATTTACAAACTAATGATTTGGGAGACAAGTGATTTGCGTTTATACTGTAGCACTTTAGTTTATTAGAAGTACATATAAAAATAGCTTTTGGATTGAACTAATTATTCACTTTCACCACACATCACTAGTTCAAACTACCAGCTTACTAAAAGAATCTAGTAGAACAAATAAATATTTGTATATTTATATTGAATTTTTCTACTGACTATTAATTTGTCTTTAATTTTTTTATTATCAATTTTATTCCAAAACTTTTAAATTGGTATCAATTTTGTTCTAAATCCTAATACTACTTATTATACTTATAAAATTTGCATACTTAACAATCCAACTGAAACTCATACATGAAATATAGATGACATTATGATTTGAGATGAAATTAACAATAATTATAAAATTTAAAGATGAAATTAACAATGATCCCAAATTTTGGAGATCAAAGAGATATTTTTTTTTCCTTTTGTTTATTTTCTTTCTCTCAATTTAAATTTTCAATTCTGTTTTCTCTTTTTGTTACTTTTAAACTCTGTTTATTCCAATAGATATTCTCAAAACTTTGATCAAAACAACTTAATTAATAGGTAGAGCTATTAAATTATTTTATAAAATTATTTTTAAAAATTTATATTAGTACTATTTTTATAGATTTATATTCATGTTATCAATAGAAAGATTTATTTTTTATATTTTTTACATGTTATTAATATAAAGACTTATTTTCTGTATTTTTGGTTTTAAAAATTAGAATTTAAAATATTTTTTAATTGTTATTTTTTTAAAACACATATTTTGTTTTTTATTTTTTTTAAAAATAATAATTCAAACAAGGCATTTTTTTTATTTTAAAAAACCAAAAATAACTTTTGAAAATTACATTTTAAACAGACCCTATGTTTTTTTTCTCAGAATAAAACTTCCTTAATCAAAGCCAACAAACGGTCCGCTCAAACTCAATCGTCAACATTAATGAAAAGGGACATAATAAAATAAGAAAACAGTGGCTCTAATTATTTGCTTTTGCAAGCATTGATTGTGATCAGTTTATAAAAATGGATTTACTTGTGACCTTATAAAATCAAAGTTGGTGTTTAGGTTCAAAGACACTTATGTCCACTTTGAAATTTCCTTAAAGTGGCATGCAGAGTCACTTTTCTACTTGTTCTGCTTTCTAAATTTTTTTTTGGGTTTAGGAAGCAAATTTTTCTACTTGTGGAAATTTCTGCGACAATGAAGATGAAAATGGAGAGAATTTCTCTTACATAGTTACATAAGAATAGAGATGTGTGGTAATTTTTCCTTCTCCAGAATACTAGTAACCAGATGATTAGTATGTTTGGCTAAGATTTAGAAATAGAGGACATTAATTTTTTTTAAAAAAAAAGTTTATTCTAGAGTAAATTAACTAAAAGATGTATGTTATTTTAATTTAATTTTTAAAAAATAAAATATCTGAATTAATTCCTAAAAGATTAGGGACAAATCACTTTAGAATTCAAATCTAGAGCTGTTTTTATTGGTGTTTTCTAATCAGTCAGTGCCAGTTTCGCATGATTTTAAGATGAAGCTTTGGGTTTTGATAGAAAAATTTCTTGGAAAACTTTACCCATTGATTTCACCTTAAAATTCTATCTATAACTTAAGTTATGCACAAAATACCATAAAGTATCCAGATTTTGCTGACGCAACATATTGTCCAGTGTTTATTTGAAAAAATCGCATCTAAACATTTTTAAATGCCACCAAAACTTCCAGATCATATCCTTGTTATGGTACCAATATACTGGAAATTTTGGAGAATTTTCTCATGAAGTTAAGTGGCTCTTTTGCAAGCAAACTCACGTAGATACTGAAAATGACTGAGAAACATGGCAGATAAGGTTTTTGAGTTTTTAAGGTCCTAAACAGTTGGTTCAACACCTGAAAAATATACCATCAAATCTCAGGGGTTACATATCATGTCATGGGGTTTTGTAACTTTTAACTTAATTTGGATTTCAGGTGTGAAAGCATTAATCTGCAAGAATATACATTAAAGAAGAGTATATATATAAAGAGTAAAGACTTTTGCATTGAAACAAAGACTTGGTGTATAATTATGTCTCGTGGAAAGAACCACATGCATGTTGTAAGTGCTGCTATTATTTTATTTCGTGCTATCTCATAGGCAGACATCTTAGTGGAAGTTTACGTGATTTGTGAGTAATATATAAAAAGTAAATAGATTGGAAGGTGACTTTTAATTCAGTTCTTTTGCAGTTTGGCCTATGAATGCAGGATTCCTTTTCTAGGTTTCTTTTTTCTTTCTTTCCAACACAAAACTTTCCTTGTTCTATTCCTTTTGTTTTCGCTATGGTCGTCCCTAATAAAGGGATACATACACACAGTAATTAATTCTACGTCATGTAACAAATTATTTTTCGCCCTCGAATATATATCTTCCTTTAAATTGTTATAGTGCTGACGGATCATATCTTTGTCCAGAAAAAAAGATAAAATTATCTTTCTAAGCTACTAAAGACTAAATTATGTTCCATCAAATAAAGAGTAAATATATAAGCTTATAATTTATGTAAGACTGTAAGAGCAAGTATTAGTTACATGTAATGTTGTTGCCTTATTATAATTAAGGATCATATTAGCCTTTTTTGTTGTATTAAATATATTTGAGTGGAATTATATATTTTTATGAGCTCATAGAGAATTCAAACTTTTTAAGTTCAAGCTTTTATGAGAGACAGCCTTGTCTTTTTATATTTTGATTTTTGATTTTTTTAAGTTTTATGAATAGACAGGAGATATGATCAAACTTTACTTGTTTCTTTCATTTTATCCTATTTTTATTTATTTTTGGTACATCAAAATAACATATTATTAATAAAACTTTAATTACATCGTTTTAACATAAAATGCTATTGTTTTATCTAATTAATTAATATTGTAATAAAATTAAAATAGCTAAATGTATGGATATTAGGTGGAAAAAAATAAAAAGAAAGAGTGAAGGGCTGAAAAATGACTTAGCAGAAGACTCAAAACTTTGGTAATAATATCACGTAGCTAGGGCAAGCTATTACATGAATTAACTTGCTAGGTCACATAGATCACTTAGAACTCAATAGACTTCTGTATATTGATGATTTTGACAAAAAAATCAGTAGTAATCAGAGTGATAGAAAGAAAAAGATGCATCACTATAATCACATTGATAGACTTCTGGGGTTGCTGGAGTTGCATGTCGTGGAGTATGTGAAGAGGTGAATTTGCAGCCTAAACACGACGCCGTATATTTAATAAAAACAATCAAGAAGAAGATACATAAAATGTAGCCTACTATTGGAAACAGTTTCCCAAAGTCGTTTACAGTGAAACTTCGACTGTGTGATGCAATTGAGGATTGGGATGAAATGGTGCTGCTTATGGAGTGCTTGTTCTTGATGCCTTGAATTTTTTGTATATCTTGAGTCACATTTAAGATTGCAATCGAAAACTGAGACACCATAGCTGAATTTTTGGGGAATGCCTGAAAATGAAATTATATATACATACATATTGGTAGAATAGTTAGTGATTCTCATACTGGATCAATGAAGGGTGGTATACATTAAATAATTAATAGATCATTTGATATAATTAAGTTGAGAGAATTTTAAAAAGAAAAATACCTTTAATCTATCTAATGATCAAAGATGAGTACTTGATAATCAAAGGTATAATACCTAGGTAGATATTATATCTAACAAACAGCAATAATAGTGAAAACATAATTTCTTTAAGAATAATGATTACATTATCAAAAGCACGATTTCTATCTAACAAATATAGGTACTATGTAGCATCATCAAAATTATTAGTGAATATTAATTCATATGCATATAATAGTGAAGAGTGAAGAGAAGAGAGACTCACAAATCCGAACCCATCTGTTTGGAATGCTGGTCCAAGCATGGCGTATTGGTGAAAGCTAAAATAGGAGAGGAAGAGCATGAGATAGGGGGTTTCATCAAATATGGCAGCCACACCTCCTCTTTGGCTTCCAAGTGATAATGCTTTGTGATAATCGTCAGGAGTGTCATAAGCCTTCAATTGAGACTCGTTGAATCCTAAGCGTTGTATAAGCAACTCTTTGATGAAGGATCCCCTTTGGTATCCCACAAAGTAGTTTTTCATTTTAATCTCGTGCATGTGCTCCATTGAGGGCTTCATCTTCACTTCTTCCATTAGCATTGAAGTCAAATTGGCACTGTAAATTTGCACTACCATGAGAAACAGAAATGAGCACAACACCCAAAAGCGTTTGGACCATTTGCTCTTCCAATTCTTACTGTCTGCAGGAAGCAAGCATTATATTAGACATGGTAAAAATAATAGTAAAAATAAACGTCAAAGTTAATTGAGAGAAAAACAGTAAGTTGATGGAGAGGAGTAAAGAGTACTCAGTACCGCTGTAAACAGTGAAGGGAATCAAGATCAATTCGTTAATTTTTTTCACATCCCCCCCATTGTTGTGATGAGAGATCATTTCAAGTAAAAGTATGATAACAGCTGCACACATAAAAGTCAAGGCAAGAGATAGCCAAAGCTTCCAATGGAAAGGTCTTAGGAGGATCCACGTGCTTCTGTGAGTATCAGACCCCATCAAAACTACCATCGACACACTCGATTCCATATATGGCAGGGTAAAGTCAGCACATCTTGTGCGGCTTGCTAAAATAGTAATGTCTCCAACTAAAGCATCAAGCTTCTGCAAATAATTGCACACGTACGTGGAGTGTATAAACTGAATTATATTTATAATGCAATTGTAAATATATATATGTATATTATTGAATAATCTAAACTAGAAACTAATAAACTCAACCAAGACTTGCCTTCTCTTTAATTTGGCAAAGAAGCTCATTATAGTTGCTGCCGGCAGTCGCTTCTTTTTTGTTCATCAAGGGGACAAACTCATACCCAGGAGAAAAAGGTAAAATTTTGACCACTTCTAAAAACACATCAATAGAAAATCCAGAAAATATTGGTACACCATTTGGTTGCATTTTGACACTCACAAACTGAGGAAAACCTACTACTCCTTCTGGCACTCCAATTCTCAACTTTGTTGGTTTCTCCATTGTGTCACCTGGCCATATTGGTTGCTTCAATATTGGTTTCCCTTCAAAAACTGGCCTACCAATTTCACTTAGTTCTCGGAAAAGTCCTCTTCGGTTGCTCCAATATCCAATAATCCTCTCTTCTTTCCCTATCACATTGAATAGTTCAAATATTGATGCTTCTAGTTCTCCTTCTAATAAATTGAATTCTCCAGAAAGACCTCTAAATTTAGTAGCCAGAATTTTGTTGAGAAGTCTTGTGCTTGTCTCACTTTTCCTTTTGTTGGCAAAGGTGGAATTCACTATTCTAACCTTCTCTACTGCCATGGCCAACGCTTGGACTGTGTCATAAGCCCACAATCCAAAATGGGTTAAGATAGTGGACTTACTGTTTCCTCTATTGAAGGCTTTCCATTTCATCAAGAATTCTGCAAGAGCTTTTGTTTTCCATAACATTGGTCGTACCCCCAATACGCCTTGCATGTAGCCCCTCATTTTCAGACTCATAGGATCCATCTTAGAAGATAGTCGTTGAGTAACCACCCAAGCATACCCTTCGCTCATCATGCCTTCTTTTTTGACAAGTTTAAAAAATTTTGACCCCAGATCAGCAGTCATATGAACAAGAAATATTTTTGTTTGCATGCCCTTTAACTTGTTAAGCTCCTTTGAAATTTTAGCATCTCCAGCATGAGGATTGATGCCACTTTTATAAGGCACATGTATGTTGATCTCTCCCAAGGTATCTATGAGATAGGGGATAAGAGCATTACCATATTCAGTGTTTTCATAGATGAGGATGATTTGGTGCCATCCATAAGTTTGAGCAATGGCCGATATAGCTTTGACCTGAGACAAATCACTTATGGTGGTACGAATGAAGAAATTGGTTTGGACTGGGGAAAGAGATGGACTTGTTGCTGAAAACGAAATAATAGGTATGTGAGCTTTGCTTCCAAGTTCAGCTACAAACCTGGCTTCTCCTGAATTTTGGGGTCCAATGATGGCGTGCACCTTTTCATTCTTTATAAGATCCAAAGCTGCCATGAATATATTTATAAGGTATTAGCAATATAAAAAGACTCAATGAAAAGGGAATGAAGATCAAATTGAAGTTTAATTAGAATATAAATGTATGCTGCTACGTACCTGCAGCAGCTGCTGTGACAATGTCATTGCGAGAGTCTTTAACATGAAGAGAGAGTCTTTAACATGAAGAGAGAGTCTAGTAGCGTAGGCAGCATTGTGGTTATAGAAATCAAGGAGTCCCAAGCGTATGCAGGTTTCAGCCATAGTTCCAAGTGAGGAATTCAAATCAACAAGTAGCCCTATTGGGATTGGCTCTTTGGCCATGGAGGCTCCTGCTGCTGCACTGAAGTATATTAAGATAAAGGAGAGGAGAGAGAGAGAAGTGTGAAAGCTTTTCTTCATCTTTTGCACTATTACTGTGAATTTCATGACTCAGTATACGTACACAAGCACGTTAATTAATTTGCTTTGCAATGCAACTTGGAATGGGATCTCTGCTACACCGTCCATACGCATCATCTTATAGAGCTTACATTGGTGGAAGCTTTCTGGGACTGGGACTTGGACATTGCATTTCAATTTTTTTCTAAGCAAAATTAACTTTTGATTTTGGCTAATGCTTTTAGACTTTAGGTATTCAGACTTTCGATGGATGTTTACATAAATAATTAAATAAACTTAATAGTGTGAAAGCTTCTATGTTTCCCGTCTGCCACAAGTTTTGCTTCGTGGAAACTGGTAATTAAGCCTGGATCGCCTTCCCTCGTATGAACAATAACACCAACAACGCTACTAGCTTTGGCGTCTCTTGCTGCGACTTCAATTTGGGATTGTAATACTTCATTTCTAGATACGTCAACATTCTTCCTAGTAATATATATATCCTGCCGTGACATGTGACATATATATATATATGAAGCATTACAATATATATTATATATAATGTGCAATTAAAAAAGCCTTAGTTACATTTAATTAATTTGCATGTTACAATGAATCTAGAATGTTATGAGGAAGGCGGCCAAGTGGCTTTATATAAAAATATATATATTTATTTCAACTTTAGGGGACGTTGTTCATATATATTGATTCATATGCGTATGCACTATACGTATAAGCAGGTGGGTCTCTTGCATTAATTTGATGAGCTCTTCTTTGATGGAGACTGCGAATCGTTCTTAATTACAGAATAATCTATAAATTCAAACATCTTTTGCAAGGTAAATATATTGTCCTAATTAAGAAACTCTTACCATATTTCTGCCACGTTTTCACACGCATTGGGGTAGACTTGTAATTTCCGACATCCCATCCTATTAAAATTACTTGAAAGATAGCCCCAAAGTCCTCCACCAATACCCAATATTTAATAGTATAAATTTTTTTAAATAAAATTATTAATGAAAAATGATCAATTTTAACAAGAGAATAAAAAATTAATTATGATTTTAGAATTTTTAAAGAAGAATAAAAGGGTTTTTAGGAATTTCAGTACCTTTTAGGTTTAATAAATTATTTTTTTAATTTTTAATTAACAAATAATAGAAATTAAGAAAAGTTATTAAAAAAAGACACTTAAATAAATATATGTATATATAAAGTAAAAAATACATATATAAATTTTTAGGGATGAAAACTTGGTAAGGTTGAAGCATGATCTCCATTTCTAAACTTGTAAAAATTTTTGTCGTTCATCCCATCCTCACAAAAATATAATTCTCATATTTAAATCTCCAAATAGGGCGATTCCCAAACATATGAAGAATTTTTCCTCCCTACTAAACATGCTAATTTTTTCATAATAGGGTGTATGGATACATATACATACATACATACATACATACATATATATATATATATATAATTGAGAGATGTCTTTGTTTGATTTCATATGGAAGAATAGATAGAAGACTGAAAATTTATTTATTTCGTGGAATTGGGATTTGAAATGAATGAATGATAAATTGATTATGTGTTATGTGTTTTTTTTTTCTGGGAATAAAACTTCCTTAATCAAACCCATAATCGCTCGGCTCACACTCATTTAATGAAAAGGGATATAATATATATATAGATATAAAGTGGTCTACTTATAATATTTGCTTTTGCAAGGTTTGATCGTGGCCAGTTTCTAGAAAATGAATTTAATTGGACATTGGAACTTTTTGATTGTGTCCACTTCGAAATTTCCTTGCAGCGGCAGACTTGCTTCCAACCAAAATTGATGTAACAAAAGGAGAAGACCAAGAAATAAATAACCTCTGCCGTCTAAGCTCCTTGTCGAGTGGTGAAGTATCAAACAATTAATCTTAGGTTTAAATTAATTTTTATTCTGTAATCTACTAGAGACAAATAATAGTGATCACTTTACTGACTAATTAGGTTGATTTTCGTGGTTCTGGTCTTGAGCTATACGACATTCTAAATTTCTTCTTGGTTGAGGATGCAAATCTTTTCACTTGTGGAAATTTCTGCGAAAATTATCTTGAATAAGATGAAAATGAAAAGAATTTCTCTTACCTAGTTACACAGAAATAGAGATGTGGTCATTTTTCCTTCTCAAAAATACTAATAGCTAGCTTAATAGTTTTTGTATATATATATGTTTGGCTAAGATTTAAAAGAAGATAAAATTACTTTCTTCTAAAAAAATTACTAGTTAAAATATTTTTATTAATTAATAAAATTTTTAGACATTAAAAATTATTATTTTTATTAATTTTTTACAAATTTTAAGTGGTTAAATATTTGTTGGAAGCACGGTGATTCCTATGAATAAAATACGTAATAGGCTGCAATCAATAGTGATACGTATCTTCATGAGATGTAACACCTTGACCTGGACTAACTATGTGGTCGTCTTCTTCATTTGGAGTATTAATTAGGGTAGCTCCTTCTCTTCCACGGCAACAACATGAGCAACAAATGCGAGAAACACAATGGTTGAAATTACTAAAAAGAAGCTCGAAAGGTCTTTCACAGTCAAACTTGGATCATCTGAAGAGATAGAAGAAAATGGGTATTGGGACGGGATGTTGGTGCTTAAGGAGTACTTGTTCTTAATGCCTTGAAAGAGGTGTATATTTTGAGTCACATTTAAAATTGCAAGCGAAAAGTAAGACACCAGACCATATTTTTTTGGGCATGCCTGAAAATAAGATGTAAATATATATATAATGAATTTATTGAATCAAACCAATTAATTAGTTAACCATTAATTATATATATTATATTATATTAATGAGGAGAGAAGAGGGATTAGAGACTCACAAATCCGAATCCGTCAGTTTGCTATGCTGTTCCAACCATGGAGTATTGAACAGAGGCATAATTGGAGAGGGAGAACATGAGATAGGGGGTTTCGTCAATTACAGTCATGACGAGTGTCATAATCCTTCAATCCTAACTGTTGTAGAAGAAGCCCTTTCACCCAGGAACCCCTCTGATATCCCACCGAGTAGTTGTTCCTTATAATCTCTTGTACGTCCTCGATTGAAGGCCTCAATAATCTCTTTTCCGTTAATATGACAGACGAAAATAAGCTTATTAGGGCTAACCCTCGTGCCCTTTTGCTAAACAAATGGTCGCCTGCAACGCAACCATTAAACATATATAAATGGTAAAATCAAGTCTCAAGTGTGTCCGTCTATATGTTTGAAGGTCCTCCAAAAGTGAAGCATTTCTGCTAGAGGCTCTGCACGAATTCCATTTCAATGAAGGAAAATTTATTCAAAAGGAGATGTAGCAAAGACCCTTTGTGTCCTATCTGTGGAAGGGAAGCGGAAACTGTTGAACAATTACTATTTTTCAGTGACTGGTCTAGAGCAATTTGGCCTGTAGCTCAATCACAGGGAGGTTTGACAGATTTAATATTATAAGGGTGGATTTGTGGTGCCTTGAAGTGTTGGGTAAAAATTCTCCTTTTGACAACAAATTGAAATCCTTTATCTGTATGGTTTGTTGGTACATTTAGAATTGAAGGTGCTCGTTTGTCTTTGAAAATCTCCCTCCTGTTCCTATTCTGACCAAGACCCTGGCTGAAAAGGCCTGTGATGAGGGGTTTGATTTGTGGTCCAAATTTGGTCAAAATCCTGGACCTCAGGCTAGTAGAAGTTTCTCAACTGATAAGTGGAATCCTCCTGTTGATGAAACACTCAAAGCCAACGTTGATGGGTTCAATATAAGAAATGACAGAAGGGGAGGCATTAGTGTGATATTCAGAAATAGCAATGGTGAGGTGGTGGAGGATTGTTGCTCTATGGTTAATGTTTAATGGCTAAAGCTCTTGCAGTAAGGAAAATTGTGCACATGGCCCTAGATATGAATCTTGATATGCTGACTGTGGAATCAGATTATTCTATTCTAGTTAATGCTCTTGATACAAATGCTGACAATGTGGAATGACAATGTAAGACTATTATCCTTTTCTTGGATTTCTCGCTGGAGTAATTGGGTGACTAATTGGCTATCCAAAGCTGTTGTTAGGAGGATGTGCCCCTCTGGTTGTGTCTTCACCCCATCCTCCCTTACTCTTCTTCTGGCTGCCGATTCTTGTGAGGATAGATGTGGAGTTGGATGACTTTTATCCCTGTTGGTCTGTTCTTTTTCTTTTTGAGTCCTGGGTGTTGATTGGCTGTTTCTAGTAGTTGGTGTTCACTTCTGTTTGTTTTGCTTTCTGTCTTGTATTGGTTTTCTGGTTTTTTAATGAAATATTCATCTTCTAGCAAAAAAAAGAAAAAAAGAAGAAACAACTATATGCTCATTTTTCTTTTATACGAAATGGATAAGGTTCTAGAAAACACGTAGAAATATTTCTGATACAAAAGCGACATCACTATGTGATTGGGCTATTTATTTTTTTTATAAGGTTATGATACTAACAAGTCTAAAAATGACTTGTGAAATTTCCACGCCGGCCTTAATTACTTCAACAAAAAATGGACAAAAAGAGAAGACCAAAAATTGTTAATATGCTCCACATAATTTTTGATAATATATATAATTTGAGATAAAATTACTTGTATATACCATATAATATATATTTTCGACAGGAAAAAAGAGGACTATAATTGATGAGAAAATTTTATACGCATATTAGAGACATTGGGCTAATTTTAAGGAGAAGAATGTGTAAGTGTAACACACTTATTTTCTTTAGTCAAAAAGTGTAGTTTTTAGGCCCAAGTGTTAGGACAATACGGGCCTGAGATATTGAACCCAATTTGGTCGAAAATGTGCTAAACTCGTAATCGGCCTAACCCAATAAAATGACAATAATGTCATACACCTTTTTATTCAGTTTCTTATCATTGGCACAAAAGAAAAAATCATTTTCTTGTAATCCAATAACAAAAATTATTCAGACCGAAAGCATTACAATACTCTGATGCTAATTAATTGAATTATTTTTTGGATGCAATGTTGGGTCGATATGAGTTTTGAGCTACCATTCTTGTTTGGTTTCATGGAAACTAAGAGAAAGCGGTATAAAAGACCAGAAAGAATCAAACTATAGTATAATTTTTATATTTTTGTTATTAATTGTTTAATAAAAAATTAATAATATATAATTTATTTTTTATGATTAAATTTTTTTACAATTTACATATTATATTTTAATTGTAAAAATTCATAACAAAATACATAATAAATTACATATAAATCTAATTCAAAAATAAATCAAAAAGATTAAATATATCCGAAGTTTTTCTATGGAGTTGGAATTTAAGATTTATGAATAATTAAAACGCCTTTAATTATACGTCCCCTAGCTATTTATTGATATAGAGGTGAAATTAGTAAAATAAGAAGAAGAAAAAGTTAAATCTTAATTTATTTAGGTGAGTTTTTTTATTTCTTTAATTTTTTATTATTTTAAAAAAATTATTTTGATATATACGCTAGGCTAAAAATAATTAACTTGATTGAAATTTCACGTCACATTACGTATGCATCACCTTTAAAGAAAATAGCAAGATGGAAGAAGAAAAGCAAAAGGTGGTTAGTCAAACCCAATAAACACTTTGCCTATACATAACCTTTTTCTAAGTCATCAACCCATTTCATACGTCTTGGATGGAGAAAAAGCAAAACATGCATATATGTTGATTGCCACTCCAAAATGTATAATCTTATTCTTCAACTTCTAAAATGTATAACTTAATATAAATAAAAAATTATTTAATTTTTTTATGTCAAATATAACTAAAATGTATGAGGGAAATGGTGTATATATATATAATTTTAGAAAAAAATTGGGGCAAAACAAATTTGATATAATTTTTTTTTTGTATTTTTTTTTGTTGCTTTTTTTTGTGGGTTTCATATTTTATTTTCAATTTAATATTAGTTATTAATACTTATTTTTCCAATTTGATCATTTTTTCAACTACTTAAATACTTGATGGAGTTAATTTGTCTCTTTAATTTTCTAATCTACTAAAACCAATAGCCCATTTGGTCAAGCTTCTTAATTTGGAGTGGAAAATTTTGTTATTTTTCTTAAAAACATTTATTTTAAAAAATTCAATTGATACTTTCAATTGATAAAAATATGTGGTTTTTTAATTGTAGAATAAATAAGAGTTATAAATCAAAGATTCTATTTTTAAACAAAAAGAGAAGCTGAAAATTTAATTTTTTTTAAAGACAAAATTACTCCTTCCAAAATTTTTCACTTATCATATATATCCTTCTTTTTTTTTTTTTACCCAATTACATTCCTTCATTAATTATCTTTTTTTCTTTTAATTTGTGGCAATCGATATATATCATTTTGAAACATATATGGAATATTTATACATAAATTTATATTTTAAAAAAATTATTAATTATAAAGTAAATATATGCATATTCTTTTTAATAATTTAAAAGTTAATGATATTTTTTTCAAAAACTTCATTAAAAAAAATCATTTCAAAATAAATAAAAATCAATAATTAATTTGATCAAATGGACTCTAGTTCAGTCATTTTAGTCGGCAGGATCAACTAAAGTATATAACTTAATGTTTCCACAGTTACCCCACAATAAAGAGGAAAAATAGAAAAGGAAAAGAAGTGCCTTAACAAAAAAAGGAACGTGCCGCACTATGTTAAACTAAGTTAATTATTTATGAAAATATTAAATTTTTTAATTAAAATAAAATATAAAAATATTTTTAAAAAAGAATAAATCTTTAGATAAATAAATTATAGATAATTAATTTTTTATTAAAAAATCTGATAATAAAGATATAAAATTTACTTTTAAATTTTTTATTAATATTTTCAATATTTTGATATTGACTAGTTTATCCACAATTAGTTTACTTCTGACCTTAAAATAAAAAGTGGTGGGTGCAATTTATAAAGCCAATGGTATTGTGTCCACCTCGAAATTTCGTTGCAGAGTTAGGTTTACTTCCAACCAAAAACGGACAAAAGGAGAAGAAGACACCAAGAAATCACAGGCCTCTTATACTCTTCTTTCAGTGCTTAATTATTCACAAAATTTTGTTGACTTAATTTCATTTTTATGGTTCTGGTCACATGAGCTGTACTGCTTTCTCTTTTTGTGTTTAGTGGTTATGGTGAAGAGATTTAATTTTATTAAGTTTTATAAATTCTTGGAACATTGCTGAAAAAACTGACTAATTATTTAATGTAATTAATTAGGTTTTGTTCTTTTGGTGGTTGTGATATCATGTTGTGAAATTCTCCAATCCATCATTGTGATTGGAGTGGTTGTTGCAGTTGTCTGCTTGATTTTAAATTTTTTAGCTTTTCTAATTTTTTTTCTTCGCTTCTAGGAATTAAAGAATGAATACTTTTTGTTCCACTCTTTTTCTATATAATCAGTTATCTTGATGCCTAAATTAAAAGTTCTTGTGTGGGTCTAATCTTTTCAAACTTTTCTGTAAAATTAAACCTATAAATTATATTAATTTTTACATAGATTTAGTTAAATTATATTTTAAAATTTTTTAATTTAAAAAATTGCACTCACATTTCTTTTACTTTATTTTTGGTCAATAAAAATAATTTTATATATATAATAAGAATATATTTTATTTTTAAAATGACATTAAATATAATTAAATTTAAGTTTAAATAATTTTATTATTTTTAAAAATGAACACATAGTATATAAAATATTAATTTCATTAAACAAATAAATTAAAAGCAAATTTGATATAATATGATATCAAATTTTAAAAATTTTAAATATATTTTTATATACAAATATTAAATATGATTTCACCAAATTTAATTGAGAGAGCTCAAATCTAATACAAGAGAATTTTTATTAATATAAAGACACTAATATTTACTTATTAATTAAGCTTTCTTGCTCACTTCTCTTTTCAAACTAATGCCTAATTCTCTAAGATTTAAATATATATATATATACACACACACACACATATGTCAAACGTATAGTCATATCTAGAACATATATACTCCCTTGTATCATATAAATATATAATTAACAAGGCTATTAATAATTAACAAATTCTTAATATCCTATAGTTAATCTCAAGAGAATATAAATAGAACAAAAATACGAGGGACTTGTTAAGTAAAATAGGAAAGGTAAGAGGAAGGTAAAAATAATTAAAGAAAAATTTACTTGGAAGGTAAAGTTAGGAATAATGAGTGATTTTTAACTTTAAATGAAAGAAATCCTTTTTCAGAAAGATTAGCAATTTTAAAATAATGAGTGTAATGAACTTGTCTACGTCTTCACGTCTAATTAATTGGAAACACCAGTATATATACTGGTAGTGCCCTCTAAGTTAAGCTTTGTTTTAAATTACTAATTTCAAATTCCTTTTTTTAAATTACCATAGTAACAGTTTATAATGGAAAAAAAAAAGTTCTTATTTTAGTTGAATTATTTTACGCTTAATATTTTACTTTTGGTCAAATATAAATTTAAATTCTCTAAAGTGAAAAAATACGAAGTGATAAAATAAAGAGGACAAAAATATATGAATTTTTAATTTTTTAATTTTTTATCTTTTTATTTAAATCATTCGGATACCTGGAGCATGTGGTTTTTTTTTTCATGTCAGAAAAGTTGTCAATAACGTAAGCCTTACATCCAATTATTAAATTTAGTAAGAGAAAGTTTCTAATTATTAATTATTTTAATATTTTTATTGTATTCTTAGAATCAAAGCGATTTTTAATTTTGACATAAACAGTTTTGGAAAAATCTGCCATACATGGAAGAAAGTGTAGTTGAATCATGTTCATATCTTACAGAAGATGTCGCTTTCGAAGAAGGTATTGAAAGAAAAATGTCTCCTCCTCAAGAGAGATAGAGAGAGAGAGAGAGAAAATTCTTACTACTAGGAATCAATACCACAATCAATTTTAATTGATTACAAAAATTTTAACTTCTTATTTAGTCCCTCAATTTGTTCTCAACTATTTTCGTATCTCTATTTAGTACACCGATATGAATTTTTAATATAATAACATTCTTATATGTCCACTAAAGGTAAAATATTGATCATACTTAATACAAATAAATGCAAAAAAAAAAAATCATAAAAATTTAATGATTATAGAGCATAAAAAAATTAGTATGACTAGTTTATTAGTTTAATTAATGGCTACATAAATGAATGAATGAATTAAAAAATAATTAAGAGATGAAATTATGATACTTTAAACCAAATTTAAATTTTTGCTATCTTTTAGAAACAAAAAGAGTAAACTAAACTGGTATTTGTTAAAGTTTACTTAAATTATATTTATTATATTTTTATTCAAAACATTACTCTTAATTTTTTAAAATTTATTTTTTATTATTTAAATAATTTTTATACAAAATAAGACTGTAATTTTTATACACAATAAAAATATTTTATTTTGCAATAAATAGATATAACATAAAATAATAATTTTATTAATAAAAATAAACTAAAAAATTATATAACACTATAATATATTTCAATAGGAATGATTATGAGTAAGATATAAGTAAGGTATTATAATACTCATACTCAGACTCTCCATATTCAAATTTATAAAATTTTTAAATATTTGTATCCAAATTCATTTACCCCAAAAAAATTTAAAATAATTATTTTTTTAATCATATCTTATCTTCAATTTATATATAGAAAAAATATATCAATTATATCAATTATATTATATAAGTTTTAAATATATAATTAATATAAAATATTAACAAATTTATCTTTTTAAATTTTAAATATAATAATTTATAGATTTATCTTAAAGTTAAACTATCTTATTGATAAATTAAAACAAATAACATAATTTATATATTTTTTTAATAAAATAAAATAAATATATATTTATAATATAAAAATAATATTTAAATAATTTATATTAATTAATTTAGATCTAGATAAAATATTATCCTTTACTTTCTTTAATACGTAATCTTAAATTTAGATTTAACGAATAAATTTTATAAATATTTATAAATATGTGTATTTTAATCTCATATATATTTTAAAATTACTAAATGTAATTTATAAAATTGAAAAGACAAAAAAAGGGCCAAACTTTAAAAAGAAAAAATTGGTGTACTCTTTGAGAAAAGAAAAGAAATCAAGTGGATCATAATTAATTAATAAACATGAGCCACGCGTGCCTTCACTTTCCAAATCCAAACCTCCTTTTCTCCTTCTAATCATTCGAGGGCCTCTTTGCAAAATCAAAAAGTTTATAACTTGAGTTCCCAACTCTTTACTTTCTGTGTGACTCTCTTGTTATAAAGCACTCAACAAGTGCTTCTGCTTCCGACGCATTCTCCGTCGTCGTTTTGGCCGACCATAACCAGCTTCCTTCACCACCCATGGCTTCCCGATTCCTCTTCTTCTTTTTCTTCCTCCTCCTCTCTTTCTCTCCACTCATCTCTTCCGTCACCGGCGAAGAAGAAGAAGAACACGCCGGCGATTTCGTTCGCCCACTCGATCGGAAGTTGCTGGGCCTCAAGAAAGAAAAACTGAGCCACTTCCGTTTCTACTGGCATGACATCGTCAGCGGACGCAACCCTACCTCTGTCGCCGTCGTACCGCCGCCGGGAAACTCCACCACCGCTTTCGGGTTGGTGAACATGATCGATAACCCGCTGACATTGGGGCCAAAATTGAGCTCCAAATTGGTGGGAAAAGCACAAGGGTTCTACGCGTCGGCGTCGCAGAGCGAGATTGGGCTTCTGATGGCGATGAATTTCGCTTTCATCGAAGGGAAATACAACGGAAGCACCATCACCGTGTTGGGGAGGAATCAGGTGTTCAACAAGGTGAGGGAGATGCCGGTGATCGGAGGAAGTGGGCTTTTCCGATTTGCAAGGGGCTACGTTGAAGCTAGAACCCAATGGTTCGCACCAAACTCAGGGGACGCCATTGTTGAGTATAATGTTTATGTGATGCATTATTGAATAATGAATATAGATGATGTTTCTAGAATCTAGATCAATTTTAGATTCATCTTTTAGGACTTTTTTGGTTTCTGATTTGAGGTCTTACAGTTATAGTAGCTGCTATCACTTTTGTGAATTGTGATTTCTCTGGGAGGAGTGGGGGCTTTGTCTTCGTCAAATTCAAACCTCTTCTTTTCTTCTTTTTTTTTTTTATTTATTTATGGTGTATGTGTGGTTGGAATAATTAGAATAATACTAATAAATTAATCCTTTCCTGCTTCAGATTTTCATTTTGAGTCAAATTGTAGCCTTTCATGTGTTGAGCGTAATTTTTAAAACTATAAGATGGTAAATGTAATTTTTAATTGCAAGTTTCAAATATTAAGTCATGCTCTAACTATAATAGAATTACTTAAAAAATATCTAAAAGGAAAAACCAATTAATTCAATTTGTGGTTGTTGTGGGTCATATTTCAAAAGGAAAAAGAAAAAACGCATGAGATCTGAACTTAGGATTCCAAATGCTAACCCACCTGGATATTTTAGCTTAAACTAAACGATTTTAAGAGGATTAACGAATAAAATCATTGTGTCTAAAACAAAATGTTGTTATTACTTTATTTGTCGTATTGAGCTATTGATGACAGGTAAGTTTTATATTCATTCACAATTAAAGTCACAGATCATGGTATGAGAGACAAAGAAAGGCGGTTCTTCTAGAAAATACTCATAATAATTTAATTAAAAAGGTAAAGTTATTTTCATACTGTTCAAAATTCTAGTTCGTTGTATTTCAACATCACGAATCAATCGTTTATTTTCAATTGACATTTTAACAATTTCAATGTCTCCTTATAATTATTAATCACTTTGGAGTTATTTGATTGGAATTTCTCTTTACCCATTCTATCTATTTCTAGAATATGCATCACTACATGCACTTTATTTTTTTTAATAATTAAGTATCATTCTTATCTCTCCTTCTTTTTCAAAAAAAAAAAATCAATAATCTTTAAAGAAAAATGGAAAAGTTTCCATTGTCACCAAACTCGACATAAACAATTTTTTTTTCCTTTTGGACCTGTAATTCTATAATTTTCTGATCCTCTTAACTCATTAAGTTAAAAAATATTTATTATATTCTTTTATTAAAAAAGTTAAGTACTATTATGTTTTTTAAAATTTTGATAAATGAAAATTATTATTTAAAATTAAAAAAATTCAACTTTATAATTCAGAAACTAAGATGGCAAGCAATACCTATTTACTTATGACGTACTACTACGAGAATACACATAAGCAAAATTTGGGTATCTAGACAGAATATGAAGTATATAACTATATACGAAGGACGTAAGAGGAGCTTACTCCTTTTATGATTATTTATCTATGTACAGTTGATGAGATCAATATTGATGAAAAATAAGACTCAAGTAAAAGGTAAGTCCTTGTAGGACACCAAAATTTTAAAATATTTCATTAAAAAATTAAAGATGTAGCAAAAGCTTATATATTAGCTAGTTAAATTTTCGTCTCTTTAATCTTTTAAATTATATAATATAACATAAATATATAAAAAATAAAAATTTATGAGAAGATAAAAAATCATTTTAATTTTTTACTTACTTTTATAATTAAATTAAAAAAAATTAATAGACACTTTAATACATATCAAACCTATTAATTATATCCTATTTAATCTTTTCTTTTTCCATCATCGTTCCAAAATCTCGTCAAATTTCTGTTAAAAGCCCAAAATTTCCGTTATATGGGCCAAGTTCAATACGAAGCCCAAGAAGTTCAATGTCATTCATTTGTGTTTATCATACACTAAGTAATTGCACCCTGCTTAATTACAATTGACTTCAAATTTATTATGAGTAATATATATGTCTAATATATTTATTAGTTGATTTATAATTAATTTAATTTACTTACATTCAATAAATGTACTCAAACCGTTGGATTGCACCTTGACACTCTTGCATAATAATAAAATATTATTCATAATAAAATTGAAGATCATTCAAAACTTAAGATTTTATACAATTGATGCCACTTTTTAAATTAATATAACTACCACACCTAACTAGTCAAACAAGTATTGATTTTACAAGGAAAGAATAAAATATCATTAATATATGAGGTTAAAATTAATTACAAGCTATTAAAACAAGAATTTTTATAGTTTAGAGCTTAAATTAACCTAGTACTAATATAAATGTTTTATTAAATTACCACAATTTAATCTAAAACATATATCACCTGAAAAACTTATTACAACCTAAAACTAGGCAAACAATTTGTAACCCATGATAATAAAATATTATTTACAATAAATTAATGATTTAGTTATTGATTACTCTTCTCTTAAATTAACCATTCAAAGATAAAGTCTTTCAATTTACTCTCCTAAATATTTTCTCCAATTAAAATGTTCTTATGTTATACAAATTTTTCTCAATTAGTGAATGGGAGCCTATATATATAGCCATTAATTAACGCATAATCCATAGTGACGCTTCTTTTTCAAAATTCTCTCATGTAAGTAAAATTTTACTTAAATTTAATTCATTTAAATAACTATATAATTTTTCTTACAAAAATTTTTCAAATAATTTTTTTTAAAGAGAAAATGACATTGAGACAAGTTTAGGTCATGAATTAATAGTTACATGAACTTCTATTTATTAATTGAAAAAAATTTGCCTAAGTAAGGGACTTTTTTTTTTAATTACAAGAACATTTCCACTAAATTGAGGTACTTTATATTTAAAAGATTAAATTGAGTAAATTATGATTTAATTAAATAATAATTTACTCTATTATTTATTACAAATTCAAGGCCATCCAACAGTTAAAAAATCAAGTTCTTTGTAGAATTCTCTATTGGAAAAATTATTTAGGTACTACTATAAAAATTACAACTTCGTAGTAAATTGAAATTTTCATTTCATAATTCCTATATTTTCCTGGAGACATGTTGGTATGCATTCATTTGCATGAAAATTTCTATTGTACACTATATTATATATAGAACGAAGGGTCAATATTAAATTTTTACAGCGGACCTCTATTATATATACACTATAGTATATACAAGAATTACTTTATTTACAAAAAAAAAAATTTAAAATATATTATATATACATACATGTAATAGTTAAAATCTCATTCGTACACACGAGATTTACGTGCAGATCAAATCTTAATCATTAATTCATGAGCCTTTGAAGCCAAATTGGGTAGGTGCTTTTAAGACATTGCACAAGTGTGTGCCCTCGCCAAGTTTACTTGTTGCAGTGGGTTTTGTGGCTTTTATTACTATATGACCTTATAACTTATGTAGCCCCAAGAAATAATACATCTCTTAATGGCTCACAATTCAAAGGACTTTGAAATTGGTTGCTTTTTGTATTAGTCTAAGTGTTCATATCTGTGATTCTGCACAACCTGTACTATTCTACATTTCTACTGCCTGTATCTCTCTTGGTTTTGTGATATTGGTGGGGACATAAAGTCTTGGAAGAATCTTTTATCGGATTGTCTCTAAATTGTCCTGTGAATAAGGTGATACTCTTTTCGGACTTCAATTCAATACTGTACAGCTCTCTTATGAGAAACTTTAATTTAAAATATTTTTTCTAAAAGAACTTAGGTTTGACAAAATTATTACCTTTTTAGTTTTAAAAATCACATTTTATATCCTTAAAATTTATTAAATATTACATAAATTTATCTTTTAATTTATTTTTTTCATGTAATTATTTAACTGTATTTATGGTTATATTAAGAATTTCGCGTTGAAGTTTATTATAAATTTAAATATATTTATTGTCATATTAAAATAAAATCACTGTTTTATTTTACACAAAAAAGTATCTCTATAAAAGTCGTAAAAAGATAATATTTTATAATTATACACAAATAATGAGACAATCAAACAAGTTTAAGTTGTAAAACTTAATTTCTATGCAGTAAATCTCTCTAAATTCTCTAAATTACTGTTAAGCATTCTCAAACTTTGTTCAGGTTAAATTTTTTCCCAAAAGAACACATCAACCTTATGCCCTTACCACTTAAAGATATTAGTCTCAAAATGTTTACAAAAATAATAAAACCTAAATGAATATGCTTTATAAAGAGGTCAAGTTACTCGAATTTCAAAAGCTGGAGCTTCCCTGAATCATAAACTCTAAACTCTCCATGTGTTCATCTTCACTCAAGCTTTACTGATAGCATTTGGCTTTCCTTCTTTGAAACTCTCAGTTATTTGTTCTTTTTAAAGTTCCTTGCTGTATTATTGCTACTTGATACAAAAGAGAAAGGAAATTTGTAGTCTTTTATTTTTTTATTGGGGGATAAAATTTTCTAAGTTAAACACTGAGAATTAAAGCTGGCTTTGTTAACAACGTTGTTAAAGCTGAGTTTGCTTATGATTTCACAAGAAAGTTAGGATATATAGACAATATGGTATCATATTCATTCATAGGCCTCGTGGAAGATAAAGTACCTAAAGAATGAAAGATCAGGATTCAGAATTGTTTCGGCATTATTCCATGTGCATTCTGCAGATTTTTTCTGCAAGTGCATTTCCTTTTACTTTTCATGTTTTTCGTTTTTCATTTTATTTGTTAAAAGGCAACATTTAAAAGAAAGCACATACTTAATTAATAGGCCAGCAAGCATGAGTCTTTTGGTGATTTTTCTTTTTAATTATTATGATCTGGTTAGTAGAAGTGTTCTCAGACTTTGTCTGCATCTTTTTTTTTTTTTGGTACTGATATAAATTATAAAAGGCTTTTTTATATATTTGAAGCTTTATTTTTGAAATATTTCTGAACAAATCAAGTACTGATTAAATTTTATTCTCATGGAGTTAATTAAGAATAAAAGTTATGCATCAAAATTTTAAAAAAGAAAACTGAAAAAGCATCAGATCAAAGGATCAAAGAGGTGTAAAATTTTGATTAAAAATGTATAAAATAATTAAAGGCAGAGAAAGATAATTAGAAGACTTGAGGCCCTTTTAGGGGGGAGGATGATTAAAGGGTATTTAATGGAATGATTGTTATGATGAAGAAGTCAAAAAGTGAATTTGGGTTTGAGGCAAAGAGGAGTATAAAAACGAAGGAAGTGATAATTTTTTGAATCTAAGAATTGCTTTTCACAAATTCCCAAGCATGTACTTTGAATATGGTGTTTTAACTTGATGCTTAGCCTCATCCTAGTAATTACCTTATCTTTATCCTACACCTACCTATGTTCATTTAATCAAATTATTTTAATTACAAAAATTATAGTGATTAAAATCATTCATGGGTCCTACCTATATTCAACCGTAAACAACTCTTCTTTTCATCAACTCTTTTACAAAATTTAATAAATAATCAGATCCCCAAATATTCTTTTTAACATATATATTTTCAATTTTTCTAGCTAAAAGAATTACATAATTATTATAATATATATTTTTTCTTTTGAAGAATCCAATGCAAAAATCCCACTTTCCCTTAAATGTGGGGCCGAAAGCCTCACCTTGATTTGTCCCTATATAGGACCTTATTTTCTCACCCTTAATGTGAACTCATTGAAAGAAAGTCGGAAATGTTACCTTATAAACAAGCAATCAGAAGAGAAAAAGTCTTATACTTATTTTTCTATATTTTTATTATCAATTTTTTTAATCATAAAAAATATATGTAAAAAAACTTTTAAAAAACTATTGATAAAAAAGATAAACTACTATTATATTAATTATATATTTTTTAATTAAAAATTTTATAATAAATATATTGACACTGCACTTAAATTTTTTTTAAAAAAAGAAAATGGCATTTAACCAAATTTCGATATTGACGCTGAAGTAGTTTGCTGTCACAATATTGTTTGATTTGATCTCGTTAAAGAAATTTAAAAGGAAAAAAAAATCTTGGAAGAGCAACCTTCAGGTGTTGTGTAAGTTCAAGAATTTAAATGTTCAAAATTTTATCAAATTACTCAAATTGTTTATTTAAAATATCCCCAAGCGGCTACTATTTCTTGAAACTCTTTCCTTCTTAATTGCATTGGCAATTTAATATATCAAATTTCTTGATTAGTAACGTTCTCTACAATACATAAAGATGCAGGTCAAAATTTCTTCATTATTTGACTAATAAAATTTATTACAGTTCTTAAAATATGCTACTTTTTATCAACTGGTGTTTTTTATAAAAAAAAAAATGCTTTGTTAAAAATATATATATATTAGAAATTATTATTTTATATGACTTTTTTTCATAATTAATTATATTTAAAATAATTTTTATATATTTTATTTTAATTATAAAAATTAAAAAATTAAAAATTACATAAATTATATTGTATTGACGTTCTCCTCTATCTACAATATATGCAACTGTTTAATCCCCAATTC
Source organism: Senna siamea (assembly GCA_031216115.1). NCBI lineage: Eukaryota > Viridiplantae > Streptophyta > Magnoliopsida > Fabales > Fabaceae > Senna > Senna siamea. Next base: position 22,109,685 of record CM062357.1, read on the forward strand.
CTGTAAAAACAACTGCATGAGCATTGCTTTATTTTTTCGGGATCCATATGAAATCATGCGTATTATTGTACTTTTGCTCTCATAAATTTATGAGAAAACTTATTTTTTTATAAAAAGATAAATAATATTATGATTTAATCTTTAAAAAATTATAATAAATATTTTAATCTTTAAAAAATTATCATAATCAATCTGTTAATCGTTAATAACTCAAATGACATGGTCTATTAAGTGTTAATGTGGCCCATTAAATATTTTGTTAGATGTCTAATCAATTTAATTATATGAAAAATAATCTAACTTAGCATCTAGTCATGTTTTAATAATAATGAAAGAATTTAGTTTTTTTTTATTTAAAGGTTGATGAGTTCTTTATTTTTTATTATTAAAATATAATTAGGTTTTGAGTTAGATTATTTTTCGCATAAGCAAGTTGACTAAGCAAAACACTTAAGAGGCCAAATTAACACTTAATGGGTCCTGTCAATTGGGTTGTTTAACTTTTAACAACTTAAGAATTAACAAGTTAATTGTGACAATTTTTTAAATACTAAAATGTAAGTTTACTCAAATTTAATTAATTATCTATTATTATGTTATAACTTTTTATTATTTTTATTTTGTTATCTTTTTTTTTATGTTACTTATTTTATTTTACATTTTATATTATATAATATATAACTTGTAAGAACAATAAATAAAATATTCAAGAGTCATTATAATATATATATATATATATATATATATATATATTAAATGTGTAAAACTTAAGCTATTGTGTCCTAAATTTTGAGTGAAAAAAACTCTTGGGAGGTTGCTCTAGATAGGGAGGTTGACAATACAATAGAAAACCATGGCCAATCATTTTCAAGACCTTGAGTGATAAATCAATCCTTCTGATAAAGAAATTGAATGGAAAGTGATATATCCTCAACAGTCACGTACATTCATAATATCCATACATATCATCCAAATTCTATGGGCATGCATGCGACAAAAATGTTCCAGAAAACACGACAACTTTGTTTTGTGACCGAGGCACAACCAATATTGTAAAAAAGGTTTGTGGTACTTTCATAATTTTTTAATACAGTTCAGATACCAATTTATAAATTTAGATTTTTTTTTTATATTCACTAAATAATACTATATTAAAATTTTGTTTTGAAATAATAATGTGTTCATTTTTTACATGATATTATATTTATGAAAGCATGATTCTTTTAATATTTAAATATATTGTATTAATAATTTACTTAAGAATTTTTTTAATTGTATTTAAAATTTTACTTAAAAGTTTTATTTAGTTAGGAGTATATATAAGTCTTATATATCCATTTAATTAGAATATACCTAATAAGAAGTCTATATATTTACTTACAACTGTGTGTTTATTTAAAAGTCTTGTCTTAGTTAGAGGTTTAATTTTATCTATTTAAGAATTTTGTTTTGAAGTCTATAAATAATATGTGTCATTTTATTTATGGAGCACAGTATTAATTTGATAGAGAATAAATTACAAAAGTTTCTCTAGCTCAAATTGATTATTTAAACTTCAACAATTAAAACATATTATCTTTCACACTAATTCAACTGAGTTAATTTCTTTTTCTCCCATCTCATTTCTTCTTTTTTAAATAAAAAATTTCAAGATTAATCAATTCTATGAGTGCTTTTGTTGTATTTTTATTCCATGCATGCTTTAATTTGCCAATAATACACTACACAAAGGCTTTGCTTTAATTTGAGAAAGCGTTACTAATTAATAAAGCATAAAGTTAGAGTAAATTTCGTAAGAGTTTTAGTGGAGTAGTCAATACTCAATAATATCACAAAGCCATTAAACATATGATCATACACTACACAATGATGCTTTTGACCCTCACGCTTACAAACTAACAATGTCCATTCCCAACATTGTTTTAATTACTTAAAACTTTACTGTCTTTGAATTACTTATAAAGTTTGCATCTTTTGGATATTTCAACATTTAGTATGCGTTTCAGATTATTCTATTCTCGTTAAATTAAATATTGAGTTTAAATCATCTTTATGTATAAAAAATATTCTTAGAAAAGAATTCTCTTTCTATTATAGAATTTCTACCAAATTAAACTACTAATTGAAAAGACTTTTAAATCTTGATAATTTTGAATCTTTCACCCCCAAAAAATATCTAACCCGCCCTCTAAAGCATACAAATGACAGAAGTTATATAATAATAAAAAGTTTTCACTTAGTACTAGTTAGTTCCTGCCAATAAAAAAAATGCAACAAAAATAAAATATAGTGAATTAAAAAATTTTAAGTATTAAATTATATATATGTCGTACAATTTAAAAATAATATAATAAAAAATTTTAAACACTAAAAAGATAAATTTTCTCCAAGTTATATTTTTCTTCATAACAAATTTTAGAATATCAATATAGATAATGTATGTACTTAAAATTATAAAAATAGTAAATTACCAAATACATTAGATAAGAAAAGAAGTGGTAGTGAGATATCTAGAGAGGCGTATGGTGTTGTGCATGAGTGGTCCAAGCTACGTGGAGTGAAGAAGAAAACAAAGGGCGTTGCTTTAAGCTCCCCAGTCTGAAGTCACTGTTTCTACCAAATCTGTAAACTCAGTCTCTCAACTTTATCACTTTCAATTATTGATACCTTCTCCGCACTCCATTTCTACATACCCAAAATAAATATAAATTTGAAGTTTAATAGACATGAAATGTAACTTAAAAACAATATACCACACGTCTTTTAAATATGAATTACTTTATTTTCAATTTTTTAACTTTTAAATATAAAATAAAATTATTTTTTATTGATATATCTAGATTAATGTCATGTTGTGGTTGATGGTCCTTAGGTAAATAATTCCTATGATCGCCCTCACTAACTCCGTAACGTCACTCACTAAAAAATTATACAAAGAGTAATTTTTGTTAAAATTCTCTTACTTGTATTCTCCTACCACTGTTAACTTGCATTAAAAAGACTTCCTTTACTTGTGCATTTTTTTTAGATATTAGAGAGAGTTTTTTGGCCCATTTTGGACAACATCTTTTATATATGTTAATATATGATTTTAAAAATTAATAGTTAGAAGAAAATAAAATTATTATAATATGGATATAATTAATTGTCATTTGACTCTGCATATTTTAAAAATTCATCTATATAATCTTTCTGTAAGCTCTCTGTAACTATTAATTTAATTCACATTGATAAATATAAAATTTTTTAAATAAAATAAACACAATAATAGTACTTTTTTAAAAATAAAATATACATTTCCAAACTATGCATACGGTGGAGACTCGGCTAATACAGCTCAGCTAATTTGGCTCGGCTCGTCTCAATCAATAATCCCTATTCGCAATCGCTCCAACAAAGCGCGTGCCTGCACACTCTCTACGTCTCTGTACTCATTTCAAAATCGCTCCCCTTCTTCCTGATAACTAAAAGAAGCCGCTTTCGCCAACTTCAAACCAAAATCCCGGCTTCAAATATTTGTTGTTGTTCTTCTTTTCTTTTGTCTTTCTTTCGCCTTCCTTATCTTTCTATTTCTTGTCTGTTTCTTCTGTACCTTTCTGTGTTCCCCCATTCACACTCTTCAGAGAAAAAAGCTCTGTCCTTTCGCCTGAAAAATCACTAACCCATCTTCAAATCCAATCCCATTTTGCATTTCTTCCATTTATTCTATCTGGGTTTCCTTCCGAAAACATAAAGCTCTGGCCTTTGTGCTTTCGCTTAAAAAAAATCAAAATCCCATTTTCAAATTCACCTCCATTAACTCCATCTGGGTGATCTTCAAAACCCACCATTGATGGACGCTTCTCCATCTCCCACCATGGCCCTCCAAAACACACCGTTTCAAGACCTCCCTGAAGCATCCCCAAAACCATACAAGAAAAGCTTTGTGACCTCTCTAATGGAAGCCGCCACTCTCCGTACACCTTCCTTTAAAGAAGATACCTACTTCGTTTCCCACCTGAAATCCTCCGAGAAGAAAGCCCTCCAAGAGTTCAAAGACAAGCTCGCTGCCTCCAATGTTTCGGAGCCGTCTATGTGGGGCATTCCTTTACTTGGCGGCGACGACAAGTCCGACGTCGTCCTGTTGAAATTCCTGCGAGCAAGGGACTTCAAAGTGGGAGATTCGCTCAACATGCTCCTGAAATGCCTGGCTTGGAGGAAGGAGTTCGGAGCAGACGATGTCGTAGAGGAGGACCTGGGTTTCAAAGAGCTTGAAGGAGTTGTTGCCTACATGCAGGGGTATGATAAAGAGGGACACCCTGTTTGCTACAACGCCTATGGAGTATTCAAAGACAGAGAAATGTATGAAAGAATCTTTGGGGACGAAGACAAGCTCAAGAAGTTCTTAAGATGGAGGGTCCAAGTTCTTGAAAGAGGAATCGGGCTTCTTCATTTCAAGCCAGGTGGTGTTAATTCTCTGATTCAAGTCACAGACTTGAAAGACATGCCAAAGAGGGAGCTCAGGGTAGCTTCGAATCAGATCCTCTCTCTGTTCCAGGACAATTACCCAGAAATGGTGGCTTGTAAGGTAACCTTACCTTATTTCCCTCGAATTTTTCATCGTTTTACTCGAAAAAATAACAAGGGTACGAGATTGTTTGATGAATTTTTCATGGGGTTGTTTCAGATTTTCATCAATGTCCCATGGTACTTCAGCATGTTGTACTCGATGTTCAGTCCATTTTTGACCCAGAGAACCAAGAGCAAGTTTGTGATATCCAAGGAAGGAAGTGCAGCGGAGACACTTTACAAGTGAGATTAGTGTTTCATTTTATTTTTTAATTTTAGAATGATTTGATTGAATCTTCTACTTTCGTTTTGTATCTTGTTGTCTAGTTTGCAATTCAAAAGAGATTTCCCACTGAACTCCATTATTACTATTTTCTCTTTTTGTGTTATTTTTGCTGTGTTCAGATTCATAAGGCCTGAGGATATTCCTGTTCAGTATGGAGGACTGAGTCGCCAAAGTGATCTGCAGAATGGTCCCCCAAAACCTGCTTCTGAGTTCACTGTCAAAGGAGGAGAGAAAGTAAACATCCAAATCGAAGGAATTGAGGTGACCAATTTTTCCCTTGTTCAAAACTAAATTTACGCTTTGGTCTCTACATTTAGCCTTATTTACATTTTAATCCTAAATTGCTATATTATGAATAAATATGAATATGAATAGGCTGGAGCAACAATAAGTTGGGACATTGTAGTGGGAGGATGGGACTTAGAATACAGTGCAGAGTTTCTCCCAAATGCAGAAGGAAGCTACATTATAGCAGTAGAGAAGGCAAGGAAGATAGGAGCTACGGAGGAAGCTATACACAACTCGTTCACAACAAAAGAAGCAGGAAAAATGGTGCTGTCTGTTGATAACTTTGCATCACGCAAGAAAAAAGTTGCTGCGTACCGCTACATTGTACGAAAATGCAACAGCAATGTCTGAGTGAGATTCCCAGAAATCATCAACAACTACTACAAGTACAACAAAAGCAGCCTCAAGTAGTTAATATAAGTGAGATTTGATCTAATGCTCTCTGCTTGTGATGTTATCTTTTTTTCTTTCTAATTTGTTCATATATGGTTCTGATTTCTGAACTTGGTGAGGAGAAACTTAAAAGTTAAAAGGGTATGTAGTAGCAGTAGTAATAGTAGTAGTACTTGGTAGTGTGATGGTATAGTGTATTAGTATTAGTATAATATAACTTGGTATAGAAGAAAAGCAATTAGGTTTGGTCACATAATGCCATGTTACTGTTTGCCTCTGTGTTTTCATGTCTGTGTCAGTGGGTTTTGTAAGCAAGTGACATAGCTTTGTCGGTTGGGAAGAGAGGGTTTCAAGAACGACTAATAAATAGATCAGATTTATTATAAGATATGTGAAATTTCAAGATGTGATACTGCTAGGATTTGGATAAAGTTAAATATTTATTAATTAGATTTATCACATAATTGCATCTCGTTTATTTGGTGTTTATTTTTTTTAATATTATATTGTTACTTTTTTTATTTTATAACGGGAGGTGTAGATTTAATATTGTTGAAATGGTCAAGCTAATCGATTTGTTTAATAAATGTTACTATATAGTAATACTGATAAACGCCAGTCATTTCTTATAACAAAATTTTATTAAGGATAAAATTAATAGTAATAAATTTTTAATTTTTATAAATTATTAAACAAATAAAAGAATCAAAATTTAATGGGAGGAAAATAATATGACTAAATGTATTTATTTTCTAAAGTTGGTCTTAATTTCACTTTAAATTGATTTTTTATTTGATGTTTTCATCAATCGTATCTTCTTCAGTCTAAGGAAAAAATATTGTCCCAACTCCCAATTGAAAAAATTAATATAAATTTATATATTGTGGGCCAGCCTGTACGATGATGGCCCAATCCATTTAGGCCCAACGGCCGATACAAAAGTTTAAAGTAGTCTTAACAATAGGTAGAAAGACCGGTTTGACTAGACAATATTAATAGAATACAATATAGATAATATGGAATTTGAGTTTTTTTTAATTAGAATTTTAGCATATCTCAATCCAAAAAACTAATAAACACTAATGTGAGATTGTTAGAATTTTTAAGTGATAAGTGATATTATTTAAATAGTATTATCTAATGTCAGCATAATATCTATTATTATAAATACCAATGTACCAAGGCCAAAGCCAAATCCAAGATAATCAAAATTAGTCTTTTTTTATTTATTTAATGGCAAAATTTCTCTCTCTTTCTTTGGACAAGCATTTTCAATCCAAAGGAAGCGTGAAAAACTAAATCTCATATAAGCTTCTTCACTAGTTATATGACTGAGGATGGGATTTAGAGTGAAATAGAGATAAATATATATGAATGGACCTTAATTGATATAAGATTTTGCGCATTATCGTTTTCTCATTTCGTCATATTGTATGGAAGCATTTATCACTAGAAGACGTAATTTTACTTGCATGACAATTACTCAACACATCCAAATAGTTAGGGATGGTGAGGTTTGGTGAGACGGCAGTTAGAGAGAAGACATTGTTGGTAGTGTTAGTGAGAAAAAGGAAGTGTGAGTGGTGATAGATGTTGACTGCACTATATATTAAGAGGTTGCTTTGGTTTGGATGGATTTGGTATTTTGGTATTTGATGTGATGTATTATGTATGTATATGGACCATACTCTGATGCGCAACACTCACGGGTGTTCACTGCTAACGTGTTCAGGCAGCAAGATGTGATCACTCATTACTCAGCAGTCCAACACTGGACCGTCTCGTTGCTTTGTCCTCTCAATTCTCAACTCTTGAATCAAAGTTTTAACTGAAAAAAGATACATACAAGTAAATGAATAAAGATGATGCAGAATTAATTAACAAATGTTTAATAGTGGAAATCCAACCTGTACTGTACAGTGTACAAAATTAAATAAGATTGAATGGCAGGTATATTTAGAAACTAGTACTGCAGTGTGAGAAGCTGTACTATTTCAGCATCTGAAAATTCAATAGAAAATTGCGTTCATTGTCATTTTATTATGTATATAATATGAAACTGAAGTGGTTCAGGAAGGTTCGGTGAATAAAGTAAAGGGTTAATTTTGAAGTTTACGTTTCCCCTTCTGAAAAATGGTACAAATGAACGAGTGCCCATTCTGAAGTCGGAATGCGTAATGCGTTGCTGTACTCTGTGTTGCGTATAGGGAAGCACATGTTTCAAATGTATGTATCATCCTGTCAGGCACAGAAACATTTTTTAGTGTGAAAAAAAATACATAGGCCTCATCAAAGGCCCAAAACCTAATTTCAGTCCATGCTCTATGATTAACCCAACATTCTTACATCTTGTAAAAAAAATTGGTAAAAGAAGAAAGTATTTTTTTTATCATCATTTTATGTTTGATCTTTTGTGGAGAGTAAATTTACATGTTTTCTAGGTAAATATAGAAGAGTAAGCTCTTAAAAGTAGCTTGTGAAAGACATATATTCGAGTAAAAATTTAGAATCTATACCATTGTTTGAACGTTAAAGTAATCATAAAATGGACTCCAAGTATGTCAAATAATTAAGTTTTGTTTAAGAGTAACTTTAAGAGTATGTTTGACCAAATTTTTAAAAAATTAAACTTACTTATATTTTTAATATCAAGTTTTTTAATTAAAATAATATATATTTTAAAAAACTAATTATAAAAAAATGAGTTGTATAAATTATATTTTTTATTTTTTATTAAATTTGATAATAATAATATAATAACAAAATTTAAGTTTTTTTTTCTTTTTTTAAAATCTCTCTTGCTTCTTCAATTGCAATCATGGGTTGGTCTAGAAAATTAAACCACGTACCCTAAAATGATGACAAAGTTGAAAAGACGCAATAAGTGACATTGGGCTGGCAAAAAAATTTTAATTAAATAAACCAATATGAAAGTAAGTATATTAAAAGAATCAAAATTCATTTAAAAAAAAGGCCTTTAGCATAGTTATAATATTTCACCTATATGTTATTATAACACCGTAAGCAAATGCAAGTGGTGTTGATTATTCAGTGGAAGACAACACATGCATGCATCTGGAAGTAGCATGAATGAGGATTGAACAGTACAAGAGAGAGAGAGAGAGAGAGAGAGAGAGTTGGATACGTGTAAGAGAGCTAAGGTTGTAGGGTACACACACACAACACATATGGCCACAACAAATGGCCATTGACGTGTGTTCCATGCAAACATGACACATGTGTCTCTAAAGTTGCTATATTAATTTGTTAATACAAGGAACAAAAGAGAACACAAATGAATGAAAGATGGCACAAGCAAGTGACGAAGCAGTAAAGGGACATGAAGAAGAAGAAGCAAAGACACAGTGTTTTAAGCTATTGAGTGGGCATACCATTCCTGCCGTTGGGTTGGGCACTTGGAAATCTGCTTCAGAAGCTGTCAATTCTGTCTTCACCGCCATTGTTGAGGTAATTAATTACTTTTTTTAAAGTATTTTGTTAACCAGAACATTAATTAAGATTTTTTTATTAGTTGATGAGATTTTTGAATTCGGACCATGTAAATTTAAAAAATGATATATTATTTTTATATTTAGATAAAGATAAAAGAATATTTAATCCCTATTTAATCTAGTGTGAATTTTTTTTCTTTATATTTCTTTTAAATATAAAAATATATATCATTTTTTAAGAATAAAGGATCTAAAATTAAAATTTTTAGGCCTTAAAATTTATTATTTTTATTAACTATTTATAAGTTTTAAGTAATTAAATATTCTATCAATTATTAAAAATAATTCTTCTTTTAATTAATATGAGGGTTTTTTAATCAATAGTACTTTAGACATTCATTAGGATTCAATTTGATTAGCGGATGAAAATTTTAAATTTTAAATATTTTTATTTTTATTATTATTTTTACATATTTTAAATTACCTTAATCAATGTGACCCTTAATCTAATATATATTGTCTTGTTTGTGCATCTTGAGGAGGAACATGACGTTTTATCAAATATTCCATATTATTTGGTTTCTTCGTAAGAATAGTTTCTAGAATATGAAACAGTACAATAGCAAAGAAAGTCTAGCTAATTAAACTCTACATGTTGATTAATTTCAATATATATGTATATAGATACTTTTTGTTGTTATTTGGCTATATATATATGTGTGTGTGTGTATATGTGATTCTAATGGAATGTGATGGTTGGGCTGCAGGCTGGTTATAGGCACATAGACACTGCTTGGGAATATGGTGTTCAAGAAGATGTAATTTCTTCTATACCAAAATCTGATTTCAATCTTTAATTTCTATCAGTATTACTACATCCATTGCAGTTAAGAGAATATGACAGACATATATATATATATATATATGGTGGGAACCATTCAAATTAGAATGTATGTTTTATCTTTTGTGTCTGTTTCTCTGAATTGAACGTTAACTAAAATATACTTTAAAAGAAAATAAATAAAGTAACAAGTTATTTTTAATGCATAACATAATTAATTAGTGTTGCAGGTTGGACACGCACTCCGGTCGGCCATGCAAGCAGGAGTCGAAAGAAAGGACATGTTTGTCACCTCTAAGCTATGGTAATATTTTTTAATCGCTAGCGTTAATTATTTAAATTATTATTAACAGAATCAGTTTACTTGTCAAATATATATATATATATATATATATGTATGTATGTATATAGGTGCACTGACTTGACCCCTGAAAGGGTTCGACCTGCACTCATGAATACACTTGAAGAGCTTCAACTTGACTACCTTGATCTTTACTTGATTCATTGGCCATTTCGTCTGAAAGAGGGAGCGAGTAAACCTCCCAAGGAAGGAGAAGTAATGGAGTTTGACATGGAAGGAGTTTGGAGACAAATGGAGAAACTTGTTCATCAAAATCTTGTTAGAGACATTGGAGTCTGCAATTTCACTCTTCAAAAGCTTCATAAACTGACGGATTTTGCTCGAATTATGCCTTCAGTGTGCCAGATGGAGATGCATCCTGGTTGGAGAAATGACAAGATGCTTGAGGCATGTCAGAAGAATGGCATCCATGTCACTGCATACTCACCACTGGGCTCGCAAGAAGGAGGGAGAGATCTGATTCATGATCCAACGGTGGATAGGATAGCTCAAAAGATCAACAAGAGTCCAGGACAAGTTTTGGTGAAGTGGGCACTTCAGAGAGGAACAAGTGTGATTCCCAAATCCATTAATGCTGAAAGAATTAAAGAGAATATTAATGTTTTCAATTGGGAAATTCCAGAGCAAGACTTCATTGCACTTAGCAGCATAGCAGATCAGAAGCGAGTTCTCGATGGTGAAGAGCTATTTGTGAACAAGACTGCTGGCCCATTCAGAAGTGTTGCTGACGTTTGGGACCATGAAGATTAATAATATTAATATAACTCACACATGAACAAATATATATATATATATATATATAGTGTTTTTTCTTTTTTAATTAGCTTATTTTCAGTGCTTTACTTTGTGAGATTAGGAGGAATTTAATTAATTGCCTTTTGGTAATTGCAGTGCAAGCTATTTAATATGTATGTGTGTGTAGACTTTTGAACACTACTAAAATGCCATATTTTATGTTTAATTAATTACTTTCTTTGTTGGCTTCCCTGCACGCCTTATACTAAGAAATTAACTCTCACTCTTTAAAATAAGTAAATAAAGTGATATTATTTATAAGTACTGATAGATTGAGGTTAAATAACTAAGATTAAATTAATTTTTTAATTTTTAAAAAATATATTTTGCCTCAAGATAAAAATTTTTATTTTAGTAATCTTAAAGTAATTTTAATTAATTTAATTTCTATATATTAGTTTCAATACCATAATTTTATATCAATTCTTTCAATTGTGTCTTAACAATGTCATTATAATTTCAAAAGGCAAGAAGAAGATAATTTTTAAGCAAAAGCACTTTTATATCTCTAAATTTTATATTGATTTTTAATTTTATTTTTTTAGTTTGTTTGTTGTTAATTTTGCCCATAAAATTTTAAATTATAATTAATTTTATCTCATAGCCTAATATCGTTTAAATTACTAATAAAATAGTTGACGTGACGTTTGACATGTAGCTTTATTAACTCAATATTCACTACTTACATATTTATTATCAAATGTATCTTTAAATTTTATAAATATTATCTATGTATCCTCAACTCTTTCAAATAGTCTACATTGTAACTCGATTGATTTCGTTGAAATCACGCTGCACTGAATCCATCAATGATGAAACCCACTATTGAGTTCATCGTTGACGACTACCATTGAAATAGTTAAATTTTTCATTCCATCATTGAAGCCCAAAAGTATGGAAGATATGTAAAATATTAAATTTTTTTAGTCTTTGAATCATGACTTAGCATTATTATTATTATATGATAATATTAATGAGTTATTCTATTCATTAATGACTTCATATATATAATATGTTTTGTTTGACTTATAGTTTCTTGTATGTGAAATTATAGATGTATTTGCTATTGTAAAATTATAGCTTGTAACTTGGACTCTTATATGTTATAGGTAATCCTATATGAACTTGTTTATTTTTTGAAGTTCACAATAGAGGGAAATTGATTAAAGAACCAATTTTAACATATGCTGGTGACTATACAAATTGGTAGGACAAGTATGACATTGATAGATAGAGTTATTAAAATATTGTACATTGTTTGAAGGAATTAAAAATATATTTGACAATATTTATAAACTTTATAGATATATTTGACAGTATTTGTAAACTTTAAAAATACATTTAACAATGTTTATAAACTTTGAGACACATTTAATAAGATATTTAAGTAGTGAGTATTTAGTTATTAAAATTACACGTCAGATGCTACGTCAATTATTTCTGTTAGTAATTTAAACTGCGTTAAATTGTTGGACGAAATTGATTGTAATTTAAAATTTTATGGACAAAATTGAGAGCAAACAAACTTTAGAAATAAAATTAAAAATTGATTTAAAAATTAAAAACATAAAAAATACTTTTACTTAATTTTTAAAAAGAAAGTTGCGTTGAGGTAAAAGGATGCGTATAGTCTTAATTACAAGACAAAATAATTGCGTTTTATATATAGAATTTTTTGAATTATTTTTTGAAAGTTAATTAGATATTATATTTAGATATATAATTAATTAACTACATTATTAATTGTTAATATCATATCAAAATTTTTATCAATAAAATATTGATATAATTAATATAGAAGTTAAACTATTCAGAGAACATTTTTCAAAGACAAATTTGATAATTTTAATTTTAAAAAAACTAAAAAATAATAATAATTTAGTCAATAACTATATAAATATGCGAATCAGTAAAGTTGACATAAAATTAAACTTGCTTTTCTGGGATGTTCTGTAACGAACTTATTCAGATACAGTTAATTAGTGGTAACTGGATGCTTCCTCTCTGGACTGGAGATATATAGTCTGAAAAGAAGCATCTAATTACAAGTGAATGAACTCATATAGAGACACGTATAACAAGAGCATAGCAGATCCTTCTAGCTACCAATGAAGACCTCCTTTTATTTATATATAGTTGCAAACACAAAGAGGGTAGGGCAATAGGAGAAGAAGAAGAAGAAATAAGAATGTTGAAGGCGACGTTTGCAGCAGGAGGTCAAAAAACAGAAGCATTTAAACTGTGGAGTGGGCATGCCATACCTGCCCTTGGATATGGCACATGGAGACTTGAATCCCAAGCTTATGATTCTGTCTATACTGCTATCAGTGAGGTATGATTAATTATATATATGCACAACGCATTACAACTTTATAAGATCACTTCACCATCATCATCCATCCCAAGCTTATGATTCATCACTTATTTTGGTTATGGCTGCAGGCTGGTTATAGGCACATTGACACCGCTTCGCAATATGGAATTCAAAAAGAGGTATATACCAATCTTCCTTCTCCATCCACCACATGCAACTTCACGTTGTATATCTCACACTTTGATAATGTCAAATTCTAGAGAAAAACACATAAGGAAGTAGGCTCATACTTATCTTTTTCGATTATATTTTTGCATATACTGCAGGATTGTGGAGGATTCATTTCCAGTTAACATGATGTCAAAGGTTTAATTCTTATGCGTATTAACTTGTTTATGGCTGGCCCATTTTCACAAAACAACTTTTTAAAAAATTATTGGAACCATATTGGAAGTGGGAGTCTCAAAATTTAAGTATTACTAGTCTTCATAATTATTATTTAATTGCACAATATATAAAACATATCAATCCATTTATACGGATTTAGATTTTTTAAACTGAGAGTGAAGTACAAGAGGAAAAAAGAAAAAAAAAAACATTGTCCTTTAATATATACAGGAAAATACTTAATGTATCTCTCTCTCTCTCTCTCTTTTCCTTTTCTCTCTTGCATTCAATTATTTTTTCACTTTAAAGAATCCAAATCCCACTTATACATAAAGCAATCTTGCCAACTAATAGTATATGTCTAGTGTTGGAGAGTACTTTAGAAGGAGAAGATAATTTCACATATTTGTTTGGAGAGTACTCAATCATTCTTTTCGTTCATTTCATTGTTCTTCTCAATTGGACAACATAATGTGCACAGGTTGGGCGTGCAGTGAAGGCTGCCATGCATGCAGGACTTGAAAGGAAGGATCTGTTCATCACCTCAAAGATATGGTAAACAAAATTTATTACATTTAATTTTTGTAATTAATATTTCATTTTGAATTCTGCTAAATAAAGAGCTTATTAAATTTTTCATAGGTGCACCGATTTGACCCCAGAAAGAGTTCGAAGTGCACTCAACACTACCCTTGAAGAGCTCCAACTTGATTATCTTGACCTCTACTTGGTAATTTTGGTTTATAAACAATTTGATCTTTAAACTTAAAAAATAACAAACTTATTACACATACCCAAAAAACTAATTAAAACTAAATAAGCAAGATCAAACTATTACCTTACTGGAGTTTTAATTTGCATAATTGAGATCAGAAACGAAGTCTCTTTCTTATATGTGTGTGTTTCAGATTCATTGGCCGTTTGGGTTGAAAGATGGAGCCAGTAGGCCTCCCAAGGCAGGAGAAGTATTTGAAATGGACATGGAAGGTGTTTGGAAGGAAATGGAGAAGCTGGTTCAAGCCAATCTTGTTAGAGACATTGGAGTCAGCAATTTTACTGTTACAAAGCTCGACAAGTTACTGGGTTTCGCTCAAATCAAGCCATCTGTTTGCCAGGTGATTTATAATCATAATATATACTTTCATTTGAGTACAAAATATATGAAAAGATCAATCATACTTAATAACTGGTTCTTTTCTTGGGCTAAGATGGAGATGCATCCCAGGTGGAGGAATGATAACATTCTGGAGGCTTGCAAGAAGAATAACATCCATGTCACTGTAAAGTTCAAAACTTTTTATCCAAAAAAATCAAACAAGCGAATGGAGTCCTGTAGGAAAGAGAAAGAAATAGAAAGGTGGGTCCCACTCAAAGGAATCTCCTTTCTTATTTCTTTCTTTCTTTCTCTTGCAGGACCCTGTGCATTATTGTAGAGAGGATCCTAATTCTTGGAATGGGGTTTCTGTGTTCAGGCTTACTCGCCATTGGGCTCATCATCAAGTGGTGGGGATGATCTCTTGCATGATCCGACGGTGGAGAGGATTTCAAAGAAGTTGAACAAGACACCAGCTCAAGTACTACTGAAATGGGCACTTTAGAGAGGGACAAGTGCAATCCCCAAATCAAGCAACCCCACAAGGATGAAAGAGAACATGAACGTTTTTGGCTGGGAAATCCCAGAACAAGATTTCATAGCCCTTTCCAGTTTTGAGAATCAGGTCAAACAAGTAAAATGAAGACTTATGTAAAGATATATATAAATATACGTCTGCATTAAACTCTAGTACTACACTTTCTAAAACACTAAAATTTTAATTTGCAGAAGCGAGTGTTGGATGGAGAAATTTTGTTTGTGAACAAAGAAGCAGGGCCATACAGGAGCGTGACTGATGTTTGGGACAACGAGCACTAAAGATGTCTTCAAATTGAAGAGAATATAAAAGAGAATGAAATGGGAGTGAAGATTTCTCTTAAATCTAAATCAAACATTTCTTCTTCTCTGTTTTATTCAATCCAAACATAAGAGTGTACCTTGCAGAGATCTCAAGTCTCTTTTACTTCAGACTTAAGAGTGTTCCATTCTCTCCTCTATGATTTATATGTAAGCTATTAAAATAAAAATTTTAGTTAGTTGTGAAATTTCAGACTTCTCTCTTTCTAGTGTCCAGCAATGTTTTCAAATGCTTTTTACTGAAAAGAAAATCAACAATTTATCTCCAAACCAAAACATAAAACATTCATAAACCTTTCAAAATAGGCATCAGAATCTATATTACCATTATTATGACATCAAACTTATTGTTGATGACAATCACTATGGTTTTAATATATGTATATTTAGTTTATATATATTTTTATTTCCTTTTGCTCCCCTTTTCTCTGTAGTGGTTATATGCAGAGTTTGCCCACTATTATGTGGATCTGATTTAACACCACAAACTTCATACATGTTGAGGTCCAGCCTATTATGGCTAAATAATAAATTGCCAAAAGCTCACCCTAGCTGCATTGAAACTGCATTCTAGGTTTTGATGGGCCACTCACGGCTGGACTAGTAAACTGCAACCCCCTCAACAAGCCTAGATGGTTGCCGTCTAATAGAATCCTTAGAGAGCCTTGGAATTTTGGAGATAGAGTTGGCTCTCGATAACCCTTTAAGAGCTTCCCATTCATCCACTGAATCTGCAATGCTTTCGGTTTCGTCATATCTAGCAGATTTCTGGCCATTCTTCCCGTGATCTTTATTTTCCTCATACTCGTTGGGTGGGGAATTGGCTTCATCTCGCTGGTCTTTCAGGAACAAGCATATGGCAGCACAATCATCAGCCTTGGCTCCAGGAAATTTATGCTCCCATGCCCGGACAGCATACTTCACTAACAATTTTGCTGCAGACTTCCTTGGTGCTGAAGCAACTATGTCTACTACTTCGTTGTTTGTTAGCACATCCCAAACCTATAAAAAATACCATGAAATTAAACTGGGCATATAACTAGATGCTTCAAGTCTGTAAAGGCCATTCCTTCCTGCTTAAGTTGAAGGTGTTTCACATGAAAGTACTGTGATTATAGGCCCCCAAGGGATTGAACCCTTCACCATCATGCTCATTGCCATATGAGTTTAGCTTAATTCCCCGCTGGGGAATAATGAAAAACGCAAATTCTTAGATACTTACACCATCAGTTGCCAAAACCACAAATTCATCCTGCATGGTTACTTTTCGATAAAAGACATCAGGTTTTGAGATGAGGCCATAATCTTTAAGGCAAAAATCTCCAAAGGCTCTTGACATAGCTAGTCCAGGACAATCTTCCTCAGGCATCCATATTCTGTACACCTCAGGCTCTTCTTCTTCAGCAAAAACTCTGCCTTCGCAGCTAAGGATTCTTGCAGCTTCACCTAAGTGATATTCAAGAAGAAACAATAGTTAAACCTACACTTAATCATAGGATTGTGAGAATTAAGGAAGAAGGTCGATACAAAAGCGTACTTGGAATATCTGGTTTCAAGTCAACAGTAAGTTGAACAGGAAAAAATTGGTCATTAGTTCCTCTAATACAAAGAACTGCACGAGAATCCCCCAAATTGCCAATTATCAGCTGATCATCCTGAAATTTTATGCCCAAAAAACAAGAAAGTAATGGAAAGTTACGTTCCATCCATCTCACTGATATGAGTGTTTCAGTAGATTTCACCATCTCAAACATCCACTTTGGTACATTGTATGTACTTAAGAATTTATTCTAATTATAGTATTATACCTGTTTAATTAGAGTTACAGCTGTACTACCACTGAAAAAGCTGTCGGTGTTAATGTCCCTCGCAATGGCTTCATCCATCTCATTGAAGGATTTGATGAAGCATTTCTCCCATGAAGAAAAAGACATCTTTGGGTTATTTTCAGGATCTGCAGCATTAGCATCATTATAGTCGGAGGCCTTCTGTTGTGAGGTTTTGATTCCTTCAGAAAGCTTTAAGGGTAAATTGTTACGTATATAACGTGCAATTATATGCCCAAGAGGACCATGACCATCGAACACACCACAAAAGATCATATCTTTTTCTCCAGTGAAGCCCTAATAACATATATCAAACATTAATCAGTGTAAATTGTAAACCATAGGAACAGGATAAAAATTATGATTCTCTGAATTTTCTTATGTTAGTGTTTGAAATTTGGATGGGATGAGGTAATACTATTGGAGAATGTAATTCTTGGAGATATTTGAATTGCTTTATTATAAAATCTTTTTTGAATTAGGAGGGATTGAACTTTAAAATTTAATGATATTTTAATCAGATAATTTAAGAAAATTTAAAATTTTAAAATAATATTAATTATTTTTATTATGTTTAATATATATATATATATATATATTAGTACAAAACGTGATTATATATATTTGAAGATGCAGTAAACAAATATACGTATATAAACATATTTAAACTCGTTTATGCGGACACAAATACACAAGCATATGTGTACATACTAAATGCATGCACACATGCAAACATATTTATATGTATATGCAGATATTCAAATACACACACACACGCCCACACATTGATATACACAGAAGTTCACAAAAATACATATATAAATATATACATTAATACATGAACTGTGAAAATTCAAATTGCTTACGTTTTAAATTTTATGAGAATATGATTTTGCTCAAATATGAAGGAGAAAATCACAATTCAACATGAAAAACCAAAAATGAAGTGGAAGAAACAGATTCAGATGCAGCCACTAGAATTGATTGAAAAAATTCACCAAAATCAATGGAAAAAAAACATGTAGATGAGATCAAATCTGAAGAATTTTACCTCCCAGACTGTCATTGCATCTTGATTGGTTCCTTTTTTACCCTTCTGCGTGTACATTGACACAAACCTGGAGGATCGCTTTAACTTGACTCGGCCTCCACCTTCAGCATATGCGGTATGGATATGATGGTCCTCTGCACGTTCAAATTCTCTATCATCGTTCAATTCATTTTCAATTAGGGCTTGAGACCGAAAATCTTGGCTACAACAATTTCCCATATAGAACCCGACAATGAAAATTTCCAAAAAGTCCCAAAGAATACCCAGAAAACAAGCGAGAAAGTGATGGAAAATGGGACTTTGCTGAGGACCCAGAAGGCTAAGATTGACCGAAAAGAAGGGGAGGAAAATGGGGAATAGAAACAAAGCCTAGAGAAATGGTAGAGACGGAAAGAAATGCGTGGGATGACAGAATTTTGAAGGAAAAATGGAGCGATGAAGAAGATGCAACCATATTGATAACAATTAAGAATGAAAATTGCAATTGGGATTTGAGAAGAAGATGAAGAACCGGGATTCAACTTCTGATTTGTGTGTGTCTCAATGAATCTCCGGTGGCATCCTAATTGCAATTTCTGAAGAGGAAGAGCAAAAAGGAAATGCAAAGTTGAACGAAGTCAGAATTTTCTCAAAAAGAGTTCGTTCGCCTGAAAATGAGGTTACAGAAAACGACAGCAAGGCATTGCTTTTTTGAATGACCATAATGCCCATAATTTATTTACCAATTTTTTATTTTTTATATTTAGATATTTTTGTTTTTTGAGATATTTGTGCAAAAAAATTTTTATATATGTTTTTTTATTAAAAATAATTATATTTAAAATATTGTAAAACATTAAATATAAGTAAATTGTTTAATAAAAATTTAAATATTTGTTTGCCATATTATTTCTTGTGTCACACTTAACTTTTATTGGTATATTTTTACAAACCTTAAACTACACTAATAGTATATAATTTTAATATGAAAAATTATAGAAGATAAATCAGTATTAAATATGAATTATTGGCCAAGAATTAAAATGATTTATGAAAAGATTTAGATTCAATTTTTGTACTGTAAATTTTATAAGATCCCAAAAAATAATAAGTACCAAAGGATTATAAAATATCAGTGACATAACTGTTCTATTATATATCATTCATTATGAACATAACTATACCTTGACATGATATTAAAATGAGTTTTAGATGTAAAATGATATGTAAATATAATTATTCAATTATGACCCATGAATTTAGGTTTACGAAAATTTCCTTTCACTAACCTTTTTTACTATTTATATTTGAATTTTTTTTTTATTTTTTACAAGCATATTTTATAAGAAACAATTCTATTTAAGATATTATCATATATTAAATATAAGATATCTTCCAACAAAAATAAAAACATATCTTAATAAAAGCATGATTGAATCAATTTCAAGTGATCTTTTATTATTATTATTATTATTATTATTATTATTATTATTATTATTATTTATGGGAAGAAGTATTTGGGAAATGGCTAAGGTTATAATAAATGAATATTAGTAAAAAGAAAAAAAAAATTGGAAAGAGTTAGCCGTTGACTGCATAATGAATATTTGCCTCTTGTTTAATTTACTATAAATGCAGAAGACAAAAATTGAAAAAGATAAGAAACAGAAGATGCATGCACATATCCTATAGTTTGGGGCTTCCATGTTTGACCATTTTGCTATTTTAAAAGCTATATTTCCCTCTCGCTCTCTTCTCCCATCAATAAATAGAAAAACAATTACACACATTTTACAAAAAATAAATGAATAAATAAAAATACACACAACATACTCACTAAAAATAGTAGTGAGCATTCATATTTTCATTTGGTAAAGATAAGCATTAATGTTAGGTGCCAAAATAGACCAATCCAACGGTTCCGTTGGTGCAATGGGGTTGACATTTTGTTAGCACTTTCATATCAAATAATAAATAGCATTGAACATAGGAAACTCACCCGTTGATAAAATTTTAAAATATAAAAAAATTGAAAAAAATTGCTTTTTATTTATTCTCAACTAGATCAATTTTTTTATTAAATTCAATTAATTCTTTACAATTCAATATTTTTTAATTTTAAAAATTAAATTTTAAAATTTTAAATAAAGAGTATTAAATTTTAAATAAAGATTCTTTAATTGTAATAATAACTTTCTAAGATAAACTAGTAAAATTATAAAAAAGAAAAGAAAAGAAGAAGATTTTTGTAGGTCAATTAAAAAAGTCTGATCATTCTGGACAAGACTTATTTAAAATTATTATAATGCACTTATTGGGTTCTTTGACAAAAATAGACTTTTTTTAATAACTCCTTAATTTTGTATTGACTTTTTAAATTTTGTCATAATTATATTTGATGGCCCAAGTGGATAATGTCCAATGGCAATGGACGCATTTTTTAAGGACACCTGTTGGATATTGCCCCAATTAAAGAACAACTTTTTATTTTGCTTTGTTTAATTTTTGGTCATTTGGGGTTTCTTAATTGGGTTACCCCAAAAACAAATAAGCCTTTTGATTCGTACAGAGGTCAAAAATTCAACATAAGTATCACAATTTGGGCTTCCTTGAGCTGACCAAAAAAAAAAAAGTAGGACTTGTTTTATTGTGTCGCAAAATTTTTGTTTTGAAGTTTTAGTTCTTTTTAATTGAATGGAAGTAAAAGTTTTTAAAGTGCTTTAATAAATTTGGTTTGGACAAGTGCTTTTAGCAATGTTAGTAATGTTAGAAACAATGTTTATAATCATTCTGTAGGAAAATTTCTAATTTCTTATTTCACTTTAGCAAAAGAAACTGATAGTCTGATGTGATGTAAGATTCTTTTTTTTTTTTTTTGGCATTGATGAAAGACAAAAAACAAGTTAATGTTCTTTTAAATATCAAACATACACTCAATAACGTTTTTCCTTTTCAAAAAACATGACTAGAAATTGAACTCTTGACATTCAATACAAGTTAGTTTGATAAATATATTTCAATAATTTTTTAATTCACAAGCATTCCCAAAAGTTCTTTATTTATCCATCCAAAAAGAAATCCATAGAAAGTAGGAGTGTGTTGATAGCGACATTGAAATTTTTAGCATTTGGATTGGTGGAAATCATAAATGGATCACAATTCACAATTGAAGAAGCTGGTTTGGCTGTCACACTTATTGAATAAATATCTTTCTAGTTCCCACTATCATTCATATCTCTCTAACTACATATCAATTCATTTATGACTTCTACCACAAGAAACAATTAGAGAAAATTACATGTGAGATGTTTAATATTGATGATTACTGTTTTGGCAGTAGCTTTTATTTCAAATTAGTACTCTATATTTTCTATCTTGTTTTATTAAAACTGCAGGCTTATGTTTAATCGCTTGATAAAGAAAATACAAAGAAGAAATTATACTAACCTCCTTTATGATGAAGTAAAATAACAATTAGTATTCTTTTTAACTTTTTAAATTTATTTTGTGTTAATAAAGTTTCAAATTTTATATGATATATCTTCATTAAAAAACAAGAAAAATTATATTAGATATTTTATATTAAAGTTTAGAATAAATTTAACAAAAAATAATTATTTACTTAAATATATATACATTGCCGAGGACTATCTATTTTCTTAGAAGGCATCTGCAAATTTTTTCTGCTCAAGTTGAAAAAGGAGGAAGTGTGGATTCACTATAGTACGCACATTATGAAGAGCGTAAAATTAATTATTTTACTCATTAATTTACAAACGAGTTTATTATTTTACACATTAATTCGTTAATAAATTAAAATGACCAAAAAAAACACTTAACACAATTCACGAGATGTGCAATCTAAAAGATCGAAATTCAAAAGGTGATGATGTTTAGGTGAAAAAAAGGGAAGTGTGAACCAACAGTTGAGTGTCATAAGTCATAAGCCACACAATAGAGAGTACAACCGCAGCCGAGAGGACCCAACCTGCCCAGATATCTGCCTACATAACTGCCTTAATTCCCTCCCGCTGCCTTCATTCTTCTTTTTGAACCTTTTTAACAACTTCACACCTCTCACCTGTCTGTCTACCCACCTTTTTCTTTACCCTCATCATTGTTATTGCATGCTAAATCACTGTTAAAACTCACCACTCTGATTTTACCCTTTTCCATATATACATTCTGATAATATCAATTTTAATTGGGGAAGATTGATCATAATATCTACCTTTTGCTTTTGGTTGACATGTGATTGGTATGAATATGGAAGTGGAATCTTGGTTGTAATGAAAAACCAACCAGCTAGATTGCAACTCATAATCGGGAATTTGGGTCACTGTTTTCGCTGTCATTGATTAATGGCTACACATAAGTCATAAACGATCCTCTTCTTTTCTCGTGCACCAACTTAGTCTTTCTTCAACAACCGATACCCTTTATTGCTGGCCTACACGCCATCACTTTGGTTTGGCTACAGTGAAAAAACCCTTGTTATCTTCCCACCATTGAATTAAAGGGAAGATAAAAATGGCAACAAAGTAGAGTTTTTTCCTGCCATTAATAATAATACAGATTTGGGTATTACAAAGCATATAATGGCTTACAGCTGAAAATGATCTCTCTGCTTTCTTCTTTGATTATTAAGATAGAAAGCAAGCAATGAATGCCTTATTTGGCAGTGAAGGATTAAGGATTCTCATCTCTTAATAGAGGAAATCACTATTGACAATCATACCTATGGAATGGATCTCTCTTAATTAAGCATTTTGGTAAACTATGCATGGTGTTTTGAGATTTTCCTCTGGTCATATGCCTCCTGCTATCTTGTATGCAATGCTTTTTGGATTCCAGTGTTCCGAACAAAAATATATTGGATTCCTTGTAATATCCAAGATATCAGGGTGATGATGTTGTCGTATCAAATGCCTCCTAGAACACCATTTGTACAGTCTCACAAGGTGGCATTAATTCATGACATCTGCTTGATTCCCTTCACTATTTATTAACAAGGAGAGTATCTCAACGAATAAGCCCTTAAAGGCTAAAAGCCAACCATAAATCCATATGAAAACATTAGGACTAGTTCTATACGTGAACCATAAGTTCATAAACTGCAAAGAAGCACACAAAGAAATGTGCAGAGAAGAATTACGAAAAACTTTCTAACAGTTTCTTAAAAATCACCACTATTTTCGAGCCTGACCACCAAGAAAACTTCCAGTAATCTTTAGATCTCAAGAAGTTCATGAACCTTCGAATCGAATGTAAAGACACTCTAATAAAAATTATTCATTTCTATACAACGCTATACTTTTTCTAGTAAAGAGACATGCAACAAATATAATGGATGTAAAGAGATGATTTCATTTTCATTTGCAAATGTTACAGGGAAAGAAATTTGAAACACAAAGGAATCTTCGTCTCTATTGGTGAAGCATGGAAAAGGTAAAAGGAAAGCAAGAATGTTACAGAAGAGGTATAGGATTAGAATGTGACCTATCAGGTAATTACCACCATTGATGAACAAGAACTCCACTTTGCCTAAGAGAAGTGAAGAGCTCCAAGCATTGGTCATAAGTCTTCTCATACTTGGAACTCCTCTGACCAGGGCAACATCTTTGCCACCTATTATAGTGGCATTCAAGAAAAATCTCGTCCACCAAACAGATAGCTCCAGTTTCAAACAATCGCGCAATCAGATCAAATTCGGTACCTTCCACATCCATCTTCATCACAACAAAATCATTCTTTGATACTGTATTCTTCAACCAGTTTGCAAAATCAAACCCGTGGATCTTCTCTACTTCACCATAAAAAACATCAGATGATGATGACTGCAATGGCTGAATCCTACCCATGCCTCTGCCTTTAACCACAACATGTTCACCCGGGTCATGATGAATTTCAAATGTTAAGGTCTCGTTCCTCACCCAAGCAGCATAAGGCAGCAAAGTGATTCCCTTTTTCAAACCATACTCTTGATGGAAAGTTTTATCAGCCTCAATTGCATATACATGAAAGGTCTTGTTCTGTTTTGGATACTGCTTCCTAAACCAACTTCCTATACTAGAGCCGTAACTTCTAGCTCCAACATCTACATACACATACTTATTCTTGAAGCTTATATCAACCATCGAAGGAAGGTACTTTATGTTCTTTATATTCCTCTTCAAAGTAATCCATGGCTTCAGTGGCTCCTCAGTAATTAAAGGCTCTGCATTTTTAACCAGTTCTTGTTTATACCCATGTGAAGAGCATTTTCCAGCGGAATCATCATCGAAATTCTCAAACTCATGAACAATGCCACCAAACTCTTTCCTCAGAACAATTTCTCTTATGTAAGGCATTGAAGAATCAAACCCATCTATATCATGCGATTTCACTACTTCGAAATTATTAAACAAATCAAGGAATGAATGGAAACTATACGTATCTTTAGCCTTTATATGGAACACCACAAACCCTTCGGGTTTCAGCGTCCGAGCGATCTCAGAGGCGAAATCTGACGGTCGCGCCGATTTCTCGAGCCCACCCTCGCCGGAAAAAATGAAATCGAATGTGTTATTGCGAAAGGGCATACGATGAGCCTGACCTGCTTTCACCAATGGCTTCGAAGCTTTCTTTGAAATCCCAATCGAGTCCGAAACGCCGATCTCCTTCAAAGCGAAAACGTCGTGACCAGTCGGCGTCTCTACGCAGAGCGACTTCGACTCAGGTGAGAGATAGCCTTCGGAGATCAGATCTTGGAACACGGAGGTGTAGAAATGCACGGCCTTGATCCAATCTTTGCTAATATACACCTCCGGCCGCGGGGCGGTGGAGCTTCGGATGAAGACAGCGTCGTTTGACTCGGCGGCCAATGCTCCGGCACCGGCACCAGCTATCGCAAAGTTGAGAGTCTCCGGAAGGGAGAAGAAGCAGAAATCGCCGACGGTGCAGGACTCGCCGGCCATGGTGATGATGTAAGCAAACCGAGCGACTATAATGAAGACGCCGAACAGAAGCAACCGTACCAGAACGTTCCTGAGAAAGCTGGGCTTGCCCGTGGTAGGCTCCATTATAGCAGATTTTACACTTTTTCCAGAGACAATTTTACTTGGTACAAAAAAATAATAATAATAAAACAAAGTAAACGCTTCAGTTACTTGCTATTTTCTGGAAGAAAGAATGAATGGGGAAAAATTAGAAGCTTCAATTTGTAGTATCTACAAAGGAAGAAGCTTATCGCGAGCTGAAGCGAGCGGAGGTGTGGTTTGTGCCGATGAGGGATGGTTTTCTCGAAGAAAGAGAAGGAGAGATTGGGAAATAGAGAGTAAAAGGAAGGGCAAAACGGGAAGACATGGCTCTGTGAAATTCTAGTATCTCTATGGAGCAGAGAAGAGTGACTGTGAGGCCATGAATCGCTAGATAATACTCAGAGTTATGGTGTGATTGATTGATGTGAGCAAGTTTTGGTTTTACAGAGAAGAAAATGGAGAAGGAGAGATACGAGTTGAAGAGAGTAAGCGAAGGAAGGGTGACCGGAATAGCCGGTTACACGCGTATATAACTGCGTAGACTAAGCGAGTGTGACAGAGGTTGATTTGTAATTGGCCCCTCTTATTCTCCTAAATAACAGCAATGCCATGCCAGCTTTTTGTTTTTTATTTATTGAATGTATTTGAGGCAAATATAATAATAATATGCCAAGTTGGATTATCGATTCCAGGAACCTAATGAATAGATGCTTTGTCCTGTTTCTGCGTAGGGGCATCTGCTACAAGCGGCACTTTTTCCCTGTTTCCCCAAATTTTGTCTTTTTTATGTTTTCAATATTTTATTTTAGATTATATTACATAATAATAATTATTATTATTAATTTCTTTTCTTTTCTTTCTTTTCTTTTAAGTAATATCATGTCAGGAAAATGAATTTACTATATGGCATCGGAAGATCTTTGACATGTATTGTACAATTTTTTAAAAATTTTTTATCAAAAAAATTATTTTTTACACAATAATTATTGTTTAAAAAATAAATTTTTTTAGATTTTTTGTTATATTAATGTTAAAATTATATTCTTGTCTTAAATTGAACATCAATTTATTTATTTTGATCATCATATTTAAAAATAAAATTATAATCCTATATTATACATAAGAATAAATAATCGATCATTATTAAAAATTAATCCCATCTTTTCAACATCAATCAAATCAATCTAAACCAACAAAATCACTTTGAATTTGATTGAATAATTTATTTTTAATTAAAAAAAGTTGTAAAATTTAAAAAAGAAACATTCATATTTTTTCAACAATAAAAACAAAATAGTCCCAACAATAAAATTTACATTAAAATTAATTCAAAACAAAATAAAACTAACTATAGAAAAAATATTTATGTAAAAATTTAATATATAATATATAATTTTAAATTTATTATTTAATTGATTGATTTAATTTAATTTAAATGACACCAATCATCATACAATAATTAGATTGATTTAATATTCTTCATAAATTTTTATCAAAATCATCCTATTAAATAATCAATCTTGGTTAAATTAGATGAATCAATTTGATTGGATTCGTTTAAATTTGAATTTTCTCAATCTTAATTATATACAATGAGTTTATTTTATTATTAAAAGCAAATTAAAGTATTTTAACATATATTAAATACCATGCTCTTTATTTTATTGGATTTTAAAATCGAGAGATACTAAACATGAAAAATTCTCTCAATTTCTTAGATTCATGGACTCAATTCAATTCAATGGGCTCAAAGTTCACTTTTCTTTTTCATCATTTTATAAAACTCTTGGTTCTTAAAAATAGTTACATGCTATATTTTTGTTAAAAACTTAATATCTAAAATACTTTACAAAACATGAATATATTCAGCTGAACCCAGTTTTGATATTTGTATATTTGGTGGGATTTTTTTGTTTTTACAATAAGTGGGCAATTATAATTTAAGAAAGCTCTTCGTCATATAGAGTGGTTGAAGACAAATTGAAATTGGTGAATAACTAAGCAGTATCTCAATGGAGGAAATATAGAAATGATTACAACAAGAGAAAGAAACAAAGAAGTGGAGTCGGTAAGTCGTCAATTATTCATCATTATATATATATATATATATATATATATATATATATAAAAGATTATTGTGCAATAATTCATTTCTTATTGTATAATTAAAATTGATAACATAATTGAATAATTGCCAATATAAATTTCATCAATTAAGTGAAGCAATTAAACTTTGGCACTTTGTTTTGAATTAAAAATTTATAATATTGTCTTTTTTTGTTGTAATAGATGATGAGAATTAAGTCTAACAAAATAATTAATTTTTTATAATATGATAAATTAAAATATATATACATATTTAATATATGATAATATATTAAATAAAATTATCTTCAATAATAAAAAACTCTTAAAAAAATTAGTCACCGAGTAATATTGTAGAATAGGAAATTTGAATTGGATTCCAAAACTCACTCATTTAGGGCGGCATGTTAGCAGTTTTAAAAATTGTTTTTTTTTTTATTTTTAAAAATAGAAAACAAAACAACATGCTTGAATAACTATTAAAACAAAAAAAAAATAGCATTTATGATTTTTAAAATAAGAAATAATTAAAAGATGTTTTAAATTTTAATTTTTTAAAATAAAAAATATTTTTGTTAATAACATATAAAAATAAATAAAAATAATACTAATATAAATTATTATAATTAATTTTAAAAAATAATTTTAAAAAATAAAAAAATAATACAATGTTCAAACTCTTAATTTCTTTTCTTCGTCTTTTTTCTTTTCAAATATATATAACTCTTACTATTATTTTTTTAAAAGGTGGTGGTAATTCGTTTTGTAGAGTTTACGCAAATTTATATGATCCTTATTGTAGGAGTAATCTTTATATATCCATTTTCTGTATTTATTTTTCATTTTACTTTTTCTTTTAAATGATAAACAAGTTTATCCATTTAGTGAGGCACGAAGGGGATGTTGCGAGCTCAATTAATAAAAGTGGGACCTCTTATCTGAAGTTTAATTAATCATTATTTATGACTTGTGAGGATATAGTTCAGTTATGAGTCTTACCCTTCGCTAAGTTGAGTTTATTTTGACTATTTGGATTTAACTTTTAGAGCTAATCTTTAAACATTTTTATTCTTTTTAATGTATTGAGGTGATGTAGAAAGTGCATCTTTAAAATTATCTAAAAATAGTAGAATTATGCTTTTTAATTGTATTTAACCTTTTATTTTCCAACTTTAATGCCTGCCGTCTACTTCTGATTATCTCTTTTTGGTCACTACGTCATGTTATTTTTAAAAAAATATTTTTTATTAATGTATTGATTGATTGAATTAATAAATATTTTATTATTTTTAAATGTATCAAATTTGAATTTCATATATAAAAATATTTTTTGTAAAGAAAGTTTTAAATCTTAAATCTATTAGTTAAATTAATCAAAATATTTTTAAATATAGATTATGTTGAAAAAATGTTTTTTCAAAATTAATAAAATTGAAATTAGATTATTAAATGTTAGTAATATGAATAAAATACATATAATTTCTTAAACTATAGATTATATTTAGATAAGTTCTTCAACTATAAATATTAACTTAAAATTTTTTTAATTTATACAAAAAATTCTCTTATATTAATTTTTTATTTAAAACTTTAATAAAAATTAGAAACATTAAATTATTTAAAGAATTTTTTAACAAAAATTTTAAATTTTTAAAAAAATTTGTATGCAATATCTAAAGTTCATGAAATTTTTTATATAAAATCTAAAATTTTAAAAAAAAAATTCACCTTTTATTTGTTGTTGTTTGTCTTGTTAAAAAATTAATAGAAATTTTTTTATATAAATTATAAATTTTTAAAAAAATTTAAATTAATTTTTATAATTAATGAGAAGTATGACCTATAACCAATAGTTGAGAAATTTTTGATATAAGCATAATAATATTTAATTAATAAAAAGTGAAATCCATAAGAAATACAATGGAAGAAAGCGAGAAGCCACAGACCTTTCTAACGAGTGAGAGTCACATGGCGAAGGCTAAGGCCTAAGGGGTCAAAGGACTAAGGGTATGTAAGGGGTGACTGGTAAAGTCGGTTGTCGTGGTTTTCACACTATCTCACTTCTCGACGCAAGACGCCACAAAGCAGCAATAGCCGTTACTCGCTTTTTCTCATATGAAATACCTATAATACCCCTATTCGGCGGCAATTATCCCTGCCCCACACGCCTCATTACTTTCCTGTCCAGTTTGCAGGACCATATTCTCTCTCTTCTTTTTTGGAATAAGAATTATGTAATTTGTTTTTTTTATTTTAAATAAATTTTATTATTATTATTTAAATTTTTATTAATATTTTATTAAATTTTAATTATATATTAAATATATATTATCTTAACATTATAAATTTATTTTATTTAAGTCAACTTATTTATATTATTTAATATAAATTATATTTTATTTCATATATTTTAAATTAATTTTATATTTTATTTATTAACATAAATTATATATATTTAAAACAATAAAGATATATTAATAATATTAATAAAATTTAATATAATCTTCACAACAAATTAACATACAATAGAGGCTTTAAAATTTTTTTAAATTATAAGAATTTAATTACAAAATTTTAAATTATAAAAATTTAATTAAAAATTAAAAAATTATATGAATTATAAGAATAATTTAACTTTTTAAATATTAATAAAAAAAATTTTAAATTTTTAATTTGTGTAATATATTATTTTTGTAAATATTTTTATCTAAATACTTCTCTACTTTAATAAATTTAAATGGGATATTTTGAAGTTTTACAAGCTTTTAAAAAAAAAAAAAGTTTGAAGTTGAGGAAAGTAAATTGTCCAATTTAACAAAACTTGACAAAAAAGTTAAAAGTATGGGATATGTTACACAAAATTTAAAGTTGACGGAGATTTTTTTTCTGGATCTCCCGCTGAAGTCCTAAACAAAACAAAAATTAAACAACAACCCGTTTAAGAATAAAAACTATGAGTTACATCATGAGATAATAAGGCCAAACTCAGGGGAGGCAAAGTATAATTAAATAAAAATGAAACTTTAATTAAGTATTTTGTATCAAATACTAAAAACTCCCATGATTTTTCAATTACGATCCTTAATAATTTTCAATACTTTTGTTTTGTTTTATTTGAGTCTTACTTAAGGATGGACATTATAAGAAAGGAACTAGAAGGAATTGAAGTCGCCTACATCAAATTTTTTAATATTTACGTTTAAAGAAGATAAAAAGTACTTGGACGATTGTTTTTCAAAATTAACGGCACTTTAAAATTAATTAAAATTAAAAAATTTATAAAGCAAGAGGATTTAATATTTGAGCTAGCTAGCTTGGGCTACAATATTCTTAATTTATAGGCGCTTTTCAAAGGTATTATATATCATATAGAAGAAGGCATATTTAATAGGACCAATGAAATCTTTAAAGGTAAGGATTACTAAATATTTGACATGTAATAGGACCAATGAAACCATGTGGAATCATTGGTGAATTTGTGTGCAAATTTATACTTAATCAGCAAGTCCAGTTGGAATTGGCCCACGTTTGATATATATATGCCAACAATTATTTGATTTCTTTTTTCTTTGCTTTATTTGATTGGTGGTTTTCTCACTTTTTTTTTTACAATTATATACTTAAATAATTAGAAAGGTCCCGCATAATATATTCTTTTCTTCTATAGAAATTTTGCGTCCAATGCAAACTTATGGACGAAGATTGATGTTGGAGAGAGACTTAACATTGCAGTTTGGTTTAATTAATTGGTTAGGGTTTAATGGTGAAGAAATATTTTATAATAGCATTTAAATTAGTGTTTTATCTTGTGATATCAAGAGTTTAAATAAAAAAATAAAAAATGTATACAATTAAAATTAAAAATTATGAAAAATTTAAATTATGTTAAATTATTTTTTAATTTTATTCACTTAATTATTAGTATGTGATAAATTTATATAAAATTTAATAAGTTGGAATATGGTAAACAATTTTCGAAGAAAAATGGAATAATAAAAGAGACAGACACGAGTCAAACGAGGAGGCAATAAGCAGGACAGCTACATCAAGCATCTAATCAATAACAAACCTTTGGCCAAAAAATAAAATTTAACAAACCGTAGGGCCCCACCTCAACGATTTTGCACTAGTTTTTAAAATTTAGTTTAATTAAAGAGAGATTTTATTTTCATCTCTAAAAATACTTCTTTTAAATTTTTAATTTTTAAAAAATTATAATATATATTTTATTTTTAAAAAATTTATACTTTAATTTATTAATTGATAGATAACAAATTTGTTAATGTGATACGTAAAATGTTAATATTATATTTTTTTAATTCATTATAAAATTTAATTAGCATACATATGTGTTAATTTTTTTTTTACTGACTTTCACATAAGTATTCGATTAAGTAAATTAAAATATAATAAATATAAAATATAAAATAAAAAGCTAAAAATATGAATCTAAACTTCATTCATGTGACAATTCCAACATTTTGTTTAATTAAATAAAAATATATCTTTTGAAATTGACCAAAAGTGACTAGCAGAGTTAGAGGCACTCAGTTCCAGGCATCACTTACACAGTCAAAACAAACATTTTTCTCCACCTTTGACAATTTTCAATTCCATTGTTCTGATTTTTCAACAAATCAGAGTGATTTGACATTATGACCTTATCAATTTCACCCAGAACAAAATCTTCAACCATCAACTCTACACTCAAATATTTACTGGCT
This sequence comes from Senna siamea, assembly GCA_031216115.1. NCBI lineage: Eukaryota > Viridiplantae > Streptophyta > Magnoliopsida > Fabales > Fabaceae > Senna > Senna siamea. The sequence continues at coordinate 22,141,985 of CM062357.1, forward strand.
CAAGTTTCACATGCAGAAAGCTTTCTAACTTTTATAAAAGAATTTGCGAGATATGTTCGCTTTTTGAATTACGCAAAACACATTGATTTTGTACAAACATTAGAAGCAACGAAAGAGCATAGCTGTTTGCAGCAATGGTAAAACTGAAAATGATCCTAGTAGTTAATATTTTAGATCTGTCACAATTTCTAAATTTATTAATAAAATTAATTTATTAATTTTATTAATAAATTTATTTTTTTATAATATGTTTTTGTTTCTTTTAAAACAAAAAGTCCTTAATTATATTTACGATCGTATTTATAATTTAAATCTTATATTTAAACTCATTATCTTTATTAATAAAAATAATTTAAAAATCAAAGGACATCTCACGTGAGAGACACAATAAAACAAACTCTAGCATACTCTGTCACACTTTCTTCTTCAATTGTAATAGTATTCGTAGACTTTATACAAAATAAAATATTTTTTTTATATTAAGAAATTTACTATGTAAATAGTTGAATCATTTCAATTAATTTATGAAAAATTAAATGATTTATTTATGTTTAAAGGTCAAAAAGGAATTTGACATGTAGTAGCTATCTAAATAAACAAAAGGAGTATAGAACGCCAGCTTGTGTACAAACATTTCGGGGCCCTTTTCTGTGAGCTCTCGATCTCTGTTCCAAGCTTGATGCCAGCTTGTGTACTTGTCGACAAACATTTGCTTCCAGAAGCCCCGATAGGTTGGCAAGTACATTATTATTAAAGACACACTTAGCTTCATATGTTGGAAAAACAAGTTCTATCTTTATCATTTTGGATTCAGTGAGTAATTTTTTATAATAGAAAAAAAAATAAAAAAATAAAAAAATTCATATTAATAAAAATAAATTTTAAATGAATTAAAAATTTAAATTTTTTAACTCTCTTAATATATAAAACTATATTATTTTTCAACTAAAGAAAATTTTAACTTTAATTTTATACCAACATTTCGCTTTAAGAATAAATTATTGTTTATAATCTTGAATAATATATTATTTTAATTTAATTTTTAAAAGACAAACATTATCAATTTAATCATCATTCAAATAAATAGCTATAATTAATTTAGTTTACATGTTAATGTCAATAACATAATGTTAGCGAAATCCAAATACAGGAAGGAGATAATTAATGAGAGGAAAGTCATGTGCAAAGCAAAGTGAAATGTTTAGTTATGGAATAAAATGAGAAAGTTTTATTAAAATTATTTTAAAGTAAATTAGACATCACATTTGACATTCAATTATTACATTATCAATCATTAGTATAGATCATACTTTCTATTAACGGAATATTTATATCAATTATTTGGAGAAAATTTCTTAAAAGATGAAATTAATAATTTTCATTTTTTATAAACTAAATTAGGATAAAATATATATTTTAAGGATTAAAATAATAATAACATACTATATAAATAAATAAAAAAGAACCTTCTGGGTAGTTTCTTAAGATGGTGTGGAGCTTTTTTAATTAGTCCATTTTATAAACTAATTGGACCAAGCCCATGCTTGTGGGTTAGGCCAACCTACTTTTCAAGCTATGACTGCAATTTTCTCTACTTTCTATTGACTTGTAACTACAATTTGTTTAGATGCAATTATGTACAGTTCTCTTGAATTATAATTTTAAATACATAGACTTTAAATTATAATACTCTAATTACTCCTTTTGGTAGAGTTAAATTGAAATTGAATTACTTACAAAACCAATAATTATTATGAAGAAATAGCAACGAACATTTGAGAAAAACGACAACATTGTTGGCGGGTGGTTTACGTGGTAACGACAATTTCCATACCGAAATTTCCGTAGCAACCATAACGATTTGCTCTCATTACCAACTTCGAAACTAAACACAAAACACAAAGGCCCTAACTTTGCGTCCTAGTAAAATATGGATATGGATATGGATATTACGTGAGCAAAGAAATAAATAGCTCGAGTAAGTAAACTTACAGTAATGATTCTACTCGAGTGATAAATTTTTAAAAAAATACATGAATCTCAATCTGTGTCTCTTCTTTTATTACTTGACATTAGATAGCGATGTCATCGCCCCAGGCTCCAAATCCCTCAAAGATCCAAAATTTCCATTCACATCTCTGTCTTTAACAACTCTTTTGGTTTTCGCTGAATTCTAATTCCCAAATCTATGTCTACTTTCCACGATTCACCGACGAAGACGAATGTTCAGTCTCCACCGGCGTCTCCTGTACCGGCTGTGGACCACCAAAATCAGCCGGGAACGGGCGGCGAAGTGACCGGAATATTGAGTCGATGGAAGAGGGACGATTTGTTAACGAAAGGCTCATTGTGGTTGAGAGGAATTGCTCTGCTTCTGTCTCTGATCGCTTTCATCGTCATGGCCAGCAACAAGCATGGCTATGGGAGAAATTTTGATGAATATGAGGAATACAGGTAATCTAATCTCCGAACACTCTTCCTTTCAATTTTAATTTTCAAACTTTTGTCGGTTTGGAAGCATTTTGGATCAAAGATTCTTGTATTTTGTGGGTTTTGAACTTGGGTTGCAAATTGGGATAAGTTGGTCATTCCTTAACTTTTAGTTTAAAAACTTTAATGGGTCAGGTTGCATTTGGATTGAAGATCCTTGGGTTTTCATCAAATTTGAGTTTGTTTCTGGGATTTGAACTGGAATTGCAAATGGGGATAGGTATTATGTCCTTCTTTGAACTTTTAATTTCAAAACCTTTGTGGGTTTGGGAGCGTTTGCATTGAGAAATGTTGGGTTTTACTCAAAATTTAATTTTGTTTGTGGGTTTTTGAATTACTGGATTTGCAAATTGGAATAGGTATGTTCTTGCTATTGCAATTCTATCCACACTGTACACCGGCGGCCAAGTGCTCCGGCAAGTTCAGGAACTCTCCACCGGAAAAAAATTTCTTCAGCCTAGAACTGCATTGTTCATTGCCTTTTTTGGAGATCAGGTTTCCTTTCACTTCTTCAATCACCTTCTTTTTGATTCTTTTAATCGCTAAATTACACTGATAGTCAGTTAAATTTTATTAAAATTATATTTCACATCCTTCTTATTTAAGAAATTCCAATGCTTAGATATATATTTTATAAATCCTATTTATACTTTTATTCTTAATGCAATAATAAAAGTAAGAGTAAATTAATAATTTAATTCTAAAAAATATATTTAAAACTTTTTAAATAAAGAAATAATTTAGAGGAGAGGGATTTTTTTTTCTCAATTAATAGATCTAAATAAAAGTTTGATATAAAAATTATTTAACGAAGTTAACAGATAAGATGAGACTATGGAGAGCTCAACCTCTCAAAGAGGTTGAGCTCTCCTTCAATCTCTCTCTTATTATTTTTTTTTTTGTTTTAAATTTTTTATTAAGAAAAATAAAAGAGTGACATAGAGTGGAGAGTTTAACTTCTCTAGAGGTAGAGCTATCTATAAAATAGTCCTAATGTATATGTAAAATTGGAATTAATTTTATGTATATGAAAGTATAAAAACATATTTGTCAATATAGTTTAGGTGGTACTTGTCATAATTAAAAGAAGATATATGTCATATTTTATAATTTAAGATAATGTTTTATAATTGAGTGATAGTTAAATAAGAGTATTTATCACACTTATAATTTAAAAAGATATTTTACAACTGAGTAATAAATAAAATAAATGTATGCCACATTTGATAATTTAGGGACGTTAGCAATTGAATGATAGTTAAAACGACTATATGCATTTTTTTAATTATAACATATGCTTGACCACAATTTATAATCCAGAAATTGATGGCTCCTACATATGGGAGCGAACCCTATATAATTCAGATGACCTGTCACTTCCTTTGACTGCTTCAAACCTTCGAGCGTGAATGACTCAGTGGACTCAGTCAATCCAAATTGTTTATCACCAATGTTTGATATATTAATATATTTCTTCATAATTAAACTTGGTATTTTTCAAATTAAGAACTATATTCTATAGTTGGTTTTCTTGATATCTTGGTAGACAGATTATAAAATGTTAGCTTATTGAGTTATGCAGATAATGGCATATCTGTTAATATCATCAGCATCTTCCGCTGTACCAATGACAAATAGAGTGAGAGAAGGAGCAGACAATATATTTACTGACTCTTCAGCTGCAGCCATTAGCTCCTCTTTTTTGGCCTTCTTTTGTTTAGCTGTGTCATCTCTTCTTTCAGGCTATAAATTATCTACTCAGTCTTATATCTGAACTTTCATAAGTCCTTCACCTTTAATATTCTTCCATACTTTCATTTGTTTATCTGTACATTACATTTATGTGTAAACTTATATGATGTATGGAAGGGAAGAAAATATTTGATTTAGATATGAATAAAGAAAAATGTAAAACTTCTTATTTCCAACATGGTCTCAGTGACCAATTTGGCAGAAACATAACGAGATGGTGAATTTGAGAGTAAGTAATTGTGAGACGAAAGCATTGGAACAAAATTTCACATTTTTCAAAACTTTCGATTAAAAAAATACACGACAAAAAAATAATTGTAAATAAAAAATTTCTTGACTTTGTCCATATACTTTGGTCTTAAGCTAGATTCTTTGACTAATTCTCTACAGGGCAAACATTTGAAGTGTTTGTGTGTGACTGTGTTTTTTTTTTCCTAAAATTAAATCTGAAGTCACCTGTAATGTTTACTTAAGCTTATCAGTTATCTGTCCCTGCAAAGCATTTTATCATCATAATTTGAACATTTCAAGGTCAACCAGTTGAAATTACAATAACAGCAGAAGTGTGTGTAAAAACTGAAATAAAAATGTTGGTAGAAATATAGATATCTGGTATTTTATTACAAATAGTAAAAATGTAGACGAGCTACAAATTGTGGTAAATTTTCCAACAGACAGACTACATCCAAGTAAAAGCACTTTCCTTTCCAATTAGAAAAAAAATACAACAAAAGAATGACACATTCATCAGCCAACTATTTTTCTTATCTCCTCCTAGGTCCTATCTCCTATGATTATATTGAAAGTTGAAATACCTATTTCTTGTCAAGGTATAGATGCTCTTGATCGAGCCTTTTTCCATGATTCTTAGTTTCTATTCCTCTATAAATAACTAATATCCTATCTGCTATACAAAGGCATATCTGTGTTTTCCATTTTGGTTCCAAATTCAGAAGTTCTAGGACATAAATGACTGAAGGAATAAGTCATCCTTCCTCTCATCCTTGGCCTTGGAGTTTGCAGCATCTGAATATTGTGCAGTGTTGTTATATAATAGACCAAAATCCGAGTACCCGAAACTTGCCGGGCTCTGCAACATGTCTAGCAGAAATGGTTCTTGACTTGCAGAGGCTGGTACCCTTGTGTTCTGAAGTGAATCTGCAAACCTCGATGCACTAGAATAATTGGTCATTGCCGAGGGCCTTATAGGTGCAGTCGCTGTGTTACTTCTTGTGTTGTTGCTATTCAGTGAATTCCCGTTTATGTTATAACTCCCGCTGCCTCGTGCTGCCGGAACATCATGGTTGTGTTTCCCTTCATAAGTTGTGATCACAGCTTTCATATCTTGTGCTGCTCTCTCGATATGTTTTCTCACCGTGCAACCTGAAGCTGTGCATTTGTAGTAGCTCCTGCAGATAGGAGAATTTGACCAAGTCAAGTCATAGAGAATGGTAACAGAAAAGAAATTGCAACATTGGGGTTCAGTCTTATAGGGTCTTATTTATTTTTTGGTCCAGTCAAAGGTACCTTCAAGGGTTTTTCATTTGAAACAGTTAAGTACCTTGGGTTTGGATTTCCTTTAACCACTTTCTGTCCGTATTTCCTCCACCTATAGCCATCATCAAGTATATCAATTTCACTTGTAGTTTGAACTACAACTCTTGGTTCCCTCACAGTTCTACTCGCAGAGGTGGAATAGACATCAGTTTCATTCTCTCCTTTCCTGCAAACAAGAGAATCAGAATCAGAATTAGTTATGTATAATACAAATCAAAACAGGCCATTACATAACACTTCATATCTATAATCTTACCATCTTTTGGCATCAGGGCCGAAGTCATTGTCATCTTCCCCAGAGTAACAGGTTTGTGATGTTTGCTCAAAGTCCTCTTCTCCAACGGAGACCGAAGAATCTTCTTGTATTGAGACCGGCTCCATTTGTGGATTCCCCAGGGTCACTACTGATTGATCAGAAATCCCAGAGTTGGTGCAGGAGTTAGAAGGTTGAACTGAATGAGAACTTGATCTTCTAGTAGACTGAGGCTTGGGATGGTTATGGCTTCCCTTATATACTATCTCAGTAATTTGTCCATCCAAAGATCTCTCAACTTTCTTCTTCATTGAGCAAGTCGGATGTGTGCACTTGTAATAACTGCGTGGATTTTCACTCGCTTTCACTTGCTTCTGTCCATATTTTCTCCAGTTGTACCCATCTTCTGACCTCTTTTGTTCTCTAATAGACTGAGTGTAGTTAGTATAACCCAAAGCAGGAGCCGAATTAGTTTGTATTTGTGGTGGTCTGGTTGAACCCATTGCTGAGAGGCTCTGAGTTGATGGATAATCAGATTTTGCTGCTGTCTTCTCACTCCATGCTTCTTGTTTCAGTGGTTCCTGTGTTCAAAAAAAAAAAAAAATGCAAGACTGATTAAAACAACAGCACAAGAATAACAGGTTAAAAAAGATCAATAAATTACTGCTTCTCCATTGTGATCTTGAAGTTTGAGAATCGTAACACAGTTTACTGTCAGTCAGTGCATAGAAACATCCATAATTCATTTGTGTATTCTTTAGTTTGATTATTTCAACTTTAGCATTTAATAGTTAAGTTTTGAATCTTGTTCCAGTCATTAAAAGTTGACACTCTGCTTATGTTGACAAAAAAAGACAAAGGAGAAAAAGAGGGAAAAAAAAACGAAGAAGAAGACACTTCAAAGGGCCATTAAAAAAAGGGTTTGGAAATTGACCCCACAAACCGCACAGAGCAGAAAGCAAATATAAGAACCTTGTACTAGTATGCCAGGAACAACAGAGAGATCAAAAACTAGTCACCAAGAATTTTTAATGATTCAATAAATAATCACAAAAACAGACAACTCAATTATAGACAAAAGGCCATACATATCAAATAAGAGCATAACTCACCGCTTGAAACATGCTTGAAGAATACTCAATTTGGGACGAGGGCTTTGACTGGGTTTGGAAAGAGAAGTCAGAGTAGGTCTTCTCCTTCTCCTCCTTGTTATTAAAGTTCTCAGTAGATGGAAGAACCTAAAAAGTACAGGAAACCCGCAATTAGCAACGACCAAAAACATGAAATCAGAATCACAAATCTCAAAAAAATGCAAGAGACAGCCAGTGATTGAAACTAAACCAACATGGACAACACAGACACCCACAATCAGCAACGACCAAAAACATAAAACTGAGAAAAATGTAGATTGTAACTTACATTTGGAGAGGAAAGAAAGAAAGGCGAGTTCAAGAACTGGGATGGGCTAAACCCAGAAGGGAAAGCCAAATAGGAAGAAGGAGAAAGAGGGGAGGGAGAAAGGGGTAAGGAGGGAGGTGGGGTAGACTTGAATTTCGGGATTTCATTTGCAGCACCGTCAGATTTCAATTCCGAAGTAACCCAGTGATTATCCATGGAAAGGAGTTGAGTGAAAGAAGAGGCCCTCATGAAATGGGTTTGTGGAAACAGAGAGGAGGAAAAGCTTGGGTTTGTATTCAAATTGGTTGGTGGGGAAGAAGCAGCCATATATGAAGAAGAAGAAGAAGGAGGAGGTGAAATGGGAGAGATTTAAAGTCATGGAAGATACTTCGTAGAAGCTAAAAGGGCAAGTTTGACCGTGGAAAAACCAATATTGGTCAAGGTTTGTGGGTTTGACTGGAAAACCCATTGCGAGAAGGAGAGAGGCGGCTGGAGGCTAGAAGTGTTATTGGGGGTCGATGGAGTGGCCACGTGGCTGATTACGTGGCATCATTGTATGAAATTGATGTGCTTCTCACTTCTCACTTCTCACTTCTATCATATTGGTCATTGGACTGTTTTTTTGAAGTTGGGTTTTTGTAGGAACAAATATGCATTAATATACCATTTGAATTCTAGAAAAAGCGTGTAATCCTGTTTTGGTATTTTAATGGTTGATATTATTTAAAGTATTTATATTTATGTTTAGCATATTGATATTAGAGTAAATTACACTAATTTTTTTAATGAAATTATATTTATTATCTATTTAATTTTAAAATAAAATTTCTCATTTTGAGGATAAAATTTAGAGTTTTTGTTTTGATACTTTTATTATTTATAAAATTGTATGCAACTTAATTTATACATATGTTAAAATTATGATTAAATTTTTGTTAATAATTATCTATTCGTTAAAATATGAGTTGCAAAAGTACTCAAATTTTGGTACATTGAAAAGTTTTAACCCTTAGCACTATATATAGTCCACCTTATCATTCCTTATTACTATTAGCATAAAATTTAATTTTATTAATACTCTACAATAAATATTTTTCTCATAACATTTAATTTTGGTACAATAAATATTTATCATTCCTTATCACCATTAGCATAACATTTAATTTTATCATTCCTTAAAATATAAGTTATTAATTTATATAGAAATAATAAAATTTCTTAATAAAGAATTTTTATTAACATGTCAAATATGAAAATGGTATTTATTATATACCATAAAATCTGCAATAAGACAATAAGAATGCCCTACCCTTAATTTTCTTGATTTGCAAAAGTATTAAATAAATTTACAGAGTTGCTTCCTTGAAAATGGCGATTGGCTCCATGGTGTAGTGGTTAGGACTCTGGACTTTGAATCCAAGCGACCTGGGTTCGGCTCCAGGTGGGACCTACTCTTACGTTTCATTTTTGGCATCAATATTTATTTCCGATGGTCAGTGAAATGACTTAGCGGCTTTAATATTTTGGATAAGAATTTTAAAGAAAATATTCTTGTGCAGCTTTTATCGGATACGATATGCATGCATATGTCAAAACCCACAATAGTAAAAATCTCACTTCGTAGGTACTAGCTTAGTCTATTATAGACTAAATCTAAATCAAGATTTCTTTTTTAGGTTAAATATAATTAAATATATATATTCAAATTTAATAATAAATATTGATTAAGAGATTTCCCGAAATACTACCTGGATCAACTTATCAATTTGACTTTTAGGAGACAATGGATAATTGGATGAGGATTCTTTTATAAGCTTTTTATAAATAATTGTGTAAACGTGGGCTCAAATTTTTAATATTTTATTGTTCACTCACTTAAAGTCTAAAGTAAGGTTAATTACTGAACCTGCCCAATTGAGTCCTCTCAATAATAGAAAATTACATGATTAAAACGAAATTAACAAACTGTTTGAAGAAATCAAAATAAACAATAAGAGCAAGAGACAAGCTCTTGTATAGCATAGCTCATCTTGAATCTGTTATTATTATTTTTTTTAAGGGGATATATACTATTTTAATTGATAAAAGATAATCATTTGAATCTTAGGTTTCTAAATTTTATCTTAAAAAATTGGTTAAATTATTAGTTTTATTTAATTTTTAATTAAGTTTTTATAATTTAAAATCTTATAATTGGATCTTTTTAGTTTAACAAATAAGAATTTTAAAATTTTAAAAAATTTAGTGAAGGAGCAAGTGGAAATAAATTTGAGTATAGATCTTTTAAAATATAAATTTTAATAAAATAATAAAGTACAAAGAGAGAAAAAAAAATATAAGTAAATTCTAATCTATATACAGTATATTCTTAATTTACCTCTCCCGTACTTTTTTACTTTTTCTCTCTCTATAGTTAATAAATTCAGAGCCAACAAACAGTAACAAGTATTTTTGACATATCTTCCATTATTGATGTGTCTGAACATCTACAATGTTTGTAGAAGACATTTTCTTCACTCCTGCTTCATCATTTTACTGAGGAGCAACATGACTACTAACTAGTAAAAAAGATATACAAAAATTGAGTTTTCCTTTTTCCTTTATTCTTCTTTTTTGTCTTCTTTCTTTTTTTCTCAGGACAAACATAGAGAATCAAACGGGTTTGGACGTTGGATCATCATCTCATAAAATTGAGAACCTTCACCTCACCAACTTGTATGTTGCATTGGCATGTGCTAATCTTTCTCAGTATTAACAGATTGAGAAAATCTCTACTGCGTTGTATCTTCCAACTGCAATTTCCAACACTTGGGGTCCAATTCAGCCTGCAAATGGTACAGAAATAATCTAAATAATTTAATCGAGTTTGCCAGAAAGTATACAATATTACTCAACCTAGTTGAATGAAGCCTTAGTCTCCATTCCTTAAGTTTTGCGATGTAAGTATCATAATCATAGTCAGAAAACCCGTGTTAGGTAGGGTCGACTAGATAGATTAAATGACGCTAATGTATTCAAAAAAATAAGTGCAATTTCAATTTTGTGTTCACAAATCACTTCTTTCAATTTAGTTTCTCAATCACTAAAATGCTTACAATGTTGGCCTACATCCTATCTCTATAAAAAAATTAACGTCAAATTTAATAGAATGCTGACTTTTAATGAGCACTAAAAGGTTCATTTGTCAGATATAGGTTGATTTTTGGATGGGGATAGGATGGAAGGGTAACATTGAAACATTTTAATGATTAAGGAGCTTTGTGAAGAATGAAATGAAAAATGCACCTATAAGTCTACAGTTCAGTAAATCTTGGGAAAGCAAGTTAGCCTCACTTCTGTTTGATTATAAGTTCCAAAATTTCAGATCATGGTACTGCAACAACTAATAATTGCTTTAGAACTTGAAAGTTGAGCTTCATAAACAGAAGTGTACAGCGGTGGCCCAGATTCAGCAACGCCACACATTTTCATAGCTTGAGGAAAGCAAGGTTCAATGTTACAAATTTAGTTAATAGTATTTTGCTACATATTGAGATAGGAACACAACATGCACATATGACGTACCTGAAACACTTTATTTCTCCATTCAAATACACAGCCTCGCGCTTCTATGAGTTTGATAAAAGGCTCAGGTAACAAAGATCTAAATGAAAGATGAAGCTTCACTTTCTTTAGCCCTCCACATGCCAATAAGGCAGCAGCCAGTCCTCTTGGGGTCAAGCCCTTCAAGTGGAGAACCGAGAAGTTCTGTAGGCAACTGAGGCTAGCGAGCGAAAGTAATCCCAAATCAGTAATTGAGCTGTATGAGAAGTTTATCTACAAAGAAAAAGACAACCCATTAGAGTAGTGATAAAGCTTTCTCTCATCAGTTATGTTTCTAGAGAAAGTGAGAACTGAAGAAGAGAACCTGTCTTAGGTTTTGGGAGAAATGAGCTACGGAAATCATCCCTCTATCATCAATTTTGTGACACTTCTTTATGTCTAGACGGGTAAGTTGCTTACACTTCTTTGCAATAGCTGCTAAACCTACTGATGTCACAAGAGGGCACCCACGAATTTCAAGTCTTTTCAACTCAGAGCACTTTGACAAGGATATTAAGGAGCTATTGGTGATGCCAGTGCAATAAGCTGCATTAATCATTTCAAGGCCAGGGCAACCACAGGCAATGGCTGAAATGCCTGAATCAGTTATTCCCGTAGACCTGAATAAAGAATATAATCCGGTGACTAAGTATAAAAATCCTTTAGTGAAAATCAGAAATTACAATATCATTCATGTGATACTGCATGGGGTTAATAGGGATGGAAAAGACACAAGCTTTTCCAAAAGAGATAGGTCATTTATTAATTAAGCCAAGAATTTAGAGCGGTTTTAAACTCGTATAATAACAAGCCATACCCAAATCTTATCAAGTCAGTTTGTTAGCTTTTAAATGTTGTCAATTACATATTCTACATGCTTATGCATCTATTACTAATAAGGCAAATATATCTCATTACTTCTCTTTTTTCAACTTCGCAAATCACTCTGATTCCATGTTAGTTAATGCTAAAGAATATTGTTTTATTACCAGGAAATTATATATACTAGTCAAATAATTTTTCTGAAATTAGCAAGAGACACTTCAATGCCATATTTGTTAGTTTATAGAATCCTAATAAATTATAGTCACTTTCAAGAGATAGTGTCAGCATTATTCTTAGAATTACATAAAAATAAATCAGCAACAGGCTTACGCACAAACATGTATGCATTTAAGTTGGAACCTATTAATGAGCCAATTAGGATCCTTTCTTTTTAGGCTCAAACAGGACATGAACTGAGCACATGCTCAAAAAAAAAAAAAACCAAAAACAAAAGAAGCTGAGCCTGAAAGACCTGAAGTTCTAATAACTTCAACTCATCTCCACTTGTTTCCAGTATGTGTGATCTATGCCAAGGTAGTAACAACAACAAAAAACAAAATCTTTTCCTACTATGTGGGATATGCTACATGGACTAAGCGACGCCAACATGCTCTATTTTGGTTCATTTCTATGCCAAGGTAGTAATGACTCCAAATCATTATTAAATTCTTCACAGAATGCAAAGATTATTCATCTTATGATAGGAATAAAGAAAAGCAATAAGTCATAAATTTCAAGTACAAACCTGTAGAGATCTAGCTCCTTTAACTTTGAGCAGCACTCACCAACATAGGCAAGTCCCCTGTCAGTTATGTTCAGGCAGATTCCTAATTTTAGGTTGGAGAGTCTGGCACAATGAGAAATGGACATAAGACCTGCAGAAAAGGAATGTTAAGTACAGCAGTTGACATGGAGTTCATAATTCCAAAGGAGTCGAGGAAGAGGATGGAAAACCTTCATCATCAATTTCATTATCAGTTAGGTCAAGCTCCTCAAGAGAATGGCACCGCTGCCCAATCAAGATGAATGCTTCTCTTGAAACTAGGGTACATGACTCCATCCTGAGAGAAGTAAGACTAATGCAATAATTTGCAATGCTGGTGATAGAAACATCAGTTATCTTGCGGCAGCATGTGATGTCAAGCTTTCTTAAATCTGTGTGTTTTGACATGAGGAATGAGAGAGCTTCATCTGTCACTCCCAAACATTTGCTTAAACTTAGCTCCCTTAGTGACATGCCTGAATTTCCAATGGCCTTTAATCCAGCAGAAGTAACCAGGCAACCATCTAATATGATTGATTGCAACATGGAAAGTTTGTTCAAACTATTAGCCAGAGCAAGAGTCACCTGGATCATCGACTCTGAAAATTAGCTATAATTGAAATTCTCAAGACCTCAAGTATTGAATAATTACAAAGGAAGCAGAAGATTACAGGAGAACCATCAGCTAAAGCAAGTTTCTCTAGATATCCAGAATTGCTTGTTAGCACAGACAGACCAATGTCGGTTATGTTTTGACAACCAGAGATATCAAGTTTCTGCATAAGGCAATATTAGTTAGTATGTCAGGTTATTAAATTAAATCAAGGGGATTTTAAGGGGCATGCTAAAAGCAAAAACATGAACAATACACCGATTAGTGCAATAATATATACCATTAACCACATAAAAGGAACATCATTAATGCTCAACAAATTTGATTTCCTTTTCAGACCCCCCCCCCCCAAAAAAAAAAGCTTTTTCCCACTTTCACATTCCTAATACCACAAAAATTGATAAATTATCAGTTTTTTAAAGCTAATATTGTCCACTTCCTGTCCAATTTCAAAATTGAACAATGACAATCTTTGTGCTATCTTTGTCGTTATTAGACAAATAACTAAAACTGACAAGCTAACTGTCCAATATACCTTTAATGTTTTGCAGCCTTGCTTGAAGACATCAAGGTTGTCATCATCAATGCCAAAGCATCCTTCAAGAACCAAATCTTCAAGAAATTGCAATTTAAAGATTGATGATAGACATTTATCTGTGATCTGCACAACAGCAGAAGCTTACAAAATTAGTTATCTCAACCAGATCATGTAAGACAAATTTCAAGAACTGAGTACAATCAAGCACTCAGTCAACTTAATTTTTGAAGAAAATTTGAAACTGTTCTAATTGAAATATTAATGTTTAATAATCATCAGATCTGAGAAATATCACTTCATCAGTAATTACTGACCTTGATGTTTCATTAAGTCTAGGCCATTTAATTCAAACCGATTCCAACAGAAAAATTAAGACAAGTATTATCTCCACCTGGACATTTAATTCAACCCAGCTCAAGATCAAATCCTCCCATTAAAATCTTCCATAATTAAAGCATATATCTATATTGCGTAATATTGAAACCATGGGCAGGGAACATCTCAGGCTACAAAAAATCCTTAACCAGCTTACATGAGTGCCTGAGTGGTTTCAAGAGAGGGAAAAAGGAACATATGTACAATCTTTTGTATCTCTTCTATCATGTTCTTCAATTAAAAACATATTACGTGCTATCTCATAATTACTCCGTACCGTTATATTTTTATTAGAACTCTTAATCAACTTTGCTTTAAGTTTTATCAAAAAAAAAAAAAAAAAAGTAGCAGCAGCAGCAGCAACCACAAATAGATAAGAAAAATGAAGTAGAGGAGGAAGGCTTACAGGCAAATAAGAGAGATCCAAACTACGAAGTTCCTTACACTTAATAGCAATCAATTCCACCCCCAGATCGCCCACTCCAACACACCACTTCAAGGAAACCAACCTCAACTTTTTACACCCAACTGCAATACACCCAATTCCCATGTCCGTAATGAGCTTGCACCTCGCCAACCATAACTTCTCCAAATTCTTCGCCTGAGCCACCACAGAGGCCGCCGCGTCTCTCAGCTCTGTCGCATTTGATAAATCTAACTCCACCAAATTCTTACAATTAATAGCTAAACTTAGCAACCCATCACCGGAGAAGAACTTGGAACGTGATAGATCAATCCTCTGGAGCGTGAATTTGTAAGCGTTCGTTACAATGGTTAACGAATTATCGGTGACTCGACGGCAAAGAGAAAGATCGAGATGGGTCACATATGGGTATCGATTGAAGAGTGCAGGGAGTTGCTCGGAGCGAAGGGGTTTCAGGGTTCGTCGGTGTTTGGCTTCGATGGAATAGAAAGACTTCGAGACTAAGGAAAACGACTTTTTGTCAAGTGGGTTCGGATTAAGAAGGTCGAGGATGCTGAAAATGAGCTCCTCAGAGAGAACATCAAATGGGTTCTGGGTTTCAGGGGATTTTGGCTTCTTCATGACTATAATGGAAGAAAACAAAGAAGATATCTGTAAATATGTTTCCTTTCTTACTGTTTAGTGAAGATCTGTGAGTGTGTGATTACAGAGAGAAGGAGCTTCAAGGCTTTGAAGAGGAAGTTAGTTCTTGAATCTCGAGATGGGATTCGTTTTCATTCCCAATGAAGAACCGTTAACGGGAATTATTATGACTTTGGTTTTGGAAAATTAGACGAAAACGGAAAGTCCGAAGGACCGAATTGCCCTCGTTGTCTCCAAAAGGCCAAAAAGATCATGGGTAAAAGGATTGATATAGCATAGATGTCAAATTTTTAAAATAAAAAGAAATAAAAATAAAAAATTTAAAATTATTTAGAGTAAATATCTTTTAATGTAAATTGTTTATTTATTTTTATCTATTTTATACTTCAAAAATTTTATTTTTATCTCTAAGATCATACCACTTCAACCAAAAAAATTCTTTTCTTTCCATTTAGTATACAGCTTGCTCAAGTTATTTTATACTTATAAATAAGGAGAAAAATTAGGAAAAATAAATATTTTATTATAATATACTAAAATTGTGATAAAAGTTTAGTTGAGCGAGGTGAGGGTATCTAAGTCTTTTCCAAGTATGATGACTTCCGTACGGGAAAGGACGAGCAAGGACGGGAAAGGAGGGTAATTTGGTAAAATGACGATGATAGTTACTTTTGTAATATACATGTATATGGTGGAGGAGGTATATGAGGAAGGACAGATTCAAGTCAAGTGCGGCTTGTACGAAACGAAAATTTCAGAAAAAGACAAATATTTATATTTTTTTAATAGAAGAGTTTGGTCATGTGAAAGGACAAAATTAAAAAGTAGGTGAATGAAATAATATTATAGAATAAAAAATACTGGTGTATATGAATTTTTATTATATTTTTTCTATTTTAAAATATTAGAATAATTTCGTTAAAGATTTATAATTTCTCAAATATGAAAATGGCTGTACTTATAGTGATATTAGGTGGTACCGACCGTCCTAATGGTAGGAATTTAGGATAGAGAAAAAAAGATACTTTTTATTTGTCTCTTAATTTAATAAAAATTATAAACCATTTTAATATTAAATTTAAGAATTTTACAGCTATTATAATAAAAAATAATATTTATTTTCCCATATTTTATATTTCAGATATATATTATTATATAGGTTATAGCTCAAACTTATATAATATAATATAGATGATTAATTTATATTTTTTTAAGAAATAAAATTTTATTTTTTTAATAAACAAATGAACAGAATTTTTATAAACAAATAAATGAATTTAAATTTTTATGGAAAAAAGATATATAATTAAAAATGTAGAATTGGGAATTGAATTAGATTAGTATATAAATAGTCAAAAAAACTGTACGAAACGACCAAATCAAACGTATTAAAGAAGTACGGTATATGCACTTCTTTGGTTGACTCAAATTAATGTGGCGGAAACTATATCCTTGTACGGTTTAATTTAACAACGTACATGATGTACCTCACAACCACACTTTCCTATGTTTTACCTCGTCTTCTATACTTTTTTTTTTTAAGGAAATTATATTAATTTTTATATGATTTGACTAAATTATATTTATTATTTTTATAATCTAAAAGATTATATTTATCTCTTTTTTTAATTTATTTTTGTTAATAAAAATAATTTTATATGTAAAATAAGATTGTAGTTTTAATTTTAATATAATAATGAATCCATTTTAATTTTTTTAAGGTGTAAAATAAGATTTTTAATATAACAGTACAAATAATTAAGTAATTTTATTATCTTAAAATTAAAATATACAATTAATGTAACTTTACATCAAAATTTAAGAGTAATGAATCGTGGCTTAATTGCAACAAAACTGTCTTTTGAACTAATTAGAGTTTTATGATTCTCTTAGATATACAATCATTATAATTTTTTTTTAATTTTCTCTTGTTTTTACATTCTCGTTATGATTATAACATCGAAGTTATATTTGAAGAGTTTCTTTTTCTTTTGTATTTCTTATAATTTTTTTTTTTTGCATAGACTTTGACAATTTTTAACCCATTTTAAACCAGTTCCAATAATCGATAAATTTATTTTATACTCTTTAAAATGTATATATTTATATAAATATTTAAATAAATATTCATTTTTATTTGTGTGTTGTGTATGTTAAAATGGTTGTTTTTATGAAAAAAATTATTTTATTTTCTTAAATTGGAGCTCAATTATTGTATTAGTTATAAACTTAAAAAATGTAATATTTTATGTCTCCTTAAATTATTAATTAACTTTAATGTTTAGTAGTTTCGTGATAGGCATAAATTAAATTTTAAACCTTTTAAATTCAACTTGTAATATTATTTTAAGAAAGAGTTTTAAAAGTCAACATTTGCTAAATTCAACTTTATTTTTTATTCGCAAAACAAATAGCATAAAAAATTTTTATGTCCACTTTTTATATTTTTATTATTAAATTTTTAAATAAAAAGATTAGTTTTTATTTTACAAATTCTTTTACGTTTGTTTTATTTTCATTAGAAAATATGATAATAAATTTATAGTTTACAAACGTAAAATATATTTTTCTTTCTTTTTTGTCAATAGATCATATGCCTTTTCTAATCAATAAATGATTAATTTTAGTATCCATGACCCACAACTTGTTAACGCCAAAGACATGTTATTTTTTTTTTTTTAAAAAAAAGCTTTAGGAAAAAGTATTAAAAAAATAATCCAAGTTTGACTTAATTGAGCCTATATTTTAAAAGACCAAAATGGTGTAATTTACACTTACTCCGAATAATTTTATCCTCAAACACTACGAATAATTTGTGTTGATTTTCTTTTGTAGCTCGCTAGTTGTGTATATGCCATAACTAATATGTTTTATTGAAATTATTAATATTCAAAATTCTATTAACATTTGATTAATTTGATTTGAATTGATCTATATTTATAATATAGGTAAAAAAATTTTAATAAAAGTATTTTTATACATAAAATTTGAATTTAAA
Organism: Senna siamea; assembly: GCA_031216115.1. Classification (NCBI taxonomy): domain Eukaryota; kingdom Viridiplantae; phylum Streptophyta; class Magnoliopsida; order Fabales; family Fabaceae; genus Senna; species Senna siamea. The sequence continues at coordinate 22,160,195 of CM062357.1, forward strand.
ACTTCACTTAAAAAATAACATACATATCATTTCAACTAACAATTAATTTATGCCAAAACTAACATTTCATCAAACCAAACTAAGCAAACTTAGAGCATATATTCTAGAAGCACAAACATTCATATTTGGTAGGTACTGATGGAACCCACCATCCATTTTCCATTCAAACCAAACCCATCAAATTAGTCAACCAAATACTTCTAAACCCCAAAAAAAAAGGGTTTAAATCTATAGATATTTGATGTTTTCTACATGGTGTTTGTGGAATTTGACTTGTGAATATTTTAATTTTTTAAATATTTCTAAAACATCATCTGTACAAAATTTTAGTACAAAGTTTAAAAAATAATATGCCCATGTTATTTATAACAAATACAACACATAACTTCCAACATTTTATTTCTTATATTCAACTATGTCATATCATAAATATGTTTGAAAAATTGGATAGTCCACATTGCCAACACCCCCACCACCGATCTTCTCTAGAATCAATATAATTAAAAACTTGGGGTCATTTTATAGAGTAAATACAGCAAACCATCCATTTTTTTTTTCTATTTTTTGACAATTCAAACTTGGTCCATTTTGAAAAACTTGGAACATGTTGAATATATATATCACACACAATACAATATTTTAAATTATACATAGATGCTAAAAACTGTTATATCACAATATCAATGTCTGCAAATTTGATGTATTGCCATCAGTTATCACAAAAAAGAAGCATTCTCTTTATATTTCAGAACTTCAATAGTGCACCTAGTTTCAGAACTTCAATTGTGCACCAAGGATGTTATTTATAGCAGAAAAATGATATCAACACGTGACAAGTCTTCAAAAACCTGTCTCCCAACAGGTTAAAGACAGTAACTTAAGATGTTCTTACAGATTATTTAACACACAAAAATCTATCAAAGTGAAATAAGTGCTTACGGACACGGTACACATGGATGCAGTAGAGGAAACCAGCTAATGTGACTGGTAGAAATGATAATAAAATCAACTTCCAAAAGTCCTGAAAAAATATAGAGATAATAGAAAACATTATAAGCACTTTTATGAAACATCAGATTTTAACCATGAAAAAGAAAATCTCCTTTTCCCAAGTAAAAGAAGAGCTTCTAACTTCAGTCAATATATAAGGGACTAAGGGTGTAGTTAGAACTTAGAAGATCTAAAGGGTGACCCAGTGCATAAGGCTTTCACTAAGTGAGGTTTGGGGAAGGTAAGATGTACTTAATCTTACTCATGCAAGCAAAGAGACTGTTTCTAAGATTTGAATCCATGACCTCCAAGTAACTTTATTGTTGCTCCAAAGCTCACCCTCAAAACTTGGAGCGTGCAAGTTAATCCTCAAAAATAACAAACTTATTGCACGAAGGACTAAAGCTGAGAAATGAGAGAGATTTGTGCAGACTAAGTATATTAAGTGATGAAATCTAATTGATCTTAACTCATTATAGTTTTAAGAACTTCACCTGTGGATTGGATATTACAATTCCCATAACATAGGCCAATAAATCCATCAAAGACTGAAGGGAGCTCTGCACGCCTCCAACAACTAAACGATCCGATTCAGGAACAAGATCCTGTCCGAGAAAATTGAAGAATCACACAAATTTTCAAAAACCAAACCTTCAGGAATCTAAAGGAAACAATTCAACTAAATGAAAAATTTTGCAAAAAGGGCTATTTTTTTCCTGCCTGCATTTGTTGAAGCACAGAAAGGTCAAACATCCACAACCCGAGCCGAGATATCGCCACTCCTGCCATCAGCATATATGCAGATAGAAAGCCATTTTGGATCCATATTGAAGCAACACATGGTAGAAGGCAAGTCCACTGCATTCAAACCACATAAACTAGGATCCATATGTTATGTTTTTATTGACCCTGATAACACTTTTAATAGATTAGTAAGTTCATACCTGAGACCAGATAGACCAAAGTCCAGTTCTAATTGTTGATATATGAGACTGTAACACAGGATACACAACTGTTGCAGCTATTCCAATAATGGCACTCACTCCTCGTGCAATTCCAATAACATATGCTGGTATGCCTTCCCAATCCAAGGTTGCGGTCATCAAAGTTCCAAAGCTGAGACAAGTGGTTGCAACTTCATCAGTAAAAAACAGGAATTTTAAGGTGTATTTTCAAGGAAAATTTCTGAATGATTATGTCCCATGAGTCATGACTATATAGTATAGTTGACTTACATCACTGACCTTATATTTAGTTGTAGCAAAACATTAGATGCACAAATGTACACAACTGGACTGTTTTTTTTAACTGTTGTGTAACTAGCACTACTCCTTTTGATACATCACATAAAACAACAGAATTTGAATATTTCAAGCATTTCTAGACAAGGCACATGCAAACAAAGCTTTTTACATGTAATATAATATTTTACATACTTTTATTTTTTGTAAGCTTGTCACCTGAGTACAGTAAAAAACAGCAAAGCCAGAGCTATTCCAGGAAGCACAACTTCCTGCTGCAAATACACTCTCCATGCAGCAACATAAGGGATCTCTGAAATCCATGCATCAATTTTCTTTTGCTGTTTTCTATCTTCAAAATCAGAGTTACCACCAGTAAGAGGAAGCAAGCTGTCACCCTCCAAAGAAGAAGGCTCACTTAAATCCTGTTCACTAGGTAAAAGTCTCACCATCCTCCTCTCGCTGCTTTGGCCTAAAGCCGGAATCCCTCTATACACAGACATAAAAAGCCAATACTCCAGCCAAACAGATATGGTGTTCCAGAGTGCTAAAGTTATGGAAGACGCATTTAGTGATACAAAGCTTATTATGAATCCTGTTATAACAGGAGCAAGTAGCTTGCAGGTTAGATCAATGCGTCTTGTAACCGAATTCATCTCTGTCAGCAATTCTGGAGGTTGGCCTTCTGATATAACCACCAACCTGTACAACAAAAATAACAGTAGTAACTTACTTCTTTTCACACATTCATTTCTTCTATAATTTGATGGCTTTTAAGGAATTGATATTATGAAATAGACTAAAATCTCATTTTGGTCTTCCAAAAATGATCCCAGTATTAATCTCAGATTTTTTGTGCCACTTTAGCACTATAAAGTTTGATTTTGTTTCAATGGCAAAGGAAATTTGATCCTAGAAAGCTTGTGTAGTATCACTTTAGTCTAAACCTTGGAAGAATGAAATTGAAACAAAATTTCCCTCCATCTCTCAAACTACACTACCATAATCACCAGGCGAAACAGAGAAAAAGAATAAAAAAAATTATGACTTCAGATCTTATAAAGAAAATATGACTATGAGAAATAGAACGTTGGCATTGATACTTTGAATTAAGCAGGAAACACATTATTCACTTTATATTCCTAAGGTAAAAGTAAATCTTTTCTTACAAAAAGCTTCAATAGAATTACCATTCTCTCTCGATCAATATGGTACCAGCAAGAGTTGAAAGCACACCAATGGCACCGCAGATATCGGTCATCACCACCAGCAAAATGAAAACTGGGAAATTTGTGAACCTTAAAGATGAGTAGACTAGTAATGCAACTACAGTGATCCCAGCAATTACAAAAGAGATATTTTGTGTCACCAACCATAGTTGCAAAACCTGACACCAAGACACAAAGATTACTTTGTCAATCAATTCATTATTTCATTCACAGATGGTTCAAGTTCAGTGAGCAGTATCAAAGTTCTATGTAGAAAAAGGGACAATGGCCAAAAAACACTCATGTATGATTCTTGGTAAAGTTTCTGATTTCATTTTCTATATTTGAGGAACTTTTGATTTCCGATACAGAATATACGGAGATCTATACTACACATGTCATAGAAATATCATCTGAAAGCAAATGAATCATATGCAGAGATGATACAATCAAAGTGTTAGTCAATTCCTCAAATGCAGAAAATTACAATACTTTGGCTCAACCTTCACATATGTCAACCTATCAACCATTCTTCCAATAATGGGACCAAAAAGTGCTGTGGAGGCAGATTCAATGGCGCCATATATTGCTGCAAAAAGTAATGAGTCTGGCCAAACATTGATCATGTATAAACCAACAGAGAATTCCCACATTCTGCAATCAGAAATCCTCAGTGAACTTAACTAGAGATTGTCAACAAAAAAAAAAAAAAGCAGTAAAAACACTCGCGGATGCACTAAAGTTCTTGCATACCACAAGCCAAAACTCTTAGTTTGAGCTATCTTAATCCACTCACAAATGATTTTCTAACATTCCTTTCAATCTCAACTTATTCCTTTTGGGAATGATGTATAAATACCCATTAATCTAGTCAAACTGGTTAGACCTTCAACACAAAATGGAACTCCGCAGATACAAAAGAGGATGAGCTTAGTTGGTAAGAGAAAATTATATCTTTCTTTAAATTCCTTATGGGAGCACTTGTGAATTAAATATTAAATGTATCAAGTCAAAGAGTTAATGCTAAGATTCACATTAATGTGTTCCTTTTGGGTTTTGAGTTCAGGTTTAATTTCTGAGAATGAAATTCTAAATGCACGAAGACGATATAAGAAAAGAACTTAGGAGTCGTGCAAAATTCGAGACAACCTTGACTGTTGTACCAGAAAATTAATCAACTGCAGAGGGTACTTTTCATAAGAAAGTACCTTGAGAAAAGAAAACAAAAAGAAACTTTATACTACCTTCCCAATCTTTCCTTTATGACAAAGAGTAAGAGACAAATGTTGAGAAAAGGAAATAAAAAATAGAAACTTCTGTGACAAAGAAAACGATAATAGAACGATCCCAATCGAAAGGGGAATTAATGTCATAGAAAAATCCACAAAAAATAAAAAGAAACCATGAGGCAGAGATTTTAGAGAAGAACCTGGCACCCCATCTAGCTAGAAAGTGAGCAACGTATAAATAAGTGATAAGAGAAGAAGGGTGTCTCTGTTCTTGTGCTATCAGTAGCTCTACCACGTTTTCTTCCATTGGAGACTCTTCTAATGTGTTTAGAGAAATAATGGTTTTTCATTAGGGAAGGATACAGCACTGTATCATGCAGTTTTAGAGAGAAGAAAATAATATTAATATGGCTGACTAGCAGGTGGAATAGGAGAATATCTTAGTTTGACGTTGTCGTTTTGGCTAGCAGCTACAATAAAGAAAAGAACGAGTCTCTTTTCGGAAGTGTGTATGATATCTTATTCATATTAAAACTCCATTATACACACGCAAACGACATCAGTTCACAACACATGAAGGCTATATCTGGATTTTACATAATTCTTTATTAGATGAGCAGAGGAAGAGTCCAATTTTTTGTTATTTTTAATTCACATATTTCATTACTAGATCTACACTACAATTCAGAAGTCAGAACTCTCAAACTTGTCCCTGATTTGGTGATTTCAATATAATTACTAATTTTGATATACATATATAATGTTTAATTATACAATGGAGTTAATTATAATTATAATATCAGAATATTAATATTTAATAGCAAAGAAAGTTTAATGGAGAGAGCCTATCTTTCTACAATAAAAGTATAAGTTGTTTACAAATTTTTATACTTAAAACACAATTGTAACATTTGTTAAATCTACTATTTCAAAATGTAACTTCCTGGATTTAAAGTTATATTTTTTCAAGTTGTTTACAATCCCTTTTTTTTTTTCCTCTTATCATATTATGTATTTTTTGTTTTCTCTCTAGAATAAACTACTAACCATGAGGCAACATCTCTTTCTTCTACCTTTCTTGCACAACTTCTTTCACAATATTCAAGAGAATCCGACAACTCTGAATAAAAATAATTGAATTTGATGCCTTTGGATCTCATGGTGCTGTGGGCAAATATATAAATTGATGTTGTTTCATATTTTGTTTTCTTTTCCTTCGAAAGAATTGTGTTGTTTTAGACATTTTCATTGTTTTTTTGTATTGATATTTCTTTTTGTATATTCACTATATTGTATTGAAATTTCCGCGGCCTTTTTGTCATAAATTGTGAAGATATATACTTCCACTATACTAAATAATTTTGAATCTTTCATGTCTTTAATTGCAACTCTCTCTATAGAAGAAATGAAGTGTGTTGAGGTTATTTATAATTCACACAAAAAAGGAAGGATATATGCCCAGATTGCTCTCAAATTATTTAATATGCCAACGCTCTCCAACCTCACCAATCAAGTAATCTCTCATCAATTTATCCACTGATTTTATCTTAATATTTAATTAATCTATTAATATTTATTTGAAGTTTAAACATGTATTTTCTTTTAATTTAACCAATTAGCATAGTAGGTTGCTTTCTTTTTGTCTTTTTTCCAATGTTATAATATAAGGCAAATTAGATTTCACAATTAGAATTAATATAGTAATAAAAACTTAAAAAGAAGACAAGAGATTACTTTTAGTTACTTAATTTTGACTTAAGTTTTAATTTTATCCTTAAAATTTAATTAGTTTCACTTTAGTCTTTTAATTTTAAAAAATTAATCAAATTTTTTTTAATTCTTAACACTGTTAATTTATTTAACAAAATTTTTTGAGTTTTAAATCAATTTTAATATTTTTATGACATATATTACTGTCAATATTATGAGTGTATTAATCTTACATGTAAAAAAATAAAGAAATAAAGTTAACTCTATATTTATATTTAGGCTTAATGAGTACTTAATTTAGATTTCATAGTTTAAATTTAGAGATTTGTTATTTTTTTTATATTTAAAATGAATAGACTAATAATATTGATAAGAATATAGCATAAAAATATTAAAATAGACTCCAACTCAACACTATACGTTAAGTAAATTAATGATAAATTAGAACAATTTTGATTAATTTTTTAAAGTTAAAGAATTAAAGTAAAATCAATCAAATTAAAGAGACAAAACTAAAACTTAAGTTAAAGTTAAAGGATTAAAAGTATATTTTTACCTAAAAAGAATAATAATCCATCTAATCTTTCTACTATAAAAATGTAGGTTGTTTACAGTTTTTTTAATATTATACCTTTAATAATTAATTTCTTCAAATAATTTTACCATTTTATCAAATGATAGAATTTTTTTTCAAATAAAGATATTTTAATTCATTTTTAACTCATTAGCAAAAAGGATGCTCAAAGTCTTTTGTATTTTGTATCAAGTAAATGACACATTAAATCACTAAATAAGTTTACTTTTTTATCAAATAATAATGAGACATGTTCATTTTTATTTTAACAGAAATAAAGATTCCTGAAAAAGTATTAAAAAGAAATAATCTAAGGTTGATTTAATTGAGCAGATATTTTAAAATTTGATGAGACTTGTTTTTTTTAAAGTTATACCACCGATTTCTAGACTCTATTATTAAGAACTTATTAATTTAATTTAGGGTTTAGTCATAATTAAAATTTTTTATCCCTTCCTATAAATATATTATGTGAGGATCAAACTCATGACTCTTTTTACATATTTAACTTGTATTATCAACTGAATCAATTTTTTTTTTTAGTTTCAACTAAATAGGATATATATACAAATACATATTTAGTTGTTTTATTTGATTATCATTGGAAGAAAACGTTATTCTTAGGTGTTGACACGTGTTATTTTTATTCCATTTTTATATATTATAATAAATGAGAAAATTATTTAATTAGGTCATATGCCTTTTCTATTTAATAAATTATTGTTATTTTCTATGGCCCACAATTTGTTAACGCCGAAGACACTTCTTTTTTTTTTTCTTTTAACAAAAACAAAGCTTTAGGGGAAAGTATTAAAAAAGAAATAATCTAAGGTTGACTTAAATAGAGCATATATTTTAAAAGACCAAAAAGGTGTAATTTACATTGACTAAAAATAATTTTATCCTCAAAAATTACGAATAAGTTGTGTTGGTTTTCTTTAGTAGCTCACTAGTTATATATACACAAAACTAATATGTTTTATTAAAATTATTAATATTTAAAAGCCTATTAAAATTTGATTTCAACTTACTTAAATTTTATAATATGAACGGTGTTGTTTTAAGAAGAATATTTATAAAGACAAAATTTGAATTCAAAATTTGACTTAAAAATAATAATATACATACCATTTCAACTAACAGTAACACCCATTTATGCCAAAACTAACATTTCGTCCAACCAAAGTAAGCAAATTTAAAGCATGTGCCAGAAACACAAACATTCATATTTGGTAGGTATTGATGGACCCAACTATCCATTTTGCGTGCAAACCAAACCCATTAAATTAGTCAACCAAAGACTTCTAAACCTTAAAAAAAAATCTCTCCCTCTCTTCGAGATGACAGAAAAAAGGTTTTTTTTTTTCTTTTTCTTTTTTTGGTGATTGGAAGATATCAAAAACAAAACAAAAGACTAAACTCTAAAAAAATTATTAGGACATAACATTCGTGAGAACACGGTTATGACAACTTTAGGAGGTGGAGCCTCTCAATAAGTGAGAGGAGAAGAGAATGAATCTTGACTATTTTATCAATGCATTACTTTGCTTTACAAAAGATGTGAAAGACCTTAAAATGTGATTTTCTAGTGAAAATTTTTCTAATGTCTTGGATAAGAGAATTCAAATGATGATAATAGGTGTTAACTTAAGAGATAAAGTTGAGAGTTTCAAAAAAATTAATCTCAAGGTCGATTCTAATAACATTTATCTCACAAGCCATACAAAAAAAAAAAGGTTTAAATCTATAGATATTTGATGTTTTTTACATGGTGTTTGTGGAGTTTGACTTGTGAATATTTTAATTTTTAAATATTTTTAAAAGAATTATTTGTAAACAATTTTAGTATAAAATATATATAAAAAATAATGTCCATATTATTTACGACAGATATAACACAACTTCAAACTTCTTATTTCTTATATTCAGCTATGTCATATCATAAATATGTTTGAAAAATTGAATATTCCACATTGCTAACACCAACACCACCAATCTTCTCTAGAATCCAATATAAAAACTTGGGGTCATTTTAGAAAGGAGAAACAGCAAACCATCCATTTTTCTTTTTTCTATTTTTTGACAATTCAAACTCTTTATGTTTCAGCACTCCAATTGTGCACCAAGGATGTTATTTACAGCAGAAAAATGGTACCAAGACATGACAAGTCTTCAAAAACCTGTCTCCCAACAGGTTAAACACAGAACCTTAAGATGTTCTTATATTTACCACACAAAAATCTATCAAAATGAAATAACTGCCTATGGACACGGTACACATGGATGCAGTAGAGGAAACCAGCTAATGTGACTGCTTGAAACGACAATAAAACCAACTTCCAAAAGTCCTGTACAAAATATACAGATAATATAAAACATTATAAGCACTTTTATGAAACATCAGATTCTAACCAAGTAAAAGAAAAGCTTCAAAGTTCAATCAATATAAGGGACTAAGGGTGTAGTTAGAACTTATAAAGCTATGAAGAAATAAATCATATGTCAATTTGGAGCGCATAAGTTAATCCTAAAAATAATGAACTTATTTCATATTAAGTTTTTTGTAAAGTGGCCTAGGGATGCATGAAGGACTAACATGTGACAAGTTTATTACATGAGGGATTAACTCGTTTAATCACTCATATCATTGATTAAAGTTAAATAGGCCTGAATTTACCAACCAAATATGATAAAATAAACAGAGAAGCTGAGAAATGAGAGAGATTTGGGCAGATGAAGTATATTAAGTGATGAACTCTAATTGCTCTCAACTCATTATAGTTTTAAGAACTTCACCTGTGGTTTGGATACTACAATTCCCATAACATAGGCCAATAAATCCATCAAAGACTGAAGCGAGCTCTGCACACCTCCAATGACCAAACGGTCCGATTCAGGAACAAGATCCTAGCCGAGAAAATTGAAGAATCACACAAATTGTCAAAAACCAAACCTTGAGGAATCTAAAGGAAACAATTTAACTAACTTAAAAATTTTGCAAAAAGGCTATTTTCCTGCCTGCATTTGTTGAAGCACAGAAAGGTCAAACATCCACAAACCAAGCCGAGATATTGCCACTCCTGCCATCAGCATATATGCAGATAGAAAGCCATTTTGGATCCATATTGAAGCAACACATGGTAGAAGGCAAGTCCACTGCATTCAAACCACAAAAACTAGGATCCATATATTATATTTTTATTGGAGAACCTGACAGCAAAACCTAGGAAACTTCTCCCCAGCTTTTATTGGAGATCCTTCTAACACTTTTAATAGATTAACAAGTTCATACCTGAGACCAGATAGACCAAAGTCCAGTTCTAATTGTTGATATACGAGACTTTAACACAGGATACAAAATTGTCGCAGCTATTCCAATTATGGCACTTACTCCTCGTGCTATTCCAATAACATATGCTGGTATGCCTTCCCATTCCAAGGTTGCTGTCATCAAAGTTCCAAAGCTGAGACAAGTAGTTGCAACTTAATCAGTGAAATACCTGTATTTTAAGGTGTATTTGGAAGGAAATTTGCTGAATGATTATGTTCCATGAATATATAGTATAATTGAGTTACATCACTGACCGGATAGTTATAGTAAAAAATTAAATGCACAACTGCACAGGTTACTTAAACTGTTGTGTAACTAGCACTACTCCTTGTGATACATCACATAAAACAATTGAATTTGAATATTTCAAGCATTTCTTGAAAAGGCACATACAAACTTAGCTAAATTTACATGTAATCTTTTACACACTTTTATTGTTTGTAAGCTTGTCACCTGAGTACAGTAAAAAACAGAAAAGCCAGAGCTATTCCAGGAAGCACAACTTCTTGCTGAAAATACACTGTCCATGCAGCAACATAAGGAATCTCTGAAATCCATTCATCAATTTTCTTTTGCTGTTTTCTATCTTCCAAATCAGAGTTACTGACAGTAAGAGGAAACAAGCTGTCACCCTCCAAAGAAGAAGGATCACTCTTTTCCTGGTGACTAGGTAAAAATCTTGCCATCCTCCTCTCGCTGCTTTGGCCTAAAGCCGGAATCCCTCTATACACAGACATAAAAAGCCAATACTCCAGCCAAACAGATATGGTATTCCAGAGTGCTAAAGTTATGGAAGATGCTTTTAGTGATACAAAGCTTATTATGAATCCTGTTATAACAGGAGCAAGTAGCTTGCAGGTTAGATCAATGCGTCTTGTAACCGAATTCATCTTTGTCAGCAGTTCTGGAGGTTGCCTTTCTGATATAACCACCAACCTGTACAACAAAAATAACTTTTTTTTCACAGTCATTTCTTCTATAATTTAGTAAGGATTTTAAGGAATTGATATTATAAAATGGACTAAAATCTCATTTTGGCGTCCAGAAATCCCAGTATTAATCTCAAAGACATTTTGTGCCACTTCAGCACTAGAAAGTTTGATTTTGTTTCAATGACAAGGGAAGTTTGATCCTAGAAAGACTGTATAGTACCACTTTAGTCTAAACCTTGAAAGGATGAAATTTGAACAAAATTTCCCTCAATGTCTCAAACTACGCTACCATATTCACCAAGCAGAATAGAGAAAAAAAATTTAAAAAAAATGACTTTTAGACCTTGTAAAGAAAATATGACTATGAGAAATACTGAAATAGAACCTTGGTATCAATACATTGAATTAAGCAGGAAATAGATGATTCACTTTATATTCTTTTGATAAAAGTATAACTTTTCTTACAAAAAGCCTCGAAAGTATTACCATTCTCTTTCGATCAGGATGGTACCAGCAAGAGTTGAAAGCACACCAATGGCACCGCAGATATCAGTTATCACCACCAGAAAAATGAAAACCGGGAAATTTGTGAACCTTAAAGATGTGTAGACTAGTAATGCAACTACAGTGATCCCAGCAATTATGAAAGAGATATTTTGTGTTACCAACCATAGTTGCAAAACCTGACAACAAGACACAGATTCAGATTACTTTGTTAATGTATTCTTCCTTTCACTCACAGATGGCTCAAGTTCAACGCTCTCATAATTGAAGTGCTATGTAGAAAATTGGAATGACTATGGCCTGCAGTCACTCATGTACATGTATGATTCTTGTTAAATTTTCTGATTTCATATTCTTTAGTTAAGGAACTTTTTATTTCCAATACACAATATATGGAGATCTATATTACACATGTCATAGAAATATCATCTGAAAGCAAATGAATCACATACAGAGATGATACAATCAAATTGTTAGTCAATTCCTCAAATGCAGAAAATAACAATACTTTGGCTCAACCTTCACATATGTCAACCTATCCACCATTCTTCCAATAATGGGACCAAAAACTGCGGTGGAGGCACATTCAATGGCGCCATATATTGCTGCAAAAAGTAATGAGTCTGGCCAAACATTGATCATGTATAAACCAACAGAGAATTCCCACATTCTGCAAACGGAAATCCTCAGTTAACTTAACTAGAAATTATAAACAGAGAAAAAAAAAAAGCAGTAAAAACACTCACTAATGCACTAAAGTTCTTGCATACCACAAGCCAAAACTCTTACTTTGAGCTATCTTATTCCACTCACAACTGACTTTCTGGCATTCATTTCATCTTATTCCTTTTGGGAATGATGTATATAAATAAACCTATTCCTCTATTCAAACTGGTTAGACCTTTAACACGAAATTCAACTCCAGAAATCCAAAGGGGATGAGTTTAGTTGGCAAGAGAAAATTATATCTTTTTTGCAATTCCTCAGGTGAGCACTTGTGAATTAAAATGCATCAAGTCAAAGGATTAACGGTAACATTCATTTCAATGTTTTCCTTTTGGGCATGATGTATAAATAAACCCACTAGTCTTTTCTTTTTGGGTTTTGGGTTCAGGTTTAATTTCTGAGAATGAAATTCTAAATGCACCAAGTTAATATAAGAAAAGAGCTTTGGAGTTGTGCAAAATTCGAGACAACCTACCAGAAAATTTTCTTAAGAAAGTACCTTGAGAAAAGAAAACAAAAAGTAACTTTATACTACCTTCCCAATCTTCCCTTTATGACAAAGAGTAAGAGACAAATGCTGAGAAAAGGAAATAAAAATTGAAACATCTGTAACAGAGAAAGTGAAGATAGAACGAACCCAATCGAAAGGGAAATTAATATAATAGAAAAATCCACAAAAAATAAGTAAAACGAGTAGGCAGAGTTCTTTCTTAGAGTAGAACCTGGCACCCCATCTAGCTAGAAAGTGAGCAACGTATAAATAAGTGATAAGAGAACAAGGGTGTCTCTGTTCTTGTGCTAGCGTTGGCTGTACCACGTTTTCTTCCATTTCAGACTCTTCTGATGAGTTTAGAGAAATAATGGTTTTTCATTAGGGAAGGATACAGCATTATATGTGTATCATGCAGTTTTAGAGAGAAGAAAACAATAAAAATATGGCTAACTAGCAGGTGGAACATGAAAATATCTGAGTGCTATCGTTTTGGTTAGCAACTACTACAAAGAAAAGAGCGAGTCTCTCCAGAAGTGTGTATGAAATCTTAGTCAAGCTCAAACTCTATAGTAGACACGTAAACGACACCTGTGAGCAACACATGAAGGCTATAACTGGATTTTACACAATTTATTTATTTTTCCCATTGGCAATATTAGTCACGTCTCTTCACTTGAATTTAATTCCATCCGTACATTTCTTTATTAGATGTGCGTATGAGGAATCCAATTTATTTTTATTTTTAATTCACATTTATCATTAGTATAATTCACATGTAGAGCTCTCAATCTTTTTTGTCCCCGATTTGGTAATTTCAATATGATAAATAATTTTGATATAAATACTCATACATAGATATGACAATAGGTTGATCATCTTTTATTTTTTCATTATCTGAATTCTAGTCATATTTTAAAAAAAATTAATTTTAATATTTGTATTCAAAATTATTCAATATTCAAAACACTCAAAATTCATAATACTTTAAAAAAATATTAAATATTAGATATTCTATAATTAAGTAATTTATTCAATATCTAATATTAAATATCTATTCAATAAAATTTTTTAAATATTATAAATAGTTATAAAAAATTATTTTATAATAAAAAATTATATAATTATTATAAATTAAAATTAAAAACAAAAATTTTAATATTAATATAAACATAAAATTTTATTTAATAATATATATTATTTATATATAAAATATTAGATACTCTATTTACTTATTTATATTAAATAAATATAAAATATTCAAAATTAATATTCACACTCACTTAATACTTGATATATAATTATATTTTATTATTTATATTCTTTTTAATATTCAACATTTATTAAATATTAAATATTAAATATTTTTAATACTCATATTTATTATTATCCCTTTTAATACATAATGTTTATAAATAGGATTTGAAATACCATAAATTTGTAAAATAAAAATTTAAAGAGAATATTGATGGTAAGGTCGTCTCCCTCCCAAGTCCCAACCATAAACAATTATGAGCATTAAACTTACACTTCATAAATGTCAGTCCACGTGATAGTTATTCTCTTATTATTTATTATTAGTACGAAGGTCAGATAATTTTTATAAAAATTTTTTATAAAAAATAATTTTATTCAAAGTATATATTAATATTAAATATAAAAATTTTTTAATAAAAATTTAAATTTTAATTCATATGAAAAATTAATTTTTTTTGTTATACTCAATTTCTATTAGTAAAAGTCAAATATTTAGGCATGACATTTATTAAGCTTCATGGTTTAATTAAATTATACCTTTTGTTTTCAAAAAAAAAATTATACTTACCCTAATCAACATGCCTTATGCATTACAAAAACTTTGACTTTCTTTCCAATAATAAAATTATTTATTTATTTATTATCATATTAAAAATAAAATCATAATTTTAAATTAAAATTAAGATTAATTTAATTATAATAATAAAAGTAAAGTTCCAGACTTATATTATAGCATAACATCATTTTACTAAGAAAATTATAGCTTGAGAGCTTAAAATAGTTAGAGTAAATTACATTACAAAGTTTAATGATATTACATTATTATACTAAATACTCTTAAAATTTAATATAATATTATATAATACTCATCTCTTTGTCAATTTAACTATATTTATTATTATATTAAAAATTTCATATTGCCGATGAATATAAAATTTACATTATTTTTAACAACAAAAACATATTAGAAAAGATACTATAATTTTTAAAAAATAATCTTATTCAATATACAATCAAATAATAAATATAAACACTTCTTTAAATAAAAATTTTAATTTTAATTTATTTCGTTAAAAAAACTACCTCCACAAAACTCGAAGCTTATTGGTTAGAGATTCGCTCAAATAGTAATACTGACATCTAACATTTTTTTTATTATTCTATTATAAATATAAGATATAATATTTAAAATTCTAAGTACCTGTTCAATTCCGGTACAGAGCACCAAAATATCAAATACCTCATAACATTGTATTGTAATTACTACTGGATGATAATCATCACGTTATACCAAACATGAAACACCTTTTAAATGCCATATCGTTCCAAAGACTGTAGGCTTCGCAATGAAACATATAATACCATGTATTTTTATCCATAATAGAAGCATATGGCTAATAGAAACTTGAACAAGCATGTTTGTGAGACATAATTTTGGATGAGTTTCTATTGCTACTTTTATTTGGTACGCTTTCATTGATAGTTAAGGAAAAGGAGAGCCAAATCTGAATTGCCAAGTGCCAACATACTAACTTGCACAACAGGTGATAAGATTGCTTTCTATTTTCTCATCATTGAAACTAAAATAGGAAAAATAAAAAATAAAAATAAACGAGCAAATGATACATAGGTCAGCAATAAGAAACCAGCAAGAAGTAAAACAGTTTGTTATAGGGAAATCCATGGTGGCAAAATATAAGCAGGACACCCAGCATACCTACAAAACAAAATGTAACATTTTAAAATTCTTAAACAAAAGAAAAGCAGAATTTACACAGGATTTCATGTTTCATCGTGGACAATACTTCGTAAAGTTCTTTAAATGCTTGTTTCAAGATTTTCCTACAAATATATAACATGTGGAAGAAATCTTTGAAAGACAAAGTCATTTGATACTAAGCTGTAAAAAATATTTGCTTATCATAATTTTATTTAAGAACCTAATAGCAAACTCCTAAAAACTTTACGTAACTTTTCTCCTTTCATCATTTGGTGTGGTTTAGGTGTTTACCCTTTGGCACATGTACAGAGTGAGATGCAAAACTTTTCATAGTTAAAAAATTAAATGGGGAATTCTATGTCTCTTCTTTCAAAACCCAAGGGCTGATAGTAACTATGCATTTTCAGGCAGTTAAAGTGTGTGTGTCTATATATATATTTCAGCAAGTCAGTACTGTCTACAAAAAACAAAAAATGTTAAGATTCCGACTTTTATAGGAGCCTGGTCTGTTATTAAGTAAAGCATAATGATAGGACCCTCTGAACAATACTGAATATTACTTTGTTTATTGCCAATTTCAGCAAAGGAAAATACCAAAACCTCTGCCTAAGAGTTGAATATCCAGAGTACAATGGTGCCTACCCTGGCAGCAATAAAACTCACAGTAAAACAGCACAGAACACACTAATAGAAACAACACAGAACCACACACCAAGCTCACATGACACAAGCAAAACCAAAAGAAAACCAGCTACCTTTCAAGAGGCCAGCACTCTTCCAATTCCCTTCCCATTTTTTCTTCTCCTGTCCCATTCTTCCTACACCTTTTTATAGGTCTCTCACTGTACTCATTAACCAACCCCACCCAATGTAATTGCAACATGTTCCTACTGCCCCATTCTGCCCAAAATTATAACAGAACACCCGGCACATACCCTTCCTACCCTCTATCTTCCTTCTTTAAGCTTGTAGAGTATTTGGGTCCATCACATAACAATGCAATTGTTAGTCAACCACCAAACCAGCATTCAGAAAACAACCTCTCTCCCTCTCCTCTGAGCTGTTGCATTCTTTCCTACCCATCCGAGATTTGACTGAAAACTTTACGACTTTCTTAAAAACACTCTTGAACAAGCATTTAAACTCAAATCAGAGAAAATAAACTTCAAAGCTTCAACTGAGAAGTCACATTGTGAACAAGGTGTAACAGAGACTGAAACCAGAGTGGGAGAGCAAAGATGCAGAAGGTATATAAATTGATTAAATCAAAAATAGTTAATGCTGCTGATCGAATATTTAGGAATAAAGGCCTATCTTGGATGTTGTCACTTATTATAGTGGCATATATGATCCAAATGAAGCTGCATATGCATTACATATTGGATCCTCTCAGGATCAGTTCAGTAAATTTTACTAGCTTTTTCTTTTTTTGTTTCCTATAAATTTGCTATTCTAGTTTTATAATGTTCTCACCAATTTTTCCATTCTTTAACCCCCTAAAATAATGACGACCAAACTCATCCACCAGATTTAGTCAGTTTGCACCAGTACCAAATTCTTGTAAGTTGTAACCATAATCGGACTCTCTACGAAGAATGCTGAAAACATAAAATTACATGCAAAGGAATTAAGAATGAGCTGAGCATCTTGCCATCTTTATTTACATCTCATCTTTACAATTGTTAATAGGAACAGAAAACAGAACAGAACATGTAATTCACGTTTACCTTTCAAATCCAAGGTTATTAATAGTAGCATATAAACACAATAAAGACATGCATCATTCCTGAAACCCGTCCGTCTTCCAGCTAGACTAAGCATAAACTCTTAAGGCATTAACTCTGTTATGCAGAGAACTTACAACCCTAATTACTCCTCATAAATTTCTGGATCCCAGAATAAAAGATAAAATCCATCAAGCTCATAAGTTGCTTGAAAAATAATGTGAAAACACAAACATGCCTTACTTTGGTATTTCTTTGCCCCTGAAGACCCATTAAAATCGTATTCAGGCCATCATAGTTTCTTAGTGAAGGAAACTAGATCTATAATTATAGACTGCTACAGATGTAATTTTCTACAAGGCTAAATAAGTTTAAAAGACATCTATGTCAAAAACTGAAGATGTATCCTTGCCAGCAAGATAAAAAACTATAATAGAAGCTTGTGGAAATCGAACATAATATTTCATTGTAAGCTTTAGGCAACTTCTTGAAGTTGAGCATAATAAAACAAAGGATTGTTTAAAAAGTAAAATATATTAACATTCAAGCTGAACTGCTCAGATTACTATAACAATAAATTAATTTCCATAAAAGAAGTCCAAAAGAACCTACAAAATTAATTTTTATGAAGAAAACAGGGTGGGTGAAACAAATACAACCAATAAAAGCAAGGTTTTTTTTATAAAAAAAGATCAGATAAGAAACATGGGTATAAGATTCCCCATCGGAATTAAAATTGAATTCTGATGAAACAAGACTCAAAAGACTTACTGATATAATAAGGAAGAAATAAATCAAAATCTTTATAAGCTCAAGCCTTGACCTTTTCCACACCATATTAAACATGGCGCAAATAAAGCACAAGCTACAACAGCCATGAGAGATTAGGAAAAACTCACCCTTCAGGTACTAGAGCATGAAAATAATTAATTCTGCTTAAGAGTCATCCTTCAATTCGTCAGAATCAGAATCACTTGCATTGTAGCCTAACAAAGATGCATCAAGCCAAACATAGTCAAACTAAATATAATAAACAACTAAATGCTGACAATAAATATGACACTGCAAGAAACAAGAAGGGAGAGTTCACCTGGAGGCTTGTCACCAACTTTCCAAACTGAAGACCTAGTCCTCGATGCCTTGGTAAGCCAAATTCTTCCCTTCATTCCCAACCAATAAGATCAGTCTTCAAACAAGCAGTAACAACAAACAAGTACATCCACAAGTTCCACACTGTTCATTTATGATCCAAAATTACACCATTGCTCTTTATCATAGTTATGAATGGCACACTATTGCCTGCACCATTGTCCCTTGCCCAACGCCATGGTTGTGGCATTCCCAATTTCGTTTGCCTCAGCCATGGCACTCACCATATGTGCAATGCACAATTGCCCATTGTACACACTATTGGGACAATTTGAAGTAAGACATTTTTATATAGGCCCATTCTAAAAAAAAATTTTTTTTTTTTGGTCCCATTTACCTAGCCAACACTAAGTTTCATTCCTTTATTCTACCATTTTGATTACTTCTTCCCTTATTCTTCTTTTTCTTTTCTAACTTTTTGATTATTTTTTACCTAAGTTTCTTTTCTAGTTTCCAATAGTTCTCCTCACTATTCAGTACTTTGTTCTCTCTCATGTAAGGTTATAATGTTATTTTTTCCTTCATATGTCATTTGAGGCCTGGACACTAGGAAAAGGAAAAAATCACAAAATCCTTAATAACTTTATACTTGTGCTTGTGGGTTGTGGCATTATTTATGTGATATGCTTTGATTACTAGTTTACAACTTGTGAATTTGTGACAGACTTGAGAAGTGAAAAATACTTTCTAATAGATAATTTAGTATCTTTTAGTTTCCCTCTATTTTTATTATTTTTAATTATATAACTATGTGTGCTGCAGTTCAATGTTGCTAAGTGCTGTGCAATGCACGCAATGGCTCTAGAGCCCCTATGGCAATAGTGCTTTATGCGCCGTCAACAACTATGCTTTTTATTCGCAACTATATTCTTGGATGGTCCATAGAATCTAAATATTTTATGCTAAAACTACTTTGATGCATTAGCACTACCACTTGCGTATATTATAGATTAGAACACTCATTGTAACGATACCTTAAATCAGTAAGTTTCAATATTACAACAAAAATCTGGCCTTAGAATAGCAGGGAGACAAGTTTTCTAAATTAATTACTTCCACCTATAATAGAAATTTATGTATTATTATTCCAAAATAGACATATAAATAAAAGACATGCAAGCATGTAATTAAATGCATATACATGCGTTTTTTTTTTAACCTAGACACACAAATATACATTTAATAGGACCAGAGAAAGTTTATATATATATATATATTTCTTTTCCTTTACTGTCACAAACATATCCTCAATAGTATGCATGCCCTGAACGGCAAGAACAAAAATGAATAAGTGGCCCTTTCTGCTTATCCGGAAAATAAATAAGTTCAAGTTCCTTATCTGGGACAAACTCAAAAAAAAAAAAAAAAAACACCATTTGGTTCCAAAAGATATACCTCCTAAGGCTTTAATCCCTGAATTTGTTCAGGTACCATGTACACAAGTTCATTCTTGAAAATTTGTAATTGGCTACAAAGGTATATTTACTTACTCCCTCAAAGAATAGTAAACATACAATTTGGTCTAATGACGAGACTAGTGTCTAGTGAGTTACAAACTTTGAGGCATGTAGAGGAATTACATCAAGAACTAAAGCATTAATCAAAACATGTCAAACAATTTCCTTTTGTTAGTTATCTCAGCAAGCCAATGCAACATCAACTTCTTGAAGAACCCCAGAACACCAAAATAAAACCCAGCAAAACCTAATCCACCAGAACATAAATTTCGGGAAATTCATTCAGAATACTGAAACAGAACAAGAAGAAAGCAACCCACCTTCTGGGCATCTCTGGGAACCCCATAACCACTGCAATACATCTGACCAACCAAAACCTGCATGTTGATATCCCCAGCTTTAGCTTCCTTAAGCGTGTCTCTAAACCATCGCTTAACACAATCCGCTACCACATCCGAAAGTGGCACTCGACTATTCCCCTCTTTCTCTGTGCTGCTCTCCATCTTTCAACTTCAATTTCCGGATGGGGTTTACTGGGTTCGGTATATTGAAACACTGAGAAGAGGATTTTCTGGGTCACAGAAGTAAAAGATCAATTTCCCAGAAATAGTTCGAGAAAATTATGGGTAACTTCCAAATTAAATGAAAAGAAAAATATAGAGAGACCGAAGAATCGCATTTGGATTTCTAAAATTCATACCTTTCTTTGAGCTCCTTTATTTATTTATTTAATTTTTCCTGATGCTATCTCAAGATCATGTTTGCATATAATGGAGTGAATTTTATACGCACAATCAGCCAAGGGAAGTACCTTGTTGAATGAGAATTAAGAAGGGCTTACGACTACACAAAGAGTGGACTGTGGAAGGACTCGCAAGCAAAGCAGCTTTCGGAAGAGACCGAGAGGCGAAGGAAGCTGCCGTTTGTCCAGCAACGTCATTTCCATGTGTACATGTAGGCCCAAACGTGCTTTTACGGCGTCGTTTTGCATGAGAATGATAGAAATTTTTCTAAAAAATATCTCTTCGTCCTAAATAGTGGTCAGCAAATTTAATTTTATCTAATTCTAATTAAATTGATTCAAATCCACCTAATGAGAATCAACTAAAATTTATTAATTAATAAATTGAACCAATTAAATTAATTAAAAATAAATTATTTTAAAATAATAAATTAAATAATAAGTAATTTTACTATATTGTTATAAATTTTTTATTTTATCTTTCCTCTCCCTACATATAATATGTTTATTGTATATTTTATATTATATTTATATTATAATAATTATGAGATCTTTTATTCATTAATTTTTAAAATTATATATTAGTGGAGGTGTCATATTTTAAAATATAATATAAAATAATAATTATAACATTTCAAAATAATAAATTAAAAAATAAAAAAATATTTAATTTTTTATTATTCTCTTTCAACTTTCTATTATCTTACTTTTCTCTCTCCTCTTTTCATATCATATATTTTATTTATATAATATATATTTTATGAAATTAATAATAAAAAATTTTCATAGACAAATTATAATATAAATATAATATGAAATTAAGACAATAATAAAAAGTTAAATATTTTTTATTATTTAATATATTATTTTAAAATATAATAATTATTGTTTATATTCTATTTTAAAAATTAAAAATTAGTATATATTTTTATGTATGTAAAGTCTCTAGTATATTATATACTCTTAAAAATTAATGACCAAAAATTCTTAGAGTCATTATAATATAAATATTATAATTAATTATAAATATTAAAAATATATTAAGTATAAATTATTATTTTTTATGATTAAAATTATTTTAAAATTCTCTTAAATTAATTTTAATGTTAATTTTATTGTTAAAAATATATTTTTTATTATTGAAATTTAAGAAAATATTTAATTATTGACTCCATTAAAATATAGGCTTCTTTTCTTTATTGTTGCAAGCTGTAAAGATTGATTAGATATAGATTTTTAAAACTTCTTGTAATTAATAATAAATTCATAATACAATCAAAATACTAGTAATATAAATAGGTCAAGAAAATTGATGGGCATAAATAAATGGAAAAAATGTACCTAATTTTTTTTTTAAAAATAATTAATCAACTTTTGATTTCTGATTCTTAAGATTTTTAATGATATATATTTATATTATAGTTTGTACATACATACAACCCCTAACAGTTTGTCTTTTTCCAGAAACACACAACTTCTAGACTAAATATACAAATATAAAAATCTACAATTATTGATAATTTGTCCACAAAGTCTAACATTTTGAATACAACTACTTTGGCCGTTGTGAGTAATTTTAGTTTGGCAAACGAAAAGCAAAAATTATTAAACTAATTATAATATATATATATATATGTAAATCTACCTCTAAGATTTCATATATATTTTAATTTTTCTTATCATATTATAATTATATTTGTTTTTGTTTTTATTTTTTTACAAACATTATTTATAAAAAATAATTTTATTTAAGGCACGGTCGAACATTAAATATAAATATCTCTTTTAAAAGAGATTTAAATTATAAATAAAAGATTAATCTATTTTGTTAGATTTAATTTTTATTATTTAATTTTTCTATGCTAATATGTAACTTTTCTTTAGCATCAATTACTAAAAATTCTAAGGTGTAGATAAGAAGATGATAAAATAATATATTTATATCTATGACTTCTAGAATTATATATAAAGAAAAAAAAAAAAGGAAAGGACAGGAGAGATCGACCTCTTCTCTCTCTTTATTTTAAAAAATAAAACTTAAATTAGACCTATTGAGAGTTCCAACTTAAAAGGTTTAAGCTCTTCATAAAGTTACCAAAAAACGTATGAAGAGAATGAGAAAAGTAAGGAGTCAAAATATGTTAAGAAAATAAGAAGTTAAATAATTTTTATTATTTTAAAATATAAAACTACTTTCTTATTTAATATTTAAAATAAAATAAAAATTGATATGTTCTTTAATATATATATCTCAAGTTACTAATTATATTAAATGGTTTTGGACCTTTCTGACTTTTTTATTTTTTCCAAATCATGTAATATATGATATGAACATATGAAAACATGGAGAGTTATGAGAGAGTGAGAATCTACTTAATTTTTACTTATATCTAGAATTAAATTTTTAAAAAAATTGACATACACTTTAATACATGTCAAACCTATTTTTTATCTTATATAAATTTAAAGTTTTTTATTCATTAGTCTCTAAAAATAAATATTTCTTATAAAAATAAAATAATAATTCTAAAAAACGTGTGATATGAGAGACTAAAAAATTTATTTATTTTATTATTTTAAAATAAAATAATTATTTTATATTTTATATTTAAAAAATTGAAAAATTAATATACAGATTTAAGAAGTTTGGGATGTTTATCAGTAAGATCAAATATCTACCACCTCAAATAATTATTCAATTTCTATAGATAAAATACCCTTTGAGAAATACCTATCTGACATTTTCCCTTCGGATGTGGTAGATGAAGCATTAACAAATGGAAGACCGTTCTCCGTCATCACCAATCACGGCCTTTCATAATGGTGACAACTGACAACCACGGTGAAGTCTCGAATACATCTTCCTATTTGCATGTGCTCCCTTCTATATCTCATTATGATTTACACACTCCGACAGGTATACTTTTATCACGATAAAAAGTGAACAATTGACTTGAATTAATTACAAGGGTCTAAGCCATGTTTCCAACAAAATTATAAAATAAACAAGAATCCAATTCAGGGCATCAAAATTACGCATTTGAATAACGAAATGAGGGAACAAACGTAATGATTAAAATACAAACTGTACACCTCGAAAGATTCTACTCACTCACGTATGTATGTAAACAAACATGATCAATGAGAGCAACTATAAAAAATTTAAAAAGCACTACAATAAAGGATTACAAAATTGCATATCACTATAATTTTTTTTTTAAAAAAAATCAATTTCAGCCACCCTTGACACAAATATACAATATGCTTATATTTTATAGATATATATATATATATATATATATATATATATATGTAAAAGGGTTGATCTGGATTTGGTACAGATCTTCCTCACTGAACCTGAGTCTTGTGCAAAAATCATCAATTCTGAAAAAGGATCTGGATGGTTGCTAAGCTGAGTGCTTCTACGATGCATGCATCCGTATGTGAACAGAGAAAGGAGGAGCGGGAGCTATTGCCCATATGGACTGCGTAGCAATATATGATATCAAAAGAACCTTATACTTCATGGAGATTTCTCATTCATTATAGGAGAGAATGATTTTCTACACTTGATTCAAGGTAAATGCCACGGTAGCAAGATAATCCTCTGAGAACAATATCCATTGCAGAGTCAAGAGTCACTCCAACTATCCACTTCGTCATCTTCGTCACTTCCGGCCAAGGCCTATACACAATCATTGTATTAGTTGACAGTGACACCGTATGGAAGTGAGATAGCAAAGGGAAGAGTATCACATGGCTATGACAGTTTTTCGTATTATTTACAGAAACAAAGCAAGAGAATGAGAGACCTGGCGAATTGCATTTGCTTTCTCCAAGATGGCGGCAATCTTCAAATTTGTCTTTGGACCCTGATAGTAATAGTGGGGTCGAGTTGGCGCAGCAGGCTTCAAGTTGAAGGACTGACAGAGCCAAAAAAAATTTTTAAGTACAAGACTACTTTTAATAGAAGGAAAGAAGCAGCAATGCATGAAAAAGAAGAAAAAGTTACTAGCACTAACCTTTGTTCTTATCTGTTCTAACAGTGAATCTCTTTCTTCTACCTTTGGTGCTATCTGAGGCCTAACGCGTTCAGCAACCTTCCTCAGCTGCAGCAGTTCAAAGATGAGGTGTTATGCAAGGAGTAAGACCCCCTCAAGAGTACATTCTATGATAAGTGATAACTATATAACTATTATTACCTTGCTTTTGTCAAGAGCAGCAACTGCTTCAATCAGAGGACTTCGCGGGCGAGGGAGCTTATTCTTTGGCTTTCCATTTAGCTTTTCCAACTCAAAATCTGATCCTAGAGATGTATCCACTGTCGATGCCATTTCACCCTCCAAAGGCAGCAGGTTGTGATTGGGTTGCACATTTTCCATGCTTGGTGGCGTGACAGGTGAAATAGGAGGATCTCCTTGTTCCACTTCAAGATTACTCGAAGGTTGCTGAAGTGTTTTAACTTCTAAATTAGGTTCTGTCATTAATTGGCTTGGGGGTCGAGACAGTTCCTGTGGAGAGATGGGATCTTCTCCAGAAATAGTAGGTTCAACAGGTGGCACTGGTGGACTTGGGCTTGAATTTTGTACCATTTCTCCATCTGAAGCAACAATATGACCATGTGTAGGCTTGCCGTTAGATACCATAGCTACAGGTAATGTTAGCAACGGGTTCTGAATTTGGCTTCTCTCCAAAACTAGGTAATTATATTGACCATTTGCTTCATTAAGGATGCTTGGTAATTGCAATGGAATTCCAACAGGATGCCCACTCACTGAAAATCCAGAAGTATGTTGAAGCTTATCACCATCCACAGCCATGACACGCAAAAATGAATTCTGATACTGCAAAGTCTCTCTCTCAGAAGTCAGTGAAACATATGGAGCTTTCTGGTTACTTTTAATCAGCTGCATCGGCTGGAATGAGGCCTGACTCACTTCTATTACTTCTCTATGTGAAGCAGGGGAAGCATGTTGAACCTTTCCAGTTCTCCACTGCATAGGTGGTAGAGGGGGCATGGGTGGCATCTCCTCCAAACTGATTTCAGATGCCTTGGGAAAGCAGTGAGGAAGAAGAGGAAGAGACTCGTTCATGACATGTGTCGTATGGTTCACTTCCTGTTTAGCTGATTGTGATAAGAACTCAGATGATGAAAGCTGATCTAGATGGATTTCAGGAGAAGATTTAGAAGCAGCTTGAGAGCTTCTTTCTTCCTCCAATTGATTTGATACTTGCATCTGTACAGATTTAAGTTTCTCTGAGGAAGAATTTTCTACTTCTCTGAGCAGAAATCCTGCATCCCGTTGACCAACTTGTGATTGTAAGAACTGCCGTAAATGAGTTCCAGACTCCAGTTGATTATAGGAACATGATGACAAACCATCTTTGCCATTCCGTAAAAGTTTTTTCTGCCAAAGAGACATAGATTCTGACTCCTGAGAATCTAGTTTTAAAAACCCGGGCACCATTTTCATGTCTTTGACAAGAGAATTGCACGAGGTTTTCTCCTTAGGAGATGAATCTTCAATACTATGAGATATTTCAGAACTATCGCAGGGTATTGATTGGTTCAGGTTTAATTGTACATCAGCACAAGCAACATCGGGTTGATGCACTACCTTCTCTATCTCTAGTTCTGTTGAAGTTTCTCCGGACACTGCCTCATTGATTTCCGTCTGCTTCTCATAAGGATCAGCAAAAGCGGAACGAGATTCCTCCAAATTTGTAAGATTCCTCATTAGAAAAGATATAATATTAGAATCTGAAGATGGTTCCTGTTGATTCGCATTCAATTCAACAGAAACCTTGGTCGACCCTTCCTCATTGAGTTCCCTTTTCATCTCCTCGGAACTCGAAGAGCTTATTATCGGTTCTTGCAAATTTGAAAGATTCCTTGATGCAGAAGAGATCATACCTGAAGCTAGACAAGTAGCAATACTTGCGTCATTTTGAGCAATATCCGGCCCTCTGTAATTTACAGAAGATGAATCTTTAAGATGACTAGGATTTTCATCTGCATCCACATTGCAGGTGGATCCGCTTATTTCATCACAATGCTCCATTTTTGATATCTCTTCAAAAGTTGACTGCTGACCATAAAATTTAACTTCTACTGCCGCAGAGTTAGGTTCATCTTGTGGACCGTCGTGAATTAAATCAGAACATTGCTCCCCAGTAAAGCTACAAACCAATGAAGTCTCCACCACAGGAGATAAATCTTCTGAGTTAAGTTGGGTTGCTATAGTACCATCCACATCTGTTGAGACTAGAACATCCAGCAGCAGTGTTGTAACTGAATTCAAGTCTACTTCCACCGACGAGCAAATGGGATGATCTCCTGTACCAATCTCCCTACTAACCAAAATTTCAGAACTATTTTCATAAGGTGATTCTGCCTGCAACACTTCGATCTCAGAATGATTACTGCATTCATCTTCAGAAGCTAATTCTAAATCATTTGAAATTTGTAATATGCCATCATAACTGACAGATTGGTCACCATCATTCAAGTTGTTCAAAGGATATTTTTCAGATGAAACTGCAGGGCTAGCATCAACTTTCATTTGGGAGAGAGCATCAGGTACGGCATCTATAGATTCAACATGGTACTTTGTTCCTTCATCTGCTAATCTTAATTTAAGTTTAGTGGGGCCAGATCGTGTTTCGTCTGATTGAGCCACTGTAGGTAGTTTCACTGATGAGGTGGCTTCAAGATCTGAATACAACAATGTATGTCCTGAATTCATCAGGTATGAACCAGGGGACAATAGTCCTGTACCAGAAACTTCTTCTTCCCGATCATATATACCATCATGCATGAGAAACTCACTACAATCGGTTTTTCGTGTCTCAACAATTTGTGGAAGCTGCTTTGTTGATGTATCTTCAATCTCAGATTCATTATATTTGGTAGATCGGAGTAATATAGGTTCCGACTCTGTATTTTCAACCACAGAACCAGAGTAAAAGAAACAGGAAATATCTTTCTTGAAAGAACTATTTACATCTGATGTGGAGTTTCCAACATATTGAAAATCTGAAAACTGAGCTTGCAGTTCTGTATACTCTCTGTTTCTATCTCTTTTGAGTGATCTATTTTCGTCTGATGTAAAGGAGCTTCCAGATAGAGAATCTGACAATTGAGCTTGTACGTCAGCATGTTCTTCATTTATATCAGGTTTAAATGAACTAATTTCATCAGATGTTGAGGAATCTCCAAATGATTGAGAATATGAAAATCGAGCTTGCAGTTGATATTCTTTATCATCGGAATCTGTTAGCTTCTGAATATTCAGGGTGCTGTTCTTAGGTCTACACTCATAGTCTGCCTCCAATTCTGACTCCATGGTAGCTAAAGCATCCGAGTAATTGTCAACCTCACTCATCACATCATCAGATTGGTAACCATCTAAGATTCTTTCTGTTTTCTTTTGTTCATCAACTTCCAATTCTGTTTCATCAGGTATCATACGATGATTTAAAGAGATTTCATCAGTCACACCAGCTGACAGTTGTTCTTGCACCTTCACAAGATCTCCATTTGTCTCCCTACGCATTTCTGAGGATGGGTTTAGTTCTGGTTCTTCTTCATTAATACATGAACCTGTCCTTTCATCACCCAACAACCTTTCCACAGGTCTAATGGAACTAATTTCAAGTATTCTAATCCCTGCTTCACTAGCATCATCTGACACCAATCTCATAGGATGTTTGGAGATTGAAGTTTCATAAACCACTTTATGATCTGGTGAAGGAGATTCCCGAAATTTTTCCATGTAACTTTTCTCAGTTTTTGCTTCAACTGCAGATCCATTCAATTGTCTTTTCTTCAACTTCACAAGCCGTGCAGGATAACTACAAGCATTCTCAAAACGCTCCTCAAGAAGCAGCTGATGCAGTCTGCAATTATGGAAATTGATTTGTCACAAATTCATCACTTTAAAGAGATTTTTGTACTTTTAAAGCCAGAAAAATAAGTAATGCACCAACATAAAATTACTGGAGCTCACTTTGTATGTGTTGGTGCAACTTTAGGCGTTTCACCAGTCCTCAATCGTGCTCCTTTCTTCTGCAAGAAAAAGAAATAATCATTTTTTTCAAATTTATAGATGTTGAATTTTCCTTTGCTTAACATCGTTTTAAATGCCAATTAGTAGACATATAGCAACCCTAGCAAAAAGCAGTGCCACAAACTGGTCTGATTGTCTTGTCACGGACCACATAATTCACAATTCCACTTTAATTAAAATTTGCAGCAAAATTCCATTAATACCACAGTATGAAGCCAATAGGATAACTTTTTAAAGAGAAATAATATGTTCTACAATTTAAAACAATTTGCCATGAAAATCATGTTTAATGGTAGATTGACACTATAGTACCTTGATTTTACGGTTTTTCTTTTCCCTGTGAACTTCAACTGTTCCTAATCTAGAGCAAGCTGACTCAGTTTTAAAGAATGATGGATCAGTATAGCGCTTCAAACATGCCCCAGCCCCAGCCACGTCAAACCTTTTAGAAGCCAAGAACAAAGAAAGAAAGTTTCAGATGTATATAATATAATCACTTTTTGTTTACATTAAATTTGTTTCTGTCTGATTAATTATGTCACCATACTTGTCCAGAAGGAACAGTCGTGGAGGACCACGGCATTCTTCATATGAATCCATTATAAATCGAGGTAAGTCTCCGCGACTAATAAGATTATGTTCAGACTGAAGATTAGGATGCCAATCAATCCCTGCAATGAATTAAAAATTTGCCAAGGGGCCATTAGCACTTAGTGTTACAACTTACATAAATGGAAGCAATTAACAAGATCTAATATAATTCACATGATTCATATGATAAACACATATCACAAACAGTATAGCAACAGTGAGTAGTCTAACCTCCATTAGAGAAGAATGAAAAATGATGAGTTTGGGATAAAAAAGCCCTCTCAATTGAAGGAACTTCGGTCTCAAGTTGTTGAACACGAGCCATAAGACCATGGCCTCTTGTAGCAGTGACCATTACTTCTTCATGCAGGTTATGAAAGATCTCAGCAGCAAATCTAACCAGAATAACACAGTTAAATGCAGGCACTTATAAAAACTAAGACTTCAAAACAAAAAATGTTGATGCAACATTCACTGCCTGCGCCAGGAAAAGAATTTAGATATTCCAGAAGAAATGAAACTCTTCTATATAGAACTAACTTTTTTAGTAACAGGAAGAAGCAGAGAGCCAGGATTATCACATTGCTTGCAAGATTAGGTACGCTTTCCTATCAGAAGCATTTGAAACTAACTCACAGCAATAAAGCTGCTAGGATTAGCTTCGTGGTTGGTGAGAAGGTTGTGAATAGAAGATGCCAAGATTGAGCCACGGTGATCTCTCTCAAACCAGCCAGAAGAAAAATCATACCATATGTAATGCTACTCGTTATAACATGTTTTATTAAATTGAAATTTCACCTTCTGTGTTAATTTCATTTTCTAATTATCTCCGTCTGAGTAAAGTAGTAAATAATGACAAGTAATCTCATTGAACAAAATGTTTCTAACATAAGATAATCGCTTCAGATGCACTAACGACAAAGTTATCACCATTTCAACCTCGAAGTTCGAGCAATCTGTGTACTAGGATTTCCCCCCCTTTTTTTCCGAAATTCTATATATACAAAGAAAAGGATCCAAATGTTACAGAGAATTAATGGAGATGGGACTGAGAAAGGAAGAGATAAAAAAAGAAAAAGATGAATGAGAATCAGAGAGTAATCAAACGATTTCGATTGAACTAGGATACAAAAGTACAGCGACCAAATTAGCATCCGAACCGAATCCTACTTTTTGGACGATTTAACGACCAAACTAACAAAATGCTAAAACCAAATACAATTAATATAGCACAAACACAAAATCTTGCTGAATAAAAGCTCACTCCAGTAAGAGTACTGTGATATTTTCCAACTGAAACTCGTTAGAACAAGTATGATCACGGAAAGTGCCATGTTCAACCCTCAACAATGGAGAAGTAGCACAACCGCTATCAAAAACATGAATTAATAGAAGTTCAAAGAAAGAAAG
Source organism: Senna siamea (assembly GCA_031216115.1). NCBI lineage: Eukaryota > Viridiplantae > Streptophyta > Magnoliopsida > Fabales > Fabaceae > Senna > Senna siamea. Next base: position 22,191,249 of record CM062357.1, read on the forward strand.
AAAGAATTATGAAATGGATAAGGAACTGACTCGGAAAGGTCTCCGAGCTGGCGCAATAGACCGACGAGTCCAGCCATGGCAATGCCTTCCAGGAGAGCTTCTGGATCATCTTTATCGGCAGCTCTGTACAGCGCCGGATCAGACAAACAGTGCTCATTTCTTATCTTGTACCTAGCTATCGGCATTCCTTCCAACTCAGTGATCACAAGCTTCAGTTTCCTCAGTCATACGCCTCTTCTCTCCGATGATCTTCCGGCAACTTTGCTTCTCCGTTCCACCATGAGAGAGAGAGAGAGAGAGAGAGAGCTTTTTGATGTTAGAAGACATAAAAGAAAATAAGTGAGTAATGCGGTGGGTAAACGGTAAACCAGAGACCGTAGGACTAAGAATTATTGTAGTTATATTTAAAAATAAATAACAATAATAACAATAAATCAATTTTAAATATCTTTTATTTATATTCAAATATAATTATAAGTTATATTTATATTTTTAAAATTTTAAAATATATATTTAATAATATAAATTATTCAGCATAGAAATACTTGTTTTTAGTTTTAACGAGATTTGTTAAAAAAATTTAATTTTGATAAAACGAATATTAATAAAAGTAATAATAATAAGGAGAATGAATGAAAGTGAGCGTGTATTGTGGCGCTTATTGTGGGAAGGGTGGCATAGGATAATGCTTCTTTTTGGTGCAAAGTGTAATGACGAATGACAATAACAATAAACACTAAATTATGGTAAAGGTAATTTTTAAATTTTTAAATTTTATTTTTAAAATTTGTTTGATGTTAATTTTATCTTTAAAATTTTAAATTATAATTAATTTTATTTTACGATTTAATATCGTCTAAATTATTAATAAAAATAATTAATGCGACATTTAACATGTATATTTTTGTTAACTCAATACTTAATACTTATATATTTATTATAAAAATGTGTCTCTAAAATTTGTATATACTGTCAAATATATTTTTAACTTTTTCAAAAAATTCATAATATCTCAATAATTTTATTGATTTCGTTGAGCTTATGCTATACTAAATTTGTCAATGATGAAATCCACTGTCGATTGCCACAGTTAAAGTTTATCATTTGAAGTTGACTATTGAAACTATTAAATTTTATCTTGTCATTGAAGTAGCAAGATAAATAATGAAAGATATGCAAAATATTGAGTTTTCCTTCTTTGAATCATAACTTAGCATTATTATTATATGACAAGTGTAATATTGGGAATTAAGATGTTGTAAATTGTTTCAAAGAGTTTGAACACATTTGATAGTATTTATAAATATTAAAATTATATTTGATAATAAATATGTAAATAATGAATACTGAATTAATAAAAATATATACGTCAGATGCTTCATCAGCTATTTTCATTACTGATTTAAATAATATTATATTTTGGGATAAAATTAATTTTAATTTAAAATTTTATAAATAAATTGACAGTAAATAAATTTTAAGAACAAAATTAAAAATTAATATAAAATTTAAGGACATAAAATATATTTTTACTTAAATTATAATTATAAAGATAGTTGTAACTAGTAAGAATGAAGAGAAAATATAATTATTTATGCATATTATAATAATTTTGAGGTTGTGAAAAAAATAATTATTTTGAAATTTAATAATAATTAATTTTTATTATATTTTAAAAATTAAGAAAATGACATGCACTAAGGCACTAAATATAAGCACATAGGTAATCACATTTAAAATATTTGATAAAATTAAAAAGCTTTCTTAATCATACCAAACGTAAGCTATAAGCCAAATTAATTCAACGTAGTAGAAGTTTAAAATACGTGAAATGATTCACTTTAATAATAATAAAATGCATGCGTAACTATATATGCACTATTGCATGGTACTTGATGAAAATCAAGAAAAAATAAAACTAGGAATGATGAATTATTATTTAAACTAATGATATTCTTAAAAACGTTTGGGATGGTATTGAAATTTCAAAGTAGGTTAATTTTTTTACGACCAAACAGACATAATGTGTTATATCTATATATTTTTGCACTAGCCTAAGGTATTATCAATACAACATTTAAGAAATATAAAATATTAATAGCTTGATGTATTTTTAAATATATGTTAATTTTTAAATATAAAATAAAAATAATTTTTATATTTTAAAATAATTAAAAAATAATAATAATTATGTTTACTTTAAATAATTAAGAAACCTTCTATTCGATTATTTTTTACTAAAATACTTTTAATAATAATATTAATTTTTGAATTTTTTTATGTTATAACAAAATAGTTGTTGCATGTCTTACATTGACCGTTGAGCTATAAAAAGATCATGAAGACAATAGGGGGCCCCACCATATTATGTACGGTTACTAGAATGGTCAATTGGTCATGACATGGTCCCCACTTCTCAAGTATTGTATGAATTAATATTTGTCATTTCTCTATTAATTTTCTTTCTTGCATTAAAATTAGTAATTATGTCAACTTTATAATAAAGTGATTGCTTCTATTTTCAGATTAAATCTATCTAGTTTTCTAACTCTAAGGAGCGTGAGTTTAAAAAACAAGAACAAACTAAAATACGAGAGATTTGAATGAAATATTTGTTGTGTCTTAATATATGAATTAAATAAAATAATTAAAATGCAGGCATGGTGGGAGGAATAATGATAGACTGGAGGAAGAAACATGAAAATGTTGGTTGAAGATATGAAAGAGAGAAACTGAGGGACCCACGTGGGGCCCACAACTCAACGACATGCTCTTCACTTTCCTTTCTTTTTGGGTTGCATGATGGCATGGCAATGGCATTGGCATTGAGAGTCTTTGCATTGATTTTGGATCCTTCGTTGGTGACCTGTTTGGCACCTTTAGCATCGATTTTTTTTGTTGTTAAAATTATTTTAATATTATTGTAACGAATATTATTGCTGCTATAAATTTTGTTTAAATAATTAATTTAAAAAATTTTATAGTAACAATATTTTTTGTTGCAAAAAATTTTAACAACAAAAAAAATTATCACTAAAAGTATCAAGCAGGTGCTAAGCCAAAAAACCAGACGTCTTTGCATTGCACCTACACCCAACTCAAGCCTTTGGTCCGAACGAGTCACATAGAGAAATGATCATTTATTGATAGTCAAATGTGAAATTATCATTTTTCAAATAATATTTAGAGTAAACTAAACAATTTTAATAACATTGGTAAGAATATGATTATAAGAAATCAGGAAAATATGACATGATTATTTTTCAACTAAACAATTTTTATTGCATAAAATAAAAAACTTGTTGGACTGTGGAGGGAAGAAAGAACGAAAACTGTTAGGTTGGGTAGGTCCCACTTTAACTGAGAAGTGCTTTTCCAATACTGAATCTGTTTTTATGAAACATCCGAAAAAAAGAAAAGTAAATTATATAATTCGATGTGCTTGCTTTTCTCATTGTTTGGTACCTCCAACTTTGTTTGTCCCCAACCCAACGCGTTCCTCTCGCAACCTAATCGAAGAAATGTTCAATGGAATCTCAGGTCTCAACAATGCCACCTTTGTTCTTTTCTACCTTTTTTCTTATGCGTCTTTTTCTTTTTCTTTTTTCCTATTTTTAGATCTTTGTGTATAGAAAAACCATGGTCTAAAAGATTAATTTGTTGACAATGAGGAATTGTTGATTACAGTATATATGTTATTTATTTTTTAGTTGCGACAGTTAATTTTTTAGAATATAAAATGATATTTATATAATAAACTCATAATCTTTTTTATGTTTGGTTTATTGATGATTAACTAAGATTATGTATTTTTGTTATTATTTATAATGATTAACTAAATTTGATTTACTTCATTAAATCTTCATCATTTAAAATGTATTATTAGATACATTTAGAATTATAATACTAGAAAAAATTATTATTTAACTCTTAAAATATAATAAAAAAATACATTACGCCATACATAATACGGATTCAATACTAGTTAAATGGAAACACACTTATATCTTTGAGTAGACACGCTTATATTAAAATTATGACCATGTGTTTGGAGAAAATTTGTTGACCAAAAGTGTTATTACTTTAAGTATTGGATAGAGTTATGTAGTGAAAAAAAATTGATTCCAAAGAGAGACTTGAAGGTTTCAATTTTGAAGAGAGAGTCATGACTGTGACTAGACCTATTGGCTTAATTTAAATTAAAAATTCATTATCAGTAAGTTCCTTTGAAGTGAAGTGTAATAATCAGCTTGGTGTTTGTTTAGGATGAATGGAACAACTAACGAAAATTTTCTTCTCAGAAAAGAAAGAAAGCTTCAATAATTGTAATGATCTTTAATTTGGGGTTTCCAATCAAAATTTCCGGCCTTAAATAATAAGTTAGGAGCAGCCTTAATATATCATAAGTGAATGTGACTATCCCATTCTTTTCTTTTTTGACAAATAATAAGAATGACGTCCCAATTCAATGTTAGTAGATATTGACTCAAAGAACACTTAAATGAAATTTACAAAATAATATATTAATAAAATATTATATAAATTCAAACTTCGATCATAAAAATATCATGAGTGAAAGATGATCAAATGAGTTAATATTTACTAACAAGATCATCTCATTTTATAATATGAATACTTAAACCCAATTAATACTTTTCCTTTTTTAGCTTTAAAACATTCAATAAACATTATTATGTATGTTGTTATACTTAGCATTACAAGATAGGGAACTTTTTCAAGAACAAAAAATAAAAAAAAAATGTTAATGTGAGGAATTATATTAAAATAGAATGATATGGCGGCAGGATTTTTTAAATTCAAATCAAACTGAATGATAATGGATTGCACGTTGTTTTGGCCTTTATGGATAACTCTCAAGTTTAAGGACTAATTAATCAAAAGTTAATTGAACTGTTATTTTGTACATGACAATATTAAAATTAAATTATTTACACTTCTTTACCTCTTTAGAGAAATATATAATTTATGAATTAAAACCTTCTAAAGTGAGGAAAGAGAGATAAAATGGCAAAGTATTAAAAAAAATTAGATAAATTTTAATTCATAGAAGATGAATTTAATTTATCTAGCTTTTATTTTCTTTTTTAATTTATGACTTAAGGTATCATTTTTTAATTTTAGAGGATCCAAAGATATAATTTACTATGAAAGCAAACCTTTTTAGTATTTAAAATGGTTTCTGAGTCAAAGTTCATTAATTTTATTTTTTATAATATTGGATGGCAAGTAGTGATCATTGTCATGAATATGACTCCGATGAAGTTTAATCCGTATTTTAGAAAGTAAAAAGTTAGTGGGTAACTATCTTCAAAATGAGCTTCAAATATTTATAAAATAAAATCATTTATTTCAATAAAAACAAAATCATCAACGTTAGTCACTTGGTTACAAATTATTCCTTAAATTGTAAGATACACAAATGTTTACATTGTTTTATATACAAATTTCAAAAAGTAAAATAATGGTGTTTTGTGAGAGGTAAGTTGAATATAGACAGAGTTGTTGATACAACAATGAAAAGGCAAACTTGGCTTTAAAGTCTAGGGAAAGAAAATAAACTTTTGAATTGCCAACAAAATCAACTTCAACAAACTGTGCAAACAACGTATTCATTAATCAATGTATGTGGTGGAATTCCATTTCTGCTTTTTTCTTTTTTCATGTAAAAGCTAAGTCTGTGTGTTAATTAATTAGTCTAAGTTATCAATTCCATTTGTCTATTAGTGGGCTTACTTATAGATGTAGCAACTATTTTCCCTACTCTAGTGTTTCCCATACTCCCACCCACATATGACTGGGTTTTCACTTTTAAGAATTGGGGAATTATTTTAATATATTTTATTTTTCTTTAAAATAATAAATTATATTAATTTTAAACATACATAGAAGTATGATGGAAATATTTTTAGTCAAATTTAATTGTGACATTTTAGTTTCCACAAGTATATCCTTCGTCACTGTTAAAGATAATTAATAATTCTGTTCAAAGCATAATCAAACATTAAATGTAAGTATTTTTTTTAACAAAAATTCAAATCATGGTTGGTGACGAATTAGTTTTGGACAAAATCACTAAAGTTGGACAAGAGAGTCATTGGAGACGGTAAGATTCTATATAGAAAGAACAAACAAAAAATATATAGGAAGAAATGACTCTCCAAATATACCTTTAATATGTCACTATTAGAGATAATTAATAATTCTTTTCAAAACATAGTCAAACACTAAATATAAGTATTTTTCTTAGCAAAAATTCAAATCATGGTTGGTGATGAATTAGTCTTTGACAGAATCACCAAATTAGAACAGGAGAGTCATTGGAGACAGCAAGAATCTGCATAGAGAGAACAAACAAAGAATGTAGAAGAGGAAATGACTCTCTAAATACACTTTTAATGTTAAAGTCAACAAAAAGAGCTAGAAAGCGTGAAAATGAGCTTAATGACTAAGATTATTCATGTACCTGATATCAGGGTGTAAGGTTATATTTTTATGTCACTTACGTTGATCAGAAACACAAGGTGACAAATGAGTGATATAAAGTCTTGATGAGACTCTGTATTGGACGAATTAAGCATAGGAGAGTATTTGTTTATAATTGTTAGATGCAATATTCTCAGTTGGTTTATCATGTAGGAGACTAACTTTTTTTTGTTAACCTCAACCTTAAATTGAAGCTAAGTTCCAACATGATATTCTTAATTTAACAATAAAGACAAAATAATTTTATTATTTTGAAATTAATATATTCTATGTAGAAATTAACTTCATTATCATAAAATAAATTAGAAGAAAAATTTATATAATATTATATTAAACTTTATAGGTGTTAAATATAATTTTTAAAATAAAAAAGATACCATATATAATTTTATCAAACTTTTAAAAAAAGGTTGATGGACGAAAACTTGTTGCAAGTGAAGTGTTTGTATTTTGGACATATAAAGTGATGGAAGTGTTCAAAGTTATAGGCTCAAGCAAGCTGTTTAGTTTGAAATCGAAGCCCAATAACAATCCATCAGTTAGTAAAAGGCCCATGTTAATTTGTGTATTATTTATGTGTCCGTCTTTGATACATTCCTGCATTCTTGGCCCAAAATGCATTTTGTTTTTGTTTTTATCTGAGATAGATTTCCTAATTAAAACACGTCAATTAATTTACTTTGTTGCCCAACTTAAAAAAATTTCTTGCATTAACAAAATTAAATTGGAAAAAAATATTATTAAAGTACTGTACACTTGTGCAATTAGCCTCTATTATTAAACCAAAAGACTAATTAGCTTGCACAAATATTTTTTTTAAAGAGAACTAATTTTATAAACTCGAATTCACATAAATTAAATATGAACCTGTTATGTGTTAAAAATTTAAATTATATTAAATTAAATTATTTTTAATTTTATTCACTCAATTATTAACATACAATAAATTCATATAAAATTTTACATATTTAAATATATGAGAACATTTTTTATTTTCGAAAATGCCAAAACACTACCAAGTTATTTAGTGGTGAGTCCATTTATGATGAATAAGAAAAGTTGTAAGTTCTAAAAGTGAAGCATTATAACACGTTGTAATTACATTGAAAGGAAGCAATACAAAAAGTCAAAGTGATGAAAAGAAAGAGGTTGGTGTCACTTTGTTTGTAGGAACAAGTGTGCGAGGGACCATAAGCGCATTGCAATACCAACTTATTATAGTTAGGCCTTTTTTAAAAGATTTTGGTTGGTGGTGGTAAGTACTAATTAAGTATATCTTCATGATAATTTGTATATTAATTAAGACTAACATGTGATAACATGTTTAGCTATATATAAATTGTAAGATGAGATATTTGTATATAAAATAAATATAATAGTATTATATAAAATGAAAGATAAATATAGAGTGAGAATATATTATTTATCAATAATTTTTATTATGTGAATGAGACCCACAATTTAATCATTTTTGTATAGATATCTCTCTTCAGATAATACTGTCATATTAATTTTTATATAAAATAATCTCAATCTATAAAAATAAATAAATAATTAAAGGATTACCATATATATATATTATGGTTTGATCTTAAAAATTAGTCTAAACTTTATTACACAAATTAGTGGTGATTTAACAACTAAAAAAATTGTTATTGAAAGTGGAGTGTTTTAGTGGCGGCACTCTATTATTACCATTGAAAGTAATTATAAAATAGTTATAACTAAATAAAATTATTCGTAATTTATGAGTGTATAATAATCTTTTAGGTTATATCTTTTTTTATCTCTCCAACATGCTATAAATGTCCAATTTGATAGTTTTTAGGTTTTTTTTTAGTTTTACTATCACATTTTGTACCAAAAGTAAAACAAAAAAAAACTATATAGTATTTTCATAGCATGTAATTGGTATTGTACCTTTAAAATTTTTATTTATAAAAGTACAAGAGCTTTTTCATCATGTTACTAAAAAAAATTTGGTGGTCACTTTTTAAGTTTTAATAAACCGTAAAAGTCGTCCGAAAAATTTTATACCTATAATAATAGGTTTAACTCAATTAACTATACATCATATATGTCTTGTCTTTTTTATCAAAAAACTAATTTATTGGAATTGCCGATCGAATAAATCTTTAAATCAAGCAATTGATGTTTGTATATATGTACTTTAAGATTCCAAGTTTGTGGTGGAATTTGAGGTTATGCATAGGTGTTTTTTAAGAAATAAAAAGAGGGATGGATTGAGAATATTGATAAGCATGAGGGGATGGATTTACTGTAAAAGACAAGTAACAAAAATCATAATTAGAAAGGCAATCCGTCCACCACTTTACTAAAGCAGCACAGTGGCCCAACCACATTGCTCTAATTTAGTACTCACGTGAGTAACGACCAATGCTTATAATAATATGTAAAACAAGAATCATCGTCGATCGATCCACCCATTTTTTTTGCCTAGTTGAAAATACTATTGACGTTTGTAAAACTTCAAATATTGCAGAATCTCTGTTATTATATTTTAATACTTCTTTATAGTTTTGTTATAGATTTTTTAACAATATATATATATATATATTTATATATATAACTCAATCATAAATGATTGAGTTGTAATGTAAATATTATCAATTCTATATCATTAAAATAGTTATTGGAACTCTCTAAAAAAAATAATTATTGGAACTTAAATATAAGAACTTCTAAAGTTGCCTTAACTAGTTTTTGATTTTTTTTTTTTTTAAGTTTACTTTTCAAGCCAATGTTTTTTAAAAGAAAAAAAATATTGATGATCTACCAATTTAACCAAACGAAATCATCTTATATTATGTCTAAACTACTCACTGGAAATAATTTTTAAATATTCAACAATCTCTTAAATTAAGACTTGAACATTTTGATATTTGTCCATCTAATTTATATATACAAAGTTGTCACTCTAAGCTTCCAAACTCTTATACTCTCTAAGCTTAATCGTTGGAGGCACAACCGGAAAGTCAATCTCTCTCAACCTTTGTGTTGTTTAGTTCTTACTTTATGTGCAACTAAGATGCATTTAAACTCAAGTGTTGGAGCTGCTATTGGTTATGTTTATGTATTATGACCTACTTAATTAATTTTCAATTTTTTTCTTGTCATTTTCAATCTTCTACTTTTCAATTTTGAAAGTGGAGAGTCTTGGTGGCAGCACTCTATTATCACTTGTGAAACTTACTGTAAAGTACTTCCTATAGCAATTTAATTAATATCGTGCCATTACAGTTTTCAATTATAAAAACGTGTTATGATCGAGTTCTGTCATCACGTCGCCACAAAACCAAAAAAAAAAGAATCAGACATATATATCCTTTATTTTATAGATATATAATCCTATCTAAAATTAAAATTTTCAACAAGAACTTTACTTATACACCATATGTTTGTATTCAAAAAAAAAAAAAATCACAAAACTAGTCTATTGAAATTGCCCAACAATTCTTTAAATCAAGCAATTGATGTTTGTATCTGCGTTAATTGTCCAAAAATATTGTGGTGGAATTTGACTTTAAAGAAGCTAATGATGCATGGGTTAATTAGTTTTAAGAAATTCAAGGAAATAAGAAGAGGGATGGATTGCGAATATTCATAATTCATGGACTTATGGTAAAAGCCAAATGACAAAAATCATAAGTAGAAAAATGCAATCACTCAACCACTATCTTAAAGCATTTAGCATGTTATTAATCGATGATTGATTAAAACCGTAAGTATTTTATTTTTTTAAATATAATTTTAAATTTGAATCATGTGAATAAAAATATCTTTCATTTATAAGTGTTCTATTCTCCCTATAAAATTTTTATTAATTCAAATTAAATTATTTATAATCTAATAATTTTTAAATATTATTAGTTTTAATTAAGATAATAAAAAAAAGCTAATAGAGTGGTCCTAAGCACCTTATCTGTTGCCTAGAAATCTTGTTCTAATTTAATGCCCACGTAAGTAACGACCAATGCTTATAATAATGTAAAAGAAGAATAATCTTATCAAGCCTTTTCCTTTTTTTTGTTGGGCATAGTTAACAATGTACTATTGACCATTACTATATTCTAATGATAATATAATACTACTACTATATAGAGTTACTGAATTGTAAAGAATATTTACGTGTCATTTGATAATTAAAAAATTTAATAATAAAAATATAAAAGCTGTCCTTTTTTTTTTGGTCTAATAATTCCCGGGTAAAATAAAATCTTTCATAAAAGTCGCAGTTTTATATGTATAATTTATAGAACAAGTGATCGCATCGACCAAGTACGTCATAAGTTTTTGATTTTTGTTGATGAGCATTCACTAATTAGATCTTAAAGTTATAATAACATATTTAATTCTTAAATTTTTATGCAATAATAATAATTAAAAAAAGCACAAACTTAGCGGTTTATTTATTTATTTTGGATACAAATATAACCTTAACGTTTTTTTTTCTCACAAGCATTATTTTATTAAAAACAATTTGTTTAAAATATACTTAAACATTAAATGTATATATCTGTCTCTTAACAAAAATTTTAATTTTAATTTATTACATTATTCATAATAATTTATTTTACTAAATCTAACCCTCATTATTCCTAGCCTTAGTTTTAAACTATAAGCCAGCTTGATATTATGTCAAACTAAGATTTTTTAACAAGGCACTTTTTTAGTAAATATTTGTTCATTTATAACTTTGAGAATATTATCTTCTGTCTTTTTCATTTATCATATTCCACTAGCGCTAAAAAAAAATATTTTTTTAAGTAATACATGTGCCAATTGAATTAGGCCAAAAGAATAATAAGTGATCCCTTCTAATTTCATAAATAAAATAAAATTTATGCAAAAAAAAAAAAAAGTTAATTCGTCCAAAATTCAAGGGGAAAACAAATCTGGTGAGGTCAATTGACAATTCAACCTTTCCTTTTGGGGCCAATTTTTAAGTATATATAAGGTGAGATGCTTGTGAGGAAATCATCCATAGCCATAAATTAGGACAAAAAAGGACAATGTTTTAGATGAGAAAAAAAAATTCAAAGTGAAGGAACTCAAATGTTATATATATCAATAATTCTCATTTAATAACTAATTATATATGAACTAATATATTACATTATAAATAATTTTATATCATTAAATATTTATTGGAACTTAGAACTTCAAAGTTTCCCACATCTAGTTTTGGAACTTAAAAAAACAAGTGTACTTCTCAAAGCAACTTTTTTAAAGTACTTTCTTTTCTCCTTTTGCTGTATGAGGTTAATCAATCTCCCAAAGTCAAAAACTTGGTTCAGTCTTCTTCCATATAATTTTGCACCTACTTAACCATTGGCTTTTATTGTTCTTTGTATTTGTATGGAGTTTCAACTTTCAACTTTAGACTTGGGGGGTTCATTTAGTCAATAAACATATTTATCTAAATTAATAAAGAAAGATTAATACACTTACTATTTTAGATCATTTATAAAGATTAAGACCAAATAATTTAAACCAATTGACTAATCTCTCAGTTTATCTAAAAAATAAAATTTGTACAGACTTTGAACGAAGACTTGATTTAAAAAATAAAAAATCAGAACGGTGGCATTGGGAGATGATCCATAATGCCTTAACTTTGAAATTAGTTTTGTGAAGTTTGCTCAAATTTTTATTTGATTAAAGAATAAAATTAAATTATAATTTTTTATAAATAATAATTTTGTTTCGAGATTAGATGTAAATATTTTTTTAATAAAAATTTAAATTTAAAATGTAAAAAAAGTGAAGTTGATCCAATCTTCACAGACGCTGCCTAACACTGCCTATATTTAGCTTCGTACTTGTCTGCTATCTCACCCAACTCTACGTACTCTCTCATCTTTTCTCTCTCTGTGTTTCTCTCTCCCATTTAACACCTTAAGTCTCAACCATGGTTGCAGCTGAAGTATTCCCCGATGCAACTCTTCAGCCTCAGGGAATTCCTATAATGTCCAGAGACAACACTTTCCCTCCTAGAAGGTATGTCGTACTGTATATAAATGTCTTACAACTTATGTTCCACAAATTAATCGTTGTATCTATCTAATATGAATGTGTGACGACTTTTTTACAGATTAGAAGGCAAAGTGGCTATAGTAACAGGAGGAGCTAGAGGAATAGGAGAAGCAATAGCAAGACTGTTTGTGAAACAAGGAGCCGAGGTTGTGATCGCTGATGTGGAAGACGCGCTTGGAACTCTACTCGCGCAAACCTTGTACCCTTCTGCAACCTTCATCCACTGTGACGTCAGCTCCGAAGACGACATCCAAAACGTCGTGAACGCCACGCTCTCTCGTTGTGGGCAGCTTGACATAATCGTCAACAATGCTGGCGTTTTAGGAAACCAGAGGAAGCACAAGAGCATTTTAAACTTTGACGCTCGGGAATTCGAGCGCGTGATGGGAGTGAACGTGAAGGGGGTGGCCCTAGGGATGAAACACGCGGCGAGGGTCATGATCCCGAGGCAATGTGGGTGTATAATATCAACGGCTAGCGTGGCAGGAGTCATGGGTGGGCTTGGGCCTCATGCGTATACGGCGTCGAAGCATGCGATAGTTGGGCTTACTAAAAACGCGGCTTGCGAGTTGGGGAAATATGGGATTAGAGTTAATTGTATATCGCCCTTCGGAGTGGCGACTTCGATGCTTGTGAATGCGTGGAGAGAGAGTGAGGGAGAAGGAGACGAAGAGGGAGAGAGTGTTAGTTTTGGGTTGCCTATGGAAGAGGAAGTGGAGAAGATGGAAAAGTTTGTGAGAGGAATGGCCAATTTGAAAGGAAGCACTTTGAAGGCTAAGGATATTGCAGAGGCTGCACTTTATCTTGCTAGTGATGAATCAAAGTATGTTAGTGGTCATAACCTTGTTGTGGATGGTGGAATCACCTCCTCAAGAAATTGTGTTGGCTTGTAATATATTTTCAATCAGTATTGTTAGTGTAAGACATTCACATTAGTCTTAGAGACTTAGTTTGTCATTTTATTTTTGGGTTAAATGTATTCCATCACATAAAGAAAAATGCTTATTTTCTAATATAATTAAGATAGCATTAAATCTGAAATGACAATATGCTGTATATATACTTTTAGAAATTCTTATTATTAATATATATACGTGTTATATATGGTATAGCGTATGTCTCAAAAACGTATATATAAAAAAGATATTAATTATAGGGGTATGGTCATATTCATGTACTCCAAGAGATATATATTAAAGTTAGGCCCAAAAAATAAAAAAAAAAAATGAAAAATGAGAGAGAGAGAGAGAGAGAGAGAGAGAGAGAGAGAGATTTGTTAACTTTGACCCGTTAATTGGAGTATATCAACTTAATTTGGATCTTGAAATGATACGTATTTTAATTTAATTAATTATGTGGGGAAGAATATTTAATTCATCCATATATTCATGCTATATAAATATATATGTGTGTGTGTAGAATTTAATTTAATTAATAATAGTATAGATGAAGGAAAGGGAAGACCTAGGATGTAGAAGATCATAACATGAGTCATTCGGGGGATTTGAATTCCTATATATCCCACTCATGCGGTACTTATTTCGTGAACAGCCAACCATCCTATTATAAAAATTAGATAGGTTTTATCTATAGTCATTGGGCCTCCTAAAACGATCTTCCAATTTTTTAGAATTATAATGTATTAAGAATATTGTAATGTAATTACTGTAATCTAATTATTCAATTTTTTTATTATATGAATTTAAAATTTTATTGTTAATTAAAATTTTTATTTTTATTTTTATTTTTATTATATTATATATATATTATTTATATAATATATTATATAATATATAATAATAAATATAATAATAATAATAAGTATAATATTAATATATATAAAATATAATAATATATAAATAATATATAATATTTATCCGAATAAGGATTATTTTGAAATGTACCAATTATATTTGAAACAGTATTAATAAGAAATTAACGAATATTTTCAGATATATTACTCAAAAGAATCGACACAATATGCCTAGTCGATTAGAATTGAGAAAATTCTATTCCTGTTGTTGCAAACATACGATTCACAGGGAGATAAAAAAATAGAAAAAATTGATCGCTTGTGTGTCACCCCTCCAAGGAACATGAAAAATGATATATTTTTTTATATTGTTATAAATTCTATTAAAAATTGTATATTAGAAATTGTGGATATAACACATAAACATATATTTATTAAAGAATAAAAAATATAAAAAAAATCCTATTTCTTACACTATGTATATAGTGCAAAAAACTATATGTTATTGTTAAAGTTTAATAGATAACTGATTAGAAACTTGGAAAATGAGAAGTCGAGTAGGAACATTTTTGTGTTGCACGAATCAATTTCCCTACATCCATATATATTGACAATAAATTATTCTTCTTCCCAAGGTTGAATCGCATATGTATATTTCTGAATTTGATACGTCTCCTCGTTGATGAAGCTTGCAAATTTATGCCTACACGAAACATGATATATATATATATATATATATGTGTGTGTGTGTCAATTTAAAATGTTTCAATCATGCTTCTATTTTTATATAGATTAATTGTTATCTTTTACTTCGATCTAATTATATTTTTTCGGACAAGGACATAATTAGTAGTCAATGAAGAAAAAAATATATATACCACGTACTAATCTTAGGGTGTGATGTTCTAACAAAATTTTGAATTTCAAATTACCATTTAATTTGTTAAATGTATGTTTAATATAGTTAAAAGATTTTATAATGTTAAAAGTTTGAATATATAAAAAAATTTTGTAGACTCGTCTAATAATAGAAATTAGTTATAAAAAACCATAAAGGAATGTAAAAATTAAATTTAAGCATTTAAAATATTATATTTGTGTGAGATAACTTAATCAAAATATTAATATGTTAAACGTTTAAGAAATAATTGGAATATGGAATGAATACATACATTTTTTATTGCATTGACCTAACGTATGGTGCTCCATATATAATTAATTAGTGTATTAAATTTCTGGGTCATAACAGTCATGTGTTAAAGAAGTGATAGGCTTCTACTTCTTGAATATTCCTACACTGACTAATGCGAACAAAAAAGAACATCACCCATAATTGTGTAATTAATGTTGGATTAATTAAGATGTTTGAATATAAATGCAAGTGGTGGGATGGATAGTGTCAAAGTTAGATCCAATCATAGAAGTTTAATTAAGCCTTCAACAGGAAGTAAAGCATTCATTAATTTCAGAGCCACCTACTACACTCTCAATTCGTCTTTAAAGATGGCGGTTTTAATTTAAAATAATATATATGGATAACTATATAATGGCTTTGGTACTTAGTGTTTAAACTATATTGATTAGAAAAACCCAATATCATATATAGTTTAAGGGTTGGATCAAAGCTGTCATGGTCATTAATCATTATCATCATAATAATAGAGTAAATTATTATATTAAATTTATCTCAAGTTCTTTAATCATAAAAATATTTAATTTATTTATTAAAAAATATATTATATTTTAATTTACTTTTACATATAAAATTTTTACATATTTTTATGTCTTAATTTATTATTTTAAAGATTAAATTAAGATATAGTTTATTTTTTAAAAATTAAATTAAATATTTTTATAATTTAAAAATAAAATTAAGATAAATTATTTTTTTTAAAGACTAAAAAAAAAAATTTAGTCTGATTAATATCGCCCTATAAATAAGAGGGTGGTCATTGGCGGGGTGGGTTGACCTTTTCCCCGATAATCCCATGAAATTTCGAACTGATTGATACAAAAGGTTGCTTGGGACACCCAAGAAGGGAAGGGCATTGTGGCCTTTCTCTTAAAATAATAAAATTGTTAGGTTGTGCCTTTTTATCTAATAATGATAATTTATTTTTTGTATTTAACCACAAAAAATTATTTTCGTAAAAGTTAAGCTCTTTACAAAAAGAAAATAACTTTGGTCGAATATCATGCTAAGATGAATTTATTTATTCACTTATTATTTATTTACTTCATTAATTCATGCTAAGATGAAGAAAAAAAAAAATTACAACAACATCGTTTGGCAATTGATGGATTTTAAAGACATGATTATGCATTAGGAAATTGATGGATTTAGATCTTTTAAAGAGGAAGAGAGAGAAGTGAAATGAAAAGGTATAGAGAGAGAAAAAATGGGTGAATCATAATTTATATATGATATGTCTTTAATATATTTTTTTATATAAAAGTGTTGTTATATATGGATTTGCCAAAAATTTAAATTTTGTTAATTTCCTTAAAAGCATATAACTAATGGATAATTAAATTGTTCAAGGAATTAATGACACTCTTCAAAATAAATTTATTATAAGTAGAGCCTACTTTTTGAAAACACTATCAATAAATTTTTTTATTAACATATATAAGTAGTAATGTATTATATATAATTTTATTATAAATTCCTCGTGCAAAAACATGATATTTTCACCAATAGTTTCTCTTTCATATATTCATTTTTTTTAACGGTCTCTTACATTTATTTATAGAAAATATTAGTACTTTTTTTTGGGTCCAAATGTATGTTGGTGTTGAGTCTCCCATTAAATTATAGAAAGAGCCCAAATACTACTAAAGAAGCCCATAAAGATATTTTATAACTGCCTGAAGCCCAGTACTATACATAGCCTAGTTTATTGGGTTTAAGCCCAAGTTTGAAACCTATCTGAGCATCATTTGGCATTGCAGTCAAAATATCTTATTGGGTTATTTGGTTTCTGTGTATAATAAGTGCAAAAGTTAATAGGTTTCATATATAAAAATGTAACTTACATTAATCTCCTGTCCAAAAAGAAAAACTTACATTAATCTCTCTTAAAATTTAATTAGATTACATGTAATATTTTTTTCCAAAAATATTACTTGGCTCCTTTGGTATTAAATATATTACAAAAACCACTCACATATCCAATATACTTCCTAGTTTCTAGCTACCAATAAAGTTAATTTTCTACACTATATGTATTCTATTTTAGAAATAAAATTACTTAGTTGTCAATATTATCATTAAGAGTAAAATCACTATTTCATGTTGGAGTGGAACATCAACTTAATTACCTTTTAGTTCCTGTCACGTGGAGAATAAACTTAATTCTCATTTCCATCCGCACAACAAAATGTATGTTGAAAGATTGGATTTTTTTTCTATAATATTCTTGAAATAAGAAAATTATCATATATAATTTAGCCAAATTTTATTGAAGAGTCATATTATTTACTCTATATAAAACATACATGGAGAAATAACACAGTAAATTATGATTTGAATTTTTATTGAAAAAGATTTTTATTAGTGTCCACCAATAATATCTCCAAAAAAAAAAAACATACATGAAGTCGAGCAATTTATTATAAGAAGCAAGAATAGTGATGAATTACTCCTGATGAGTTAAAATTAACATATGTCATTAATACTAGTTGCTAAATTTGATATGCATTAAAGTGTATTTTAATTTTAAACATGTATTTTTTAAATAAGTGAGAAATTGTATAATTTCTGACTCTCTCTCAACTTTCTCTTCCACAAGTCTGTACTCCTTCATATCTCAATAAAGAGGAAATTAAATTAAGTTACCTAATTAAGTACATATATACAATACATTAATAACTCCGATCGTATTATTTACATATGGACATGAAGAAGAATAAATGAACCTACATGAGAAGAGATAATGTCATAAGTAAACTTTTTGGTTATGTACTATTGTCCCTCCACTTTATATTTCCAAGATAAAAAGCTTTCATGAGACGCCATATTTTGGAGCTTCACTGCACATTTATTTATTTACTTTCAATCAAATCTCATGTGCAAGTATTACTAACTAACGATAATCTTATATATAAAATTTATGTAAAATTATTATTATTAAAGTACAGTTAAATTAATAAAAAAAACTTAAATGAGACTACAATGATTATTAAATTAATTTTTAAATAATTTTAATTTTAATTTTTAGGTTTTAAATACTTAAATGAAGAATTTCAATAAATTTTCAAAATATGTTGGCTTCATCTAGACTTTAATTATGTTTTGACTAAAATAATTTTACTGAAACTTCTAATATGATTGATGAGATAAATAAAGATAAAACACAAAATTTAAATCAAGTAATTACTAATATGTTTAAATCAAGTATAATTACAAATTTTTAAACTGTAAATTAAAAATGAAATAAAACTATAAAAATTAGGAGAATATAATTTCACCATATTGCAGAACCCTGAGTCCCTGGCCCATCTCATAACTCTGGTGGATTGCTGAACTGGTCGATGGAATGAGACTGACCCATCCAACCTCCATGGCTCCTTCTCTATCTCCCTCTCAAGCCTTTGTCATTTTCTATTGTTCTATTGGCTCCGTCCAATGACACCTATATATACTCCTACCAAAATATATATGAAGCATAAATATTAAATATTATTATATGTGATATATATACATGTCTTTTTATAATTGATTTATTAAATGATGTTTATAGCCTGGTCAGTAATGTAATTAAACAGAATTAATTAAATACTATTAATGATACAATGCATGTAGTTAATTTTTTTTTTTTCTGTGACAATACTTTTCAGCCCTTCCATTTGTGAGGCTCTCTTTGTTCTCATCCTAAAGGAAGACTATCCCAATTAGATGTTAAATATTTTGACAGTATTTGAATTAATGATTATTGAACGTAACTAAGGATAATTAGTATATAAGGGATCAATTAATTGCCTTTCTTAATTAATAAGTGGAACGTTATAATTGAAAGAAAAGACGACATGGGTAATGAGTTAGAAATTTTCATATCTTTTGATTTATGGACACTATTTTTTTAAGAAATTCTCCAATTAAACATATATAAATCAGAGAAATGAAGATATCAATTAATCAATGTGCATGAATTTGATGTGTTTTTAGGCGAGAGCAATTATCAAGTGCCTAAACACATACAATTCGGAGGCTCAGAGCTAAGCTACTACTTACCCAATGATCCCAAACACACTATATATAGAATAATTCTACATATGGTATTAACCAAACACACACACACACACTTGAATCAATTTTTGTTGTCAATAATCCAAATATTTTAATTAGGATTCATTTTTATTATATTGTTGATCAGTGGAATCAATTTTCTTTCAAAGTCCTATCCTTGTCCTATATATATATCTATAGATCATCTTTTCCAATTATCAGTGCTCATTAACGAGGGTTTTAGTGGTCCAATAATTAATGATGAAGCTAAGAGATACGTGATTTATGTGTATTATGAATAGCTATATACGTAAATATTTCATCTGTAACATGCATGTGTTTAATTATACGTTTATATTTTGTGTTAAAGTTCCATATATATATATATATGATATATATTATTTTGAGTGACTTTCATCATTTTCTAAAATCATAGGTAATCTTTCTTTCTTCAATCATTATTCCAGACATAAAATTTTTAAATACCATCATATAATATTTAATACCATAATGTTTATTTGAAACACCAAAAAATTTAATATATATATATATATTTATGTGTGTGTATGTATATATGTATGTATGTATATCAATGTACCTAAAAAGTCCTTTATCTTCCGTGGACTAAATTTGTCTGAATAATTCTTTGGGTAAGTATATATGTTAAAATGGGTGGAAATCAAGAAAAAGAATTTGGGAATTTGTTAAGAAATAAGAGAAAATAAAATATTTTTAACTAATTTTTCATAATCTTCCAAATTTCTCCCAAGAAATCTTGAATGAGAAACCAAAAATTAATGGTCGTTTGTTAATCTTAAGCATAGAAAGAAGTTAGTTTTAAACATTTATTTAAAAGATATTTTGAATTCTAAGTAGAAAACTATAAAAATATTTTTATTAATAACTTATACATAATATATCAAAACAATACTGATACGACATTCTTAAAATTAAATTTAAAAAATTAAAAACTAAGAACAAAATTAACAGATCTACTATATATAGCCAGTACTATCTCTTTTCCTAAGCCTTCTTATCTTACTACTGCCTTTTCTCCTTCTAAATTTTGTTCGTTTCCTGAGCCTTCACATCTCAAATATGGTGGCTATGTGTAGAGGACAATAATAGAGAGGACAGTTCTCAAAATTTATGAGGTTTTAGGTCGAATGGACTGTCAAGATGTGTATATGATATGGAGATATATATGGTGGGTCTAAACTTTTTTAATTTAAAAAATAATATATAAGAAGAATAAATATTTCATTCGTAATTTATTTAAAATAAAATTTTTATGAGGTGAGTCTTTTATTATTATTTTTAATTAAAAATATATATTATTTTTTAAATTAAAAAATTCAAAATAAACGTATGTGTGGGGTATGTCCTAATTGATTTTGATGGATGAGGAGAATGTCCAAATTAAACTGCATGTACACGAGTGGGTTTCCAATTTCCATGCATGGTTGGATCCAACTGTTACTCTTAATTGCATACTTGCCTCTATGCATAGAATATTTCTCATTTTATATTTTTTTCTTTTAAAAGAATTCTTTATAATTAAAAACTAAAATAAATGACATTTAAAGTTATTAGGTCTTGAAAGGAAGTTTTCGTTCATGGCTCCACTCCAATCATGCTAGTTTTTAGGGACTTAATTGATGGGCCATCAGTGTGATGAATTTCGTTCATCTCCAACTTTTCTTTGAGATTTTTGTGTGGTCATTAGTTGAACACTATTTAATTCATGCATACTCAATCATTGCCCAAAAGTTCTTTTGGCTAGGGGCAATTTTTTGTTGGGTGAAGTATATTTAAATTTTTAAAGAGATGTAAAAATTATATGAATTTTGTTAACAAGTGTTTTTGGAATATTGATTAAAGTTTATTTTACTTAGTTTATAAAATATTTAATAATTTAAAATTTATAAAAAATTTATAAAAATAATAATTTTATAATATTTAAAATTTTAATTAATTAATCAAATAAAATTTTAACCAGTGTCCTGACGGAACTGAATAACAAAATTCAAATTATATTTATTTTTTATTTTAAAACTGTATTTTTTTCAATTAAAAAACATGATATATATAATTTCATCAAATTTGATCAATATATACTATATTATTTATATGAGAATAAAGAAGCAATGGATATAGGTGTTAATCTAAATAATTCTTATAATATTATTGAATAATTTTTTAAAGCAAGAGCTTTTCATTGAATTTATTGTATGCCAGTTCAACATTGATATAAAGTTACGTCATATCTTTAACACATATGAAGAAGTTTCCAACCTCTTATTAAGTATGCAATTCTCTTGTCCCACATAATACTCTTTCTCAAAACAAATACATGCAAAATCTCTAATAATTTAAATATCAATCCATTAATACTATATTACAATTTAGTGGCTTAATAACAGGTTATTTTTTATTTTTTATATGTATTTTTTTATTAAAAATAATTTTATTTAAGATATTATTAAATACTAAATAATTAATCTAAGACTCGGATATATAAATATATGATTTCAATAATAAAAGAATATTCTAAATAAATAAGAATAAACGGATAAAAAATAAAATAGAAATCAAATTGCAAGAATGGTCAAAGAATTTGTGTGTTGTCGGTAACTCCTAAGTACTAAAATCATAAACTCAGTACACATGAGTCTTTTGATTTTTATTTACTGAGGACCCCTTTTTCTCTTTGATCATCAACTTAAATGGTACATTGGTTACAAGAATGAAAGGAATGGCTTATAAAAAGCTATATAAACAATAGATAAATATATTAGTTTTCTCTCTAATTAGAACAGAATATATAGTAAAGAATTAAATAAATTTTAATTATTTAATTTATTATTTTAAAATAGATTTCAAATGATCCTTCGTTTATATATATATATATATATATGACCTTTTGATGTCTGGCCGGCCGAATTGTACAAAATGCCAAATACTGTTGAAAATTAATTTGTACAATTTTCATTATGATTTACATTATATTTGGGTCTAAATTTTTTAAATTTAATAAATAATACATTCTTTTATATTTAAAAAAATATTTAATTTTTAATTTATTAAAGTGAGTTTATCAGTATAAAATTTTTATTTTTTTAACTATAAATCAATGTCTTATTTTTTAAATTTAAAAAATCTAAAATTATTGTATTTGTAACCTAATTAATGTGGATTTTGAATTTTATTAATACATGAGAGAAATTAATTACATATAAATTAATATCATGAGTTTTAGCTCAAGAAAATTCACATATCCTAAGTTCATCATTTTAATCACTATATTTAAGCAAAAATCTCAAATGTAGCATTCTAGCATTTTAAATGATAAATAAAGATTTAAATTTTTATAAAAAAAATATTCATATTTAATACTCAACAGTATTTTAAATAAAATTTTTTCTAATAAAAATATATCTGTAAAAAATAAAAAAATTACTCAAAAAAGAAACTTTGAGCTAATAAATTTTGAGAGATGAAAATAAATTAAACTTAATGTAAATTAAAATACATTTTAATTTTTGACCTGTGAAATGTCACATTGAATTCATTATTACAGTTTCTGACAAAGTGAGGAATTAGGAAAGGACGGTATTCGTGAAGTTTATTAAAGTAGACGATATAAAAAATTATATTTTGACGACATATTTTGTTTTATTCTTAGAATGATTCAGAATACAATGCAAAGTTTTGGAATTTTTGTATATCATCCAAATCTTCTATAATAATTTACTAAATAATAATTAAAATAATTATTTAAATGAAGGAATTAAGCAGTAACTTTCATTGCAGCTATCTATAACTATGACATCCTAATATTTTTAACTCTATGAAGGATAAAAGCAATGCATTTGATTCCAAGGGTTTCAATTTTAGGTTCTAAAACTTTTAGATTAATATACCTAAAACATTCAATGAATTAGACATATTTTTTCAAAAAGAGAAAATTAAATAAGACAAAACTCTTTAATTTAAGGCATATAATTGGTTTGATTTTGATACATCCAAATATTAATTTTTCAAGCGCTTAAAAACCTATCAATTTATAAGACGTTTGTTTGAATATCGTAAATACATAAAATTTAAAATTTATTTATTGTATATAGTCTAACTGATATAGAGATGATTATTTTTTAATATGTTTTACCTCAATATTTAATTTATAAATAAAATATACTCACATACCAAACATAATTTAATGCAGAGCGTGCAATGATTTTTATAAAAGGGTATACAAATATTTATTTTTTAATTAAGGATGGAATAGAAGCCAAATTACAATAAAGTCTGATAATGTAATATTAAGTTATAATTAAAGAACTTATTCATTATAATAAGTATCTTTATTGTAGAATTAATTTAATAAGAAACACTTAAAAATAGAACTTAGTTTTGGCTCCCAAAGTAACATATATTGACAAACTTGCTATAAATGTGTATTGATGATTCTAAAAACATGCTCATGTTTGGTTATACATATAAGTCTAAAGGTTCACATCGTTATCTCCTCACAAAAGCTTTAATTAAGCTTGATTAATAGCTAATTATTATTATTAATTTATTTGATTTCTTTGGTGGTTTTACATATTTTGTCATTTCACACGTGCAAAGGCATCAATCACAATCAAATTTCAGGATCAATCCACACCGCCCGATCTCCAATCTAATGGATCAATCAATCTCCACCGTCTATGCCTCCTTCACACATTCCCCTGTAGTCCTATAAATATGTTCCAATTAAGCCTTCTTCCCACCATGTCATGCACAAACACAAGCAATCCAATTCCCAGTAATCACAGCGCTAGAAATTAATGGCAGCCGGTGGCGGCGGTGAAGGCGGGAGCCTGAAAGCAAAAACTCCGGCAGGTGGGAGGGAGTTGGGAATGTGGAACAAGGCGACGGTGGAGGCGCTGTACAAGGCGTTGTTGGGAGAAGGTCAGATGGGCCGAGTGGCGAAGGTGGTGGCAAGTGACCTGGAGTGGTGGTTCCATGGGCCACCGGAGTGCCAGCACATGATGAGGATGCTGACGGGGGAGACGGCCCACAACAAGGTGGGGTTCCGGTTCGAGCCGAGGAGCGCCACGGCGATCGGAGGAGAGTGTGTGATAACGGAGGGGTGGGAGGGGAAGGCGTATTGGGTGCACGTGTGGACTGTGAAGAATGGTATGATAACACAGTTGAGAGAGTACTTCAACACGTGGCTGGTTGTGAGGGATGTGAAGCTGAAGCCTCCTCCTGCAACTGCTGGATGGCAACAAGAGGAAGAAGAAGAAGACGAAGACGAAGAAGAAGAAGAAGAAGAAGAAGAGAAGAGGAAAGTGGCGAAGTGTATGACGTTGTGGCAGAGCCAGCCACGTGATCTGTATCGCCGATCACTTCCAGGACTTGTGTTAGCTATTTAGGCTTTAGCCACAATTTTATGGTTGTGGTTAAATGTGTAATGTGTAATGTGTTTGATGAAGTGGCCCTATAAATTTTTTTTAGTAGTTACTAACAATATTGTAGTTCAAAACTCAAGAAAATGTGAACTGTGGACTGCAATTTGGGTTGTGGGTCAGGTCGATCGAATGATGAATTAAATAAAATAGAAAAATAATAAAATAAGAGGGCCGGGAATAAGTAAAAAGAATTGAACTATGAAAATAAGAAGCTTTAACGAGCATATACTATGTATGTATGCTACTACATTAACATATCTCTCACCATTAATTTGCTTCTTTCTGCTTCTGCTCTCCTAGAATGAATTTGGAAGACGCCTCTATAGTAATCAACAAGGCACTTTTTATTTATTTGTTTATTTGTTTTTGGTTATTGCTGTGGACCCACATGCATTTTAGCTCAATTAATCTTCTATGGCTCTGTCAAAAGTAGGCTATTCATGCATACCTGGAAAATTGAAATATCTACGTTTATTAGAAACGCCTCTTTGATTCTTAGAATAGAGCACAGTTTATGTGTATATATATTTATATGTTTATATATAAAAAGGTCAAGGATATTTCAAATTTTGTTCAAGTTAAATTTTTTTCTCGTAATTTTACAGTTAGTCTCCTCCAAACGTTTAACATTTAAAAGTAGATTTTAACAGTTTAATTATACTTATATAATATATTACTGATTTAAATTTAAATTTATAATAAATTATTATTTAAAATATTTAAAATATTAAAATTTTATTTAATAAAACTTACATATTTTATTTTCTTAATATTCGTTCATATATATTGTAAAATTATATTAAAAAATAAATTATTCAATAAATATAAAATTGTTTAAATTTATTTTTTTTAAAACTAATTTTTAATATTTTTAATAATTTATAAAAATTATTTATTATAAATTAAATTTTAAATAAATATTATATTATATAAACATAATTAAATAAGTTTAAAAATATTTTTTCTTATTTTTATAAAGGTGATCTTCCATTAATATATCTCAAGGACTTGATACACGCCAGGTGGAAATGGGATGGCCGTAATCTGAAAAATGAGAAACAAAACTCGAAATTTTTGGGAGAACCGTGCATATAAATATGGATGATTTCGTCGTACAACCATAAAACTGCTACGAAATTATTCTTCTACTTACATATAATTGCCGAACGAACTGAAATAATGCTCTGTATCTAATCACCAGACATAAGCATATAGAAAGGGAACTGATAAGACAGCCTATGACCGATCACATCATATGGTGGCATGACTAGTTGGAAGCGTGTATTCAATATTGGCTAACGAAAACAAAAAAATTTAAGTCGTGTTTTGATGAAATGATTTAAAGAGAAAAGTAACGTTTAAAAGTATTTTAATAAATTCATTATAAAATTTTTTTAGATTATAAAAGGAAATTTAAAAATTATATAGTAATTTAATAAAATAATTTAAAATAATTTAAATAGATAAAATTTTAAAATTATTTTATTTATTTTTAATATAAATATAAATATACATGCACATATATATACATATTATAAATTATTTAAAAAATTTTTAAAATACAAAAAATTTAAATTATAATAATTTAAATATCTTACATTTTAAATTGTATAAAATTAAAATTCTACGATCCAAATAAATCCTTAAGGATTTTGTTAAAAGGCATATTTGAAATGAGCTCGCCGAAGAGAATAAGAAGTTTCATAATAAGAATATCCTAATAATGCTCACTGTCTTCAAGAAGCAGCAAAGTACTTTATGTACAGACAATTTGCATTTGAAGCATTAGCTAGGTGCAATCTAGTGTGAGTAGTTAGCCGAAGTCTTTTAAGTGTTAAATTCTCCTCTGTTTCATTTTTTTAAAAGAAAAAAGACTTTGCATTCAGTTCACACCATCAATAACGCCAAACTGCATTTGCATTTCCATGAGGTATCGGTATCAGAATGGATATAATCTCTCAAGCTTAACGCTGCAAGAAAGTATGTTTTAGTGCTTATATCGCTCTTACGAGGAACTAAATTTCCAATTTGATCGTAACAACAACCTACTCTTCTTTGAATCTATTTGTAGATTATTTATTAACCGGACCAGTTTTGATAGATATTTTTTTATTACTAAACATCATATTATTGATGACTCTTTCTTTCACATATTATTATTTAAGAACCTAATAATTATACTTTTTTTTTCTTTCATGAATTACCAGTAAGTCTTCTTGACTACTATTGTGAATTAATGAAAAATTGGCAATGATGCACGATAAAACCACCCATGAATCTTAGTGTAACTACTTGACTCAAAATCTCAGATCAAACATAATCTTGTGGCAAGCACAATAGGAAGGCTCCTTCAATGCCAGTTTTAGATGGCAAAAGTTAAAGCCAATTGACCAAACCGACATTATTGATAGTATCATAAATTTTTTAATATAAACCAACATTATTGATCAAACCAACATTGTTAAAGTTTGAATAGCCCTTTGCTAATACACACAATAACAATAATCGAGCATCAAATAAGAACAACGTAGAAATTCTTACATCTATATGGACCTTTCAGATGCCAAATCAAGCAGCTTGCGGAAGAACTGGTGAGGATACAAAGGCGGTTGCTCTGCTAGTGCCTGAGATAAGTACAGAAAGATATAACCAGTTAAGATCATCAGTCAATCATATTGATGGGTTTGTATCTTTCTGAGATGCTTTCTATGTTTATTTAGATCTCTTTTTGGGATTTCATTTGTTTCCTTCTCTGTTAGGCAGAGTTTTCCTTTTTCTTCATACGCTTAGAATTAATTGTCCAAGATATCACAAACTGATTTCAAATGCAGTGTAAAATAACAGAATAAGGTCACGAATACGTAAATAGCGGTGAATGCCTAGTCATGGAAATATCGCACACCTGAAAAGATTAAGAGAAAAATTTCTACAAGTGCAGGAATTAACCTGGTGAATCAGAACAGTGGAAGGTGTCATTCCTGGTACTGTATTCACCTCTATTATCAAAACCTACAAATATTGAAAATGATCCTGAAGTAAGAAGGTAAGTCACTGAAACAAAATTCCTGCATGAGCAGTATGATGAGATTCCTTGAGAAAACACTAACTGTAATGCACCTGAACGAGTATATGATATTGGCATATTTAAATATCAACTTATCAGCTTGTTATTGTCAACTAGAACTCCATTATAGGAATACAAGTGAAGCCATCTATACCTCAAGTATGTAATAGTTCAGCATAGATATTAACAGTTCCTCAATTACATTTAAGGTGCATGAAGAAAGAAGCAAGTCTGAGTTCAAAGAGACAACTCCATACTCATCAATGTAATAAAGAGAAGGGAGAATAAAACATGTCCCAAGAAGGAGATCAACAAACCTCTCCACTGTCAACATTGACAAATGCAT
Source organism: Senna siamea (assembly GCA_031216115.1). Taxonomy (NCBI): domain Eukaryota; kingdom Viridiplantae; phylum Streptophyta; class Magnoliopsida; order Fabales; family Fabaceae; genus Senna; species Senna siamea. The sequence continues at coordinate 22,219,659 of CM062357.1, forward strand.
CAATGCGCGAAAATCCTTCTAATTGTAGGGTGTTTGCAATGAGTTCAATACGCTGTTTGCATTTGTTCAAAGCCTCTTCACTATAACAGAAGGATAAAGATAATATCATTCAAAAGCACTGAAAGAAACCTAAAAGGTATTGACTTAGACTTCAATAGACAACGATGGAAAATGCATTGCCCTATGAAAAAAAAAAAATGTGTCAAGCGGTGCACCCTTTCTGTATAAATAATAAGATGGAACATGAAAGTTATCCTCCTAATAAAAATTGGAACTCTGCAATCCATGAGTAATTTAGTTCGATCGACAAAAAGATGCAGGATTTACTAAATAATATACATAAACAATTTCTAGTGAGACATTAATTCAGTTGATAAAACTGTTAACATGTTTGAAAACTACCTTTCGCATTGTTCGAGTTGAATGAAGAATTTGAATGCCTATGAAAAATTAATGGTAGTCCTCAAAGAATAAGGTAACAAGAAATTCTGAGTCATTAAGAGATGTTTGGACATCAGTACCTCATAATTGATAAGGGAGGTGGAGTCAGATTCACGCCAGTCCCACCTGACGAATAGTGTAGAAGTAATGGGTACAAATGAGCCATTGTATACAATTGCAGACATAATACAGGGAAGACAAAGAAAGAAAGAAAAGTGACATCCACAACCCCTCCTCATCACAAAACCAATGAAACACAACAAAAGAGAAAAGGGGAAAAGAAAAACAAACAGAAAACAGATAAAGGGCAAAATACACAAATGTTGTGCAAAATGAATTGATGTTTACTTTTTAGATACTCCATAGTTCCAATATTATACAGAAGAATGACCAAGGTTTATCATTATTCTATAGCCTCTAATTCTAAAGAACCAAATTTTTTGCCCTTTCTGATGATATATATATATATATATATATATATATTTCAAAAAACGTACAAGTATGATTTATTTCAAATTTGAACCATACTGACAATTCATCATGAACGCAATTCTGCTGGAAATTATCCTTCAATACAATATAGCCTAAAATGGACTTCCAGTCCAGATAAGTGTGTATAGAGTCCGAAGACCAACCTTGGAATTTTTCCTCCAGTGACAAAATATCGCCAGTTTCCTTGACAGTGACACTAGGACTTAGAGAGTGCATTGATCCACATTTACCTATAACGCCAACTGTTATTTCCACCCATCTACTGTGTCCTTTCCACATGAGGCTGCGACCAGTCTCATCCTTATTTTTGGATATAACAACTATTTCATCAGTCTCTATGAAAGGTTCAAATATTAAGAGTTCTGGAGGTGGGTTTGGCATCTCAATCATACCATGTGCCTGTACGTTAATCAAAAGCAAAGAGACAAAATGTCATGTAATCAAATGGTGCCGAGTACATGATAAATGTCAAGGATATGTTAAACATCTGAAGAAAAAATCTAAGTTGAGAACAAGGCAAAAAAGTGATCTCATATCAGGAGTACGTCATTAATTTACTTTTCTACTTTCCCTCTGTCTCTGTACCAAATGAGAACTTGGATTACTGGATAATGTTATTCCTTGTACCATACCTTTGATAAACTATTGGCTGGAATCCTTAGAAGACAATCCTGTACTGCTTTGACATATACTGCAAGGTCCTGGGAACAGCTGCATGAAAAAAAGAAATGAGATGTGAAACGATTTCTTCATAAGGATGGTAACCGATGCAATATTTGATAGCTTTCAAATCATTGAATGTCATGAAAAACAACTACTAACAAGGTGTTAATTAAATCTACCATAATCGTGCAACCCCAGTTGAGCAACCATCTTTTGCTGGCTTGACACATAAAGTTTCACACTGTAGCTTTGAGGTCAGCTCACGCCATATAGCATCTGTGGGCTTACTAAGAAGTTCCTGTTTTCCCCTCACATCCTTATTTATCGTAAGAACTCCTGAATTTGCAAGCTATTCATAACAGATATTGCAATCAGAGAAAACTTGTCAGTTTGAAAAAGTAATGCAAGAGGAGTCATGTTTATCTATTAGGAAAATAAATATGATACAGGGAAACATACGTGTTTTAAAGCAAGAGAAGTTGCAACTTTGTCCATACAAGTCCTTGAGGCTATTGCACCAGGACCTTCATTAGATGATAAAAAAGGATGGGGAAAAATGTCAAAACAATATAAGCTATGTAGTAGTTATCCCTATAACTTTTAGTACCTGTATATCAAGTTTGGAAAATTTTAAATAATATAAAAAACCTGTATAAGGAACACCCTCAGCATCCAACAAAGATTGAAGTGTACCATCCTCACCGATGCCTCCATGCACTATAAGTAACAAAGAACAAACCTTGTAAAGACACATACACAATCTCTTAAATCTACAATTCTAGAAAGTTGTACTTCTACACATTTTACCCATAAGAAAACAATTTAGGAAATTCTTATTAACATAGCATGCTTTGATATAACCTTGTACATTCTCCTATTCTGTTCAGTATCACTGTTGAATCTTTAAACATTACCTAATTTTTTTTTTCTTTTTAAACCTTTTTCAGAAAATTTAACAGAAAAAGAAGACATCTTATTACTAACTGAAAAGGGTTAACAAAGTTCTATATTTACCAACCTGATGAAGTAGACTCCATGTTGACAAAGACAAGTTACAAGACATATGCGCATCCCCAGCAATATATAAATGGCGACTTCTAATACTTAGGCTCATGTATAATAAAATAAAATGTTGAGGAAAATATACTGATGCACCATTGCAATGAATACCTGCAATAAAAACTGTTGCCTGGACTTGCTTGGCTAGCTTGATCCACTGCCCCAATGAAAATCTAGTAGGCAGTTCATCAGCAATATCAAACCCTGTAAACCAACTTTGATCCTTCAAACCTTCCATGAGATCATTCATCACTCTCTGCCGTAGGTCAGATGTTAGTGCAGCCCGATCTGGTTCATTAGCTTCTATGCATGCAGCAAGAACCTCCTCCGTAGTATGTCGGAGCACAAGAGAATAACTGCACACAAAATAAACTTAGGTCCACTTCATTCTTACTAAATTATGAAGAGAAGATCACATGCTACATTCAACGAACGCTTTTGCTGTAAACTGGAATGCAAGGATAGTTGAATGATTTTGTAGATTGCAATTGCTAATTTTAGTCAAAATGAGTTGCTGACTTGCTCAAGGCAAAATAGTTTGAGAGAAGAGTAATGCCACATCCAGAACAGTTAGCAGTTAGCACCACAACTTAATTATGTGTCTGCATCTGGGTGCAAGGTGTTCCACTAAAACTTTGTACTTTCAAATTTGGATGCAGACACCTAAGTAGTTGTAGCAATTGTGGCCATGAGTGTCATGAAAGTAGTATTAAGCTTGAGAGAAAGACAGCACCCAAGTAAAAGTTCAAGAAGTAAATCTAAAGTCTAGTGCCTATCATTAGCTCAAGAAAAATAAAAGGATCAATACTTACCATATCCACACTAGATGCATTTTCAGAAATCAAGGACAAACATGTGCTATTTTTTATTATCCTGACCTGAGGGAGAAAAAGGATCAATACTTACGGTAATGACCAAACTGTTCTATCCTTTACATTATCAACCTCCTTTACCATGTCCACACCAGATACATATTCACTTGCTGGGGAAAGCAAGCAGGGAATAACCTCAAGCTGTAAACACCAATGCATAATGATTGCAATCTCAGACATAATTATACCTATAGTTAGAAAAATAATCATCTTGTACTAAATACCATAAATTCATAGAATGCAACTGTCTTTTACATATATATAACAGTCTTATATCACGTTTATGAAATTTTAGACTGGACAGCTAAAATCTATTTAGGCCTAATCATCACATTTATCAAAACATTTATCTTTTAATAAAAGAATCTGTGCCCAAAACTAGAAATTTTTATATCTGTTACATCATGTCACATGATGGTACTGAAGGCATAAAATATACAGAAACTCAGACAGAATATGTGCAAAAAAAATCTCAAATTCATGCTTAAACATACATTATAAAATGATCACATGATGAAAAAAAATGAAACTTAAAACAGAGGACACAATTAAACTTCAGCATATACACGCCTAAACCCTTGTGCAAATTAAAGAGTAACATTAAAGTCTTCCAAAGTGTGAACACTTACATCATTAAAAGCTTGCAAATTGAGCCAAACATTTGTACCACTCATAAGAGATACTTGCCGTTCTGATGTATCTCCTCCAAAAATAACAAAAACTTTCTGAGCTCCTTTACAGTGAGGTAAGGATTTATTAAGTTGTGAGGAGTTAGATCTGCTTGGCACATGACCTGATATACCACTGATTGATGCAAGATTTGGAAACCGCTTGCAAGCATGGTGAATAATGCTCCTAAGGATATTTGTATGAGAAAAACCAACCTGAAAAACAGACAGCACTTTTAGGCAATGAGAGATAATAATTATCCATGAAGTACATGGAATAATTAATAAAATCAATTTGTCATCTAGAAGGGATTTAACTGGTTCAAGTCATGGTTTGCACAATACTAATTCCAATAGACAAGATAACATGAGCCTAAAGCATAACATTTAGTAACACAGAAAGAGAGAGGATGACACATCATGACAGCACACTGGAGGACCAGTTCTGTCAAAGATGCCTTTAACTTACCTGGGATAGCTTTGATATAATCTCCATAAAAGGGAATAAGGAGTTTGATATGTCTAAAAAATACACCAACATGAAAAAATAACTTGATGGGAAAACAAAAACACGCACAGACATGATAAAGAGAAATTCCAGATATGTAGAATTTACAACATTTGATACAAAAAATTTGATGCAGACATATTTAGAAGTACCTTGGAAGCCTGCTGAAATAGAAAACTGGTCTGTTCCATACCGCTGATCTGATACATTCAGTGAATTCAATATTCAGAAATAATGAACATGAGTTATCTATATGTTCCTCCCCACCAAAAAAAAATCTCACCAGATTAATGTCTGTAAAAACTATGGTACCAGCTTCAGTCCTTCCAAATTCACTTTCTGAAGATGATAATGTACAGCATGAACTAGGCAAAAACCATCCATCGATTCGAGCAAAATCTTGCAGGCACAGATGGTGGAACAATAAAGATGCTCCTTCACGAATATTTTCAATTACTTCCAAGGTAAACCGAGGTGGAGTGTGATAAGCAACCTGTACAGAAGAAATGCTTCATCTAAGTAGAAGCACAAAAACAAGCAGCTGAAACAAATAATGTACTATACAGAGAATCCAAGAATCAATCACTTCATATACCATTTTAAACAGAACATGAATGAGCATCTTTTGTGCATATAATACATACATATTACTACTGACCTGTTGGGTCGGGAGGTACTTCCTTCGGTAATTAAATATTGCGTCCTTCTCTTTCACATCAGTTGCACCACGGAATTGAAGTTCTACCTGTTCATCTAAACTGAACAATTACCATTCCATATAAAATATTCATCACGCACAAGATGGCTGCAACTGGGATCACCAAATTGGGAGTAATTTGAAGTCAACATTAGCAGTGACAAAACTAAAATTCCTTACAAACGGAAGTAAGATTAAAGAAACAATTTGACAAAAAATCTTAACTAGTATATATTATGCCATGACAAGACAATACTTATTATTATTAATGGCATGCTAAAAACACGTGATTTTCTTTTATAATGAGATAATTTACAAAAAATACTGTAATTTTTTTATTTATTAATCATTGTCTGTCCTAATTAACAAAATTATTGAATTCTGATATTACAAAATATAACTGAAACTAACTAGACCATTCTAATTGAGATTAGCCCTTTAAAACCAAATATTGCATCACATCCAATATTTGGCAAGTAGTTGTTAACTAATTTCTTCATCACTTGCTTCAGAACTAGATGGATACTGGCTTTTCATCATATTAAGTACAAAGAGGTCATTTAACAAGTGGGTAAGACAAACCTTCAAAATATGAAATTCAATGACAATAAAGAAAGAAAGTTTATATTCAGAATAACTTATACACTGCAAGAAATAATGGGGATGACAATTTGATCATTATTTGTTAATTAGACCATGATGTAAACTGAATATCATGTCAGGCATATCAAGCTTGAATAAGAATTTCGTCAAGACATTTGGCAGCTTCTAAACCTGACAAGTTATGAATATATAATATCAATCTTTTAAGTGAAAACAGTTGAAACAAAGTTATTAATAATGGATTACTTAGAGAAATAGGTTAAAAAGAATTCCATCCAAAATTCATATCTTTGCCTAGTCAAAGTTCATCCTGTTGTGATAGAAATGAACAAGACTAAATAAACTTTCTTCTTTCTACCCTTTTCCTTTAACTGAAAGAAGGGGAAAAACAAATAAAGGGTGAGCCTCTACTGCCTTGTTGGATGTGCTCTATGTATCTGTTTAAAAATCTACCAGGTTCAGTTTAAAGATGGTGGTAGCAGATTGTTCCTTTTGTCCAGGCCATTTCTTATGACTGCAAGTTTGAAACTTTGAAAATAAGTGAAGGAAAGTTTCAATTAGAGAGTAAGTCATACGATACATTTCATTTTCACCATTCTAATCAGCAAGGTCAAAGTGTGGATGCCAGATGCCCCCTAAACAAAATATCTGCTTCATGACTTAGAGCTCTAATATAAACTCAATTGGACATTTGTAGAAGGAGAATGGAGGCTATCAAAGCATAAAAAAGCCATTTCCATTTATCTACTAAGTCTTTCCAATAAGATTCATACTACATTAAGAAAAAGGACCTTAGAGGTGTAATGGTATAAACTATTTTAAAATATGTGAGACAGACTGTCTCCTCTTATCAGGCTCCTAATTACTAGACTCAAAAAATATTCCAAGTGATACATCAAAAATTCATATTTTCTCAAGTTACAATTAACTTTCATTTACTTATAATATTATTAAAGAGGAATTCATGGAAAATTTCTCTCTGCTATTAACTTCAGTTCAGATACTTTGTTCACTCCAGAGGGTTAAAAACAAGTATGAAGATTTTATCATTGCAATGATTGAATAGACATTACATGGATAAAAAGACAAAACATACCTCAGTTGGAAGTAGTACAACAGGATGGCAATCTGAACCAGATCCAACATCAAGGACAATGGCTGTAAACTCACTCCCTTCTTCAAGAAATATTTCAATGAGGACTTTATCATCAATACCCTATCACATTCAAAACCAATGATAACTATTTAACTTAACATATAAGCATAGTGTAAATTATCACTGGCCATAATTGTAGCCAACCTGTATTCCATTTGTTTCTTTATTTATCTTCAGAAATAATATAATCTGAACTAAATGCCTATAATTCTAAAATAAAGTTGTCACATTATAAAAATATCTGATCCTAGTCAAGTTTCAAATAGACGAAAAGTACCTCTGACATAATTTCTTTTGCTTTCGAAAGAGAATCAACCACACCATATGCAACTCTAACACCAATGCTTGACCCTCCTCTTGTTGGTTTTACCTGTGGGCAACAGATTTGAACATCCATAAGCATAATAAACTACTTCACGGTGAGTTAATAATAAATCTGTGACCAAAACAAATCATGTGCCTTACAACAACTTTCCCTTGGTTAGGGTCTAGCTGGTGCCTTTGAAACCATTCCGATAGTTCTAATTTGTTTGTTTCATATCCCTGATTGTCATCATAATTATGTCAGAAATTCCAATAATGTGTAAAACGAAAAAAAAATTGCTATATGAATTATGATCAGATAGTACTTGCTATACTTTTAGTATTATATAAAACACAATACCAGATACCAGATAATGGAAACAAGGCATGACATGCAACAACACGAGCATAATGACAAAGAAAATTATATGATACAAAGGACTCCAACAATTAAGACACACACACACACACACACACACACATATATATGTATGTATGTATGTATGTATGTATTTATATAAAGAAAAAATAGATAAAAATATGGAGCATCAATCAGTACATGAAAAATGTTGAATCACAGAAGATCATCAGAATATGTCTAGTTTTTTCCTTCAATAGGTTGGGTACTTTAAGTTGGCCTGTAATTTGCTATAAACAAATAATTGGTAGAAAATTTCAATACCTGAACTAAGAAACTGGGTACTGTTGTGAACCCATGTTTGTGGAGCAGCAATGATGCTTTATACTGCCAACAATTTAAAAGAAATCATTGGAGACAGAAGTAAAGAGACACTAATAACTAACTAGTGAAAGTAATAAATGAGTAAAACACTAAAGATAAGTCATGTAATTGTATATGAAGTTAATTGGGGATTACATAAAGTTATGGAAGCCCCTATGATTTTTCTTCTGATGATTTGGTTACATACCACAATTAGAGTGAAGATTTTACAAACCAAAAGTATACATTTATGCATAATCTAAATGCTATATGAAGCTTGCCTAATGAAGGGCTTAAACTTAGATAAAATAAATCTTCTTTATGTAGGGTATGGTTGGATGAGGGGATGATGATGGAAAAGGGAAGGGAAGGGATGCGAAGGTTTCTTTGAAACCTGTCTCTTATTCAGGAGTTATTAATAAGGAGGGAAAGATAATGAAGGATTTTTTACTAACCTTCCGAAATCCTCCAAAGTCAGATCCTTTATATTTTTTAAGTTCCCCTATAATAATAATATAATAATAATAATAACAATTATTATTATTTTTATTTTACTTTTTGTAAAGTAAGTTTTCCCAAACAAGGGCGAGGGATGTTATCATTTACCATCCTTTCCCCACCTTTCTTGCCCCTTCCTTTTCCTTTGGAATCTTTCCTTTCCCTTCTCCTCTTAACTTCCAAGCATACCCTTAATAAACAATGGTCATGGAATGCATAGAACCTAGTAGACTAACTATGACTAGTAAGAAAATATAACCAATTTTAGAGCTCAAATGTGTGATGATATACTCTAACTCTAAAGTTATACAAGAACGGAGTTACAAAAGAAATAACAAAGTATATATTTCTTTACCTTATCAAATGCTTGACTGCACTCACTTGATCCCGTGCCAACAAATGGAACATTATACTGTTCCAGTAGTTCCTAGAAATATTCATCACATTGAAAAAATAATTTCTATTTATGGAAGTTTATAGTAGCTAAGAAATCCTTATGACAACCATATTTCAGTTTAAGTCCCTATCAAGGGTTGCAATATACTGACCTGAATGCCACCATCCTCACCAAACTGACCATGTATAACTGGAAACACTATGTCCACAGCTGTAGCTAGATGCTCTGCAAAGTCAGATAAAGTCTGGAAACTTTGGGCAAGGCTGCACAAATCAACTATTATCTCAAATTAAAAGTTATTCAATACTTCTTTTCTTATGAGCAGTTATTCCACACTTCAAAAGGGCTTACTCACCTTTCAAGTTTAAAATCAAAATCTGCAGGTGTGTTTGAATATAACTGTAAAAAGGATATGTAAGTGATTGTCAGAATTCATATGACATTCACTAAGCAGAAGATGAGTACAATAGAAGAGCCTTTCTTTTGTTTTCCTTTTTCTTTTCCTCTTTTGGCGGTGCATCAGGGCTGAAGCCCAGAGAAAACAGAAACAGAGAAGACCAAAAGCTAAGCAGGAACTAATCTGGGTGTAGAGACACCCATTTCACACGTATCTTTAATTTAATTTATTATATGTTTAGCAACAGCGCAACAGCGGCCACAGCGGACAGAATTATAATATTGTTTATTAGTAAATATACCCCACAGTCCCCACGTAACTTGTCCATCATTCTTTTGGTTTACTGATAACTATAACATCAGTGTATAAGAAATTAGTCACATTCAGTGCCGAATTTCTCTATGCTAGATAGCCCTGCAACTTAGTTAAAACCGTAGTTCAATTATAAAAGGAGCTGACGCAGCACATTTTCAAAAAACATATGTAGTACGAACCTGAGCAGAGGATATAGCATATGCATTGAGATTGCAATCAATATAATAGCAATTCACGTGTAAATCATCTCCCTGTCAGATAACACAAAAGTATATGAACAAAAATTAGGGTAAATAGAAAACGCCTCTAAGCTGTTTACAACATTAGTGCATGCTTAAAGAATCACTGCCTACTGAAGTCCAGCGGCTTTAATATCTTTTTCCTCTTGTTTCTATTAACTAAATGAAAAACCACAACTACTTGTAGCACTGTCACATTAAAAGCAGTTATTTTCAGAATTATATGAGCTTTTGCTTTCATTCTTCTAGAATTCAAGATAGTAAGCTTAGGAGCTCCGCCGCAAAAATTCCAAAATTCCTTCTGCAACCAGAGTAATTACCTGTATATGATCAAGAACTGATCTAGCCGAATTGAGAGAAATCCCACGCTCCGGGGAAGGACCACCGCAGATGAGACCAACCCTCAGGGCCCTGCTCTTCTCCTTCCCTCTTTCTTCCTTCTCAAGAATTTGATCACCAACCACATCAGTGGATGCACGAGGAGCTCCATACACCAACGAAGGCTTTCCAGATGGTGGAGTCAGCTTCTGATTCAAATTCAAGAGTCTCAGAGAGTGTGGGAACGATACCCTAGCATCAAGGAGGGTTCTAGTATCGTTCCTTCTGCAACAGCTTCGAAGCAAGAAAGCGAGATTGGAGGCTTGAGAAATTGCCGCCATAGGAAGAGAGCTCTGGTTAGGAAGAGAAGGTTGAAGGAGAGCAATGAGGAAAAATTGGAGAAGTGAGGAAGGGATGTGTAGTATTAAGTAATATTATAGTGAAGGAGAAGAGTGAGTGGAAGAAGGAGTAGAAGAAGAACAAGAAGATGCTGACGAACAAGAGTGTGCTGTTTTGTTGTGCTTTAGAGTAGAAAATTGTATTTAGACGGCAGATTCTCGGAAAATACAAATTAAAAGAAAAAGCCACGTCTCCATTATTGGCCGTTGTGGACGTATATTACATGTTTAAAATTTAATTTTAAATATCATAAAAAATAGGTTTTTTTTTTGTTTTTAAAATTTACTCTCTTATACTTTTAATATTATATAATATTCAATTTGCAAGATGAAAAAGACTAAATACCCAAAAAATTATAGAAAGATGAAAATTTATTTAATTATTTATTATACTTATAATTAAATTTTTAAAAAATATACATATTTTTTTTAGTATATGCTAAACTTATTAATAGTGTAAATATAACTTTAGAAATTGGAATGTTTACTTTCTTTGTTCTCTTAAATTATATAATATAATATAATATAATAATTATTTTATTAATACAAATTATTTCCTTATTTTATAGTTTAATTATTAAATTTTTAATCAAAATAAAATACAATGTGAAAACTTTTAAAAAAATTTATTATGAGGTTGCTAAATTGTAAAAGATATTTTTATTTTATGATTCTTTTATAATAACAATATAAAAAATTACATCTCAATTGTTTTCTATTTATTTAAAATTTATAATATATTAATTTTCTGCAATGACTCAAAAATCAATAATCCTACGAAGAAAAATGATAAAAAAATAATAATAATAAAACAAGAAACTAACAATCTCATCTCCATAAATTATCAAAAAATTTGTCTGTACCAGCGTGGTATGCGGGTCAATTTTCGTACTTAACAAATTGCTTGTGTAGTATAAATAAGTACATTTCCTGAACAGATTCTTTGATCTGTTTGTTGTTTTTTGGCCAAAGATTCTTTGACCTAGTTTGATTCAGACATTTAACGTTGAATTTCCAACTCAGCTAACCTTCTTAAATTGTAGTTTGAAATTTCTCTTTTTCATTTCTTCTTCATGTTTTCCCAACGGAAATGACAAAAGAACAAACAGATATAGATGGCAACGACGTAGTTTGTAGAATTGCAGTGGGCAAGGCATGTATTCAATTATGAATTATATGAATGCATATGCGTCTTCAACCTAACAAAAAATATTGATTATATTAATTTATTATAGGACTTGTTTTTTCAGTCCCTTAAGTAAAGTGTAATTAATCAATTTTTTTAACTGATATCATAATGTTTATTGTAAAGATTTTAAATTAATTATAAAAAAGTATTTGTTCACAACATTTAATCCTGAAAATCAATTAAAAATACTTTTAAAGTAAATATTAGAATTTAAAAACAGATAAGAAAAAAAAACTAAATGTCACCTGTGTATTTGAAATTAGATTGCCTACATTTTGCCAAAAATGAAATGCCATGGGAAACTAAAATTTCATTAAAATTGTACAAGAAAACTTAAAATCAAGCGTGGTATTCTTGAGAAATTTGAAGAAATCTCTATTACTGGAGTAAACTTCAGGCTACAAATCCTACATACTTCTATATGAGGTTCTATCTTTCAATCGAAGTACTATTCTATTCTATATCTACTTTCTCCTGATACTACAGTGTTCAAGACTACGCATAGTTTAACAAAACCCACCAAAAGAAGAAAAGTCTATTTATTCGATAATACAAATAATACACCTGAGAAACAAAGAGTTCAAAGAAATATTTTCTCAATTTCTAGGGATATATAAGTATCATGCATTAGTGAATAGAACTCAAGACAACTTATTCTTATAATCTTATGTTCAAACTGACAAAGGAAAGCTTCAAAGAATAGAAATAATTACAAAACTGATATTAATTTCATTGGTATAAAATTCAGTAGTAAATGATTCATGTCAAATCATCCTCCTCTATTTCTTTTGCCTTCAAAGCATCCTTTACCCTCAGTAAAAGGGTAGTCTTCCAAGAATCCTACAGAGAGATATTCAAGTAACATATAACTTAGTAAATAAGAAAACACTCGTAAAATAATAGCAACGCGTCTCTAGATAAAGTTAATAGTATATTTTGGCATTTTACCTCGTTGTTGTCCTTTCATATATAATAACTAAATGCCCATACAAATATAAATAGGTAAAGCATTGGCATAGATAGCTTTCACATGGAATTAGGGTATGTATTGCAACAATTTTACATAGTATGTACACGTTACACGTGATTCTTCACAAGTCACACAAGGCAAGGTCATGATTAAGGTGTGCAAATAACACTATTCTTAGCAACGGTTATAACAAATAGGAGGTCTGCATTTTTTTTTTCTGGGCTAGGGTTACTATACTGTATGGTATGTCATGTTGTTTGTTTTTTTTACCTGGATTAAGGTTACTATGCTGTATGGTATATCAAGTTGGACTATAAAGAGATCATGAACACAGAAACAAATGCAATGAACACAAGTATGTTTGGACGAATTTATCAGAAAAGAAAACTTAAGTACTGTTTTTAAGTGGTTGCTAATACTATTTAGTATGACAAGTTTCTTGACATGTTATGTTTTGATTGAAGAATCAAATAGCAGAATTTACCTAAGTTTTCTCCTATATCAAATCACAAGAAAGGTAAAGAAATGATGATGTCAGATCCAAGATAGATGTAGCCTTATTAAAAGAAAAGATGAGGAAGAATCAACTAAGGTTGGTTAAGATAAATTAAATGTAGAAACAAATACCTTCTCACCTACCACCCCAACAAAGAAATGGACGAGCAAGAGAATTCAAATAGTAGAATTCAAGAGGATGAAACGAGAAAGATAATCAATAATAGAAGTACCAAAAGATACAATGCCAAAAGGATTACAGGAAAGGACAAAGAATAATACATATAGAGGATCCTAATCATATTTGATTTGAGATTCTTGTAGCTGGGTCCAAGAGCTTGAGATTCGAGAATAAGGTCATTATGGTTGGATTCGAAGAAATGCATAAAAGAAGACTCATTTTGTTATCTTCAGATCAAAATAAATGTAAATTCCAGTATATATTTTTTCTTTTAGTCAAAACTACCTGTATTTAGAAGTCCACTAGATTGACTAATCTGACTCAAGCTAGCTGAATTCTCATAACAAGGATAGAATTTTCCCAGCAAGGGTGTTAACATACACAAGACTCAAATTCAAGACCTTATTTAAAAGGAATGAAGTACTTACAACTCCAATCAACTACCTGATAGTAAATTACAAAACTTACTAATTAAATTCTGTAAGCAAATAGTCCAACATTTTGATAGGTTGAGATAGATAGATCAAACTAGTAACATCTTTATCAGACTTGGCAAGATTTGATGCAGAGATCTATCTACCTCAATCTCCATCCTCTCTACAGATTAATCATTTCACATATCGAACAACATCAATATGTAGTTCTACACTACTTAGTTTATTTTAATAATAATACAATAATACAAACATGGGGAGATCAACATGCTATGATATTTTTCAACCACTAGGTATGGGACGGAGAAAAGTGCTTTAAAGAATTTATTTTTCATTGACAGAGAAATATACCAGTGGGGTCATGCTATCAAATTCCTTGACCACTCCAGTAAATTTTGCAACATCTTCCTCATCAATTGCAGATGCCAAATCCTGAAATTTGAAAACACATTTCAACTGATAAGAGAACAATGGATCTTCGTAAGCTGATAGAACTAATTGAATAGTAACTTTCAACATTAATCCCATATAGGAGTGAGATCGTTTATTTTGACTTGGGGAGAGGGAAAAGGTGTTCTTCTAAACAAACACAATTGCAAAGCCAACATTGCTAGCTGATTCCAATACTTACAGCTAAAAATTTGTACTCACGAACTCTGGAGAAAGTTGGATCCAAGTCCTGCATAATCGATTAAAAAAACTGCAATAAGCATCTGTTACAATAAAATCTTGTTATCAGGAATTGAGAAGGGGGGGGGGGGGAACTAAGACCTGATATCGCTCCAAGGAGTTGGTAATTGCAACAATATCCCCTCGACAAAGCTGGCAAAGCCCAGCATTAAGAAGATGTCCTCTAACTCCATATTTCAGTAAATTATTGTTAAGTGACTGTCGTGCAATATCTTCAAATATATCTATTGCTTTTTGATATCTGGTAAACATCAAGTAGATCAATATCCTTCAATGTTATATGCCTTTAACTCATTAATTCCATATTTTAAATGGTGACAACAAGATGGAGTCCAAAGATATATGCAAAATCTTGAGGATTTTCAAGCAGGAAGAAGTTAAATGAGCAAAATTCCCACCATAGTAGCGCAAAAGTGCATTACAGAAAACAGGCAGAAAAGCACTCACTGTTGAAGTTGAGCAGAAAATTGAGCAACTTTCAATTTGCACTGGTTTGCAGAGGTTGCTGCATCCGCAAGTTCAAAAAATTCAGCGGCCCTCTCAAAATATAAAGTGGCATTTTCTATGTCTTGATCAAGTTCGTATAAATCACCAATTTCCTAAATTCAAAAAAAATAAAATCCACCACATATCCAGTTCTCATGATTTAGTACTAGACCTTATAGCAACAGTACAAATTAACTATCCAACGCAGCAAGATAAAGAAGCACACGTATAGGAGAAGCAAAGTATGGAATGGTACAATGTTATCTGCAAACACAAAGTACCTTGCAGTATCTAGCAGCCATGTTGTGCCTACCAATCTCAGTATAGATATTAACTGCTTGATCTAAGCATGATATGGCTCCTTAATGCACGTGAAAAAACAAAATGTTAGCTTAAACTTATGGAAACAAAACGATGGCAATGAGAGTTTTAGCTGTCAAAATATTAAAATACTAATTTAAAAACCAAATTTCCAAAATTATAGCTAATCTGCTCAAGTATCGATCTACAACCCTGGCACATGCGCGATAAGAAACAGAAGATTGAAGTAGTTAAAATTGCTGGTTTATGCATAATCATTTAATCTTCTTTTTTTTAACTAGATAAGCTCACTCAGATTTAACACTGACAATAAAAGTTTGTCAGATTCAGATCTCCATGAGCATGTTTGTTACTTAACACTCAAACTCTTGTATGTAACAAAACCTAAAAGCGCACCTTTCGTAGATATTTTCTTGTAACAATGGGCAGCATCCACATAAGCACCTGCCGCTTCATGTTTGCTATCCAACTGTATAAGTGCAAAGGATAGCCAAATTAACCCAAAAAGCGGTACCAAATTGGCTTATGAACATAATATGTTGATATGTATACCTTCAGATGACACTTAGACAATTTGATGAAGACTGACCCTGCTCTGTCCCCTGAATAAAAGTTTGAAAGAGATGTAAATACAGTAATTCTCGCCTCTAGCTTTTAACAATCTTAAGCTAGTTCATAAGTATGAACTATGAAGGATACCCAAAACTTCAACATTCAAATTATCAGAGTCTGGAATTTCAAAAACTCGAGTTCTCAGTTGCCAAAGCATAGCCAGGACAGTGACAGAATCTAAAGAAGCGAAAAAATAAAAAAGAAAAAAAAAAGTGATACGAACAAGATTTTCCGAGCTTGAAAGAATTAGCAGATTTCTCGAACAACTCAGCAGCATCTTCGTATTTGGAACCGAATAAGGTCCAGCCATTGATCTTCTTCTCTGCTTTCTTCTCGAACTCCTGTCCTTTGGCAATTTGATCGGCCATTGTTGGTATCCTTCTCTACACTCTGAAAATCGTAGAGAGAGAGAGAGAGAATTTGAAGAGTTTGAGGAGAAAAGAATGGTATTAACGCGTTCTGAATCGTTCAGAAGCTAAGAAAAAGAAAAATCAACTAGAAGCTCTGAAGTACTCGAGAGCGTTAAGCAATCACCCGAGAGAACTCATTCAACACTCCACCTTTATATGCCTATGAAAATTCTGTAAGCGACTCGTCGTGTATATGTATTCCAGAGAAAGACTACTACTTCTAAGATATTAATTAGTTTAGTTCTTATATAAATTTTATTTTTTTTACAAAAGAAATTAAATTGAAAAATATCTCACACCAAAAAGAAACGACTACACTCTTTTTCTTAAAAATTATAAATGGGAAGATGGTTATTTTAATATTTTAATATAATTTATATAATTATAATTTTGTAATTATTTTAGATTAGGATTCATATTTTTACATTTCAATAGAATTAGGATTTCTTAATTTTATCTATTTAGGGTTAGAAATTTTATTTACTAAAGAAATTTTGTTTATCTAAGAATTTTATTTTAATTAAGAGTTTTTTTTAGAGTTCTTTAAATATTTGATGTCATTCTCTCTTATGAACAACAATAAATCAACAAATTATTTCATGAATAATTTAGAGAGAATAAATACTAGAGAATTATTATAAATTAAGTGTTAAATTTCTACGATATAAACTTCATTTTATCTTTCACGCTACGCTCGTTATGTCAAAAACCCTCGCTTCATTCGTAGAAAAAAGACGTGAACAAATGCTCTGACTTTTTTGTTATTTATAATCTTTCTTTTTATAGAAGACTTCAAATTTCTCAACATTAATAGTTGATCTTCAGTAGAAGTCTAAATAGAACGGATTATTTGTAAATAATTTGAATTTAATTTGTATAAAAATTTGTTTAAACTCAATTTATTTATTAAATAAATGAGTTTAAATATATAATTATGTTTGTATAAAAAATTAATATTTAACTCGTTTAATTTATGAATAATTTATTTTAAAATAAAATAATATAAAAATATTTTTTGTATATATTATATGTATAATAAATATTTAAATGATATTTTATATATATATATATATAACATGAACACTATTTTTATATATTCTTTTGTATTTGTTATGTTAAAATACACAAAAAAAATTTTAAACTTTGATTATGTTGTAGAGAATACTCTTGAATTTTAAAAGTTAACAAAAAATTCTTTTAAACTTTTTAAATCGTGCAAATAACACTCTTTCGTTAAATTTTTCATTCAAAAATTAACGATTAAACGTTACGTCAACACAATTCACTTCATGTAGGTCACCACATAGGAAAAAATGTGATTTTCAAGGAAGGGCATTTTCATCATTTCACAGTGTTTCTCTTCTTCTTCCTCTTGTCACGGTGATAGCAACCAGGAAAGCGTTGGAGTTGATGAAAAATCGTCAAAAATTACCAAAAATGACCAAAATCGCACAAAAATTATTGAAAATTTGCAAAATTTGATGAAAGTCTCTCATTTTCAAAAAATCACGATGAATTTTGCACGAAAAGAGGCAACCCTCGCGCAATCCATCATCTTCTCTCGCGCGGCCCTCATGACATATTTTGCACCAGATTTCTCCGTTGGCGAGATTTCTCTGTCACGATCCTTAGTCTTTCGTCGCGCATGAGTGTTCACGACAGATCTGTCGCAATTCGCAGTCATAAGCGTTCGCGATAGATTTATCACGAAACCAGTGCTGGAACGTTCCCTACAAATTCCTTCGTCACCTGTGCCTACCGCATTCGTCACCACCGTCCGTTGCTCTCACCGGTGACAGGAGGAAGAAGAAGAAGATTATGAAGGACGAAAGAGAGAAAAAATTTAAAAAAACCAAAATGCCCCTGATGTCAACTCAATATTTTTACCTACGTAAAGTCAACTCTACTGATATGGTGTTTGACCGTTAACTTTTAAATAAAAAATTTATCAAAATAGTGTTATTTGTATGATTTAAAAAATTCAAAGAGGTTCTTCGTTAACTTTTAAAACTTAAGAGTATTCTCTGTAATAGAGTCTAAGTTTAAAAGAATTTTATACATTTTAACTTATTTTTTATGTTTTTTTATAATAGTGTCATTTTATTAGTAAATTGTTTGAAAAAATAAAATTCATATATTAGTATAAATTTTTAGATGTTTAAATTTTGACATCACATTATTATGGTTCATAACCTTTTTATAATTTATTATAATCATTTAAGTTATTTGTGTATACTTTTATATGAGCCATATAAACTAAGTATAAGTTCTTATTTATCAAAATAAATTAAGTTTATCTAAATTTAAATTCATTTAATTTAACAAGCGAGCTCAAACTAATTTAATTCAATGAGTCGAGTTTGAAGTTATCAAACTTTGACTCGTTTATACCCCTAATATTTAATGACGTCAAAATTATGCTAAAGTTGTCTTTTAAATTTTGTCTTATTTAAACTTTTGTTTTCTTGGATCATTTTAGAAGCCTTCTTAGTTTTCCCACATATCAATTTGGTGCTTTTATGATTTAGCGCTCCTAAAAATTTCGTACGCAAGTTTCCAAGTTAATACATATTTTTTTTCTTTTTCTTACTATACCGATTGAGTACACTTCTACTCTTTAGGAACCTTAAATACAATAACTCAAAATCTATATCTATTAAGGGCAAATTCAAAATTTTATCATCAGAAATACTCATCATTCTATTATAATCAAATAAAGTCAGAGATCGTAATTAAAGAATATTTAATATGATACAAAATGTGAGAGACTTTTACATTATTTAGACATTTAATATATTATAAAAATGAAAACATTTTTACCTAATTTTTAGTTTTATACACTTATAATTATAATTTATTAAAAATTCTAATATTCAATATTATGCATTAATTATATAATTATTTATATACTAAATTTGATCTTAATAATCTCATATTAGTTATATATTTAATTAAATTTATATTTATTAATATATTGAGTATATCTTTTAATATATAAATTTATACGTGATTCTATCTTTAATAACTTATTGCTTAAATTTAAAATTTTACACTTTAAAAAATATCATTTTATTGTATGTATATCAAATAATAAGTTATAATACCAAATGTGTGTTTGTGTTTTTTTTTTTGAAAAATGCATTTATAAATTCAATTTTTTTAAAAAGTTATACATACATCAAGTTAACAAATGAATTATTTAAATTGCAAATTCTATAAATTACTTTTAAATTTAAAAAGCATTAAAAAGAAATAAGAAAAACGCATCCTAAATAATTCTGATAGATTGTAGCGACGAACGTAATCTTGCTTAGGAGAGATTATAGTTCTAAATAACTTTTAAATATTATGAGACATAATTGGGCCAAGCCCATTAAGCCATTTAGGCCTATTAATAATTTTGGGCTGGTGATTGTAGTTCTAAGTTGCCCTTTAATTTTCTGTTTCCTTTTTCATTACATTATGAATTGTAAAATTTGTTATCATTAAGTAACACAATCAACTTTGCAGCATAGAACAAAACCCCTAAAAGAGATACATAGGTAAAGGCAGATGAAAAGCACAATTTTTTTTTTTTTAGTTTTTGGTAAAAATAAATTTATGAGACAAATATACTATTATATATAGTTTAAAATAAAGTACATGTGATTGGTAAATGCCTATCAATAAAAAATCATTAGTAAAAATCAAACCTAAACATATCAATGTAGTTGTGTCTTACTAACTGAATCAAAACTTGATTGCAAAGAAACAAGGTAAAGCTATTTGTTGGAGAAAGAGACTTGAATTTAATAAGTTAATTTTAATCATAATGTAAAAAAGTTAACAAGACATGCGTTATATGTGTGAAGTGCCGACTTTATGGACTTGAATTTGTATAAATCATACATAAACTTGTCACGTATCAAGAGTTTAGTAAAAAATAATATAAAAAATTAGATGTGCAGTTAAAATTCATAGTTATAAAAAATAAATTATATTAAACTATTTTTTAATCCATATTATTCTCAATTTTTTACTTAACTTTTAATGTATATAAAAAATTTATATAAAATTTAATAAACTCGAGTCTTTGAGAATATTTTCCTTTTATATATGTTAGTGCTACATCAAAATCAGAATAAGATAATTTTTGGGTTTGGACTAAATTGGTCACTACATTTGGCTTGGAGCAAGAAGGACCACCAAATTGAGTGCCAAGTTATGTGTGTTCATAAATGGATTAAGGATGGTGACGCTTTATGTAAGATGAAGAGCATCAAATCAAATTGATGATAATGTAAGATATTGTACAAGTACTATTTGTCTTATGCTTTTATTGGTCTTTGTACTCTACGTGTTAAAAGTAGGGATTAGAAAAAAACAAATACACTAGGCTTATCAAATTATTTATAAAATAGAATTAATAATAAAAAATTAATTTAGTGTAATAATATGATAAATTTATTATAATGAGATTGAAGACATGAGATGGTGAGGATTCTTTAAGAAGAATTTGGTCCCTTATTATGCAAACATGGTTTTCCTTTTATTTTAATTTCTTTCTCTTTCAATTTCCTCCTTGCAATGATTTGCCTTTCCTCTCTAACAACTCAATTATTATTGTTATTATCTTTATGTGAAACCTTAGAAACAAAGGAATATGCCACTCTTGTTGATCATGATGGCCATTCCAATTCTGGTGGGCTTTCAATTTTGGTGAGGACAAAATTTGTTTTAGATGTTTGCTATATATCAATTTTTTAAAAAAAATTAATAAAGAAATAACATGTAAATGATTTTTGTAATTTAGTACAATATGATAGATTATGTTTTAAAGTTTTTTTCTTTTTTGTGTTTATGTTTTGATTGGAGATTTGGTAATATCTTAATGACTGAAACTGTTGATAGATGTTTTTAAATTTTATCGAAGAAAATAACTTTTATTAATGAATTTTTGTAAATAAATTTATAAACTAATTTAATTAATTGTTTAATTATCATGAATATTAATTTTTATAAATATTTTATTTTCATAATTTATAAATATTTTAATTTTAAGTGAGAATGATATATAAATAAGATACTCTTCATAAGATTAACATGAAACCTTGGAATTATGGAGAAGTAATTGAAACATAATATATTTTTAAAGACAACAATATGGAATAAAGTGAATGAGAAAGGTATGGTTAAGTAATTGACTTGGACGTCCAAACATTGAAAATTATTGATAGAAATATGCAGTCAAAGCGACGAATTATAAGTGTAGCCTAGGGTCTGCAAATACATGTAACTCTCTTTCTGTAAAAGAAAAATAGTTAGGATTCGGTCGTTATAGGTCTTTTAATTTTTTTTATTTTTATTATAAAAATGTATTATTTTTTAAATATAAAAATTCAAAATTGTTAAAAAAGGGTTTGAATTAATCTTTACATTTCAAAAGGGTCTAAATTCTCTACATTTAAAAAATTATGTATTTATTTATATTAAAAATATATTTATTCTTTCATTTATTTAAGATAAATTGGAGTATGAACATATCGTATAGCAATAAAACAATCAAATTGCCATTTATTTTATTAAATTCGATCTGTTTACGACAGTTTCTCTGAATTTTATCTCATCATAGAATAAGTAAAACAGGATTCACTCAATACACTGATCATTTACCCATTGTGATGGTGAGGTCATGCATTACATAATTATAGTTTTTCACACACACACACAAACATATAATTCTTTAATTTTTTAAATATAAAATAATTATTATATTTTAAAATAATAAATTAAATTATAAAAATTATTAATTTTTATTTTTTATAATTATTTTTGTTTAAAATAATTTTATTCATAATTATGTCTTAAATATGAACAATAAATAAATTAAATAACAAAAATTTATTTAAATTTTTACTTTTTTATTATAACTTATTATTATTTTTTATTTTTATTGTATATTTGATCTTTTATGATATAATATTTAATTTTAAAAATAATGATAAAAAATTAAATAATAAAAAAATTAAAACTTTGATTAATCTTTTCTGGCTGTCTTATTTTTACTTTTTCTCCTTTGATTAGACAAATTAACAATCAATCATGCACTTAACTTGAAAATTTTGCCTCTGGTCCCTACTTGAAAAAGCAACATTTATATATATATATATATATATATATATATTCACTTAATTTCAATGTATAATCAGTTATACCATTTGTTGGGAAAATGAACAGAGATTTATTGTGCTTGCGCTACCATGACGATACACATGACACTGCCAAATTGCTGCTAAACCTTTATCTTTAGTAAATTATACTTTCCTTTCACAAAATTTAACAAATTATATTTGTTATCTTTTAATTTAAAAAATTATACTTACTTTTTATTTTATTTTATTTTATGTTAATAAAATAAAATTGTTATATAAAATAAAATAAAATTTTTATTTTTAATATGAAAATAAGTATAATTAAATTTATATTAAGATTTCACATAAAATTTTTAATGACATATTTTACTCTATTTTATTCATTGATTCTAATCAACAGTAGTTTTTAACAAAAAAAATATTTTTAAAAACTTGAGTTCATTAAATTTATATAAACTCAGCATATACTAACAGTTAAATGAATAAAATTGATAATAATATGACTTAAAAATAGTTTAATACAATTTAATTTTTTTTATAATTGTCAATTTTAATTACATACATATTTTTCTTTATCTTTTTTACTTAACTTCTAATACATGATGATAAGTCTATATATAATTTATATGAATTTGAGCCCATAAGATTAGTACTTTTTATAAATCGGAACTCGTAGTCATCTTAATATTTTAATAATTTTATTTTTGTGCTTATTATAATAGTAAAAAAACTCAATCATTCAAAAAAGTTAAAGTCTCCAAAATATTTTGATTATTCATAATTTTAGAGGAAGACAAAGTTATAAGTTCACATTGCATTGTAGATTATGTGAACTAGGTTCAATTACAATATTTTTAAACATCATGTAGCTATAATAATCAAAATTTAATCTTACACATTGGAACGTAGAGACTAATCCTAATCATTATATACTATATTATTTATAATTTATTTCTTTAATCTTTTAAATCATATAATATATTAGAAATAATAGTAAGTAGTGGAAATTATACGAGGAAAAGTTGAGAGAAAGTAAAAAATAGAAGTTATTTATTTTTTAATTTTTTATAAATTTAAAATTAAATTTTATAGATAAAAGAATACTTTTGGTCCTTAAATTAGCTTTATATCTTATATTTTAATTTTATTCCTTAACTTTGATTTATTTCACTTTAGTTTTTTAACTTAAAAATTTAATCAAAAATTTTTTAACCTATGACAATTAATTTACTTAATAAAAAATACTGAGTTAGAGCCAAATTTAATATTTATATTCCAAATCATTTCTAATATTAGCCATTTATTAAACTTGTAAGTCAAAAGAAAATCAAATCTCCAAATATTTTCAACATATATTTTTTTACTTTACTGTAGCACGAAAGAGAGATGAAGAATCCATGAGTAGACAATTCATCTACCCAACAACAATTTCTTATCACAGGGTAACTCTTTGTATAAATTGAAGGTGGGTTGAATTAGATTGGCATTAAGAAGGATTAAAGTTTCTACTTTTAAATTAATTGCTTCAATTTGGGTTTTGAGTACTATTGATGATGACTAATATATTTGATTTATGACAAAATGATGTTTTCTTTTTGGCCTCAGAGAGGTGCAAGGAGTGTAAAGTAATAATGATATATTTAAATTTAAGTTTGATGAATATTTAATTTAAAATTTAAAGTTTAAATTTAAAATTTATTATTTTTTTACATGTCTGATTGATAGACTATAATTTGGCATAACGGTATTAAATTGACCCCAATTTAATATTTTTTATTAAATAAATTAATGATATTATAAATTAAAAAATTAATTTATTTTTTAAAGTTAAAAAATTAATTTATTTTTTAAAGTTAAAAAATTAAAACAAAATTAATTAAATTTAAGAGACAAAACTAAAATTAGAGTTTATATTAAGAGACTGAAACTACTCTTTTACTAATTTTATAAAAAAATTGACATGTATTTTAATATATGTGAAAGCCTGGAAATGTCCAAGACACTCCACTGTACATCAAAGTATCAGCTTTGTTCATCATATAATAATAAACCTAAATTAGATACAATCTTATGAGTTTAATATTTTAGTTAATATTTAAACATCAGATCACAAATGATGTTCTCTCGTGATATTATTGGAGAGAAAAAGTGAAATGAATATGTAAGATCTTTTGAGCGACATGTATGAATCATAAAATATTAAATTTATTTTTTTTAGATTAGAATTACACATCTATTTGTGTCATATTCAGATCTTAGAGTATCTTAAATTATTAATAACTAGGTCTTTCTCTCTATTTTTTTACTTGTGAAGTAGTTATAATGGAGATGCTTACTTAATATTAAGGTTAGAGAAGAGACCTAGTCTATATAAGTGAAATTATACTACTAAACCCTCCCATTAGAGGTTTCAGTAAAACTAAAAGATTTATACCTAATTATTTATCAGACTTAATTTAATGTGTGTCATAATCTAATAATTCACAATTGAATCTTTTTTAATAATAAATTACCTATCAACCCATAATGTTTAAATTAAAATAGTATTAATTTTAATTAATGTAAACTTAATATTTTTGAAGAGAATAAACCTAAATATATAATATATGGATGGACAAATAATTGATTTTCTCTTCCAAATTCAAATTCCAAAAAACTTTAGGAAGACTTAAAATTTTAGTTCAATTTATTATCTTTTTATCCTTATTAAAATTTCTCAAATGTTTCAATAAACTTTCTTTTCTCTTGTCTAATGGATCTTTTATTATAAATCATCCAACATATTCATAGTCCAAGCATGAAACTAAACTTCTTTTAATTTAATTTTAAGAAACTTAATTAATTGAGATGAACATAAATTAACTCAAATATCACATTTCACAACAACAATAATTAAAATAATTATAATGATTATTATAAAAGATAATCTTATTCAAAGTATTATCAAATATTAAATATAAACATACTCTTTAACAAAAATTTTAATTTTAATTTATTGTTATTATGATAAATTAATTTAAGACATGAATGTGATCTTAAATTATGAATGATGCATTGAGACTCTTCTAATGGGACCCAATAATTAGATCTTAAATTAGCTATATGTCGGTTGGCGCAGCAGTGAATATTGACCACTCGACTCTTAAAATAAGTAAATAGGCACATGATGTTATAATTAATAAAGATGTAGGCCTAAAAAAAATGCTTAATTAATTCCCACTTAATTAACCAAAATTTTATTTTTATTATATTATTATTAATTGGCTCCACTATTACACATCGTGCTTGTAAGTGATAAGGCCATTAAAACAGTAGTGTATCTAATCTAATCTAATCTAAATTGGCACCATACCTACTTCTTTTTTTCCTTACTTGTGTCCCTCCTCTTTCTTGATAAACACCTCATAAACCACTAGTTTTAGTTTGTTAATTGATTAATTAATTAATTAGATTTCTTATAGGATATGATGTCAAGTGTAGCTTACAAAATTGACATGTCTGAGATAATATAATAGTATAAATCCCAAAAGGCACTCTTCAAAATGTACATTTCTTTCACATAGTTAATCCTAATTCTTAATTTATCTATCTAATATATGTATTTTAATTTTGTTTAGTGTTGTCTTCTTCTACTCACATCCCTTTCAGTGTGTTAGTGGAGTGGAATGCCAGGTCAGTAGACAGCACCAAATATATCATTAAGCATATATATGACACCAAATACCATCCATCCATAAAAGTAGCACCAATTGTTGGACCATGAAACTAATAAGTATTAACTATATGGTTAATTAAATTAATGCCAATTGTTTAGCCAAAACCTGTGAAACACCGATATTTAATTAAAAAATAATGGTGAATCGTATTGGATATTTATGTTAAACCCACCACGTTTTAAGGATTAAATTAAAATTTTAGTCTATAAAAAAACATGTTCTTTTTAATGTGATTACTAAAAGATTAAATTTTTTAATTTAGTACTTGAAAGGTTAATTTTTAATCAATTTAATTCTTTAATTAGTGTAAATAACTAATGTACTTATATGATATTAATAAATAATAGATGATGACTTGACTATTAAATAATAGATTTGATATCTAGTAATAAAAAATAAATAAAATATATTAAATTTATAAATTACACATAAAAAAGATGCAAATGGTACAATTTGAGTACATCTATATAATTTATAAATATTACATGTTTTATTTTTTATTATTAAATAAAATCTAATTTATTATTTAACACTAAAGTCAACAATTGTTAATATATTTTATTTATCGAATGACTAAATTAAAATATTTAATCTTTGAGAGATTAAATTCAAAGAATTATATTTTTTAGGGACTAAATCATTAATTTATTTTATTTTTAAAATACAAATGAATATTTTATATATTATGTTTTAAAATAAATTTGGTTGATATAAAGTTTTTTTTTTTGCTTATTGACTATAATTTGTTCCAAACAAAAATAGAGATGACATGGTTGGACGAAGATAGGGAGTGCCTCCTTATTTTTCATTCTCGTGCCTCTCCCCTTTCTCCATCCCCATCCCCATCCCCATCCCCATTCTTTACATAAAAAAAAAAAAAAAATTTCATAGGAATTTCAAGAACAACATGGGCTTATAAGAACTTAAAGTGTTAACAAAAATTTATTAAAAAAATGCTGTAAATTTTTCATAATTTTTTTAAAAAAGATATTAATAAAAATACTTAATTCTATCAAGATAATAAAATATTAATTATAATCTTAGAGTTTTTAAATAAGATAAAGAGTCAAAGAAAAATAAATAGGACATTTGAGAATTATACTACCTTCAAAAGTTAATAAGTTATCTATTTTCTTTTTTGATTTTTTAATTAACAAACAATATAAAGAAAAGTTACAAATAAATATGTGTATACATAAATTTTAAGAATATCCATCTAACTTTTGGAGAATGAAACCCTGCAAGGTAAGAATCCATTGTTGGAATTTATTATTAATTATTTATTCCAAGAACTGTCTAAAAATTGTTTGAAAAGAAAAATTAAAACGAAAATGTACCAAAATTCATAATGAGTTAAAGAATCAGAAGGCTAGATTTTTTGATAGATCGTATTTAATGTCTCTCAATTGGTAGATGGGAACCCCAAGAGAGAAAACAAATTTTTTTGTATATTCTATTTTGTCAGAATACGTTAATCATACGTCAATCAAAAACTACACCCTTTTATATATAGGTCTTTATGTGTTAAATTATTAATTTGATCATCATTAATTAATAATTTATACTTTAAGAATTTTACACAATATATATTATATATTAATTCCCACACATTATTTTTTATGATAAAGATCATTAAATATAATTCAATTATTTTATAGATATTTAAATTTTATGACAGTAATATATATATGATAATTAATCTATAATATATGTATGTTTATATATCCTTATATATTTATAAATATGTATGTACATAGTATATAATCCAAATCTAACATGATCCCCATCCCATCCCAAAACTTGTTTTAGAGAAATTTTGCTTACCATCTCTATCCTTGTGAAAAAAAAAAAAGAAAAACATTCTTCATATTCAAGCCTCCAAGTGAAATTAGGAAAATTTCGTCGTCCCTAAACGAAAATATAACATGTATTTTTTTTTTTTGAAATATCCAATTATATAGAGTTTGATAGTTCTAGTCCTAAAAAAATTAATGATTGCATGAGTTATCTTTAAAAATGATAAATTCATTGTCCATTATTAGTCTTTTTGTCAACTCATCCAAAGATTCTAGAGTATCATGCAATAAATTTGTTATTCATAGAAACTAACTCAAGAATCCACTAATTTTTTAAATATTAAGAAGCTCACAATTCATGGATCAAATGATTAGTTTATTCTAATATAATATGTAAACCAAGGGCATCATAATTTACTTATTTTTATACACCATACTTAATTATATTATATTAGGCCACAGCATAAATAGCACTGATGGTACTCCATTAATTCTATGGTGGGCTTTCACTGTCAAATTTGCCAAGTGCCATACGTTGGTTGGTTTTGCTATCCAAACTGTCTGAGGCAAAGACCCATGCAATGCCCCCCAAAATAAATAAATAAATAAATTTAAATCTGAAGCACTAATCTTTATATTTCACACACAGCATGTGCCCTCAAAAGATTGTGATGGGGGAGGAAGAACATGTCCCACCATTACCTTTTTACACTTACTATGACCCTTTGGTGTAGAACAGCATAGAGACTTCTCTTTTCCTCTCTTTCTTTCTTTGAAAAAATAAATAAACTAAAGTTTTGTCTACAACTTATATTTGAAAATCAAAATAATATTTATTTTATGTATGGGGTCCTAGATATACCAGAAAGGACATTTATTTTGTGTCTGCATATTGTCATCTTCATGATTATTCATGACCTCTCTCTACCTTCTTCCAGATTAGGCTTTACTGCTTTCTGTTTCTATTTCATAGGCTACAGGATATTTCCTTGATCTTCCTCCTCAGACCATTTATGTCTGCTAGCTAATTGACTATCAATTTCCCCACCTATGGATAAAAGACATCATATTTGATATTTCTTAACATTACATTTGATTGTATTATATTTCTTGTTCCATGTGTGTTAGATTAGGTATTGCGTCCTCTTGTTTCTATTTCACAGGCTACATGATATTTTCCTAACCCTCCTCCTCAGTTTTTATTCAACTTTTCCATGAAGTATTAGATCTTTGAAAAACAAAATCATATATTTTGTTTGATATGTATTCAACACTTGCATCAAATATTACACTAGACTACTTTTAAATTGTAACTATTAGTATTTGCTTCTTAAATTAAATTTGGCTTTTATTCAAAGAAAACTATAAGATGTTTATATTCATGTCAATATTTATGCTTTTTAGAATTTTGCAAATGTGACTAAAAAAAATTCAAATGAGAATTAGTTTTTGGAGGTTTATTTGGCTTTTCCTACTAGATAAGTAGCATAAATCACAGTTAAAGAGCTTATTCTTTACTAATGAGTGGAAGGAACTATTTCCTCTTAACACGACGAATCAATGTTCGAATTTTTATTGGGAGAGATGTTCACATTTAATATCTAACAGTGTCTCGAATAAGATTGTCTCCAATAAAAAGATACTTGTGAAAAACCAAAAAAAGAACTTATTCTTTTGAAGACTAGTACTTGAGAGGAGAAAAAGAAAAAGATTCTTTTTTCCTATTTACATTCTCCCTACTAGTAGGGCATGGAAAGCTTCAATGGCCTTCTCATAAGGGAAGTGGAATTTGAAAGAGACATAAAAGATGAATATAAAGGAAGTGGGTCTAGTAAAATAGACAATAAGTACAACCATGAAGCTTTTAAATCACATTACATCCACATCACCTTCCTCAACAAGAAGAAAAAGAATCATATACTATTAGGAAATTAATAAAGTTAACAGGAGTAGCCACAAAACTCAGTTGTGTCCTATTCTTCATAGACCCATTATCATATGTAAATGTATTTCTTATCAAGTATTGATGATATCTTAAAAACACAATTGTATTGTGCTTGGTATGTATTTGACACTAGCTTGTTTCATTTATAATAACATTACAATATATAATAATGTCATGTCTGTATCTATATCAAATGTTTTTTAGTGCACTTATGAACTGAACATTCTTGTTCTTTGTTGAAGTTGTTGTTCTTCTTCTTAGTTATAGTGATTTTGGCAGAAACAAAAATAAATGTCTCTGAACTTCAGACAGCAACATTTCTGGTTATGGCATACAACAAGTAGGCATGTTTTGTGGCAAACAGACGTCTGGGTTTATGGTCATGAGAAAAATACGTGCTGACAAATGTTGTTCATCATCATGTCCACTTCTCAGATCAGGGCAAACATATGGTCCAAACAGATTGGTCTATTCAAAATCTTCAAGATTATTTTAAGAAGCATAAATACTAAGACAGACATCACGTTATAAGATTTTTAAAAAAACTGTGTCGTTTTTAATACGAATATTTAATACATATTCACCATCAACACAAATACAATTCCCTTTTCTAAAGATTCTTGTGATTTTTTCACAGAGACTAGGCAGGGCATGCTGCAACTGGTGCAAGTTGCAATTAGCCCATTTAATTTGGCAGTTATAGTTGTTAAAGAAGCCATAGCTTTAATCTCAAGAATAATACCTACTCTGTTAAAGAAGCCATAACTTTAATCTCACAGTGAGATATGAAAATGACAACATTTTCCATTTTGGCCACATCTGTGTTTGATTGGTGATAAAATAGTCCTATTCCTACTCTTGAAAATCCCAGTGGAAGCTTTCCACTTGGTACTACTATCTTCTCTAATTAATTTACCATTTTTGTAGTCGGAAATTTTCTTCATATCCTTCTTTTTAAAAAAAAAAAAAAAAATCTTTGTACAATGACACTTGTTATAACTGCATGGCCATATCCTCATCTAAAAAACTCCTATGCCCAACAATTTCCCCTCAGCCATATCTCTAGGTTTGAAACTGTGAGCTCACTCTGAGACTATAAGGTATAGTTTTAAGTTAAAACACAATTCTATTTCCTTTACTTACCACAAAGCAAATAAAAAATCTTGTAGTTTGAATAGGAGGAGAATTGATACATGCAACCAACTTTCAATCTACCAACAAAATGAACATAATGATTATGTCACTTCTTGATGGAGTTAAATAGACACTTATGAGGTAAATCTTTTTCAAGCAGATTCAAACACTTACTATTAGATCAAAAGCTATACCAATAATTACTTTTCGGTTACACCTTTTGATTTCAAACTTGTGATCTCACCCTAATACTAATTGTTATGATAAAAAAAAAAGTTGATAAATATGATCAACTTCCATTCTGCCAGCAAAATAAATAAGTGTGCTAATTTTTGTATGGCAGGATCCTTCAACCCTTCAGCCACAATTGCAGCCTTCATAATCTTCTCTGGAAGGCATTGACCTATAAGAAAAATCAAACACATGTCTACAGCTAAGTGAATCTCATATGTTTTAATAATTTCTTTTAATTCCAGTGCAGTTCAGGTAGTATTAGCATTAATTAATAATGGGCCATAAATTAGATTTCTTCCCTGATCTTATAGAATGCCCTGACATAAGAGTTATATGAGTAATTCAATCTCTTTTTTTTTTTTTTTTCAGTGCTGAGTGGTCCTATGAGTTGTGAATTGTTACAATCTGTTTGGATTGCAAAAATACTCAGAGGGCCCACATCCAATTAAGCCTTTCATTTCTTGCTCCCACCCAGCGACACCCACCTTTGGAACCAAACAGGCCCTCTCATTTCCCTCTTTTTCTTATAAATGTGTAGGCTTCAACAACAAAAGCTGCAATTTCCTCCTTTCTTCCATTTTCTTTTCTCTCTCTATCTCCAGCTTCTCGTCTTGTCACAGAGAGGTATGAGAAGAAGAAGAGGGTGCATGTTTGAGCAAGATGGAGAAGCAGGGCACGTGCAATTCTAACTCATGAGAATCACATTTCTTTGTTAATTTTCTGTCTCACCAAACAGAGAGGTTCTGTGTGAGTTAGTTCTTCATGTGCCCATCTTCCCCATCATGACCACATCACCTTAGAGAATTGGGAAATGCAGAAACGCTTGGATCTTCAATTGCTGCTCTTCAGAATGTGCTGAGCCAATTCAGGTTTTTGAATGATGCTCCCACATTTGTTGAATTTGAAGGTGAGTACTATTGTTTGTACGTACTTTTTCGTTGTTAAACAACTTTTAGCATTCTTGGTGTTTGATGAAAAGATTGTGAGAATCAGAATAAAGTTAATGGCTGCTGTTTCAGAATTTTGTGAACCAATTCATATATGTGATTAATGCTCCCACATTTGTTGAATTTGGTGGTGAGTACTTTTGTTGATACGTACCTCTTCTTTGTTCTTCAACTTTAAGCATTCTTGGTTGAAAAGATTATGGAAAACCAGAATAATAAAGATGATGTACGAGTAATTGGATAAACATCATGAGACTTTTGTGATATGAAGTGAGTGGTTTGAAAAGATCGTGGTGGATAACATTATTGACTCTGAACTATTTGATTGTGTCATAATCACAGAGAGAGAAAGTGCACGTCATATTATGACAATGATTATGGCTTATTTTTAAGTATTGATCAGAATAATGAAAGCTTCAAGCCATATTCTATCTCCTAGGTTTTCCACTCTCTCTCTCTCTCTCACTCAAAAGCACAAAACTAGCGACCTCAATTGGTAAAGAGAAGGTAATTTCTCGCCTTAAGCCTTGGTTCAATTAGTTCTCTGGTATTACGATAAAGTAAAGGAGTTTGTAAAAATCCAAAAGAGTTAGCTATATTGATAAAAGGATACAATATCTCTCCTTAACAACTTGGGTTCGAATTCATTTGTTAGTACTTTGAAGATAAAATCTTAAATGTACTGAAGAGATGGCCATGCAAGAATTGTATGGCAATATGTGACATAAATTAGTGTGTTTTCTGGTTGAACAATATGCTTACAAAAGCTGTAACTCTTAACACCATATTATGTTAAGCAGTATATGTGTCATTCTTAATGAAGCACTAATGAATTTGCTCACCTTCAAGTGCATATATATGTGGCTTGAATTGAAAGCGACGAAAGTACTAAGATGCTTTTCATCACCAATTAATTAAGCGTTGGAGAGGGATCTTGTTATAATTAATTGCTGTGTGAAGCTTTTACACTGTAAATCAATGGTCATTGATTTTGCTGACCTTATTTAGTGATATTGTCTGGCAGATCATGGAAATATCAACTGAAAGCAAGCCATTGAACAAGAAAATATATACAGGAAATTAAAGAGAACAATATTGAGAAAAAGAAAATCCCTTTTTTTTCTTTACTGTGGCTTTCACGAGGCACATCCAGTTGGTTGTAGAGATTTACCAAAGGATGAGAAGTCATTATGTTTAACAGTAAAAAAATTGAACTAGGGAAGTTAGGTGGTCAAATTCTTCATTATTTTTGCTTTTGATTTGTTGATATTTGAGTCTTGCTTAGCATCTTTCCATCGGATTTCCTAAGAAAATTACAGAAGAGTCCTACCATGAGAAGACAAAAGGAGATGCTTATGGTACAAGACTTTGAATCCTAAAGTAGTATCAATCAGGGAGAAACTTACCAAGGTTATTACATAAAACATACTTTTCAACTTCTGACAGTACTTTTTTCCTTCTAGGCTATATCTAGTGTATGTGTATTAAACAAAGTGAAATTGTATACCTGAAGCATTTAACACTTTCTCTCGTTCATTATTATCTTCCATGTTCTTCACCACTGACAAAGACAGCTTAATTAATTTAAAGAAATTAGTTCAATTGGTTATACATACACATATATATCCTTATTAAAAATCTCAATGCCATTATAATTAATTTGACCCAAGTCAAGGGGATTCTAGATTAATTATATATATCATCATTTCTTGCTCTTCACAAACATATATATAGACAGTTTAATTATCTCAAAAATATTAGTTGAGTTGGTAACAGAAAATAAAGAAATAG
The DNA here is from genome assembly GCA_031216115.1 of Senna siamea. Lineage (NCBI taxonomy): Eukaryota > Viridiplantae > Streptophyta > Magnoliopsida > Fabales > Fabaceae > Senna > Senna siamea. The sequence goes on from CM062357.1 coordinate 22,253,886, forward strand.
TATATATATATCTTCCTATATTTGCCTGTGCTTTTATAAAGAAATACATCTTTAAAATGATCTATATATAAGATAAACTTGGCTTAGAAAAAGTGGAGAATATTCATAAATATTGTAATAATTTATGGTTTTATGAGACGAACTGACAGCCTACAAGACAGAGTTGAAAACCACCATATGTACCCAAGAGACAAAATACATCAGAGGCAGAAAAATCCACATCATACTTATAGCCATACTCATCCGTACAACAACAATGGAGAGTAGAGTATATAGCTCTATAATTAAAAAAAGAAATGTTTTTGAAGCAAAAGTTAATTTGGGAATGAAGGTGGGTGGTATGTAATTGTGAGTGTGATTTGATACCAATGGGACTGTCCATGTTGTCTGCAAATATATATATAGGCATATAAGGAAGACATATATGGGCTCATGGAGACGGGTGATAGGGATACGACTACTTGTGAGTTGTGAGTTTACCTTCATTATTTGTCTCTCTTAATTAAGATTCCACTTACAGATAACACTCATTTTCTCACTCACATTTTGGAAAAACATTATAGGACCATTCTCTTTCCATTAAAACCCATCAATTCCTTATGTACCTTTATTGTTTATGTGGTTCTCACATGATGCTAACGTATGCTTAGTGATTAAGCACATGCTTGTGTGGGAGCATATATATATATATATATATCAAACTCTTTTTTTTTTCTAGGAAAATTTTGTTTTCATCTATGTCATGTAGGTAAAAAATTTTAGTCTAATCGTGCAATTTTTAAAAAAATAATAATCTATGATTCCTTCATTAAAATGCTTTTATTATTGCTTTTTTCTTCTATCTCCATCTACAAATAAATGTAGGAGTACTATAGATATTGCTGAGTTGGATTCTGTTTATTTTGACATCACTCCAAACTAATAACCTAGCTAGTCTATGAATTAGGGTTGGATGGATGAACTTTAGAGACATAAAGATGCAGAGGTTCTTCTGAATTTCATGAATTTATGGTTTGTAATTAATATTTCCTGTTTATTGGGGACCAGGAGTATGCAAGTATATGAGTATTTAAGTTATATGAATCTGTTTGTGGGAGAGATAGAGTTTATATATGGACAGAGATTGGATGAAGGCAACAATAAAAGTATTTTAATAAATTAGGAATTAAATTAAAAAATAAATTTTGATATATACACTAAAAGAATAATTATCTGTCCAAAATAAAAAAAGATTTTTCTCTTTTTTTTTAAAAAAAATTGGGCGTAGTTCTTAAACATTTTTCTATCAAGTTTTCAACCACAAATCAAGGAAATTTCTAAAAAAAAAAAAAAAAAGCAATATTCATGTATGAGTTTTAATTAATTGATTGAAAATTTTGATAGTAAACACTAATGTTGAAAAGTTTAGCCTTTTTTATTTATTGGATAAATTACTCTCTCCAATTCTCTGAGAAATATGCTCTTTTTAATTAAAAAAACATTTCTTTCTATTTTAAAAATATACACAACTTAATTATTTTTATTGCAGTATATCTTTTGTTTTAAACGAAAAAAAATAATTTTCAACATAAAAATGAGATATATAATTTTGATATATTTGTCAATTAAAGGATAGTATAATTTACTTTTATGTATCTATATATATTTTATTTTTACCAGAAATAAGCTTAATATTATCATTTGCCTAATCTCAAACAGTAATTACTTTGTAAGAAAACTTATCTCCACAAGAATAAAGATATGTGGGTCTCGTAAGCCATAAATAAAGCAATTTTCCTTTCTTTTATTTTCTCCTTTTAAATAGGGAAGTTTCTTTGCACCGACAAACTCTACAGTAAGACATCCAAATTATTACCCTTTTTTTTTAGGAGGCACTGTGTTCTTAGGATGCTTAGTAGTTGATTTGATATCATATCTGTGAAAGTGAAAACTTTTTTTTTTTTTCTTGGTAATCTGTGGGATGTTTACATAAGCAGTTTCCTCAGAGGACCCAGAAAAGTTGAAAATGAAGAGAAGCAAGAAGCACTTACAAAGATAAGTGCTTATCATGCAGTAAAACATCACATAATAATCTATATATAATATGCCTTATGATCAGCTTCTAAGATAGGCATATGCATATCTAAATTCCATTTCAATTATTAATTCTACCATGTACACGTTGGAAAAGCATATGCAATCTCCAGCCAATAATAAGTTTTGTTGGGTAATTCACAAATAAATGATAATTCATAGGGAAACAAAATGCAAAAGTTATCTTTGAATTCTAGCTTGTTCAACCTTCACACTCCAAAATATAACTAGCCTCCATAATTGACATTGCAAACCCTCATTTATGTAATAATGACTCAACTTAACAAAGTAAAATAAAAAAGTATATGTTTGACCGTAATTTTATTTTTTTTATTCTTTAAAATTATTTTATAAAATTAATTCTGAAAATTTATATTAGTATTGTTTTTATATATTTATATACATGTTATTAATAAAAAAAATTATTTTTTTATTTTTTTATTTTAAAAAACTATAGTTTAAAACATCTTTTCATTCTTTTATGTTTTTTGTTCCCAAAACACATTATATTCTTTTGTTTTCTTTTTGACAATAGTTATTCAAACTAGTGTTCTTATTTTTCTATTTTTAAAAATTAGAATCAAATAGGTCCTAAGCCTCTCTCTCTTAACCTCTTTTTTTTAATTAAATAATTTAATTGTCAGAGTTTATAATGAGAACTCTAACCCTCATAAGTTGCATCTCACCAGAGTTCACCAAAAACTACAATCTCTCAAATATGACTCACCCGTCAATGATGAAATATACAAAAAGATATATTTCTAAAGTGTAAAAGTTGAAAAAAAAAATTAATTTTAAAAGTTTAAAAGACTATTCGTTAATGGCCTAAACTTTGACATTCATTTTTTCCTCATTGATTATAAGAGTACGATACTTCCTTCTCTCTGATATTTAGTGTCAAATATGAGAATTGTTTTCTTTTTATAAAAATACACAAATCCTTATTATATTTTAAAGCGCCATGCATTTTATAACGTAATTATCTATTTTACAGTTAGATGATTTTTGGTATATTAGTATATTTTTATCCCTAGGCATTTGAAGACTAATTTGTAGAATATTTGAGCATCAAATGTATGAAAGATTTTAATTTATATATTTTATATTTTTAAAAAAAGATAGAAATATTGAATTTTTTCATGTACCTCTAGTTCAATTTTTATTTACATAAAACTAGAATATTACTCATTTATCAAATTTATCTTAGAATGGAAGCATGCACATTTAACGTTAAATATTTTAATAATACTATTTTATCCTTTGTAGGTACCCAAAAAAAAAAAAACAACAGCATTTATTGCAACCCATACAATTATTATTATTATTATTATTATTATTATTATTATTATTATATAGTTTTATTTGTATAAATTCAACTCATATTACTCTTATTTTTAAAAAAATATAAATAAAAAGACCCTTTAAATTCCAATATGTATAGTTATATATGAATTATGATAATAATTAAAATAATTGTGTGACTAACATTAAGCTTATAATATAAATCCCTATCATTCTTGTTTGGTTTCATTCAACTATAAGAAAAGAAACTTTTTTGAAAGGGTACCAACGTTGGCTTCTAAATCAGAGAAATAATATCTATGATACTTCCTAGTTCCAACCAACCTTATTAGGCAACACACAAATCACTTTCGTCGCTAAAACTCACGCTATTTAATGCCCACTTTGCTTTTTGCTCGCGTAGCTGGCCATTGTCGTTACTTGATCCAGCCATTTCATTTTCATAATTAATAGAGGTTGATAGACACTACTCGTGGTCCTAATTAGATTTTTAGAAGAAAAATTATGATAACTTAATTAATATTTTTTTACAACCAAGAAAATACTTTTTTATATATAACTGCAGAAGTAATAATATTTTGGTAGTTCACAATATAATAAAATAGTAAGTAAATATTGCTTAATAATAAATATTATACATAAAAATTCTATGTTTACATGTTTAAAACTTTGATAAAAAAATATTTTAAAAATTAAACTTGAAAGTCTTGGCTTTGGTGTGAGCACATCAAGCCTGACGACCCACACATAACCAATTGAAAAGCACAAACACTACAGCACAAGTGGATTAATTATTATTGCAAGAATAGTAATATCAACTTAGGTATGGGACAACATCAAGCAAGATTAAGTGATATGATTAGCCACAAAAATCTATATTCAATATGAGAAACTGAAAAAAAGAAAATGGGTTCTAAGGGATCGTGATGGATTTAAGGTTGCGATTGGTAAAACCTAAAAAGAAAAGAAGGAAAAGGGATGGAAGTTGATAGTATGTATTTAGGTATGATATATAATTATACATGCTTTAGGTTATTTTATTTATTTATAGCCCATCTCGCTTCATATCTTTCATTTTCATTCTTCATATCTTGAAACTTGGAAGTGCAAAGGGACCAACATTACCAAATTATATGTACAAAAGATGAATGCTGTTTAAATTGTTTAAGTTAAGCACTCAATAATAACTTTTATTTCTAACACGCTTTGTTATGCAAATTTCAAGCACTAAAGTTATTAGGTACGATGTATTTAGTGGTAAGAGATTTAGATAATTTACAATTCAATCCTCCGTGTCCACTATATTAAAAAAATGTATTCAAGTAATATAAATGAACATAAGGGGGAAATTAATTACTCTTAGAAAAAAAATATATTAGAAAAAGAAAAAATAATAAGGGCCATGACAAAAGTTTTAACTACAAATTGTGGTAGGGAGAGTTTGATTTTTTTAGAAGATCAAGTTTTTTAAAATTTGTACTGAATAATATTTTGTGAATCGCGCTTGCATTTTAAGACAGAATTTGACAATAGAGTTTAGATCCACTAAGAAATTAAATTCTTAATATGGTTTCTTTATAAAAGCATGCCTGTAGACATGCTAGAGAAATGTCAAATAATTTTTTTAATTATTAAAATTGAGTTTAAAAATTTTTATTTAATTAAAAAGGTAGAGAACAAAGAAGATAAAAGGCGAATGAATCCTAGTAGAGAACAAAGACATCATCCAAAAGGGCATCTTGTTTCCTCTTGGTCAGTCAAGTCCACAAAGAGATGCAAAACATGCTTAGAATATGTAGATCAGGAATTTATTTGTAATAATGCTCTTTGGCCTTTTTTTTTTTTTTTCTTACAAGAGGAACAAAACCAAAAAACAAAAACGAGCTTCCATGTTTTAACAAACGCCGTAGAGATATGGTTTGTTATATTTGTTTGATTATTAAACTACTAATAAAAAAAAGGTTATATTTTTGCATGGATTCTATAGAAAATCCCACAAGCCTTGACAATTCATAGCTTTCTGTGTTAAGTAAAATGAAATATTACTCACTAATCTTAAAATTTTATAAATCCAGTGTAAGCTGCAAGCTTAACCCATTATTAACATGATTAATTCAGGAATAAATATCAAACACATAGTGCAGAATTTGATAAAACAAAGATCATTAATCCATGATATTAACATAAAATCAGATTTGAGGCTTGGCTAATCTAGCTATTCACAATTAACTAAACCTCATTTAAAATTCAATAAAACATGACGAATAGTTATGTTTGGACCGAAATAAGGAATATCAAGATACAATGTAATGAATTCACCAATATATATATAGTCAAGTTGAATTTGTATTTATTTTTATTGTACTCATACACAAAAATACTCTCTGGAGCAATGCCTGCAGTCTTGGTCCCATCACTTTATTTCCACTCCTGGCGATCTTATTATAGCAACTTGGTTTTTACAGGTGGAATCTGATCTGACTGCACCTATTATTATGTAATCTTGGCTACTGCAGAATGAAGAACAGCATCTCGGATGCTTAGAAGATTTGCCTTTAGCTCTCAAAAACCACTGTTTTGTGCATCAAAATCAACAAAATCAGTGAAACAATAACAATCAGTTCATCACAAGCAGAATACTATTAAAACGAGTTATATGAGAGCAGATAAATTCCCCTTGCTTATCTAACCTCATGTCCACATGCAGGAAACCATATATCCACACAAGAAACAGCACAAACAGCATGAGTGGTCAAGGTTAGGGACCAAGAAAATTTAAAACGATCCAAAGTGATAAAGGAGTCCTCTCTCTTATAGAGCCAAAGGAAGTACAACAAGCCTGAAGGTTCAGAACTGTCAGACACCGATTGAAATCAATAATGTTGTTGAACCTAAAAAATCAATAGCATCTTTAACAGCTTGAACAGTATAAGCAATCATAACAGAATTATTTTAATGCTGTAATATTTTAAGTAAAAAGGAGAGAAAACAAAAGACAAAAGAGGCTGTAGTTAGTATTTTTAGTAATCTAAATGAACTAAGCTGACAACCAGCGCCATGGTTCTCAAGTCACAACATTTACTCCAAAAGACTGCACCTGAATTCATATGAAAATCTGGTACTTCTCTTGCATGCAGAAATGAAACCAAAGGAAAAATGTAAGACTCAGAACAAATAATGGTAGTCAGCATTACCAGCAGTTATTGGATAAGATCATACTTCTGAATGTGAACTATAAAAAATAACAAGCATAACTAGCCAAATACCTTCCCGGTTTTTCCATGGACACTCAACTCTATATGATTTTTTTTTTTCTAGTTGACTTGAGGAATAGGAGGAATATGGGGTGAGCAAGTAATAATGCAGATTTATTTATCCATAGTTAGAACTTATAGATCACTTGAATGTTAGAAATTGAGTTTCATAATAAACAGAAAAATGAAGGGAAGAGTTTGTTTTAGTTCCAAAGATCCTATTCTACAAACCAGACTAACGTGAGCAAATGAGTGGGTAAAAGATGTAGCTCACATCCACAAGTGAAAAATATATGAAAGTAAAATAAGCTGGCCTCCTGAGGTTTCTTGAAATAACAGTAACCTCCATTGTCTCTTAACCCATATTGAGAGCTGCACAGAGGAGATCTATGTGTCTGAAAATTCGAACACAGGGTATTAGGTAAAATTTCAAAGTATGGGAGGTCAATGTAATTTCTGAAACAAGATGGGAGGTGAGAGTAATTTCAGTAAACCTAAGTGAATGTCAGTGTAGTTTACTCCATCTAGAATGTACAAATCATAATTCTAAACATTCTTTGATGAAGTACAGGTGCCCTTGCAACTACATCACCAACAACAAGAAGAAAGCCTAAATCTGAAAGGACATGTTAATCTTCGATAAAAACTCACCAGATTCTGCTCATCAAATCCCATAAAACATCATTCTTCATTTAGGTTGCAAATGGAGTAGCTACATGAATGCTACTCAAGTGCAAATTCTGCAACAAGCATTAGTAAGCACAATTAGTAATTCCACCTTCCACAAACTGGTTGAAGGTTGCATATGTTAGTCTAGTTTGTTATGGTGGTTAACTGCTCATGTTTTAGCTCTTCATCCAAATGCTAAAAGTCATTTAGATTTTGATATCAGATATATCACCCCATCCACTTTGATAACTGAGGTTATTTTGGTTTCACCAAACCAGTTAAAGTGGTTTCTGAATAAGTAAATTTAGATCCTGAGTTAAGGAGCAGTGCTTCCCAGGCCCTAGCTCCTGGGGTAAAATTTTCTGCAACAATTTTCTTCATCAATCCCAGTGCTTCCGTAACCAAGCCCTTTCGGCACATCTCATATATAATATTATCAAATGTTGAAGATAGAGGATAGAAAGGCTTCTCCAACATCTCCTCCAACAAAAGACATGCTTCAGTAATCTCAACTTTATCAACCAAACCATCAAGCATAACCCTATATGTATGCAAGTTCGGCTCAACCCCCCTCAACTTCATCTCCTTCATAAGCCCCCTTGCTTTACTTAATTCCCTGGCCTTACATAAGGCAGCCAATAAAGTATTGTATGTAACCACATTTGACTTGCATCCCAAATCTTCCATAGAAGCAAGAATCTTAAGTGCCTCTTCCACATTATTCTGCTTACACAAACCATTTATGTACACATTATAAGTATAAATATCAGGAACAAGTCCTAATACGATCAATTCATCAAACAGTTCATCTGCTTTAACATAATCCCCATCTGTGACAACCCAACTTAAAACCATGGTGTAACAAACAATGTCAGGCTTGATTCCATCTTCTTTCATCTGATTCAGAATACCCAAAGCATCCCTACCCCTTCCTTCCCTCACCAAGAACCTAATCAAATTTGAATAATCCATCACACCAGGACAAAATCCTAACTTCTTCATATCTCCCCAAAAACACAAGGCGTCCACACTTGTCATATCCTTCTGTTCACACAATGATGATATTATCAAAGAACAGACGTTATCATCCAGATCGTACCCATAATCCATCATACAATTCAGCATCTCAATGGCATAACCCACCCTATTAAATCTACATAAAGCCTTAATCAAAACCTCAAAAGTCGATTCTTCAATTCTGATATTCATATGCTGGCTCTTCAACAAAATCTGAGGAACCATTTTTAGACATTCTCGATTCCTACAAAGCACTGAGAGCAACAAGTTCAGAGAACAAACAGTTGGAACGCACCTGAATCTGGGCATTCTGTAAAACAGAGCAATAGCCTCTTGGATTTTACCACCACGACCATAAACTCTAATAAGATAACCGAAAATGTACTCAGGTGTTTCGAATTTCTCGATACGTTCAAGGTGGTCGAGAATCGGAGGGATTTCGTGTAAGCGTGAAGCGTGGGATAGTGTTTTGAAGAGAAAGTAGAAGGCATTAGGAGTTGGGTCGCAGCTATAGGCTTTGAAGGAGTCGATGAGAGTGGACAGAAGACAGGGCTGATTAAGGTTGTCGTCTGAGGAAGCCATTGTTAACGTTTTTGCTGCTTGTTTGAGGATTCGCATAGCTTGGTGTTCGCCGAAGTTGTGGTGCCATAAGGTCTTGTAAGGGGAGTGTGGCCATTTTCTGTATTTTCTGAGGTATTTGTTGGAAATCTTGGATAAAGGCTGTCTCACCATTTTTACAGAGAAACACTAAGCAAAATTCTGGTGCTGTGCTGTGTCCGAGAGTCTAGAGGGAAACATACCAATTCCTCCAGGTTGTGAGTCTCGAGTTACACACTGTGAGAGTAAATTGAAATCTTTTTAATTTTGTACGTTGCTTTTAGGTAAGCATATTTTATGTAATTAAATTTTTTATTAATTTTTAATTTTTTCATAAAACTTTTTTATAGTTAATTTTATTTTTAAAATTTTAAATTATAATTAATTCTATTTAACAAATATAAATTATTAAAAAAATAATAATATAATATTTGATATAATATTAAAATATTAGATAAAAAATAAAATATTAATTTATATTAATTTTAAAGACATAATATTAAATGTCATGATATTATTTTTTATTAATAATTTGATAACATTAAATTGTGAAATAAAATTAATTATAATTTAAAATTTTAAAAATAAAATTAATTATAAAAATTTTTTATAAATAAAATTAAAAATTAATAAAAAATTTAAATATATCAAATATATTTTTACTGGACTTTTAACTTTATGTGATCAAATAAGATCAATTTTATTACTTAATTGCTAATTGAGTATCTATGAACGTTATATTAGTATTTTTATTTATTATATAAATTACATGACTCAATTAATTAAAAAATAATTTTTAAAAAACTAAATTAAAATATTTTACTTTAAGTTCTTTAATCAAAAATTAAAGCATGTATAATTTATATAACTTACCTCTTTTATAATTAATTTTTTTAAAAAAATTATATAATTTATTTTAATTAAAAAATCTAATGATAAAGATAAAAATATTTACATATAATTTTAATTCTCATTTTTATAAGTCTATTCTTAAGATATTAATTAATAAAATATCTGGATGATTAATAAAATTTTTAGTCAATAAAAATTATTATTTTTATTTTAACTTTTTACAAATCTAAAATTATATATTAAATGCTCTATCTACTAATCATATATTTTGTCAACCTTTATGTCAAAACCCTTGGTAAAAGAATATTTCTTATTACATATTCAAGGCCTGGGTACTGTAGGCTGCTTTGAAATGACTCGTTCAGTTTGTTCCCTTTGAATCTTCTTCTTCAGCACCTTCCTCTTTGATTCCTGTCCGCGTACAACTGACGTACAGGTCTCAAGTCTCTCCAATATCTCATACTATATATTTCAGATTTAACAAAGCATCTCTCTCAACTCTATCAATCACAATACATTCTCTTTAAATTACATTTTCATCAACAATCGTCATATATGGCATACCCACCACAGCCCTATGCCTCCGCCGCGCCACCTTATCCAACCGCCGTGATTGGTCCACAGTACTGTTGTCCATATCCGGTGGACCTAGCTATTGTGAGAAAGGTGATGACTGTAGCCGATAAGTTCACAGTCACCGACATAAACGGCAACGTCGTTTTCAAGCTTCAAGCGTCTCTTTTAACCCTTCATGACCGCCGCGTTTTACTTGACGCTGCTCAGAACCCCATCGTCACACTACGTAGGAAGGTTTGTCCATAACCATCACTTGTCAATATTAATTCTTTATTATTAGATTCTTCATGATAATTAGTCAGAACTGAGTATATATGTTTAATCCGATGTTGCAGGTAATGACGGCCCATGACAGATGGCAAGCTTTTAGAGGCGGAAGCACAGAGCCAAATGATATGATATTTACTCTGAAACGATCGTCACTAATCCAGTTTAAGACGAAATTAGATGTGTTCTTGGCTGCTAATACTAAAGAACAAGTTTGTGACTTTAAGATCAAAGGAAGTTGGTCTGAACGATCCTGTGTTGTTTATGCCGGTGAATCCAACACCATTGTGGCTCAGGTAATTCATTGATTGACCTATTTCACTTATTAATTACCAGATTAATTAAGTTAACAATGCAAAATTGTGGGATTAATGCAGATGCACAAGAAACATACTGTTCAAAGCATTATGTTTGGAAAAACGAATTTCATGGTGACAGTGTATCCCAACATCGATTACGCATTCATAGTAGCACTGATTGTGATTCTGGACGAGATCAACCAAGACGCAAGCGAATCTTAGATATAATTATCATCACATTTTGTATTCATTAATTTCATTTATTGTATTGCTTATAATTCTGAACTCAATGTTCTGTATATATTACCATTTCTGTCATGGATTCAATTTCCAAAAGCTATTACCATTTAGTGTCTTTAACAAGGCATTTCCACACCATTTTCATGATAAAAGCATCATTCATCAAGGGGAAGGATTTGATTCCCAAATCACCAAAATCGTTAAACTTGACCTAAATAATGTGCTTAGTGCAAATTCATATAACCCATTGGGCTAGCCCTACTTGTTTTCTCTTTGTTGGGAAGACCCAAACCACTTATTATGTCTAAAGACATATTTTGAGGCCAAGGCCTAAATAATTGTCAAGATAATTAGATCCACTCATATATACACGGTTACACTCGTTGGACAGCCAAGTTAGATTGAGTATTGATTTTAAAGATTTAGTGGAGAACAGAAAGAATAATAGTATATGTATTAAAGTAGTAATTAATAAAAAATTAATTTAATTATTTTTAAGTCATATTATTTTTTATTTTTTAATATTAGACATAATTAAAGACAAAAAATTTTCTTTAAAATAGAAAAAGTAATACATCAAGAGTTCAAGATTAATTGAATATCTAAACATAACTAAGATTCGTGTTAATTAGGCATTTCTCTTTATCCTATATCAAGATTAACATGCATATACAAGTTAACATATTATATTTATAATTTATTAATGAATTAAATTTTTTTAATTTAAATTTTAGCCAGTTATGAAGTCATAAAATACGTACCTACCTAACTCAAAGTTTGGGAGTTAATTATTTCATTTATCCTTAAGTAGTGGTTGTATCATAGGTTACATAACATTTTGTTTTAAAAACATTTATAATTTGTTCTATAAAAAAAAAAAAAAAGAGAAATCCAAGGATTTTGGATCTGTATATTTTTCTATATTTCAAAAAATAAAAAAATACACATTAATAAAAATTTATCTTCAATTAATTAAAAATTAATTTTTTATCTTTTTTAAATACAAAAAAATATATTATTTCTCAAATATAAATAATCTAGGCCCAAATTCAATATATAAAAGCTTACAAATTCCCACGTTTGCAAGGGATAGGATTAGTGCTGGCAAGATCAGATTGAAGACTCTCTCTTGGAGGGATTTTAAATTTTATATATTATAAGCAAGTATATCCTCGCTTTTGCATTGATCTTCATTTAATTTTTATATATAACTTACAAAATTGTAACACAAAATCAATAATGAAGATAATCTCCTTGATTGATATCGTTGTCTAGGATTGATGAGATAATGTTATAAATTTGAACTTATTATGAATTTAATTTTGATATAAATAAATTAATAAATATGATTATAGTAATAAATTTAAAAAACTAAAAAATTATTTTATATATAATAATTTTAAAATTATAATTAAAATTTAGAATAAACTGATTTTATAACATCATTGCTTTTAGATATGACAAAAATCTTTAGGTTTGGGATTTTTTTATCTCCTAGAAAGTATCTCATTTGAAGATTTAACTGTGGAGATTTTTTTTCTTGTAAAGATAAGTATGGAAGACCAAGTTTTTTTTGAAGTTTGAAAATAAGGATGAAGATTCTGTTTGTTGCTCTACAGGATTTCTTTCGCTAAAAGTTTACATAATCAATTTTAAATTTATATACATACATATATTTATTTAAATATTTTCTTTTATAATTTCTGTTTTTATTATTTTTTAATTAAAAAAATTTAAAATAAATGTAGGTAACTTATTAAACCTATAATTAAGGTAGTAACTTTTTTTGAACTTTGTCTTGTTTAAAAATTTTAAAATTATAATTATTTATTTACTATCTTGATAGAATTAATATTTTGAAAAAAATTCATAAAAATTTTATATTATTATTTTATAAATTTTTATTTACATTTTAGACTCTTACAAGATCTAGTCAATCCTCAATTTTCTATTAACAAAAATGAGAATGAAAAAGATTTCTTAAGAATGGGGATGGTGATGATGGTGCCATATCTCTAATCACTCTTTAATTCCTAACATTATAGAAGTTGCTTTATAAATCTTTATCAATGTTGTGGTGTCTCTTCTGTTTGGGCCATTGAATTGGCCGACAAGTTATTATGCAACTTGAAATTTTTTTTTAGTGATTAATACATAAAAAAAATTATTTTCTAATGCCTAAAAATTTATTTATAAAATTTTTAGTATAATAAATATAAAAAGTTTAAAATTTTACATGTCCTTTATATATGTTTGGAGTTAAGCGGCGTTGTTGTGGAAATCCTACGCGGCAAACATACACAGAAGTGCCTATCAGATTAATCATCACAGTCTACAACTATGATTAATATTAATTTTTTAAAAAATTAAGAGAATTCGTATCTACGATGTTGAGTGCCATTTTTTTTGTTAATGAAAAATAAAAATTTCCCTACAGTAGTGGAAGTCTTTAAATAATATATCATGATGTCGATAAGTAATATGGCTTAATATCATTATTCAAGGTTATTTAATAAAAATACAAGACAATGCAAAATAATTAACGTGACATAATAAAATACTTAACTTTATAAGATATAGTTTAATACAGGTCACAACTTCATAAATTATTATCAACAAAGCTGTTACGTTTCTTCACTTTTTGTTATGAATGAATCAATAATTGGTCTTACCAGAAATCAATAATTTATTAGGACAATTATATATTTTAGTCACAAAACTAAAGTTTACAATAAGTGTGGGTTTTTTTTTTTTTTTGGGTTACTTGGAGGTATAACATAATAATAATAATAATAATAATAATAATAATAATAATTATATTATTATTATTATTATTATTATTATTATTATTATTCAGGTTTAAAAATGATCTCAGTAGGAATGATAATGAGTGTATATCTTCTAATTTTTAGCATCTGTATCAATATTCATTCAAAATATTTAATATTTGAACCTTAACTAAATCTATAAAAATATATATTTTTAATATTTGTATCCAAAACTATTCAACACCTCAAATATTAAAAAAAAATAATGAATATTACATACTAGATAGTAGATACTTTATAATCAAGTAATATATTTTAATATCCAATAGTTCATATTCACCAAATGAAAAGATTTAAATATTATAAATAACTATAAAAAATTATTTTACAATAATTTTTTTTAAATATAATTGCTATAAACTAAATTAAAAATAACAATTTTAATATTAAAAAAAACACAAAATTTTATTTAATAATATATATTATTTATTTATCAGATATCGAGTATCATATTCATCTATTCATATCATCCAAAATTAATATCTATATCTATTTAATATTTAATAAATAATTATATTTTATTATTTATATTTTATCTAATATTTGATATTTATTAAATATTAAATTTTTGTTTAGACAAATATTATCAAATACCCATGAGAAAGAAAATCATTTACTCAAAAACCTATTCTCCAATTCCATGATATTATCTGTGTGAAATAATTGTTGAAGGGAATCATGGAAATGGTGGAGGACCACACACACTGAATAGAAGAGATAGAGCATTGGTCCAGAAACTCGGTTAGATACATTATGGATGGCTTATATTTATTTGTGTAGGGCGAATCCGGATCAATTTCCATCCAAATGCATTCTGCACTCATTCACCTAAATAAATTACGACTAAATACTAATGTTACCTACAATTTTTTATATTTTTATTATTAAACTTTTTAATAAAAATAAAATATATTAAAAAATTTTAAGAAAACCCAATTATAAATGGTGAGTTATAATATATATATATATATATGTTAATTCTTAATTTAAAAGTAACAATAAAAATTGAAAAACTATCTCTAATTTTTTTTTTCAATAACTTATTGCAATTGCAGAATGTTGCTTTACTTTGTGGGAATCTCCAAAAAGGGTTTGTGCACAGTAGAGAAACTACTTGTCCTGTTTGATTTCAATTTTTAAATTTTTTTAATTTTTCAAAAAATAAAAATAAAATAATATATTTGAATAACTGTTTTTGATATAAAAATAACATATATATTTTGAAAATAAAAAATACATATTAATCAAAAGATATTCTGAATTTTAATTTTTTAAAATATAAAAAAAATATTTTTATTAATAATATATAAAAATAATAATATTATTAAATTTTAAAATTAATTTTATAAAATAAAAAATAAAATAATATTCAAATATGTCTTATATTTATCATCTACGGCCATTTGTTGATTTTATTCTTAATATAATGATAAAAATAAAAAGAAATTAATTTGGTATGAAGTTTTAATATTAGATTATGGTTTTTTATAATAATAAAAAATATTCAATTAATTTTTTCAAAGAAAATATATTTTATAAAAAATAAAAATACAGAAAATGGTTTTGAAAAATTATATATAAGTCACACATTTTAGAAAATGGACCGGGGGAAAAGCGCCTGTATTGTACCCTGAACATGTGACATCGATAGACGTAAAGGCCAGGCTAGGGACATTTGCATTAACGTCTTGTGTAAGTAATTATGATAAAAATAAATTATTCATAACAAATTCTCCACTTAACTTCGACTTTTTTTTCCCCATACTTACCATAAGTATTGGCCGGGCTAGGGATTTAGATATTTTTATATAGAAAAATAACATGGCACTAGAGAAAAAGACACATAACATTTATTATATAAATAAGTAATTGGGAAAACTTAAAGAATTTAATGTTGAATTTTAATGATATGTTAACAATAATATATATATATACCATTTTATTATTATTAATTTAATTAATTTAAATTAATATATTTATATTATTTAATATAAATTACATTTCATTCAAAATATTTAACTTATTTTTATATTATTGTTATTTTGATTATCAGGTGATATAAATTATAATATTTAAATTATTAATATAATTATATATTGATAATATTAAAAAAATTTAATATAATTTTAACAAAAATTTGAAAATAAGAATTAATTTAAAAATTTATTAAATTATAAGAATTTAATTATAAATTTTTGAATTATGGAGACATAATTAAAAATTGAGTGAAAGTATATGAACTAAAAGAGTAATTTAACCTACTTTAAATTATAAAATTATAAAATATAAATAAATAATAATTTTAAACAAGTTTAAAATATTAGTTAAAAGCTTTCCCCTATCTAATTTTCTTAATCTTCCATATTTTCCTATCTTTCCTTCTATATATGAAGACACTGGATGAAAACGAAAGTTGTATAAATATCTTGCATTAAAATGTCAATTGATCGCCAATTTATATCAACAATGCTAAAAGTATATATTTATCAGAATAAATATATTTATAACAATGGAAAATGAAAAGGTATAATTTTTTATTTTCGAAATTTTAGTTATAAAATTTATACTTACGAAAATAGAAAGTATTATGGATGGAAACATGTCCATGTGTTGGCACTTGCACATAAGTCATTACTGGTAATAATATAAACTGCTTTCACTGAATAGCGTCATATTTTATACTATACTTTCCAAATGCACTATTGTTACTTCCAGAGAAAAAGAAGAAAGAAAAAAAATGGAAAAAGAAATATTAATGTAATTGTCTACGGCCTAAAATTAGAGATGCCTAAATTTGCAATTAATTTTTCAATTTGAAAAATGAATTGTTAACACAACCAATTCCTATGGAATTTTCCACCATTCTTTTAAATTCATAAATCAATTAAAATTTCTTAGGTAGAGTTAATATATTAAATATAAATATATCAATTTATTATAAATAGGTATATAAATATATTTGATATATATATTATTATACTGTATAATATTATGTGATTTAATTAGCTCGTTTACACTTGAGTAATTAATTAGCATGAACATTTAAAGTATTATAAAAATTAAAATATTTTTATCTAATTTTTATTTTCATACATTTATAATTATCATATATTAAAAATTTTGATATTTAATATCATGCATTCAATATTTTTAAAATGTCATTTAATATTAAAAAAGTGTATATCTACATTAAATAAAAATTATTTACGTACTAAATAATAATTAATGATACATTTTTTTAAAGATAGCTATAATATTTAAAAATGGTTAATGTTTTCAAAATTTAAATATGATTATACCTTTAATAGCTTATTATTTAAATTTCAAATTTTATGTCTAAAATGAAACTTCTCTTCAAGTAATAAGCTATAATACTGAATGAAATGTATTTAATAGATTCTTTTTGTTTTTTTTAAGCATGCGCATATCAAATTATTAGAGCCATTTAAATAATAAAATTTATACTATATATATAATTAGAGATGTCATTTAAAAATATAATACTATTTTATATTTACATATTTAAATATATCTTTATATTTATATGATATCATTGTGTAATTTTAAATTGTTAATACACTAGTATTTTATATTATTTATAAAATTTTTAATTTTTTAATGTAGTGAATATCAAAATTTCTCCTTTAATTAATTATAAAATCGAATTTAAGACACATATGGAATAAATTAAGACCAACTATTAGTCAATCCAAATACTAAATTTAACATATGCAACAAAATATTTTTCCAAATTTTGCTCCGAATTATGTACAAATGATCAATTTTTCTAAGAGATTTATAATTTCATACAATCGAGTATTGAAGTATATTTTATCCCTTTTTATATAATTAAAGAAATATTAAAAAATTATAATATTTGTTGACTAAATATTCAATTTAAATTTAAAATGCTTCGATAATTGTTGACTCACAGGCCCTTCATCGCTAAATCAAGCCTGATGACTTAACATAAATCAACCGACAAAACTGCAAAAAATTATCGTTGATATAGCTGAGAAGCCCTAAATATTTTAAAGGTTTACAAACTAAATATTTTAAATATCATAATTAAAGTTATTTTTAACTATTTATTCTATAAATAATTACAAGTTAGGCACTTTATTCTTTAAAGTATTAAAAGATTCAAACTCAAGTGGACATATTTCATTAATTAACCTATTAACGAGATTAGATTTAGTGAAAAAAATTAAATTTTTATAACATAATAAATTAATATTTAAATTTTTGTTAAAAAATATATTTATATTTAATATTCGATAATATCTTGTTTATGATTATGTTCCATAAAAAAATATCTATAAAAAATAAAAAAAATTATTAATTGAACTTTGTACTGATTTTTAGTTTGAGAAAATTCAATTTCATTCAATTCTTATTAACTGAATTGATTTAAATAAAACTAATCAAAATCAATTGATTAATTAAATTTACTGATGAAAATTTTACAAAGTTAATTTAATCTTATTTGGATGGCTTTGGATGACATATAAATTAAATTGATTAGATTATTTAAAAAATAAAATTTAAATTTTTTTATATATTTATAAATATTAATTATAAATATTAAATATATTAACTATAAATCATGAATTTATCTATAGTTAGACTTGTTTTAAAATTTTCTTAAATTGCGAATTAATTTTATGATTAAAAAAATATATTTTTAATTATTAGAATTGAAGAAATATTTAATGTAAAAATTTTATTTTTTTCAAAAATTAATTACTTGATCCAATCTAAACTAACTACAGCTAGCTTGAATTGGATTAAATGATATAAAAAAGATTGAATTGATTAAATAATTTTTTTTAGTCATCTAACTCCAAGTATATCGATTCAGTTGAATATAGATACTAAACCAAATCAGTCTAATCTAATAATTACTCATTTTAATCGCTGAAATCTCACTATAACTCGTCTTTATTTTTTGTATCTCATCTTGATTAAAAAATAAATCTTTGGTCAATTAATATGGTGTGGCATATATACAACGTTGAACAGAAAGTGCGATAAAACGCAAAAGAAGAAAATCCAGATAAAAAGAACTATTAATGCAATTATTTAGGGCTTAATTTTAGGGTTCCTAAATTCTGAATTAACTTTTCAATTTCAAAGAGGAAATGTCAACACATAATTGATTCCTGTGGAATCTACAACGATTATTTTCAAAACGGACGACAGGATCATTCAGTCAATACGTGAGTGAAAAATTATAAGATAGTGTTGATTCAAAACGATTTAATAGTCAATACCTGATTCTTCTTTTTCTGAGGCATTGGTTTTAATTAAAAAAATTAATAATAAAAATATAACAAATTGTACTTAAATTTGATTGAATTTAATTATTTTATATTCACGCTCTTTCAAATTACAGGATGGAGAAGAATATACTTTTGATTGTTTATTATTTCAATTATTACCATTTAAGATTTAAATTCCTTTTGTTCATTTGTTTCATTAACCTTAGATTTTATTATTTGTTTGTTTTCAAACAAATAAAAACACATCACATAATACTCAACGCTAAAGTGTCTTTATCAACAAAATTAATGAAATAAAATAAATATATATTATAATAACTTTAGTATTTGGTCTCTTTAATCTCTTTAATCATATAAAATATAGAGTTATGTGAGAGTCATGAATTATAAAATAACAAAAAATAATTAATTTTTTTATTTTTTTATTTTGTTTAAAATTGAATTCAAAAAAATAACAGCTTTTAATATATGTCAAACCCTGCAATAAAAAAGAAATTGAAATTTTAATTTTTAAATTGCTTTATTTGAATTTTTAACATAAATAATATATTTAACTTAAATAACTTAAATTACTATAATTTTTTTATTAATTATTAAGTTTGATTATTATCAAATAATAATATTTAAGATAATAACGCCCCCGTGAATTACGAAACTGCAAATGGATTTTGATAATTTCCTTTCCTATATAAGCCTTCCTCCTCGTTTCTTCATTTCTCATTCGAGTCACCTCCCTCTCCTTTTCCTTCAAAAGTTCACAGAGTCCAGCTCTACAGAATCGGGTCGGATTCTGCAAAATCGGAGCCAATAGCCGACTAAGAGAAGATGGCGGGATTCGTTGCGACGAAATTCTTGCCACGAAGGAAACCTATGACTATTAGGTGGCAACGCTGTTTCTCTCAGTCGGCCCAGAAGCAAAAAGACGACGTCTCCATCCCCGAATTGCCACCCTTCCATTACTCTCCTCCGCCGTATGATGGCCCCTCCGCCGATGAAATCTTCGCGAAGCGCAAGCAGTATCTCAGTCCCGCCCTATTCCACTTGTACAAAACTCCTGTGAGAACCATCATTTCTGTTCTAACTTCTAATGTTTGAGTCGATGAATTAAATTACGAATTTCAGTAATTTCTTAAGTTCAGAAATAGTTCAATGAGCACGTGAATGACGCGCTGAACGCAAACGATCATATCATTCCTAAATTGATGAAATATTTCATGAATTTTAATTTCTTGAATTCCGAGATAGTTGGAGTGAACGAGCACGATGATTCTGATTTCTTATGGTGATAGGTGAACATGGTTGAGGGGAAGAAGCAGTACTTGTACGACGAGAAGGGGAGGAGATATTTGGATGCGTTCGGAGGGATTGCTACGGTGTCTTGCGGTCACTGCCATCCCGATGTAGTGGAGGCTATTGTGAACCAAACCAAGCGCTTGCAACATTCTACGGTGCTCTACCTCAACCACGCCATCGCCGATTTCGCCGAGGCTTTGGCTTCTAAACTTCCCGGCCAACTTAAGGTGCCTTTGCTTGTGATTTCTATTTTTAAGTTTTCTAATGGCAAAATCTTCATTGTATTTAATTTTATTTTTTATATTTATTTATTTTTAATTTAAGAGAAATAAATCTCGTAAATTTAAAATTATTATTAGTTTAACTATTTTATTTATAATTTATTAAAATGTATAATAAATATGTTAATAGAAGATTTAAATTAATAATAATTTTAAATTGATTGATCAAATTAAGAATGAACAAATGTGAGAGATTAAATTTAAAATAAATAAACATGAAGAACTAAATTTAAAATAGAAAAACAGAAAAAATTAAATTGAGAAAATTAATAAATTTAAGGAACACAAATAGAATTTTTGTTTATTTTTAAAAGTTGTCATAAAAAATTTAACAAAAAATTGAGTATAATTAGTTATAACATGATGAATTAATATTTAAATTTAAATTTTTAACAACATTATATTTGTCAAAAAAATTATTATAAAAATTTTTTTGAGAAATATTCATTAAATAATCAAATTAAAATTTTTAATTTTAAAAAAATTAACTTAAGAAAAAATATATTTTTTAGAGACAAAAAAATAATTTTCTCTAATTTTTGAATTATTGAATACACAAAATTTTCATATTTAATCCATTTCACAGTTTATAAATATAATTTTTGAGATGTAAATATACATTTGAGTAAATGAGGTATTCATACAAAATATTGTTAATACAAATTAAGTATACATTACTTAATCTTTAAATTTCAAAAAAAACTTAATATTTAAATTTTAGAAAAAATGATTAAAAATTTATGAATTTCAATCAGAGGAAATTTTAACTTTAATTGTATTGATTCTAAGTTTTAATTTTAAGAAAATTAAAAAAGTTTTCACTGAAAAAATTAAATAAATTAAAGAGAATATGTATATTTTTAATGTGTAAAAGTTACTTAATTATTTAATTTTAAAAAGATAAAAATCTCATTTTAATTTATTAAGTTTAATAATTTTTTAAATTTATTTATTTATATTTATTCATTCTTAATTTAGTCCTTTAAATATGAAATAGTTATTAATTTAGTATTTTTATTTTTAAATCATTAAAATATATAATAAATATTTAAATAAAAGAGATTAATTGATAATAATTTTAAATATAAAAATTAAATTAAAAAAATTATTAAATTTAAGAGACCAAAATACAAAATTTTGTGGTTTCTAATCCCTCGCCATATGCATCAACTGCATGTCTCACGATTCATGCTTTACTTGTTTCTTTTGCATGATTCTAGAACCTCTACTCTACTCTTACGAATAATCTAAATCCAAGGGCACACATATTTGGCTAATTGGCTATTATTGTTATTAGTATTTAATAAGAATCACACGGCATCCACTACTCCTAAAGATTGAGGTTTTCTTGATGTTAGTAATTTAATTCCTAATTTTATGTTCTTACTCTTTGAAAAAAAATAATTAGTTGGTTTAATAGTAAGTTAATATTCAATTACATATAAATAAAATAAATCATTAGCTACACAATATATCAAACTATTCAAAGTATAGTTGACATGTGCTAGAATACATATTAACATTTGTTTTATTTTTTAAAAATAATATGTTGATATATTATTTACTATATTTAAAAATAATAAAAAATTTTCTAGTTTTGTTTTAACTTTTATATTAAATATAGTATCACTTTGTTAATCTATATTTATATTATAATGATTTTGAATATTAATTTCATTTCTTTGATTTTTTAAATTATATAATATATATATATATATATAGAAATATACGAGAGTACACAATTTTTTTAGAGGATGAGTTATGAGAGTTATTAAGGAGGAGTTACGAGAAAATAAGAAGTTATGTAATTTTTATTTTTTGTTATATTTAAAATTAATTTTTTTAAAAAAAATTGCACCAACTAGTATCTATATATGATTTAGGAACAAAAATATCATAAGACCCTCAATTTTTAATCTGAGGTCACTGAATCCCAAAATTGCTATCATTAAAGTTGAAACCTAGAGTTTTGCATAATTTATTTATTTTTTCTTGGGGAGCAGCACTACGAAGAGTTGTGAGGTTAAATTATTTTACAATTGGATTTTCTTAAAATTTGTTAAAGTTATTAGATATATACAAATTCTCAAATGATCTAAGGTTATATACAAATTTATCCTTCAAAACATTGATTAATAAAGGTTTTCTTTTTCTGAGAGTCTAATGTTTTATTTTAATTGTATTTATAGGGGAAAAAAATAAAATTGCAGTTTAAATATTATGACATATGTGATTGATAAAAATAATTATGACATATCTATGTGCATTTTATTACTTTTAATTAACCATTTCTGTTATGAAGTTAATTTTCTATCACCAAGCGCTTCCATGGGTTTTAATATTGTGTTTAATTTTTGTACTCATCCTTACTTAATTTAAAAAAGTAAAAAGAGATGACATCTTGAGGACATATCAAAATGCAATACTAATTAATAATTGACCCCTTGTAAACTTAATTACCCCACAGGAAAAAAAATGCCTTCTTGTCAATTTTTTGCCCATAATTTCGTGCCCCATAAACAAATTTATTGTCACCGTCAATATGATGATAATCTACACTATTAATATCTTAGAATTTCACAAAAGATAAATATATAGCTTCAGAATTATACTCATAATTCTTAGAATAAATTATAGTCACGAAAAATCAAAATTTTAATATCCTTTTAGTTTTACGTCTTGATCTCTTAGACTTAAATGCCATAATTAGGATCATTAGAATATAATACGATAGCCTATACTCAGGGCGTAATCACAACAATAATATTTTTTTTGAATCACCGAATCATTTTTTAAATCAGTGGTACAATTTGTGAACTCAAAGGTAATAGTTTTATTATTTACAGGTAAAGATGAAATGTTGCGAATCTTTTTACGTAGATAAAAGAAATTTTGGACCATGAACATTCAACAAATGATTATAATTATTGGATAAGGATAATATTTTTAAATCTGTCTTGTCGTGTTTATAGGTGGTGTTTTTCACAAATTCTGGAACGGAGGCAAACGAATTGGCGATCTTAATGGCAAGATTGTTTACGGGATGCCATGATATAATATCTCTGAGGAACGCCTACCATGGAAATGCAGCTGGAACAATGGGAGCCACAGCCCAGAGCAACTGGAAATTTAACGTAGTTCAGGTATGTTTTCTAAATAATTTTCTTTCGATAATTTGCATGAAATTTCACTTTCACTTCTTACTTTCATTTATTTTAATTCCATCTTTTATTTTTGAAGTATGATTAAGTGATATTATAATACTAATAATGAAGTTAAATCTAAGAACTTGGATGAGCTTATAAAAAAATTAAAAAATAAAGTAATCGAAACACAAAAATAATATAATATATCAGTACTAAACACAGGTTATTTAAATTATATTTATTTTTTTCCTCTACTTATAGAATGATGGAATCTTTAGCCTTGGATTAAATTCACCTAGAAGAAAATTAGTGGGTTTGTCATACCTAAGGTGGCGGACGCATATTTCACCCAACTCTAGTATGTGTGTGATAGTAATAGCAACAGAGTTTAGCATAGTTGGACACGTTCCTCAACTCTTGAAGTGGGCTACGAAAAGGAACTATTCATTATTGCTGGCATCCAAACGGACTTCTATGAAAACTAACAAGTTACAAAATGGTGCTTAGTGTTGACGCTTTCTTATGATAATGAAAGCGAGGGCCTAATACTGAAACTTGCGCAGGCCCCTTGAGCAGATAATACTGTAACTTCGTGGTGTCTGATTTGGCTTGATTCCATTCAGAGTAGCACAGCAGACAAAATTTTGGCTTTCAATATAGTTTTCTTCTTGAAAAAAGCATTTTCTTCCTTGTTGGACCTTTTCCCCCCTTCATATTACATCATTTTTTGATGGAGTGTGACATTTTAAACTGTGCAGTTAGCAGTTTCTTAAATGTGTTCTTTTTGTTTATGTGGTCAACAGAGTGGTGTTCATCATGCGGTAAATCCAGACCCTTATAGAGGCATTTTTGGTTCTGATGGAGAAAAGTATGCAAAAGAAGTCCAAGATATGATTGCCTTTGGGACTTCTGGAAATGTTGCTGCCTTCCTAAGTGAAACCATACAGGTATTTGGACATCAGTTTTTTAAACCAAAACATTAGAAATTCCTAGATAATTCTTTTATATATATTGGGTAGACTAAAATATAAATAAATATATGAACACATTGGTAGTAACTCTTATTGAAAGGCGTATTGAAAATAATTATATATATATATATATATATAATTCTATCAACATAACCCTTGACGGCACTATTGTTTACCTGTGGCCTGTGGCAGGGAGTGGGGGGTATCATAGAATTGGCCACAGGTTACTTGCCTGCTGTTTACAAGAGCATTAAAAAAGCAGGAGGCCTTTGTATTGCTGACGAAGTTCAGGCTGGATTCGCTCGCACTGGAAGCCATTTCTGGGGATTTGAGGCCCATGGCGTTGTCCCTGATATTGTGACAATGGCAAAGGTAACTCTTCTCTCTCCCCTTCCCTTTGTTTGTGGAGGCTTTCCAAAAGAAGTCTATGTCTCCAATTGATTTGGCAGACATGTCTTCATATTGTATTTTTCACTTTTATGAGCTTGGCTTGGTTGATCACTTGCTACGACTAAACTTCTCTTTTGGTAGGGCATTGGAAATGGCATTCCCCTTGGTGCTGTGGTAACTACTCCGGATATAGCTGAGGTCTTAACTCGCCGATCTTATTACAATACCTTTGGAGGGAACCCTGTTTGTACTGCTGCCGGATTGGCTGTTTTAAGAGTGATAGAGAAAGAGAATCTTCAAGAAAATGCATTTGCGATGGGGTCCTATTTGAAAGAGAGACTCACTGCACTCAAAGACAAATATGAGTGTAAAACTTTCATCCTTTGTTATTTTAAAGCTTACATCTCATATTTTTAGAGTTTATTGCAATAAAATGTTGTTTAATAAAAATTTACAGCACATCATTATATAATTGATATTATATTTTTATCAGAGAACTTTATAGTAAACAATTAAAAAACTCTATCTAAAATTTGTCCTTAATTTCTGAAAGATCTGATGTCTTGCTGATCCAACTTGTTGATTTCTTCTACAGTGATTGGGGATGTAAGAGGAAGAGGATTAATGCTTGGAGTTGAACTTGTGACTAATCGTGAACTTAAAACGCCAGCGAAAGCAGAGACAATGCAAGTTTTGGACCAGATGAAAGGTAGATTCCAGTACCATTTTGTTCTGCATTCTACTTTTAGCCATATTTTCCGTTTGCTCTTAGTTGCTAACTAATTCTTCCGCTGTTACTACAGAATTAGGGGTCTTAATTGGAAAGGGTGGGTATTATGGAAATGTCTTCAGAATTACACCTCCACTGTGTTTCACCAAAGAAGATGCAGGTTAGCGTTGGCTTCAATTAACTTTTTTTGTTCAGTCAATGGAAGTGGTACCGTTACTGTATATAAACACATATCTCAATGAAGATAAAATCATGCACTATTCTTAACATGGGTTAATGCGCCAGTAAGATTTTGAAGAAGAAATTTTAGTTTCTGGCAAAATCTGATTACGCTACTTGACAATAAATTTTTTCTTTGAGTCATTTTTAATGCGAAATTACTAGTTGAATTTAATTTATTGAGAATTGAGAACCTTGTTCTTTTAAGTTCTTCCAAAAATAACAGTGGTAGTGTTTGTTCCTGACAGTACGAATGTTTTGGGTGCAGATTTTCTGGTGGACGTGATGGACTTGACATTGTCTAGAATATGAAAAGCTAAGACGGATGTGTAAATAAAGATATGTCTATGTTATCTTACAATGTGGTCAGAACCATATTCTGTCATCTTCTTTGTTAATAAAATCTAAATATATTAATGCAGTCTTACAACTCCTTAATGTAGTGTGATCTTAAAAAACGATGAGACAACAATTCGTTCTCCCTCGTTAATCCCTTCATAATTTTTGCAGCTGCCTTTATTTATCTTCTAGTCTATGCCATTATCACTCTATCTTTCCTTTACACTTAAGGCTTAAGCTAACAAATTGGGTGTTCATACGCTTGATTCAATTGGCATTTACACTTAAAAGCTTTTTTTTTTTGGGGTCAAAACTTAAGCTTAATTGGACTGTTTGATTTTTCAGAAATGATTCGGCGAACAATATCAAATTATGGATCATGTGTGTTTAGTTAGCCCGAAGCCTCATAATGACCAAAATGATTTCTTTTCTTCCTTACAGTGACAATGAATTTCACTTCCTTACAGTGACAATGAATTTCAAAAACAAAATGACCCCAAAGAATTTAACATTCTGTGACCAACATAAAGAATTTTACATTCAACGGACCAAAGGACATCGTGTTATGGATATATACCTTCCTCTTCCTTTTTTCTTTTCCAATTTATCCTTCTCGGTGACTTACATTATGGGCCAAGAAATTGTTTCTAAGAATTGAATACAGTATTTAAAAATCTCTCTTTATTTTAAAAAATAGAAAAATAAAAAAACTTATTTGAATTATTGTTTTTGGTTGAAAACAAAAACACAAAATGTGTTTTGACAAGAAAAAACATAAAAAATATAGAAAACAATTTTTTTTATTAATAATATGTAAATAAATACATAAAATAATATTAGCAGAACTAGTTTTATAAAATAATTTAAAAAAATAAAATGACGTTTAAATAGGCCTTTAAGAGGCAAGCTTCCAGTTAAGGCTGTAATTGCCATCTCTTCAACCCAAAACTATCTAGTTTAGACGATTTAAAAAAGTTTGATTTGTTTACTAATTAAGAAAGGTTAAAAAATTATTTTAGTCTCTCATAGATGATAATTTTTTTATTTTAATTTTTTATAAATTTTATTTTTTAATTTAATATTTTTTAATTTTTTTTGTTATCAATTTAATTATTTTGTCTAGATATTGTAAAAATAAATAATAATTTTAATGACTTAAGCAATTGATATTGACTGGGTAACTTGTTAAAAGTTAATTATGATCCAATTTTTTTTTTAATTGGTCAAAATGTTGTACCTAATCACTAATATCAAACATTACATATTTAGCACAAACATTGCTTAGTTGGAAAAAAAAAAAAGAAAAATTAAATTATAGTTAATCTTTAACCAGTTAATACCAAATGTCAAAATCTTTAAATTGTTACTTATTTAAAATAACATTTAGACGGATACACTAAATTGATAACAAATTAAATTATGAGAAGCCAAATTGATAACACATTAAATTATGAACTAATTTGAGAAAAAAAATCTATGATGAACTAAAATGAAAAAATCATCATTTATGAGGGACTAAAATGATATTTTAGTGAATTAAAAAAATTAAGTGAAAAGAAACAAACTCAAATTCTTAATAGATAGAACTCTTGAGTAGATGCACAATGATCAGAGTTTTGATGGTCCTTCTGTGTGGATGCTTATCAATGCAAAAACATTTCAGCAATGCCTTCCAAGTCCCAACCAAAATTTGGGTTTATGGTGTTTAATAATGAAAATTTGCTATTTTTAAATTTTGGCAGTCCCTCGTAATACAACTTCAAAATTTCCCATCTTGTCAGAATCATCCCCATTCCCCAACTCTAGGTGTGTTTGGGAATATGAAAGGGAAGGGAAGGAAGGAGTTGAATGGAGAAGGAAATATTAAATAATAATTTTTTTATTCAAATCTTTTAAATTTTTTAATTTGAAATAATTAAAATTAATAAAAAATTTAAGTAGTATTAATATAAAATTTTTTATTTTTTTTTAAATTCTAAGATCAAAACAAAAATAATGTTACTAATTTTTTTTTTGATTTTTTTAATCTATTTTCTCTCTCTCAAATAAATCTTAAGTATGTGAATTATATATTCTAAAATACATAAGTGATATAACACCTCAATCTAATGCAGTTCACGAAGTACATTAATCTTTAGACATATAATATAAATATATAATATATATCATCCTTGAAGAAATTTTCCCGAATCACAAAATTAAAATGACAGAATATGATTTATTTAAAGTATTACACATGGTGTAATAAAAGAAAGAAAGAAAGAAAAGATAGAGATAAATAAAGTCCTCCTTGTATGAATTAAAATATTGAGAGAATGACACGATGAAATGAATCTCTTATACCAAAAAAAAAAAATTCAGACATAATTTTGCAGTAGATTTCATTTATAATATGTTTACATTTTGTTTTTTATAATCGATTTGGTCTAAATTTTTTTATAACGATCAGTCTAGTTAAAAAATTTACATACTCAAAGTTGATTAAAAACTATTTTTACCAGGAATTGAATATGAGTACATATGAAACACAATCAAAGAATGACTTTAATATTATTTGTCACAGAGACACAATTAATTTGAGATTCACATATAATTACTAAATATATAATATATAATGATTAAATGATAAACTCTTAATGCCATGTTTTCCTCTTTCCAACCTTTTTATGTAAATTTCTCTAAAGGATACCAATCCAAGAAATATAGACTTAAAGCAACCAAAACAAACATTTTAGAGAACGCTCAACGTACTACTATCAAATGTGTTGGTAATTATTATTAATTAATAAGTTATTGATTGAGATAGTGATGTTGCAATCTCAATCCCAAGAGAGAATAAAGACTTAAAACAAAGCACGAAATACACTGAATTGAAATTAATTAAATGTGAATAAAACGAAGAAATTAAAATTAATATTATTCATTCAAGTCTAACGATCATGCCTGACGACCATTGGTGACATAGGAGAGTACCTTTGGCCAGAAACCATGGAAGTTTGCCGGAAAATGAGACCAGAAAATCGTAGTGATGACATCAAAAGGAAACCCAAATCCTTGAAGACATAGGAAAATTCATGGTATATCAGCGTACACTTCCTCAGAATTACACTTCTCAATATACATAATAAGCTTCTCATAAATCTACCCATTCTTCTTCTTTCCTTCCTTCTATATTGCTGCCTACTTCTTCTTCTTCTTCTTCTTCTTCTACTTCGCTATAATCATGATACAAATGTTGTTTTTACTAAAACACCCCTGCTTCTGATCATTTCATTATAAGGTTTAAATGGACAAAAAGTCAATACCAAATTCTTCTGTCACTATCTCATTATCCAAATTATGTCCAAATTTAATGCTATCTTTATTGTAAGTTATTATTTTTTTTGGAGTTTAAATGCATAATTTTGATATAAATAAAAAAAAGAATTATGAAATCTCACTCAATATACAAGACAATGAGAACAACACTATATTTGAACAGCCCAGATCTAATTTGCTCATAATCTCTTTATGACATGCAACACTTCCTCTCATTCATTTTTTTTTTTAATTTCCTCCCTACTTAATATTTATTTAGATGTTATATTAGCCAATTGATCGACCTGTACTTTATCTAATTTAATTTTTTTAATTTGATTATCAAAGAAATTATTTACGTTAAAACTAAAAAATTTACACAAAAAATTATGACTTTCTTACACTATCAATTAGTGGCAATTTTTATATTAAAATGAAAAGAACAAATGGATAACAGTAGGGGTAAAGTGGAAATTGTGTTGTTGTATGCGATGTCTTAATCATAGATGGAGGTGATAAGGAATGAGGACATAATGAAGACATTGCTATCCATGTAGATTGCGTGGAGACTCCGTATCAGAAGTTCAGAACTATCTGTGCGTCTCCTTCAACGCTATATGAGCAAGATGTCGACACTGGCTTCTACATACAAAATTACGAAAATAGATATAGGGATTGCTTCTTTAATATATATATATATATATATATATACACACACACACATATCATATTCATCATCAATTGAGGTGTAGCCATCAAATTTAGGTTTTTTTTTTTTTTACACTTAATTTTTTTATAAAGTAAATTAGAACATCATATACTCTAATTTAATCAAATTATATTTACTATCTTTGTGTTTTAAAAATTACTTTCCGCACTCATAATTGTATATATGCTTTTGTGAATGTTTTACATTTTCTTGGGATTTGAGTCCTACTGAAATATGAATGACAGTTGAATCCTGCTCTTGGATGGTATGTCAATTTTACTTCACTTGAAACTCTTGACCTTTCAGAAAACCATTTTGATTCTGAAATTTTTAAATGGGTATCAAATCTCAGTGATAGTTTTTCTGCTCTCATCCTTGAAAAGAATCAGTTAAAAGGTCAAATATTATATAACTTGAGAAACCCGGAATACTTGCTGTTGTCTTTCCATGAACTCAATGGAACAATTCCAGATTGGTTTGGTCAATATAAGTATTTGCAATATCTTGAACTTTATGGGAAACCTTTCATCTTTAGTCTCATTAGGAAACCTAAAGGGTACTATTCCTGACTCTGTGAGCTCATTATCTGATATTCAATCTATACATCTGCAGAAAACTAGTTGTTTGGTGATATACCTTTGTCTCTACAAAACTGTAGAAGCTTCAGGCTCCTTGATAGATCCAAACATAAGGGCTCTTAAATTTAGATCCAATCAATTCAAAGGTAGTATTCCATCAGAAATATGCCAATTTTCTTCACTTGTGATATATATTGGATCTTGCTTACAACAGATTATCTGGACCAATACCTAAGTGTCTTGATAATATTACCTCCATGATTTCCACAAATGCTTCAAGTGAACATGAGTTTGACATTTTTTCCAGGAAATCAAATTTTCATACTGTTTCTCCTCAGTCCTGACACTCCCATGCTGCTTATGAAAGGGCAAGAGACAAGCTATAGCAGCAACATTGTCTATCCTATCTTTTCTCAATCACTTGAACATGTCATTCAACAATTTCATTGGCAAAATCCCTACAGGGACCCAACTTCAGAGTTTTGATGTATTAGCCAGGAAATGAACCAAGAAGGGGAGATTGAATTGATTCTTTTTAATTTTGAAATCTTTTTCTTTGAAATTGTGGTTAATGGTTCGCAATAAAACAAATACTCCTTCTTTAAGAATAAAGAAACTGTTTTGAAATTTAAGTTAACGATAGATAAAAGATGAAGCAAAAAAAGATTACACAATCAATTTATAGAGGTTCAGACTCAAGAGTAACCTTGATCCTACATCCTCTTCCAAAGCACTCAGCAAGGATATTTCACTAATAGGATAATTATCAAAATATACATTTGGAAAACCCTCTTACAATTGGGCTCAACATTAATAAGCTTGTATGTCACTAAGCAACCCAAAAAAGGTTCAGCACACTTACTTTTACTTCACTTAGTACTTTTTTAAAACTCACCCTTACCCTTAACCACGCTTAATTAGCAACAACTGACTTAAGCAAACATCAACCTTACTGACTCCTTCTTTTAGATATCCCAACAAGATTCTTAGATAGAAGAAATCTTGAGAATAAAATTCAGAATATAATAAATGTTCCCAAACTCACTAAGAGGAATAAAAGCTTTTGTAGCACAAGAATGAGGAGAAGAGAATTTTCAGAGTATACACTTTTATGACTAGCTTAATCATGCAACTCCCTTGTTTTGAATGCTTCTCATCTAACTCTATTTAATACTCTTAGAAGACTGTCATGTGGAGAGCTCATTTGATCCGTGAAGCCTTCAATAAATGCATCAAGATACGTTGGAGCCATTAATAAATGCAGCAATTAATTCCATGTTTTGTGCTAACCAAGATCTTCTCAGCTTCATGTTGTTGCTGAGGATATTCTTTATTGTCCAACAGTTTGTTTCTTCATATGTCTGTTAAGTCTTTTGCATTGTCGAAGTAGGATGTTGTCCATCTTTGACTTTCATTATCGAGATATGCACCATGTTATTTTCGTTCCTCAAAATCTACTAGAGACCTTGATGCTATTACTTTGGTGCACTGTTCTGCTTCTGAGCTGCAGAGTCGACTACTGCTGTCTGCTCTGCAAGATGAGGCTACAGGTTTGGTCTGCTGCAAGTTACTATTTTTGGTGTTTGCTCCTATGTCAAATTCATGTTGTACAACTCTTAAGGAAACTTTTTCAAACGGCTTCATTGTTCAGCCCATTTTCTTTAAGCTTTGAGAAGATGTTTTCATTTGGGCCTTAATTGTGGGCTTTTCAAAATGATTTAGAGGAGTGATTTTTATAACATTTGGGCTTGTTTTTAATTTGAAAATTATTGGGCTTTGCAAATATTGGCCAATAAGAATATTGGGCTGTTGGCAAATTGTTGATAAAAATATATTGGGCCATATTTCTATGGGCTTAAAATAATAGCTTTGTTAAAATGATTTTGGGCTAAGACATAAAAACAATCTTAAAAATAATTTCTCATTATTCAATAACAAATCCTTTAAAGTATGTTCCAACATGACCTCAACTTTGGGGAGCTCCTCTGACAAAGAATTGCAGACAAGGTGAAAAATCAGACAGCAAAAAGCAATATAGAGAAGAAGATGAATCTGCAGAGTTTTCTGGGTTTTATATTGGAATGGGAGTTGGATTTGCTGTAGGATTTAGGGTAGTCTGTGTTATTCTTTTGAGT
This sequence comes from Senna siamea, assembly GCA_031216115.1. NCBI lineage: Eukaryota > Viridiplantae > Streptophyta > Magnoliopsida > Fabales > Fabaceae > Senna > Senna siamea. Next base: position 22,287,230 of record CM062357.1, read on the forward strand.
GAAAGTTCTATTTGAATGATTGAGAACGTTATTTAGTCATATAATATTTACAATTTCTTACAATCAAGTAAGATCCACCAGCCATGTTGCTTACCATTATGAGCAAATTGCTGTGATCTCTGACATGAATCGTGCTTGTAACGCCTAAAGAACTTCAAGCAATATAGCAACAGCTGTATCTATATCTGTTACAACATTAACTCCTTTAATAACAACACACAGTTTTCTGAAACAGAAGATCTTTTTTTTTTTTTTCTTCATTCTTGCTTGTACTATTCACATAGACAACATGCTTTGCTGATCTACCCATTAGGTCAAAAAAAGTTAAACTCAGATTAATTTGGCTCATATCTTACAATAAAGGGTAAGCTTGCATGTATAAATTATTTCCTAATTGGTATGTGATGCTAGCTTTTGATAACTACAACTCACGATGTTCTTCCAGTAGATCAATGAAATGTTGCCACAATATAAAACTGAAAAATAACTGATCCTGGAGGTATTTATACTCAAATACCTTCTACAGTAACTGCTAAACATAATTCAAAAACTGAAAAGAAACTATAAATAAACTGCAATGCTGTCATAACAGTGCTGCCATGTGATAAAATAAGAAATAACTGTTAGAACATATATGTAGAGAGATTCCTAATAATTGCAGAAGGAATTTCTGGTTATTAACATTCTCTCCTTGATGTTGTTTACGTGGCTGCCTCCTAGAGTAAGTCAACACAGGCTTGGCAGTAGTATTGGCAACAGTAGCAACAATAGGATTTGTATCAAATATTCAATTACAATATGTTGTGTTTCTTATCAATCTATCATTTTGTGGAACTGATCAGTCATGGAGTTTTTAGTCGTATTTAATACTTTTTACACCAAAAAGAAAAAGTAAGAAATTAAAAGATGTGATATTATTAATTTAGGACATGAAAGAAATAAATAATAATAATGATATGGATAAAATTAGTATGTTAAAATAAAATTTTTTCACCCAATAATTTAATGTTATTTTAAATGTTACCTTGTTATCACGTAACAGTATATCAAATACTGTTATACAATTTTAATATTTAAGATATTATAGTATCTAAGATAAAACTAAAGTTCCGTCAATGAGTTAGATATCTTTTGAGAAAAAGTTGTAGACTCACATCATGATTGAGGACAAGCATGATAAGTGTGGAGGAATTTGATAGAATGCATCTTTTACTACATTTTCCATGTGTATTTTGGTCTCTAATTTGGCAATTATACCTGTGTTTCTCACTAATTTGACTGTAAAAACATTTTTTTATATAGTTAAACACAAAATATTTTTCAAATATAAATAAAAATATTTTTCAAACTAAATTTATCAAACATATTCTCTTTTAAAGCATTTTTTTAATTTCATTTGATAAAAAAAGTCATTTTCAAAATAAAAAGAAATTGACAATTTAATCAAACGGGCTCTAAAGCCATGTGTAATAACATAGATATCATATCATATTATCAAATTGCACTTGATTTAAAATTTTTTATTTCCTATTCATTAATCTATAAACACATGTTTATTTACCGTGTTTTTATAACTAACGAATATCAAATCAGAAATAAAATATTTCCAAAATATAAATCATATGAAAATAAAATTCAAGAATTAAATAATTATAGCTTATATCTTTCAAAAATAAAAAATACATTTCCTCTTAAATAAATTAATATATATAACCCATTTTGATATTGCTATGAGCCACTGCACCTTGTGTCCTAATTAGTAATTAAGCGCTTATATGTGTTGCATGACATCTATCCAAATTATCTAATCCATATCTCATAAAAATCCAATAGGCTTTGCTAAATTTAGAATTTCTTTTTTCATAAAAATAATTTTATTTAAAATAATATTAAATATTAAATATGAATATTTTTTTAATAAAAATTTAAATTTAAATATATTACATTATAAAAAATAATATTTTTTATTAGACTCAATAAAAGCACCCATTTTTGTAATAATATACATATATAGATGATAAATGATGCGTGGCGATAATTTAATTATCAAGTCTACTTTGAAATTAAGTGCTTAATTATTGATGCCTTTTACTTTGTTTTAATGTGCAAGTTCAAAGGCGATTATGACCCTTGATGATGACTCTCATGATCTCATGCACACATACGTCACTCACACGTATATCTTCTTCCATTGGTTCACTTCTCTTTCGCTATGCTTTGTCTTATCTTCTTTCTTGGATTGTGAATTTTGAGTTAAATATTTATAATTAAAAATTGATGTATTTTTATATAATAAAAAAATAAACAATTGATTCTTAAAATATTAGAGTGAGTTTTTTATTTTTTTTATTACAAAAAATTATTGTCAAAAAAATACAAAGATCCAAAATCGTGAATTTGTGAGTTAGTGGGTGTTTCAATTCAAATTCTATATAAACTCTCATCTCATTACAATTTGGATAGTAATTGGGTTGCAGTACTGATAAGTATTAGCATTTCGTTTTCAATTCGTTTTCAATCTCCTATGATTATCTTAAAATTAGTATATCTCTTTTTTTTTTAATTATTATTTCTCTACTTTGCCACAAATCACACAATACATTCACTGGAATATCTTTATTTTTTATTTTTCTAACCAAATAATTTATGAATTTTGTTAAGAATTTTTACAAAGTGATTTGTTAAATAAAAAAATTAAATCCCATGAAAATTAGGAGACAAAAATAATGTTTTGCACAATTAAAAAATTTAGTAAGCTTTAACATTCATTGCACCTTTCTTCCTTACATATTTGCATACTTATTTTTTCCTTCTAATGTAAATCTAGGATTAGTTTATTGAAAAGTATAGGAAGAAAAATTTCTCTAGTGGATAATACTAATAGGATGGAGGGATTTTTATATTCATTGTAGTTTTAATGTATATTGAAAAAAGTTACTTAGAAAATAAGGTAAGAGTTTAGGATATTAGATGTGTTTGAAATACGGTATAGATTTACAGCTCCGAGTAAATGACACGTTTCAATTGGTATCTCCTTCATCCAAACCAAGTGTCGCTTTCCCAAAAGCATATTGGAAACTGCGTTATGGCTTTGTGCGGTTTTGCTTCCCTTTCCAACCCCACTCTTTTTTCAAGTGCCCAAAAGTCCACTCTACTTTTCTTCTTTTTATTTCTATTTTTTACTCTTATATTCAATTCAGATTATTTTTTAAAAAATATTTTTAAAATACACTATTTTTCTTTGATTCAATACACTATGAAAACTAATCTTAGAACAATCTTAAATAAATCAAACATAAGTTGTTAAACTGAAATATTTTTTTTTTTGCTTGATCTCACGAACAAAGAAAATATAAAGTTTAGTAGTATTTTGATCTTAATTGACTTGTTTAATCACCTCTCGTTTATAATAAATACATAGTTTAAGTTTGAATTTAGATAATTTTTTTTAATAAGTTATTTGTAAATTTACTATAAAGAGGTATTGGGTATATAATTTAAAAAAAATGTAAAAAATAAGATCTTTGAAATATTATATTTTTATTTTGATATGTAAATTAAAAAAATATTTTTGAGAATATTATATTCTCAGAAATAAAAGTATTCACATACTTTTATAAATTTTGATTCTCGTTTAATAGGATTAGAATCTTGTATTTTTAAGATATTAGAATATTTTTTAAAAAATTCTTAAGAATATTTTTTTAATTTCCAAAAATATAATTTTTAAAAATAAAAAATTTATTTGTATACCAAATCTTTTTTAAATACTCTCTAAATATGAGGAACTATTCTGACTTTATACTGAAGTATCATCTCTTTACCTAAATTTTTTATTATAAAAAAAATAAGGTCAAGATTTTTTATATTATAAAAACTATTTAATAAGTATTTATAGTTATGAGAAAATTAATTTTTAATATTTATGATTCCCAAGTCATGAATTCGAAGGGTAAAATCTTTATAAAAGTTACACTAATAAGAGATACTATATAATTTAATTGTGAACGAATATTTTGCATTTCTTTTCAATTATTTTAGATTCCTAATTTTCGCTATTTTGATTACTTGTTGCCTATTGAAATGCAACATATTATGTATGGTATATATATAATATATTATTTTCAAAATAGTTAACATGTATTATATATTTTAAGTAATATAAAAATAAAAATTTTACATATAAACTATAAAAAGTTTTAAGTTCTTAACAAAATAGAGTTGTAGTTGCTAATTAATGCACCTTGTGGTTCATTTTGGTTAATTAGTTGCTTTTTTTTTATTCATCATACCTTTCTAATTTCTATTTTACCATGGAATGATATTGTTACATGTAAAATTAGTAATGGTATAAAGACGTAAGGTTGCATGATTTCAAGCATAATATAATTTGACAAATTTACTATTCACTAATCATATTTGGCCAAATAACAAAGAAATTGACTTCTATGCGGTAGAAAAATAGAGATTGAACAATTATCCAAACATAAACTAATTTCTTATAAGAGTATTTAATTTATTCATTTAGAAATAATTATTTAATTTAATTATTTAAAAATGTCTCCAACTAAAATATCACTTTTTAAATACTTTTCTTTCAATTAATAAATAAAAGATCGCGTGATCATTATCCTTATCTGAACTAGTCATTGGTAGTATTTTTCTTCAAAATAATATTATTTAGAAAAATTTCACAAAATTATGTGATAAGTAAAATGACTATATTTTACATAAAAATTTGCTTAGAGTATATTATTTTAAGAAAAAAATGCTATTAACATAAGTCTAAGTTATGAATTAATCAACACATGACCTCTAGATTACTTATTGAAAAAAATTGTATAACAAGAGTTATTTTGATAAATCATTGATTTATTATTTTTATAAAATTTCTTGTATATATTAAAAATAAAAAAGGGGATAACAAAAAAACATGTTTGCTGCTGCTATATGTTATGGGGAAAAAATCTAATAATTAATAAACAGTAAATGATCATGAGAAGAATGAGAGAAAATTGAGAATTAAAAAAAGGTATTAATTAAATTGAAAATTGAAAATTGAAAAATAATAAAATAGTCAAGAAGAAAAGGGGAAGAGAAGACATGGCATAACACCAAAGCGCACGCACATCCAATTCCGAAAATCTCATTTATATTCGCTTCACATAATGGCATTCCCGGAGAGTGCCGCCACTGTTCCATGCGCCTCCATCGTCCTCTTCGTCACCTAGGGTTTCTAGGGATTTCAGACGCCTTCCACTCGTTCTTCAACGCTTTCCGAGCTGGATTCCCTCTCTTTCCTCTCGCGAATATCTATGCGCCGCTGGTTGAGCGGCTTTGTTGATTAGCTCACCATACACACACACATAGACTCTTTCTCAGCTTCCCCGATCATAGAGCTTTGAACAAAGCATACGTTTCTTCTCCGCGTTGCATGTGGTTGTCTGGTTAGGACAGGGTCGAATGATCGTCTGTAGGTTGGTTTGATTGTTTGAGGGTTTTGAATTTGGATGGCATTGGGGGATATAATGGTATCTCGGTTTTCGCAATCCTCGGTGATGGTGGTCTCGAACCACCTGGACGATTATGTATCATCAACCCCTGAAGATAGTGATTTGGGCTCGCAAAGAAGGGATTCAGAGGCTGCGAGCAGTAGTTCCGGTAATGCCACGGTGTCCACCGCAACAAGCATGGCGTATTTACCTCAGACTGTTGTATTATGTGAGCTTCGACACGAGGCGTTTGAAGCCTCTGTGCCCACCGGTCCATCTGAAAGTGGGGTGGTCTCGAAATGGCGACCTAAGGACAGAGTAAGATTCTACAATTAAGTTCTTTTTTTTTTTTTTTTCCGATAGCATTTCAGTATGAATGAGTGAGTAGCATTTCTTTAATCTTAATTGCTCATATGACCACTTCATTGTTGGAGTGGACTTTTGATTCTATCATTTGGGAAAATGTTGAGCATTTCTGGGCCATTTATATGTCAAAATTTGCAATGTACATAAATGAGATGAGGCAACTGGGTTTGTGGAGGGCAAGACAATTCAATCATTTATTACAATAGCGGTCAATGCCTTCGTTTGTATAGGCAACACACTTGTGAAGGTGTAGTATTTAACCTTTCGAACTCAAATTTCAATAAATAAACATAAGCACAATATGCGCATCAGGGAGCCTTTTTTTTGGCTAACGAATTGACATAGAACGGATAAATTTGCTTATAAAGAGTGGAAAAACTCTTTTGTATGATAAATATTGCCTAGGATGCTTAAATGATTTGCAGCAGTTATCTAGTTACTCATATTTATAATTGTTCAAAAGTCATCAAGTTATCTTCTTTTATAGTACACATTCTGTAAAAATTAGATTTGGTGGAGTTGGAATAATGTAATAATGATAGTTCCGTAGTTAACACATAGCAATTGGACAAAAACAGGTCTTGAGAAGTACCTGAAGCTCCTGCTATTTCCTGGCTTTTGAACCTTGTAAAATGTGGCAAAAAAAATTGTAAAATAAGTTTCTTTACAACTTTTTTAGAAATATGTAAATTTATGTTTATTAATTTTTCAAAAAAACTGGATATAGTGCCTAGGATAAACATTTTACGAATGTAAAACTATAAGTCTATAACTATGTACGCTTTTAATTGAAATTCCCGCGTTAAATTTGGGAAGCTATTGATCCACTCTCTCATAGTTTGATTGTATCATACAAAATTGTTTAATTGGCAATTTTTGGAGCTAGTAACCTTTGCTTTCTTCAGTCTATGGAAGAACTTGCATTTGCTTTTGGCAAAATTAATTTGAGGCTGCTTGATCATAAGCACCTGATTCAGTGAAGTGATGACAACCACTTATATCAGTGAAAGTGAGTTGTGAAGGAAGGAATTATTCCCTTAAGAAACTTCTAATTGGTGCCTTTTAGATAGTTTAACGTGGTGAAATTTGCTAAGTGACTGGTGACCTTGAGACTGCCTAGTGTTTAGCATGATAATTTTTTAGTTTTATAGAAGAAACCTTGTTGGTTTTTGCTTGTCTTTGTTGAAGGTTTTATAATTTGGTTGACCTTTTTTCCTTTTTCCTTTTTTTTTTCCTTCTTTGTTTTCTAATGTGGTTGGGAAGGGGTTTGCACAGTTTAAAATAACCTTAGTTAGATTTTCTTCCTATTTATGAGTTGATGTTTTACTATACTTCTATTATGAGACAAAGGTTTACTGATGTTTCATGCTTTTAAGCTCCTAATTACAGTAGTTTCTCAAACAGAGTGTTTTCTTTTTGCTTCCTTTTTGATGTTCTAGTCAATGCTCCTGGAAATGCTTATACGTGTTTTACTTGCTAAGAAGTCTGCTTTGATTTAACTCCTGATTTTTGGTGCAGATGAAGACAGGATGTGTAGCTCTAGTATTATGTTTAAACATTAGTGTCGATCCACCTGATGTTATTAAGATATCTCCCTGTGCCAGAATGGAGTGCTGGATAGGTCTCTTCTCACCCTGCCAACCTCATTTGTGTTTTTTAATTTTTATATTCTCATCTTCATACTATACGTTTCTTCTTGGCTTTGAGACTTTAGGCATCTTTGTTGTTATCCACAAATGTTTAGAAATAGCTTTTGTTTCCTAATATAATTCTTTTCACTGTTTCTCTTTCTTTGTTGTCCTAAAATTTTTACCTGTTTTTGCAAGTTACCGTTTCTAATCAGTCCAAACCATTACTGTGAATGCCTTCTTTAGCAGTATAGCAGATTCTTTGCACTTTTTCCTGTGGTTGGATTATGTTTCATACTTGTTCTTTTCGTATTGTACTAGTTATTCAGTTGTAGCATTTTAATTGTGAACCTAATTATCTTGTATTATTTGTATGCTTCTTATTTCTTAATGAATAATGCTAGATCAATTGTTTAAAATTGAAAATGTATTGATAGTCTGAACTCTGAACTGAATTAAAAATATTTATCCGTTTCTATATTAATGCATATTTGTTTCTGTGAAATGTAATAATGCATATTTTGATTGCAAAGGAAACTGATACAAATGATAAAAAACTTTAGATTTTTACAGTCAGGATGTTGGCACAGTGAACCTTGGTTCAGTTCTTTGTATTTCTTTCTATTGTTTATATGGCAACCTAATAAAACAATATTGTTTTTGGGATTTATCGTTAACAAATATTTTCTCATAGATAAGATTTCATTCTTTTTTATCCAACTTTTATCTTCCTCCTTGCTTTAGATCCTTTTTCTATGGCGCCTCAAAAAGCGCTGGAATCAATTGGAAAAACCTTGAGTAGTCAGTACGAAAGATGGCAACCAAAGGTAGGAACATGTAACTAATAGAATTCATCTCTCACATTTCTTCTTGAAGTTGATTTATCAATTAACTATGTGGGCATATCAACAGGCTCGTTATAAGTGTCATCTTGATCCAACAGTGGATGAGGTGAAGAAGCTCTGCACTACATGTCGTAAATATGCAAAGATGGAAAGAGTTTTATTCCATTACAATGGACATGGTGTGCCCAAGCCCACTGCCAATGGTGAAATTTGGGTCTTCAATAAGGTTAAATTCTTCCATTTGGTCCTTGATTTTGGGTTAATATTTTATAGATCATGTTGCCCTGTTTTGGTTGGCAACAGTGATAGACAGGGATGGAAATTCATATATGGTGGGATCCTGAGAAACTATGCTGTATACCAATTACTTAATTTTTCTTCTTCTGTGGGTTCCTTCTTCCCAAATATAAACTTTAATTTGTTTAGTGGAGATAAAAATGAAAAAGCTGAAAATGGGTGAATGTATGACAAGGAATGAAAACATTATATAATTGCTTAGTAGAAGGATAAAGCGGGCAAACAATAATATGAAAAGAAATATTACTTCTAATTAGTAGAAGACATTTTCTTGATTAAAATGTGAAAATTTTAAAAATAGACGTGCAGTCCATTGGCTTCACTACAAACCTGCCTAGTTTTTTTTTTTTTAAATTAAAAGAAGTGATCATCTGGGATTTTCCTCCCTTGTCTCTATCCTCTTTGCCACCTTAATTAAGGCTATGGTGGGCCCATAACTTTTTGCATAGTTAATTTTCTTCAAACTAAACTAATTGAGAGATACCAAAAACTAGTACAGAAAAATGTAAGCTCTTTAAATTTTCTCACATTCTTAATTAAGTTGTTTATTAAAGCATCATCTTTATACATGCTTCTCGAGCCTGCTCACCCATAAAAGTGTCTAACTCTCCCCGCTTTAACAAAGGGAAGTGGAGAAGTGGAGGGAAAGAGAAGTAGAGGAATAGGAAAAGGAGGAACTGGAAATGAGGGAGAAGATAGGAGCATATAGGCATTTAGTAATTAAATATATTTTCCATAAATGGAAAGCGAAGTTAAAGTAATCCTTCTATATTATTGGCAAACCAAAATCATTCTGATTCTATTATGACTAAAAAACCAAATATCCTGTTGAGTGGAATTCCATATAACTAATCAACCCTTAATTGAGGTGATATGTATCATATTGAATAATAAAACTTTGCAATAATTAGATTCCTGTCCTAATTCTCCTTCGGTTCATTTTGCAGAGTTATACACAATATATACCCTTACCAATCAGTGACCTTGATTCCTGGCTGAAGACCCCATCAATATATGTATTTGATTGCTCTGCAGCTGGGATGATTGTCAACGCCTTCATTAAGGTACTCATGCAGAGCCAAGCTATTATTAATGTGTATAAAGGAAACTACAAAGATGAGGGAACTGATTTTGTCATTTTTTGGACTGTCAATTTCGTTGATAGCTTCATGAATGGGGTGCTCCTAGCTCCTCTGGGTCCACTAGGGATTGCATTTTGCTTGCAGCATGTGAAGCACATGAGACTTTGCCACAGAGTGCAGAATTTCCAGCTGATATTTTTACGTCTTGCCTTACAACGCCTATTAAGATGGCATTACGATGGTGAAGCTTTTCTCCATATTGTTATTTCTTTAGTTATCCCATAAACTTTCATATTATATCTTCAATAAGGATAAGTATAGCTTACTATTTTTAGCATAAAAGTGCATTACACTTGGAACTTGTTTTTGGTTATTTTTTTTTAAGAAATTTGATGTAGAAAAGAATATATTAAGAGAGAAGAGAATAAAGCTGCAGGGTCAGAAAAAGAAAACATCTCAAAAGAGCATTATCATCCTTGACAGTATTCAGCAATTTGCAGTAGGCTAGCAGCGTTTACCTGGGGTTATTGATGCAGGGCTAAAAACGAAAAGTATACAAAGAGAGGAGAGGGAAAGAGTAAAAGTAAGAATTCCAGAAAGAGCAGAGAGAGGCAGGCAAGGAGTTAGGGGGAAATGTCACACAATAATTGAATAATTCATTCAAGGCCTAAAACTAGAGTCAATACAATATGATTGTTGAGTTTGGTGGTTACAGTTGTCTGTGTTATTATTGTTGGTTTTTTTTAAATGTTTTTCTGCTCTTTTTCATGGGAATTTCATGTTTCTTATTGAGTAATGACTTGCCAGCTTTTAGGTCTTACCTATCTATTTATCTGACTAAGTATAATTCCTTTCAATAATATGGATTATGAGGAACCATTTTGTTTTTTTCTCTTTCTGACCGGTGTTGTTTGATGCGCTCTACAATCAAGTAATTGCTCATTAGTGACTCCTTTCTGGCATGGAGATTGGACAGTACTACTTTTGATGTATTAATGGTCTTGCTAATGGACTCTTAAAGACTAAGTGTTTTTCACTTTTTCTCTTTTCGCTCTTTGAATTTGAAGGAACTGTGAAAGATGGATTTAAATTGTGAGAGGAGAGGAGGAAGTCTCTGTTGCCATTCATTCTATGTACTATGGACTGACATAGCATAGCATCTGTTTCTTTGGAATTTGCTAATTGATTAAGCTTATGTCATTTATCTTTCTTCCAATAAAGCAAGAGAAATGATGGAACACTGCTCATATGTTCATTCATAACCATAAAAGGAGCTCAAATCAGTCCTTAAGACAACCAAACTGGTATCAGACAGCACAAAACATCCAAGAAAAACATGGAAATATGAACCAAAACAACAAGGAAAAGATAAAGATAGTCTAGCAATTCGAGAAGCTAGAATTCTTCTTCTTCACCATAAGTTCTTCCCTAGAATTACCTTCAACCGCCAACCTTATATATCTCCTCTCCCACTCTGCCACTGTCAGAGTTAGTTACATTGTTAATTTCCGTTGCTACCTTTGATGCAATCTGTCCCTTTATCCTTCTAGAATAAACTTTCAGCCCAGTATTTTTGGTAGGCCCATCAGAAAACAAAATATTTGAACTTATGTGCCACTGTATTCTTAAAAATGGGTTATGGAAGTTGACCAATGATCAGTGGGTCTGTACAGTTGTGTTGACTTGAAACTAGAAACCTGCTTTTGTGTAACTTGTGGTGTTGGTCTTTTTTAATTCTCGAACATTTAAGTGGTACTATGTATATATATTTGGTCGCTGTTAAGAAAAAAGTTGTGATTTGTTTCCTAGGTTTTGCACTCGATCCTTGCTTCATGAGTCCCTCGATTATTCACTTATTGACAAAATCCCTGGCCGACCAAATGACCGAAAGACACTTTTGGGTGAATTGAATTGGATTTTCACTGCAGTAACTGACACAATTGCCTGGAATGTTCTTCCTCATGGTAGGTCCCAACTATCGCAGCTTCTGCATGCAGTAGATTACCACGGCATCTCTTTAATCCAGCAGTTCATCTATCAAATTTATTGGTATCCTAGTATCATATTTGATTTCATCTTGCAGATCTTTTTCAGAGACTCTTCAGACAAGATCTGCTTGTTGCCAGTCTATTCCGAAACTTTCTACTTGCTGAGCGCATTATGCGATCAGCGAATTGTTCTCCAGTTTCTCATCCAACATTGCCTCCAACCCATCAGCATCATATGTGGTATGTATCTATCATGGATAATAATTTTCATGTTATTGCAGTATGTGGTGACAAAATTAATTATCACTGTTATTAATTTATGTTGCAGGGATGCATGGGACATGGCTGCTGAGATCTGCCTCTCTCAGCTCCCCTCATTAGTTGAAGATCCTAATGCAGAATTTCAGGTATCACAAAGTATTTTTTATACTATAAAGTAGAGTTTCTTTCTTACCTATTACAAGCTAGGGAGAAAAAAAGTCTCCAGTATTAATAAAGCATGATAATGATTATTAATGTAATTGATTACTCTCCATCATTATTGGGCTTACTTTGTGATGTATACATTCTTTTTTTGTGTCTTCGTTTTTTTTTCAGCCTAGTACATTTTTCACTGAGCAGTTAACAGCATTTGAGGTATGGCTTGATCATGGTTCTGAACATAAGAAACCTCCAGAGCAGTTGCCTATAGTTCTTCAGGTGCGGCACATGTCTTGGTCTATGTTACCTTTGGAACCGTCATTATGGTTCCTAATTTTTTTGTTATGTAGGTTGCCTGATTTATGCCAAATGATTTGGCAGGCCCTGTTACATAATTAGGTTTTGGTGGGTAAGATGGAATAAGGTGTTTTTTGGTGGATATTGTTTCATTTTGGTTGATGACCATTGTCCTTCTGATGGAAACTTTAAAAATTTGTATTTGTTGTTAGTTTCTACTCTGTTAGCAATCTTTCACTAAGTTTTGATTAGATTATTTATCACTAGAGCCAGAAGTAATTTTGTAAATTGTTAGACATATCAATTCCGGTTTGTTTCTTATCCCCAATAAATCACATGGTGGATCTGTCTCAATTATCTTTCTATTTTTGTATGGTGACTGAGTATATGTGTTTATGTTTCTATGATGTCTTGTATGCTGTGAAATATATTTTGTAAACTGACTTTCACCCATTTTGTAATTTTATTTGTGTGCTCTCTCTTGACCAAGGTAGTTTCTCTTTTTTTTTGCAGTATGTATATATTGACTGATGATTTGCGGTCATTTGCATTAATCTTTGCATACTTTGACTGTAGCACTTTTAATTTCAGGTTTTACTTAGTCAATGCCATCGATTTCGGGCTCTGGTACTCCTTGGAAGGTTCCTTGATATGGGGCCATGGGCTGTAGAACTGGTAATTACTTCTCTCTACCAAACTAATTTATTGCCTTTTGTTGCAACTATCTATCCTATATATTAAATGAATACGATACCATGACCTGATACCAGTTTTTCTTTATGTAGGCATTGTCTGTTGGAATATTTCCATATGTTTTGAAGCTATTGCAAACAACAACACCAGAGCTTCGTCAGATTCTTGTTTTCATATGGACAAAGATTCTTGCTCTTGACAAGGTACATCTGGAGGAGATTAATTACTGTCCACAGTAGATCTCTGTATTATAAATGGCATAATTTGCCAATATGCTTCTTACTTAATAACCTTTCAATTTTTTGTCCCCTTTTAAATGCTTTACTTGGATAATCATGATCCAACATCCATTTTTGGCTCATTTCCCACTGCATGTATATTTCCTATCTACACTTTTTTGAAAGTTTAGTAAGGTGTTGGGGTGTGGGGTTCGAAGGAGAGTGCCTGGTTTTTTTATTTCACTTTTCAAAAAAATTATGCCATATAAACTTCTGTTATGCTTTTCATTATGTGCAGCAGCCTTGCAGGATGAGACTAGTAGGAAGACAATGGAAAAAAGTAATAGGCAGATAGGTGATAGAGGTGCTAAGACTTAAGAGGAATAGGAGAGGAAGGAGGAAAAATCCAAGAGAAAAGGGACAAAATAGAGCCAGTTACTTCTAATATTCGGAAATTCAGTTCTTAACTTTTTCTAGAATTTTTGTTTTAACCTTTGGCACTCACAATAGACTTGGAATAGAATTCAAGCCATTAGACAATTTTAGATAATCTAAATTCTTAATTACTAATATGTGCTTAATTATATGATAAAGTCAATAGCATAATAACAAATATTATAAATCTTTTTCAATCTCTTATCTCCTTCTTGGTTTTCTTCTACTATGTATTATAGAAGCTCTACATGTTACTTGTTGACTGCATCTTCTTGCAATGATAAAACACTGTTGGTTTGTAGTCATGTCAGGTTGATCTAGTGAAGGATGGAGGTCATATTTATTTTATCAAGTTTCTTGATAGCATGGAAGCATATCCAGAGCAACGTGCAATGGCTGCTTTTGTCTTGGCTGTAATTGTGGATGGGCACAGACGAGGCCAAGAAGCCTGTATTGAAGCTGGCCTGATCCATGTTTGCTTGAGACACCTACAGAGTTCTTCCCCCAATGATATACAAACTGAACCCCTATTTCTTCAGTGGCTTTGCCTCTGTCTGGGGAAACTTTGGGAAGATTTTGCAGAAGCCCAAATAATTGGTTTGCAGGCAGATGCCCCTTCTGTGTATGCACCTCTACTATCTGAACCACAGCCAGAGGTCTATCTTCCTACTTATAATTATTTTTTTAGCCACTAGAAGAATATATCTTTAGGTATATTAATTTAATGCTTTGAGTCATGATAGTTTGTTCTGCCTCAGGTTAGGGCCTCTGCTGTTTTTGCACTGGGCACCCTTCTCGATGTGGGATTTGACTCTTGTAGGGAAGGTGTTGAAGGGGATGAAGAATGTGATGATGATGAAAAGTTTAGGGCTGAAGTTAGTATTGTTAAAAGTCTTTTGACTGCTGCTTCAGATGGGAGTCCATTGGTGAGGGCAGAGGTAGCTGTGGGTAAGTGAACAAGGATCAGAGATTAAATATCCATTTTGAGTAATCATTGTTAAATGTTTTCATCTTCTTATGAGTTATGATTTGATAAAGTACCAAACCAGGAACTTATTTTGGATTTATTTTAATTGTTATTATCCTTGCCAATTCTTAGTAATCAACATGTGACTTTGAATCAATAGCCACTTTAAAACTCTGAAAGGAAAAAAGTTGAATAAATCATTCAAAATAAAATGATTTAATTTCCATATCTAATAGTAATACATAATTATTCTTTGTGGTCTTTCTGTGTTTTGTTGAATCTTTTTTACAACTTCTAAATACTCATTATAGACAATTGGTGTTTAAATCTGTTAAAAGTCTTATTTATTAGCTAGAAGTTGTCCCTTGACAAATCTATATAAAAAATTTTCAAGTATGAGAAAGTTGGCTAAATTTTCTTATCTTTGCGGGAGGAAGGAGTGTCAGATAAATCTTAGTAACTCTTTTTCTTTCAATTATCAGCTCTGGCCCGCTTTGCCTTTGGTCACAACAAGCACCTAAAGTCCATTGCTGCTGCATATTGGAAGCCTCAGACTAATTCTTTGTTGAATTCCTTACCTTCATTGGCTCATATAAAAGGTTCAAGTGGTGGATATCCAAGCCAAAACCGACATGTGCCTCATGGAAGTATTGTTTCATCTCAAATTGGTCCTCTTCTGAGGGTTGGAAATGACAATTCTGCAGTAGTTCGAGATGGACGGGTCTCTTCTAGCAGTCCTCTAGCAAGTTCTGGAATGATGCATGGTTCCCCACTGTCTGATGATTCATCTCAACATTCTGATTCTGGAATATTGAATGATGGTTTAACCAATGGAGTGCTTAATCACTCTGGACGGAAGCCCTTAGACAATGCACTGTATTCAAAATGTGTAATTGCTATGTGTAAGTTAGCAAAAGATCCATCTCCACGCATTGCAAACCTTGGTCGTCGAGTATTGTCCATAATAGGCATTGAGCAAGTAGCAAAACCATTTAAGCCTGCTGCTGTACGGACTGGTGAAGCTACAGCATCCCCCAGTCTTGCTGGATTAGCTCGTTCATCTTCTTGGTTGGATATGAATGGAGGTTGATCTCTCCCTTCTTGTCTTTCTATTTAGTGTTTTGTCAAGTGTGATCATTTCCAATTTAAGTTTGGTAGACTCACTCTGCACCATTTGGATTTTTGTGACAAATTGCAACTGCCAGTATTGGCCTTTCTGTTTACTGTTACTTGCTGTTCTGTCAGGTCATTTGCCTCTAACCTTTAGAACTCCTCCAGTGAGTCCCCCTCGCGCTAGTTACATTGGAATGCGGAGAGTGTGTTCTTTAGAGTTCAGACCCCACCTGATGAATTCTCCAGACTCTGGATTAGCTGATCCACTTCTGGGTTCTGGAAGAGCTTCTGGAACTTCTGATCGCAGTTTTCTTCCACAATCAACTATATATAATTGGAGCTGTGGGCATTTCTCCAAGCCACTATTAACGTCAGCAGATGATAACGAAGAAGTATTGACCAGAAGAGAAGAGAGGGAAAAAATTGCCCTGGAGCACATAGCAAAATGCCAGCACTCTGGTTTGTTTTGTGTTGATTTATTTTTAATGAATAACCAGGTACTTTAGATACTCTTGACTAGGGGATTTATGGCATTCTATTCTGGTCAGCTGTTGGCAGGCTAACAAATCCAATTGCTAAATGGGACACAAAAGGCACACAAACAACATTGATGCAACCTTTCTCTCCCATAGTGATAGCTGCTGATGAGAATGAACGAATTAGGTACGCAGGATTTACTGATATTACTATTTTCATAGTGGATAATGTTATAATGAAGCTGAGCATGTCTCGGATAAAGTTTATGCTCTTTCCTTGTAACAAAAAATGTTAGGGCAGTGTATACAGAGAGGTCAACTGTAGTGAACGGGAAAGGGTTGTACATATCATATCCTTTTGAAACTTTGGGTATGCTAGATTTTAAGCATTTTATGTTTGACTAACACTTACTAAATATAGAGACAGGCCTCTGCATGACCCAAAAACTAAGCATAATTTTAAAAATCATTAGAATTCAGTGTATTGATTAGGTTACAAGAATGTTCCTGACCTCAATGAATTAATTTCTGTTAGTTGTTGTATTATTCTATCTTGGTTTTTAATGGCTAATTTTTCAACTTTGCTACAGGATATGGAATTATAAAGAGGCTACGCTTCTCAACAGCTTTGACAATCATGATTTTCCTGACAAAGGAATTTCTAAGCTCTGCCTAGTTAATGAACTTGATGATAGCTTGCTTCTCGCTGCTTCAAGTAACATTCTATACTTTTCTTAATTTAACTTTATACTGTTATATATTGTTGGAATATAGCATTTCTCAATGAATCTCTAATTGTGCAGTGGATGGAAACATTCGTATTTGGAAAGATTACACTCTGAAGGGTAAACAAAAGCTTGTCACTGCTTTCTCTTCCATCCATGGCCATAAACCTGGCATGCGGAATCTGAATGCTGTTGTTGATTGGCAACAGCAATGTGGTTATGTGGTATGCAATTCTTTACTGGAATTTGGAATGTCTCCCTTCCCCCTCTCCTCAAAATATCTCCAAGAAACCTCTCTGCCCCCATTTTATAATGTTGATTTTCTGTGATGATCTCATTACATGTTATGTATACTATAGTATGCTTCGAGCGAGATATCTATAATGCTCTGGGATCTGGACAAAGAGCAGCTTGTTAATACTATACCTTCATCATCAGATTCCTGTATCTCATCTTTGGTAAGCCTTAACTTTGCAAAATTGTGGTAGTTATTTCTCAACTGTTTGTTCCTATTATTGAAGTTACGCATGATATGTGGAAACCCTCAGTTGAGGTTTCAAGGTGGTAGTTGAAATTCCTTGTTAGGTCTAAGATGCTAATTACATTGGGCAGTCTTGAGTTTTGAAATTTATCATTTGTGGAAACTCCTGTAATGATGTTGTCATTTGCGTCTAGAAAGTCTGAGTTACTGCAATTTATATTAGGATTTGTTGCCTTTTACATATTCTTGTCATTTCCTTGATATATTCTTATGCTTCAGGTTGCATCTCAAGTTCATGGGGGCCAATTTGCAGCTGGTTTTGCAGATGGTTCTGTTAGGATTTATGATGTCCGCACACCTGAAATGTAAGCACCTCAAATAATTTAGTTTCTCCTTCCATGTGATGAATATTGACATCGTTAGTAGGTTCCCTTCGTGAGATTGAATTAAGCACATGGATATTTATTAGCATGTCCAATATTTCTGTCATGGTTTATGACATATATCTAAACTATGTATTTTTATATTTAGATTGGTCCTATTTAATGATTACTTATAATTCAAATTGAATCCGAATTTCTGTGTCATCAAAGCTTCAAAAGTTCAGTTTAGAGAAGCCTCTTTCAATAGCTTACCTTTCTGTTTATCTGCAATGACAACAATGCATCTTAGGCTTGTCTGCTCAGCTCAGCCACACACTCAGAGAGTGGAAAGAGTCGTGGGGATTGGCTTCCAACCTGGATTAGACCCAGGAAAGGTAAAAAGACAAGCTTTGCCAGTTTCATACTATTTCAATCTTTGCCGGTTCCGTGAATTCCGTTTGACAAGGATGAAGTCATTCGGCATTTTCTTTTTCTTCAGATTGTTAGTGCTTCTCAGGCTGGTGATATCCAATTTCTTGATATCAGAAATCATAGAGGTGCTTATCTCACTATTGAAGCTCACAGGGGCTCACTCACAGCTCTAGCTGTACATAGACATGCTCCAATTATTGCCAGTGGGTCGGCCAAACAACTCATCAAAGTCTTTACCCTGGAGGGTGATCAACTAGGCACAATTCGATACTACCCTACCCTAATGGCCCAGAAAATTGGTCCTGTAAGCTGTCTCAGTTTCCATCCTTACCAATTATTGCTTGCAGCTGGTGCTGCTGATGCATGTGTCTGTGTCTATGCTGATGACAATACTCAAGCAAGATGAATCCATATGTCCGTGATAATTTTTGCTGGTTTTGGCAGCTCAGGAGAGTGCATGAAACATAAGTTAGGATTGCCACGCATATTACTTACAGTTGGATTATCTTGTGGTGCTTCTGCAATCCACAGCCTCTGTGAATACGTCTGGAAATACTGTTAGGATTGTGCATTCTGCAATTAGTGTATGCATTATGCAAATTATATTCGTTTGCCTCCATGGTTGAAAGGTTTCACTCGTCCGGGAGAAAATTCTGCATATTATGATTGGAGGTTTTGGAAAATAATCATTTTAGTAAATTTGTGTAAATATCCGCTTGATATTGTTATCATTTTTTCCCTGCTTTGGTGTGTTATTTCCCTCCCTCTTCCAATTTGTAAATTGTTAGTGAATTCATAATTTAAAGTGTTGCAGACAGATGATAGGGGGTGATTGACTCCTGAAAGGTGGATCTCTTCTGCTCATGCCTTGTAAATTGGTGGGTCCTTGTTCTTCTAACCGGGGTGTAGCGCCAGAATGCATCAAGGATCTGGCACCTTAGCGCCAGAATATGGTGCTAGACGCCAGAAATGTGCAACACTCCAAAGGTCTGCCTATTTGTTCGAAAAATAACTTTATGCTATTTATTTACTAAATGATTTAAATTTTTAACTAATATCAAAGTCTAAAGAAAAGGAGAGAATGAATTGTAAGTAGTTATTATAAAATAATTCTAATATATAATTGAATCTTTTATTTTGGATGGCTTAAATTCCAAAAACTTAAGACGTTCTTACCAAAATTTGGTTGTCGCATTCCTCCAAGGTAGTTCAGATAATTTTTAAAAAAAAAATTTATCAAGTGTAAGGGCATTTTTAAAATTTTAAAAAATTGTTTGAATTACTGTTTTCAATTGAAACTAAAAAATAGGATGTCATGTAGAAGTTGCTAAATATACTAATTTTAAATATGTGAAATAAGTAGAGAAGATAACATATTCAATTCAACATATAATTGAGAACACATCTCTGTTTCTTTATTCTTTTCGTTAGATATCTTAGAAGTCAAAAAGCTACAGAAATATAAAAAGAAAACAATTTGAAAGAGTGTGGAAAGCCCAAATGAAAAATATCACTTCGAGGAAATGCTTATTATATTTGTTTAAAAATACTGAAGTATCTCAAACAAATCTAATCTTTTGTAAGGAAGATATAAATATGAAAGAGAAAAAGACAAATAAATTTCACTCATTTGAGACGGGAAGCCATTGTATTTCATTTCAACATATTTTTTTGTTGAGCGTCATGAATCGCAGCCTCCAATCGTTCTTCGTGTCTCTCAGTGACAGTTGTCTGGCAACGATGACAGCAACAACAGCTTCATCCGTTTGCATTTTGGATCGCGGTGCTGCAGAGGGTTTAGTGTTTAGGGTGGCACACAATTCATGTGAGAGGTAATGACGTATATTTAATTTTTTTGATAATGAGTGAGAATTAAACGAAGCTCAAATTTTGAGAAGGTGTTATTTTAAACAACTCATTCCTATAGTTTATCAAGTTTAGCAACAAGATTGTGTCAATCCATGTTAAATTTGTTTAAAATCAGCATACTCTTTTAAAATTTCATTAACCCGAATTAGATGAATACTGTATATACATTTTTCAAAAATTAAATTACACTTTTTTTTTAAGATGTCAAAATTATACTCTTTTTTTTTAATTTTAAAAACTTAAATTTTTTTAAAGATTAAAAAATTTATAATTTTATTCATTTTGACTAACATATCTTTAATACATTATTAATCTTTTAAAAATATTATAATTTATTATAAAATATATTTTAAAATTTATAATATTTTATTATTATTTATTTTGAATTAAAAATAATAAATTTATTTTATTTTAAGTTAAAAATAAATTTTATTAATTAAATATATATTTAATTATATAAATAATAACTATTAAGAATAATTTAGTCAAAATAAATGAAATTAAATAAATTTTTTAAAGCAGGAGAGGAAATGTAATTTCCTCTTCTCAAAATACATGAATCAATCCCTAATATGAAATAAAATTTGTCTTTAAGGATATCATATAGTAGATTGAACAGAGCAGCAACCGAGGAGAGAGTACTGTGCAGGGAACTTCGTGGCTTCTTGGTGGTTTTAGATCAAGAATAAACTTCAAAACGAGAGAAATGCCACAACAAACTAAAATCATATATCAAAGAATGTTCAATATTGTCGTCTAAGAGTTAACATTCCAACTAAATACAAAGATGGATTGACTAGTGTGATCGACTTAAACGTAGAAATGTGTCACTTCTTCAACCGGTAGAACTTACATGTTGCCAACGTGAAGCTACCAGTACTGATATACACCATATTCACATCACATGTCTACATTCAAGGATTTCACATTTCACTTACGCCCCCCAACCATACCTGGGCCCATTGTCCCTGACAAGCTAGATGATGTGCTGCTGGTGGTCATCTTAATCCTTCCATCCGTGTTTCCAAAAACATTCAGATCTTCGAAGAGTCTGTAAGATGGGACAAAAGGCTTTTGACCAGTCGCACTGGTAGAGTTCCCTAGTCCAGAATTTCCCCTATGATCTCCACCGATAGCAGACCCACTGGTTCCTCTTAAAGGAAACGAACTGTTGTTTTGAATGGCCAATCCTTGCGCTGGTCTATAAGATGCTGTTGTATTGGGTCGAGGAGTGGAAAACATATTTGGCGAAGATAAATGGTTTTGACTGTTGAGATAACCAGGTGTAGCAGCCCATGGTGGAGGAGGGTATGATGATGGGTATTGAAGATGTTGATTCTGCAATTGTAACTGGGATTGAGGTTGCATCATTGGTACTGGCTGGGTTTGAGTTTGAGATTGAAATTGTTGGCGTTGGGGCTGGGGCTGGGGCTGGGGCTGTAACTGTTGGGGCTGTTTAAGAGGCTGCAATTGTTGGGGTTCAGTATGCGATTGGAATTCATGTTGAGATGGAATATATTGAAGATGTTGATTCTGCAACTGTGATTGTTGGGGGTGCAGTAGGGTCTGAGACTGTACTTGTTGGGGTTCATGATGTGGTTGTAATTGTTGTGGACGTTGGGGTTGACTCTCTGACATAGATTCAGGTTGAGCCCAAGGAACAACATAATTGCTGAATGGCACATTTCCAGGATTTGTTTGGGGAGCATAGGGATAACCTTGTGTGCTGGATGGAATAGATGTTTTATGCATTTGTTGGCTAGAGGTCTCCGATGATAATGGTGTAGACAAAGTGATACTCAGCAAGTCAATAATGTCCTGCTCTTTAGAAGTGCTAACTGGTGCATCAGGATTAACAAGTGCTAATGCATTGGTAGGTATAGAGGCTGAGGGATCTGATGCAAATGAAGTCGTTGAGTTGTTGGTTTCCTTAGTTGCTAAACCATCACTGGATCCATTTACAGCATCTTTAGAAGGCACTGGCTGGGTCTTGGAATGCCTGAATTGGTGGTCACAAGATCATAGTGAGTTATGAATCGATCTAACAATTGGATACATAATAGAACAATTTCACTAGGCAATAGGCACGAACCAGAATACTTTTGCATCTACAATGCATTTTATAATATAAAATATAAAATAAAATATGTGATGTGAGAACATGGAAAAGAGAAAATAAAGATTAGAAGTTATAAGAAATGAGTAAATTAAATAACTTCATATTATTTATTTTATTATTTTAAAATTATAATAATAATTATTTTATATTATATCTTAAAAATTAAAGAAAAAAAAGAGACGTGCAGAAACCTCTAGTATGTAATATGTTCTTTATCTAGAAACCTTTGTGCATGCGGAAGATCTTCTAAACTAAGCTAGTCATTTACTTGGACAAGTGTAATAGCATCCTATTTTCACATCCACAAACTCAGAAATTTCATTAATTTATTAGTAAGCAACCTTCGAGCTAGCTGTGCAAATTCATCTTCTTCTTCTTCCTCTTCATCAATCGGGCTTTTTGTTACAGAAGAAACTGGAGTAGAAGGGCCATCTTTAGGTGTTTGACCAGAGTCTCTAGGGCTGGAGCTCCTCACTTCTGTTGGATTGATACTGGAAGAGCTAGCTTCAGTTGACTGGGCACTGGAATTAGCATGTTGGGATGGAAGTGGGGCACCAGAAGCTATCGCATCGTGCTTTGCTAGCAAGCTTTGAATACTGTCATTTAATTCAAGGCCTCGTCCAAGAAGCTCCTCATCCCTATCACAACCAAAATAATAAGATTTACCCAAATATATCCTGTGGATGCAGAGACTTAATAAAGCAATGCAATAGTATATTTTAGTAGATGCCTCATACTAAAATATACAAGAATGCATGTCATCCCAAGTATTATGAATTAGAAATGGTGATTACTTAAATCATATAAAAAAAACACACGCATGAAACATTCAAGGCCTTGTCAAAGTCTATGAATGGAACTAACCCAGTGGTTGTCAACATCTGCATCAATTTTTTCTGGTTGGTACGGCAGCGGTCAACAAGATCAATAATCACTTCATCTTTTACAGCCTAAAAGTAAAAGAGCAGTTAGTGATTTTATTTAGTTGTAAAGAAATATTCTACAGAATTGTTCTACATACCGCTCGGTCACTAGGGTTCACAGCCTGTATCATGTCACTCAAAAGCTCCATAACATGCCACATAGAATCCAAGCTTGACAAACTATGAATTTGAGGGAAAAAAAGAATGATCATCCTAAAGATAGCTGGCAACACGGATTCAAGTCCCAAAACAGAATCTCATATTGACAATATAATAGAAGCAAAGGTGAGGACACAAACATCAAAGTTTCACCTTAAACTTTGTATCTCTGTGGCCATAGTTTCATCAAGTCTTTTTGAAGAATTAGTTGGCATTCCATATCCAGCTGGAATGTGTCTATAAGTCGGATGGGTAGGAGGCGGAGTGAATATTGGAGCTGCATCTGAGGAACGCTTGGGGAAAACTACACCAGATCGCTGCCATTCAAATAATGCAAGACGATAATATGATCTACTGGTCATTAAACTATAACTCTGATGAACTATGAACTATGAAGGGTGAATATCAATGCAAACAATTTCACACCATACTTTTAATGTTAATGACGACAAACAGGGTGAATATCAATGCAAACAATTTAACACCATACTTTTAATGTTAATGATGACAAACGGGCTGATGAATTCATTGAAAGAGGATATATTTCTCCTCCATTGAGATTTTGAAGGGGAAAAAATGCAAACCCTAAAAGAGTCTCAACTTAATTGTTTGTCCTGTGAGATTTTTCTAAACACTGAGCATTGTGAAAAATAGAGTTAAGGTATTAAAAATAGAAATTAGAGAAATTTTATGCATCTTAGTTACATACATATATAATAAATTGAAAATAAAAGCAGATTAATTAATACCATGACAGGAGATAGACAATACTGTCTGATCAAGAAACAACATGCTTTTTTTCGTTTCATTTCCCAATCTTGACCTTTCTGGTTTTTCTTAAAAGGAATACAAGAGATCAAGCATTCATTTTTCTTTCACTCTTCGTGCAGTCACACCATATTTAGAATGGAGGTACTATTATTAACAAATAACTGTTAACGGCAAAATGGATAAAATTTGTGTAAGATTTATTAATGTTCTACTAGGATGATCAGGCTAAAATGATTATACAGCCAGACATCAGCTAAAGAATCAGTGAGAAATTTTGTCGAGTAGACAGCTCTATACTTACCTTTAGTTCCTCATATGCCCAGTAGTAGTGAGGATGTCTTCCACCTGGTCCACCAAATGCCTCTTGCCACGAGTCTAGCAATACCAAAATTTTATCCCTCACTTGCATGTCTGTCTGGAATATCACCACATAAGACGAGATAAGACAGAAGAAAGCAGAAAAGAAAAAGTTAGTTACCTCAAAATTGTGATTGAAAGACAATATTGTACTACCTAAAAGCATCAACAACAATATTTTGTTTTCACGGTGAAGAGCACCCAAATATTGTGACTGAATTAAGTATTATGCACTACTAAATCCCATGCAAACCAACACTAAGAGATTTTGTTTTGATTTCTAATTCATACCACCCAAATGTATTCAGCTTGATACGAGCTCATGATCCAGTAAACTATCTCATTGCCAAGGTGGGAAGGGATGCCATAAGACCCTAACAAGTTTGGCAATGAGTTATAGGTAAAATGACAAAATTTTGTAGGGTAAATTGCATTTTACCCCCTGCAGTTTGACTTAAAATTAGTTTGCCTCCCTCAGTTTTAAAGTGCCTCATTCAACTCCCTTGTAGATTGCTTTCTCACTAGTTAACCACCTTGTGTTTTTTTTTCTTTTTGTTATGATTTAAGCCCAAATAATGTGAAAATTAAAATGATCAACATTTTCATTATCAAAAGCATGTTTTACCCATATCTTAAACAATTTAATAATTTTTTAAAACTATTATTATGATTAAGATGATATGCGAAGTTGAAAGTATTCAGAACATTGTGAAAATATTCAAGATACAAGCAAAAGTGTAAAACATACATTTAAGAATAAAATTGTTCATTGCTTTAATATTTACATGTTTTTTGTTAAAATTTGAACGAAAAAATTCACAGGGGAATTGACTGAGGCACTTTAAAGCACAGGCCGTCAAATTGATTTATGGCCAAACCATAGAAGAACAAACTGTAATTTATCCAAAATTGTAACATCCTATTGATGACTGTTTACAAAAAGCTGTAGTACAGAATGATCACATAGAGAGAATATGAATCTTAAATAACCCCAGCATCTTCCAATCAACCTTTCATAATTTATTTATTTTAGAATTATTTATAAACCAATTAACAGATTATAGTCAGTGAAGTGGAAGAAAATGTGGGAGACTTGTGGAAGAGAAAAGGGGTAATGATGAATGTTAAGATTTTGGCACGGTGTTGAAGTGCAGTGAAATTCAATGGATTACAAATTATACTACCTAATCAACTTCCAAATAGAGGTTCTCCCTCTATAAAAAATTTCAGATATTAGGATCTAGATCGCATTTGTTTTAACTTGATTTGATTATCATAGAGGAACTACCCTGAAGCATGCAGTAACAATTTGATTTAGAAGCAAATATGCAAATCTTATCACAATGCGTGCATCTTAAGTTTCCAAATGAAACCACCTTACCTTCTTCCTTACAATTTTGATCATCTCATCCAGTATATTCCTCTCAGCAATTTGATAATGGACAGAATCACCACAGTTCTTCACCATTGTCTCCAGTAGCTAGGAAGTAGACAATAATAAATCATAAATCATATATCAAATTCCACAATATTAAATATGAAATGAAGTATTGATGGGCACAGCCATTGATACACAGGCCCAGATAAATATGAAAAGCAAATACAGTGGCCACAAACTACCGTCAGAGCAAGAAATTGAACTTTGGAGCTCTTATGCTGTAATCTCTTCTTCACGGCTTTGACCACATCTTTTGGCTGCCTGCGAAATTATGCATGTACTCATCAATATCCAGCAGAATCTTAACTGCAGTTTTCCGAAAGAGTAAGATATACTTGGCAGTGTGACCGTGCAACTTCTAAGAAGATATTAAGACTCATGAAATTTTATAAAAGATATTAAGATATAATTGTGTGTGTTTGTAATTACCAGCAAAAGAATGACTGACTTGCACTATTTTACCCAATTCTTCACATAAAGATGATTAACAAAGCGAAGCAAACCCGGAAAACTGTTAATTAGTAGTTGTTATCCACAAATTTTATCTCATAAAGAGCCGTTTTGAAAAATAGGCTTACAACAGAACATATAACCATCTGCATGAAATATCATGTTAAAAAACGAAGATATTGTCCACATGATGAAACTTCTAAATTGTGATTATGAAGAAGCAAAAATATTGTCAGATGATCAAAGTCAACCCCACAAATATAGAAATAGAAAGTCTCAATTCCTTTGTTCCTAGACAAATTACCAACGACTAGAATTGACAGAATCGCATATTTCAATATTCATGGTCCAATCAGGGCCCATAAGAAGATCGCTGGTCGCCTTCTCCACTGCTACAGTAGCTGAAGAAGAAGAAGAAGAAGAAGACATGTTCATCCTGCTCTGTCTGTCTCTCTCTGCTTCTGACTTTCAAAGAAAAGCGAAATAGATGCTTGTTTAGTAACCGAAAAAGTGCAGAAACAAAGAAAAACTCCAAAGCTCTATTTTTCCTGCCAAATACACCTCCGTAGTTGTTTGGATGAGTGGAAAATTATGAAACCCTAGCTAAGAAAGCTTGGAGTGCCTTTTTTTCCTGCGAAATGATCAGAATTTGTGGTTTGTTTTTCTTTAGGAATATGAATTTTCTCTCAGCTAAAAGAAAATCATATAATTTTTTCTATCTTCCATTCCTCTTTTTTCCCGGAAATTTCGTAATTTTCCTTTCTTTTTCTTCACTGTTTTGCTTAGGAAAGAAAGAAAGAAACGTTCCGAATTTAGTGTGCTTTTCTTCGGTCTCCGAAGCATGCGCACTCGCTCTTCGCAGTTTCCCCTGTCACGCGCCACGTGGCAATATTAGTGAAAGTCATGTCTTATCAATACTTGTGCTTTTAAAATGCAACTTATCAGTGTGTAAGAAATTAAATTTTATTAAATTAATAAATTAGTTTTTAAAATATTTTTTTAATTTAATCCTTAAAATAAAATATTTTAACTTAATTTATAAAAAATTATTTTTTAATTAATTTAATATTTTAGTTAATGACATAAATAAAAAATTTATCAATATGCTAATATATCATTAGTAAATGCTAATTTAATAATTTAATAATAAATTAAATCTTATTTAATAATAAAAATATAAAATAAAATTATAAAATTTACAAATTATACATAAAAATATAAATTGTGTATTTTAACTATGTGTAGAATATAAAATTTAATAGGTAGATAATGAATTGAATCTTATATTTATTACTTATGTAATCATATATATATATTAATGATATAAAAAATATTTTAAAATTTTATTTTTATTATTTTTAACTCAAAATAAATAATAATTTAGTTATTTAATCCTAAAAGTCATGCTGAAAAGTAGTAAAGGCAAGACGCCAACCTTGAAATGATTGGCTCTTTTTGCATTATCTATTCATTGTAAGTGGACATGCAACAAAAATTAAGAATTTGAAGTTAAGAAAAAAGGAATTTTAAGTGTTTTCACTTTCTCATAAATATCATTTATTAATATAAATTTGAGGAGAACAATTATTTTTTTTACACTTACTTTTCGTTCACTCAAAATTTTTAAGTTGATAATATAAATTTAAAATAATATCTTTAAATTTATCACTGTTATAGACTCTCACTCTCTTCTTCTCTTCTCTCATACATCACATAATTTATTTTATATAATATATTATATAATTTAAATATCAATTATTATAAGACCTTAAATATATTATAATATAAAATTTTTTAACCAATATTTTAAAGTATTATTTTAATTTTTTAATTAATTAATAAATATTTAATAATTTAAAATTATAAAAAAGTCAATAATGTAAATGGACATAGAAGATATAACCAATTTGATGCGTCCAAGTTCTTTGTTGGGTGTCTGACGTTTTAGCAGCAGTATTTTTGTTGTTAAAGTTTTTTGCAACAAAAATTATTGTCACTATAATTTTTTTAAATTAATTATTTAAACAAAAATTATAGCAGCAATAATATTCGTTGTAATAATATTAAGCACACTTTAGCAACGGATAAAACCGACGCTAAAAAGTAAAGCAAGCAACCAACAAAAAGTACCCAACAAAAAATCCAAAATCCAATTTGATAAGACTCAGCTGTTCAATTTGAGATAACAACTTAACTTTTCAACCCTAGAGATTTTTGACTTGAGACTCATTGATTTCTTGAAACTGAAAATGATTTATAGTATTTAGGCTAAATTTAACCTCAGATTTACTTAAAAGCTTGACCACTTGTCAAATTCTTTTAATATTTTGGTTATCTCATTACATGATATGAGATTGGCTTTAAAGAATACTTGGTTATCATCATCATAAAATAGGTACTTTATTGGAATCACCTTCCACTGACTCTATTGTCACTAAGGTCTTGATTTAGAATATAAGACAACACATTTGTGCAAAGAATAAATAAATACGAGGAGATGAGTTTATCCTGTTAGAATGCTAATATTTTTAAAAGAAGAGTGATACGCAAAAAGGTTACTAAAAATATGTACGAAAGTTGAGAAAAAATAGAGACATGCCATTGCTAGCTTTTTCTCGTAAAAGATGATTAATTAATTAAACAAAAGAAGTACAGCAAGAGGGTTAAACCCCTTGGATACAATAAAGGGAATCCAAAATACCTCTAAAGTCAATAAAATAAATTAACTCCAACTCATATGAATTAGTTTATTGTGGGTTAAAAAAATGTAATTTAGTTTGAGTTGATCTATTTTTAAAATAAATCAACAATTAGTCAGTCTAATTAATATTATAGCTGGTTAGTGGGTCAACGGATTAACCTGTAAATTTACTT
Organism: Senna siamea; assembly: GCA_031216115.1. Lineage (NCBI taxonomy): Eukaryota > Viridiplantae > Streptophyta > Magnoliopsida > Fabales > Fabaceae > Senna > Senna siamea. The sequence continues at coordinate 22,316,507 of CM062357.1, forward strand.
TATTTTTTTTTATTTTAAGATCCACTTTAAAATAAAAACAAATTAAGGTTTTTTTGTTTATCTATGTAAACTTTTGATTTAATAAATTAAATTGATTAATATTATTTTTTACTATTGAAAAATATTACAAACTTATGGAGCTTATAAAATTTAAATCACACCAAATTTAATTATAAAATATTAATATATAATATTACAGGGATATCATCTAGTGATATATAGCTTAAATTTTTTTTTAATAGGCTAAATGGGTTATCCATGGATAATCTTATCTAAATTTGCCTAATCTAAGTTACACTAACTTAAAATTTTTTGAATTATCTTTTTTCTAACATAACCCATAATTTTTATTAGATTATACAAATCTAATTCAACAACAATTCTAAAAATACCAAATACAATCCAATTAAAATTGGTCATTCCTCTCTAAAAGTGCATGTTTCACAAGTCCATAAGCAGAACTATTAAAAAGCCATGAAAAATTTCCTCTTTTAGGTGCAAGACAAATAATTCATTATAAATACATAATAATCTTATAGCATACTATTATTTTAATATAATAATTCACTATAAATACATAATACTATATATCACACAATTTTTGTTGCCAGGACAGCCCCTCAATTGAGGGTGTTTCGAATTGGATATGTGCCAAAAGTGGTGAGCCTCTATCTCTCAATACCAAAGATTGTCTACAAGTAATATAATGATTTTTTTAAAAAACTAACAATTATATTAAATATTAATTTACGGAGAAAGTCGAGAAAAAAGCAATAATCAAGTTCAAAATTACAATAAAGAGAAAGAAATTGATTACTTTTTATTAAATTTTCAATAAAATAAAGTATCTAATTCCCTTATCAAAACTCAATAAATTTTGGGCACCGATGGTAATTGACAAAAAAAAATATAAAAAGTAGTATCCATCATATGGTTTTTTATAAAGTGTTAAAATATAAAATTTTTATACATTAATTAATCTATAGATTGATGTATAAAATAAATATTATACATTATACATTAACCACGTATAACTTAATATATAAAAATATCCCATTTTAATACTTTATAAATCACACAGTTCAGATCATTTCTTTTTTAATACCAAGTTTGCGTGCAGAATTTATGATGTCATATGTCAGTGAGTGTTTGAAAATGGAGCAAAGTTGGTCAAAATTTGTAGGCATGATTCTCAATTTTGAATAACATTATAATTTTCAGGAATTGCAAAATTAGTAATGGCTCGCCTTCTAGAGTTGTATGGGCGATCACTAGTTCACTACCCACGCGCAAGTGGATGCGTTACTTACTAGCTTCCCTTTTTTTTAGTTTTTTATAATCAAACTAAAAGCCAAATATGTGGATAAAGCTTGGATAAAAGAATGTGAGACAGAAACATTTATGGACGATACTTTCTGTTATTTGTATTTTGAAATTAGGGACAAAATTTAACTTTTAATTTTTAAAAATTAAACTAAATTATTATATATTAAAATTTTACATTATTTTTATTAAAAATCAACTTTAAAAAAAATATTATTGATACTAGTGTGATTGTGTCACATCTAATAATAATAATAATTATTATTATTATTATTCTTATTATTCTTATTATTATTATTAACAATCAAATCCTGATATGAAAACAATTTTAACGTTCAATGTCGGATTTGCGCAGATTTGTGATGGAGTCATTGAATTTAGATGGACATAGTAGTGACGCAGTATATATTATTTTAATAATTTTCGCTTAATATATAAAACACGTATTAATTTAATAAATGAAAATTTTTTTATGAATGAAATATATGCTATTCATTTTGATTTTGGAAGACTTAATATCTACTTTCTGGTCTTTCTAGTTTCATAACAATTTTAATTAGATCTTCTAATATAAAATAGATAATGTTATCTTTCTATTTGACAAGAAATCCAATTTTATAGCATATTTTTATAATAAAAATACTTTTAATATTTTTAAATTTTATAGTAATTTTTAATTTTATTATTAAAATTTTTTATAATTAATTTTATCTCTAAAATTTTAAATTAAAATCAATTTTATTTTATAACTTAATACGTCTTTAAATTATTAAAAAAAAATAATATAATATTATAATTGAAAGAAAATTTTAAACTTTTAAAAAAATTATTCAAGTTATATACAAAATATTTATTAAAGTTTCCGTTAAATAATTTAATCTTCACATTAGATAGTGATTGAGTGAGTAAAAATATTATAATTTAAAAATATTTTTATTGTTTAATATTTAAATATTGTTAAAATAATATTTATACTCTTTGAATTTATTATCAAATGTTACATCATTATTTTTCGTTAGTAATTTGAATAGCGTTATATTGTGAAATAAAATTGATTGTAATTAAAAAATTTAAGGACAAAATTGACAATAAAAAAATTTTAAGAATAAAATTAAAAATTAATATAAAATTTGGAGACATGAAAAGTATTTTTACCTATTTTTATTCAAAATTTAATATTAAATTTAACAATTGATTAAATTATATATTATTTTTCATTTCTAAAATTTTTTATAAAATTAGAGGAATGAAAAACATATTTAAGCCATCTTAGAACTATTTTGTAATGAATGTAGATATTTTGAAATATTTAAAAATAAAGTTAGTTATTTAATGCACTCATTCGAAATTAATCCAATTAACATATGGGATGTCAATAGATATGTTGTAATTAAGATAGTCAATATATTATACTAAAATAAGGTTATAATTAACCGACAATTAAAATATATTTAATGTAACAAAAAAAAATCTATGCATATTTTTGCAAGAGACTTTTATATTATTCAGATATTTAATATCTTATAAAAAATTAAATATTTTTTGTCTAATTTTTATTTCTATACCCCATAATTACTATCAAAGAGAGCAGTGTATACTTAATGGCAGAACATTGCATGTGGTCGGGTCATATATATAGAGGAATTAATGAGCCACTATCATGTGCCGTTGAAACTTGAAAACCTAATTGAAATGGAAATAATTATTTCCTTTTTCTTTGTAATTTGTTTTTTAAATTTTAGCTCAGCTTCATAGGTCTACTTCTCTTCAATAATATGGTTTTTGTCCTTCTTTTAAATAGAAACTCTTAAATTAAGATTTTTTTGTCTTCTTTATTTATTTTATCTATATTTTTTATTAAAAATAATTTTATTCAAAGCATCATCAAATATTAATTATAAATATTTCTTTTGAATTTAAATTATAATTTATCATATTATAAAAAATTTACTTTCACTAAACTCACTCAACTCTAATTTGATCTCTTTGTTTTGTTTTTAACTATTTATAAAATCAAAAGACAATATAATGAAGACAATGATTGAACAAGAATATTAATTTTGAATAGATTTTTCAATGCTTACAAAAGGTAACGCTCTTGCAGCCGGGAATTATTGACTTTGACTTCAACGATGTTATAATTGAAGAATCAGAATGTGTTGTGTTTTCTCTCTAAGAATATTCTCATATTATTGAAAATATTTTAACTTTGAATTTTATTTATATGTATCTGTTTAATAGAGATAATTATATTTAAGATATTATCAAAAATTATATATAAATATGTTTTTAATAAATATTTAAAATTTAATTTATCGCATTGTGATAAATTAATTTTTTTTTATTAAACTCAAATTTTGTTGATTATTTTTTTCCTTTACTTTCATTTGATTATAGTGTTTTAAACAGTAAAACTTATAAACCAATTATTTAAAATTTGTTATACTTTGGTCCATTAGGTTAAGATTTTGTTTGTATTGAAAAAGAACAAACAGACTAAGTAAAAATGCATCCCGTACAGTTTAAGGAAAAAACATTCTTTAAAATTATGTTTTAAAATAGTCCCCGGAAAGGAAAACATTTAGAAAGGGTTCTAAGTATTTTTATATATAAAAAACATTAGGAATATCTTAAATCCATGGGGTAAATTGTATTTTTGCCTTAAGAAAAAGAAAATTTTAGGGTTACCTTAATAATAATATACAATTTTGTTACTGAATTTGCAAAGTTTGAATATAATGTTTTAAATGCTAAATAGTATTAGAAATTCATAGACCACATAATCCCCTGAAAAAATTACTATGATAGCATATTAATAATAATTTTTAAATGAATAATCTAAATTATATGTTAAAAGATTTTCTTAGTTTTGAAATGTACTTCTAATATTCTAATTTGTTTCTAGCAAACACAAATCTATATATAAAAAAAAAGTTATATTAGTAAGTCCTAAAACCAAAAAAAAAAGTCAATCTAACGCATTTTTATTTAGTAGGGTTTAATTTTTGTTTTTTCACTTCCTATCAAGTTTAATAGAAACAGCACTAATGCATTTCCATTTTTCTTTGAGAGAAAAATGGAGTTGCCAAAGCAGTCTTAATGAAGAAATCCTCTATGGCCTCATCCTCGTACCCCACTTGGTCCCAAATTTCTCTCTCAAAGAATCCTATGCAATTAATTATGCCCATAATGTAATTAATAGTCATAATTTCACTTTAGTAGGATATATATAACTCTAATTTAGTACTAAAGAAAGTAAATATCGATATTTAGATAGAATCATTTGTATTAAACTATTAATCATGTGTATATACAGTTATGACTAATTAGAGTATTATAGACAAAACATTTTTTAAATAAAGTAGTTATTGCTTTTTTTTCGTTGGATAGTTCCGCGCGGTGATTTAAGAAGCATAAATTATGATCATTATAATTTGGTCAAAATGTTAACAAAAAAAAAATTTCTAAACTTAATAGGTTATATATTTTATCCTTTGTCAACTTTAAAATAAAAAATCTCTAAAACTTTTAATTTTGTATAACATTTTTTGTTAGAATATATACATATATATATATATAGAGAGAGAGAGAGAGAGAGAGAGAGAGAGAGAGGAGAAGAATCACTACATGTCATTTTTTGAAATTATTATTTTTATCAATTTACTTTTTAACCATTCATTTAACGCACTGACATTTGATAATTCTTTTTAAACAAAAATCACCTTTGTTATGTGTCATTTTTTTAAAATTGTTACTTTTAAAAGTTTATTTTTTAACCCTTTATTTAATGCATTGACATGTAAAAAAATTTTTCTTTTATTTTTGCATTATTTTAGGACATTTCTACTCTAAACTAATCTTTCATAACATTTTTACAATATTTTTTCTATAATTACTCTACTTTGTTTAACATATTAATTTAAGGTCATTTATATTGACTAATTAATTAGAATTTTCCAAAAATTGACATATAGCTAGATGAAAATGAATTTTGAATTCAAATTTTACAGAAAAAATATTTATTTTAATTCAATTTTTAAAATATTTTTATTATATTAAAGATAAAATTTAATATTAATTATTCATTTTTTTAGAAATTAAACATTTTTAATCTTATTTAAACTTTGCATATGATATTAATATATATATATATGTGTGTGTGTGTGTGTGTGTGTATATACACATACATACACACACACACACACACATATATATAAGCATGTATTTGTGTATATACGAAGAAGTTATCATTTTTAGTAAAATAATTTATTTTTTAAAGCATTTTAATATCATTAACTAATAATTTAAAATAAATGCATAATTAATATGATATATTTAAGATTAAATTTTTTATACAAATAATTAATGTTTAATATTATATCATTTAATGTACATATGCATGTTTTTTAAAATAATAAATTGCAATACAAATATTTTATATTATTATTATTATTTTAAATGATTATAAGATGTTGAAACACCTCAAAATGACACATTATTATTATTTGTTACTTTAAATGTGTCCAATAATCTTACTTTATAATAATACATTGGTATGCAATATTAATTTTTAATAATAATAATAATTAATTTAAAAGTTTTAAATATGATCAGTAAACAAAAATATAAATAAAATAAAAATATTTTAACTTTTTTATTGTATTAAATATCTAAATAATGTGAAAATATTTCTCTACAAATGCATCTAATAATTTTATTTAGTATAATTCAACATATTAATTTTTACTTAGGAGTGCTTACAAGTTGTGTTAGTTTAGGTTGAGAAATTTTTTAATTCAAACGTATGATAGGTTAATTGAGATAGGTTCTAACCAAAATATATAATATCAAAATGAATTATGGATTTGTTAGACTGGGTTGAAGGTTAAATTTAAAAAAAAAAAAAAATTTATTTAATTTTTAAAAATAAATAATAAATATATATTTTTGTTTTTTAAAAAGACTCAATTTGCAACCTGAATCAAACCAACCCATAATTCATTTTGATATTATTATTTAATTTTTAAGATAATAAGATAAATTAATATTAAAATTATATCAATTTTTTACCTATAAGTAATAATTTAAATTAACGTACAAATCATGTTACAATGATGTCTAATTTATATATATATATATATATATTATATTTTAAAAAATGATACTTTTAATTTATTTTATCATTTCTCTATACATTGTGTAAAATGATGATGGAATAAGGTTAGGTGATAGATGATATAATTTTTTTTAAAAAAATAATACTTTAGGTTAGGCAAATTAATTTAGGTTGGAACAAATTAATTTTATTTAACCCACAACTCAAATTATTATTAGCAGGTTGGAAGAAAATAAACATGAATCAACCAATCAATCTAATTACGCTAATTGATTGAATTTGTGAGTTTGTGATTTAACTCAATCTAATAAATGTCTATATTTTTATCTATTTATATTGACTAATTAGAGGTATTATTTTTTTTACTAAATACTCTTTCTTTCCAAATTTGAACATAAAATTTTATTTTAATTATTTAGTATTGTGTTGCTTGTTGTCTATGTATCTTTACATTTAAATGTATGCACTAATCTTTAATATTTTTACTTTAATGTTTCAATCTCATGTTTTAATGTATATTATTTATTACAATCTTTTGTCATAATTGATAGGTCAATAATTTTTACAATAACTTGGATATATATAAATTTAATCTTATTTATTACCAAAAATAAAAGTCATTTACTAATGACTTATGAAGTTTTTCAATTATTTGATGTATGAAATAAATTTATCATATTTTAACTTAAATAGTTTGGCACATCAACATACTTATATTTTGATTTGTAAAATAACAAAATGACTAAAATAATTTTATATGTTAGATAATAATATTTTTGTTTATAAGATAATACGATGTAAATTGAGATATTCATTTATCTATTAAATATTTTTATAAATTTATAATTTATAATTTTTTAATATTGTGCGTCTTCTTTTATATTTATTTTTAAGTTTGGATAAATATTTATTATATTTTATTATTAATTATTAAATTGAACGGGCTGCACACTAGTTTTCTTCTAAATTTAATAGCACTTGCACATCTTTGTCAATATCGTACTTTATTATCTCTCCCAAAAGGTGACATAATATGCCACAAAGCTTTTAATTTTGTATAATATATCCTCTTAGCTGTTGGCATGGACAAGAACAATTAAAATTTTGGAGAAAAATATTAATAAAAGGAGTATGTTACATAAAACTAAAACTTTGAGAGGTGTTTTGTTTGATTTTAAAGTTTGAGAGTAGTAAATTTACTCATCTTTTTAAATCAAAATAATTCTTTTTATTTGTTCCTTATAATTTTAATTTGGATCGTTAGCACTTGAAAGAGTAAACTATTGATATAACATCAGCTTATTGACTCAAATGAAGAATATATTGGCCAAAAACTAAAGTGGGTTAAGTTAATTAATAAATTTAGTTCATACATGTGAGACATTATTATCAACTAAGCTTAATTTTTGTAGGTTGATATATTTCATGGTTGAATCATAATTTATTTAAAGAAAATCATAAAAATTTCAGGTAAAAAAGTAAAACATTTTAAACAACATTTATCAAACAAACTCATGCACCAAATTAAAAAATATAATAAATTGATAATAACCATATATTTAATATTTTCTAATCATACATGTTATACTGTAAAATAATACATCAAGTGTTGAAATAAAATAAATAAATAAAAACTAGTGATCCGTATAATGATTAAAAAAAATAACCATTGACAACTATACACACACACACACACACACCTAAGATGGATAATTTGTTTTAAGGGGAGAGTAATTTTTCAGTTTTTTTCATGATTGCATTAGTAAGTCATTATCGGTTTCCAACATCTTAAATTAAAAGATCAATTATGAGAGACAAGGCAGTCATTATTAGTTTCCAACATCTTTAATTATCTTTATATTCATTATACATTCTTAAGAAATTCAGTACTGATTTTTTTATAAATATCTTTTATAAATTATAAAATATAATTTTATTTAAGATATTATTAAATATTAAATATAAATATTTTTTTTGATAATAATTCAAATTTTAATTTATCATATAAATAACTCTCCTATTAAATTTAATTTCATTAATAATCCAACAGCGGTCGATAATCCAATTCTCATTTGACTTGTCTCACAAATGAAGTCAAAGAATTCTAGATATACACGAGTCACTATATATGGACGGCATATGCTTCTCACAAAAGTCATTAGTTTATTGTGTTTCTCTATTATTCTTGCTTTTGTCTTGGCTTACACTTGCGTATAAGTGTATAACAACCCAAAAAGGGTGCGTGTGTGTGTATATTTAGGAAGTTTGTATTCCAAATATAAGGATATATGCGTGACAGCTCATATATACAAAAGCCTATATTCTTCAATAGTTATTATTATTTTTTTAAGACCAAAAGGTTAATTTAAAGATATATAGGTTACTCTAATTATTATTATTAGTTAGGGTGACACCACGTTCCAAAATTCTGTCTTCTTTTTTTTTTTCACAGTCACATTTGCCATACTTTTAATATTTATATTTGATATTTTGAGTCATGTGAATTAACATATATAGGACATGGGCTATTAATATTGAAGAAGAATCCTTTTTAACTTTGCAAAGCTTATAGTATGAGCCATTAAGCAATATACCTCTCAAAGAATATCAAATGCAATAATTTGATACCTTAACATTTTGTATTGGAAGGATACATTTTTCTTATTCATTGCTTCTTTAGAGATTTGAACTACGAAACTCCAATGGAGAATCAGAAGCTCTTTAATGGTTCTTTAGATGAATCTGTCTATCATTATGAAATATTTTTTACAAAACTCAAATACTCCGGACCCATCTCAATTTGGATCATTAAATATTACTAATACAACCTTTATGACTTTTGAAAACCCAAATTTCTTTTTCTTTTAAGGCCCATTAGGCTTTGTGAGGTTGCAAAAGGCAAGCAAGAAAATAATCAAAATTTCCTCATATTATATATAAGGCAAAAATTAATTAAGTCTGTATCCTAATTTAGTCTTTATAATTTAAAAAATTTTTAATTTAATCTTTATTTTTAAATTTTTGTTAATATTTTGTCAAATTTTATTGATATATTAATTATATATTATCTTAAAATTATAAATTTACTTAATTTAAATTAATTAACTCATATTAATTAATATAAATTATATTTATGTCATTCAGTTATTTTTATATTATTTTTTTGTTGATATATAATATATATTGTGCATAATTAAAGTGTTAAGATAGTTTATATTATAACATTAATAAAATTTAACAAAATTTAACAACATGGATTAAATTAAAAATTTATTAAATTATAAGGACTTAATTAATAATTTTTAACTATAAGAACTCATTAAAAATTAAATAAAATTATAATACAATAACAAATTAAACTACATATAAAGTAAAAGTAAGATGTACACCATCAATAAAAGTTAGGTCTAACAAATTAGATTAGTTTAATAAATTAAAGTTTAAATTTTATTTAATAAAATATTTATATTTAATGTTTAATAATATTTTAAATAAAATTATTTTTAATAAAAAGATAATGTAAAAAAAATAAGTTCAAAAAATTATTACCACATGGCCAAAATCTCATAGCTGGAACGTATTTATTCTCCGTCAGTTAAGAGCTTGTAGCTCTTTAAGCCATACAAGCATCTAGCTGTCGCCTATGTAAGTCATGCATTTTGAGCCACAATCTTTACTACCACATTAATTAGTACACGACTGAGCCAATCCTCGACTCAAATGTGTAAATGAAGGTTATTTAGACGTTGATCATGTAAATACCATTTTAGCCATATTCTAACGCATTCATGGCCTTTATGGTTTCATAACTGTTAAATATTTTTTGCATAAAAAATAGAAAAATCTCCAGAAGAAGTCATTATAGACTAATATCAGTACTTCGCAATTATTACTACTATTATTTTCGGGCAACATGGTAATACTAATGTCAATAGCATAATTGAAATTTGAAATTTGAAACCTGTTATATTTTCTTCTTGTCACCAAAAAAAATAATTGAAATTTGAAACCTGTTATAATTTCCTTTGATACAAACAAGTACTATAAATATTTAACTACTGTAAAATGTTATTACAAACTATTAAGAAAAAGTTGTGGTTTCAAATTTTTCCTTCATAATTTCTAAGGTAGTCTTGACACGTGAACGTTTCAATGTTTTAAATACCTAAAAAATTATTATAAAAAAGATGTATTATTTATATTCTATACATTATAAATAATTTTTTAAATAGATTTCATGTTCTTCCTTCCTGCATTATCTTGATTACGACATAAAAAAACAACATAATCCATGGCAAAATCATGCGGAGTTTCATCACTTGCAATGCTTTTGTGGGGTCCCCGACTTATGGGCTATCTTCAATCTTGAGTATTTTACCTTTGAAAATTTAATAATAAAAAAACAACTCAACAATAAGTAAAATCATAAAAGTATACTATTTTGCCACACTATACCATGAAACCAGAATGACATACCCATTTCGTCCACTCTAGAGAAAACAATAGGCATGATGACATGGAATCACACGTCATCCAAGCGTGAGAGCAATGTCAGCATCAACCATGATACACGTGGCTCAAAGCCACAACCCACGTGTCAAGTTTGCACGAACAATTTCATTAAGACCAATGAAAACTCATAGGACACTACCCACTAAAAAAGAGGCACTCAATTGAACCAACCATATTTGATGGAGAATGGGGCCCACATCAGAATTTGGTCACCCACGCTCATAGTCAATACTCAATATCATTCCACCCAACGGAAGCACTTGCCAACACACGATATAAATATTCTTTAACACTTGAAAACTCTCACATGTGCAATCCCGTATCAAACCTCCGTTCAGTGTGCAGTCACAGTGCGTTACTTTTTAGTTTTTTCCTCAAAAAATCAAGTCAAAACAAAACTAAAACTCTTTGTACCCATGTTGTAATCAGTAACCCCACCACAAGATGAATACATTTGTAATTGTATAAGCAGGCAATATGAAAGATCAAATCCTTTTTTGGAGTGGGAGGTGGGAGGTGGGTCTTGCAATGTTTCAGTAATCATGCCCACCTTTTCCTTCACCTTCTCTCATCAATTCTGGCCGGAATTTACTATTACTCGCCATATCCACCTGTTAGAAACGTCAAACCTTAGTTTTAATAGTGAGAGAAAAAGAAAAAAGATAGCTTGGCTGTTGTTACTCATGAGTCTTTTCCCCTTCATCTTCCTCCTCGTCTGGTTCAATCATGGCTATTCTAAGTCGGATATTAGTATTGGTTACCAGCTTATGGTGGAAGTTCCGGTGGAATATCGTATGGGGTTCACAGGGAGAGCATTTCTTATAGAGTCAAATCAGACGGTCCCCAATTTCAGAGTAGCGTTAAGCGTTGAAGCCATTAATGAGAAATACTCATGCTCATTACAAGTTTTTCTCGGGGATGTGAAGGTATGGGACTCTGGCCATTTCTCAAGGTTTTATACGACTGAGAAATGCATGCTAGAGCTGACCCAGGATGGAGATTTAAGGTTGACAGGTCCAGAAGACCGAGTGGGATGGAAGACTGGGACTTCTGGGCAAGGTGTGGAGGTAAAAACTAAAAACTAGCACAACCTTGGTGTTACTATTTGCTTTAGAATGCTTAGGACATGAAGTCTAATACTTTATTTGTTGCTTTGCCTCAATTTGAAGCAGAGATTACAGATACTAAGAACGGGAAATCTAGTGCTAGTGGATTCATTGAACAGTATAAAATGGCAGAGTTTCAATTTTCCAACGGATGTAATGCTCTGGGGGCAGAGACTTGATGTGGCTACTCGCTTGACATCTTACCAAAGCAACTTGAGCTTTTTCTACTCTTTTGAGATTGAGAACAATGGGATTGCTCTGTACTTGAATACTGGTGAGTTGAGGTATTCTTACTGGGAGTTTAAGCCTTCCATGAATAGAAATATTACTTTTGTTAAGCTGGGTTCAAGGGGGTTGGATTTGTTTGATGAAAAATACAAGAAAATAGCACAAATTCCATCGCAGGGGATTCACCCACTACGATTTTTGGCATTAAAGAATGAAACAGGAAATTTTGGGCTATATTACTATTCACCTCAGAAGGCCAAGTTTGAGGCCTCTTTCCAAGCACTCAACAGCACATGTGATCTTCCTATTGCATGCAAACCTTACGGAATATGTACATTTTCCAACGCCTGTTCATGTATTCGGCTTTTCACAGAGAAAAATGAGGGAAGTTCTGATTGCATTGAGGATATCTCTGGTGGGTTCTGTAGTGGGAAAGAGGCAGAGATGCTTGAACTGGAGAATGTAGGCAGTGTTCTCAAAGATGATCCTACAGAAGTAAATATTAGCCGGGAAGTATGTGAAAATTTGTGCTTACAAGACTGTAAATGTGCGGCTGCTTTATATCTTAGGAATGCAAGCAATGGAGTGCAAGAATGCTATATTTACAGACTAGTCCTGGGACTCAAACAAATAGAGGAAGGTAGAGGATTCAGTTATATGGTTAAGGTTCCAAAGGGAACTGGCGAGAACGATCGTCCTCATAATTTGAAAAAATGGGTATTTATACTGGTAGGAGCCATTGATGGACTCATCATTCTACTTATTGTTGGAGGGCTAGGGTACTGGATGATCCGAAAGAAGAGAAATATTACCTTGCGTTCTGAGGTCACCACTTCATAAGCGCATGCAAGAAGTTCCATTTCTGAATTCATCTGTGAAAACAAGGTAGTGGAATCATTTAATACACATTTAAACACAATTTTGGTTGATTTTAAGAAACTGACATTCATAGATCATCCAACTAATTGAAAAATACTGATGATTGATGAAGAAAAAGTGTTGTGTACTTGCCAAAAATACTCCCTCAACACCTCTCGTATTTCTTGTTGATTTATAAATGATGGCAATTGGCAACACAAAATTGTGTGCGTGTTATTGTTTTGTTCTTTTTGAGAATCCTATCAATTCTGCAGAAAATACTCCCCTTAACATACTAACATCCTTTGACATTGCTAAGGACTTGGTAAATGTTTCTAAAGTACTCTTTCATTTAACTTTGTTCCTTTTAAGCCTAATTACAGTAAAACAGAACAAATTCCGCTTGCATGGGGTTGGTACATCTGTGTCTTTCCTTAACATGACATCTAAAATGGAATTAATAGACTGCTACCTTGAGGTTTCTTGGCCTGTTTTAGGAGATCTACCCACTAGATTTTACAGTTTTCCGTTGCAAGTTTGTGCCTGAATTATATAGGAAAGCATTGTTCACTAGCAGGTTGTTAGATTTGCCAATCAGAATGAAATAAGAACTTAAGCGATTGAAAATAAGCATTTGTTGGAGCTCATATGGTCATGGTAAGTGGCATTGTTATCCGGCTTTTACTTCTACTGCATACAGCATGACCGTATCATCCTGAGTTACACCAGGAAACATCATCAATGTAATTCGGATAGTAAGAATTTCAGCTTTAAACTAGAATAATTGAGCAAAGAAACAACTTGAGAAAAGTGTCTACATCCATAAGTAGCAAAATTTCTGTGGCCTTTACCAAGGTGCTACAAAACAGATCCAAACAGAATTACAACCATATCTTATGTTCAAAAGAGAATGTCAGTATAATGGTTCAAGTGAATGTATAGAATACATACATGACATGCTTTCTGCGAAAATGCTATTACTTCCAGACGTGACTTCCTGCTGTAAAAGCTTTTACAGAACCATTTAGATGTTACGGTAACATTTTTTGTTCACATTAGCAGGCAGATCAAAATCTGTGTTCTACTCGTAATTAATCCTCTGATAAAATAATAAGAATGGTTCTTTTATTAACATCTTCAAAAAGTTTAATAGTGCAATTATTTAGAACTACTTCAACTGGAAATAAACTCAATTATCTAACCATTCTTTCCAAGAATCAGGACAAACTCTATCCTCAGATAATTGTAATACCTACTCTGAAGAAAGCCATCCTGGCAAAAGCAGGCAGGTAGACTTAGAGTTCTGTGTATATTTACACCCATCGAAGACTTGTACAGCTATCTTGATGATCATATAATTGTAATACCTACTGTTGGATTGCACTATTGTATCTTGATGATCATATTCAACAAGTGGCAATCAAATCAAAGATTGGATAGAAATTTATCTGAATTTATGAGTAGGATCCTCAAAATACAGAATTTTAATCCAACACTAAAAGTGTAATAGTTTAGATAGTAACAAACATAAAATAACGCTAAAAGTTGAACACAAGCCTTAAGTTAATTTTTCACAAGATGGGAATTTGATCGTAAGCAGAGGAAGTCAGATTTAATGCTTTGATATTCAATTGCATTTGTATTTCATATACAAATGGCTCTCTTAAATAATTGAACTTTAGAAAAAGAAATGAAAATTTTCATCTCGATAATCGAGGAAAGAATTGACTAAATTTCAAGAAATGTTTACCGCAAGCTTGAAAATGACCTGTTGTCCAATTATCATATTATGCAACTGACAATAGAAAAGGCTGTAATCTTTAAATAATAGCAGTCGGGATAGACGCCGTTATCATTTCCTATTACAGCAATTTTGACAACATAATTCCAGAGACTTGAAATTTGGAACTAGTATGAAAGCCTACTTACTCATTTAGGTTTGCTTTTATTAATTTAACTTATTCCTGCCTGATGAAGTTGAAATTATTCTGCTGAAGAAAAGACTGCACATTCAGTTTTCTTACAAAATCAAGATATAATTTGACACCCATTAGATACTAGTCGTACAACTCAGAACTCAAAAAGCGTAGGCTCGGTGCAATATCTCATTTTTCTGAATGAACAAGCTTATAAATCAAACCTCAAATATTGTAAAGGAATGGAAAACAGAATGATAAACAAACGAGAGATGTTTGCAGAAGAAGACTTTTGGCCCCAAAGTTGCTAGAATGTTGCCTTTTCGTGCCTGAAGTTTTCATCTCTACTAGTAAGACAAAAAGAGCAACAGTGAACCATGGTTACAAAAATATTGTAGTCATGAGATGCAAGATATATAGAATTGTTACAATTGTATACATTAGTAATTGGCACCTTGAGCCGTGCAGCTACTATTAAAAAAATCTAATTAGGTAAATTAAATGTAACCTAAAAAATCTAGTGAGGCAACTATTGGAACTGCTATATACAAAAAATTTCAAACATGGAAAAACAATTAATCAAAGTGTAAAATAATGGACATTTATTTACATTTTCCAGTTGAATTGGAGATTGATTTACCAAATAATTGCTGCTTGAATTGCAACATATTAATTTCCTGAAGTAAATTATTAGCATCTACACAGTGAGGTTAAAATCTAAAGCCCTCCCTGACACTGCGGAGACTTATTGAAGTTGCTAAAGGATCTGCCATTGGTAGTTGCAACTAAAAGCTACTACTGCTTAACTAGACACAAACAAAATTTCCGGTGCACCAACAGGATATGCTCCATAGAAGTATTTACTTTACCAGCTCAAAAACAGTTGCTTACTGAAGAAATAGCATAGGTACGTAGCGAACAGGATTAGCAAAATGATTATTTGTTAACAATGTGTCAATGTTGAAAGGGAGGAAAAGTCTTCAAAGAGTGAAGGTGAGACACAACCAGCCAGCCAACTACTAGAGATGAAGAGAACTGTTTTGACTTTAGCAAACTGAAAGAGCTTACTAACTCCTGAATTTTAAATTAATAAACTATAAATTACCAGATGACAATGCCAGACCTAATTTTACCATCATCTCCCAGTTCAGACAAATCTACCAAACAATGACTGGGATGACCAATATATACCACTCTTAAACCAAAATACCAGCATAACCAACCAGTCCTCCTTTCCCAACCAAAAAGTTTAAAATTCTAAATATCAACAATTTAGTTCTTCTGTTGCCAATGGTTGTCATGTTGTGGAGGTTTAGTTTGACTCCATACTGAAGCAGGAAATGATGATAACTTACAAAAGACTCAATGAAATGGAAGAGCAGCAAGATTTCAATGGGAGAAAAACTATTGTTACTATGCAATCATATCCAGTAAATGACAGATATATCGTATCTTCTGCAGCTATATCCAAGGGATTTTAAAGGAGCACGAGCACGAGTACGAGTACGAGTTTCAAATTTTATTGTCTCGAGGTGTCAATGCATCTGAGCTCATAAGTCATACAACATAAACAGTAAAAGAAAGCTACAGAACCATTGAGTTTCGTCTGACATTACAGCACTATATTTCTTGTTTCTTTCAAACACATATCGAAGATTTCAATACACCAACTCGTTTTATTCAGAATCCTCTGTGTAATTGGATTAAAACCTAGTTTCGCCTTCTGATATTGTTTCACAATGGACAAATTAGTTACATCTGACCTACTTCGTGCTAATTGAGATTATCTTTACATACCTTTCTATCTGCTTGCAGGGAGAAATCGGAAACACGAGCACTGGCTTTCTCTGAAATGTCTCGGAAGAAGAAGAAGCATGAGAATCGGCAGCATTGACGATCGCCACAATGTGACAAGGCGATTCTCAACGACGAAGCTTTAACCTTCAAGGAAATGGAAGGATCCAAAGGAAAAATCTGAAACAGAATGTTCGCGAATTATATTTGGATACGTCAGCCTAGTCGAGCTTAGTGGATCCACCCAGATCTTCGTGATCGTGTCGCCAAAACTATTACATATTGATCCCAGAATCCTAATTCAGGATAAGTAAAAAATGATTGTCATTGAATTTTTACTCATTTTTTGTTGATTATCCAAGCAAGTGTATTGTATTTTTCTTCATTTCTCACCTCATTCTTTAAGTTCCTGAAATTTTCTTGATTAAGATGTTTGAACATATGTTAGAAAGAAAATTTTTCATGAGAAAAGCCTTTAATTTACTTATCTCAGTCGAGCAAGTTCATTTATGATTTTGGAAATTTATATTTTTGAACTCATATTATTCTACCAGCAATCAAACTCCTTGATCAAAATTCATATCCATAAAGAGTAGTCCAATAGCAAGTTTGAGTTTAATAGTTGAAAAGTTTTTACAATAATTTTATTAGAGATTATGTTGTTGCAAGTGAGATAAATAACCTACGTTTCAGATCCTTAATTAAGAAGTTTGTTTAATTTGTATAAAAAAATGTTTTTGATTGTCAAATTATTTAAAAATACATGTATAAATTTATTTTATTATTAATTTTATTAAATAGATAAATAATTATAAATATTTATTATTGTTAATTTTTATTAAGTTATTATTATCAATTAATTAAAATATAAAAAAGCACAATAAATATTTTTAAAAATATAAATACATCTAAATGCTCTATACTCTAATTTATGTCAAAATAATATATATAATTATTCTAAAAAAAATATAATTCATGCATAAGAAATTTGTGTTGCTGAAGAGTTGTAAGAAAAAAAAGTTTAAAGTTTTTGATAAATAAGAAATTTTGAATAGAAATATTTTTGTCTTAAAATATTTAATTTTTAGTTTTTACTTTTACCTAGAAGCAAAAATTACAAATTTTAGCTTCTACTCTACTGCTAGCTGAAAAATTATTTTTACTATTATTTAGAAATACTTTCTTTTTTTTCTTTTTACCAAATACTTATTTTTCTTAAAATAAGTATTTTTGAAACAAAAACAAGCATCTTCCTCTCCAGAAGTAATTCCAAGTTGGGCATGAGTATACTATAGAGCCCAAAGGCATGAAAAATTCGGTGAAACGGCCCTTTATATACAACAAATCATTATGATATGTGAAGGGAATGTAGAATTTGTGGGAAGGGAAGTGAATAGAATATGGTAATTTTTCTCTAGTATAAATTTTAAAATTTTGGTAAGAAAAAAACTAAACAGTTTTATGTTATTCTTCTTTAATTAGTCTTTACTTTTTTATTAATTTTAATTATTCTAAATTTAAAAAATTTTAAAAAATATTAAACAAGAGAAAAAAATTAACATTTAGTATTTTCTTTCCTCTTCCTTTAATTATTGCTTCTTTTTTTTTCTCCTCATGTCTTAATTAACTCACCTTTAAACATATGTGACTTGTAAGAAAAATCTAGTAGATGACTTCATAAACTAGCCTTCATGAGTGGGACTCCGAAGTCTTGGGCCTTGGGATTTTAAGTTACAATGAGATTGTTAAATATTTTTAATAGATTTAAACAATTAAAAAAAATACTTAATAAGAAAGATAGCTTTAATAGATTCAAACGATCAATCAAGCTTCAAAGATCAAAATTGATATTATTTGCTTTCTTTGTATATATACAAAATCCAAAACATCAATTAATATTCCGTTGTGAATGCCAATCTCAGTTACACACAGACATCACTCTTATTATTGTAGGGAGACTGAGAGATAGACCTAGCTTAGGCTTCCCACCGTGTGAAAGGGACAACAAAACTGCAATAATCCCAAAAGAAACCATTATTAAACTTAGAAGAACCATTTTCATCTCCAACTTTCATGGGAAATATATATTGCACCCACCTTATTCTTTTGTCAAGGGCTTCATCATTCGTTCTTCAATCTGTAAGTTATTCTAGAATAACAATTTTTTTTATCCAAATTATAACTTATCAAAAAAATATTTCTTAAACTTAATTTTATATATTTTAATATTACTTTTGAGTTTAAATTTATAAATTTATTTTATTCCAAATTTTAAAAAAATTATTCTATATTGATTAATGTACATTTAATATAAATAATAAATATAAAGACATTTTAGTTAAAATAGATAAAATTATAACTTATCTTTTTTTTTTAAGAGATCAGTGTATGATTATAAGGTTTTACAGTACATTAGATATAGATTTTAAGAATATAAAATGATATTTAAATTATAAAACACTACCATCTAATAAGATATATAATATTTTGATATAAGTATTTGTCATGACTTTACATCTTCTAAGGCCAAAACATTCTTTTATAATGACCAAGAAATTAATACATATTAATTAATACTTTCTCTAAGACTGATCAACACAATACATATGAAACAACATATAAAATTAATTAATATACAAGATATATATAAACCTTATCAAATACTAAAAGTTATATAGAGTCATTAAAAGTAAAAAGGATTACAAGATTTTAGAAAGTGTAACCCTTTTTTTAAAAAAAGAGCAATTTACCCTGTTTCAGAAGCCATTGCAATCTGCTTACTCACCCTTTCTTGTTTCAAGAAGAGTTTAGAAAGTAGACTGAAGCCAAGTTTTTAGGAGTTGGTGGCCAATCATTTCACCCAACCCTACTGTCACGCTCATTGGAACTACTACTCTTCTCCTTCTGCGTCACTTTGGTAGCAGCATAATGCCTAGAAGCTTTCCTGTCTCCTTTTGTAATGAAGTTTCAAGGCTTCTTTTAATTCTGTATGGCGGTATTATATTAATTACCATTAATAATACCTGTCCTTAATTAACCTAAATGATTAAAATTAAAAAAAGATAAAAGCCCTTTCTTCATCAAGAACCAATTAAAGTGGTATATATATATATAAAGTTTAAATTACACATAAAGATGTAATTAATACTTTGTCTGACAGTACAATATTATCAATATCAATGTTATGTGGAATGTCAGCATCAGGGTTTGCAATGCATGCAGTTTGGTTGTTTGCATCAGTAGGTATATTTATTGGTGGCTAAACCCAACATGTGAGGAAAAGAGACAAAGTGAGTTTTGTATGTTATGGGTAATGGAATTTTTTGGCAAGAGATTGCAAGAACCACTTGCTTGCCCGTGACCCTCAATGTCACTCACAACTCTCATGTCAACCAAATCAGCACATATAGCTAGGGAGGCTGGTTGTGCTGGTGGTGGCATGTCTTTTTTAGACTTAAACATCATATCACCTCTCAATATTGGTTCTATGTGTGTGTGTGTGTGTATGTGACCCCACATCTTATACTGATGCATATTTATATCATAAATAATATATATATATATATTTATATATATATGCCTTGGCTAGTGCCTACCTCTAGCAGCTTCAAATTATATATCAGACTTTAGAGTTCATCACTTTGTAGCTATAGGAAATCAGATTTTTTGGATGCTATGATCATTTTTTTTAATTATGAGTAAGTTAATAATTTAACTACCCTCTAAATTAACAGATTATATTCTTTTTTTAATTTTATTTTCTGAGAAAAAAGTTACTATAGATCTAAGGTATAAAATAATTAATCACCATCAGCTCTTCTTTCTATTTACTAATTGAAAAAATTTTGGTTGAGAGATCATTTTCATTGGAATAAAATCTTTGAGAAATTAAATTAAGGAAATTTAATTTTTAAAGATTAAATTAAAAAATAATTTTTTAAGAATTAAAGCATCAATTTACTTTTGTTATTATTAAATAATATTTTTATGGATAAATTAATTACGCAAATTTTTTATATTGTAAATATAATATACAAACACGCTAATTACGTACTATTTCTTATAAATAATATATGAATCATACTGGCAGTGACACCGACATAGGCTTAATGCTTTCAAGCCCTACTACCATATTTGTCAAACTCAAATTTCTTATACATGTTGGTTCAGGATGCTATTACGGCTATTTATATAGCAGCATGATAGTCTGTGCCAAATTTTGTATAGCTTAAACTTGTCATCAATTTTCCTAACCCTCTGTATTAATATTGCATGCTCTCAACGTGAGCCTGATATATTATTTAATTCTGAGTTTTCAAGTCAATAATGAAACTAGCTACATTACCTATTAGAAGCTTATTTATTCATTTAATTTTATGATATTAATAATTTCTGTTGACAATTTGACACTATCCTGTAGACCCTTGATTTCAATTTGTATACGTAATTAACCATAATTAACTATAATCCTTGTTTGTGAAACACTCTCTCTATCTCTTGCTCACGAGCATGCAGACTCGCGGACACTTCACACTGTCATTGTCTGTGCAGGCTCATCATTATTCTTCACTGAAAGTACTCAAATAATGTTATATTGAAAAGAAACATTGGGTTAATGTATAATCAGGATTCATTGTCTGATTTTTTTTACTAAAGAGAACGACATAACATTTGGACGGGAGAGAATCCAGATACTTTGAATCCTTTGGTAAAAAAGAAATAAAAAAATAAAAATAAAAATAAAAATTCACCAAAATTAAGATATATCTTTCCTTTATTACAGAAAACTACCACAAAATATTATTACAAATGATCCAATCCCAAGCATTATGGTTCTGCTAAAGAAAGAAAGAGTGGGGGCGGGGGGGGGGGGTTTCTAAGTAATATACCATATATGTAATATATATATATATATATATATATATATTCTTAACTATAGATCTGAATGTTCGATCAACTCATCAATGAAAAATTAATTTTGATCAACTACAAGAATATGGGACTCTAAATGGAGTTGTTTTAAGCATGCATATTAGTGAATAAAAGGAATATATGGAAAAGGAGAAAGGGCTAGTCACGAGATAGAGTTCCAAAATTTGTACTGTTTATTTTATTATAATTATTATTCATTTTGTCTGATATTGGATGGTTATATATATAATCATTTTTTTTACTATTATCCTATGCACCGGAGATATTATTCCGGAAAAAAGGAAATATTACAGAAGAACAATTTGTTGAATAAAAATTCATCAATTTATTGACTAAATAAAAAGAGAAAGGAGTGAGTATGACAGGATCGACAAGTAATTTGGTGTGTTTATATATGTTTTTTTTCCCTATTTTATACTCCCTTAATTGTGTTGAGAATGTGATTCGTGCACGAAGAGAGATGGATAAATTTTTAGTACTCTAATAATATTTTAAAAAATTTAATATTACTATAATTCATATTTTGAAAAATAAAAAAAATTTATGTAAAATTTAGAATCCAACTCAACCATAATTTATAATCAGATTATATGATTTTAATAAAAATAAATTAGATTATGAATAGCAAATAATATTGAATTTTTGAATACTAGAATTATATTCCAAAGTGACCTAATTCAACTTTTTTATGTCACCAAAGCCAAATCCAATTCAAATTCCCATTGGAAGCAAAGAATTATGACCGAATCTGTCCGATATTAAGAAAATACTAAGCAAAAGTTTCTACATGAATTGTACCTTGCTGGAATATCTTGGATTATGACTGGAATGATATATATTCAACGTACATGCATAAGATTATATGTTAATTTGTGTTTCTTTCAGCTTTTTTTTTAATTATTTATCTAGTTTTACTAATAAACGAATTACTGTATACTAGCTAGTACAGTTCGAAACTTCTAAATTCAAATCCAGGTATATATATCTCAAATCTCAATACTAGTGATAAGCACCAAGTCACCCTGGGTCGTGAGAGTATTCTGAAAGTTCTGGAACCTATTAATTAAATATTAATCTCATTGTTTAATCAATGAAAATCATAGCAATTCCATTTCTTCCAAAATAACAATGCTTTCAAACTCTCAATCATTACGTCAGTCAAGCAAAAAGGCAAGCACGTGCAGCTGATTATTCTTCAAATAATTGCTCTTTTAATTACTTTTCTGATCTCTCTCCATCTGTAACAAATTAATTAATTAATAATTAAACAAAGTCGGGAAGAAGATTCCTCTTAATTACAATCAAAGAGTTAATAGGGAGTACTTGGCACAATTTGTTGTGGGCTCATAAGTTGTTTTAAACTATCTAATCATAGAAACATCAACTAAATTAAGTTGTACTAGTCTTCAATTAAAATTGAAAAAAAAGGAAAAATTGCAATTACTTACTATGATATATCTTTTCACCTTAAGGGTAAATTGTAACAACTGCTCCTTAATTTATTGGTCCTATATATTGCAAAATACTCTATTTAAATTAGATGTAAGGCCTAATTTAAACGGCAAGAGTTAATTTATTGAACTGAGGCTAATAGATCAATGATCAAGTGCGATTTTTCATTTAAATTATGAGAATATTGTAAATATTCAGAGTCAGTTAATCCAATTTTAAAAAAAATAAATAAAAGAGAGGAAAGACTTGGATCTATATCAAGGAAGAATAAAAATGAGAGCACACATATATAGCTTGAGGTGAAGACAATTATTAATTCTTGTGTGCGCTGTGGGATTGTTTTGTTATGATGATTAGGGGGAACGCACGTGAATACAGGTAGGTACGTGATAATTATTTACCTTATCAGTATATAGAAATTGCAAATTGTCATATGTATGTATTATTTTGTTTTTGAGTTGCCATTTCCTTGAATCTTTGTTTTGCCTAGGGATCATGGCACTTTAATATATAATCCAATAATAGATAGTAGTGTTTGAAGAAGAAACAATATATATGACAGAAATATGGTGCATGCTTAATTATAATATTATACTTCTGGATGCATGGTTTACTGGCTTCTAAATATAGTGTCTGTGTGCTGCTATGTATTTTAAGCTATCAGAAACCTTTTAATACCATTAATTAAATTTAATGTAGGATGAGTTGGACCATTCCATATATTTAATTCTTGGTAAATTGAGGGTTATCAAACTTTTTGTATCACAAAACTAATTAATCCAACTTAAAAAAGATTATATTGTGGTACGTGCCATATATGTACATATATATACAAACACAATATATGCCTCAACAGGAGATTTCTCTTTTTCAAATAAAGATCACTGCTAGTGCATGTATATGTCAATATGGAATTTTCTTAACACATGCATGACAAAAATGATGTGTTAGGCACAACTAATTTATCAAATGATGTGTTAGACATGTGAGTCTTAATATTCTAGATATATCAGATAGCATTCAAAATGCCAGAATTTGATGCACTCATATATATCTAAACTACAGTCCATTGAGAGTCGTATATATATATATATATCCAATCTCAAAATTGTGACGAGTTTCAATTTACTTACATGATAAATTAAGATTTCAAATATAATGATATTTTGTACTTAAGCATCTTATTCGATGATATCTAAAATGCAAAAAATGAGAGGCACAGATATTTGCATGGCAATGGATTAATTGAAAGCCATTTTAATTGAGTGTGTGTGTGTGTGTTGCTCAAAATCACAAATGGGCAATTATAGTTAGCTCTAAAGGTCACGTGGAGAGAGGAAGGGAAGAAGTTGCAAGCAAAGTGCACAGTGAAGAATGAAGAATGAAGAATGTGTATTAAGAGTGTACTGTACTGTGTGAGTCTGTGTGTAGTTTATTTATAAATTATATATGAGTGGTGTGGGGCTGTGGGTGAAAGGCAAAACTCGTGAAAGGAATCTGCACGTGATGGAAGGATTCCAGATATCATATAATTAGTAGTAATAATTAGTGTTATATAGTTGATATATATAATTTAAGAATGAAGTACAAGTCAAGGTTTTTAATCATCACTTCTAATTCTCTGTGAATATTTATATATATGCATGGACTATATTAGGCTAAATATAATTTTAAGAAATTGATTTATAATTAGTGTTGTGTGTATAATATATATGAAGGATGAGTGATGAGCATCGATAACAGCGAAGGAAGCGTCAAAGGTTGTTTAGCTGTCAATCCCTCCAAACTCTTTTCACGGGGCTCCGTTTCCCTTTTCATTCTCTCTCTCTCTCTCCATAATTCTCATGTTTTCCTCTCTTACTGTTTTTACTAAAATATCCTTTCTCTTTTTTTTCTTGTGAAATTAAAATATAAGGAGTTTCTAAATTATATTAAATTTAAGACTAATTTCTATTAAATTAAAAGTGTTAAACTAAAATATTCTCAACAAGTATATATTTACCGGGATTCGAATTTACATTCACCCATTTACTAAGTTGAAATCGTTACTATTTCAACTAATAAGTTATTGATATACCTTTTTACATGTTGTTTTTTTATTAACCATGATATTTTCTTTGCTAATACTACACACTATTATTTTTTTACTTTAATTAATTTCCACCTTTAATTTGCCTATACTAAATAACATATTTTGTGTGTACATGAATTTACTTGTTGATTTTTTATCTATTGCTTTTTCCGGAGAGTAGTTTCTTGTTTTGTTTCTTGTAATCTCTTCCTTGTCACAAAAAATAAAAAAATTCATCCTCTTCAACTTTTGCTATATCATCAAGGTTACACTGAGGTCTTCCTGTACATATAGAAAATTATAGTGACTTAATTGTACATATTGATAGCTTAACAGCAAAGTACAGCTCCAGTTCCATTAATTAATTATAAGCTGCTGTATCTTAAAAACTGGTGAGGTCAGATTTGTAATTGACTAGTGACAATTGCATATGTGGGGAAGAGGAAGATAGTGGTGAAGGAAACAAACAAGGGATCACATAATTTTTTGTAAGCTCACGCTCTCTATAAGAAAGGCCCTCATACAGACAGTAGCTACCCTCCATTGGAAAACAAAAATGAGAGAAGCCATATAGCTACAGAGACCAAAACCAAGTACATAAAAATAGTGATATAAGAGGCAGAAGAAGGAAGAAGCAAGAAGGAAGAAGAAGAAGAAGCATATATAATATATATATATATATATATATATATATATATATATGGCCTCTAGGGGGCGAAAGAAAGCTGCTCTTCAACAAAAGTTGCATCAGCTTCGATCTGTTACTAATTCTAGTGCCGTAATTCACTCTTAATTTATATCTGCTCGTGAAGGATTCATTTATTACTTTAGGTTTGGATTGAGAAGTTAGAACAATGAAAAAGAATATAAAAGAATTGAATTAATGTTTGATTTTATTTATTCTCCTTCTCTTTGTTCTGCTTTCATAATGAAACTTTTCAATATTTCATGTTACTAATATATATATATATATATTGCATTTTTCTAATTTTTGGATTCGTTTGGGTGCAGGTGAATAAGGCCTCAATTATTGTGGATGCTTCCAAATATATAGAGGAGTTGAAGCAACAAGTGGAGGGACTGAACGCAGAACTTGGAAGCACTACTGAATCATCATCATCCTCCCAGAATCAATTACCTCTGGTGCTTACATATATGCTTAATTAATTATAAATAACATTGACATATATATTCTTTCATAATTAGGTTAATATTAATTATATATATATATAATATTATTGTTAATTTTATGAATTTTCAATATTTTGGGATATATAATATTTGGCAGGTAACTGTGGAAACCCTAGAAAGGGGTTTCCTCATAAATGTATTTTCAGAAAGGAATTGCCCTGGAATGCTTGTGTCAATACTTGAAGCCTTTGAAGAGCTGGGACTTGAAGTGCTTGATGCTAGGGTTTCTTGTGAAGATGCCTTTCAGCTAGAAGCTGTTGGAGGAGAAGTAAGACAAACAATAATACAATACATTTATTTATTATATATAATAATTAAATTCATTTTAATTTGCTGATATTCCATATTCTTATTTGATTGTATAATTAGAATTAAGCGTCTAGCTATTAGCTAGTTCATCAAAATTATTAATTCTAGTTAAGCTTGCTGCTGGGTTTACATATATTGATTAGTTCTGATTAATTATAATAACTAATTACAAAGTAGTAAAAAGAACTTAAAGAACATCACGTGTGGGTTGTACAATTTTGGATTGAGCCACAAATCTATAATTTCTGCTTCAAAATACTGACATATATGATATAATAGGAAACATATAGGTGGTCCCATCCATAGATTCATATCCCCATTTTGTGTATAGTTGCATGGGAACCACCCAACAAAACAAACAACTTCAGTACTACTGCAGACTGCAGACATATATACATATATATGTCTGCTTTTGCTTAGTAATTATCTTTATATATAGTTAATTGATTTTAACTATTTGACAAAAAAATATGTTAAAATGGATTTTTCAGAGTGAAGAGAACGAGAGCATAGATGCACAAGTGGTGAAGCAAGCAGTGCTGCAAGCAATCAAGAACATGGATGAGTAATTAATCAAATTACTGTTGAGCAAAGAAATGAAAAAAAGATATTACTGTCTTTAATTTGTGTTGTTTTTTAAGTGTAGAAGTTGAATATCCATGAAGAAATTTAAGGGCGATCATATATATGTATATATAATCTGTCTAAACCTAAAGTTCCTCTTTAATTAGTGGTTCTCAAAATACTTCTTATTATAATATATCAGCATTTTCTTCATTGGAGAGGTAATTGAATGCGCATACGCATCAAGGTTAATCTATCTATCTATCTATCTATCTATATATATATATATATTTTTTCAAAATGGAGCCAGGTTAATAACCATAATAATAATATATAGTATATAAAACAGCAGAAACATATACATAATTAAAAATTTTCATTTCAATATATAAAAAATCCCAATATATAGTACTACTCCAGTACTCTCGTATTAAAACCAATGGAAGAAACAGTATATATATATACACACATACACACACACAAACTCACACATGGAAGCATAAAAGTCAAAATTCATCAGCTGATGGCAGAAAACACTTTACTAATATACATTATGCACTGAGTGAAGCAGCTTGATGTGTATACACATGGTGAAACCTCGAAAAAGATTTTCTTTTACAATACTTTGATTTACTAGATGACGACATGCATTTATGACGAGGAAATTCAATAAGAAAAGCTATGATCAAATTTAAGAAAAATGAGCTAATTACACTGAGAAAAAGGAAATATAAAGGATCTGTGTGTGTGTGCGTATAGTTTCGTAGATACGCATAAATAAGAGAGTGATAAATGGCTGAAATTGGTAATCCAAAACTCTTTCTGTATAATTTTTTTCTTAACAATAATGCTACCGCTTTATATGTCAATTTAAACTCTACACATGTTAAAATGATTATTTCTGAGCTGTACTTTCAATACGGAGATTTCTCCATCAATTAGCATATATGGAGTTTAATTTGGCTATAGTTAAAAAAATTAAATTAGATAGAAAAATTTTATTTTCTAGAATTTGAAATTTTGGATACCTAATTTTTTGGTTTTATAAGGTCAGAGGAATTTACAAGTCACCAAATATTTGATGGAATTTTTTGCTTAATTTTATTTTTTATTAGAAATTATTCTCCCCTTTTCTTTATTGCTTATTTATAATTATATATATTCAACTAGTCATAACTATTCGAGGTTACCAAAGTTTAGTAATTACCATAAGAATCTTTCTTGCTTGTAACTTGTATTCAAAGATTGTGAATCGTTTGCGTTTGTTTGGAGCAAAGCAATCATAACACCGTATAAAAATAAAAAATAATTAATATGAAAACAGTTCCCTCAAGATCTTAAAATTAGATTTCATGTTATAGAAATATTGGTGAATATATAATTTTCCAATTAATCATAGCAACGTCTCTTAATTATTGATCGTAATTAATATCAGTGGGACAACGATTTTTATATATGGTCACAGAAAAACAAAAACCATTTCTCTAATTAATCTGTCATATTGATTTGACAGTCTAACACACATATTAATGATTTGATTAATATATGCACAGATGTATATATATATTTTTTTGCGATCATAGTACATTAATATCATTTTTAGGTTTATATATAAATTGCAGTCAACAACAACTTTTACAACTACCTCAGATATATATAATTTTAACCCGTGATATAATTGTTTCCCCATTTTTTTAATCATATTTTTTCACAAAGTATTATTGCTATTATATACAATGATAAAGAAATAGTTTTTCATATTAATTTGACGTTATAATTTTCACGAAATTATAGCAGCTTCACAAAAGTCAAAATGGTACATTCTCACTGTCATATTGTTTTGTAGCAATCATAGCTTCTTATTATTCAGAGAATTAATAACATAAAATTTTAAATACATATTTTACTCGATGTCAGAGGCAGGGCCAGATTAATTAAAATCATCCAGAGAAAGAGAAATTTAGCTTCAAACAAAATTTGAAAACACATTAACTTAAAAAAAAGAAGGTAAGAAATATTATAGGAAAACAACATATACTTTCTTAAACTATAATCTAATTTAGTACACAAATTTTAAAATATAATATTTACATTATTAATCCCCTTGAGCCATTCACAAATGTAAAAATATTCAGTTAAAATTAATGTTTAAAATTATATTGTCACATAATTAACCAAGGGGGAATTTCAAAATTATAACAGAAACATAAGATATCAAGTGACATATAGATGTTCATTTTAACTGATATATTTATTTTAAAATTTCATCATTTATTATAGTTTAGAAAAGTGAAGCACATGTTATATTTATAAAATTTTTATATTAAAGTTATTATTAAGCTATAATTCAAAAGCTTATAATATATGATTATCCTGAAAATTAAATTAACAGACCACTATATACTGCATGGCTCAAGTAAGTAAAACGTAAGGCCAGGGAAGCTTAATCATATATGATATAACAAATTTTACATTTTTTTTTTAAATACGTAATGTTATTATTGGATGGTTTGAAAATAATGAAGCACAGGAGCCTTGAACTGTGGGATCATGAGGTTTCAGTTTATTATGACTCTTGCGATGGTAATTAATGAACTGGTAAATGGTTTTTTTTTTTTCCCAAAGTAATGGAAATATTATTTAGTTAAGCTATTCTATAATTTTTTTTTTTTTTGGTGAACAAGGAAAAGACTTAAAGCCTAAACAAAAAAGACACCTTGCATGCTCTCTCCTTCCAGATCCTTGGCCAAAATATCACCCACCCCATCAGGAGGCAGACTGAAAATATGAAACTCTTCAGGTAAGCTATGACTTAGCTCAACCATGAAGTCAACAGCCCCATTGCCTTCTTTGTAGACGTGGTGTAGATCCACTTCCCCATTCCTTCTGTATAGATTCGTTATTTGTTGCACGAGAGCATACAGATGCGCTTCATGGACTCCGAGGTTAAGCATGGTGATAGCCTCAGCAAGGTCAGATTCTAACTCCACGTTCCTGAAAACACGGTCCCACATTGAAAGAAATGCAACTAAGAAGGAAGATGAAGACAGTAGTTTATCTGAATGTATTTCTTGTATGTATTGTATTGAACTACAACACATATATATATAGTTTACAAATTGATACAATAAAAGAAAACTTCTTAACAAACTTAAGAAACTTCTTAAACTAACACTAACTAACTCAATTACATTTACTAATATAACCTTTACTCTAACATACTCCCCTCAAACTCAGTGTCAGGACAAACAATCATGAACAGTGAGTTTGCTCCTTAGTTCTGAAAACCTACAATACGATAGTGGTTTGGTTAAGATGTCTGCAATTTGTTTTTCTGACTGAATATGATTTACTATCAACTGATGCTGCAAAACTTTTTCCCTAACAAAGAAAATGTCAAGCTCCATGTGTTTGGTTCTGTTGTGTAATATTGGATTGTGAGATAGCAACACTATGCTGAGATTATCACAGAACACTATTGGTTTCTTCATACCAGTGACCCCTAATTCTGTGAGCAGAGATTATACCCATGTTAATTCTGCAACAAGTGCTACCCAACTCCTGTACTCTGCTTCAGTGCTAGATCGGGCTACTAGAGTCTGTTTCTTGGCAGACTAAGAGATAAGATTGCTACCTAGGAATAAACATATACCTGAAACAAACCTCTTGTCATCCACATCACTACCCCAATCTGCATCACTGTAACCAACAAGACTTAAGTGAGACTGAGGTTGTAAAACCATGCCATAATGAGTAGTTAACTTGAGATATCTAAGGATACGTTTTACAGCTTTCCAATGACTATAGAGAGGTTTATGTATGAATTGACAGACTCTATTGACATTGAATGCAATTTTTGGTCTAGTGATTGTTGCATATTGAAGAGCACCTACAATTGATCTATGCAATTGAGGATCAGCCATCTCATCAAGTCCAAACTTAGATAGCTTCTCATTTATCATCATTGGTGTGGTTATGCCTTTCGCAATCGCCATGTTAGCTCTTTCCAACAAATCTATAATGTATTTGGACTGTGGAAGTTGTAGAGTGCCATCTGGTAAGGAGGTAACCTAAATTCCCAGAAAATAATTTAAATGACCTAAATCCTTCAAGGCAAACTTGTTGTGTAGGCATCAAAGTAAAGTGGAGATAGCTTGAGAGTTGTTGCTTCTGACAATAATGTCATCAACATAAACTAGAACATATATCTTTGTATGAGCACTAATATAAATGAAAAGAGATGGATCACATTTGCTGCCTCTAAATCCCAAAGTATATAGAGTACAAGCTAACTTTTCAAACCATGCCCTTGGAGCCTATTTAAGCCCATAAATAGCTTTGTCAAGCTTACACACCAAGTTTTTATCCTTGTCTTCAAACCCAGGTGGTTGTTTCATGTACACTTCCTCTTTCAAAGTTTCATTCAAAAAGGCATTGTTGACATTAAGTTGTCTCATTTCCCACTTGCTTGAAATAGCTAGAGTAAGAACTATTCGAATAGTAGTAGGCTTAACAACAGGAGAAAAAGTCTCATTGAAATCAAACCCTTGTTGTTGAGAATACCCTTTTGCCACTAATCTGGCTTTATAATTTTAGATTGATCCATCAGGATTTTCTTTGATTATAGAAACCTACTTGCAGCCTATTGCTTTTCTGTTTAAAGGTAAGGGAACCAGCTTCCAAGTTTGATTTTGTTTTAAAGCATAAAACTCATCAACCATAGCCTACTTCTATTTTATACTTTGTAAGGCATTAATGAGCGAATAAGGTGTTTTACAAAATTTAAGACTTTAGGTTTGACAATGCCATCTTTCCGTCTAGTAATCATGAGATGAACATTGGTAAAATAATTCTTATGTGTATCTGCAATATAGTCACTAAGAGACAAATCAGGACTATACTTAGTACTGTTAGTTTGTAAGGTATTGGAACAAGCTAAGTCATCAGTAAGCACAAGGGGCAATATAGTTGTAGTTGAATGAGAAAAAGATAATAATTGGCTGACCGATTGAGACTTTATTTTGAAAGGAAAGTTGTTTTCATTGAACTTTAGATCCCTAAAGATGTAAGTTCGGCCAGTATGGGGATAAACATTTATAGCCTTTGTGTATATCACTGTAACCAAGGAAAGTACACTCTTCAGTATGAAAGGATAGTTTATTTCTATTGTATGGTGTTAATAAGGGATAGCAAGCACATCCAAAAGTTTTGAGAAAATTGTAGTCTGGTTTGTGATGAAAAAGAGTTTCATGAGGTGAAGAGTGAAGAAGAATTGGTGTGGGAAGCTTATTGATGAGAAAGACTATTGTTTGAAAGGCTTCCCCCCAAAAGGAGAGAGGCATAACAGCATGAGCAAGGATAGACAGACCAATTTCTATAACATGTTTGTGTTTTCTTTCAACAACACCATTTTTTTGGTGAGTGTGTAGGCAAATAACTCTATGAATAATACCATTTTGTTTCAAGTAATTGGAAAAGGTTCTGAACTCTCCTCCCCAATCAGATTGGATACTTTTGATTTTGGTCTGAAATTGGTTTTCAACAAGATTTTTAAACTAAAGAAAGATAGGAAAAGCATCAAATTTATTTTTAAGCAAATACAACCAAGTGTATCTAGAATAAGCATCAACAAAGGCTATGTAATATTTATGACCATCAGAAGAAAGTATGAGGGCAGGACCCGAAAGATTAGTGAAGATTAATTGCAAAGATGCAGTGTATTGTGTTTGTGAATAAGTTTATGGCAATCTATGAGCTTTTCTATGAAGAAAAGCAGAAAAAAATTTGGCATCAATTTTATTAGAAATTTGAATATTACAAGAAGACAGTACTTTGTTTAACTATTTTAGAATTGGGATGACCAAGCCTATTGTGCCAAAGTAAATAGACATTATTACATGAAAGTAGTGTATTACAAGATAGATGAGTGGAATTATCTGAATGAGAAGAAGTTAGAATAGATCTGGAAGAAAGTTGATGTTGAAGAGGAAAGCTGTCAAAGGAATATAATCCATCCTTTCTAATAGTTCCTTGAAGAAGCACCTCCTTAGTTGCCTGAGATTTGACACAACATAAGTGAGGATGAAATTCAAAGAAACAATTATTGTCTTGAGCAAATTTTGAGACACTCGCTAAAATTTTGGTAATAGTAGGAACATGCAACAAGTTAGACAGATGAAGGGATATTTGAGAATTAAAAGGTGAGGTTAATAAAGAATACCTAATATGCTTAATAAGCAAACCTGTTCCATTACCAACATGTAGCTTGTCTAAACCAGTATATTTTGAGCTCTCATTAAATTGTGGCCATTTGCAATGACATGGTTAGTAACACCTAAATCAAGATACCATGAGGGATTATACAAGGTTTCTGGAGTAACATACATGGCTGCCATGTTGGTGTTTCTGTAGTTATCTATGCAGGAAAGAAAGAGTTATTGTGAGGTTGAAAACCTTGAAAATTATGATCAAACATATGATAATAAGATAAGACTGAATGTCCTGGCTTGTCATAAAGCTACCAAACCACATCTGGTTTTCTTGACTGAAATCCTCCCTCGAAACCACCTTTGCCATTCCTTCCTCTACCTCTTCCATTATTTCTACCACCTCCTCGACCTCTATAGGATGAATTGTTGTTGTTTTGAGGCTTGTGAGTACTCACACTTGCCTTATCTTTTGTATTAGTACTGACTATATTAGCAATCACAGCTTCATTCACAATTTCTTTTACTGACTTCTCTATTCTAACCTCTTGTGCTAACAATAAGCTTTCTATTTCATAGATGGAGTAGTGGTCTCGCTTAGTATGAACAGACGTAATAAAAGCATCATACTCTATAGGTAGACCTTTTAAGATTACTTGAATATGCTCATTTTCAAAAATTAGATGTCCTGTAGCATTCAGCATATCAACTATAGCCTTGACTCTTAACAAGTATTCATTTATAGTTCTGGAAATTTTCTTGATGTTTTTGAATTCTATTTTGAACTGATGGATTCTTGCACGAGATTGTGAGGTGAAGGATTCAGTAATACAACTCCATACCTGATGGGAATGTTGACAACCTATTACTTTTGTGAGAATGCTTTTTGTCATTGATGACAGAAGCTATGAGAGAAGAAGCTTGTCTTGCTTACACCATGTAATGTACTCTAGATTGACTTTCCCTAATACCTGATCTTCTTGATTCAAGTACTGCTTTGGATATAGAGAATCTTTTTGAATGAAGTTGAGTAGATCATAACCTTTAGTGGCTGCTAGTACTTGTTATTACCAGAGAAGGAAATTTATGTCATCAAGTTTAATAGAAATGGTGTGATTGAAGATTATGAGAGCTGTTCTAGCTGTAGTATTGATAGAAACAGAGGATGGCGAGAAACGACCACTTGAAGAATTTACCACCATTAGTGGAAGCTCTGATACCATGAAAGAAATGCAACTAAGAAGGAAGATGAAGACAGTAGTTTATCTGAAGGTATTTCTTGTATGTATTGTATTGAACTATAGCACATATATATATAGTTCACAGATTGATACAATCGAGGAAAACTTCTTAACAAACTTTAGAAACTTCTTAAACTAACACTAACTAACTCAATTACATTTACTAATATAACCTTTACTCTAACACACATGATGGTCAAGCCTGCACCCTGCGTAGCTCCATCCACAGAGCATCACATGAGCCTAACTTCTTGTAGAAGCCTAAGATATAAGCACCATGAAAAGGATCGAGTATAAATAAAAACAAATAGAAATCGTGTAAGAAGAGTGAGTTATTATTACTACTTGAATAATGAATATAGCTATCAATTATATATTTATACAACTTTAACTTAAACACTTATGAACTTATCTAACTTACACTAAGACACCAACTCAACGCCAACCCACATAATAGATCTTAAGTGGCTCTCCTTCTCAATTATTCTAGACCATTCACTCTATCATGCCTCCTCAAATTAATGGTGAGTAACAATACTCAGTTTGTCTCAAAGTGAAGAGAATCGATTAAAAGACAAAGTTTTAGTACGCACATCTACCACTTGGTTCAAAGATGATATTTGATGAACAAAAAGCTCATTCTTCAAGACTTTCTCTCTTACAAAGAGCAAATCTAATTTCATATGCTTCGTTCTGGCATGTAGAATAGGATTGTGTGTTAAGAAGATTGTACTTGAGTTATCACAGAAAAGATTTGGTTGTCTTGCATAAACTATCCCAAGTTCACTTAGTAGAGAATTTATCCATGTAATCTCAGCAACCAAATTAGCCATGCTTCAAAACTTTGTCTCAATACTAAAACTTGCTACAACATTTTGTTTCTTAGAAGTCCATGAAATAATATTCTCTCCAAGGTAAACACAGAAACCAAAAGTATAGCTCCTATCATCTATATCACTCCTCAATCAATATCATAGAAACCTTTAATAAGCAATTCTAATGATTGTTTCAAGTGGAGACCATATAACTTGGTTTGTTGAAGATATCTAAGGATTCTCTTTATTGCCTTCCAATGTGACTCCAATAGTTGATGCATATATTGACACACTTTGTTTACAACATAGGAAACATTTGGTCTCGTGATAGTTACATATTGTAATCCCCCAACAATAGACCTATATAGATAAGGTTGAGCAAACAAATCATCACCAGTTTTTGAAAATTTTGCATTAGTGACCATAGGAATGTTTATACCCTTCGCATCACTCATGTTAGCTTTATGTGACAAATCACTAATATACTTGCTTTATGATAAGTGTAAGCTACCATCAACAAGTTTAGACACTTGAATACCTAAGAAAAATTTGAGAGCATTAAGACTTTGAGTTTAAACTTTTTATCCAAGACTGCAACAAGGCTTTTGAGATAAGAGTAAAAGCTGCTAATGAGAATTAAATCACCTACAACTTGTTGAGGTGTTCTTAATTAACAAAGAGGGATTACATTTACTTGCTTTGAACGTAAATTTGCATAAAGTTATAATTAGCTTTTCG
This sequence comes from Senna siamea, assembly GCA_031216115.1. Lineage (NCBI taxonomy): Eukaryota > Viridiplantae > Streptophyta > Magnoliopsida > Fabales > Fabaceae > Senna > Senna siamea. The sequence goes on from CM062357.1 coordinate 22,352,879, forward strand.
AAAAAAGCCTGAGGTACTTGTTTTAAACTTTAAAGTACCTTTTGAAGCTTGCAAACTAAGGGCTTTTCTTCGACTTCAAAACCTGGAGGCTGTTATATAAAGTCATCTTCAGAAAAATCTCCATTCAGAAACACATTATTAAAGTCTATTTGATGAATGTGCCACTGTTTATAAAGAGCAATAGTGCGAATTAATCGAATGGTAGTGGGTTTTACAACTGGGGAGAAGTTTTCGTTGTAGTCAAAGCCAATTTGTTAAAGAAAGCCTTTGACCACTAAATGAGCTTTGTGCTTCTGTATACTACCATATGGGTTGTACTGTATTCTGAAAACCCATTTGCAGCCAATGAAATTCTTATTGGCAGGAGGATCTACAAGCTTCCATGTTTTATTTCTGAGTAAGGCTATATATTCTTCTTTTATAGCAAAAATCCAAACTGGAGTAGAGAGAGCCTCTTCGACAATCCTTGGCTCTTTCTCTGCAACAAAAGTTTTAGGTTTAAAAATGCCAGCTTTCCCACGAGTTACCATTGGATGAGTATTGACATAAGAGTTAGGAGCACTCTCATCATTATTTGTAGTTAGGAGAACTTTGTTGTGTGGCAATATTTTCAAGAGTACCAGTACTTCTTTCTGCAAAGGTTTCACCATCACTATTATTGATTTCTGCATAATTATTAGCATGAGAAATGTTATTTCCTATATTATAAGAAATATGATTATTTGAGGAACTACAATGTGACGAGTGTAAAACAGGTTGAGCATTTAAATCAGATTGGGCATTAAGTAAAGGTGGAATAGTATATGGATAAAAAATAATAGAAGTGAAAGAGGTAGTAGATTTGGACTTATAAGCAAAAGGGATTTTTTTTTCAATGAACGTGACATCTCTAAAAATATAAATTAGACCACTAGGTGACAAACATTGGTACCCTTTGTGTTTATCACTGTACCCTATGAAATTATGCTCTTCTATGAAAAAAGAGAGTTTATGATTCCTATATGGTTGCAATAATGGGTAACAGGCAGTACCAAAGACCTTAAGAAAATTATAGTAAGGTGATTTATGAAAGAGTTTTTGAAAGGGCAAAAACATGGTTGTATTCGGTGAAGGCATCCTATTAATAAGGTAAAATGTAGTAACGAAAGCCATATCCCATAATTTTAAAGGCATAAAAGCTATAGCTAGTAAGGTTAAACTAGTATCTGTCACATGTCTATGCTTTCTTTCTGCAGTTCCATTTTGTGGGTGAGTATGTGGACATGAAAGCCTGTGTATGATGCCATAAGAGGTTAAATACTTTGAAAGGGCTTGAATTCTCCTCCCCAATCAAATTGGAAAGACTTGGTTTTAGTGTCAAACCAATACGATTGTGTGCTAACAAGTATACAAAGCAGTAAAAGAAGCAAGCCGACGAGTGAATGTAGCAGAAGAGAAAATGTCACTGAACGACTTACGAGTCATGGTGAATGGGTCAAGAATAGACCAAGATGGATTAAATAATATTATATGGGTAGCATGCAAGGTGTATGTAAGCCTAATACGAATGGGGAGAGCGAGAAGGAGGGTAAAAGTACCACGCACATAGAGGAATGCAAGAAGCGCCATGCATGTGAAGATATTCTTTAGAAGGATGCTGAGGTGTCTGCAAGTTGGTTACAAATGGTTACAGATGGGATAGAGGAGGATCGATATAGTAAGGAAGGAGGAGGAGAAGTTGGATATGAAGATTGTGAGGTTTGGCTAAGGAGTTCTCTTCCTAACTCAAATAAGAAGGCATTGGAGTTACTCTTTCGACTCGAATAAGAAGACGTTTATCATTTCTGTGTTGCATTTTCATTTGTTGAAATTATGTAATTTGTTTTTGGTTTATATGCTCAGTTTTTATATTCTACACTTTCGTTTCTGGTTTAAGTGCTGTGAGTGTGTATTGGAATCTGTTGACACTAGTTTAGAGTGTTAACATTTGGTGCATTCGTTGAGAGGTTGCAATGGCAAAAATGAACTTAACAATTAAAGAATCAATGCAAGAGATGAAAGAGTCATTAAAGAGGGTGGAATCTATGATGAAACTTTATTTTCTAGAAGTGTATGGTTAAGAATAGGATAAGATTGAATCTATCCCTAATTCAGAATTTAATCCTTCACAAACGCAATAGGAAGTGCCAAGTGGAGTAGATATGGGGTCTTCTATCACATCTTCATCACAAGGTATCTACTGCAATGACTCAATGTGCGTAAGGGAAGAAATTCACAAGACTATGTCTCAAAAGTCAATAGTGGGAGTACAAATTCAAGATGTTGAAGCAACCATTAAGTTTGAAGAGTTCCAAGAAGATGCAAATGAGGTACTCAAATCAAAAAATTCCCTCTCTCTTTACCATCCTATTTTTTCTTCAATTTCTAAAGAGTTTAGCCAAGAAAGTAGTCCATATTATTCAGTAGAATTAGGGTTATATGTCTCTGCCATTTTTTACCATAATACTATTTTTAAAATAGAGCAATATGAAGAAGTAAAAACCATTTTAGATTTAGTGATAGCAAAAAAAAAATGAGGCAAACAAACAACCTCTTACTATCCGACAGGTCTATCTCTTAAATATGTCAACCACTTCATTACGCATAGCTTCTGATCTATTGAACAATAATATAATTTGGTCAATTTTTTGGGTGGAGGTAAAGATGGGTTGAGTTTTATTTTAATATATGATCCTAGCAGTTTCTATAGTGTTGTGTGTCTACCATCCAGTACAAGATTTATTTTGATGAACTTGAAAAGTATAGGTGCTTGAAAATGGTCTCTACGTGTTTGATAAAGTGTTACAGTTGGAGATTTAATTTGGAGATGGGAATTCTGTGCTAGAATGCAAGTTTAATAATGAAAGATATTATTACTAAATTATAGCTAAAGAATTGTGACGAATGGTAGAACTATGTTTGCATGGGACCCTCTGATCTTCATCCTAATTGGCACCTTGGAATGCTAGGCACTCAGAATCGTGCGATCATGTGGTGAGATTGGAAAATAACAGAGCTTAAAGCTCTTAGAGTGATGGAGATACCACTATAGTGCTTTTATGGCACGTTTAACAACATGGTCCCAATATTTCAGAACGCCATAGGATGCGTTCTTTGGATCATATCCATCAGCTTGATTGTGGTGGCGCTAGTAATTTTTGATTTGCTAAAGAAGAAAAAGTTGAACAATAATGACGTTTTGTTGAGCTAAACCTTGTTGTATGTTGCACTCATCTTGGACACCTTGTCCTTATCGAATATGTTTTTCTCTGAACAGATCGAAGCATGTAGCTTTGACGATGAAGCTCAAGAAAAGACTTACTCATTCAAGGATCATTTTTCTCAAACCTTATGAACATTATGTTATGGAAACTCTATTTTCAATAAGTAAACAGAAATGGTTTAAATGCTCAAAGGAGCCTTATCAAAATTTTAAGGAATTGTCTGTATCATTATTGTTCGGCAAATGGCATGGAAAAAGTTCAAGCTTCAATCTAATAGAAACTTGGGCTGATCGGTCTTATTATTCTCATTCTTCTCATGGACGACATTTTGATGTATGGCGTTGGTTGTATAAGGTGACTGAATTTTTAGGTGCTAAATAATTCTCGAAGATGTCATTATACCCAAAAAAGAATCCTTTTCTTAAGGTGTTGTGGTTGCTAGTCTTGTGGGAAAACAACCCTTTGAAACTAGAGGAATCAATAATCTTTTTCAAACTGGATCATCAAGGAGTAGAAGATAGGCCATTTCAAGAAATGCTCATAGTATGGCACTTTGTTACTGTCTTTTGCTTTGCTGAAGATGATGATGATAAGCATGATGACAGTAATATGAGTGTTAACATAGGCAGTAAGCTCCTCTCAAATTACATGATATACCTTTTAATCTTACAACCAAATGCAACATCTAAAGTAAGAAGAAATGCATAAACTTGATTCCAATCTATAAGTGGTTAAGCCACCATATGGGAAGACTAGGAACGGCTAACCGAGGCTTATCTGAATCTCAACCTTAAGGACAAGGTTATTTTTTATGGGGAGGTATTGATACGATTGTGGACTAACAAGCGTGCAAAGCAGCAGAAGAAGCAAGTCGAGGAGCAAAAGTAGAAGAAGAGAGAATGCCACTGAATGACTTACAGGCCATGGTGAATGGGTTAGGAACAAACCAAGATGGACTGAAGAATATTATATAGGTAGCATGCAAGACGTGTAAGCCTAACACAGATGGGGAGAGTAGGAAGGATTGTGAAAGTACCAAGCATGTGGAGGAATGTGGGAAGTGCCATGCATGTAAAGATATTCTCTAGAAGGACACTGAGGTGTTTATGAGTTAGTTGCGGATAGGAGAGATGAGGATCAATATATTAAGGAAAGAGGAGGAGAAGCTGGATATGAAGATTATGAGGTTTGGCTAAGGAGTTCTCTTCTTGACTCAAATAAGAAGGCATTGGAGTTATTCTTCTGACTCGAATAGGAAGACGTTTATCATTTCTGTGTTGCATTTTCATTTGTTAGAATTCTGTAATTTGTTTCTAGTTTATATGCTTAGTTTCTGTATTATACACCATCTTAAGTGATGTGAGTATGTATTAGAATCTATTGACACTAGTTTAGAGTGTTAACACAAATTGTAATTTAACCATGTTTTTAAACTAAATGAAGATGGAAAAGGCTTAAGATTTATGTTTTAAGAGATAAATCCAGGTGTATTAGTGCAAGCATAAAAAAAGATTATATAGTAACTATAACCTTGGAAGGATTTCATTGGAGCAGGACCCCACAAGTCAGTGTACACAAGTTCTAGTGGCTTATGATAAATATTTTGGGATGGGGGAAATAGTAATTTGTGTTTTTCCATGACAGCAAGCAGAATATGCAAACTTTGCAATTTTATCACTACTTTTAATATTACATTGGTTAAGTATTTTTTTAGAAAACCAATGAATGAGGATGACCCAATCTAGAGTGCCATGACAAAAAAATATTTTCTGACTGATTAGAGGAGATTACGGGAAAAGTAGGTTTATTTTGCTTATTTAAAAGGCTAGTGTTCGCAACAGCTGAGTTTACAGTAGTAGAAGGTGAATGAGACTTCTGAGAATCAATATGTTGCAACTGGAAAGGTTCAAAGGTATACAAGCTGTCAAGCTTGATAGTTCCTTGTAGAACCACTTGATTGGTACCCTGAACTTTGAGAAGACAATGAGAAGGGTGAAACTCAAATACAAATCATTGTCTCTTGAAAATTTAGAAACATAAATCAAATTCTTGGTTATTTATGGAACATGTTAAATATCTTTTAAATGCAAGGATATATTTGGATCAAAAGGTGAGGTAATTTTAGAATGCCCAATATGATTTATTTGCAAACCTATGCCATTCCCAACATAAAGCTGTTCACCACCAGTGTATTCATGACTATTCACCAAATTATTAAAATCTAATGTTACATAATTAGAGGCCCTTGAGTCTGGATACCATCCTTCATCATATAAGACTTCAGGTGTTGCAGCCATATTGACAGTATTCTTAAACTAATGTGGGTTAGAATGACTGATATTGCCACTATTAGCTTGTTGTGGAGTAGAATTAGGATTAAAGTTGTGATCAAATCTATAGTAACACCGAGTTACTATATGACCAGATTTGTTACAAATTTATTATTATTCCAAGCAAACCATATTCCACCCGCGAAGCATTTAGCCTCAACAGGCATAGAACTTTTCAAGTTTATCTTTTTCATCATAGTGTCTGCTTTCTTCCCACTGATTTTTGTTTCTAGCAAAGTAACAAAACTCACATTATCAACATGAATTAAATCATTTAAAAGGTTAGGGAAGGTTTTAGCACCTTCCCTTTTACAATTCCAAGAGAGAAAATTCATAAGAAAGATTAGAGAATATAAGAAAAAACTATCACAAATTATTGTGATATAAAATAGTTGCACCCAAAAACATGAAAGTATCTTCTCTATTATTTTTTTAACCACTGCTCCCTTATTTTAATCAGGTGTTAAGCTACTCTATAATGGAGAAATGGAAATATGGATTCGGATATGATATCACATCATCCCATGATATTATCATAGTGATAGAGATAAATACAAAAAGTTAGATATAAAAATTATACTAATGAAATTGAGTTTGATAAAAGGGATTAGTCATTAAAGGTAGTGCACCCTCAAGAAAATTTCAAATGGTTATGAAAGATTGATTATCACTACAGGTACCAATTTTTTATTTAGAGATTATTGCTAAATGTCATTCCATGTAACAAAAACCTTGCCTAAAGAGGTGTAGCTATTCAAAATCTATGCTTGTTATGCGTTGATGATGAAAAATCTACTGTCCACCTTTTTATCAATTGTTCCATAGTGAAAGGTATTTGGGATAACCATCACAATCTTTTAAACCTTATTCACTCAGATGATTTTAAAACTTAGGCAAAAATTAACTTGGTCTACTCTAAGCTAATTCCTCTTTTAAATATCCTCAATAGGACCCTTTTTTCTTACCTTCTTTGGCATATTGGGACTGCCAAGAACAAGAAGGTCTTTGAAAACCAACCATTTGATCGTAATGCCATTATCAAAGTGGCCATTGCTAGAGTAGCTGAGTTTAACTCTTTTGCCCCTTCCTTCTTCAAATCAAAATGTGTCAGTATTTAAGGACATTTCTTAGGAATCTCCTCCTCTTGGAGTACTCAAGCTTGATACAGACAAATCCAGTAGTGGCAACCCAGGAAATATGGCAGCAGGGAGTCATTCGTGACCATAACGAAAACTAGGTGTTAGGCTATTCAAAGTTCCTAGGTTATGGTAATAGTTTACAGGCTGAACTTTGGGCTTTGGCTCTAGGCCTCAAGCTTTCTAAGGAACATGGAATTCAAAATCTTTTTGTCGAAACTGATTGTTTAATTATATCTAAAATGACTTCAAATGAGAACATTAATAAATCTCACCATTTACTACCTATCATTGATATTTGTAGGTCATTCTTGCATAAATTTCTCTAGGTCGATATTAAGCATATCTACAGAAAGGCTAATGGGTGTGCAGATTCATTAACTAAATATATGGTTACAGCCAAATTACACTTTACTACCTTTTCTACGATTCTTGAGATTTTTTCTAATTATTTTGGGCCGATGTGTATGGCATTAAATACTCTCGTAATGTAGGATTGGCCTTAAAGCCACATTGAGGGAGTCTTGTTTTTATTTTTGGGCTCAGGCTATATTGTTGACTTTCCTTTATGTTTTTCCTTTAATATATTCCATATTAATACAAAAAAAAGGGATTAGTCCCTTATTGTGAGTTCCATTTTTCAATAGTAAAGGTACTCACATTTAATACTCAATAATGTCTCAAACATGAATATTGTTTCCAGTAAGCTAGGAGAATATATATATATATATGGGAAACAAAAAAAAAGATGTAAATAATTATACTGTTTTTTATATGAAAATAAATTTATATACCAACATAGTTAGGTCTAGTGAAAGATATTAGTCTTTCATAATTTGGCGAATCAAAGTTTGAATCTTTACTCAGAAAGATGCTAACATTTAGTACTCAATATTATATCGAATAGAACTGCATTTAGTAAGAGAATACTTGTAAAAAAAATTAAAAGAAAGATATAAAAATTATACTATTTTTTAATATGAAAATAAAATAGAACTTTATTAATTTTAATTAGAGTATGTTACACCTAAACCCTAAATTACATCAAGAAATTTCATCTGCCATCTTTTTAGTTTCTAATTTATTTTCTATCAATGAAATTCATATTTCATATAATATGTATTCATTCTAAAATAATAAAATTGTTTCTTTATCTTAACTGTTATATTAAAAATTTTATATTGATTCTTAAGACTAATTTAATTGTATTTATCATTATATTAAAAATAATATTACAGAATTATTTTACACAAAAATATTTTTATTGACAAAAAATAAATTAAAACAAATACCAAATATCATTTTTCAAATTAGAAAGATAAAAAAAAAAATAATTTAACCAAAACTTAACAGAAGTATTTACTCTTTTTATTTATACGGTGGCCTCATAAAGTGTCGAATCCTACACCCTTTTACTTCAAAATACACACATTTATTGTAGGTTGTAGCCCAACAATATATTCTTCGGGTTTTATATATATGTTTTGGAGAGGTCCGTTTTGTTGTGGTCACATGACAACTTCAAATTAAAGCCCATCACAATTTAGTGAATTTACAAAGCAAAAAAAATAATTGGGTCATACGGCCCATACCATAAAGTAATTAAGGATGCTGAATTTTCTTTAAAATAAATCTCTTTCTTCTGTATTAATTAAACAGTTTCAATTAAAACTTGTGTTTTAATTTGGTCAGTCGTTAAGAGCTTGATTAGAAGCATTATATTGGAATGTACAAGATAAAACTATTAACAAAATTAGAAAATATAAAAACTAAACTGCAAATATCAATGGTGAATTAAGACTCTGAATTGGAAACTAAATACTATTTTTCACAAAAAATTATTCAAGAAAAATTGTAATTACCAAATTCTCCAAATTAATCCACTTGGCTATGTCATAAATTTATTTTTTGGAATCAATATATTAGTCTAATACAATGCATAGGAAATAATTAATTTTGAGAAGTTAGCTAGTTTGAAGTTATTTTAGTTGCAGAGTAATAAAATTTGATTGCTTAATTAGATCACATCACATGCATATCAAAGGTAAGTGACAAATTAAAAAAAATAAAGGATAAAATTGAAAAATTCAAAAAAAATTAAGTGATAAAAAATATTTTAATAATTTTTTTCAAAAATAAAATTAGTGTGCATTTAGATATATACGTTTCCTAATTAAAGAATATATTGCAATTTATGGGACCGTTTTATATACCATGATTCTGAATCTATTATCACACATATATCCTGTATATCCTATATGTTAATATTAGATATCAATGTTTGATATACTGTGATAATTGAATGACATTTGAAATAACACTCGAATATCAATATACATAAATAAACAAAAGAGTATTATCTAATGACTGTCAAAAAATTATAATTGTTATCTCACATCACATGATTAAATGGGGTAGCTTTTTTGGTGTTACCAATTTTACACTTATTTCCTTATAATAATTAACTTCATAATAAAGTTTATTTATAAAAAATAAGCATGTAAAATATGAAAAAAATAAATTATATATATTTTTTATAGGATAGAAATTATACATGAAGTTTTTAATTTTTTTACATTTATAAATTTTATTTTCATAAAAAAAGTAAAAGTATTATAAATTTTTAAATGTAAATTATTTAAACTGAAAAGGGTATATCTGACGATTTAATAAATAAATATAATTAATTAATATTTATAACCAAATATTTATATTTTGATAATTAAAATATAAAGTACCGCATCTATTTTTCATACCATAAGGATTATGAATATTATGATATCTTATATTATTTCATCATGGAATATACAAAATACTATGATATATGAGAAACAATACACCAAGCACCACCGACATTTATTTTGCTGAAGTGCATTAAATGAATCGATAATGTTCCACCAAAAGAAAAAAAAGCATTGATGGTGCAGAGTACTCCTAACTATACCAACCAACCTTATTCTCCATTTGTGGGGTTTTTTTAGTTACTCTACAAATGATCTGGGTTATTTTTTAAAATTTAACTGAGTTAAATTTATTTTTAAATAATTTGAAAAGGCGAATTTTCACATCAGATATTTTATTTAAGATTTTAATATCAAAATATTTCCAAAACAATCACACTAGATTTTAATTCGAAGATATTGAGCTTTGTTTGTTTCGCCTATTTCGTAGTTTGAAAAATGTCACCGGACTTCTATGTTTGACTGGCTTACTGAAGCTGTAATGGCAGACTTCTGTTTGTTCGTGGTGTTCTGGTTCGTCGTCTGCATGGCTGTAATCTTCTGGGTTTTCCACCAAGTTTGCTCTCTCTATATTTGTTTAATTATTCATTAATTTTCAAATGAGTGGCTGAGTTTCTATATTAAGAAGTTTGTAGTTTAAAAAAAAAACAGTATATTACATTTAAAGTGAATGCAAGGAATACTTGTTTTATAATAATGTTTTAGTTTTAATAATATTGATTTTATGCACAAAAAGTGGTTTTGATGTTCAAAATCAAAACCCCCCTATACCTAACCAAACATTAAGTCATCAAGATTGAGACAAGATGATCGTAAGGGCATCAACTGCAATTTCAACTTTAAAGTTGATTTATTTACAACCTGCATGTAATCTAGAGAGAATGTACTTTATTACTTTTTTATTAACTAATGAAGGACAAATGTCTTTAAAGAATATTTTATCCCTCTCTGGCCACCGGGAAAAAAAAAAAAAGCAAAAGATTTTGTCTCCAATTTTTTATAAATGTGTAATTATATTGTTTAAAATTTTTAACTTATATATTACATTTTGGTTTTATATATATTAACAAATAACAAATATAAAAATTTTAAAAACCAATATATATTTTTAAATTTTGAAAATTAAATTATTAATATAAATACTTTTTAGGAATTAAAATTTCATTTTCTCTTCCTAAATACTATAAACATTATATTTTACTTGGTAGAGATTCATTTATATATTGAGAAATTGATCGTTTTCGTCATTATCATATTGTAAATTTTATGTACATAGTAATAAATAGTATTATTATACACAAAGTTTGGAAAAACTGATAAGAATTTTCTGCCTTTTAAAAAAATTAAATTCTATACATATTATAGCTTGACCCATAAATATATATAGAATATTGAGTACTATTTACTAATCTTAATTGAGGTTTAAATTATGTAAAAATTAAAATATTTTTAAATTTAGAGTCATATGTCACAAATCCAAAATCTTTCAATCATCTCAATTACTTGAGAAAAAGAGAAGTTTGAAATGCTAGTATTAATTTTGTTGAATGTTATGCTGTAACTTATATAGCATTTTATTTATTTTGTCAAACAGTGACAAATTGGCGGTGATTTCAAGGTGAAAAGTCGCAAACGTCAAATTGGAGGACCATGTCGTTGTTCACTGCAGTCACGTGGCATCGAATTGATGGGTAAAATGTCTTTTTCGTAGTTAATGACCTACTGGATGGATCAGTACCCACACAGTCACACTAGACCTAGCTCTCTCGAATTGGCTCAGATAATTAACACTCTAGTTATTACTAAGCAGTGACTACTACCATTACTTGAAGAAGAGCGAGGCACTGAAATTAAAGTAACTCGGTATAATTGATATGTGATTACAACATGCAACAGCCACCTGATACACGAATTAATCACACACAACTACTACTAATAATAATTAATCAAAAGTAATGAAACTTAAGAAGACATGATATGACGATGATGATGGGGACACAAGTAAACAAGAGTCGCATAAGTGGAGCTCTAGCTGGTCCTCCTTTATTAATCTCGTCCATCGTTACCATCTCTCATCCCTCAGTACGTACTACTATATATCTTCGCTTCAGAACTTGATACTGCAAAATGGAACGTACCAAAACATAACATAATCAACTATCTGGTATTATACAAAATATATATGAATTGAATGGAATAACCTACATACATATATATATGAATATGTGTGGGTGTGTCTCACCTGGCGCAGTTGGTGGAGGGGCTGATCTTGTAGGGTATGTTGACGTTGCATTTGCCAGGAAGAGACGCAGCGTTGCCGTAGTTGATGCCGGGGATCGAACCGGAGGCACCCTTGAGGCAGTTACACACAGCCTGTTTGTCGGCGGTGGTCTTAGCCAACGACAAGAGGCCCTTCACGCCGCTGCAGCAGGCGGGGGGAGGAACCCCTCCCTTCTGCAGATATGCAAGGCATGGAGCCAATTTGCTTGTCACCGACCCACATGCCACGGCGGCCTCCGCCATGGGAGCACCCACCACAGCCATGCACAGCACCACCATGCAAGCCAACTTCATCACACCACCACCAGCCATTGTGTGAATAATGTGTTTAGGACTAAAACGAATAATACTACGAAAAGGGTTTGATTTAATTTCAAAGTAGCTCAGTATGTGTTGTGTTATGAGAGGCTAGTGGTAGAGGTTGGGGGTTTATATAGAAAAACTCAAGCTACCTCATTGGTAGATTGATTTAATTTGGATTTTGAATATAAAAAGTAAATTTTTTATATTTTAAAAAAACTTACATCAATAAAAATATATCATAAATTAGTTAAGACCCTTTATTTTGATGGGATCCAAACAAAAACAAATTATCAATTTTTAAAATAAAAAACTTTATTCACTCAAAATATGTCGTTTTCAATAAATAATATATTAAAAAAAGTGTAGTTTTGAAGAAGTTTGTGGATTGGAGTGGGGAGAGAGAGGGGTCAGGGGATGGGTTGTTAGTAGTTAAAAGTTATTAAATGCGATGTCTGACACATGTCATACAACGTTTACACGTTGACCACGTGGCGTGATCTGAGACGTCTGATTAAAGTACCGAAGCCTATGATTGAGACTGGATTCGGTGCCTGACTGTATCTGCCACTGTTAGAGTCCCAATTTTATTTGGTACGGCTCCCTTCGCCGACACTGTTACTTTGAACAACTCAGCACTTTACTCTTTTCAACCAAAATTACCCTTACACACCTTTCACAAAAATACTTTCAAATTTTAACTGCGTTTTGAAAATTTAATCTACATTGTAATAAATTTTTAGTTAGCGCACAAATTATATAATACAAAATAAAATATATAATATAAAAATAATATAAAATTAAATTATAATAAAAAAGATTTAATTTATTTTTTATTTTTTATTTTATTATTTTAAAATATAATAAATATTATTTTATATTATATTTTAAAACTTTTTCATAACCAATATTTTAAAGACATTTGTTAAAAAATATTAATTGCAGTTAGGTAATATAAAAAATAATAAAAATAATATCAATTAAATATTATTCTTTTATTTTTTTAAAAATAAAAATTTCCTCTTTTCAAAATTTTTTTTTTATTACTACATTAGAAGAATGCACCATTTTTTTTTATTAAATGAACAATTATCATTTTTTGAACATTTGTCATGTATCACTTTCAATGATATTTTTATAAAAATTAAACTATCAATTTATATTGAAAGTTAGGTATTACAAGATAATAAGGCAAAATAATTAGTATTACCAACATTAGGCCAAAATTAAAAATAGCATCCGAGTTTAATAAAATAAATAAATATTAAAAAAATAAAAAGATAGTATTTTTGTTTTTAAAAAAAATAAAAGAATTACATTTAATTGAGGTCATTTAATTTTTATTTTTTTTATTTTTTTCACTGTTTAACTACAATTAATACTTTTTTAACAGTGCATTAGTTTAAAAAAATCTATTTTTAAAAAAATGACATATAAATTTATGTATGTTAAGTATCTAGTAATAAATATTATTTTATTTTCACATGATTTTTTTATTATCAAATTTATTTAAAAATTATATGATTTATATAATTTATTTTTAAAAAAAATTACATGTTTTATTTGAGTTAAAAATTTTGATTAAAAAATTAGAAATTATATATAAGTTTAGTTTTTAAATAAAAAATAAAAAATTTAATTTTCTTAAAACTTGTTTCATTTAAATGATTTTGAGTTAAAAATAGTAGATTTAATTTAGTTTAATTTTAAAAAGTGGTTATTCGGTATTTGCAAAACTTATGTTGATTAAATTGAATGAAGTTATTCTTATATGAAAAAATTAGTTTAATGTATATGTAATTTCAAAAAATAAAAATATAATTTTTACATTTCTTAAAAAAAATATAATTTATCGTAAATATTATATATAAAAAATCAAATTCTATGACGTTGAAACAGTAATTCCTCCTGAAATAGTAATGAATGAATCTTGTCCAAGATGGAAGGCATCCACATCTGGTCGATGAATCCTATGCGATGACGGTGGCCTTTTTTCACACACCACATTCATGTTCATGTACCCACCGTCCTTCAACACAATTAAAGTAAATGATGAATTTGCTATCTATATGCACAACACTTTAGATTTAGATTTATATAGCTCCAATTTTTTAGACTCAAATTTTATACATAAATTCTTTTTAATTTTTACTATAGTCAATAAAATGAAATTTTGGTTATAAGAAGCTTAAGTTACTTTTTTAATCCTTTTAATTTAAAAAATTTTAATTAAGTTTTAATTTTTTTTATTTTAACCCTTCCCTTGAATTGATTTATTGTATTGATTGAATGGTAGATGGCGTTCGTAAATTTACCCCAGTAACTGTTTGAAACGACTCAAATAATTAAGAACTGTTTTTCCTTTTACTTTTTATATTAAAGGAAATGATAAAAGGGATGGCCTATGACTGTGACAATTCGTACAAGTATTTGGCACTATTTTCTGCCTAAAATCTGATTGACAACCTCGCCATTAATGCTGGACCATCTCCGAAAATTGACTTCCAAACTTTAATTTACCTGCATTTCTTTTACACTTTAAATTTAATATCATTGGAAAACACACATAAATTGTTAACTTAGTACTTCCTTAATTTAGATATTGTTTCTTGAATAAAAATACAAATATAATATATTTGATTGACAAATTTGAGAGAAAAAATCATTTATTTGTTAAGGATAAAAATAAGAATTTTTTCTTTTTGAAAAAAATTTATTTTTACATTTTATTTTGGTACATCAAACAAAAGAAATAAAATTACAGAACCATTGTCTTAGAAAAAGAATTTGAGATATTTTAAGAACAATATTATCAAATTTATGATTTTAAATAAGTCCTGAAGAGGAGATAAATTTGACATTTAAACTTAATTTATGCATTTATAAAATTTTATTTTTGTTAATAATTAACTATTAAAAATATATATTTTTATTACAATAAATATAAATTGAATAATATAAATTCAAATGTATAAATGCTTCATATAAATCTACTTAAATTATATATTTCCATAGATAAATAGTTAAATACATAATATTACCAATCCAAATCAAGCATTATTCATACTCTATAGTTTTAAACATAGTTAATAATTCATACATAATCAAATTAAGTAAATTAAACTAAGCATTCAACAAAGATCTTTAAAAATTTTATTTTCATAAATTAATTAAAACAAAAAATATCTTAGTGACTAGTGAGAATCTTGTATTAGACTCTTGTTAGTTCCTCTTTTATCTCATTTTAACTTAAATGATTTTGGGTTAAAACAAATTTAGGCTCAATGAGTCTATATGAAAGAAAAAAGAAAAAGCAAATTTGAGCTTTTTCTCTCAACATCCAGAAAACAAAAAATTGCAGCCCAACTTGCGAGTTTACATGAATTCACTTGAGTTCAGCCATATCCGAGTTTGCATGCTTGTTAACAAGTTTTTGGCAGGTATACTCATGAACTCGTCCGATTTTATGAATTAACTCACGAGTTTGACAACCATGCTTGGAAAGCTAAAACACGACACTCTAGAGGGAGTTGGGGTTAAAAGTGTATGCCATGATCCACTCTAAGCCGCAATTTTGCTAAGGAGTCAGCCTCCTAGTTGCATTCTCTGTAGATATGCTTGAAATTCTCATGCCAGTTGAGGTTTCTCATTTATTAGATTTGTATCACCAAAGTACAGCAAGGATGACCATCATCCACTCGTTCTGATATCATACTGATATCCATATTATAGTCAGTTTCTATCTCAATATAGTCGAGACCTCTACTCTAAAGCCACTCTAAACCATCAAGGATCCCCTTGAGTTTTGCCCACAAGATAGAACATGATCCAATGTAGCGGTTGAAACAGATGAGAATATTTATTGTGGCGTCACGAACAACACCTCTGCAAAGCAGCTTTTGAGTTAGTGTCATTAACAGAACCATCTACATTGCATTTTATCCAACTCACTCTGGGAAATTCCTAGTTAACAAGCTTCACCGAGAGTTGATTTCAATTTTGGAACAATAGGTTTTGTCAGTTTTTGCACCACCTCTCGAGCTAAAAGAAGAACATAGAAGTACAGGTCATCAATGCTGGTACTCGTGTTCTCAAAAAAAATTGTTCCTATTTCTCCGCAAAGCCTAGCAAGCTATGACAAAAATAATCTTCTAATCCATGCTAGTAAAATTATTCTGCTTGTTTGACTAGTTCCAACTAACCCAGTCAGGGAGATTACCGAGAAGAAACTTACCCAATTGCTGGTTTTAACTATTCACAACCAAAAGGGTTGAATGTAAGGACAATCTCAATGAGCATGCAGCACAGTCTCAGTCGAGTTACTGCACCTGGGCCAAACAACAAATTGAGAAATCTTGATGGCTTTCCTATAGCAATTTGCTAGAAGTTTTCCATTAAACATCAGTCATAAGAATGTTCTAACACATTCTGGAACAAGCCATTTCCAGAGGTTCTTCCAACTAAAATTTTTGTTTTGCTGATTGTTCCAGGAATGGGAGGTTCACACTTAGGAGGTACAGAGCAGTTAAGGAGCCAGTCACTGGCAAATTCTTAGTAAGAAAAAAGTAAAGCACTCTAGAAAAAATATAAGTAAGAAAAGAGAGTTTAAATCTTAATAAACGTAATATGTCGTTATTGAGCTAAGGGATTCAGAAAGTACTATACGTAAATTTATTTCTTACTTTTGTGTCTTGCCAAAAGTTCTTTTCAAATATCTGATCAAGGTCCATTTATAGTAGAAAAAGAAGTAACTGATTATTAGCTAATAGACCATATTCTAAAAAATGGAGAATAACTGAATACACGTTCTATAATAGGATTATGGATGATCAATAAGTGGGAGAAAAGTAAGTGATATCAATTATTGATAGAGTGCTTAGTAGTAGGATGTGGAGCAATCAATGCTATAAGGTTGACTCCTCTAAAAAGTTAAGGAGCAATTAGTGATGTTAGCTTGGTTAGGGGAAAGGGGTTTAAACTCAATAAAATAATAATTAATTTATTAAGTATTAAAAATTTATCTAATTTATTTAGAGTGATCGTACCTAAGTATAAAGGACCGTCACTTCAATCCTACCACGCCACTCCCTAAGATTGTTCCTGGGAAAAGAAGGATGAGAATCACTTCTTCACAATATCCTTAACCTTGTCTAAATTGAGTGTCGCAGATGGCGTTTGGCCTATGCTAAACCTACTCCGAGAACTTTGCTTCCTCACGAAGTCATAGTAACTTTGGCATGGTTCTTCTCAAGTTAATATTGCGTTGGCCTTGGGGAAGGGAATGACCTTATCACACTCTCTACTATTTCATACTTCTTAAGAGAAGGAGAGTGAAATTTCTTAGTTTATTGTCTAAATGACGGATTCACTAAGCACCATGAAGCACTTTGCTTAGTAAAGGATTTATTACTAAGAATTGCACTGAGACTAGATGGTGAAGATCATGTGATATCAGATAACTTAAGGCAAGGCTATCTGTATTAAGTTATGGTATCACATAATTAAAATAGATTAAAGTTTTACTTATGTTTATTATCCAAAAGACATATTATATGAAGTAAAAGAGGTAGATGTACTTTCTCTTCTTAGGTGGGACACCTTTGTTAGAAAAAGATACCACTCCTTAGATGGAAGCATTTACTCTTAAAAGCAAGAGTCACCTCCTTTTAAGAAATGGACTCATCTTCTCGTAGGGATAGGGATCGTCACCTCCTTTTAAAAAGATGAGTCATCATCTTCTCTTAAGAAGAGGAATCATCACTTCTTTTAAGAGTTATTTTTTTAAGAAGAAGAATCACCTTCTTTTATGACGAAGACTCTCTTCCTATTATGATGAAGAGTTTTCTCCTATTATAATGAAAAAAATTACTTTTATTCTTAATAATATAATTATTAAAATTATTAAATTTTAATTAAATAAAATAAATAGATATTATTTACAAAAAAACTAACAAAATAAAATTCATGTAGGAACACTAGTTAGAATCATTAATCGCATGACAAGCTGATTTAACACTGAAAGCACCATCTTGGGAAGGAAACCATCTAATATTATGGCATCTGTTAGCACAAGTGGGAGGTATAATGGCAGCAATTTTATCACAAATGTGGGGTTCAACAAAATCGTGAACCCAATTCCAATCCCATGCCCCACTTGGGGTCACATACATATTGACCGTTTCATTCCTCATCTGCTTCGGGATGATATTTATTGCATGATCAGCTAGGCATTTGATATTAGGAATCCAGGAATCAATGACTACGCATTGCTCCTTTGGAAGGTTAGTAGCTTGATTACTTGATCGCCGGTTCCAATGTAACCTCGTTCTATCCAAAATCTAGCTTGAGCCCCATTTCCTATGTTCCAAGCTACATTTTTGTTAATATTTGGCCTGCATTTCACTACCCCTTTCCATAAATGGGAGGAGTTTCACCTTTTGAGTGATCTTAGGAATAATATCTTGCCCGCAACTATGCTTTGATCTTAGAGTTTGCACCCAGAGGTCGTCTCTTGTGTTGTGTAGATGATTGGGTTAGATGGATCTTCATCTTCTAAACTCTCTGGGTTTTCATCATCAAGATCATCTATTGGATCAAAAAATCGTCGTGCTCATCCTCTTCATTTTCCTATGTGTTGATTGTGCCTTCCCCAGCAAATTTCATTAGGGACTCTCTGTATAACATCACTTTATTTCTTGTGACAGTGTCTTTCACTTGATGGACTTCCGATTGCATTAGTGTATCCTTGACTACAATGGGTTCTTCTTGCTGAATAGGAATCGCAGATTCACCTTCGAATCCAACTGCTTTAACTCGGTTTGATGCTAAATAAATCATAAAATTTAGTTTTATATGAACAACTTAATAAGAATTAGTGAACATAATTAATATTGTTGTTCATAATATTAACTATATTTAGTTCATAATCTTCCAATTTCCAAACAAAATTCTCATAACAACTTAATAATAATGAACCTAATACTTGCTTTAAATCCCTGCCCCTAATATTTCTTAAGCTATATAGCTAGCCCAGTTAGTTCAGAATCTTCATAACATATTAACATAATACAGAATTGGGCCCAATGAGGCCCAAAATAGAAAAATAACCACAAACCAGGGTCGTCAGCAAGCATCGTTAGATAGTTGAGTAATACGTTTAAGCTATTAGCATATTGATATTCTATGCCATTTTACCCGTATAGCATTTTTAGTAAATCTATTAAAATTTGCCCAAAGTTTTTAATTTTCGCACCAAATCCTTAATTTCTTATGTATTGATTATCTTGGCCAATTGGAATTTCAAATTTAATAGACACAACACAATATTCCTCAAATTTTGTTCACAAATGGAATCCCTAATTTGTCTCTTATTTTATCATAAATTCCTTTTTTTTTTTTATTAAATCCTTAATTTGGCATACTTCGAAGACCAAAGTTATTTATTGGCCAATTGAAATTTCAAATTTGACATACACAATATAGGAGACGTTTGGTACAATGTTATTTTAATGGTGTCATTTTAGATAATATGATATTTTGGATAACATAATTTGATGCCACCAATTGTTATAATGTCATGTAACAATGCATAACCATATGAAATAATATTATGTTATTACATAACACTAAATTTAGTGTTATTTTATGACACTAAAGTGGTATTTGGTAAGATATTATATTGATAGTGTCATATTAGATAACGTATTATTCTAAATAACAAGTTGGATGATATTATTTATTATAATGTCATTTGATAACACAATAACATTTGAGATAACTCGGTGTTATCACATGAAACCAAAAGTAGTGTAATCTTATGACACAAAAAATCTTGTGTCATTTCACCCTTTTGGATAAAATATTTTTTTTATTGTACTAATTTTACCTACATTATATTTTATTTATTTTCTAATAAAAATTAATAAATTCACTTATTTTTTTCTCAGTTTTTTCTTAATGGTTAGTTGTTTTAATTTAAAGTTAATTATGAATTTTTTAAAGTTATTTGTTTTAATTTAAAGTTAATTATGAAATTTTTTTAAGGTTACTTTTTTTAATTTAAATTTAATTATAATTTTTTTAAAAATAATCATAATATAAATATGATATGATATTTATTTAAATTTATAAAGATGAATTTAGAAATTACAAAAACAAATGATATTGATTAGTATATACAATTAAATATTTATATTTTATATCATTGTTATTTAAGATGTTACCAATTGATATATTAAACATTAGTATCATGAATATCATGATACATAGGATCATACTAAAAGATAGCATGTTATTTAAAATAACATGATATTTAAGATGATATCATATCAACCACCTCCAAAAATCTTGTTTCATCACATATGAGACTCTTGGGTAAGATTTTTTTTTTTTAAATGTATCAATTTTATTTATATTATATTTATTTATTTCTAACATAAATTAATAATATCACTTATTTTATTTCTCGTTTGTACTTTTAGCCAAAAGTATTCTCTATATATCTATAACTCAAAGCATCTCCTTATCATTTAGATAATTATTTTTTAAAATATTTTATTAGTTATGTTTAGTTATATTAAACTACTTGATCATATGACATTTAATTAATATTTTATTTTAATAGTCTGAACTAAGTGTTAGTTTCTTTTAATTTAAAGTTAATTATAATTTTTTTAAATAATCATAATATAAATATAATATGATATTTAATTTTAAATTTACAAGGATAAATTTAAAAATTACAAAAATAAGTTATATTTATTAATATAAATAACTAAAATTTTTTATCTTTTATCAGTACCATTTAAAATGTCACTAATTGATATACTAAACATAAGTATCATGAATGTCATGATATGTAAGATCACGTTAAATAACATGACATCTAAAATAAAATAGTACCAAACATCCTCATAATATCTTCAAATTTTGCCGATAAAGAGAATCCCTAATTTTGTTCCTTAATGACGTTAAATTTTCAAATTCAATTAATGTAGACAACACAAATTTTTTGGCCAATACATTAAATGAAATCCCTAAATTTGCCCAACTTCCCAACTACAATACGAAGTCTTTAAATTTTGTACGTAATTGAATATTGAAATTGCTCTCATGGGTAATTGAAATGTTTTATTTTGTAGAAAAATTTGTGAAATTTGACCAAATTTGAGGTTTTGTGACTTGTATATGCCATTTTCCATTCAAAAACTTCCGTAATGAAATTACATAATACTAATGTACTAATGCCTCAAATCATATACCAATTGAATAACAACTTTTAAACCACATATGGTACTTAGAATGAAAAACAAGTGAAGGTATATATAATATTTTAGTCATGTATTTTTAGATAACTACACTCTCATTCCCTTTTTTTATTTTTTCCCTTATTTTTTCTCAATTTTTATGTTACATCTTTAGTATAATTTTAATAAATATGTAGACTATCTTAATTACACATTCATTTTCGTTGAAAAACTAAGAATGACAAGGCATAAACAAAACGGTATTTACTTCCTTATTTTCTTTTTATTTTGTTATAATAAAATATTGACTAAAATGTACATAAACTCTTAAATTATAAATTATGTATAGATAATCTCTCTTTATTCTAAAAATTAACTTAAAATCTTATCAAACTTTTTAATTTGTACAAAAAAAAATCACTTTTTATTTTTTTATTGAAAATCTTAACAATGTATATACACATTAGATTAATTAAGGACATAAAACTTAAAGTTTATAAAAAAAATTTTTTGCACTTTAACCTTAAATTGATGGCTTATTTTTTATGATGTATCAGTTATTTTGTTAGGATTTAAAATAAAAAAAATTAACAAAAAGAGTTTTTTGTATAATTTTTTTTAAGAAAAAAAGTGTATGGGGGTTCTCTCTCTCTCTCTCTCTCTCTATATATATATATATCAACTTTTATAATTAAAAGAATTACTTGTACAATACCTAAAGTTCATGAAATTTCTTACATATATTAGCTTAAAATGTTTAATTAACACAAGATAAAAAGAAAGAATACATTTTTAAAAACAACTTTATTTATAATATTTAATGCAATATATATATATACCATAGTTGAATTAGATTACTTTGGTTAATTAAAAGAATAATTTAATAACATATATTACATATAGATTTGCCATTTGCACCGCACCGCAAGCCGTAATTTAATTCGATATATGGAAGAATCTTTGACTTCTTAAAGCACAATTTAACAACGACAAAAATGGAAGAAAATTTATACGAGAGAATGAGAGATTGGAGAGAGAGGAATGTTAATATATAACCTTGATTGTGATTTTAAACGTCAATTTTTGTTCAAGTTGTTAATAATTAATGATAACCAACAATTTTATCTATTTCAATCATGCAACCATGCATGCATATCATGAATGTGGTTGTGTTCGTGTGGGGTATCCATGTTCCTAGCTAAGTGTGGAATTTTGCACTCTAGTTCAGATTTCAAATGTCATGGTTAATGATTCCATACTTTAATTTCTCCTACATTGAATGTCAAAATATTACACTATTTTTTTGTCAAAAGTCAATAAAAACGACACAAACATCCAAGTGAACATAATAATATTCTATCACTTTGACAATTTCTACAGTAAATAATTTCAGTGGAATTTTGTGCATGGGAATTTAATCATTATAAAGCAATATTATTCCAAAATTATTAAGTCAATGTTCGAGAATTATGTTAAGTGGAGTGGCTTGCTTCTATAGTAACTAATTTGAAGGATCAATTATAATTCTATTTATACTCAAAGGCTCTTCTTTTCATATTTGGAATGTATTTCTGTTGAAAGTCGAAAAAAAAGACCAAAATAATTGAAAGGTTAAGGATAATTTTAATTTTTTTTAGGAAAAAAATAAAATTTTTAAAATTTTTAAAAACTTTTTTTTAAATTATTTGAATATTCATTTAAAAAATAAATTATTTTCTAATTAACTCAATCTCCTTTTTTTTTCCCTGCCAAACTCAATTTCATTGGAAGAGACAAAAAATGATAATAATTAATAAACATCGTTTTCAATTTCGGTGTACTCTCTAATAATCATGTATATAATAAATTCTTTGGTTCTCGCCTAACGTAGAAAAGTCTTTATCTTTATCCCATTAGTTGAGACAATGCAAATTATCAATTATTTATAGCAATTACTTATGATTAGTACTTACCCAAAAAAAAAAACAAGATTTATGTTTTTATACGTATACGGTGAATATATATTTTAATATTATGATAAAATATTATTCGGGTCACATCAGATACACTCATTCAACTGATATTTATATCTCTTATCCACTCATAGACAAGTCATCTACACATGCTGAAGACCTAAGAAGCTCTGCCTTTCCTCTTGTGCTCTTTAGGCCTTAGGCCTTCTCCTTTATCTAAAAAAAAAGAAAAAGTTATGAAAGAGTGAGAGTAGTTAGTTAATTTTTTATTTATATTTAAAATTACTTGTGTATATTTATGAGGATGTGTTTTTAAGAATAGGCAATATACAATGTGATTAGAAAGTAGAAGCCTTAGAAAATATTTTTTATGAAAGGTAATTTTATTTAAATTATTATCAAGTATTAAATATAAATATTTTTTAATAAAAATATAAATTTTAATTTATTATGTTGAGAGACTATTATCTTTTACTGTATCAAATTCTATTGATAAACATATAATATAATACTAATGAGTAAAGATTTGTAACGGGCAAGTTGACGATAACAGTTTCTAGGTTAAGAATTAAGATGGAGTATTTGTATTTCAATCCACTCAATATTTAAAATATCTAAAAAAATTAAAATAACAGATATTGAATGTTGAGAATCACGTATAATTAAATAAATCCATCTGATATACATATATTCAATGTTTACTCAATAAAAATATTATAAAATAATATAAATGATTATAAAAAATTAGTTTTACAATTAAAAATTTTTATATAATTACCATCAGCTAACGTTAAAAATAATAATTAAAATAAAACAATATACACAGCTAAATCTCTAATAAAAATTAATTAAAAGTATATATGTTTATGTAATAATTAATAGATATGGAATTTTTTTTCATATAGATATCACAGTAAACTACAAGAAAAAAATATTTTTGTGGCGCTTAATTAGCGGTGCTTCATTAAAAGCGTCGCTAACACTACAATATAGTGGCGATTAAAGAGACGTTAGGAAAGTTATTTATTTTTTGACGTCTGATGAGCACATTGTGGCGCTTAAAGCGCCGTTAAAATTAACATGAAATAGTTTAAGATTTTTTTAATTTTAGTGGCGCTTATAAGCGCCGCTAAAATTTTAAAATTTTATTTTAGTAACGCTTTGAAAGTGCTATTATTATTTCAAAGTATTTTTGAATCTTGACGGCACTTATAGGCGCCACTAAAATTTTAAAATTTTATTTTAGTGGCGTCTTAAAAGTTTCATATTCTTTCAAATTATTTTTAAATTTTAAGCGCCGCTAAAATTTCAAAATTTTTATTTTAGTGGCGCTTATAAGCGCCACTAAAAGGGTCAAAAATTTTTCCCCGCGTGACTCATCTTTTCCCTCCTATAGCGTCTTTTCCAAATGCTTTTTAGCGTCTTTTTCTTCCCATTTTCGTCCTATTGAAGCATTGGAGTAAAAGAACTTGGAAGTTTGGCCTTCGCGTTCGCTCGCTCAAACTTCTGGCTCAGCGTTCGTGTTTGTTTGCCCAACCATTTCTATATTTGGTGAGTTTTCATTTCTCCATTTCTTCATCTTCATTTTCGATCTAGTTGTGGGTCTGATTTGGGGTTTCATTTGTTTGTGGGGTGTGGGTTAATGGGAGATATTCATTTTAGTTATGGGTTTCCATTTGGTTGTGGGTGTTTTTTTGTTTTTTTAATGGTTTTTGAAAGTTTGTGGGTGGATTCCGAAAGTTAGAAATGGTGGATCACGAATGAAGGGGCTGTTCTTATGCGAGCTATAGCAGATGTCTTGGATGAAATTCATGAGGAGGTTTGAAATAGCTTCTTCATGGGTTGATTTGGATGGTTGAGATTCAAAGGATTTGAAGTTGAAATTTTTATTTGTCTAGTTTATTTTTCCCTATGTTCAACTTAAATCTCATTTTCCTTCCACTAATTGCTGGTTCCATGTAGTAATATGATGAACATCAAATTAAAATGATATTTTTCATTTAATATATGTTAGGAATTGGCAAGTGGCGCACCTGTGAGCAGAGGAGCTATATTTGTTGCAACACACAAGAAAAAAGCAGATGGATCTTATGTCAATGATGATGCTAGGGTTGTGAGTGTAAGTATTATAAATACTCGATTTGGTCAGTTCCCTGTAAATCAGGGTGCTAATACTTCTAACGTCGCTCTTCAACAGGAAGTTTCAAGGTTACAATCTTCAAATGAAGAGATGAGAAATGCCTTAAGTTATATTTTTCAAAATTTTTTGGGAAATGTTCCACCTCAGTTTGCACACTTGTTTAATCCTCATGTTAGTTTAATATTTGTTTTTTCATTTAAAAAAATTATTATTTTTTGTTTCATTCAACCTATAAAAAAGTTATTAATCCTTGCAGGCATCCGATGCAAATAGTGAACAGCCTTCAGTCAAACCTCACTCCTCGGCGGGGGAAGATCCCACTCAATAGATGGAGTATTACATATTTTGGCATTTAGAGTAGTAATTAAGTATATATTATAAAACTCTATGTGTAAAAATGGGTTTATATTATTTTGAACATGAAAATTTTATGCAATTAAGATACTATTTTGAATGTATCATGTGTTGTGTTTATATTGTTTGATGTTAATTAGAAATTGTAGATAGGGTATGCATCATTTCGCACAAGAAGATTTAAATTATATTGGTGTTTTAAAAGTTTGAGGAGCAATGATTTTAAAAATTTCACTTTAAATAGCACTAAAAGGGTGTATACAACAATTGAATACAAAAAAAAATTTATATATATATGAATTAGCCTAAAATAATGGTCAAATGAAGCAAAAATCTAGATTAAATTACTGACGTTTTTTGATCAAAATAGTGGCGCTTAAAAGGCGTCAGAAAAAAAGTTAAATTTACAATAAAAATTTCGTGGCGTTTGAAAGGCGCCAGTAATTTAAAAAAAATAATTTATCCAAAAATATAGCGGCGCTTTGAAGCGTCGCTAATTAAAAAATTTAATTCATCAAAAAAGATAGCGACGCTTGAAAGGCGACACTAATATTAAATAAATTAATTCACCCAAAAAGATAGTGGCGCTTAAAAAGTGACGTTATTATTAAAAAAAAAATATAACAGCGCTTAGCAAGTGCCACTATAATAAATAAAGAAAATTCAAAATAAATAATAGTGACACTTATTAAGTGCCATGAAATGTTAAAAATACAGCAGCGCTTATCAGGCTCCACAAAAAATGCCAAACAATTAGCGGCGTTTATCAGGCGCCACAAAATGCGACATAAATAGTGGCGCTTATTAGGCGCCACGATTTCGGCTGCGCTGAAGTGCTGCTAAAAGTGGTCCCGACACTTAGAATAGCGGCATTTTTTTAAGCGTTAGGAAGATATTTTAGTAGCGCTTGAAGTGCCACTAAATTACCACTTAAAGCGTCACTATTTTTTTTATTTTTTGTAGTGGTATATCTATAATTTCATTGGTATCCCTATTTTAGCTTTTAGAAAAATGTTAGTTTCATAAACTTAAATTTATATAAATCATACATAAATTTAGTATGTATTAAGAGATTAGTAAAAAAAAAATAAGTATAATTAAAAATAATAATTAAAAAATTAAATTATATTAAATTAATGACAAGTTTATGTAAAATTTAATGCATTCAATATATAATAACAGATTTTCTTTTAAAAAATTATGAAAGTGGTACGTTATTGTTTGCATGCGTTTACCTTTGGTAGTAAACGGTGTTATAGAACACGCAACTTGTATTTGTCAATTTGCATTTATACCTTAATTTGTTTTAATATTATATTCTTCTTTTGGGATAGCGAAATATTCAATGCAAGTATTTTATATATATATATATATATATATATATATATATATATATATTTGGTGACTATGCAAGTATTATATATGATTCACGGGCCCTCGGTCTCCAGCTTTTTTATGCCAGTGGTGGGCTTCAATCTAATTTCCATTTCACATTGTTGAAAAAAAAAATTATGCTGACATGATATATTGGCATATTCTGCGTCTTTTTTAGTAATTTTTTAAGATGAAAAAAATAGAGGATCTTATCTTGATAAAAACTTATTTTTTTATAGATTAAAGATTAAAATATTTTTATTTTTATTTCTTTCATGGTAGAAAGAAATATATTAATTTTTAACTGTAAAGAATTTATTCTCATTTTTTTGTGGCTCCTTAATTAGTTAATTACTAAATATTAACATTTCTATATTACGATTTAATTTATGAAATAGAGTTATATTAATTTTTTATATATTTTTATTAAGTTCTTTAATCAAAATAAAATATATAAATTTTTTTAAAAAATATTAATCATAAAAAAAATAAGTTATATAAATTATATATGTGTGTTAATTTTTTATTAAAGAATTAAATGATAAAAATATAAAATTAATATCTAAGTTTTTTCCTTAATTTATTTAGGTGAAACTGGAATTGATTACAAGAAACGACAATCTCAAGCCGCAGAAATTGAGCTGAATGAACAAACATACTAACTCTCCTAGAGAAATAAGGAAATATTTATATCTTGAAGCTTTTGGAGTTAATTTTTTTTTTGGTATGTTTCTAAAATTATTAAGTATTTTAAAAAAGTATCTTGTAAGATTTATTTGTTTATTATCATTTTAGGACAATGTATGGTTAAATCACTAGTTATTATTATTATTTTGAGTTAAAACTATTTTTTTGTGTTAACTTTATATAAAGTTTTAATTTTTTTTCTGTTATATTTATTAATTGATGATATATTTTTGAAGCTGTATGCATGAAAAGTAATTTAACTATTTTTTTATCTCATTTAAATTCTTATATTATTTTAAATATGTTATGGCAAAAGTAACTCCACATGAGATTTATGTAAAATTTTGTTGTTAATGATATAAAAAAATTATATTTAGACAATAAAAGAAATTGTATCAATCAGTAAAAATAAGAGATAAAATTTATATAAAATTAAATGAAAGTTGGTTTTGACCTTATTTTAGCGTCACTTTGAGGTACCATTTTAAAATTGTTCAAGGCATCTCACAAAGAAATAAATCTAATTAGACACCACAAAGCACAAGAATACAAAATTAATTAATTTAATACAAACTCAATAATTAAAGATTAAATTATGAAATGTTGGACTAAAATTCATTCAATCCAAAGACTAAAAATGTTAGAAAAAAAAAGTGTAAGCTAATTAAAACTTCTGATTATACAGTGCTTTTGATTGTTAGATACTCGCACCAAAGCTCGTTCCAAACACAAGATTCCAAAATCCAATTAAACAATTCTCATTGAAAAATTAACAAAAATGTTAAAATTCAATATATATATATATATATATATATATGGTTTAAGAGATTGTGCAATTTTTTAACGTTAACTTGGATAAAAGATTCTTTACTATTTTTTATTCTGTGCAATATACTTTAATTTTATTAATATTTTTATCTAAATATATACGTTCACTTCAATAAATTTAATTAAGAAAAATGTATTGTACATACAAAATCAAAAGTTTATTGTTAAATTTGTAAAGTTGATGGAATAAAATGTATTAATGAGATAATTATTGACAAAAAAATTAATAAGTAAGATGTATAATACAAAACTAATTAAAAAGGATAGATTACAGAATTCATCAACTAAAAAAGATATTGTTCTTGCATTGTGGTGAGCAGAAAGAGAGAAATTAACTTGAGCAAAGTGGAAGTTGCTTTGTGTGTGGTGGCGGCTTCAATATTGACTTTGTTTAGGATTTGAAGTCCATTCCCCTCTGCATATATCTTCTCGATCCCCACTTAATTTCAATATTACGCGTTTCTGCAATATATATATATATATATATATATATATATATAATATCTTTATGAAACAAAAGGTTGAAAAGATATCAATTTGGGTTGGAGATTGTGAATTTGTGATATATGTAGCAATGCATGCCGATTCTAGAAATGTTCAGCACATGCAACCTTTTTTTTTGACAGAAAAGTTTGTTTGTTTTCTAAAAAAGTCTTTGGACTTCTTTCAATTTTTGATTATTT
This sequence comes from Senna siamea, assembly GCA_031216115.1. NCBI lineage: Eukaryota > Viridiplantae > Streptophyta > Magnoliopsida > Fabales > Fabaceae > Senna > Senna siamea. Next base: position 22,382,171 of record CM062357.1, read on the forward strand.
AAAATTATTTTATGAAATTGCTTTTGAGAATGTTATAGTAGTATTATTTTATGTATTTATATGTATATTATTAATAATTTTTTGTTAAAAAATTAGATTTCAGAATGTATTTTTTGATTATTTTGTATTTTTTATCTTCAAAATACATAATTTATTTCTATATTGTGAAAAGAAAACATAAATTGAAATTTACCTTTTGAAGTAGGTAGAAGTAAAAAACAATTTTTTTAAGATAACCTTACTCGAAATTTTTAGTCTCTATTTAACATTTTTTCACCTAACTTTTCTTCCCTCAAATTTATAAATGCTATTTTTATTAATTTAATAGTAATTATCAAATAATTTTACTAAACACCAACTGTTTATTTCTTTGGTTCTTCATATGAAATTCTGTTTTTTTTTAAACAGTATTTTAAAATAAACAAAAATTCACAATGACCCAAACAGGCGCTTAACTTTGATCACTATTCTATTATGCGTGGTGGGGATGGCAACGAGATAGGGGGGGTGAGAAGTGTCCTTCTATTGTCGTTGAGCCTATCCTTACCCTTTTTATTTTTTTATAAAAATTAAAATTTAGATGTCAATAATAATTTATTAAAATAATAATATAAATTTTTTATAAAAAAAATTTAATTTTATTAAAATAATAAAAAATTAATTATAACTTTAAAATTTTAAAATAAAATAAAAAATTATAAAAGATAATTTTAAAAAATTTTATTATTTTTTAAAAAGAATTTACAAAAAAAATGTAAGTAAATATATATAAATTAAAAAAAATCCATACAAAATTTGCTCCCCATTCTCAATCAAGTAAAATTTCCCGCGAACATCTCAAAACTTGAAAAATCTTGCCTTCCGTAATTCGTGGTGCATGGTATCATGGTCGGTAAGTATTCCGCTCTTTTTTTTCTTTTTGCCACAAATAAGTATTCCACTTTTTTAAATGTTCTATTAAAAAAATTAAATTACCTAGCTACTTAAGAAAAACATCTTGATTTAATTTAATTTTTAAAAAATAAAAAATTATCAATTTTAAATTTTTAAAAATATAATTTTAATTAATTTAATCTTTAAATTAAATATATGAACGTTATATTGACAAAAAATTTAAAAAATATTAACAGTTGTTAAAATAATAATTAGATACAATTAATTTTAAATTATTATTTTTATTAAATTGAAATTACTAATGTTAGTATAGTAATTAAATTAATTGAGATTATTTTTTAAAAATAAAATTAATTACTATAATATTTTAAAAATTAAATAAAATAATATATTTGTTATAATCTAAACAATAATTTACTCTTTTATATATATATATATATATATCAACATCATCATTAATGTCAACCACTGTTGCAACAAGATGTGATGTATTGGATGTGAAAATGACTTAAAAGCAAATTACTGAAACGTCGACTAAATGAGAATTAAACGTTATCCAAAGTGGAACAAAAAATTAGTGATCATATGAGCAAGAAAGACCGATATTGAAAAAAAAAAAAAGCCAAAAACTTTACAAATCTGAAAATAAATCAAAATATTTCTTTTAAATATCTGATAAAATAAAAACTCAAAAAAAAAGTGTTGGAAGAATAGAATCATTCAATACTTTTGGTTTCCCTCTTTACCATGCCCCTGCCACGCACTCAAATTTCTCTTAATTATTAGTGATGACACACGTGCAGTCTCAAAAAGGAGAGATTCTTTTATATATATATATATATATATATTATATGTAACATATTATTTATATATTATTTAATAGTTTTAAATTATATTTTTTATTTTTATACTAAAAATTGACGTGGCTCAAATTAATATAAAAAAATAAAAAATATGACTTAACATTATTAAGTAATATAAAAATAATGTAACAGTAACAATTTTTCTTTAAAGAGTATCAAAAAATTCAGGGAAAAAAAGTAGAAAGAATTAAGGATTATTTTTTTCTTTTTCATTTTTCATGGTTTGAAAAGGAGGTCATCGTGTGTGTGCTAAAGAAAAGTACTGTCGGGCCTAAATGAAAAAAGTAAGATTTTGAATGAAGTCAACGCATGTATAGCATAATACAGCTAATAGCCTAACATGTATATATTTTTATATTAATAAAGTAATAAATTAAAGCCATTATTGGACTCTTTTTCACAGCATCATCCTTTTCCATATTTTTGAATATTCAAAAATGGTTTCCTCTACGATTTGTGCGTGGAAGTGTTGACCCAATTGTGGATCATAAGAGAAGCTTTTCCTATATAAACGAAGTGACACATTCTATAAGGCCATAACACAAAGAAGCATAGTACCACTATACTCATCATCCGCTCACAAATAATTTCTCTTAAGTTGAGAATTAATTCCAATAACCATGTCTGCTTTTAGCTTCAAGCTTCTCAACTTCTTGTTGTTGTCATGTGTTATTGGGATGGTTTCAGCTCAGTTATCATCTAACTTCTACGATACAAAGTGTCCTAAAGCCCTTTCTACCATTAAGGCAGCAGTAAACTCTGCTGTCGCAAAAGAGAACCGCATGGGAGCGTCCTTACTCCGTCTTCATTTCCATGATTGCTTTGTTCAAGCAAGTCTATTTTTCTACTATTTTATTCCACACACTCTCTCTCTGTTTAATTCTCTATATATAATATTGTATAACATAGCATGGATTATTATATATATAAGGAGGCAATTAATTAGGTGTGTCTCCTAATGGCCATATGCATGCATGCATGCATATATATAGCATGGATATTAAAGTATTCTTGGATATTGATTTGCTTTTCTTTTCTTTTTTTTTTTGTTATAGGGATGTGATGCGTCAATTCTTCTAGATGACACAACATCTTTTACAGGCGAGAAGACAGCGTTTCCGAACGATAAATCAGTTCGAGGTTACGAAGTAATAGACAACATTAAAACTCAAGTCGAGAGTTTGTGCCCTGGCGTTGTCTCTTGCGCTGATATCGTTGCAGTTGCTGCTAGAGACTCTGTTGTTGCTGTAAGTACTACTACAACCTAAACATCTTAAGCAGTATGCTTATAAAGTTCATCAACTATGTACAACTTAATTATGAATATATATATATATATATTAATAAGATATATTAAAATATGAGTCATTGACTAATCACAAAATTGTTATAACGTGACTTAAAAGTTATAGATTCAAATCGTAAAAATAATTTTTTTATTTCATAAGAATAAAATTTTGTATATTTGACTGCATAGTGGGAGTTGTCACTTTTTATTTTTTTACATTAATAAGATATATTAATTAATAATAATGCACAAATTAAAATTGTCATTTCAGCTGGGTGGACCTAGTTGGGCAGTTCAATTGGGAAGAAGAGATTCAACAACAGCCAGTTTAAGTACAGCAAATTCAGACTTGCCAGGTCCCAATTCGGATCTTAGTGGCCTTATTTCTGCTTTCTCCAAAAAAGGCTTCAACGCTAAAGAAATGGTTGCCCTCTCAGGTGTGTATATATATATACACATATAATGTAATTGTACTTGAATTAATTAAAAATTCATTTGAATTAATTAATTAATATTGTATTATGGTTCAGGATCTCACACAATAGGACAAGCCAAGTGTAAAAACTTCAGAACAAGGATATACAACGAGACCAACATTGATGCGTCGTTTGCGACATCATTAAAAACACAGTGTCCTAGCGCAGGTGGTGATGACAATCTGTCGAATTTGGACGTAACTACTCCAAACAAATTCGACAATGCTTACTTCAAGAATTTGTTGAGCAAGAAGGGACTGTTTCACTCGGACCAACAGCTCTTCAATGGAGGATCCACAGACTCTCAAGTCACTGCCTACAGCAATAATGCTGCAAGCTTCGCAACTGACTTTGCCAATGCTATGGTTAAAATGAGCAATCTTAGCCCCCTCACTGGATCCAACGGTCAGATTAGAACCAATTGTAGGAAGATCAATTGATTCTATATACAGTGAAAAGGAGTCAGAAGAATGATTGCCTTTATGATCCCTCAACATTTCATTTCAGTTTATTTATAGTTTTAACAGCTTTTCTATGTACCAGTTGTGATTGTCAAGTGTCAAGTGTTATATAGTGTTTTTGGACTGCACTATTTTCATCTATATACGTTTAAGCTTTCTTTGCGTTTTTTTCATCTATCTTATGGAACCTTTTAATGAATGGTTGAAGCGTCCAATATTTAATATTACAAAAGGAACAGTATTCATTAACATGCTTTATGTTTCACATATATGTGTTTGAATTTGGCATTAATTATACAGGATGTCACGGACTCCTAAGAAAATTAATCAATATTAATAATTAATTTTTCAATTACTAATCTCCGTGGATTAAGGACGATGGCCTGCAATCAAATCTGCCAAATCGTTTTAGTCAAATTTGATGAGCAAAACAAGGCAACATGCATGCTAACATATATACTTACATCTGTTAATTATTGGCAATTAAAAGTGTGGAAAAGAAATTTATGTCGGTGACCGCGTTCACAAACAGATGGCACATTTTGAATAATCAAAAAGACCACTACCATTGAGACTGTAAAAATATATAGTCAATTACAGAACCTAGCTAGCTAGGAGCAAATATACTATATATACATATTTATCAATGAGAGCATGTAGTAATAGTTAGGGATAGCAAATATATATATATATATATATATATTTTATGTTTGAGTGGAGATTTAATTTTATCTTATATTATTTTGTTCAATTTTGTCTTATATGATTTTAAGATGTTTCAATTTCTTCCTAGCTTCTGATATTTGATCAATTTTTAATAAAATATGTTGACTTTTTTTATTAATTTAAATTTAACATTTTCCTCTTAAAATATGATGGGATTGAGATTAAGGATAAATAAAAAAGGACTGAAAATGTTTTATTTAAATTTAAATTAAAAACATGTCAAAATCAAAATTTGCTTTACTTTCTTTCATTTTCATCCTTTCAATTTAAACATATTCCCAAATTAATATTCTCGTGAACGAGAACAAATTATTATCCGCAGCATATTATTTATTTAATTTTTTTAAATCAATTGCGAGATTTAACAACTATAACATGATTTCTTATAATAATATCGAATCGAAAATCACCTTTGCTTGTTCAAGATTGTCCTGAAAGTAGAGTTGTTAAAATTACCTAAATCTATCGGGTTGGCCGTTTAATCTACCAATTTGGTGGTTGAGTTTGGATTTTTTAACCTGTATAATACTAATCTTCAAAGTATCCTGACTCATTTAAGTAATCTATTATACGAGTCAATTCTTGTAATTATTTATTTTTTAAAAAAATTAAAATTTTACTTTAAAGACATTGATAATGATATTTGAACTTATGTAACAAGATAAGACTTCAATTTTTTTAAAAAATTTTATTATTTGTTATTTGTTAGACTTTATTTTAAATTTTTATTTATTTACATTTATTCAATAACTTTAAGACTGTTATATTTGTAATTGTAGATTTATTATATAATTTATCTATTTTATGTATTAAAATTATTATTTTTGTTCACTTTATTAACTATTGTAATAAAAAAATTAGATATTTTAATTTTTTTTTTTAAAATATAATAAGTTGACAAATCAACATGTATAAATGTTAAAGTATGTCGGGTTAAGGATTTTCTGACTCATTTTAAACTAAATACATTTAACTTGATTCATTTAATTCATACTCATAATAGACTAACTCGTTTTGACACCTCTACTTGAAAGGGTTAGAGATCACCCAATAATAATAATCACATAATATCATGTATTTATGACCAATAAATGTTATTTATAAATATTATCTCATTCTCCGTAAATTTTATAACTTCAAGTTCATTATGCTTTTACATTTTCATTTTCTTTGACTTTAACATGGAACATATATTTGAAGAGTCTTCTCTCTCAATGCATTTTTTTTTTATGCAAAATCTTGTCACTTCGATATCTATCTTGTACCCTCTATGAGTAATTTGTCCATATCAGATTTATCACCTTACATTAAAAAGTACACGCACACATAAACAGAAGGTGCGGAAGTTATAAATTGCTTTTAAATTCTCATATTTTAGGAGAAATGAAGTCTGAAATGCTTATAAAATCTTGAAGAAAATAATCAAAATATAATAGGTAGTACAATATAATCGTTTAACAATAATTTTGTCGAAGAATGTTTAAAAAATCAGCGTTCGTACAGAATTGATCAGTGTGCATGTAAGGAATATGTTAATTTCATGTTTATTTATAGTTTTAATAGCTTTTCTATGTATCAGTTGTGATTGTCAAGTGTCAAGTGTTATATAGTGTTTTTGGACTACAATATTTTCATCCACATATGGTTAACCTTTCTTTGCGTTTTTTTCATCTATCTTTTGGACCCTTTTAATGAATGGTTGAAGCCTCCAATATTTAATATTACAAAAGGAACAGTATTCATTAACATGCTTTGTGTTTCACATATATGTGTTTGAATTTGGCATTAATTATACAGGATGTCACGGACTCCTAAGAAAATTAATCAATATTAATAATTAATTTTTCATTTATTAATCTCCGTGGATTAAGGACGATGGCCTGCAATCAAATCTGCCTAATCGTTTTAGTCAAATTTGATGAGTAAATAAGGCAACATGCATGCTAACATATATACTTACATTTGTTAATTATTGGCAATTAAAAATGTGGAAAAGAAATTTATGTCGGTGACAGCGTTCACACACAGATGGCACATTTTGAATAATATAGTACTTCAACACTTTAAAAACGTTGACCTAATCAAGAAGACCACCACCATTGATACTGTAAAAATATATAGTCAATTACAGAACCTAGCTAGCTAGGGGCAAATTGTTAGAGGTGCATTTTTTTTTTAATTTTATCTTATATTATCTTGTTCAATTTTGTCTTTTATGATTTTAAGATGTTTCAATTCCTTCCTAACTTCTGACATTTGATCAATTTTTAATAAAATATGTTGAATTTTTTTATTAATTTAAATTTAAAATTTTCCTCTTAAAATATATGATAGGATTGAGATTAAGGATAAATAAAAAAGTACTGAAATTTTTTTATTTAAATTTAAATTAAAAACATGTCAAAATCAAAATTTGCTTTACTTTCTTTCATTTTCATCCTTTCAATTTAAACATATTTTCAAATTAATACTCTCGTGAACGAGAACAAATTATTATCCGCAGCATATTATTTATTTTATTCTTCTTTAATCATTTGCAACACTTAACAACTATAACATGATTTCTTATAACAATATCAAATCTAAAATCACCTCTACTTGCTCAAGATTGTAGAGTGTCAAAATAGGTTAAATTTATCGAGTTGACCCATTTAATCTACCAAATAGGTGGGATGAGTTTTGACTTTTTTAGTTCATATAATACTAATTTTAAAAGTAATTTGATTCATTTAATTCACTTATTATACGGGCTAGCCTGTGTAACTATTTATTTTCTTTTAAAAAATAAAATTTTACTTTAAAGACATTGATGATCATATTTGAATTTATACAATAAAACAAGACTTTAATATTCTTAATGAAAAAAACTTAAAAGTCTCTATTAATTATTTGTTATTTGTTAGACTTTATTTTAAATTTTTATTTATTTATATTTATTTAATAACTTTGAGACATATTTGTAATTATGAATTTATTATATTATTGATCTATTTTATATGTTAAAATTAATATTTTTGTCTATTTCACTAATTATTGTAATAAAAAAAATTAGAAATTTCAATTTTTTTTCAAAAAAAAATTTAGTAAGTTGACAAATCAACTTGTATAAATACTAAGATAAGTTGGATTGAAAATTTTCAGACTCATTTTAAACTAAATTCATTTAACGCAACTCACTTAATTTGTGAAGATAGATTAACTCATTTTGACACCTCTATCTAAAAGTACTAAGATCATCCAATAATAATAATCATATAATGTCACATATTTACGACCAACAAACGGTACTTATAAATATTGCCCTGTTCTTTTGTACTAAATACGTAAAGTCTATAACCTCAAGCTTATTACATTCATACATTCTCTTTTTTTGATTTTAATATTAAAGATGTATTTAAAGAATCTTCTTTCTTGATACATTCTTTATCTATTTTTTGTGCAAAATCTTGTCACTTCAATATTTCTCTTGTACCCTCTACGGTGAATATGTCCATAACAGATTCATCACCTTACATTCAAAAAAAAACACACACACATAAACAGAAAGGTAGGGAAGTTATAAATTGCTTTGAAATCCTCATATTTTAGGAGAAATGAAGTCTGAAATGCTTATAAAATCTTGAAGAAAATAATCAAAATATAATAGTAGTACAATATAATCGTCTAACAATAATTTTGTCGAAGAATCTTTGAAAAATCAGCGTTCGTACAGAATTGATCATTGTGCATGTATGAGTGATTGTTTTTAACTTTCTCTTCGTGCATCCACGCGTTTTCTCTAAAACCCATATATGTATTGTCCATAAACATAACAAAACTACGTACGTCTGACCAAAACAAAGCTATGTACGTACTTTCATCTTTATTAAATTATTAAATTCCTAAATTTTACAAATTAAGTAGGTCGCTATCTATAAGACTAACTTACCAATCATTTGCAGTCGAATATTTAGAATCAAGTTATTAACCGATAGTGATAACTTTTTTTTCACAAAAGATATTTTATGATTTTAAATTTTATATTAATTTTTAATTTAGTTTTTAAAATTTGTTATTATCAATTATGTGTTTAAAATTTTTAATGTAATTAATTTTATCTTAAAATTTAATACTGTCAAATTTATTAATAAAAAAAATTAACTTAACATATGATGTAATATTTTTTTATTAACTCAACACTCTTAATTTATTAATAAAAAATTATATCATAATAAAAAGTATAATTCATTAAGATATTTACATAGTGTGATATATAATTGTTGTGTTTTTACTTAATTTAAAAGTTTTAATTGTTCTATCTACTTACATAAATATACTAATAAAATTGAATTATTAATTTTGAGCTATTTCATGTTAGATCATCAAATTTGACTTAGATTGCTTGTCCATGAATGAATTCAGAGAATTTAAATGTCCTGTTAGTTAAACTTACAATCACTTTAATTATCTATTAATAATGCAATATTGTTGGATAATGAATGCCTAGCTACAAGTACAAATTAATAAAACCACAAATTTGTATGCTCATGTATATGTATATATGTACACACACATATACAATACCAATTGGTGTACTAATTAATAATATATACTAATAAAATCAATCCTTATCTCTTAACCCGTAGAATACTCAAATCCTAAGACTCAGACCTCGACCCATTTACTCCAAAATATTTAAAATCATTAATTTTTCTTCAAATTATAATTTATGTATACATAAATTCATAAAAAGGTACATAAGTTAACAAAAATTATATTATATATATAATCAATATATCTTTACAAAATTATCAAATATAATAATTTATAAATTTATATTAGTTAAACTATTTTATTAATGAAATTGAAGTAAATAACATAATATATATATCAATAAAATAAAATATATATATATTTATAATATAAAAATAATATTTAAATAATTTATATAGAACTGATAAAAGTTATCTTGGATACTATTCTTCTCAAACATAGATCTGGATCTGCTTATTTAATACTACAACTTGAACTTAATAGATAAACTTTATAAGTACTTATAGGTATGAATATTTTGATCATTTCTAATTAAAGATCTAATTTCTCATATACAGCTGACCATTAATTAAGACATGCTAATTAATTATAGGGTAAAACTTGTCCTATTATTATAATCTAGCAGATTTTTAACAATTGTAAACGGAAACCACTGAAAAAGTCTACAAAAATAAATCTTGTAGCTTAATGTGAACTCTAGTTTTATTAATGTTGGGACATAGAGCCTGTCCAAGCATTCTATATGTATAAGTAGCATATTAGAAATAATATTTCTTTACTGCCACTAATTATTAAATGAAAGTAAAAGAAGTCGTTAATTGTGGTGTGCGCGGCATGTGTGCTTCTCACACGTCTCTCCAACTTTCGATGACTTCTAAAATTCACAAAGCCAATAAGAATTTTAGTTGTGAGTTGTGACATTAATTGATACACGATCTCAATGGAAAATTTCCTTTTTATAAAGAGGAAATTTTCTTGGGAAACAATCAAATCGTTGTTCTTTAGATGTTTGGCGTGGTGGGGGTATCTGTGTAGGATAAGGATTTTATTGAATCAAAAATGGAAGATTTTTGACTAGTCAATTATATATATTCAGTAAAATACAGCTATCATATATAACAGACTAACTCAAACATTAATTAAATTCAGTATCAGTCATATAGCCTTGTTTCCTATATTAAAAATTTGAATTTTTCTTTGTTTATTGTGATAGGAACAACTATTATTTTTTATTGCAGGCGTTGAAAAAGTGAACGAGACATGCATCATGAGATAACTATATACAAACAAATTGTAGTCTCACTCTTAAGGTGCATGTTTTTCTGTATAAATATGGGACACATTTTTGGGTTTTAGTCATCACTAGCTATCTTAGCTTTTCTTTGAATCAATCAGTAATTGATAGTATTTTTCTTAGATATAGAGCTAGCTAGCTACAATCATGGCTGCTAGTTCTTGTTTAATCACTTTTTCTGGGTTTAAACTTAGCTTCTTCTTCTTAATTCCAATTTATGTTGGGATAGTGTGTGCTCAGTTATCCACTGATTTCTATGCAACTTCATGTCCTAATGCTATTGCTACCATTAAATCAGCTGTAGAGTCAGCTGTGAACGATGAGAAACGCATGGGGGCATCCCTGCTTCGTCTCCATTTCCATGATTGTTTTGTTCTAGCAAGTCACTCTTTCACTACTTCATCTTCTTTTATTTATTAGTTATAATTTTTTGTCTATATATATATGCTTATGTGCACCATGAAGATCCTCTCACATTTAGTTTTTGTATGAGTCTGTCAGAAATAATTGTTGTGAGATTGACATGTATGTGGGTTATAAAGATGAAAATAAATTTCATGCATGCTAGTAAACACCTTTTCTGATTGCATTGAATTTGAAGGAACCTATTTGTTAAATTTTATATTTTTTAAACTGTCAGTTGGCTCATTCAAAGATGAAGTTTTTGTATTATATATATTGCGTGCGTGCTTATTGTATATATAATTGAATATTTTATAATATTAAAACATTGAACTTTCAAATATCGACATAATATAAAAATATTTGAGAGAACTAATTGATGTGGGTGTCTTTTCTGAAAGGACTTCGCCTTAAGTTTGTATTTGTTAGAAAAGAAAATTCACATACTATCAGAAATTAATTTGAGTTTACAGCTTTCAACAACATAACTTACAAAGATGGTGATCTATTAAAGTGAATTATTGCATATATAGCACTTTTTCTCTAAACGTCTTTTTCATAAGAAATTTATTTCAGTATACTCATGATCCAGCTAGTTAATGACGCAAGAGATAGTTATATATATACTAGTTAATTAATGAGATAGTTAATGACCCTCATGAACATGACTTTTTACTGCATTTCTTGAATTAGTCACTTTTCTAAATTGTAATGTACGAGGATGCACAAGGGAGTTGATAATTATGTGTATATATTTAATTAAATATTTTTAATTATTTACATGATTAATTGTTGGTTATATTAATTTATAGGGATGTGATGCATCAATACTATTAGATGACACAGCGAATTTCACTGGTGAAAAAACAGCTTTTCCCAATGCTAAATCAATTCGAGGTTTCGAAGTTATAGACACAATCAAAACTCAAGTAGAGGCTGAATGTCCTGGTATCGTTTCTTGTGCTGATATTGTAGCCCTTGCGGCCAGAGATTCAGTCGTTGCTGTAAGTAATATTATATTTATGCTAATTATTTTCTTCTTTCTACAACTTTGTTTTATTTCTTAATTTGATTACGGTTATTAAATTAATAATTTTTGATCTTTTAAATTTAAAAAATAATATATTTTTATACAATTAGAGAGAATTAAAAAAAATAAAAAACTCACATCTACAGGAATTTGTCCTAAACGGATTAAGGATTCAGATATTTTTTTATTTTTATCTTTTTTTAAAGGTAAAAAAATATACTATTTTTTAAATTTAAAGAATATTTATGTACTTGTGGGGCACACTAATAAAGGATAGTTGAAAAATATTGACAGCTTGGTGGACCTAGTTGGGAGTTGTCATTAGGAAGAAGAGATTCAACAACAGCAAGCTTAAGCGAAGCTAATTCAGACTTACCTGCTCCCACTTCAAACCTTAATGATCTTATTAGTACTTTCTCCAACAAAGGCTTCACCACCCAAGAAATGGTTGCCCTATCAGGTTAATTTGTTAATTATATATATATATATATATATATAAATGTTCTCAAAATTTGAATAATAATTGAATAGAAGACTATTTCAATTGAAAAAATATAAGCTAAAAGCATAGTTAATTTAAAAGTGTAATAAGAAACAATATTTCAATTCAGGATCTCACACAATAGGAGAAGCGAGGTGTACAAACTTCAGAACAAGGATCTACAATGAGAGCAACATAAATGCAACATTTGCAGAATCATTGAAAGCAAATTGTCCAAGCACAGGTGGTGATGACAATTTGGCTCCTTTAGACACAACCTCTCAAAACAACTTTGACAATGCCTACTACACCAATTTGTTGACCCAAAGGGGTCTCTTACACTCAGACCAACAGCTCTTCAATGGAGGATCCACTGATTCTCAAGTCACTAGTTACTCCAATGATCCTAATACTTTTACTACTGATTTTGCTAATGCCATGATTAAGATGGGCAATTTAGGCGTCCTCACCGGCACCAGCGGTCAGATAAGGAACAATTGTCGCTCTATCAATTCATGAGTCTTAAAAAAATTCTTGTTTATCACGATTGCATGTATGTGCACGTAATAGTTGAGATTAAATGTGAACGATTACATGTGTGTACAAAATGATTGAAAATTTGTTGGTTACTTCTCTAGTCTCTTGAAGTAATAAGGCCATGTGTGCCATTAGTCGTGAAATGTCAATTATAAAGTACCATGTTGTGCATGATAAGAATTTATTGTATGAATAAGTAAAAGTATTATATAATTTCTCTCTTTATGTATACATTATGACTTAGAAGGATTTCATTTTTATATATCATTGTAGTCAAGGATACTTCAAAGACATTAAGTTTTTTCTCCTTTTAATATGATTGTAATAATATACTATCCTACTATTTGTTGGTTTTTTTCTTAAATTTTCTTCTTCATTTTCAGTATCATAGGCGGATCTTTTTCTTTGTAAAAAAAATTGATCCTACTTTTATATCTACAAACCTAATAATATCAAAATGGGCTAGGACTGGATGAAATGGGCTGGGTCAAAGTATATATGTGAAACCATTTGGAACAGGGGACTTCTGAACTAAAAGAAGTTTAGGCATTGGGCCTAATTGGGTTAGGCCGGTGATCTTCTTTTTCTAAGCACGATAATGTGAAATTCATATCTTGTTTTGACCCAAAAAAGATGTGAAATTCATAAATACTGTACATTTGACCAAAAAAATGCTGAATGTTTTTTTCATTTGTTTTATATTTTTATATTCTTCTTGTGTCGTGAATAATGAATTTTGGAACGAGATTTCGAATGCAGAACAAAACACATCAGTTTCAACCAATCTTCAAACAAGATGAGATTTGAAGCAAATCAGAACCGTCCTTCTTCAAACTCTACACCTCGGTGCCACAACTCGTTGAATGTCGAATAGAAGAATCCGCCTTCGTCGAAGCAGAAGATTTGGGACAAGATGCAAGTTTTTTGAAATTTCTAATTCTCTTTCGTTGAACACAGCAAGCACAAAACGCAATGTGGAGTAGAAAATGCCTCGTTCCAATGCAGCAATCTACTTTTATTTTATTGTGAATACACTTAAATTGAAATGTTCATGTCATTTTACAATGTCATCTATGTAATAAAAAAAGATTAATTGATTGCAGTTACATTTTTTATGGATTATATTGTGATACATTATCTTTTAAATATTAAATTAAGACGTTGGTAAATTTTAAAAGAGTAAATGATTAATTTATTGATTTTATAATAATAATAATAATAATATAATGGGAGAAAAGATTTGGAGGTTGAACTTTCTTTATCGGTTTATCCATAGGTACATAGACTTTGTGTCCAAGATACGAGGCTCAATTTTATTCAGTGTAATCAAAGATTTCATGAGACGACACGTGTTTAATCGGACGGTGAAAGAGAAGTCAAACGCAGATATCCCAAGCTGTGTTGTTGTTTCCATGCAAGAAAGCAAAAAAGCCGAAAACCAAAGGAGCACATAGGAAGAATAGGAACGCAGAATTACCAACAGAAAAACCATGGAAGTGAAATCTTCACTCACCTACTTCTTCTTCTTCATATACCTTTCTGGATGCTTCAATTCGCTTCAAACCAATTACGACCTACCAATTTACAGAGACAGTAACAGCCATGTGGAGGTGTATCAATGGAGGAAGTAATGCCAGAAGATTTCTATCCACTTCTTCTGCTAGGGCCTTTCGATGGTGGGACCATGTGAGAGTTGCACAGAAGGACCCCATTGTTAGTGTGACGGAGGCTTTTATTTCTGATCCCTTTCCCCACAAGATCAATCTCGGAGTGGTAACCGCATCTCTATTCCTTTCACTAAATTTGATCATCATCATTGATGAAATTTCTTTTCGGTTACTGATTATTTCTGTGTTTCATGTCGATTTTTGTAATTTCAGGGGACTTACAGGGATGATGAGGGAAAACCCTTTGTTCCCCAATGTGTTCGTGATGCAGAAGCCAAGATTGGGGGATGTAAATTCGAGTGAGTTTTCTTTTCTTCGTCCCTTGAATGCATTTCATTGATGCACTCACACTGAGAAATATTCTCATTTTAATCTTTATGGCTTATTTAATTGCTTGCATTAAAAGTGAAACCAATGAATAAGTACAGCTGTGGGATTTTGATTAAGCTGTTGCTTCAGCAATAACTCTCACTCTCTCAGATGTTTACAACTTTTAATATATTCCGTGTCACTTACTGGTTCTTAATCCAATAAAAGTTTAGTTTAAAAAATTGGAGCTTTATTTCCTTCTGAGATGATTTTGACCTCAATTATATTAGTTTGAGGTTTATTGCATAGTCAATTTTCTTAAAAGTTTTTTAATCTCACAGATCATGTTTTTCTTTATAAACTGTGGTCTTATGTCTTCTGAATCTGTGTAACATTCTATAGCAATAAGAGCACCTGTGATCACAAAATCTTACATTGTGAGTTATTTGCAGGGAGTTAAACTCTTCTGCAGTCAATTCAAAATTTGTTCTAGAGAGTGTGAAATTGGCATATGGGAATGATTCACATGTTGTCAGAGAAGACTTATTTGCCGGAGTTCCTAGTCTCTCTGGAACTGGTGCATGTCGACTCTTTGCTGAATTCCAGAGGAATTTCTATCCCAATTCACAAATTTATCTACCAGATCCAACCTGGTCAAAGTATGTCCTGTTCCTATTGGATCATTTATACCTGAACTTGATAATATATTTAATTTTAATTTTAAAATTTTCTTTCAAATTTCAATATCTAATATACAAGTTTTTTTTTTTTTTCATAGCCACCACAACATATGGAGACAGGCTAAAATTCCAGTTAAAATGTTCCACTACTACCATCCTGATACAAAGGGTTTAGATTTTGCAGCACTTATGAAAGATGTCAAGGTAGAAGAATCATTGAGGATGTTCTATTTTTGTTTTTCAGAAAATGTGCTAAGCTATGTAATAGTATCATCCATCTCATGCTTCATGTCTCTTGCACAGAATCTAGTTTGTAAATCAATCAACTAGAGTCTGTAACTGATTTATGGAAATGATAGAGAATACAAAACAGTACAAAGATGTATTACATAAAAAATGTGGTATTAAAGAATCCTTATATTGTCTATATTTGCTCTGCATTGGTGAATTCAGAATGCACCAGACGGTTCATTCTTCTTGCTCCATCCCTGTGCTCACAATCCAACTGGTGTTGACCCAACTGAGGAACAATGGAGAGAAATATCATATGAGTTCAAGGTGACAGCATTAATAAATGAAATGCGATTGTACATTGTTTTGTATCTAAATTCTGTTAATTGAATAATATTCTTGCATCAATTATTTTCCAGGTAAAAAATCATTTTCCTTTCTTCGACATGGCTTATCAAGGTTTTGCAAGTGGGGATCTTGACAAGGATGCCCAGGCACTGCGGATTTTTTCTGAAGATGGGCATTTAATAGGTTGTGCTCAATCATTTGTGAAGAATATGGGATTATATGGGCATAAAGTTGGTTGTCTCAGGTAAGAAAATTAGAATCTGGCTCCATAAAAATGAGTTTCAGTATCATAGATCAATCACTGTTTAGGAATTTAATATGTTTCATGTGCACTTCTGCTGCAAAGCTCAAGTAAATCATTTGAATATATGATTCAACAGTTAAGTTTGTATTAATGTTGCCTCTAGATTTACAGCTACAATGTTTTATTATCTTGATAGTTGTGTTCCTTTCTGCTGTTTTATTTACATGATTATGTATGACAGTGTTTTGTGCACCGATAAAGTGCAAGCAGCTGCTATCAAAAGCCAGTTGCAGAAGATTTCACTTGCAATGTATAGCAGCCTCCCTATTCATGGAACTTCACTGGTTTCAATGATCTTGAGTGACCCAGATATGGAGGCACTTTGGAGGAAGGAGTTGAAGGTAAAAATTGAGGCTATTCTTCGTTCCTATTATATTCTCCTTCTCTTTTTCAAATCAACTTAGGGCTCTAAGTGCCTTTGATGACAATGCCATATTTGAAGGTCATGGCCAATCGGATTCAAACAATGCGAGCTAGTTTGCGTGAAAATCTTGAGAACTTGGATTCTTCTCTCACTTGGCAGCATATAACTACCCAGGTTTTGAACGTTTGATTCTAGCTATGCAATCAGAAAAGGTCTTATCAGTTGTGCACACATTTATTCAGTTCAATGTATGCATGCATGCAAATGCAGGTTGGAATGTTCTGCTTTTCAGGATTATCTCCTGATCAGGTTAAACGCCTGGGGAAGGATTTCCATATATATATGACTCCTGATGGAAGAATAAGGTATACTTAAAAGAAAAAAAAATTAACAATTCAATTATGCCCATTATAATTATTATCTTCTCTTTTCTCTTCTTTTTTTACTTAAATATTAGAGGAACATCTTATTTTCAATTCAGTCCTTCACAGATTTTTTGCTTTACTCCAATCCCTCATTCCTTAAAATGCTTTGAATGTTAGCTTTATTATTTAGGATTAGACTTATATACAGCTGCTTTGCTTATATCTTTGTTATCAGGTTTTCAATCAAAATAAAGCATGCGAAAACTTTTTTTAAAAAAGACTAATTATGAGAGAGATGAGTAATATAAACCATATATGTGTTAGTCTCTGATTGAAAAAATTGATAATAAAAATATAAAAATTGCACTTAAGTTTTTTCTTATTATTTATTTGTGGATGAAGATAAGACGAAAGGACAACGAAGAATTCATTTTATGAAATAAAGCTTGAATTGAAAGTTTACCTTTTTTTTGAAGGATGAAAATAGGGTTTTTGTCTAATATTTATGATTGCTTTAGAACTCTAGAAGACATTTTTGGTCTGACTTCATGGTGATACTGGCAGCATGGCAGGTGTGACCAGAAGCAACATAAACTATTTGGCTAATGCAATTGATCAAGTAACCAGAATGGATGAGGAGGACTTGGTTGCTTGTAACACCAGGAATCACTAGCTCTTTCTACCTTACGCTTACCAACACAATGTACATCAACCATTTAATTTTTTATTCTCTAAATAGGAAAAGGAATACCTGGCTTATTGTATACAATCTCCCCCGGAAAGCATTAAGTCATCACTAAATTATCATAGTGATTGTAAATAATTGTTTTCTACCATACAGTGAACAACTACATATTATGTTATAGAGGAAATTAAAATACCAAGTTTACTGATAGATGTTGCTCTTCTTGGTATCCTTCTTGGCTATTTCTTTTTCCTTCACTTTTGTCTCTGTATTTTTAATATTGCTTAGTCACATGATGGAGCTTAAGAAAGGAATTCAAGTATGCATCAAACCGAGATAAGGAAATGCTATCCTCTCCAACCGAAGTAGCCTTTTGAGTTATGGAAGCAAACAAGAAGTCAAAAAATCTGAGAGACAGGAGCCTCATTTTTGGTACGTATATTAATATTATATATATTCCTCGTTATGTTTGGTGAGAGTTGAAGAGTATGATGGAGAGTTGTTATTATTATGTGTTTCTGATGTACCACGGAAAGGGTGGACCATGCTCACATGGGAGCACCTGGGACAACGTCAACTCATTAGAGGATATTACCACTTCCTCTGCCGACAATTTAGACGAAGCAACCTCAAAACAAATGTTGGGTTTTCCGTATTACTTTTCTACTATTTGCTAGAGCATTTTAGAGCCATATCTTGCCCTCCCTCAAACAACTTGTTTTGTAATCGCACATTCAGTTTTCAACTTCATTTTACATAGGAAGTTGTCCAGTTTTATAGTTAGATCTTTTGAAAACTGACGAAAATCAAACTTTCAATGTAGATCACGGCTAATTTAAAAATATGATGGCAAGTTTATGATCCCACAAATAAAGACAAGGCTTCCACGTATATATCAACAAAACCATTGCTCTCACAAGTGTTTTATTAGCATTATTTGTTCCAAGTAAGAAGTGATGTGTAATTCTTTTTAGAACAACGTCATGGTCTAGGATGATATTATGGTCTATAGTATTTTTTCTGAAGTCAATTCTTGCTCAAAGCTAATGAAAATTTTATTATGATGGTATAACTCTTTAATTTTTTATATACAAAATTTGAATTTAAAATTTTATTTAAAAAATATCTATTATTTTCACTACTAGACTGTATATAATTTTGTTTATATATGTAAGAAGTAGCTTTTTTTTAGTGTCTACAAAAACCGTTGTAAAATATAGAGGCACCTACAATAAATAAATGAATCATGGCATTGCAAACCCCATAAATGAGGTGACAAGGACATGGCAATTGGCAAATCTCTCAAATGATTCCACGTAACGCAATTCAGCTATATATTCACCTCAAATTAATGCAATCACGCTAACTTCCACCTGTTCCTCTCTTTTGCAATAAATAATCAAATTTTATTAGGGGGAGTTGGATTTTTCCAAATAATTAGTTTTTATTATGGGATCTTTTTTACATTTATGTATATGCTAGTAAAACAATTACTTTACATGCACTACTAGAAAAAATAAATTTAGTGACAGATTTTTGTGACGAACTATTCTAATTTTATGACAAATAAATTTGTTACTAAAATTTATTTTAGTGACAAATTTATTAAATTAATGATAGATCTATCAAATTAGTGATAGATTTATCTGTCATTAATTCTGAAATTTTTAATAGTGATAACTTATAAAAATAATTTCTAACAAAATTAAATTCTCTATATTTCCTCGAAAAATTTCAGGTTGCTTCTATTTTATTTTTACGCAAATAAGAAAGAAAAATTTATTTGCGACTAAAACCAATCTTAATCTTTCTTGTAGTTGTATGTATGTTCCATCACCACCTCAACAATAACAAACAACATCACAAGAAACAATAATTAACAGGACACAAATAATAAAAAATTTTATTTATGGACAAAAGTTTAAACTTTTTGAAGATATTCAAAATTTTGTCCTAATTGAATAACATGAAATAGATAAAATTATTTATAATTTATGTTTGTATAATAATATTTTAAATTGAATCTTTATTAATTTTTTCAACATGTTTATCCAAAAAAAAAAAAAAGAAGGAAACAATAGAATAGTTGTTGCTTGAAATGAACGTCCATGAAGGTAATGGACCCAAGTGTTTGTTGCCACATTCTAATTACAAAAGGAACGTCTTTAAGATAAAAATACAATCATTAGAGAGAAACAAACTTAATTAACAAAACCCAACTTGACAGTTTAACTCTACCAAAAAGAAAATTGATTGCCCTCTAACACACGAAGAGCATAACAAAAAGATTTACACAGAAAAAACCTCTAACTATCCCTTTGCCGGACCAGATCTAGGTCTCAATTACATGAATAAACTAATAATTTAGTTCTTACATTATTTTGTGAGTTAGTTCTTAAAAACAACACATTGAAGATTTTTTTTTTTGGTCTTTGAATTTGAATTTTATCTTTCATAAATAATTTCTTTCAATTTAATTCTATATATTTACAATATTGCCCTTCAATTTTATTTCTGTTCAAAATTTAACACAGAATCTGATTGAGATATTTGTTTATCTAACACCATTAATTCACATATTGAGTTTAGTGAACAAGTCAATACATTGTTAGATTTTTCATCAAAATTTTGGTTGGAAACATGATGAAGGACAATATTATAAATCGATTTAATGATAATTGAAACAAATTATTAATGAAGGATCAAATTAAAAGTAAATTTGTCTATGACCAAATTAATATACAACTAATTTGTTATTTTTTAGAATTAACTCGCAACTCATAAGCCTAACAATTTAAGCACCAAATTATTAGCTTAATCCACGTTTAGTTACCTTTTCATGCTTGTCTCCTAACGCAGCCTCCAAATCCACCATTGGAGCTGGCCGTACGACGAATGCGAAAACACAACCTTGAACTTTTCGAACCTGCAACATCATCATCATCATCATCTTGGACCTCATTGCCCCATAAACCAACAGACGAGTCATAGCTCAAGAATCGCCTTCTCCTTCCAACATCAGGGACGACAACAACCCTCGAGGAATCCGATGAAAACCTGGAAGACGATGAGGAAGACAGAGAGGAAGAAGAAGAAGAAGAAGAATGGAGAAGAAGAGTTCTCTTGAGGTTCAATTTTGGGATAAAAAACCTAAAAAGATTGGATCTTGATGGCTTCTTGCTGTTCAACTTGGACAATTTTCTGGAGACATTAATGTCGTTGTTGTTATTATAATAGGAAGGAGGAGGTGTGAGAGGAGGAAGAGTATGGTGAGAGAAAGTGTGTTTGGGAGTACCAGGTTGAGATTCCCATACAAAAGGGATAGCAACAGGTGTTACTCTGAAAGAAGGATTGGAGATGGAGGATTCTTTGGAGAGAAGTCTGCAGAAGAACTTGTCATCTTGCTTTATTTGGAATTGAAGGCTACTCTTCTGAATCTGAGAATGAGGATGATTTTCTGCTTTTTCACTGTACATTTCTTTTTTGTTTGATTGGAATTTTACTCACAATCACAATGCTCTCTCAGTCTCTGCAAGAGAGTGATGGACTTGGGATTTTATTTATATGTATATAAGCTTACAATGGCAACCATTGCTTCTATATCCTTCCATTTATAAACAAATATATATTCTGGTTTTGCGGTTTAAGTCACTCTCATTCTCAACTAATTTACTTATCTTTAAGCAAATATATATATTCTGATATTTCCCTTTAAGTCACTCTCATTCTCAACTAATTTACTTATCTTTAAACAAATATATATATATATTCTGATATTTCCCTTTAACTCATTCTCAATCTCAAATAATTTACTTTCTGTCTCAGTTTTATTCTAAATATTTACAAAAATAAAATTAAAAATGATATTGGTTGATGTTAAATGAGTAACTAGATAATCATTACAAAATACAAATATATATAAAGATGAATACACTAAATAGATATTTATTTTAAAAGTAGTAATGGTGCAAAGAAAAAATCTGATAAAACTATTGTTTTTTGTGCTTAAGTCATGAAATTGTTGAAATATTAAGATAGTGTGATAAACTAATTTTTTTAATTACTAATTTGGATATTTGAACCAATGACAACATATTTGTCGACACCATGCATGTTAATTTTTCTATCACTATCAAAACAATTAATTCTTCTATGGTGTATTAGTTATTTATCTTATGAGACCACATCAAGTAATATTATTTGAATTTGTGATGTTTAAGTTCAACTTGTTTTCTATCACATCAAAGTAATTATATTATTTTGAATTTGTCTTGTTTAAGTTCAACTTAACAACCTTGTGAGCCATGAACAAGCAGTCGGTGAATTTATGTGCATTGAAGAAAACTTTTTGTTATTTTGGAATTGAATGATAGGGCATTTACGTGAGGAAGAGGAGATTGTGTACCTAACCATTTGCCTTTATTATTTCACTTTCATCGAGTAATAAATTATGAACCTATGAGCTTGAGGTAGGGTCAATCAATATGGGTTCGAGCCCAGATGAGACACTGAAAATTAATTTAAAAAAAAAATAAAAAATGATTTTTTTATTAAATTAAATTTATGTATAAATATTTATATTTTCATTATCAAATTTTTTAAATATATTAAAGAATTTGATAAAAAATATATAAAAATCATACTTAAATTTTTTGTTAAAATTAATTATAGCTGCCTCACATCACAGCACATGATTGCTTGATGTGGCAATGGTATACCCAAAAAAGATGCTAAATTTACGGGTAGAAATAGAGTCATAGGAAAGGAGAAAGAAGCTGTGGAAATAGTCACATGGAGCGCACGTGGGACATT
The DNA here is from genome assembly GCA_031216115.1 of Senna siamea. Taxonomy (NCBI): domain Eukaryota; kingdom Viridiplantae; phylum Streptophyta; class Magnoliopsida; order Fabales; family Fabaceae; genus Senna; species Senna siamea. The sequence goes on from CM062357.1 coordinate 22,404,921, forward strand.
AAAGGATGGCGTTTTCTCTTAGAATGTAAAATTGTCTTGGAATATGAGCAAACTCACATGGCACCTTCCAACAATTTACGCCATTTATGATTTATCAAAGTCCGAAGAAACTGATATGCCCATATGGGCGACGTTACTATTGTAGGGACCAACTAACCCCAGACCAAAACAATGCCTTAATTACCTTCTTTATTATCAAATTTAAAAATATTTATTTATTGTCATGCATACAAATTTATGACACATATTTGACTGTTATGGCATGTATGACTTTTGGAGTTCGATGCAAAATGCCATCAATAATTAATTATAGTGAACATGGCAGAGTATAAGTGTACTAATTAACAATATAGTTACTACAACTATCTACGTAATGTGTGATGGTAAATATTGTTACAAATTCAAGTCTATCTCACACATGAAATTTATTTAAGATCCCACATCATGATTCATTAGCCTTGGTCCAAACCAAACACATCACAATCACATTCTTAATCACAACACACATTCTTAATCACAAACTTAATTATCCCAGCAGGTAGTCATGACATTTTTAATGACAAACTTAGTTGTCACAATGCTTCACACTCTCAATTCTAAATTAATATTCTTTGATAAGACAAAATAACATATAAATATCATATAAATAAAAATAAACATAAAATTAATTAAATGATAAATTTTAATATTTACAGAATAAAAATTAAAATATATATAATATATTCTTATTGTATGTCTCTTTAACAGTTAGTTTCTTTGTTTTCATTCACTATCACGTCATTTGCTATGTGCCTCCACTATTTAATCAACCTGTACGTCGACTTCTTCTAACTATAAAAGTCTTTTTTTAACAATTTATAATGTATCCCATAAAACAAGGACATGAACATGGGATGTTGTAGTGGAGGACACAGTGGGGGACCAGTTTGAAGTTTGAGCTAATAATGTCATGATACTCATGGGCACTTTAGGGGTACCATAGCGCTTACCTTCTTCTATTGTATTGTCAAATTCAATTATCCACATTCATCATCTTTGTTGAGATCCATGTCCAATGTGAGCCTGCTTGGCCATATAGACCCAAAAAGAATTAATTAACCAAATAATATCTTTACAATTTGAAATTTTGATCTACATTCCCAAGTTCTGGAGGCAACAGCCTTGTTCAACCAAATGGGCCAAGTAAGGTTAAACATATAATATAATGGGCTAATTTTTGTGCAGTACCAAAACTTCAATTTTTTTTAATGAGAAATGAAATTTCTTCCCTTCCTCAGCCCAAATATTAATTCCCTTTGATTTTGGGAAAAAAAAAAAATCTCCCAAACTCCAAACAACTTATTTAAAACATATACAATTTCTTCTTACCAATTTAATTATCTTTTTGAGTAATTAATTGAAGTGATAAGTATTTTATTTTTAAAATATAATTTTATATTTAAATTTTATGTATAAAAAAATAATTTTTAACAAAACATTATTCTCGCATCTTTAGATAATTCAAATTAAATTACTTAAGATTTTAAATTTTTTTTAAATTATGATAGTTCCAAAAAAAGAAAAAAAGTGAGTAGTCAAAATCATACACTCATCGTGGTTGTGAGGTGTGGAAACCCATAATGGAGTCAAATATTTATTAATAATTACTTCTATAGTAGCATGAGACATTTAGTTTAATGTTTTATTATTATTATTATTATTATTATTATTATTATTATTTGTTTAGAAGGTTATTAATTTTAACTTTGAAGTGCAACGGTCACTTCATCAATCATCGTTGCTAGGAACACGAAATTTCTATCGCCCTCACTCCACCTTTCGTATTATTATTATTTTATCTTACGAGCCTTCCAAGCTATTTTGAATTTATAATTTTTATAATACCTACTTTTCCTCAAATCAAATGTGTTAAACTACAATCTAATAAAACAAAAATTCATATGTATATAAGTTGTACAAATTGAGTATAAAAAAGCTGATAAAATTTCATATATAATCTCTCTAAATTATAGTAGAACTATGATTTTTACACAAAAAATTTTGAAATGTAATTTTAACCTCCGAAATTATTATAAAAAATAAAATATAAAAAATAGGTATAATTTTTAAGGTTTTTTTAATAAAATTATTTGAAAGTGAACATAAAATTTTAGTAAGGTAATTTTAATAATATATTTCAGTAACCATTATTGGAATCTAACAAGCTTCTGAAATGTCCACTCTCCTCACTAGTGAAGTCAGAACTGAGAACACACTCGCTTATGCTTTTACTTTACAAACGCAAAAGATTCAAACAATCCAAAGCACACGCACACCACCCGGGCCCCTTTCCATTTGTCTACCTATTGATATACGACGTCGTAAGCTGTTGTTACTTATTATACTTAACTTACCCCCCGTTTGCTCTCTCACTCAAACAAAAAAGTCACGCGTCAAGTCCAAACACCAAAGCATTGACACCACTCACCACCCAAAGAGTTTCGAAAATCAATGTAGTGAATGACAGTGACTTCAGTTTTTCTCTTTCCCACCGACCCCATTCCTCCTCCCTCTATTCCCTCCACTGCTTCAAGTAATTCCCCTTCCATTCCATGGGCATTTCAGGGAATTCGATTTCAAACGTAAACCATGGGTACGGCAACAACAACAACGCCATTTTTATTTGTGAACCTCTCTCTCTTTCTCCTCCTTTCTTCAAATTTTCGTCACTGCTCAATTGAAAGCTAGGGTCTCTTTGCGTTCTCTCTCTAGATTTCTTCACTGTCACTGTGATGGAAGTGGACAATGCCGGAAATTCCGACGCCGTCGGAGGGAACAAGGACAACAAGGGTAGTTTCAGAGCAGAGGTTGATACATCGGCGCCATTCGAATCGGTGAAGGAGGCTGTCACTCGATTCGGTGGTGTTGGTTTCTGGAAACCTACACTCAGTACATTTTCCGTTCCTCAGGTACTCTCTCTCTCTCTGTCTGTGTCTAATTTCGCCATTGATGAACCACAGCTCTTCCTTCTTTATTTAACAATAGCAACAAATATTTGCCGCTTTTACGGCATCCAACATAATTTCCCTTTCCTGATTGTCTATGAAGCACCTTACTTCAAAAATACAAGTAATAATTTGTCTGATATAATATGTTTCTAATACTAGTATTTATTTCAAATTGTATCGTATTATAATATATTTTATCATGCAGTATGTTGTCGCTTTTTTGTTTAAGAATTTGGTCTGAGTTAAATAGTAAAAATTTCGATAAAGACATGATGAGAGATGATTTCAACATCACATCTGTGTTCTTTCGAAAAACATCTTCGTGAGTAACTTTAGCAAATAGTTAACAACCCTCATCTCAATCTGTATGTATTCTTACCAGCATGTAGCGGAAGAGGTTGATGCTGGAAGATTAGAGGAGCAGAAAGATGTGTTACAGAAAGAACTGATTTTTAAAGAAAGAGAAACTCTTGATGTGTTAAAAGAATTAGAAAGCACAAAAAGGCTTGTGGAAGATTTGAGATCGAAACTACAGAAGGAGGAATCTGAAGTTAGTAATGTGACCCTCCAGATGAATGTGTGTGATAAAACTGAACTTATCAAGGAGAAAGAGGATAAGGAAAATCAAATGAGTCCTTTTCCTTCATCTACACCGGGTTTAATACTGATGGAATTGAACCAAGCTAAGTTGAATTTAACAAGAACTACCACTGATCTTGCTGATGTACGAGCTTCAGTTGAATCACTCAACAAGAAGCTGGAGAAGGAAAGAATCTCGCTCGAAAAAACCCGTGAGAGGTTAACTCATAATTCCTCCAAAATATCTTCTCTTGAGGAAGAATTAAACCAGACGAAACTACAGCTGCAAGTGACAAAGGATGCTGAGAGTCCCTCAGATATCACGAAAGAACTCCAGCGCTTGAGTTCTGAGGCAGAGAATTTCAAGAAAATGGGAGAAGCTGCAAAATCAGAAGTGTTGAGAGCAACGTCCGAGATTGAACAGACAAAAACTATGATAAGAACAGCTGAAATAAGGTTGGTTGCAGCTCGAAAAATGAAGGAAGCTGCTAAAGCAGCAGAAGCCATGGCCATTGCAGAAATTAATGCTTTATCGAATTCTATGGAAAAACATGATGAAGTGACTCTGTCGTTTGCAGAGTATACTGCTCTGACTCAAAAAGCCCGAGAAGCAGAGGAAAACTCAAACAAGAGAGTGGTGGACGCTATGCTTCAAGTTGATGAAGCAAATGCATCAAAAATGGATATCCTAAAACGGGTAGAAGAAGCTACAGAGGAAGTTAAAACCAGCAAGAAAGCATTAGAAGAAGCTCTGGAAAGAGTGGAGGCTGCAAATAGAGGGAAGCTAGGAGTTGAAGAGGCCCTACGGAAATGGCGATCCGAGGGTAACAACAGGCGATCATCAATACAAAATTCCACTAAGTTCAAAAATTCATACCCTTCTCACCATAGGAGAGATTCTCGGTTACTTGATGTGAATGGATTGAATCTTGTGAACGATGAAACCAATCCGGTTCTCAAGCCCACTCTGTCAATAGGGCAAATTCTGAGCAGGAAGCTGCTTCTGCCAGAAGAGTATGAGGGCGGGCCGGTCGGAGGAGGAAGAAACTCAGTGAAACGGAAGGTGTCACTGGGTCAGATGCTTGGGAAGCAAAGTGATGATGGGGAGTTTAGTACTAATAGCGGTAAAGCTGAGAGGGAGGAAAGTGGTCAGAAGCATTTTTCTGCAAAGAGGAAGAAATTTGGATTTGCTAGATTCTCACTGCTACTGGCGAAACAACAGAAGAAGAAGAAAAAACCAATCTTGAGTTTGAGATGATGTAGTCGTTGGATTATTTGCATAGTCAACATTGAAGAGTGAGACTAATTACTTCTTCCGCCATATTCCTTCTGGTTTGTTTTCTAAGTTGTTTCTGTTTGTCCTTGCTTGTATTTAATTATGTTGTCTTTTTTCTTAGCTTCTTGTGCAGATTTTGTAAAGATGATTCTGCCTCATTGTTAATCTACTATATTGTAATTTGGTGTGGTGTCATTTTTCTGAGCGTAGTATGCTAGCATTTTGCCTATAATCATTTTTTCTTTCTGGATATATTTGGGTTTTGTGTAACTTAAATTTTCTTAGCATTCTTAACCGTAGTTTGAGAAATTTAAGATTTTGTTCATAAATTATTGTAGGTCTACGAGAAAAGCAACCGTTATTTTAGACGATTCAATATTTCAATCTCATTTGTTAGTACTATTTCATGATCCAGTTTCCTATAATAAAGGGCTCGGTTGGAAAAGGTGATTGAGAATTAAAAATAATTGAATATATGTAGTAAATGCGATGTACAATTTGTCGGCACACAAGTACAGGTAAGACATGTTTTGGACCTTGGTTTAGGTGAATTCTATGGTAAGTCAGACTTTTTTATTTTTTATTTAATTTCAGTTTTATTTTATATTTTTATATTTTATGTTTTAGTAATGTGAGGGGAAGAGGTCAATCTTTTTGTCCCTTTTGATTTATGATAAATAACAGCAAAATGAGGAGAAAATAACAAAGATGGTTCCTTCTAAAACCCTAGTAAAATTTAGTGTTAGTTATGGATAAATTTTATTCGTTCATGCTTCTTCTTACCCCCATATTGTTCTACACGTAAGAATCAAAAGTAACTTTTCGTTTTAAAAATAACTTACTTTAGTCTCAAAATTATCTTATCTTTAACTTCAAAGGTTGTAATATATTTTTCAGTTTTTGAAATATTATTAAAAGAAATTAACCTGTGTCTTTGAGTTGTAAGCTTGTGATGGACATGTTAAATGTTGATATTAGTCATTAAAATACTAATTGAATGTCTATTTAATAATTGAAATGTATTAATTTTTTTTGCACAATCATCACATTAATGCCATATCAATATTACATTATTGTCACGTGCTATTGATGTGATAATGATAAGAAAGAAATTAATACACTCTAACTATTAAATCAACACTCTAATTAATATTTAATTATTAACATTAATATTTAACGTAGATTAACATGTTAGTTAAGGGTTTTCCTCTTGAAGACTAACAAATTTATCTTTGTAATCTTTTAAAAAGTAAAATAATACCTTAAGATCTTTCAAAAAATAAAAATGAATGTATTTTTTAGGAACTAAAAAAAAGATTTCTCTTCAATTTTGTTAAAAAAAAAAAAAGCAAGTTTCAATATTTTCCTTTTAGTTTTTTTTAATCAAGTGCTATAATGCTAGATAAGGACTAGTAGTTGAAACATACTCTTTTCCATTCCTGCTTACTACTTTCAGTAATCATATGATCAATCATCATCTTAGTTGGCAAGGTTTCACCATAAATAGTTTGCATTAGTTCCCAAGGATTCCCTTTCAGTTTTGCTAATGTCTAAATACATCTTTGTTTTGCATATTGAACTTAGACCTGGCTTTACAATTCAACTTTCTTTTTGTAAAAAATTTACTGTCAAATCCATTATTTTTGTTTTATGCAATTTCCATGTAAGTCGTTGAAAAACATATTCTTTACATGAAATTATTCATAATTCATCCTAGATCTAAAAAAGTATCTAGATGAGTGAGGAAAAAGATCATGCAACTTGAAAATTTCTAAGAATATAATTTGATATATGCTATATTTTGAAACATAGATATATGTTGAGTTTATATATATTTATATGCATTAAATAGAAGAAATTATCAGTCATGTGAAACAATTTTAGGAATCAAGCAAGATGGAAGGATTTTGAAATCTGAAATCATTTCTGACTTATATCTGAAATCTGAAGCAATATATATTTATATGTTCCTACTTGCCATTAAACCTTGCATATAAATATTAACTATCTTAAATATCCTTTATCCCATCCCAATACTTTAATCTTTATAAAATTTTACGAGTATTTGGATATATAATAAATTTTAAATATCCGATATTTTGAGTACTGGCATTAGAAATATAAATTTGTATCAAGTTTAATTATGATTAAATTATAGGATATATACTTCAAATTTGAATATTTAAAATTTGACCAATTATCTAACCATTGCTATCCCAATTATTGATTATCTTTGGGCACGATTTTATATATAAACATGTTTTATTAATTTATTTATTTTTGTTTTCAATCCTAATCAAATTCTTACTTGAGATAACTTAATCAACAAAACTTCTTAAGACTCTTACTTTGATTATTGACGTTGGCCAATAATTATTCAATAGAATAACTTAATCATCAAAAATAATTTTAAACAAATTTCAAACTAAGATAAAGATGGAGAAATCGTTCTTAAATTGAAAAAAAAAAAAATCCATGTGGAAAAGATTCCTTGCCTAGTCAATGTTGCAATTCTTTGTCCCATTTGAAGCTTCCCATCCCATGAATGACAGTCTTGTCTGCACCTTCGGATAAGTGTACAACTTTTCTTAAAAAATATTTACATCATTTCTGTCGGTCTCATCTCGGCCAATACCACTTCTGATCTTGCCACGTGGCCGTGTTAGCGGGACCAATTAATCCCAGTATTATGGAGCTTCCCGCAGAGTAGTCCACACTCTCACCTCCCATACGTCTCTGAGGAGGCAATGCCGACGACCCAGTAATACAAACATTCAAAGGAATCACTTTCAAATTCCTATCTTTTTCTTCTCCTTCTCCACATCCCAAAATCCACGAGATTTCTGACGCTTTCCCCTCTATCTTTTGTTCTCAAAGGTAATCTTTTTACTCTCCTAGTTTCTGATTCTGCAATTCTGTTTGTTTCCCGGGAAACTCCCGGAAAATAGGAACTTCATCACTTACTTGCAAATCTAATCTTGAAAATTATTAATTACCCAGTTTCTTTTTGTTTTACCCTGCACTTTGATTTCATTATGAACTTGTCTATATGTGTGTGTATATTTGATTACCTTGATCCTTGTATTACGGTGTTGTGGTTGACCTGTGCTTAATTTTCTACACGTGACATCAATTACTTATTCTGATCAGCTTCTATTGTTTTTATCTTAATTTGAACTACTACCGTAGCAATCACGGTTTCTGTCGGATTGATTTAAGATCATAGTTCAATCGTACTTGGTACTGGGTCAACTATACTGAAGATATTGTTGATTAACCTCTCAATAGTTCTAGGCTGATCCATAAGTGTCCAAATAAAACTCTGAATCAAACTTGAGCTAAGACTGAAGAAGGTACTAGATTGCTATATTTGATTTTATCAACTTACTTTAGAGCTGGAGCACCTACCTTAGGAGCCGTTTGGTAATACTGTAGCATAGGATACTAAGATAGATGAAATCAAGGTATTTAAGATTCTAATGTTGGTATGATAATTGAAAGTTGTCATAGAGATGATACAAATGATATTTTGTAACAGTTAACAAAACTGAAAGTGTAAGGATATGAGATTCTCATATTTTTGGATGTTCATGTTATGCCTCCTGGTATCTTGGATAAAATCAGGCATCTTAGATGCTTCCTGAAATCCAAGATATCAGGTCAAAATAACAGCATAGTAAATGTTTCTTTTGTGATTTGACAAGATTTAACAAGGATGACCAGGGAAGATAGATAAGGTCAAGAAGCTTGTTTGTTCTATGGGTCTCTGTCTACATCTTTGAAGGTTGAACATGGAACATATAAATTTATGTTAATAATCAGGAACAGAAGGGACAGCATTGATTTCATCACCAGATATTTGTTTCTTTGTTGCTTGTACACAGTAGCATTGCCCCTTACTCTTCCAAGCCGCCTTGTACTCAGCATTGTTTGCTTTGATATAAGGCAATATTATTAATAGTCTCATAAAATGAGAATTTTAATTTATAAAATTGCAGCTGATCTTATGTCTGATTGGCATCATACTGTAACATGGCTTTCTGTCAGTTCTTACATCTTGAAAGGCATCAGATAAAATGAGAATAGATATGTTTTTACTTTGAAATGCCCTTAAATTTTTATTCACTTTTAGCTTTCCCCTAATTGAAAGTTAACTTAGTATTCAGTGGTTGTCATAGGCATCATGGAAGGGAGAATGAAGCTTCTATTTCTTATTATGTTGGGTTCTGCTTGGGCATGTGATGCAAGAGAATTGGCAAACCCTGATCTTGTGAGCAGTAACATAGCAAAATCTGATACTTCTGGTAACATTTTTAACTATTCAAATCCTCTTCTTTGCTTGTTTTCAAATTATTTTGATTAGTTAGCATTAGGTAATAGTATCCAGTGTGAAAGATTCCCATTCCTGATCACTTTCCTAGGAATGACATTCCAAAGAATGCTATTAATAGAAATGTTACAGAATTTTTTTTTTGGTTTGCCTAAAGCATTCCCAAGCATCATTGTTGAGATTTCTGATTGCTGCTTTTGGATCAGTTTGGAAATTCCTAGGAATCTTGAGCATTTTTCATGAAGTATTCATAGTTAGTCAAAAGAAAAAGTTAACAAGACAACTTCATATAACAAGATTAACACAATACAAGAAACATAAAAAGTGGGTAGAATTTTTTCACCAATTTGTGGAGGCTTTTTCGTTCAAGTACTGGGAAAGAAAGATCAGTATTAACTTAGCATTCCTTCCTTTGAGTGATGATTTTCAACTTTTTAACTTGGCTGTGTCATAAAATAAATGCACACTACAAAATTTTGTATTGTAAGGCGCCAATTTGTACAAAGTTGTCACCGTTTTCACTTTAAAAACTGTAAGGGATACGGGTTCATAACACCACTGAGGCAAACATAATTAACTGAAAACCATTTGTCAACATTCACATCTTTTTTTCCTAATATAAATGCATAATCTCTTTCAAATATTTTTTAATTACAAATGAGGCATGAGTAGTCATTCTGTTTACATATCTTCCAAAATGCAGAACAAACCAGAAGACCAGATATCTGTGCACTTTGTGAGGTATATACATCCAAGGCAATTGATTACCTAAATGAAAACAAGACCGAGGCAGAGATCATTGATTACCTTCACAATGCTTGCCACCAACTGCATTCTTTTACACAGCAGGTTGGTCAATTTTTCTTGGATATTTTTTTTTTAGATGCTGTAGTTATCTGTTGTTGGAAAAATTGACTTCATTGTCCTGGAATGAACTTTGATGTTCAACAAAAAATCCTCTATACCCTCTTGATGATGGTCTTCAGACTTGGTAGTTATCTGTTTGTAATCATATGCAGAAAGCAGAATGACAAAACCTTATACTACTTAAAATCTGAAGAGTGAATGGATGAACAAATAGGAACCTTTCACACCCAAAATACTCATTTTTGATTCATTCTCCTTATTGGACAGTGCATCACTTTGGTGGACTACTACGCTCCTCTATTTTTCTTAGAGGTATCTTCAATTCAGCCTGAAGATTTCTGCAAAAAGGTCAATCTCTGTGAGCAGATTGCAAGGATTTCATCACAGATCCAAGAAAACAGCTGTGGGCTTTGCAAAGATGCTGTTTCAGCATTAATGGTTAAGTTGGAAGATCCTAAGACTGAGGTTTGTTAGTTTATCCTGTTTGTCCTTGATATGAGCATACTTTTTTCTATACTTTCAAGTTCCACATTGTTTTCAACGTTTAATTGCCCCAAGACTTTGATGGCTGTTGCATATCTCAGTTATTGATGACTCAAAAGTGGACTAAATCAGCCAAACCTAACACAGTCCAACTTGGCCTGTTACTTAAATGGGCTTTTCTGGCCTGATGCAGCCATGCTTAACCAGCCACTTTGTTGGGTTGGACCGGCCGAGCCCACTTTATAAGAAGCCTCTCTTTTGTGGGCCCAACCTGTCATTTTGGCAAGCTGAATTGGGCCAACGCAAGAGGATCTATCTATTTTGATTGCTCTACTTAAATAGGTTTAACTTTGTTGCATGAAAGATTTATTTCAAATTAGGCTTTCATTGATTTTGGTAATGGTAGTTTTCATAATACTAGAATCCTGTGATCAATGTCTGTATTTGCAAATATACTGAAGATATTCTGTTAAATGTTCACTGTTAGTAAAGAATGGTTTTATAGAGGTTTGTATGGTTGGTAGCTTTGCTTGGGTATTACCTTTAGTTGTACAAACAATTAATAATTTACTTTTATTTTTCAGCTAGAGATAATTGAGACACTTCTAAAGATGTGCAGTTCCATGCAGAAGTATGCAAAGAAGGTAAGTAAAATTCTGTTTTCCCCTTTTATATTTTTGACAAAAACACATTTTTGTCCTTGAAAGTTGGTGTGCTTATCAATTTGATACTTTAAAGATTATTTGTATCACTTTAGTATTCAAAAGATTATTTCCATTTCAACCTTTGATAGGTACTGAAATGATACTATATCAAAAATTAAATATTCTGAGGTTGAAATTAAATCATACTCAGTATTAAATTGATAATGATGTCATTTATCAAGACAAAAATAGAATAATGATCTTTTCTCTCCTTCATCCCAACTGATTTGCAGTGCAAGAAGCTGGTTTTTGAGTATGGGCCAGTTATCCTAATCAATGCAGAGAAGTTTCTGGAGACAACAGATATATGCACTGCAATTCATGCTTGCAAGGCTTCCACAGTATACAGTCAAGAAGTCTTGGTCATGGAAGAAACTCCCTTGCTTTCTGCCTCTTAATTTCTTCCTCTGTACAATTATAAATACAATCACATTGCTTTTCTTTGGTTTTACTTCTTACACTGCATCGACTCTTTATTTAAATATGCTTTAGTAGTCCCATAATTGTCATAATTCATAATTCTGAAACGGGAATATTATCTTGTAAATGTTTATTCGTTTCGGATAAGTTGTACCTATTTCAACATGTTCTTACACTGGTATTTCTCAAGTCCCATGTTATCAATTGCATAATATTTATTTTAGAAGAAATTACTATTTTAGTCCTTGAAAAATATACTTTATCTCACTTTAATTTTTAAAAGATCAAAATTTTTAATTTCATCCTCAAAAAGAATGTTTCTTAAATCATTTGATTTTTATGTTAGTTATATAAACGTCTCAATAAAGATATTGATTGTTGTTAGGAGTTATTGTAATGCTGTTTGGAAATGCCCATTGCTATTTTGACTAGTCATGGACATCATGTAACTAATGTTAGAATTAAATTGTTTGATATACATTCTTTAAGAATAAAATTAAAGATTTTAATCTTTCAAAAACTAAATTAAAAAAAGTATATATTTTATATAACAAATCACTAATAAATATTTATATGTATAGTACTAATTGGTACTATGGCTATAATAAAATGCAGGTATTATAGATAATATACTTCTTTAGCATCTAGCTATACATAAATCACATTAGTATTGATGCATGAATTATCATTTTTCAAGTACAAACTTAAAAAAACTTATAACACCACATTTGCATTAGTTTCTACCATCATGATAAAACTACATGATTTGATTAACTTGTATCATAGCTGCACCACAGCAAGTGGCAAGCCTTCATAATTCATATAATCTATTTGAAACTTTCAAACATCACAGTGAGATAAATTGTGAGTGTCACTTCAACTTATTTTGTTACGTTACTTCATAATTATGGAAATCTCTGTGCTGTTCTGTTTAGGTCCACCCCCTTTGAAACATCATTTTCACGCTGCTTTCAGACAAAACTACATCATCCATTTATGTGTAGTTTTGCCCATTACAGTCAATTAAGGAAAAGAAAAAGAATCAATGAACTATAGTTTTTGTCCACGAAAATTTACTATTTGTGGAGGACATCTCTCAAATTATAATTATCTTATTTTATTAATGAGAGTTGAATTTAACAAAAAAAAATAATTTTTTACAATAAGACTAATCAAAATTTAAATATTTACTAAAAGATATCTTTACATTCAGTGTCTAATAATATTTTAAATATGTTAATTTACAATAAAAAAAATTTTATGAGAAAAAAAATAATCATCTTATTTTAGTTTTACTATAAATATTTTGCCTTCAATAATTATTTATGTCCTTCAATTATTATCTATGTGAGTTCGTGGCTAGTCTTCTAATAATACCAAGTATTCGATATTACATTTATTAATATTTTAACATATAATTTAATTTATATTTTTAGTAAAAATTACGTAATCTGTTTTGAAATTATGGTCAAATTGGAACAACAACCAACATATCAAATAATATTACAACAATCTCAAATAGCAACCAGCATGCCTAATAAGTCATCTATGTAATTAACGTAAGGATTAAATTATTTGAAATATATATTTTTAGAGTATAAAATTGAGTATTTTGATTTTTTTAAAAATTAAATTGAGATAATGTGTATTTTTTAAGAATCAAAACATTAATTTATTAAAATATAAATATACTATTAAAAATATTCTTTTATCAAGGTGTTAAAATTCTTTATTGGGAAAAGAGTATTTTTAATTAGTTAATCAACTTTGACTCAAGTTTTAATCTTTTGCTTTCAATTATATATATATTAAAAATTTTGTAACAAAATATAAGGAATTGTATCTATATAAGTTTAATTCAACAAAATATGTTCAATTTTTTCATTTGACCAAATTAAAATAAGTTGTACCATTTTATGACCAAAATATTAATTCAAATGATAATTTTGAAATAAACTGAATTTATTTTATAAGAAAAATAAAAAGATTAAATTAACTATAAAAATACATAAAATATCAAATATGTCTTTTAACAAAATTTACTTTTTGCGTGATAATCTCTCCAAATCCAAACACAGAGATGAAATTTCAAATGAACATTGAGAGCTTGAATGTTCTTGATTAGGTGATTTCAAAATTTGTACTAGAACAATATTTTATTATTATATAAAAATCATAAAAATATAAATAATTCAACGGTTCAAATGCTCAAACTTTACGTTTATAATTATCTCCCATTTTCAAACCAAGAATTATGCATGGTTCATGGTTGGAAGCAGTCAATAGCGCCACGTACGTGTCATCCCATCACGTAGCGATGGCTGGTGAGAATGAGATTAATTCATTTCAAGATTCTTTCAAGTCTTCAGTCTTGTTCGTGATTATTAGCCACAAGAATTTGCTACCGATATTTTTGAGCCATGCATTTAGGAATTATCAAAGATGTGGTGACAACGTTACCAAAAATAAAAAAATGAGATGACAATGGAACTAGATTCAAGGTTCTGTTGGCTTTATTTGGCATAACTTTTAATATGCAAACTGAACCAGCCATTCGAACAAAGTTAAATATGGACTGTGAAATGAATATTAACTAACTCAGTTTAAGTTGAAACTGACTCTCTAGGGACTATTCATCTTCTTTTTATTACTACTTGAGCTCTCTTATTTAAAATATTAGAGAGCTCTCTCAATATTAGAGATCAGTTTCAAAGTTTATGTCTTTAAGAAGCCAACCGATATATTGACAAGATGATAAAAATTGACTCACATGATTCCTCTCTCGTCTATATTTGGAAAGATCTCTCTCTAGATGTTACCATTTCTTTATTAACTCAACTAATGCTTATTCTGTGGCTTCTCCTTCTTAATTTTTATTTATTTTGTGTCATCTCTTTCCGTGAAAAAAACAGTATGAATATCTATACATAATGAGCACTTGTAAATTTTATTTGATCTTTAGACATGTTATTTTATATATATATATATATATTAATTGTCTAATTGTATATAAATATAAATTTATTAAATTTAATTTTGATTATAAATAACAAGAGTTGTGATCAGGCTTAATTATATATATTTTAGAGTTTGAATAATATTATGATTTTTAATTTTTTATTTAATGATTTTATAGAAAAAAATTTTATAATCTAAAGATAAAGATTAATTTTATTATTTGCTCAAATTTGTGTCCACAAACGAAAAATATATTTCACTCAAGTGGAAATCCAAAAAAAAAAATATTTTTCTTAGGTCCAGGTTTAAGGATTATATTTCTCTATCCATTCTCTACCACCAACAATCATCCCAACATGTATTGTTGCATTAAATGACTAACTAAACCCCAAAAAATCATTATTGCACTACCACTTATTACCACAATAAATCCAAATTTAATAGATTGAAGGAAAATCTAAGTACTCGTGTGTTAGAAGTTAAAGCATATATGCATAGATATGACATGCTGAGAATAGGAAACCACCACTTGTAGTCGTTCATAATTACGAAGAAAACTGGGTCATGGCTAATTTTTTTTTTTTATTCTCACAAATATTTTTGTATTAAAAATACTCCTATAATTTGATATATTGTTAAATATTAAATATAAATATTTTTTATTAAAAATAATCTTATAATTTAATATATTATTGAATATTAAATATAAATATCTCTCTCCACAAAAATTTAAATTTAAAATTATCATAATATTAGAGACTAATATAGAATATTGATATAACAATATATATCTTATTCTCTTCTTATATATATATCATCGTTACTCTGAATGCTGAGTTTAGAAAGTTTCCTATATGCGTTCCATTAAACTTTATATATGTATATCAAGCACGTGTGTTCTTTATTATAATTGGAAATAGTCTCAATCTTAAATTTTAAAACTAAATTTTTATATTTAAAATTAAACTTTAAACACTAATTGTAATGAGATTATAATTAATAAAAGATATTAATTTTTCACAAAATTAATATTTAAATTTTTATTAAAAATTTAATCACGTTTAATAGTAAAAATATTTTAAACAAAATTGAATCTAGTAGAGATTAATAATTGTATAAAAACTAAAAAAAAAAACTGAAAATGATATGTAAATTTAAAAAATAAGCTCAAGTTGTTAAAGCATGATAAAGTCAAGTCAATCTCTTTTATTTTCTTATACATATTTTTTATAATTAATTTAATTAATTTATTTTTTGGTACTAAGGTATAAGTATCTTTTTATTTATTAATTTTGTCTCAAATATTTTTTTTTTGTATCTACTTTGTTTTATATGTTTACTGAAATTTTTAGTATCATTTTACATCTTAACTCTATTAATTATAATTAACAAAAACCAAGAACATGTCATTACCCATGAACATACGTTAAAGCGCATTATACATTACCTATATGAATATTATCATATTATACTATTAAGTAATCTCAAAATCCTTAGTTTTTAAATATTATTGTTTCTATAAATTCATGTTCCATGATATTGGAGAAGGTTAGATTGTGAAATTAGTTTTTTTTATGGAAATAGATTGTGAAATTAGTTAGTGTAATATTATAAAATGAAATTAATACAAAATAAGCATTTGAGACGAGATTAATAACGAGTCGAAATTCTTGTGACAAAATTGCCATATCTTTATTATAAAGTTGTCTCATTAATTTGTTAGTGGATAAGTTAGTGGCGCTGCACTCTGCTAACTTGGGTTTTCTGAGATTTAATTTCTTTGTTATGTCCTGCTTACAAACATGCAACTATTACGACTACTTTGGAAATGAAGGTAAAAGATATTAAAATAAATTGATAATTTAATTTTTAAAAATACATCTTCGTTTTGGTCATAAGAAAGATATATATTCTCTTATAATTTAGTTCTTCAAAAATAAAATATTTTAATTTAATTTACAAATGATTAATTTTTATTTAAATTAGTTTTTTATTTATTAATAGGATGAATAAAATGTTGACCGCCATTCTATTTATAATTTGTAAATTTGGTATGTTTTAATCTTTTATTGTTGAACATGATCAAATTCTTTATTTAACAATCAAATTGACATTTATTAATAATGTCAATATTAATTAACTTTTCATTCATTTTATTAATTGAAAAAAATATTAAAAATTAATTTTTTAATAATTAAATTGAGATACATATTTTATTTTTTTAATAATTAAATTGAAAAAACATATATATTTTAAAAGTTAAAATTATTAATTTATTCTGATATTAAAATAAAATGATCAAAAAATAAATTAACTATTTATTTTTAAAAAAATCTTAAATTCAAATATGGCGTATAAAAATATTTTCATTGAGAGAGTTCTATTTTTGTTATAAAACTTAACTAATCCAAATTAAATTAATCATAATATAGTATACTTTTAAATATTAATGATTTCCACCGAAATAAAATAATGAAGCACAATATGAAATTGTGGACTTGTATGGTAAGCGATTACCCTAACTTGCATTGTTAATTCTAATATAATTGAAGTAAGTGGGCGTTACTATATGCTTTATATGTCTTTAGGAAAAGAAATGACAAATGTGCAAGAGTGACAACGTTTCAAAGAGATAAACTTTATCATGGAAGCAACAAGCCCACCAACTTCAATATTATATATAATGCTTATAATTAGAATTGACAATTTGTATATTTTATTTTTATTTACAAATGCTCATTGTTTTTTTGCATGATTTACAGATAAGATCTGGCGTCTAGATATTTTCAGAATTAAAACATTTGTTTAGTCATTGCTAATTAGTTTATTTTCATGTACGTACGTGGTTAAATTCTCACTGCTCATCGTGATTATCACTTGTCAATTATTCTTCAAAATTTGAAAGAATAAGACATAATTTAATAAAGAAAAAATTAAGTTAAAACATTTTAAAATGTTTATTAGCAATTTATTTTAAAAAAAAAAGTCATCCGCATATTTCAATTTTATATTAAAAAACTTGGTAACAAGTTAAATACTTAAGCTTGGATTAGATATTCATGTCTGAAGAAGCCAACTTTTAATACAAAGTTATCATCGATAAGATGTCTCGCCTTAAATAAACAATATGCAAAATTTAGAATTGATCAAATATCTTGAATGAGATAAAGAAAAAGTGACGTATCAATAGTACTCGTGATGTATACTATATTTTCGTAAATATTTGTTTATAAGAGATAATTTTATTTAAAATATTTTTAAATATTAAATATAAATATTTATTTTAATAAAAATTTAAATTTAAATTTATTATATTATAAAAAATTAATTCTTTTTATTAAATTCTCAACTCTCGTTGATTATTATGTCATATTATTATATGATATATAAATATATAACAAATTAAAAATTATTTAATTCTTTAATTACAGTCACATTTCACGTATAAATAAATAAATTATCTAAAATGTAATGCAGTAGTTTAATTAAGTTAAAAATAATTAATCATAATAATTAATAATTTTGAGCTGTAGAAAAGATTATTTTTTTTTCCTTTTATTTTTTTCTTTCAAAGAAAAGCTTCAAATTTTTTCTTTCCTCGCACAATAAAAATATCTTACTATTACCATTCAAAAGTAACTTATTTTTAGAGAAGTTTTTCCAAATATTTTTTTAAAAATAATACCTAAAAAATTAAAACAGTTTCTCACTTTGAAGAAACTTTTGTAAATAGGCTATTTGTATTCTCAAAAGGCAAAAGTGAATATTGTACAATTTTTTTAAAAGAAATTATAATTGCTTTAATAAACTTTAACGTAAAATAATTCTGCCTTAAAGTAAAGAAAATGGTGACTCACAGTGAATGGCTTAGGTAATAGTTCAATTTGTGCACAACACGAATGAAAGGTTTTTACAGTATTAAGAGTTCAAACCTTACAAAAGTGAAGTGTAAAGAAAAAATAATAATAACTTGTATCAATAATAATAAATTGAATATCAGAAAAAGTTCCCGTAAGAATAAATTATCATTCACTTACTTCCCCTTAAGGACTTGGTATTTATAATTGGGTAAATTACTATACTTTAAGTATTTTATGGTACAAAATTAGTGACTTATAATAAATTATCAAACCAGCAGCAGTATCGATGTTTGGTGACGAAAAGACCTGTTGGTGTTTCATATCTCACGCAGTATGGAGAGTGATTTGGTAATTTAAATCCACCCGATATGAAGCACGTGAGGAGCACGAGTTAGGAGAAGTCCAGAATGAGGAAGAGAAGAGCATGCGGTTACGGAGACAATGACAGCGACTGACGTGTCATCTCCACGAATCATCAAAGAACACGTGTATGGTTATAAAAGGCTGTACTCCTCTGCAATTGTGACGGATTAAGGAAACTTCATTCTAAAACGTGTCGCTTCCTCATTCGATGACTGTTACAACTCACGAGAAAACACCTACCGGCCTTCATTATTCTTAATCCCGCCAACCAAACTACAAATTCATTTTAGTTTTCTTTTTTTTTTAAGATATATATTTTTTAATATTTTAATTTAGCTATATTTAACGAGTGACACTTTAATAAGACAGAACACGGTTTTAGATATACAATGAATTAAAATTTATATTATTTTTGGGAGAGATATTGATATTTAATATTTAATAATATTTTAAATAAAATTATAAAAAAAACTTATATTCAGAACCTCTCGCTTGTTGTAATGGCATTTTATTTTATGATTGTTAAAGTACTTCAACTTGAGCAATTAATTAGAACCAAAAACAAGATGGTATAATTGGTTTTTTACATCATGTTTAACACTACCACTTGACCTATTATTCAATATTAGCATCTTATGGCATATTCTTCGTTTCATTATAAACAAGAAAAATTTAAAATTAAATTACATGATTTAAATAAAATTAAATGAATAAATTCCATTTATAATTTACAAGTTAAGAACGTTTTAACAGGTGCTTTTTTTGCTTAAAACTGCATTTAACACTTTTCTATATTTAATTATGGTTCACTTGTTTTTATAAATTGAATATTTAAATTCATTCAAAATTATTTTTGAAAGTTTTACTCTCCTTGCTTAAAAATAAAAATCTTTAAAATAACTTAAATTTAAGAAAAAGATAATGAAGTAGATACGTTGGTTAGTTCCTTTCGATGCGGAACAGCCTTCAGCATGGCATTTTAGCAAATAGCGATTGACCTGATGGCAAATTGGGAGACAAATTCGAAATAAACAAAATAATCAAGATATTAATGTTGTTGTATTTAATTATAAACAATAATGATTAAATAAAAAATTGAAATCAGTAGTGGCCACTTGCGAGCACATCAGGTGTATAAAAGGGAAGCAGCTCCGAAGGCGTTAGGTCTTTCTCAGATTTCTGCTTCCACGCTAAATCAAATCACAACTTCGCTTCCTTTCTAATTTCCTCTCTAGCTAATTCCTCTGTGATCCTCTTCCTTGGACACGCAAATTCTGAATCCTTCATCAGGTACATATATAAATTCATATTCTTTTGAATTTGCTTTTTTATTCCATGATTTTTAATGTTTGGTATTTGATCTTTGCTTCAATTCTTGTTTTCGAGTTTCATACCTGAATTGCTTGCCCTAAGTTGCAACTTTTTTATTCCCTTTTGAATTTCCAATGGAATTTCTGAGTTTTTTTGGCTCACAGTTGATGATTGTTTCACAAGTTAATTGTTCAGTAGAATATATGAGCTTAAATTTTAGACTGTTTCTGTTATATCTCAGCTTTACCCTAAATTTGCAATCTCGTCATCGCTATCGACTGGTTTTTCTGAGTTAAGATCTGTTTGTCTCGCTTGTAACAAATTTTTAACCTTCTTTGCGTATTTATGTTTTTCTTCGTTCCTTTCTTAATTTATTATTATTACTATTATTGGCTTTTTTAGAATGGGGTAGCGGACCGCTGGTTAATTTTCTTAGATTTTTACTTTCCCTTCCTTTAGATGAATTATGGCAGCTAATTCTAGTCAATTAAACTCATGAATTATATTTTTGCACACAGAACGACAACAATCCTACAGATAATAAAGCTCTATTAAAAAATTTCTCAATATTTCTATCACTTCCGTTATCAATATTTAGTGGCAAGGACTCTTGATATGAGAAAAAATATGAAAAAGAGGCAGATAGGAAGGAAGATCTGGAAAGTTAGTTCATCTATGATAAGAAGTGAGAAAAAGCATATGCATGTGTAGTCAAACTCTAGTATAGAGCCTATTATCAAACTTTTAAAACTTCCTTGTATTCTGAAATGCTATTAATATTTAATACTCCCATTTCTGGAATTTAATTCACAAAAATATAAGAGCAATACATTATTTGTACATCTAGTTTGCAATAGTAAAAGATCACTGATTTTTTGCATCAAAGCATAGTGCAAGCATAGTGCAAGTCTTGCATGTTTCATCTGATTTTTTGATGTCTCTAGCTCGTTGGTGTATTATATATTTACATTGATTGTGTTCCTATGCACCAAGTTGATTGATCCATATTATTTACTTGCTCATAATGTACTGCCGCTTCTGCCTTGACTTTATTCTTAAATTTTGGCACCATAATATCATATACTTCTGCAATAGTTTTTTAAACTTGTCATCTTTATGTTGTCCTCAAACAATTATACCTGTAACCAACTTGAGATTGTTGTAATTAATAAAATAGTTTAATTGCCCTCAGATTAAATTCAGTAAAATGATATTAAAGAGGCACCTCATACAGTTTTTGGTTTGGGATCGGTGGCTTCACCCCTTTTCCAAGTTTTTGTGTATTTCATATTGTTAAATTCAAATCTTAAAGGAGCTCTAGATATTAATAGAATACAAGGATCTTTTTTAACTCTCGATTCTGCTTATCCTATGTGGCTTACACACTCAGAAAGTTTTATAATTTTGTTAGTGGGATTGGATTATTAGTAAACTACCCATTAAACTTGCTCTGTCTTCCTTACAGGTTTACCTTCCATTATATAGTTTTTGGGCGGAGGGTCATTGAAAGACCTGATAAAGTGCTGCCTAATTCCTTGATTAATAAGCTATCAAATTTTTTAGTTGTTCAACTTCTTTGGTATTTTCTAGTTTCACCACAAAATCCAGGGAATGCTGAAAGATGTGCTTAAAAGTCAAAAATTCTTTCTCTGAGGTTAATAAGGCCATAGCTCATTTTGAGCTTTCCTTGTTCATATTTGAAGAGATTGGATGTTTAAATCACTGCCCATGTCTATTTTGTGCTCAAGTGCCTGAGGTGGCTAGTAATCAAAGCGTTCATTTGATGTCAAAATATTATGTCTGTGAAGATGGTTGAGGTTTGAAGTTCCTCAGAGGCAGTTTTCTGCTGCTGGTCAGTAATTTCTTTATTTAATATATTATACTAATTGTAGTAGCATTGGTTGTATAAAAAAAACTGTTACTAGAAATGGAACCAAAAGGAAGTGTGCTTATGCAACGATATGAACTAGGGAGATTATTAGGCCAAGGAACCTTTGCAAAGGTCTACTATGCAAGGAACCTTGTCACTGGAATGAGTGTGGCCATCAAGGTAATTGATAAAGAGAAGATTTTGAAAGTTGGGATGATTGATCAGATTAAGAGAGAAATTTCAGTAATGAGGCTAGTTAGACATCCACATGTGGTAGAGCTTTATGAGGTAATGGCCAGTAAAACCAAGATTTACTTTGTCATGGAGTATGCAAAAGGTGGTGAACTCTTCCATAAGGTAGCCAAAGGAAAACTGAAGGAGAGTGTTGCTAGGAGATACTTTCAGCAATTGATCAGTGCTGTTGACTACTGCCACAGCAGAGGTGTGTGTCATCGGGATCTAAAGCCAGAAAATCTTCTTTTGGATGAAAATGGGAATCTGAAGGTTTCAGATTTTGGATTGAGTGCCCTTGCTGAATCTAAGCACCAAGATGGGTTACTCCATACTACATGTGGAACCCCCGCCTATGTTGCTCCAGAAGTGATAAACAGAAAAGGTTATGATGGATCCAAAGCTGATATATGGTCCTGTGGGGTGATCTTATATGTGTTACTGGCCGGTTTTCTTCCTTTCCAGAACTCAAATCTGATGGAGATGTATAGGAAGATTGGTAAGGGGGAGTTCAAATTTCCTAACTGGTTTGCACCAGATGTACGTCGGTTGTTGTCCAAAATCTTGGATCCTAATCCAAACACCCGGATATCAATGACCAAAATTATGGAAAGTTCTTGGTTCAGAAAGGGATTAGAGAAGAATGTTGTTACTGAGACTGAAGAGAAAGAATTAGCTCCTTTGGATGCTGATGGGGCATTTGGAGCATGTGAGAATAACAGCGGTCCTGTTGCAGAGGCAAAACAAGAACTCACGAAACCTTGTAATTTGAATGCTTTTGATATCATCTCCTTTTCTGCAGGTTTTGACTTGTCTGGTATGTTTGAGGAGAGTGATCGCAAAAAGGAGGTGCGGTTCACATCCAACAAGCCATCATCAATTATCATCTCTAAGTTAGAAGAAATTTGTAAGCAACTTCGACTGAAAGTGAAGAAGAAAGATGGAGGTTTGTTCAAGTTGGAGGGTTCCAAGGAAGGCAGGAAAGGGGCATTGGGCATTGATGCTGAAATTTTTGAGATCACCCCGCTCTTCCATATGGTGGAGCTTAAAAAGTCCGCTGGAGATACTTTGGAGTACCAGAAGCTTCTGAAACAGGACATTAGACCAGCTCTTAAAGACATAGTTTGGACCTGGCAAGGAGAACAACCCCAGCAATTCCAGCAAGAAGTAGTGCAGATAGAGGAACAGCCTTCTCATGCTGCCCAGATGGAGGTTGCATCATAACCTCATGATTATCATATTTCCACAAATTGCTTGTGGCCTGCTCCGTGTCTTTGCTTATTTGTTATTGTCTTAGCCAAACGAACTGGCATTGTGACTTTCATAGAATAAAGTGGCTAACACTATATTAAGATGTATGGATTCTTAAAGACCTGGGCTTTAGTTATATTTTATTGCTTCACATTGGTATTTGCAAAGAGCTTCAGTAACTTCATTTACATAGCTGAACCATCCTCACAACCCTTCCTCCCTCCTTCCCAAAGGATAGAAGAGAGAAAAAGGATTAAAACAGAGAAACTTTGAACTTCTTCACATCCTGTCTGTTTATCTGTTGATGTTTCATTGCTTAGTTACTGCAGAAACTACTCTAGAGAAGAATCTTAATCATTTCCTAATACGGCATCGAAATTTCACAACCGGATTATTGGTCTTCTCTTGCTGCGGCAACTTAATGAGTTCAAAAGAATCAGCAAGACAAGGAGAAAACGCCAAAAAGGACTACTTAAAACTTTAGTTCTTTCGACATTTTATAGATTCATAAAATGGGTAACTACTGGTCAGTGATGCCGTTGTTAATGAAAAATTAGTGAACAGAACTGAGGTTCCTGACTTCTCAAAGATTAATCTTTTTTATTTGCAAGATTCTGTAATGCAAATATAATCAGGAAAACCTATTGATCTGCTTCCATACTATACCCTTTTGATATTTTCCATATTCCTGCTACTTTTGTCTTCTATTATTGTTAGTATCCATAAACAGAAACTTTAGAAATAAATAACAACATGACAAGAAGATATCACAAACCGACCTTAGCTCAGTTGGTAGAGCGGAGGACTGTAGTTGTAAATACAGATATCCTTAGGTCGCTGGTTCGAATCCGGCAGGTCGGATTTCTTTTGGATTTATATTTTTTAGTCCTTTCTTCCTCTATTGATATCCTCTTTATTATATAATAAGGGTTATGTTATGTATAACCCCTAACGTAAAAATATTTGAATTATTATTTTCGCGTTTGAAAGATAACCAACTGAATTTGATTTCTTAAACGTAACCCTTTTAATTTACTCTCTCAATTTTTCAGAATTAACTTTGTGACTTTACCGCATGGACATGGTGGAACAACAAACAATTGAAAAAATTATTAGGACATTAAATTTAAAGAATTATATTTTATAGAATCAAATTGAAAAAATTAATTATCTTTCAAGAATTAAAAATAAGTTAGTTAAATAACAATGAACTCTTAACGATCCATTATTTTTAATTAAAATATTGATATTATATATTAGTAAATAAGATAATTTGATGCTGTAACTAACCAACCACTACCATAATATTTTATTTTTAGATAAAGGTAAAGATTAAAAATAATTTCATTGAGAGAATTATTGAACTTGTTGGTCGACAGTTGAGTTAAACAACGGGAAGCTTTCCTTTAACGGCCATGTTCAATGAACTACAACCCTTTTGTGAATCCCCTGAACACATTGTCAACATAGAAGATCTAAGGACTATTGATCTTTTCTTATATTTGAGGTTGAGGACTTATTTTTGTTTCAGTAACTAACAAATATGAGTAAATGTGAATATAATACATTTGGTGTACTTTTGTTTTTTGTCAACTAAATAATACTATAAAATTAATTTTTGTCCTTTTAGTTATTATTTTCGAAAATTAATTCTATACTCACGATTTTTCAAGTACTAGAACAAAGTACATCTACCATTCCAATAATAAAATTCTTATTTTAATTCTGTTTATCTTATTATTTAATAATGTAATTATTTATTTGCATTTAATTATGTTAACAGTAGTTAAAGGTTAGTTATTAATTTTGGTTTTTAAATCTAAAAAGATGTTATCACTTCATATTATTCTATTTAGACAACGATTTATGTTTTAGTATACTTACAGTTTGATTTGATTATATATTTCAATCTTGTATAAATAGGACTTCGAAGGTAATAAAATAATTGTCCCTTTCTTATGATTAATTGATATGGATAAATTTTGAGAATATTGGGTCCCCGAATGTTTTCCAGTTGGCTGTACACCAACCTGGGGCAAAACAAAATGTAAACAAATACGAGAAATTAAAATTTCTCGGCAATATTCTCAAGTTTCAATTAATCAAGGAATAATTATCTTATTTTTGTAAAATGCCATTTCGAAGCAACTGAAATATAAAATCAAAACCAAACTACAACACTAAAACAAATTATACTCTGAACAATAATACAAAGGATAACATCTCCCTAAACTCAACACCAAAATTCATAATAACTAATCCAATTGCCCTAATATAATTAATTACAAATAAAAAATCCTAGATGATAATTACATCATGAAATTATAAGATAAACAAAAATTCTTGGGTATCGTCCTGCATCAATCAAGGGTGAAGAAACGGATAAATGGATGGCTAATCAAATAGGGGTCCGGTAAAGATGGGAGATCGTTTATATTTTATTTCTTCATCAGCAGTGACCCATGTTAGTATCATTTCTCAATTCTCATTAAGACATCAAGTGCTGCATATTTTAAAGATCATTGATGCAACGAGCTTCCAATCTCCAAAGGAAAATTTGCCTTCACCTTCCCTCGGAGAAAAGAAGCAAAAATTACTTGAACCATATGGAAGGCACCTTGTTACCTGTTGGCTCAAAAGGCATATGCATCCAACATGTATTCCTATCATGCTAAGGTATGTAAACATCAATCTCCCTTATAAAGAAGAAAGGAAGATACAACGCATCCAGTATTCTAAACTCTACCAAAAGAGGCTATCTGCCTCTAGAGAACAGGTGTTTTTTCTTTTTTTCAAGTCTCATAACCTGTCACTATGCTTGTTTTTAATCAAATGACCAGAGGGACTGTACATCTGAAGCTGGGTGCTCACTCCCAATTGAGGCCCTTGCAACAGATGACTTTCTGACTGCTTCCACTGAACCATGTATAGGCCATTCCTTTCTGCCAAGTATATAGAGACCACAAGCTGTTAAAACTACAACTAAAGAAATGTTTTATTTATAAAATGAACAAATAAATATAAGCACTATAAACAAAAGAGCAGGAAAAAATGAATAATTAATCAGTTGATATAATTGTAATTAGCATCCGAGCACAAAGACCCCATTGTCTACTGAATCAAGCACCATTAACCCATCGTTCGCAAAAGCATTAACCCACAAGCAGTCAAAAAGTTCAAGGAAAGCACACAAACTGGGAAGGATGACTATTGACAATGGAAGCCCATTTGACAAGGGGCACAGTGAGGTAAACAGTTTCATATGAATGTCTAAGCTACACGTTAACTTCATATCATCGTTACAGTAAGCACTTAATTCTTATTTGCCCTTTTTAGTTGGAAGAAAGAGGTCCTTTTCACTTTCCATCACAGTTATGTCCCCATACAGTTCAGGTTCACAAAGTCAGTAATTGATGATAACTTCTTGGCTAGAATATCTATAAAAGTCATTTTGAGGAAGGCTCATTAGAGATATTAAAACCTGGCATTACAATTGACTACACATTGTTATAAACCACTTGAGAACAAGATTTCATGATAGAACAGAAGAAAAATTGGGTAACGGAGTGCAGTGTCTAACACTAATCAGTCCATACTCATTTACCAAAATCATTATGACATAGAATCCACTTCAGATGTAAATCAGCACAATCATCTAGATGTCCCC
The DNA here is from genome assembly GCA_031216115.1 of Senna siamea. NCBI lineage: Eukaryota > Viridiplantae > Streptophyta > Magnoliopsida > Fabales > Fabaceae > Senna > Senna siamea. Next base: position 22,432,078 of record CM062357.1, read on the forward strand.
AAATAATCATTTCCCTCATAAAATGCAATTAAATTCATTCTAACTGGATAAAAAAGTTCAAACCTTGAATCAAGGAAGACAAGTTCTTTCCTATATTTGTCAACAATAATTCGCATACAGAGTATATACATATGATAGCTTCAACTCTCAATTAATCAAATGTTACACAAATATAGCCATAAGTATACATGGAGCAGCCAAGGGATCTCATGAAGGATCAACCCAATATGTCAATTCCTTACATCCGTATCATCCAGGACAAAATTTTTAAATATCATAACTTATATAAGACTAAGTTCTTTACATATCTTATAATTTTTAAGATATAAACAGGCAAGATATCTGAACTCTAATTTTGATGCACAATTTTATTTTCAAGTCCTAGCAAGCGGAAACAAAGAATTTTGGCTCAGAAACCATTTCATATTTATTTTGGACAGATAGTTATTCTCAACTTGCAAATGACAACACATTAGGTATGCACATTTATTTTTATGCGCCACACCAAAAGCTGAGTGTTTCTATGATCCAAAGATAGAAGTATTGGTATAACAATTAACTTTCTATTTTCTGAACATTCTTAACTACGTTCTCTCAAACTGTGGCCCTAGCGTCAAGTACCTTCGTAGAGATTCACTAATGCTGCATCCAAGTCAGCAATTTTTTCAGCCACAGAAGCACCAAGCATATCTTTGTGGAGTAATAAAAGGTCTTGAACAAAGCCATAGGCATCAAAACCCATAAGTTGGATAATATTCCAATGCTAGTTATCCTTGCCACAACCCCTACAGTTAGCCTACAGACCAATAAAAACTAAATTTCCACTATTTACCAACATTCACATATAATGAAATAAAAATGACATACACTGTCACAATATCAGTAGAAATTTCAAAAAGTTTTTGCTTGCCAAAGTCAGTGCCCAGTAATTTTTCAATTCTAAAATTTTTCATGCAGTAATTAGGTAAGATCTTGCTTCTATGATCTTGTTTACTCTAAAGATGTATTTCCTGATTAGTAAGAATACAAACTCTTAAAATTATATTTTCATGGACAAATCCGATGTTGCAAAACAGTATGAGGGTGGAAAAGAAGGTAGTCCCACCTCCTTTTCCCTTTCTAAATAACCAACTCCTAAAATTGAAAGTTTCAACAGGAAAATCTAAACTGAAGTCCAGTCGCTCGTCCCTAAATATGCTAAATTACTAACCAAAATAATACAAAAAAGCAAAAATTGTCCAGAGGGAAGCTGGACAAGGAAGAGATTGCAATCTTGAAATTACATTGATGTACCACAAATAGAATTATTAAATATCAACCAGGAACTCAAGAAGCATTCTACTTATACCATCCTTGATTGGGATAAACATGGCATATTAATACTAAGACAAATGCAGAAACATAGGGTATCTCTTGAAGGTCTAAGAATAAAATATATTATATATAGGGTAAAAATTTCCAAAGGACATTGGATATGGAGACCAAGAGCATTCTTAATAATAATTACATTACTTCTTGTATATATTGCATTGCCCAATTGTTCGAAACTGAAACCAATTATATCCCCAGAAAGCCTCAGCACTACATAGCAGGAGGAATCCCAGTAGAAAGGAAATGAAAAAAACTCATAATATTCCTACTAGCAAGCACATTGTCACTCAATCTTTAGAGCTCCACAGTTCAGGAAAAGAAAAAAGACAAAAATGGTGAAGGATTTAATTAATCTCATCTTTTGGCTTAAAAGGCTCTATCAATACAAAATGTTTTAACATCTATTTGATCAAATATACAGCAGTGCTTCAACAGTAGCTATAATATAGAAGACCAGAAAAGAAGCCAGATGTTTTGTACTCACTTAGACCAACTGTTAGCTGGAGAACCCTCAAGCACATGGATGGGAGCAGATCCACTAGTACTACCATATATCATTTCACTCTGACTAGCACCCTCCTGAGCTGTAAGGCTTCCTGATAGTGGCGGAAAGAAAGCATTCTGTAACCAAGGATCATAATCACTTGAACCAGTAATTGGGCTGAAGGTCCCACCATTCTGGCCATTAGGAAGAAAAACATTTTGAGGAGAATGGGTATTGGAAATTATGCTATCATCTTTGGTAAAAAGAGATGCCATAGTTTTCTGAGAAGATGTATGGACCAAGTCATCCTTGTTTATGTTCCTTTGTGAAGATAAAAGCCAGCTTCCAGGGCCACCAACTAAACCTAAACCTTCCTGACCAAGAGGTGGGGTACTCCACATCTGCCATGTTCCCTTCTCATTTCCAGTTGCATCATCCAAAGGAAAAGCATGCACCTCTTGGGTATTGGGGGTACTTGGAAATCGATTAGAAGAGCTATGCTTTTCTCGAGACAATGGGGACTCAATTGGAGATGGCTTATTGACTTCAGAACCAGCAGAAATGTTTTTTAACGAGTGCGGCTTTTCTACTTCCATGTCTGTCACAAAGCCACTTCCCAAGTCCAGCTGAAAATTATCAAGTGACTCAGAAACAGGTCCAAGTAAGGACACTGGATCTGGAACATAACAGGGATCTTCATAAAGCTCTTGCTCTTCATTTCTAAAGTCATGCGTTCCCTCTCCAACTGGAGAGAAAAAGGGTTCAATTGCAGGAGAAAAACCTAGACTACTGCTAGTTGGTACATTTGAAAAAGTGGATAGATTGAATGGTGATGGAAGCCCAAAATGGATTGGATTATCAAATAATGGTGCAGATGTTGACGGGCCAGATTGCTGGGGACTTATAACTTCTGATTGAATTTTGGAATTAGGTCTACATATTACATTTGAATTTGAAGTCTGAGGAGTTGATGGGGATCGAGTAAATAATTGTTGCCATGACTTTTTAGGTGCTGTCCATGGCTGCGGTTCTGGGAGAACCTGCAAAGAGCAAATCATCATTGTAATACTAATACCATTTTCTTCAAGCATATTTGTTAAACTCCAGTTACCTTTATAGTAAAAAAGAAACTTAGAAGGCATTTAATTAGTAATTATAACATCTTAATTTTGTAATCTCCCCCGCCCCCACCACCACCAAAGAAAAATACAGCCTCTTATTATTTTGATGATAAGTCTCAAAATACTAAATATTAGAAGTGGAGAAAGTACTAGAAGAAATAGAAAGAATTTTTAATACCATGTCCATACTAAAATATATACTATCACAAAGAACAAGTATTTATTATTTACACGTCACTCAAGCATCAAGAGAGTCTACTACTAGATCACTATCATGCCAGGGATTTCTTGAGAGAGCGACAAAGAAGGAAGAATACAAAACAACAATCCTTACAGTGTGATTGATGTTCCTAACATCCGCGTTCATATTTGACTTTGCCGTTGGACGTTCAACGGCACATGTATCTCTCCTATTGGAAGAAATATGGACAGGATCTACAGAATTATGGATCTTGTTGTCTTTCACCACAGTAGCAGAAGTATTAGTACCCTTTACAAAACCAAATGCCTTCGAAGAAGACAAAATTGTACCCCGCATACGATCAAAGTACCTATTTCCGGTATTCCCTCGGTTATAAGTGTTTGGAACAACATTTTTGCCATGTGCATTGTCTGTACTCTGACCCTTCCCACTCTCAGACCCAGATTTCTGATGCTCTCTACGATCAGTTTCACTTTTTTTATCAAGGTCCCTTTTCCATACACTTTCCTTGCCAGCTTTCTTTTCCAGTTCTTCCACGTCAGAGTTGCTCTTACTGGACCCTTTATCTTTCTCTTTCCTTTTTTCCTGATGCTTCTTCCTGATATCTTTCTCCCTAGTAGGAAGTGATGATTTGCTGCGATCTTTTTCAGCTTCCATTTTCTCATCTCTCAGTCTCCTACGTTCCTCCACCAACCTTGCAACCTCTTCCCTCTGCTTTCTCTCTTCCTCCTCCAAAAGTTCTTTCTCTAACCTTGCCTGCCTTTTCTCCTCAGCTTTTCTTCGTGCTTTTTCCCCCCTACTCTCATGAAGGCTTGCCCCATTCTCACCCCGCTTCGCTAAGAGTGCCCTATGTTCAGCATCAGATGAACATTCTTCCCTAGATGAACTAACTCTAAAAATCTTTCTCCAGAGCCACTTAATGCTCAAGATAAAAGAAGTCAAAAGCTTGCAAGGAAAAAACAAAATACCAGAATATGACTTCTCTGTCAAACTATGCTCATCTCCTCCAAAAAGGCCACTTTCATTCATCCTCCAACTGCTAGGCTTACCTGCAACAGATCCACCAGCCCAATTGCCATTCTCCAACCAGTCCTGACCGCATATCCATCCATTTTTACCAACCAACTCCTTGACAATACTAGAATTTGAAATTCCCAACCCACCCGGTCCAGGCAAGTCTAAGACTGGTCTCTTAGAAATATGCCCACAATATGAACACATAAACCTGCCACCACCAGGGTTTTGATCCCTGTACGGATTCAAGCAGTTTCGACAGCGTCTGGTTGCTGTTTTACGAAGCTTCTGCATTTCTATAGCCTCAGACCTTTTCCTCTCCCTTAGGCGTGCGTTCCTTCGCACACGCCAAGCTGACAGCTGAGGCATCAAAATCTCATACCAAAAGAGAGTAACCAATAGCACAAAAACGCACGCCAGCCTAGGCGAAGTAATCTCAAACCGAAATGCAGGCGGTAGAAGCTGAGAGAGAGCCCATAGTCCGATTAGCGGAATAACCAACCAAGGTAGCATTGTAGCAACCCGGCGAGACCACTTCTGGATCACACAGAGTATACACATTATCCTCTAAACCTCGCCAATCTTCCCCGTCTCGAAATCAGACAAAGCAAACCCTAGGAACAAACAAAATCCGCAATATATCCTTCCCCAATATAATGCTCCCAAAGATAAAACCCTAACCCTATGTTACCTTCCTTCAAATCAATAATCAATACAGTATGGCACAGAAACTTCAGAACCCTAAAAGTTCATAAAGGAAATATCCCGAATCCTTCATTAGAAAGAAAATACCCTATCCCGCTGTTGACGTTTCAATAGTCAAAAGGGATATCGATGAACTGAGCCCAGATAACGGAATAATGAAGAGTATATGAGTCGGCCTTCCTATTGCGGTGTTGAAGTCAATCGAATGGGAAATGAAATGGCAATCCTACACTTACAGATTCGGCATCCATGGCAACAGCGAAACGACCAATATTCTCAGAATGGAAAGCGATAAGGCACCACCACCTGCACTGGTATGGGGCGGCCGGAGCTGCACCTGTCCCGTCCGATTGGTTCTGAACAGCGAAGAGAGAGAAAGTACGCGAATGAAGAGAGAGAGAGAAATGACGCAAAATTAGATAAGAAGAGAGTTGATGAAGAAGCAGATTAGAGAATATAAATCAAATCAAATTATATAAGCTATCGCTGAACCGGGGCAAAATAGCTTGGACCGGTTTAATTTGGGTGACGGTGAACCCAACCGGGTCTTAAAGAGTCCAAGGATGGTGATGACAGAATTGGAAGGTGCAAAGGTTTTTTTTTTTTTTTTTAAGGTAATTTTGGAGTTAACTAAATAGTTACGCTTAAAATTGTTCCCCATAAAAGAAAATGTAATATATAGGTTGCCTTTTTCTGAAAAGTGAATTTGATAATTCTCGAAGTACTCACATTTATATTATAAAACATTTAATATTTTTCATATGTATCACTTAACACACATGTACTAAAATATACTTCTAATTTTCAACCAAACCAAAGTACTGGTGGACAAGTCACAATTCATATGGTTTTTTAATTGTTCTGCAATGAAATTCCTAATCTATTTCAATTTTAAAGAGTGATACAATTAATTCACTAATTAACTGTGATTTTTAGAAAAAAAAAGTGCTATAATTGAAGATTTTAAGTTCAAGCTCTTGACTCATTACCCACCCAAAAAGTGATAACATAACAGAAATATTAATCTTTATTTACGTAAACGATTATGTTATAATTAATTAATTATATACTCATCATGTTAAGCTCTACGTCCATATTAATATTTATAATGTCATATCATAGCATACAAATGGCTAATTAGCCATTTACTTGAAGTCACATCATTTGATTGCATAAATTATATTAATATATAGTTTAAATCTTTAGTGCTGTTTGATTAAGTTAATGGGAAGAACCTAATACCAAAATCCTAAAGGATGAAATGCTTTAATTTAATTTTTGAGTTGGTATAACTTAAAAGAGAAGCATGTGTTACTTAAGCTAGTTTTTAGTGAACAAATTAGAGGAAAACGAAAGAAAAAATTAAAGTGAAATTATTGGCGTGTAATATTATATATATGTATATGATTAGTTTGTGCTACAAATTGTAATAAACGAAGTGATGGTGTAATTAGATAAAGAGTGTTATGGATTGGGGTATTGTGCTTCCTATATATTTGGCTGCAACTTAGTTTCGTGTCTTCATGGAATCTACTAAAGAGAACGGAATAAAATATAAAAAGAGAAAAACACTACTCAATGTAAAAAAAAAAAAAAAGGCTTGGGATTAATTAATACTCTATTTAGCTAAAAGACAATATAAGACCTAATGTGTAATTATATCATTAGCTTAAAATTAAATCATGTGGTGCTTTTTTGCAGGATGAGGAGATGCCTAACCAAACAGGAGTTAAACTCTTCTTTTTATTTCTTTGAACTTGTTGTTAAAAAAAAAAAAAAGAATTAAATCATATGTGACTTGCTTTTATTATATATATCTTTCAAAGAGCAAAATATTAATCTAAATTATTGTTACTGTTATTATTATTACTACTTTTGTATGCGGACTCTCCACTTGTAACTTGTAATGTTTCAAATATTAATCTTCTAAAGATATAAGCATAAGAATATTCAACCAAATATTTATTGCTAGTCAGAATGCACTAACGTGGATAATATATTATACCACCCATATTCATAGTATCCCGTAGAATAGCACAACTTACAAGTACCCTCCTTCAACTGAAGCTCAATTACAATAATGAATAAATTACACATTTGTCAAAATTTATAATTTTATTATTTTTAATTAAAATAATCTTAACAGTAATATTAATTTATCAAAAAATTATAATTTATTAAAAATAAATTTCAAAATTTATTATTTTATTATTTTTTGAGTTAAGAATAATAAATTTAAATTTTAAAAATAGTTTTATGTTAATCAAATACATATTTAATTATATAAATAAAAAAGTATTTTGATTAAAATTAATTAAATTATAATTTGTTATCTCTCAAATATATATATATATCTATCTATCTATATATTAATCCAACAGATAATTAGAAAAAAAAAAAAAGATGACTTAAAGCTTGGGCATGATGAAAATCATTTTAGCTCGTCATTTTATCTTAATTTTCGTGAACTTTTAAGATAGAAGATCGAGATGTAATAAATTTGTTATGTTGCAACTCTATCTGTTTAGTTTGCAACATTGTTGGATTAAAGTTCGCGAAAATTTAGTCAATGGTTTTAAGAGAACTTTTCTTTCTGGTGCTGGATCGGAACAGAATTCTCGTCTTGATTCAAGACATTTTGATGATTTGGATTTTTCAAAATTTTCATAAAAATTTTAAATTAAAAAGAATACAAAAATATGAGCAAACATTTTTCAGAGAAAAATTTGCTTAAAAATTACTAATTTTTAGTTTTGTGATGTTTAACTTAGCAAATTTTAAAGAAAATTAAATTATAAAAATTAATTTTTCTGATGTGAAAAATAAAAAAAATTATAGAAAACAAACATGAAAAAAAAAATGCATTCGTTTTTGGACAAGAATACGTGGCCGGACAAAAATTTTACTTAAAATCATTTTAAAAAATTCAAATTTATTTCTCGTGCTCCTACTATAGTCATAGGCAGTAAGGCGGTGGAGAAAACATTATGTATTTTATTAAACATTGACGAAAAAGAAAAAGCATGTAGACAAGACAGTAGACTACTAGATTTCTCTAGAATAATTATTTAAGAACATAAATATATCAGACAGAGAATTAGGTTAGAGGGGACGACCACAAACATTCTAGATCTGACACGAAGGTTGTTAGTAGTGCAAGAAAGCCAGGGTCCAATCGGAAAATGCCATCTGGTGGTCGATAAACATAAACATTGTGCAATCGGCGGCACCGTAGAAAAATGCGTACATCTCTCTACTGCCGTATTCTATACTCATCAAACTTTGACAGTTTGACATTCTCCACATTCTTACCTTCTTATCTCTTTTGCAATTCACATTCAACTCAACTTTAATTTTACTCTTTCAAGATAGCACCACTGTACAACAATTCTAAAAAATTACACTTAAATACACTTTAATTTATTTTATGTCAATAAAAATAATGTTTTGTATTAAATAAAACTATAATTTTATATTTATTTAATAATAAATATTTCTATGGATAAACAATTTCTTATTAAATTAATCTCTTTGGACTATCGAAGTCCACATAAAAATTTTAAGAAATTTTTTTTTACCCTAAGTAAATTTTTGAATCCTTGAATATAAATGATCCCTTACTAAATTAGTCCATTCTAACGAAGAGGATCCTCATAATAACTTCAAGAAAAAGACACTAAAATTGATAAAGCAATCCCTAATCTAAACGTCAACAAGCACCAAAGGACACACTAAACTCATCTTCTTTTGGGTCAATAGGATGATCCCTAACCTCAAAATTGGCTAATGAGCATCCACAGACATGCTAACAAAGACCTAAATATACGTTAAAGAAAGGTACAACATTGACCTCCCTTCAGGTTCATCAAACAACCATTTTCTCTTTTAGAGATTTATCCTCTGCATTTTTTAAAAACTCATTATTAATGGACAACTTTGTTTAATTCACTCTTCTCTGTCACATTCCATTAATAATCACATCATTTTACTCTTTTCAAAACTCTCAATCAAATTCTTAATTTTAGAAAAAATAAAAATAATATAGAATCTGTTAGTCAAATAATAAATTAAGAAGAGGGATTAAATTGGTTCATTTTTGTTTTTGAAAACCTTTTTAAAAAATTAACTTGTTTAGAGTTTCATAATGAACCAAAATAAGTAACCTTTTAAATCAGAAACCTGTTTTAAAATTTAGATTAATGTTAATTGTAGAAATACAAAAGAGAATAGTCACACAGCCAATTTATAGAGGTTCAGATTCAAGAGTAACATTGATCCTACGTCATCTCTCCAAACACTCAGCAAAGATATTTTACTAGTAAAGTAATTATCAAAAGATACACTTGGGAAATCCTCTTATCCTTGGGTTCAGCATTCACTAATTTTTATGTCACTAAACAATTCAAATAAGGCTCAACACAAATGCTTTTACTCCACTTAGTTTTTTTTTTTAACTCACCTTCACCCTTAACATAGCTTAATCTGTAACCTACCAACTAAAGCTAGCATCAACCTCACTAATTACTTCTTCTAAATTTTCAACAATTCTTAGACAGAAGGAATGTTGAGAATTCAATTCAAAACAATAAAAATTCACTGACTCACTAAGAGCAATAAAGACGTTTGTTAGCACAAGAATGATGAGAGGAGAATTTCATATAAGAGCTTTAAATATCAACTTAATGTTGTAACAACTCTCTTATCTTCAATGTTCCTCTTCCAACTCTATTTAAGGCTTTTTGAAAAATAGCTGTTGAAGGCTTTATTAGATCTGTTAAAGCCTTCATTAAATACTGCAATTAATGGCATGTTTTGTGCTGACCAAGAACACTTCTCAGCTTAATGCACTCGTTGAGGTTAATCTTTAATTGTCCAGCAACTCTTCTTTCTATGGTGTCCATTGGTCTTCCGTCTTTCCAAGATGGGATGCTGGCCAACCAGACTTCTAGCACTGAGACACGCACCATGCTATTTTTGCTCCAGGAAACATGTTGTAAAACGTTAAGGCTATTATTCTGCTATACTTTTTGAGCTTCTGCACTGCTGTTTCATAGAGTTACCTACTATTTCACTGTATAGCTACCTATTCTGCTGTATTATGTTGTAGGCTGCTGCTTATAGCTTTTAGATCACTGCTCCTATGTTAGAATCATGTTGCACGTTTCTTAACATTTTAAAGCAACCTTTTTATTTTGTCGCCCATTGTTTAAAATTTAGATTAAAACTTTTCTTTTTGGGCTTTAAAATATGGGTTTTTCTCATTGTATACAAAAAGGTTTTTAGCACTTTTAGGAGATTAATAAAAATATGATTATTATATTATTTAAAAAATATTGAGCTTTGCAAATATTGGCTAATAAGAATATTGGGCTATTGGCAAATTGTTGACAAAAAACATATTGAGCTGGTTGAGAAAGTATGGGCCAAAATTGTATTGGGCTTTTTCTTATTTTTATGGACTAAAAAATTAAAAGTCTTATTTGTAACAAGATAATTTTTCGTTAATCAAAAAATAAATTATTTAAAACATGGATCCTTTGATTTAATATTTTATACGAATTATCCTTCTATTTTTTTCTTCAATAGATTAATCTTTCAATGTTTGTGATGTGTTATGTGTAATTGTTGAACAAAAAAAATTATATATCTTTTTTGTCTTCTATTACTATTTTACAAATTTTATTAATAGAACAAATAGATCACGTTATAAATTGAGACAAAAAAATCAAAAAATATTTTATCCATTATTTTTTTTTTTTAATTTGAATTCTCAACTTTGTTTTCTTTCTATCAATTTTTAGTTCTCTTTGTCTAAACAAATACCTTTAAAATTTTCATAAAAACAATTTAGTGGATAAAGAAATTCACTTTATATAATAGGAAAACTTAATTCAAATTTTTGTTAAGGACAAATTCAATTTACTAGACTTTGGGGGTTGACTTTAGAGTCTTTGAAATATCAAAAAAGAAATAGAGGCTGGATAAAGGTTGTTTAAAATTCAAGATTTAATTTTCTTGGATATATTTTTATAGGGGAGTTTTTTTTTCGTCTATTCTAAATTGTTTTTCTCTCTTCTTATTTTTCTGTTTTCTTCTTTTTCTTTTGTAATAAGTTTTTTTGAAATGAACCTGAAGGCTAGCTTCTGATTAAAGTAATGCTTTGATTAAAGCAAAGCTTTGACAAAGTTTGAAACAAGGGGTTTAAGACAAAGAGAACTTGTTAATTTTAAGGTAAGAAAGGGATAATAACTTGATTACTTTAGGATGAATAAAAAAGGGATAATATGGCTTTCCATCTGAGGTTTGTAGATATTAAATTCTGTCCTTTCCTGATAAATGCTGTTTATATCTGCAAATGATCAAATAAGTGTGAATCTCGATATGTTTTTTGGTCTTTGACTATGGTATCCTCACAGGCCTTCTTGTGACCATGGCTCACTTATGCCCATTCCCTATTGGTGATCTAGATATGTTTAAAACAGATAAATACATTAAGAATGATCTGGAGTTATACAGTGTTCTACTGATCTTAACTCCTAAAAGTGAACTCAGAGTTCCTTAATCTTAATTCCTTATATATTGCTATCCAAGGTTTACTGATCTGAGCATACTCTTGCTGGTTTCCTCAAAGTTTGAGAATGTATGTTGGTGATCCTTGAGGCATGCAAACATCCCTTATCTCGACATTTCTAAATGGCTGTTGTCACAAGTTTCATTATAGTATTTGATTTTAATTTTAATTTTCTTTTTTGTTGCTCTTTACTTTCTGCCCAGGTTTTCAATCATTTTCTGTTTGGCTTTCCTCCATACTGGGAATGCTATCCTGTTAACTGCTTTACAGAAGTAACTACTGGCGTTGATTCAAGATATATCCTTACTTCAAATGAAGAGGAATTAACCGAAAAGTCTAGAACTCTGTCAATGAGAAATAAATGAGTCATCATCAAAACAGTTTGTTGGAGAATCTGCATTTACAAAGTCTAGGACTCTGTCAGTGAATACTGAAAGTCAATGTAATACAAAGAAGGTGGTCTGTCGGTTAGCTAGACCAAAAACCACCAAGTCCATTTCAGCTGACTCTACAGAGGAAAGCTTATCTGTTTAGAGGAGTAATATAAAGACAAGACATCTTGTATGATTATATATTTGTAGGTGAATGTAGTGTCCTGCTATATGTGCTTCTTGTTTGTCAGTTGTATTGACATATGACTGTCATGTGCTGATCATGATATGTGGTAAATGGGTTGAATTGAATGGAGTCAACATAGACCAGACACTGAAAGTAAATCTTACAGATGTTTAACAAAATCAGCAAATAAAGACAAGATATATCCCATGTTGATGAATGTCTTCATAGAGGTTATGTTTGTGTTTCTATTTCTATTCATATTTTATTTCTAGGTGAAACAAATTTATCTGCATTTTTGTGAATATGATGCTCATCCTTAGGTTCATGATCTCTTCCTAACTATTTATAATTTTAGTTGTCTAAAATATTTCAAAACTAAGTTCCTTTTTATATGATCAATTTATTGCTTCCTTAAGGTGTGATCGAATTTCAACAATATATATTAGTCTTAAATATATTTTTAGTCCGATCTAATTTCATAGAAGTTTTGAATTGATTTTATTATTTTGTAAAATGATCAAAATTTGTCCTCTTTGTTATATTTTCATCCAACATTTAAAGTCAAATTTAACAAATATGTCAATTAGATGCAAAATCTTGAGTTTAATATATAAATAAATAATGATTTAGTCAATAAATTGTCAAATTTAATACTAAAATAATTTAGATCAGTTTTATGATAAGAAGATAAAATTGGATCATTCCACAAAATGAAATGATCAAATTATCTATTTTAAACTATGGAGACCAAATTAAAATTGTTATAAAATTATGAGGACCAAAAGTGAATTTAAACTTTTTTAAAAAAAAAATAAAAGATTGGGGTAATATGAATACACCCAAACACAATATGATGACTTGACAAACATCCAAAATCCATTTTCAACTTGTAACCCAAAAAGAAAAAGTCCAGCTTCAGATTTTAAGACCTTGTTTCAATTACTAGTTTTTACTTTTTTTAGAAAAAAATTCTTTTTAAATAGAGTTTTAAGATAAGTATTATGAAAAAGAATCAATATGTTTAGCCATTTTTTATTGTAAATGTAACCTTAGTTCTGTTTGAAATGTGACATTTAGTATACTTCCTTCTTCTCAGGTGGAATTTAGTTTTTATTGAGTTTCCATTTTAACATATACCTTTGCATTTAAAAAAGAGAGATATAGGGAAAATAAAATAAAATATTTATAAAAAATAGAAACCAACTTATAATTTAATGATTTATTTCTCTCCAATTAAGGAGTATTTAATCCCTAATGTTATTACTAGCATGACTATACCATTTATGCATTTGTCTTTAAAGTAACAAGTAAAAAATACACCATGTAACCAAATCAATAGGTGGTTATTAGAGTCATAAGTAGTTTTTTTTTTAAGTAACTTCTTGAATTCGAGTCTTGTATATAAAAAAATTTAATTTAAAAAAATTTTACTCTTATTATAAAATTTCAGTTAATTTAAGTTAAATTAATCAGAGTTTAAAAAATTTTTAAATATTAATAATTTTGACAAAAAACATACACGAAGTATATATATGGCTAATAGTTTGAATTTAGATGATAACATATTATACGCAAACTTCTTATCCAGTGTTTAAGTATATAAGGTATTTAATAATTTGAATTTGTGTTAAAAAAGTTAATACAAGTTTTAATTTTCTTTGACTAAATATTTTATTAACTAATCAAATGTTTCTTTAGTTAACGTTCTAAAAATATTAATGAACGAAATCTTAAATTTAATCAAGCAAATGACATGGAAGAACAGTGTGTGTAGTTTTAATATGTTAAACGCAGATTGTTCTTCATGTCTCGCAATGTACACCATTGACATGAAAAATTAAATGGAATATTAAAAATTAACGAAAGTTGGGCAACAAAATGGTGTCGTGGTGTAGTTGGTTATCACGTCAGTCTAACACACTGAAGGTCTCCGGTTCGAATCCGGGCGACGCCAGTCCTGTCATGTTATTTTATTTGCTTTAAATTTTTTGTCCAACTTATTTTGTTTTGTTTTGTTTTTTTTTTACGATTTTGAAACAGTTTGATGCAATTTTCTGTTTAATATCTTGAAAAAGTAAACCAAATCAAATTGTATATATTGTATTATAATATTATTTATTAAAAAATATAAAAAAAACCTACTTGCCACTTATTAGTTTTAATGTATTTATAGATTATAGTAAAGAACAATTTAATCGTACTTTCTTTTCTTTTATTAAAAGTTTATTGTTTATGGATTAATTAGAACTAAAAATATATTGTTATAGTGTATCTAGTGTTAAAAAGTTTTTCCTTTTCTTTTTCTTTTTATTTTTATATAATTATGTTTGGACTTATCACCAAAAGTCTAGCCTGAGTTGGATTTCCGGAATTGAATATGGTTTATTAGGGAAACAATGCCCTTATGGCCATTACTTCAGCAGTAGGCAACCCCATAAGAGTAGACCAGAATATCCTTGATGCTATAAGAGGAAGGTTTGCTAGAGTTTGTGTTGAAATCATTCTCAACAAGCCTCTTGTTGGGAAAATAAAGATAGGTGGGAATTGGATAAAGGTTGAATATGAGAGTCTTCATGATCTTTGTATTCAGTGTGCACCTATGGTCACAAGCCAAGCCAATGTCCTTACAAACAGCAGGAGCCAGCATCGAAAAGTTTTCTAATATGATTAATAATTGTGACTTGATGGACCTTAGTTACAAAGGTTCTAAATTTACTTGGAGAAAGACCCGTAGAAATAAAAATAAAGTTTCTAAGAAGCTTGATAGAGCCTTAGCTAACAATGATTGATGTACTTGCTTTTTTGAGGCTTTTGTTATTAATAGGTTCAGTGTTCACTCTGACCATAATCCTATTGGTATTTTTTGTAACAGTAGATAGGTCACTAAAAAGGAAAGACCCTTTTGAAGTTGTTTGAACTCACCACCTTGACTTTTGCAATGTTGTTCACCAAATTTAGGCTAGAAACCAAAACAACATTACTAATGGGCTTATTTCTATTAAATCTCATGCTTTGAATTTTAATAAAAATGTCTTTGGCAATATTTTTCAACGAAAAAAAATCCTTAATGTTAGATTAAATAGTATTCAAAAGACTCTAGGTTTCTTCTTCGACTTCAGAAGAACCGTAAAAAACAATTCGAGGACACCTTAGCCCAATAAGAGATGCTTTGGTACCAAAAGTCTAGAGAACAATGGGTTAAGTATGGTAACAAAAATACTAAATTCTTTTATACCCAAACCATTGTTAGAGGGAAACGCAACAAGATTGAGAGTCTTACCCTCCTTAATAGTGTGAGTCAATGTCCAAAAATATTTGTGTAGCCAACCAACCTATAATAAGCCAACAAGACACCCTTATTATCATCAAGGAGGTTACCAAAGAAGAGGTGTGGAATGATCTTAAAACTATAAAGGCTTTCAAAGCCCCAAGTCCTTATGATTTCCAACCATTCTTCTTTAAAAAATATTGGGACATCATTGGTGGTGCTGTGGTGGAGCTTGTGAGAAAAGATTTTTTAGCAATTACTTCAACCTTAATATTTATGAAACACTCATTGTGCTTATTTCCAAATAGAGCCAACAAAATAGGCCCAACTTAGTTGGACCCGTTTAACCCACAAAAATGGTGGGTTGGATTGGCAAAAAACTAACCCACAAAAAAGGGTTAAATTGATCCTACCCATTTAACCCACGAGTTAAACATGCTTGAGTTAGGTTACCTGCACGTAACATATTTTTTTTTAACATTTAATTTTTTTAATTTTTATAAAAAAATTAAATTTAAAATTTTTTTGTTATAATTAAATTTTAAAAAAAATTATATGATATCATTATAATATTATATATTAGTTTGTTATAATTAAATTTTGTGTGATTTAAAATTTATAAATTTCATAAGAAGTACATTTAAACCAAATTAATGAATTTGTAATTAATTTTTTTTTTCAAATAACTAACATAATATCATGCATACATAAACTAATTCAAAAATAATTAATTAATTATACATATTAATCAATTCAATCCACTAATTAGAAGTTGCTAAAACAAAAGTCTTTAAAAAAATTATATGCTTATAAGCTATAATTAAAAATATAAAAAAAATTTAAAAAATAAAGTGAGTTGGTGAGTTCGCCTATTGACCTGTTAATCCATCATAAAGTGAGTCGAGTTCACTTATTACTAGTCCACTTAAAAAATGGGCCAACATGACCCAACCTATTTTTTTTGCGACCCGTACAGGCCAGGTTGGCCAGCTTTTCCAGCTTTATTCCCAAAGAAAATGACGTGGTGAGATTTAATCATTTTAGACCTATCAACTTATGTAATGTCATTTTTAAAATTATCACTAAAATTTTAGTCTACTATATTCGCTCTGTTATGTGAGTTAATCAATCCTCTGCAAAGTAGTTTTATCTTAGAAAGAAATACTTTTGATAACACTTTTACTGCTCAAGAAGTTCTCCACCATATCTAAAGAAATAAAAGCAAAAGAGGTATAATTTCCAATAAGATTGATCTTGAAAAAGCCTATGATAGAGTTAACCAAAACTTCTTAGAGAACGCCTTATGTGATTTTGAGTTCCATGAGAAATATGTTAAACTAATTATGCATTATGTTAGATTCTCTTACCCGATTCTTATATTTGAAAAGATATTGTTAAAGCTTCTCATACTCTCAAATCTGGTTTCAAATTCAAAATTGGGGAATGTACAAAAATTGATTTCTGGTTAGATGTTTGGGTTGGAAATAAGCCTCTTATTAACTTTATAGACCCTTATACTCTACTCTCTCTGGATACTAACATCAACATGCAAGTGAACGAAGCCATTGTGAATGGTAGATGGGATTTGAATCAGGTTATTTAACACCTCCCGAGAGACATAGTTACTAAAATAATGAGCATCCCTAGTCTCATACTCAGAAAGGAGAACTCAAGTAAGTATACTACTAAGTTAAGCTATGATTTTCTAATATCTCGTACTTTCTCTATGAAGGATAACAATTCCTGGAGCTAGATTTGGAAACTTCATATCTTGGAGAACATAAGAATCTTCATATGGCTGGCGTCCCATAACTCTCTACCCACAAATGAGTTCCGTAGCAGAAGAGGCATCCACTCCACTATCTATTGTAGCCATTGCAATGCTGCTCCAGAGACTTTCCTCCATTGTATTCGAGATTGCTACAGCTCCTTATTAGTATAGACAGTTATGGAGTTTATAAACCAACCCAATTTCTTCAACCATAACCACCTGCAATGGCTCAAAGAGGGTAGCACAGGCTTCAACCATCAGAAAACTGATAGTGCTACTGAACTTAGATTTCTTTGTAATGATTGGTGGTGTTGGAGACTCAGGAACAACCAGATGCTAGGTGATGGTAAAATGGATGTGTTTCACACTTGTGAGAGAATCCAAGACCATATCTATCTATTCTCTAAAAGTTAATACTGATGGAAGCTCACTTGGAAACCCCGGACGTGCTAGCATTGGTAGTGTGTTTAGAGATGAAAATGGTAACTGGATTCAGAACTTTTCGGGTTTCATTGGTTTTACTACCAATATGCAATCAGAACATAGTGCTATTAAAAATGGCCTGTCTATGGCTTGTGATATGAATTTTTTTTTTTTGACCTCGAAATTGACTGTCTCAAACAGTTCATTTGATCCACCAGGCTGACATCTCAGTTCACTATTTGAGAGCCATCATCCAAGATACCAGAGTTATCTTAAGTAGCAATACCCAGTTCAAGGTGTCGCATATCCCCCACGAAGCTAACCAGTGCGCTAACAAGATGACCAAGCTTGGATCTCACAACTCCTTCCCCATTGCTGTTGGGGAGAATTCCCCCTGATGTTTCTACCTATTTGCTTGCTGCTCTGTCTATAGTCTTCCCTAGGGTGTAATTTCTTTTTGTTTCCTCTTTTAGTCACAAAAAAAACCATAAAAATTTTTTAAAAATAATTAATTAATTGAGCCGACATAAAATAAGCTTCGACAGTCTAACTTAAAGCAAATTGTATAAATCCAACTGCATATAATCTGATTTTTGGTTTTGTAATTAAAAATTCAATTTGACTCATTTATTTTTATGTCAAATCAATATCAATAAATCGATTTAAAAATTTATACAAATTGAACAATAATACTTTTAATTATTTGACTAATTTATATGTTTGTTTTTTAATTACACTTATTCATTTGGTTAAATAGGCATTTCATCAATTCATTGGCGAGCACTTGTATGAAAGTCATTAGTGCGTTGAGGTGGTTATAGTGCAAACTTTTTGAACATGGTCCCCTCCAAAGAGTGGTGCTTCTCAGTGGACTGCTACAAGACTTATGGTGAATTTAATAGGGGCAATTATATATAAGCTAAGATAATAAATAATTGACTGATTCATAAATACGGTAATTTTTAATTTTATTTTTTATAAATTATTTTTATTAATTTAATTTCTCAAATATAAAAATACTTTTAATGTTATCATTTTATTTTAACTTCATCTATAATTTACTGTTTAACAAAATGTTGAAATATAATTTAATTGATAATATAATTATTTTACATGTCACAACTTAATTTATATAAGATAAAATTTTAGATAAATCAAAATTTCTTAATTGTATTCATGAATTTTTTGACTAATTTTGTATTTGACAGTAATTTAAGAATTAAATTTGATTTGGATATTAAAAATATTTTTGACTAATTGCATATATAAATTTTTTAAATATGATGTGAATTATTTGTTACTGATAACATCTACATTAAGAAAAAAAATTTTAGTTAACATTCTGTTAAGTGAGAAGTTAATATATGAATGAAATTTAGATAAAAAAATAATATTAAATGTATTTTTATCTTTAAAATATTAAATTGATAAAAATAATTTATAAATAATTAATTAAAAATTATCATATCTTTCAAGTATCAAAATAAACTTTTTCTCTAAATAATTTTGAGTTAATGAGGCTACTTTTTTGTTTCAAGAAAAATCATTTTTATCTTCTACTCCAAAGAATACAAGGAAGAACTAATTTTGTTTTTGTTCATAAGTAAATCTTCTTTTTTTAGAGATAAGACCAAACACTTAAAAAAAATCAATAATAATCAAATTTTGTTTGTTAACAAATAAAGTTTAGCCAATCGGGCACTAAGAGGACTGCAATATTCCTCTGTATAGTTAAAAATAAGGTTAGGCAGTTTTCCTTATTCTCAAATATTTTCTCTACTGAGCCTTTAACTGATTTAAGTTTTTTGGAATGTTTATTAAATGGTTGAATTATTTTTTTATACTTATATTTTTACTCAATTTTTAAATGGATCCCTACAATTTAAAAACATGCAATTCTATCCTTACAGTTTTAATTTTTTTTTAATTTAGAATTTATTGTTAAATTTTTGTAAAAATTATTTTAAATTTTATTAATATTATCCATATATATTATCTGAACATTCTAAATATATATGATTTATATTAAAAAATAATAATATATGACGTAAAATATAATTTATACTAAGTAATTTTAGTGAATATAATAACTTGAATTATGTATATATATAATATTATATAATTATTAAATCAATAAAATTAAATAAAATATTAACACAAATTTATGGATAGGGACTAAATTAAAAAAATTTTAAAACTATAAGCTATAAAAACTTAATGATAAATTTTTAAATTATAAATATTTTATTGAAAATCGAGCAAAGGCATAGTGATAAAATAAGAATAATTTATCCTTATTAAATTTAAAGCAAAAGCATGAAAGAGAGAAATAACACAAAGCAACTCAATTATATTAAAGAGCATAAAATAATAGTAACATTGTTATGGACATTTAGTTTTAATCTTTAATAAACGATGTGCCCAAATTATTTCTTAAAAATTATAAAGTTAGTGAACATATTTTTAGTTCGTTCTTTTATTAACTCATAGATTAACCGTATATTGTCAAAAATTAACAGGCATTTTTAGATTAAAACTATCGTAAATATATAATTGAGAGAATATATTACTGGTTTAATCTAAAATGAAAAGGTTGGAAACAGCTTAGTTTTGCATGTAATGAAAATTTGCCTGATCAGATAACAAATCCAACAATTTGTCGGCCATATGCTTCACACGATCTTCGGTTTTCGTGTTCCTTTTTCCATAGCCACTAATTACTAATTAATATATAAATGTAAAATTAATTGTAAATGTCAAAACTCAAAAGTGCTTTCTGCCTACTCCACTCCACATGACTAGCTAATTCATCCTCTTTTCCGTTTATTTATCACTTCTCTTTGCCTTGTATTTTTTTTGGAGAGTATGGAGAAGAAGAAGAAGCACTAGCCACTAGTGACTTGTGACGAGTGTACAAAATAGTTTTCAACTTATGCTCTTTTTCTTTTACGTGTGAGAAATGATTCTCAACTTTTGAAATTTAGCAGACAGAGAAGGTAAATCCCACAATTAAAGAGAGAAAGAATATAAGAAAGTTCCTCTTTCACATTGTAACAAGCAAGTGAAAGCCAACCACACCCAAAAATTAAGTATGAGCCACACAAGTCAAAATTAATTAGCTCCAAAATGAATCAACATTCATGGATCCGATCCTTTTAAAGTGGCTTGTGTGTATGTCTCTCTCTCTCTCTCTCTCTATATATATAGTGCTGTGGATATATATATGTGTGTGTGTGTGTGTGTGTGTGCGTAATGGTCGGTTTGGACTCTACGATTTTAAACAAGACAGTTTTTGTTCTTCCCACGAAAGTGACAGACAAGAAAGAATAAGGTTTAAGCTTCAATTACGACGTTGCTTTTATCTGTAAAGTGTAACCCAATACAAATTAAAGGAACGACCAAAACAATGCAGTGCACTACTGACTCCACTGGGTAAGTAAGCAAAGCAAGGCACTGAGGAAGTTTAATTATTACAATTCTGATTTCATTTGTCGAATGAAGCTCTTGCAGCCATTGTTATATATTACACTAAGGAAATGTCGACAATGTTATTGTCAATGAGCACTTATAACAATGCATGAATCTTGAAAAGTAGCTAGGCCAATTCCTCCATTGGTAAGATATGTAATAATTAGGGGGTAAAGTATACTTTATAAATTTCATCTCTGCCTTTGAAGACTCTTTTTACACTTGAACTTTTCAGTCCAAATTATATATTAACCCATGGGCAGGGGCGGAGGTAGAATTTTTTTTACGTGTGTGTGTATAATATATATATATATATATATATTATAATTATCTGAAAGAATTAATATTTAACATAATAAAAAGTTCACAAAAGAGAGTATATATATTCAATATCATCAAAATAATGTAATAGGAATATAATAGAAGTGATGATATGTCAGTAAAATAACTATTGTTATTTAGGATAAACACTAATCCTCAAATGTTAAGATTTTTTTAGTATACAAGAAGATGAGAGCAAAGTGAAATTTTACTTACTCATGTACCTATCAGCCAAGAGTCCAAGAAAAATAATTAGAAAATTTTCACCAACTCAAAATGTTAAAATCTATTCACTGCACTATTCATGAGGCAGTCACTGAACTGTTCATGAATCTGAATATTTGATAATAGTTGGACTCGTGCAGTGCGAACCTAATAGAATAATGATTGAAGCTTACGTTGAAGAGAATGAGAGAATGAGACTTATGCTTTCAACCTGTATCAGTACCTGAAAACTATTACAGTTAAAAAAGAAGAAGAGAGATTTACGTTGGAGAAGGTTTAAGGATAGACTTTGACTTTTTTAACTTTCACAGAAGGTTAAAAATAAAATAAATGGATAAAAAGGATAAAGGTACAGAGTATAACTTCTAACTTTGTCTTTCTATCTTCCTTTTTCATTATTTTATTCAAATAAAACTGCTCTCTCTTTAATAGGATAGCATGCGTGGGAGTTGAAATTTATTTAGGGAGGCCCTGGCCCCTCTGGGCTAATAGCTATTTAACAAATATAACCAATAGATGAATCTTAATTTGTAAATGAAGCAACCAAAAAGAGGGCCAACATATACCTAAAAGGTGCACTAGTGAGTTGTGAATGACCTAACAGAGACACAGAAGAAAGAGAGGGCGGTGGATTTAATTTGATTGTTACTAATTTCTCCATAAACTTAATTTACTGTTTAATGCTTATTAATTATTAATGTACAAAGTGGAGAGCTATATATATATTGAGAATGACGCTATCGATTCTTTAGACACCCCCATTATAGCAACCCTGCACAGACAATGGGGTCCCCCACCCCCCTAATCCATATGAATATATTTTCTATTAATTATATATTATTTTTTTCATTTTCTTTTTAACCAAGAAATCATGATCGTAAGAACAAGAAGATTCTATATGTGGCTAAAATGGGCTGATAGCTTTCGCTATGCATGAAAAATATGAATTATGAGATGTACAATTGATATCTTTATTAATTATTGGATTCAAGTTTTAGAAAAAAAACCTTGGTTTAAATGAAAATAAATTATAAAGTATATAAAGGAATTTAAAATCTGAAAGCTCGTTCAACATTCCGAATTCTTTGGAGGGAATATTATGTAATGTCATAAACAGGTAGCATGGTTTAAATTAATTATGTTCACTCGTGATTTGTTTATGGACAAAATTTCAATACATTTTTTAATAATTTATTATCAAATTAAATACTCAAAAATTACATTTTAAGTTTCAACCTTTATTTATGCTTTTATATTTTTTCTAAAATAGTGAAATTCCATCCTTCAAAATCACACCGATGGCAGGTTCTCCTCCCTATCCTTCAATTTTCAATCTTCATCTACAACACTGTAATTCACTTTTTCTTTTCTTTTCTTTTCTTTGCTTTTCATTTTGTTTTAACTTTTATGTAATAATGGGAGCACATAAAAACAGCATTCTAAAAAATAATCCATTATAGTGGGTCCACCTGAGCCAGGCCCACTAAGGAATATAAATAGGATAGCCATACAATAGAACAAGAGTATCCAATCCCAACGAAACGATGATGTTTCTCTCTTTCATTTCGTAACGAGAAACAAGCCAAGCCGAGGTTGCAAGCAGCAATGCCAGCTGAAGTCGAGCACCACAAGCCATCCCTCCCGGCTCGGCTCAATTCCTTCATGGCTAATAGCCGAGTCGGAAAGCACTTCAAGCTCACTGACCGCAACACTTCCTTCACCACCGAGCTGCGAGCCGGAACTGCAACGTTCCTCACCATGGCTTATATTCTCGCCGTCAACGCTAGCATCCTCGCCGACTCCGGCGGAACCTGCAGCGTATCCGACTGCTCACCTCTCTGCTCCGACCCAACTATCCCCCTTGACAAGTGCACCGCCCCTACCCACCGGCTCATCCAACCCGATGAGTCCTGCAAGTTTCCTCCGGTGAACCCGGGTTATGCTGAGTGCCTTCAAAAAACCCGAAAGGACCTCATTGTAGCCACTGCAGCGTCCTCTCTCATTGGGTGTCTCATAATGGGTCTATTTGCCAACCTTCCTTTGGCTTTAGCTCCGGGTATGGGTGCCAACGCTTATTTCGCTTATTCCGTAGTCGGGTTTCACGGGTCGGGTAATGTACCGTACGAAACCGCTTTAACCGCGATTTTCATGGAAGGTCTAATTTTTCTGTTTATATCCGCCACTGGATTTCGTGCAAAACTGGCTAAACTCGTTCCCAAACCTGTACGAGTTTCTTCCTCAGCAGGAATTGGGCTTTTCCTTGCCTTCATTGGGCTTCAGAATAATGAAGGAATTGGGCTCATCGGGTATAGCCCATCGACCCTAGTGACACTCGGAGGCTGCCCGAGATCTTCTCGGGCGATGATAGCCCCAGTAATTACAACAAGTAATGGAAGCGTTAGTTTAATCCCAGGAGGCACTGTGTCGGATGATATATTATGTTTGAATAATCGCATGGAGAGCCCAACATTGTGGCTTGGGCTTGTTGGGTTCGTGATAATAGCATATTGTTTAGTGAAAAACATCAAGGGGGCAATGATATACGGCATCGTTTTTGTCACGGTGATATCGTGGTTCCGTAATACATCTGTAACGGCGTTTCCAAATACACAACTGGGAAACTTAGAGTATGAATATTTCAAGAAAATAGTTGAGGTGCATGTGATTAATACTACTGCTGGTGCCTTAAAATTTAAGGGCATGAATAAGGGTAGCTTTTGGGAGGCATTGGTGACATTTTTGTACGTGGACATTTTGGACACCACAGGTACTTTATATTCAATGGCCAGATTTGCAGGGTTCACTGATCTGAACGGTGATTTCGAAGGTCAATACTTTGCTTTCATGGCAGATGCTGCATCCATCGTGGTGGGGTCCCTTTTGGGCACCTCACCAGTTACCACATTTATCGAATCCTCAACGGGGATTCGAGAGGGAGGACGGACAGGCCTAACGGCATTAACAGTGTCAGGGTATTTTTTCTTGGCCTTGTTTTTGACGCCGTTATTGGCATCCATACCGGCGTGGGCAGTAGGTCCACCGTTGATCTTGGTGGGGGTGATGATGATGAGATGTGTGGTGGAGATTAAGTGGGATGACATGAAGGAAGCAATACCAGCGTTTGTAACTATAATATTGATGCCCTTGACGTATTCAATAGCGTATGGTTTGATAGGAGGTATTGGGACTTACGGTGTGTTGCATGTATGGGATTGGGGACGGGAAATGGTTAAAAAATTTGTGATTAAGAAGAATGAAAATGGAATAATGAAGGAGCACCATATTGTTACTGTCGGAGGAGATGATAAATCACTTCCAAGTGTAGGCGTAGAGGGATGTATATATTAGTTTGTCGGAAGATATCTCAGGTAGGTATGTGTCACATAATATTTAGTTCTTTTTTTTTTTTATGGAAGTCAGTTAAATAATCGATTGTTTCATATATCAAAAAAAAATCTAATTAACTAAATTAAGTAAACTTGTTGATTTTACCAAAAATATAACCATATATGTATCTAGCATGATCTGTTTCTTCTTAGTTGTGGTATTTTACCAAAAAGGTTAAACATGCAATTTTTACATTCCTTCAAACTAAAAAATTGGGTCACAGGCCCATCAAGAACTGTAAAATGGGCTTTAACAAGTGATTGCTTTATCATTGTTTCAAATGGAAAATCAAAAAAGGATAAGAAAAAGAAAAACAAGTTTCACATTTACCACAATACCCCTTATATGTCTATTCAGAAGTTAAGATTGGCTCTCCCCATAATTTGTCTTCCAAGTTGGCTGGAGGGACAGTTCATGAATATATTAAAGTCAAAGTATTAAACTTGCAATTAACATATCCTGCATAACACGCAATAGATTGATCGTGTAATGTGATGACAAGATTCAGAAAATTAGGAAGATATAGATCGTATAGGACTTGTTTAAGAGTTCGAAATGGTTAAGAAGTGATTCAATCTTACCAAAACTGAAACTCTTTGTAATATTATTTTATGATACATGCATGCTGCATGTCACGTGCATGAAGTTCCCAAAATAATTGACAAGCACGTTACTGTTTCATTAATATTATCTCATATGATATATCAGATCACAGTGTACAGTATATATTCTTTTTCATTTAATATCCTTTCTTAAATTTGACCATTTCTACTTCACTGGATTTTAAAACCAGAAGACAGTGAAAGTGAAATGCAAAATCTACTAATTAATTAATCATCAGAACAGGCAATAATTACTCTGCTATATATACGTACTATATATATGTATAAACTTGCAAGGAATGCTTTGATGATCTCATCACACATAATAATTACCTAATACAATTTTTAATTTTAAGTGCTAATATTTATTTCATCATCAACTCGTTATTTTAATATGTATTTTCCCTTTCTCGAAATGGCTTCTTTCGTCATGTCTTATTTTTTATTTAAATTATTCATATTTACAAGTTTATTAAACTGATTATTAATTATGTCTTAATTTAATTTTAAAAAATTATAAAATAATTTATAAAAATTATATTATATTTTAATTTAATTTTTAAATTTTTAAATTATGACATAAAAATATATATAATATTTATACTTAAAAATTAATTAAATTAAGATATAATATATATTTTTTAATATTAAATTAAATACTTTATAATTCATAAATTAAATTATTTTTTTTAAATTAAAAAAATAATTTACTCTTAATTTAATTTCAATTAATTGCAAAGAAGCTTCAATAAAATATTATATTCCTTTGTCTCATTATAATTAATTTGCTATACACCATATTCATTAATTATGGCGTCAAGTTAAAGAGGTGATGACCTGGTGGGGTTATTGATTTGGACCCATACATTTTAAAAAGCATTAAGAAATAATAATAATAATAATAACAATAGTAATAATAAAAAAAAAAAAACTCCACCACACGTACGTCGTCACTTTGTCCTCAATCAATTTTCTCCACTAAATCTATTCATTTAATTTGGGTTCTAATCCATTGTTACGTATCTTACGCCTCAATTATTTGATGCACAAACTGAATATTCAAGAGTAACCTTATTGTACAAAAATAAAAAGCCAATAATTATGTAAAAAATAATGATTAGCTAATAAGATTTAATAGTTGACTCCATTGAAAATGACTCTAGAATTAAAATGTTAAATGTATTTAAAAAAATTAATAGTGATAAATCATAATAAAATCTAAATAATATAAATTCAAATTCTATTTAATTTAAATTAACTTAATTATAAGATTTTATATATAAATACTTTAACATGATGTATCCAAATCAAATATTATTCATAATTATATATATATGATAATCTATCTTAAAAAGTCCGATCCTAATAATTTTTATATCATCAATATTTAATTAGATTAGGTAACTTTAACTAATAAATTTTCTTATTGTTTGAGTTAAGTTATGGATAAAATTACTTAAGAACAAACATAAAAAATATATATATTTTTTAATGTCTATAAATTTTTACTCATTGATCTTACAAAATATATATTATATAATATAATATTTAAATTCAAATATGTAACGTAAAAATAGAAGTAAAGATAATAAGAGATTGGTGAAAAATAATAGAGAGTCAAACAACTTCTCATCATTTAATTTATTATTTTAAAATATAGTTATTATTATTATTTTATAATATATTTTAAAATTAAAAAAATAATAACATGCACTTTTATGTATGCTAAATATCTAATATATATAAATATACATACACACATACACAAATGAGTTTCTTAAATAGTGCCCAAAAAAAGTAAGCCTAGAATTAAAATCATGAGTTTGGTGGATTTAAAGTTTTGTTACCATTTAGAACAATTTCATTATTTTAAAATATAAAATTACGTGATTTTACCATTTAAAACTGAATTAGAGTATGAGTCTAATGAAAGTTAATTTACAAATTTATCTAAAATACAATTTATTATTTTAAACTTAAAGCTGCAAGTTATTATCCATCTCAATGTTAAAAGAAGACAAAAATGTTTTTGATTAATTAATATTTTGTAACTTACCAAAATTTTCATCCAAACTTTTTAATATTATTATCCCACTTCAACAAATGATCTACCACAAATTTAATGTGACATGTGAGATGATATTAAAAGTAATTTTGTACTTATAACCTTTCCATCTTCCTCAAATCATTTGCATTTAATAGGGCACCCAAATTAAAACGCGAAAGAAAAATTGGTTCATATTTTACAGAGATATTTTGCTACAATTTTTGCTTCTGAGACATATTTAAGCTTTCCTTCGTTGAGGAAAATAGAAAGTTTGTAATTACTAAATTACTTTTAATGTTACACTTAACACATTAGATTTGATGTGCATTATTTGTTTGAATAAGCTAATGGTGTTAAAATTTTTGGATGGAAAGTTCAAATAATGAGATAAGTTACACAAAAAATATAAATTTAGATAAGATTTTTGTCTATTTCAAAATTGCACAGAATTATCATTCAATGTCTTTCCATTAATTTAAGAATTGAAATCAACAAATTTAGTGTCATTAAATAAACAATTACCCTATGATTTTTTTATTTATTCTTAATATTTTAATAAAAGATAAAAGAAAATTATATACTTGCTTTAAGAAGATTAAAATATGTTCAGTCTAATTATATGACATACCTCAAAGAATGACGTAATTACCTACCAACCTTTTCTTTTCATTAAACAATTTCCAAACCTAGATTCTTTTCATAACTATTCTAAACTCACCCAATCACTGGGGCTACCGGTTTATTAACTAATTCCAGTAACCGAGGCCTCAATTTATCTTTCCAAAATTTTGTACTACTTCCCCTTTCTCTCTCCTTTTTCTTTACCTCAATTACTACCAGCTCATCCGTTAACCGGTGAACTCTCATTAACATCACGAAATTACTATCCTGCCCCTCCAGCATCGCTCCCCACCCATCCTTCTTCCTCGTCACCGTCACTCTCTCTGTCTCCGCCGCTTCTTCCGCTATCGCCATTATCCTCTGCGGCGTCTCCCCCGAAACGAAGCGTTCCACACAATAGGAATCTTCCGGGTCGGATACGAACAAACCCGACATGTCAAAACCCGGCGAGAACGATATCAAATCGAAGGCGTTCAATTGCTTGGTTCGATCATCTTCCCACTCCTGATCCTTTGGCATAGCTTTGATCTCTGTGTACCCTTTTCTGAACCACGGGTCTCGCAGGATCTCATCGATGCTGATCCTCGTTATCGGGTTAGGGTCGAGCAACCGCTTCAAGAACCTTCGCAAATCGGGTGAGATCCATGGTGGGATCCGAAATTGGGCCCGATAGATTTTTCTAAACAAGGTGGTCACGTTGTAATCGTTGAAGGGCAAAAAGCCGGCGGTGAGGACGAACAAAACGACGCCACACGACCACACATCCACCTTGGTTCCGTCGTAGCCTTTCCTGGCGAGGACCTCGGGTGCCAGATAAGCTGGGGTCCCACAAAGAGTGTGGAGCAACCCATCGGGTCGGATCTGCTCCTTCACGGCGCTCAACCCGAAGTCCGAAACCTTGAGGTTGAAATCCTCGTCGAGCAAGAGGTTGTCGAGCTTCAAATCGCGGTGGTACACGCCATTGGCGTGACAGTACTGGATGGCAGAGATTAATTGATGGAAGTACCGACGGCTGAGATCTTCGGTGAAGCGTCCCTTGGAGATTTTATCAAAGAGCTCTCCGCCTTGCGCGAACTCCATGACGATGAAAATCTTGGTCTTGGTGGCGAGGACTTCGTAGAGGTTAACGATATGGGGGTGGTGCAACCGGCGCATAATAGCGATTTCTCTCTCAACCTGCGCAGTGTGGCCGGGTCTCAATATCTTGCGCTTGCTGAAGACCTTGATGGCGACACTCTGCTTCGTACACACATTGGCAGCTTCGTATACCTTGGAGAAGCCTCCGAAGCCCAGAAACCTACGTATCTCGTATTTGCCGAACAAAACTCCATCAACTAATTCCTCCTCTGTGCCACATGTGGATTCTGATTCTGCTTTTTTTTCAATATGAGCATTCCTCTGTATTTCTCGTATGGCTTGAAACATGACGACGACGTCGACGATGATAGTGAGACTGAGATTGTATATAATAGCGTAAGATGATAATTAGAGAGTGGGAATGGAAATAGTTTTGTAAAGGAAGCATAAAAGAGAAGAGAAATACATATATATATATATATGAAGGTTTGGGATATACCTTATCTGGTAAGGAATATGAAGAACACGGTAGAGGTTGGAGGAAGAAGAAGGTAGGGACTATAACTAGGGAGTCTATGATGTTGGAGTGGACAACTGAAGCTACGAGGAATTACAGTTACTTTTAAAACGAAAACAAAGGGTTGAATGAGCCAATATATGACGTTGACAACATAATCTGTTTAAATTAGACATCCTAATATAGCTAGATAGAATCCTAACAGAGAAATAGTGTGTTTAATTTGAATAATAGAACAAGACAAATCTCTTTTTCCTTTTATATCATTTATATGTGCATGCATGGATATTTGATTTTATTTATTGTTGTTTTATTAATTACATATATATTATCTTAAATTAAAAAAATAAAGTTATAAATACTTCTGAAGTCTTTTAATAAAAATTATATAAATAGAGTAAATTGAAATGTATCATCATATCGAAATTGTCGTTCATACGTGGTGAATTGGATATCTGACTCATCCACTCCTCATATGATAAAAATATAATAATATTTTGGCCACTTTTTTCTTAAAAGAATAATTTTATTGTAATATCAAATTATATATAAACGGTTTTGCTAGTTAAGTATCCTTGTGAGGAAATTAGTAAAGATTTTTTTTTTCACTAAAGCTTGTAGGCATTAAAAATTATTTTTTATTTTTTACAAGTTTCAAGTTGTTAAATAGTTTATCAACTATTGAAAGAAAATTTTAATCAGAATCTTAAATGAGTATTAAATGCTATTGAAAATATTATTTTATGATATTATTTAAAATTTTTTAAAAACCTTTTCAACCAACAATAATAAATAAACAAACTATTTTTAGAATAAGATAAATTTATCCATATAAATATAAATTTTAAATAAATTTTTTAAATATTTTAAATATTTTAAATTTTAAATTATAAAACATAAAACCAAAAATATTTATATATAGAAATTATCATATAAAATTAGTAAAAAAATTATAATAAAATTAAAAAAAAATAAACCACCAATATATTTAAAATTTTAAAATTTTATATTTTATATTTTATATTTATAAGGATAAATTTGTATTATTCTAAAAATAATTTATGCATTTATTATTATTGATTAAAAAAGTTTTAAAAAATATTAAATAATATGATGAAATACTATTTTAAAAAAAATTAATACCCTTTAACCAATGTCCTTATTAGAAAAACCATGTATATATACTAGATATTTTACATGCATAGATGTGCATGTCATTCTTTCTTTAATTTTAAAATTATAATGTAAAATAATATTTATTAAATTTTAAAATAATAAATTAAATAATATGAAGTTAATTAATTTTTATTATTTATTATAACTTTTTACTATATTTATTTAATTTTTTTTCTTTTTTTTATATTACATATTTTATTTTATATTTTATATTATGTGATATATAATTTATAAAATTAATGACCAGAAAATTCAAGCCATTATAATATATATATTTATATTTATATACACTATATGTTTAACACATGCTATTTGTTTTAATTTTTAAAATATAATATAAAAAATATTTATTAAATTTTAAAATAATAGTTTAAATAAAAAAAAGTTAATTAACTCTCTATTATTCTATTCTAATTTTTTATTTTCTTTACTCACTCTCTGCTCTATCTTCAATTTTAATATTATATATTTTATTTTATATTATATATTATATAATTTATGAACTTAATAAAAAAAATTTAAATTTAGTATAATATAAATATATTTAAAAAGTTGTACGCATGAGAGTGCGTGAAACATTCTAGATTAAATGCCACTGCGTACGGCTTCAAAGTTCGTGGAAGGACAGATAAGACAATTGTAGTAATTAATTTCAGATACAGTTTCTTAAATGTTTTAGGAATTAAATTTTTAAAAAGACTGTAAATATTAAAAAAGAATCATTTTTCATTTTATAATTTTTGACAACAAAGATATTAAATTACAATTAATTTTTATATATATTCATATATAAAATATAAAGTTAATTTCAATTTCAATTTTATCTTAAATTTTTACAAAAATCTCAATTTCATTATAACTATGAATCACATTTAAATTAACAATAAATTTAGGCAAATAATTACTTATATATATATTCTGATAATAAAATTGGCATAATTAATTTTAATATCATTTCAAAAATTAAGGAAATTGAATGTAACCTTTTTTAGAAAATATTAAATATAATTTAATTAAAGTTTAAAAAATATGTGTAATCTACTCTGAATTTGTTATTTTAAATGTGAATGGAATATCAATGGATGAATAGGTATGAATAAAAGAAATTAATGCAGTAAGGGCAGTACAATTAAAATAACAATTGATGTCACTATCAATGTGAAAAGAATCTATTACCAAAAAGTATTAGCTGGTTGTCTTGTTAGACGACTTTAGTTAAAATGAATGACTCTCTATTGACAACGTAAATTTTAAACTTTGACTAATAGTCTCCTTAAATTTTTATTATAAGTTCAAAAACTCCAAACATACATATAACTCTCTTTTCATATACACATTAGATAAAAATCATACATGTGATAAAATTATAATACAAATATTTTTTTTTTTCATTTACCAAGTCTTTCCATTGCCTTACACCAATGGAATAGCCTCAACATATATAATTACCTTATAGCGTATTAATTTTTTTTAATAAAAAACAGAATATCAAACTTAAAACATGGAGTCATATCAAAATGTTGCTAATTATGTTGTTTTCAGATTGATGTTTTTTTTTTTGTGCGAAAATCAAATGTTAGTGCCAATCTTAATAGTTTAATTGACTCTATATATCTTGAAGCATGCGCCAAAGGGAACTCCTTTTTAATTAGAAGAGGAAAAACTATATATGTAAATTTCACTAATTATACTGTTTGAAGGTTGCTCTGTTCTTTAATTTTTTAAAATTATTTTATAAAATTAATTTTGACAATTTATATTATTATTTTTATATATTTATGTTGAATGTATAAATCAATGGTTAATCACTAACAAAAAAAAATCAATTTTAGCATCGGTTAATTAATGTTATTTGTCAATAACCAATTCTAAACATGCAATAAACTTTTTTTCGAATGAATTTACTGTTACTTATTTAGCATCAATCAAGCTACATATTACTTATGTTTATTGTCATCCAAAATCCCAAAACTTAATCCAAATCAAATTCAAGCAACTTAAAATGTCTGACACCCATAATCCCACACTACAAACTCAATGAAGCTGCATTGGAGCTCAAGGAGGATAAATAGACAGACAAGAGTTGGAGACGACAAAGTCACGAGTGAACCAAAGACAAGGCGTTCTATAGTTATGTACTACATATTACTTATGTTTATTGTCAATTTTATGAAATAAGAAATGTGGTGATATCTTTTCTTATTTAGGCGCATAGAAACTTAAATATTTATACTATTTAAACAAAGTTATTTCTTTTAGTTAGAATGATAGGACTAATGTGTGAACCACATTTGCAGGAAATTGGCAAGGATATCTCAAGCACTATAATAGAGGAAGTTAGGACTGGATCATTAATTGGCAAGGATATCTCTAGCACTATAAGAGAGGAGGTTAGGACTAGATTCTCTAGAGAGAATGAGAGAGAGATTTGAGTCTTGGCGCGTGTCTAGTTTCATATAGATTTTTTTTTAAAATTTATTAAAATTTCATGTATTAATTTTTGAATGATCACTATAGTAAAATAATAAAATATTCAAAAAATATGTTCAAGTTTTGCACGTGTAATACATGTTCCCTGTATTATTCTGAGCTTTACAACCGATACAAGTAATTATTATGAGGCTGTTGATCTTTAGCCCCATCCTAAATTAAAATATAAAAATTAATCTAATTAAAGTTATTTTAAAATTTATTTAATTTAGCCTTGTTTTTTAAAATAATATTACAACGACAAATTACTAAAGCTGCGGTTTAAATGTGAATCGTACAAGTGGGAATGCGTGAAACATGCTGGGACTGAATATGTACTTGAAAGTTCATGGAAGGACAGGTAACGTTAGACAAGTACAGTTGTTATCTTCAGAAACATCGGTTTGTTGAATTTTTATCATTAGATATTTTATGGAAAAAAAAAACGCTAAATTAATTTTTTTTTTTCTTTTATGAAGCGGTAAATTTGAGCACAAGAAGTTACAGCAGTAAAAGTAGAAAAAGATTAATGAATTAGATGTTATTTTCAATGTGAAAGGAACTTTATGTAGCACTTTTACGTGTCTGCTATCAAAAGTCTTATTTGATTTATTGGGGTAGGAATAATGAGGACAATCAATGATTTCCTGGATGTGTTTGATAAGGTTATATGCGTTTGTTTTTACAAGCCAAAATTATATTACATATATTTCATTCTACACCAACATTTCATTAGAAAATTAACATTACATTCAATATAACATAATAATATTTAATTTGAAAATTTTAATTAAAAAAACGTTAAAAATGTCAAAATAATTAATTTTACTTATCATTAATATAATTATTATAATTTAAGGAATTTTTGTTTAAATATAAATAATTTTATGAAAAATTTACGGATAAACTCAAGTTGAATCTAACTTATATTTCGCAGCTTCAATTTAAATTTGTTGGCTCGAAAGTTAAGTTCATGCCACAGAGTTAGTCCACGTATATTGACCTAAAACCCGCAAATAATTTTATTTTTTTGTTTAATCTGTTTCTATCAATCTACGGAATCACTAATCAGACAGCAGCGTATATATATATATATAGCACTTGTCAAAATTCAAAAATAAAAAAATCAATTTCCGAATTAATTAATTAATTAATTAATGTGGCTAGAAATGGGTACACAATATATATATATCTAGAATCTTCAAAAAATTGACATCTGGAAGACATGTTAATGTCTTACGAAACTCACACGGCCCTACGTGCTTGACAATGTGTTACAACTTGGAAGGACTCCATTGTGTTACAACTTGGAAGGACTCCATTTATTAATGTTATATAATTTATTTAATCAAAACATGTAAATAATTTTATCAATTTTATGTATTAAAACATATAATACATATTTGTCTTTGAGAGAGGGTATCACAAGAAGTTGGAATCTTTGCTAGGTATCTCATTGCATTCATCATAATGGTACTAAAAACAAAAAAATTCATATAAACCCAAAAAAATTCATAATATTGTACTACAATTTCATAAATATCCTCAAATTCAATTCCTCAATAAATTAAAGTGGGTTCATTTATTTAGATATATATATGTAGTAATTTAAAATAAATTTAGGCCCACACTTCAATAATTGTGTGGCTTTAGGGATCACGGTTCTCTGGTGCATTTGTCTTTACCAAATAGCCAAGGGAGGTTTGTGGCAAATAGAGGATATGAGGTATATATTTTTTTTAATGACAAAAAATTGTACTTGTTTTTTCTTAGGCAATAAATTTGTATTACCTAATATCCTTCTAGGCTTTAGCCACGTTAATTTATCTTTATCTTTTCCGTTTTCTGTTAGAATCAATGACATACAGCCACATAATTCCTGCACCACGAAACAATGGAACTTGTAATCACCTTAATTTCTCTCTCCAGCTAGCTAATGTTTTCTCTTCAACCTTCACCATCTCCATTCATGACATCGCATGACAAAATTAACCATCAATTATGTTTGGAATATGAGGGCTTTTTTGCCATTAAATTAAGCATTATTTTTAAGAAAAAATTTAAGTATAATTTTTATAATTCTACTATCAAATTCTTTAATTAAATATTAATACCTATATAATTTATATAATTCATTTTTATTTTGATTAATTTTTTTAAAAAAATTTATCTATTTTATTTTAATTAAAAAATGTAATAATAAAGATATAAATATTTACATATAAGTCTAATTATATTTTTAATACATTGAAAAAAGATGTGACATTTAAAACAAAAATTTTGTTCTTGATATACCACTTTTGTAGAATAACTAATAACATTTTCAAAAAAATTATCTTTGATAGAAAATGCTTATAAAAAATTGTAATTAGAAACAATAATTAGGATGCTTTTAGAGTTGGGTTGCTTTGATTCTTTCCCTTTCCCTTGTGTGTCTCTATCGCCTCCCATTTGACCAAAAAAAAGTAACATTTTTATGAGGACAATAAAAGATAAGATAGTTTCAAACGTATATTAATTTAATTAATGAAATAGAAAAAGTAAAAGAATGAATGATAGATATTGAAAAGGCAAACACGCAGGGCCACTAAGTAAAGGTATACGTACAGACAAACAACATTTGCTTTGCCATCACTTGACAGTTTCATGGAAACTCACATATCACACAAAAGATTGCGGCAATCTCCCGTCGTAGCAAAGTTATATCTCTAGGAAGTATAATCTCGACAAAATCAAATCAACCAGCCAAATAATATTATTAAATTATATATTCATTTTTCTTAAAGTTTGATTTATTTGGATTTCACGTTTCTCTTGCTTCAAAAAATTACACTCAATAATTTTTAATAAAATTAATTTTTTTACATAATATGTGCCTTTTAAGAATTTTATTGTATTTTTGTTATTTTACGAGTCTCGTATTAAAATTTAACATCATTTTAACTGATTTTCTAATTATTTTGAAAATAAAATTATAACTTTATTAGTAAAAATAAATTAAAAAAATAAGTCCATTCAAACGAAAGTTAACATAATGCAGTCAAAATAAATAGGGGTATAAACTAGAGAAGCTTAACAGCATATTCTTTTTCTGGAAAAAAAAAAAAAAAACCCTCGTTCCTGGATGCTTCCATGTGTTTGTGTAGACGCGTGGATTTTCAGTTTGGTTGAATATCTAATTGAAGTCTTCATTCTTCATCATCCACTTCCCAGAAAAATCACCGACACCGTCAACCTACAGGGATGAAATAAAATTAGCCTTAAATTTTATTTTTTTTTATATTTGTAAAAATTTTAGGATATATTTGTTTTCATTTGACTCTCAATCTTAGATATGGAAAATTTTGGAACCAAAACACTATATACAGTAAATCAATCATAAAAATTAACAAACATACCAAAAAATGTTACAATTTAAATATTAAAAAATAAAATATTTCACCTGTATAATTCGCAAACTATATAGTAGGAACCAACTCAAGAATTAACTGGATATTTTGGGCTCAAATGATTGAAGTTTAAATGAGTAGGTAAGCTCATGAGATTAGACCTATTTGGATAGTTATAATTCATTTCAAATTCTTTGTAGAAGATTTTTTTTTTTATGTTTAAAATAAGATCATCCAATAAATCATACTTAGTGAAGGATGACTTTTATAAGCAAATTGATGGGGTGCAATGGTCATTTTTGGTGGAATAGTATCATTATAAAAAGAAATAAGTGAATAAATGAATTAAACATTAATAGAATAAATAATTAATAGTGATATCTAACTGACTAATCGAGAGAGTAGTCTTCCTTGGTCTGCTCGATTGATCGGTTAGTTATAATATTTTTTATTTATTATCATTATTAATTTCTTTTTAATTACTTCACTACCATAATTCTCTTGCAAAACATTGCGAAAAAAAAAAAAGTTAGAACACTAGCATGATGTTATTTAAATGCACTATTTTATTTAGCCATTAATCATTGATGCCAGACAATGAAGTGAAAATGAAATCTCAATTGCGTAAGTTTACCATGTAAATTGTGCTGTATTCTTAATTAGAATTCGCTTAGAAGGCATAACTATTTATTTTACTAGCTTAGCCTCATAGTTTTATTATTTAAAGATGTGGGCCAATAAGGTATAGCCCACACACACTGACATCACAAAACAAAGCATTGTCCCTTTTGTTTTGGGTCAAAAAGAGAAAGGCCCATTCATGGTGGGCTTAGAATGCGTTGAAATGGAATACAATTTGTGACTCCGTGTTTTTGTTCCTATGATATCCAATTCGTGGGCTCAACAATAGTTTGGCTCACTCAACTCTTCTCTTTATATGTAAAAGAGTATTTTTGGTCATTTAACTTTGACTTAAATTTTATCTTTGTCATTTAACTTTAAAAAATTAATTAAATTTTTTCTAATTCTTGGCTTAGTTAATTTAGTTAACAAAAAATATTGAGTTAAGTTAATTTTAATATATTTATGCAATATTATTATCAATATTATCATTTTATTAACATTACATGTAAAAAATCCTCAAATTTAAAATATAAATTCTAAAATATGTATTGATCAAACATAAACTTAAATATGATTCTACCTATAAATTTATTTATTTTTATATGTTATATTAACAGAACGATAATTTTGGTAATAATTAATTAGAGATGAAATACCCATAGCTTATGGGTCTAAGTCTGGGCTCAGCTATTAAAGGAGCTAATCTAGGCTTACCACCTTACTCAGACCCAAATTCGTTATATATAAATTATTTAAATATTATTTTTATATTATAAATATATTTTTATTTTATTTTATTGAAGACAAAAATATATAAAAATAATGTTATTTGCTTAAATTTTATCAATAACATAATTTAACGTTAATATAAATTTATAAATTATTATATTTAATAATTTTGTAAGGATAAATTTGTTAAGATTTTATATTAATTATATATTTAAAGTTTACAAATATAATTAATGTAACTTGTATGTTTTTATTGTGAATTTATATATAAATAAGTCATAATTTAAAAAAATAATTATTTTTTTTTTTGAAGTAAACGGATTTGATTTTAAGTATTCAAAGACGGGAATATCCACTTAAGTTAACAATTTTGAAACTTTGAAAGCCCACAATTCATCATTTTTAACCTTTGTATTATAAATAATTTACTTTAAATTTTTCTTAGAAAAAGGTTATTTTAGTTCAATTAATTATGGTTTAAATAAATGATCTAATCAAAATAAATTTTACATACTTATTTGTGTCTATATATATGTGAGATCATGTGTATATAGATATGTATACTTCTATATGATATAAAAGAATTTTAACTTGGTAATCAATAGCTTGAGAGGGAGATATTAATAATCAATTACTGAATAATCAATAACCACGTAACCCATACTTCAATAAAACTCCATACATATATATGATTGAATATTTTTCTTATTATATTTTACATACAGATCATAATATCGAGTATACATGTATTTTAATGGATAGATTACGTGCATCAAACACGTACTACTGTAACTTATTTTTTTTATTTTCTAAATTTAAAGAATACAAATTTTACACTTCCACCAAGCCTTCAAATTTTGAAGGTCACATTATTGTAATCATAATATGCTTTAATGGTTTTACTATGTTATATATTTATATTATAACGAGTCTAACATTTTTTTATTATTAATTGTATAAATTATATATTATATAATATAAAATATAAAATAAAATATGTAATGTGAGAAAATAAATAAAAAAAAGGTAAAAATAATAAAAAGTTGAAATAGAATAATTAATAATTAATACTTTTTTATTATTTTAAAATATAATAAATACTGTTTTACATTATATTTAGTATAAATTATAGAAAAGAAGTTTCGTATCTAAATTATATTTTATATAAATATGATGAGGTTTGTGAAGGTTAGAGGTAAGGAATAAAGTTATGAGTTAGGCAGATGGATGGAGAAGAGACGAAGGGAAGATATTGATATTCCATTTTTATATGTTGGCCGCCCAACCCTAATCCTTAAGGATTGACCCATTCTCAATCATTCATTCTTCTCTGCGTTTGTTACAACTAATAATATATTTTATTAATAATAATAATAATAATCTATCTTGTAATCATTTTTTGTTGTTAGTGTCCACCGTAAGATATTATATTATATATATTATACAAAAAGTTAAAATAGATAACAGATAATCATTTCTTCTTATGTAACTTTATATTTTAAAAATTAAAAAAATTAACATATACGTCAATGCATAGTAATCCAATAATAATAATAATATAAATTATATATATTGAGTCCTTCAATTCATTCATTAATCTTTGCTTTCTCCAACTATATATTCACTCACTCATTGTCAATGATGATGCTCTAAATGTATATTTGATTAGCTGAATTTACTGAACACCAAAATTTTAAAATACTTTGATCGTAATAATTAAAAAAAAATTATATATGGCTAAGACGAAAAAGGGGGGGATAGGCTCACAATTGAAAAAATTTTGTTTGTTTGTTTGTTTGTTTTTTGAATTTGATAATGGAAGGTGGTAGATGTTAGGTATAATAATATAAAATTTATTTAGTTGACATTTAATAATATAATTTTTCTTGTAGTTTTCATTCTACTATTATTTATTTTCTATTAGCTTACTGTAAATTTATTTTTAAATTAGATTTTATCACAATACATTATAAATTTACTTTTACTTCAATTTTATTTCAGACTGTAGAAAAATAAAACAGCTTTTCTTCTTTCAAAAGTTTCAACTACTATAGAAGCAGTAATTTTTTAAAAAATTACTTGGTCAAACAGTAAATTTTTTTCAAAATAAATAACTTTTACAATTCAAAAAAACTTGGCCAAATAGACTAATAGTTGAAGGATTGAATAATAATTTATAAAGTAACTGTTTAAGTGAATGTTACTAAAGGTATTTTTAAAAAGTTGTATATAATTCTTAAGAATATTGATTAAATCAAACATATAAGAGATATGTACTTAGGAATATCATGAAACATTTCTGAGAATATTTAAAGCAGACCAAACATTTTTAATAATATTTTTTAAGAATATGATTGCTAAGAATCACATTCTTGAATATCACATTTTTATAAATCAAATTTACAAAAATTAAAAATTTATTTTTATATCAGGCACCCTCTAAGTATTACACCTAGGAATTAAATAAAAATGTTATGATATCTAAATAAAAAAAAGTAAGATGACAATGAATATATCAACCACATCATATATTAATTAGTGATATATGAGAAGAAATTAAGAAAAAAAGATAATAATTGGGGAAAAATTAAGCATCGCCCACAGAAATAAATAAGACATCTAACAACCATGCAAGTTGCTTACAGAAGGAAAGAGTAACCAAAATTGTTTCAAATTACACATATGACGCCCTAAACAAAAACAAAAACAAAAAGATTATCCCACAACGTTTGTGTGCCAAAAATGAATGATGTGGAAGGAAATGTCAAAGCTTATCCAATCGATATTTATAGCCTACGACATGACATGACATGACAATGACACAAGGGTCCATACAACATCACATGGGTTTGCGTATATAATCACAAGTTTTATTTATTATTATTATTATTATTAATTTAAGTCATCTACTTTCGGCTCCTAATTCACAATCAAGTTACCATAATCCCCTTTTTATTTTTGTTTTAAATTTATTATTATTATTATTATTGTTCTAATAACTGCTTCACAAAAATTTTATCCCACCGAAATATGCTTTATAGTCAACTGGGTTTTATCTATTACAAGGACTTCAATCAATTACGACAAGCTCCTCCCTTACTCATCGTAATAAATACTCGTGATTATTAAGAATTCATTAAATAAATATATATTTAGACAACTACCAATGGACCATGAGGAGAGCTCTTGCTTTTTAATGAAGGCAAGCAAGGGAAGTACAATTAAATGTATTGTCACAAGTTTAATTTTTAATTAGAGGCAATGCACGTTAATATTTGAATATAAAATAATATTATATTTCTAAATAATCTTCTTTTAAATATGAAATTTGTAATTTAAATAGCTTATTGCTAACTATATATATATATTCTCTATACATTTTATCACATTACTATAATTTACATTTTAAAGAATGTATACTCTTCTCGGAGGCATCCTTTTTTTTGTGTGTGGATAATCTGCTTTAAATGATGAAAATAGTAACTACTCTTGTTTTTGGTATAAACTAATTTTGTTTTTTTAAAAGAAATTGTACTAATTTTTTGAAGTTGACGTGAATATTACCTCACTACTGATCACTAGCTATAATTAAAAAAATAAAATAAAATCATTACCAACGGACAATTAACAATATTATGTAAAAAAAAGACATTAGCATCCCAATTTAATTGCCCAAGGTGGTAGAAAAAATCCTCTCACTATTCCGAAATATAATTTTAAAGAAATTACTTTGTGTGTGTGTGTGTGAATTTATGATCAACCATGATTGGACTTTAAATTAAGTAAGAGCAACATAATTACTAATTCTCTTCCAAGCATGCAAGTATGTATGAAAGTGCATGCTGTGTTTCTTCCCGATTTCCAGGCCATTTCTCTTATCACATTTATATATAGTGAGCTCTTAGCTGGAAAGCTGAATCATTGTCAGTGAAATAATGATACGTGTCGTAAAATATACGCGTTTAACTTTTTCTATCTTTTCTTTTTATAATGCTACATTGTATATATTTATTTTATTTAATTTGTTGATATTGTCATAAAGGGCAACTTTAAAAAGGAGAATGATAAAAAGATGATAAAATAATAGTAAAAGGGATAGACAAATTTAAATGCAACTTTCTTTAGAATATTAAAATTAAACTCGATATGTACCAAGACAAACTGTTGAGGCCAAATAATTGATTAGTTCAACCAATATTTTAATACAATCTCAATTTTTAATTATATATTAGTTAATGTACAATCTTGCATCCATCG
Source organism: Senna siamea (assembly GCA_031216115.1). NCBI lineage: Eukaryota > Viridiplantae > Streptophyta > Magnoliopsida > Fabales > Fabaceae > Senna > Senna siamea. The sequence continues at coordinate 22,474,475 of CM062357.1, forward strand.
CCATATCATAATATTATTTACAACCAAGTCCACACCAACCCCTACCAATTGCAGCCTCTCCAATTTGATCAAATCAGTGCGTACCAGTTCACCTTACATAGTCAACAATTTGTTAACATTCATATATAATTATTCAAATCTTGAAAAATTTAAAAAAATATGTGAAATAATACTAAGATGCATTTTCGATCATATAAACCCATGCAAATTAAATTCAACTTTAGTCCTTTTATCCCTTTTTCTCAAAAGGAAAAAATGGAATTGAAAATGAAAAACCATGGTCGGCTGTTACAACAGAGCCATCACCATTTTGGTGGACTTGACCAATTGTTACATATTAACCAAAAACAAATTCTGAAATTAAAAAAAATTCAACCAAGCAAACGCAGTCAAAAAACGACAGTTGTATATACATGGCTAGCCAGCGTTCCCATGCTTCATTAATTGAAAAGGTTGGGTCTAAGGGCGGACAGAACAAAAACCCAATTGTCGTTCATATCACAGTTCACATTCCTACAGCAACTTTCTTCGATATCTCGTTTCCTTCAATCTTTAAAACCTCCTTCATCGGTTTCATCTTCAATTTCTCACTCACGCCCTCCTCCCTTCATGGCGATTCCACCTCAGACATTTCCTCCCCGAAAACGACGGCCATCGGAGGGGTCGTTTATCTCCCCAAAACTCACAGAACTGGACCTCCTTCAATCTCTGCTTCACCTTACCCATGACATTTCGTCTCTCAAACCCATCCAATTCCTCCTCAAACGCAATTTCAATTCCATTATTCGAAAATCCAATCTTCTCACCCTTCTCTTTGAAGACCTAATTCGAACTTCCAATTCCCTTTCCTCGCAATCTCTCGTGCTGTGTTTCGAAGAAATGAACATAGTTTTACACAGAATCAAGACGCTGATTGAAGATTGCTCCAACGGAAGCAAGATGTGGCTATTGATGCAAACCGAATCAATCGCTGATACTTTCCACAAACTTACTGCCGATTTATCCACGCTCTTGGATATCTTCCCCGGGAATGAAATTCAATTAAGCGATGACGTTCGGGAGCTTTTCATTCTCATCAGAAAACAATGTTCCCAATCCAAGCCTTTTGTCGATCCAAAAGACAACGACCTCAGACGCGACGTTCTCACCATGCTTGATCGGATTAAGCGAGAGATCGTCCCTGATCATTCCAAGCTCGCAGATATTTTCGAGAGGTTGGAAATCCGAGACTCCTCCAGTTGCAGAGCAGAGATTGAGAGTCTAGAGGAGGAGATTCAGAGTCGGAGCGACGAGCAATCGCAATCGGAGATCGTGGCATTGATCGGACTGGTCCGATACGCGAAATGCGTCCTGTTCGGGGCTTCCACACCGTCGTCATCTTCCTCCGACTTCCAGCGGAGGAAACAGCCGTCGGATATCGTCGTTCCGGCGGATTTTAGGTGTCCGATCAGTCTTGAGCTAATGCGAGATCCAGTTGTCGCGGCAACCGGTCAGACGTACGATCGCGAGTCCATCCAACTCTGGTTCGAATCAGGACACAACACGTGTCCGAAGACTGGTCAAAATCTGGCCCACACAAACCTTATCCCAAACCGTGCCTTAAAGAATCTCATAGCCATGTGGTGCCGCGAGCAAAAGGTCCTATTCGAAACTGCCGGAAGTAACGAGAAAGTTAACAGCGTTATAATCAACAAAGCTGCCTTGGAAGCTACGAGAATGACGGCGTCATTCTTAGTCAACAAGCTTTCTCTTTCACTGTCCACGGAAGCTGCTAACGCCGTCATTTATGAGCTCCGAGTTTTAGCCAAAACAGACTCAGATAGCCGAGCCTGCATAGCCGAAGCTGGAGCCATCCCTCTTTTAGTTCGCTATCTCAGCTTCGACGTCGGCTCACAGAGTCCAAACCTACAAGTTAACGCCGTCACGACGATCCTTAACCTCTCCATCCTCGAGGCCAACAAAACGAGGATCATGCAAACTGACGGAGCATTAAACGGCGTCATCGAAGTCCTTCGCTCGGGTGCCACGTGGGAAGCGAAGGCCAACGCGGCTGCCACATTATTCAGCTTATCGGCTGTTCACTCGTACAGGAAAAGATTGGGCAGGAAGACACGTGTCACCCGGGGGTTGATTGACCTGGCAAGATGTGGGCCCACAGGTGCAAGGAGGGATGCTTTGGTGGCAATTTTGACCCTCGCGGCGGATAGAGAGACGGTGGCGAGGTTGGTAGAAGTTGGGGTGGTGGAGATGACGTCGGAAGTGATGGAGGGGTTACCGGAGGAGGCAGTGACGATTCTCGAGGTGGTGGTGAAGCGGGGAGGGCTGCTAGCCGTCGCCGCAGCCTACGGCAGTATTAAGAAATTGGGAGTGATATTAAGGGAAGGTTCCGATAGGTCTAGAGAGAGTGCGGTGGCGACTCTCGCCACAATGTGTCGAAAAGGTGGGTCGGAGATAGTGGCAGAACTGGCGGCGATACCGGGAATTGAAAGGGTGATATGGGAATTGATGGCAGTTGGGACTGTAAGAGGGAGGAGAAAAGCAGCCACGTTATTGAGAATTCTCCGGCGATGGGCGGCAGGTTTGGACGCTGCTGGATTAACGGAAGGATTTTCGACTACAATCACTTCGTCAACAGTTGTGGTTTCAACACACTAGCACAATATAGAATTTGTTTTCCAATTAAGAACTGTAAATGTCTCAGATATTTCGGCGTTTTTATTTTTAATTTTTTTGTTCAAATCGTTGTAAGATGTAATCTGTGAAGCAGTTGGATTGTATTTCGATTCTTTCATTAGTTATTGGCAATAAGAAAAAGAAATCATGGGTGGCAATGGGAAAGCGATGCATTGAAACTGCTGATGCTTGCATTTTCAAATCAAAATAGCAAAATACAAAATTCCCTTTCTTTGCTGAGAATTTCTTCAAGTGTGGTAACTGCCAACTGGCAAGATGAATGCTCTAGAGTGTTGTCAACTCAACTCAACCACCTAATGTACTGAATGTAACTAACTACCATTCTCAAGTCAACCATCTAGCCCAAAATTTGGGCCTATAATTTCAATTTGATGAAGGTTAGCCCACATATGATAAGCTTGAATGAACGGGCTTTCCCTTTCCCCATCATACAAGGAAGCATTCATTCATACACAATACCATATTACCACAAAAAAGGTACAAAACAAGAAGGATAATGATAACATTAGAACGAGGTACATTCTTTGTCCTTCCTAAAAATACAAAGAAAGTTAAAGACAGCATATTTGGTCCCCTCCCTCCCCAGTCCTTATCTCTAGTTCATTAAGATTGAATCAAATCTTGACACGTTCTCACATTCTGGACCGTTACAATGCATCCTTCTCTTGTACCTTTTCATGGACTAATTTGGTTGGGGAATGGGGACCATTTGACCACCTTCAAACATTCACCCAACTAAAGCCCATCGTAATTATCATCATCTTCTTCTTCCCTGGGCTTCTGGGAAGATAGATGATTATACCACATCCATAATGCATTCATGACATAGTACTACTTCCTCCCAATGCAATTTTTCTTCATTAGTATACCCCAGACATTAATTACTTAGGAAGAAATGTGTTTTTGGAATTATTTTTTATTTTATTTCTATTTTTTGTGAATTTTATTATAAAATTTGTTTTTTTTTTCTCAACTTTATATATCCTAAATATTCACAATAGTTCTCATTGTTAAAATGTTATAATGATTAGTTATTAGAATGATATTGAGAATTTATTGTAAATATTTAGAATGAAATTGACAAAAATAAACTTTAATAGATAAATTAAAATCAATATCATTAATTTTCAGTACACGCGAATTTAACGTCTCTTACTAATTAAATTTGATTACAGGACGGGTAGGCCGTGCATCAACATCAATCGGAAACAGGATTTTTCAAATATTTTATCAAATTCAGTCTCTGAAATAAAAGAGAGATAGAAAAAAGTTTAAGAACGAGATGAATATACGACTAATCTTAAATGAATTATGATAAATTTTTTTTATCTTCTTTTTACTTCATGAACTTCACCTTTATCTTTTATTTCAAAGCATCCAAATCCAAATCAAACCTATGAAATTTTATATTATTAATTTTTGGATTTTAAATGTCAAAATAAAAAATGCTAAAAAAATTTTAAAACATTTTTTACTTTATTTAAGTTTCAACGTATAATAAATTAAAATAATTCCACTTGAACTTTATATATGATTAAGGACATTTGGTAAAGGAAAAAAAATTGATAACGATGTATAACAAAATTAAAACTTAATTTAAGGGACAAAAGGTTAATCTTGGTTAAAAAAGTATTGTATATCAACCTAATTAATTGATTTTTCAATAAAGATTGATGTTTAAAAAGATATTATATATATATATCAAAATCTCACACATTTTGTTTTATTTTAAAAGATAAACTGGGCCAAGCCTAAATCAATATTTTTTTCAACACTGTTCAGTACTGTACCACACAATTGAGTAATTTTGAACTTAATTATGGCGTTTTCTTGGCTTGAATTGAATTCTTTTCCTACCAAAGAGACATGGTAGGTCAAGGGTTAGTGTAGAAAATGATGGATACACATAGAGTTGAACAAAGCACTTGGCAATATACAAAGGTGACACTTTTGTTTTCCATACGCATGAAATAAAGACAATAGCAATAAAACACACAAGAACGAAAGAAAGAAAGAAAGAAAGAAAGAAAAAAGAGGTTGAGTAATCCAAGGTTTATGCAATCCACATTAGATGGGCCACTAAGATTTTCTATACTGCTGGAGTTTTGTAATACTAATTCTGATCTTCCACTCTCAAAGGCTTCTTTGTTTTCATGTCCTTGTATATCTTTATTGTCTTGTCACTCCTTTTCTTGCACATTAGCCATTTCTTATTAATATATCACAAATGCATTGTTGGACCAAATATTAGAAAACCACAAATGAATAGCGTGCTGTTTGCAATAAGCCAAATTACTTTGTGCACAAAAGCAATATTAATTCCTTGTATTCCCAAAAGTATTTTTCTTTTTTACTGGTGAGTTTAACCAGTGTTTTGGGTACAACACATGACGACAGACATTATAACATAACAAGATATATAAAAGATTTGGTGTATTGTAAGCTTGAGTTTAGTTTCTTAGATAATTGACAACATTCATGGTATTTGTACTTGATATAATAGTACAAACAAAATAAAGAGTGTCATCTAATTAAATCTTTACGAATGATTTTTTTGACATAAGTTTAATACTATCATACCAAAATGTGTCGGTCATCTCGTCTCTTTGCGAGGGTTAATTACCCTTTGGAGTGCCGTGCTCTATCTTTTTCTTCTTTTTTGGAACTTTTCTTATTTGTACAAGGAAGTTTTTCTGTTTTTTCTTTTATGGGAAGTTTTCTCCTGTTTTGATTTTTTTTTTTATCTATCTTGTTTTTAAAAAAGAATCTTTAATCGAAGTATTTTAAAGAAATACAACATCTTTAATCTATATCTATAAGTTTAATTATTGAAACGAAGAAAGTTGGTTGGAAGATTATTCCTCACGGACGGATAAAGAATGTGTTGTCTCTTTGTCCAAATCTTCAATTTTTTTTATTTGTTGAAATTGTTGTAGTTTCATGGTATCTTGTCTTTCATTTTATTTCTGTAAGAGATGTGGATCTAATTTTACTGAAAAAAAAAATTTAGGTATAACTTTTATGTCCTAGTCATTAAATTTTTTAATTAAAAATTGACATTGTATAATTTATATAACTTATTTTTTTTTATAATTAATTTTTTTAAAATTTTTTTATATATTTTATTTTGATTAAAAAAATTAATAACAAAGATATAATTAAAAGAATATAAGTCTGAGCCTTTTACTTAACTATGTTGTTGCAATGACTGTTTCTTTAACAAACACCTCCATTGAAAATTATCATCTCGTAACTTAATCTTGTTAATTTTTATGAAGTTAACATCTTCTTATAATATTTAAATACAATTTTAGTTTTAAAATATGGATGTTTGATAAGTCTACAATAAGAAAGGGTTATAGATTGAGTATCACATGATCTCCATGCAAGGATGGCTTCTTTGTTGTTTCCCAATTAAGATAAGAGGTGTGCATGTAATTTGAAGGGATCCCTCTTTTTGTCCATCAACAAAGACAGGATAACATTTTGCAGGGAATCATATTACGTGGAGCTGTGTTTAATGAGTAAAACCAATATGGTAATAGTAAGAACAGTACAAAATCTGTTTATAATCTCCATCAATTTTCATTGGGTCTTGTAATTAACCAGTACAGTATAGCACTGATTAAAAAAGTATTTAATCAATCAAATCATAAAATATTCTATTGATTAATTAAATATTTTTAATTAATACTTTAAAGATTATGATTTAAAAGACTCATTATAAATTTACCATTTAATCAAAATTTATCACTCAATTCTAGTGTCTAAAATTAAAAGAATGAACTAATACAATATTAATTGGAATAGGAGTGATTTTATAAGTTTAAATTTTAAAAAATATACTTGTTAAAAAAATTTATTTTAAAAATTTTAATTTGATAAAAATTAATTTTATATTCATTGTACCTTAAAAAAATATTAATTATTTTTGAAAAAAGAAAAGGAATGAAATTCAAATATAGTGTGAGATTAATGACTTATGTAAAACTCACAATTGAAACAGATAGCATACGTTTTTATGTAAATCTCACACCAAAATTTTCAGTGTAATTTTGATTAAAAAAAAACACATAATTCCACGAGAAGTGCCATTCGGTTAACCTCCTTGCTGCTAGTCTTTTTCTTTGTGCAACCTTTTCTTCTCTTGTGGACCCATTTCCTCCCACCAATTCCAAAACCATCTTCTCTCTCTATTTATCCTGAAAACCAGAGTCCAAAACAGAGAAAGTAACGGTGTTATCCCATGTCTCTTCTTCCTCCCCATTGCATTACAGAGAGCTACAACTAGAAACCACTTACAAGCTTCACAAACACAAACACACTCAGAAACAAGATGGGGAATTATAGGTTCAAGTTATCAGATATGATGCCAAATGCTTGGTTTTACAAGCTGAGGGATATGGGAAAGAGGAAGCACCAAAGCACCAAGAAGAAAAAGCAATGTTCTTCTTCTTCTTCTACAACAACCTTAAAGACATCGAAACCAAAACAACCCCACCAATGCAATCCCAGAAAGTCTTACTACTTTACAAGAGAACTCATTAATCCCACCGATAGAATTAGAATCCACACTTCACCTGTGTCCAACCCAAAATTCTCACAGACCAATTTCCCAGAAACACCCAGAAGAGTTTCTTCTTCCTCCGAACAAAAACCAAACACCAAGAGAAGAACCACAAGAACTTCTCCGAAACTTGTGTCCTCCTCTGTTTCTGCTGGGTGTAGCTGTCGAACCACGCTGGAATCTGTTTGGACTAAATTAGATTCCCCACATGAGAACTCATCGTCTCCGTTTGATGATAGCTCTGTTGAGTCAGAATTCCCAGAGCCAGAGTTCAGAACAGATCGTGTTCTTCCCACTGAGTCATTCGATGAGTGCAGGCTAGATTCCAACTCCAACGACGTCGTAATCGATGTGGACAAGAATTCTATTGCCAGAAAAGACGATAAGCTAGATGGGTTCGATTCATTCTCAGAGCTTGAGCTACCTCCCATCATTACCAAGCCTGAGAATTCCAAGAAAGAAGCAAAACCCAGAAGCACACAAGAACAGGGGAATCTCAAAGTTAAGATTTTCAAGCAAGATATGGCGTCGTGTAAAGAAAAGAGGACGACCCATGTTCGGAGATTCTCCGTTAGCTCTCCCGGAGTGAGGATTCGGGTCAATTCGCCGAGATTCGCTGGCCGGAGAATCCAGGGGTGTGGTGGCCGGAAAAGTGTGTCATCGTCGTCGTCGTCGACGGGGAGCCGCCGGAGGAGCCTTTCCGACAGCTTTGCGGTGGTGAAGTCGTCGTTCAATCCACAGAGAGATTTCAGAGAATCAATGGTGGAGATGATTGTGGAGAACAATATCAGAGCGTCCAAGGATTTGGAAGATCTTCTTGCTTGCTATCTCTCTCTCAATTCAGATGAGTATCACGACCTCATCATCAAAGTGTTCAAGCAGATATGGTTCGATTTGACTGACACCACTTAGAACTACAATGTTTCTGTATTTAATTTTACACTCTAGCAATATTTTTTTAACTATTTAGGTTATGAATTTTAATAAATACATGATTTAGTCCTAAAATTTTTTGACTAATAGTTATATAGTTCTTAAAGCATGTACATTCATCTTGTAGTAAGTCAAAAAATTTGAAGAATTAAATCATGTATTTTTTAGCTAATATGTATTACAGTTGATATATATATAAATACAGTTGATACATACATATATATATATATATAAATAACTTCCTTATGCTTGAGAAACTTAAAAGTGGAATTTGGGGTGTGAATTGAAATTCAGTACCCTTATGGACCCAAAGAGAGTTTTGAGAATAAGACACAAAAACAACACACAGAATTGTAGAAATAGTTATATATGAAGGGACCAATATCTGACAGTTTCTTCCATTTAACTTTGGATTGTTACCACAAAAGAAGGTGCCCTTTAAGTACAAGCTCTTGCTTTCATGCATGTCTATCTTCATCAATTTGAAAAAGAAAAGCTTACTACTTTCAGAGTCTTCAGAGTTCAAGGTACAGTAATTTTAAAATACGAGCGATGCATATATATATATATATAGAGATATGTGATGTGCAAGTGTAATAACAATGGAGTTTCGAGATTCAAATTGGTGTACAGTAAAAGAGAAGAAGTATATTGCGTTAAACCCTATGAACATGGCGAAAAAAGTGTGTAATTCGGTGAAGGTTGTCTAAAGGCGCAAGTTTGATTTTCAAAAGCTGAAATAAAGTAACTTCGATTATTACAAAAGTACTATCGGAAACAGACTTTGATATTCAAGAGACAAGTGTGTATGTATGTAGGTGTATTATCAGGTTATTATAGGACTATCTCTTCTGTCTTACGTACGTTTTTGTTGATTTCCAATTTCGTCGGGAATCTCGGGATTAATATTGTTCACACTTCACACCTTGTGCTTATGTAATGGTATCATTACGTTAGTATTAATTTTGTCTTTTAATTAAGAGAAAAATATCTATTTTTTGACTCCAAGGTGAGTACACAGTAAAACTAATTCTAAATTTTTGGATATGGACTTGCTCGTATGAAATTTTTTTAAAAATAATTTATTATTTTTAATTATGACACATAAATGCGTAAAAAAATTATAAGTTACATAAATAATATTATATAATTTATATATATATAAAGTATAAGATTAAATATTTAAGTAATTTATATAATATAAGTTTGGGTGACATAAAAATTTTTGAATGATTTTTTATAATAAAAAAGTAAAGATTTATTTTAAATAGATTAAATTTTAACCTTTTTTTTTTCTTCCTATATATTAGAGAGAACTTCACATCTCTAAAAGATCTTTAAAAAAAAGTTATATCCAAATTTATATCTTAGTACTCAGACTCAACCAATAAAGCTTGAGGGAGATTTCTTTGACTTTTGATTTTTTCAATTACAAAATTATTTACTTTTTTCCAATAAAAAAAATAGAGTAAAACCTCATTGTAGAATTAATAGACTTCTATATATATATCCAGTTTTTTATAATCATATTGTGAAACAAATTTTAAGTATAATTTCTTTAAATACTGTGATTAGAATTTTTAATAAAATTATGATAACTATGTTATTTATAATTCATCTCCACACAATTTGTCCTTTAAAATTTAATATATGTGTCATATTTGTATCAATAAATGGATGATAAAAATTTGAAGAACATTAATATATAAGTCTAGTTTATAAGGCCTCTAGATCATTTTGAAAAGTGTATAATATTTTTAATTATAAAAAACATGTTATTCAAATTCATGTAACAATGAAATATTTAACTTTTAAATAAGTTAAATTCTCTATATCATTTTCAAAAAAGTTAATTGATAATAATATTATTTTTTAAATGTCCAACATAAAAATTTAATCCCTGACCTGAGAGATAAGCACCAATTGGTAATGTTGTCTCTTTGTAGGACAAAGTAGAGGTTCTAGCTTGACAAACCGACAAAAATATGATAAAAAGATCAAATTATTCAAATTTGGATTATCATTTTTTTGGGGGAAAAAAGTTAAAGGAAAAAAAAAAATCTGTGACAGTGGCAGGGCCAAACCTAGCTTTACAATCTCATTTGTCCATGTAAAAAAGGTTTTGAAGTTTGTTCTCTAATTTTTATATGCTCCTATAAAATTTGAGCTCCTACATATTTTAATTAATTTTAATAAGCATGCTTTCTTCTTTCTAATTTTTTAATTCTTTATAAATATTTTTTTATTTAAAATAATCTTATTTAAGATATTATCAGATATTAAATATGATTATATCTTTTAACAAAAATTTAAATATTAATTAATTATATCATAAGAGATTAATTTTTTTATTAGATCTAATTTTATTAATTCTTCTCTAATTTAATTCTTATATTTGCCATCTTTCTCCACATGATTAATTTCTTTTTATTAGATCTAATCCTTTTAATTCCTCTTTAATTTAATCCATACATGTGTCATCCTTCTCCACATTTGGGTCAATGATTCTATTTTTATTTAGGAGGGAAAAGTTGAACTGATCAATTTTAAGTTATACAAAGTCATCAATAAAAGTATTTACTTAAATGGTTTATTTATTAAGGTTCAAATCAAAGTATATATAGTCATTTTTAGCTTTCATTTCTTTCTTAATTGTACTTAATTAGGAACCATACAAGTGGTATTGGTGAGTGGTGATAATGCTTTTTCTTTCTATCTATTCATATAAATAGCCATCCATATGCAGACAGATAAGAAGAAAAAACAGGGACAAAATTACCAACATTCATAAATGGTGGTAAATGGCATGTGAACCCTATTTTCTTTCTATCTTATCATATATATGTATATGATTACGAATTAAAATATAGTAAATGTTTTGGATTTTTATATGGTGTCAAAGAGAAGGGAGAAAGGACATCCCTAACTTAATTAGGTCAGGAAGAGATTACTTGTATACTTTTTTTAAAATCAGTTTTAAAAAACAAATTCAAAAAGATTACTAAAATAAAATAAAAATCAACCTATATATGATGAGGCACTTTTGCTAAAAATCTAAACTATGAATAAAGTGTTAGAGGTTGCACAAACATAAGATAGACACGAGTTAGGATTTTGTCCTGTACATTCATATATATCGTAAAAATTTAATTAAGTAGCATCCCAATTATTCTGTTTTCTTCAATATATAAAAGAAAGACTATCAGTGTTGGGTCAACAAAAGACAGAGTTATGAAGAATATATGAACAACCCTAGATCCTAAAATTGACGTAAAAGAGTGTCTTGTAATGGAGGGAATTCAATGCATTATTTTTATATGCTAGCATTATTTATCTATGTAGACCTACAAGATAAGGGTAGTGATCAATTTGGGTATGGACATTGAAAAAACTACTCACCAACATTTTCTATTTTATTTTGACCATGCTTACTAACCACAAAACAACAAACTGTGACATTTTTTTAGCTTCAGCAACAAAAAGACAAATGGAATCATATATATATATATATATATATATACTTGATTCGTACCCACTCAATTGTTGCTTTATATTATTTTAAAATAATTTCAGCTTTGTCAATCTGGGCATGTACAACTAGCCTGATTCAAGGAACGTAAGAAACACGAAACTTACATGCAACAGGAGGGAGAAACATGAAAATTATAAGGATATCTTAGTTAATAAACTAAGATTCAATGTAAATGTATACATTTTTAAAGATTTCCCGGTGAGAGTATATAGTCTAGATTAATGAGTCTAATTAAATATATCTTTAATCATATATAATAACATAATAATATATGTAATATTCATCTCCCATTTGTCAACTTCCACTCAATCCTCCAATGTTTAATCCTCTTCATAGCAAAACCTATCCAAAAAATTTGATGTGTTTGTGTCGGCGAGCCGCAAAGAAGGGCTAAGTGAGGAGACAAGACTGAGAGACATAGAAATAACATATTGAAGAAAAAACACAGCAGAGACATTAAATTATATGAAATCCGGAGATTCTGGGCTCTGCTATAAATAAATTTTGGTGCAATTAATGTTTTGTATGTATTTATTTGTGTGTGTGTTGAAGTAGAGAGTGGAAGTGAGAAGGAAAGAGCAGAAACACAGAGAGGAAAGTTCATTGCTTCTGACTACATAGCTTTTCCTAGCTATATAGCTATTTATACCACCCTATACAAACATTAATGGCTTCAATTATTGCACAACATGCTACACCAGCCATTTAAATTCTCTAAATTTAAAAAGATAATTTTTTAAAAGTTAAAAAGAAATTAAAAAATTAAAATACACTTTAAAAAGATTTATTTTTATTTATATCTGCCTATAATTTTAAAAATTTATCATTTTTTAAATAAAGATAATACAAAACCTACATGAATAGAGTAATATTGGTCATTGGTCAACCCCTCTTTTTGCAATAATATTAATATTATATTTTTTATTTTAATAATATATATTATAAATTTATAACTGTTTATATTTTGTATTAAAAATACTATATATATATGCATCACTAATAATATATAAATTAATATTTCTCAAATAAATATAATAATATGAATGATTATGACTATTTCTTTAGTCCAATTTTTATATATACATTTAAATATAATATATATTTATAGTATTATGAGCAGATGTTATTTAGACTCAATTTATTTATTAAGTGAATTTGTTTTTACACTCATCTTATTTTAAATAAATAAGTTTAATTACTCCTTATTACTTGCTTACACAAAGCCAACATCAAGACAAATTTCAGATTTTTCTCTTCGTCTTTAATTTAAATTGATTAATATATATTTAACATTTATGTATTTTCAGTAATCTACTAAACATGTGCTTTTGAATCTGTGACTTTTAACTAAAAAAAATAACATTAAAATAAAAAATTTGAAATATATCTTCTAATAAATTATATTTGAAATTAAAAAAATTAATACTATTCTAAAATATATTCTGATCATTTATAACTTCAACAGAAACTTATATATATATATATATATATATATAAAACATGTGATATAAGTATTTTTCAGTAAAAGAGAAAGTAATTTACTCCAGAAATATTGAGAAGTTGAAATGGAAGAAGTATGAGCTTGTCAATTAATTAATAGTTAATTTTGTAATTATGTCTCATGTCATTAGTTTGAATTTAGTACTCAAAAGCACGTGGTTAGTAAAGAAAAATACAAATAAACGTTCCCTAGATTAACATACACGCAATTATATTACAATATAATAAGTTGATAATTAAGTCAGTCACATGCCATTTTAACTACAGTTTCACTTGGTGAGATTGAGCTATCTAAGTTTGATACTTATGTCAACACCCAAGCTTTTGTTTAAGAAAGTTCTCATGAGTACTAATCAACACTTCAATTTGATAATAAGCACTTAAATAGATAATCAAACCAGAAACATCCAAGACTATAAATGAAGTCAATTATATTACATTAACTTCAATTTGAATTCTTTGAAATTTACCTAAATTATATCTCATATTTTTAAAAATAGTAAATTTATTGCAAGATTAAAGTAAAAATGTTTGGGTCCTACAAGGGTTGATGTGATTAAATAAAAAAAAAAAAAAAGAAGGGAAGGTAGGTGCACGTGGGGGGGACAAAAATCTTGGGAAATCTCAAAACTGGTGTGACAATTTTGTGGTATAATTTATAGTGCGGCGTTTTTGTAAATAATTAGGGGAAGCTGACTCTCACGTACTTCATGTCCTTTTCTATACAACCCAAACCCAATACACTTTATTCAATTATTTTTGTGATTTGTAAGTAGTGGTACTTGTAATTTAGTATCTAGTTTACAATTAGAAACTTCACGCCAAAATATAAAGAAAAAATCACAGAATTATACAAGAGCAAGATCAGAGAAGATGGTGTTGTTGCCTTTCAGCTGTTTCAGAATTTCAGGACTCTGAGGCTTCAAATGCTACTGAGTCCAATAACCAAACACTCACAACCATGCACAACTTCCACCTTAATTATTTCTACACTCTTTATTCAACACTTTGTCACTCCTCAATTGTGTGCACCATTATATATATAATACTATACCTTATAATTCCATTAAAAATCAAAGAAAGTCCTCAAACTCTTTTAAAAAAGTTTATCTTATTTTCATCACAAGGTATTAATTAATGTTCTTTTTATCCCGAAAAAAATTGGTTAAATATTAAAAATTTATATTCATATTTCAAGTTTTTGGAACAATAAAACTTTACAATGACATATTACTCCTAATTAAATTACTATTTTGTAATGAATATATGGTTAGTTGAAATAATAAATATTTTATTTTCTTCAAATAAAATTTTAAACTCAAATCTTGTTTATAAGAATATTCTCATTAAAAAGTTTGACTTCTTTACGAAGTTAAGTTAATTTGTGTTAAATTAAATGATTATTTATCCATTTTAATGGTTTTAAAGGGGTCCACGGTGTATTAGACACAAATAGATGGGTAATTAAGAATGAAAACAAATTGATGAATTTGTTGGATTTATAAGCTGTAACACACACACACACACACACACATATTTGGGTACAATACATTAATTGTAGAACATCTAGGTTGCCCAGATGTGTGGGGGTCCAATCAATAATGAAATCAGTTAAAAATAGTTGGTTTTTACAAGATTAAGACCCTTCATTATTATCGTGTGGGATGTGATGTTTTGATGAGTGATTAGAAAATAATTAGAGTGTGTCTGCTCATAATAACCAAACACGAAGATTATGATGGGATTCCTCACGCTTTCTATGGGATACAAGTTAGCTACAAATTATAGTTAGTGTGAGAAAATTTCACTTTCTTAATTAAAATCACTATTGCATTTTCTGTGGGCCCTCCAACAATGACATTCTAACTGAAATAATGTGTCATACGTACATAATCACTGCCTAAATCCTTTCAGAAATTAAAATGCCTCTCCGCCATACTAAATTTCAACTAATTAGTCATACCATAAATAATTAAATATTATGTACTGCTTCAAAAATTAGTCCAATTTTGTTCTCAAATTATAGTAAATTATTTATCTTTCAAAGTTTTTATTTCTAAAAAAGAAAAGAGAAGAATAAACTTTTTTAAATATATATATTATTAATTATTTGGTGTATGAATCTTAAGAACTAAAAAATACATATACTAATTAAATAAATGATCCAAGAGCGTTTGAACTAGCGCCAACTCGATCACATACATTTTAATATATGGTATCAACTTAGAATTATTGATTATCGAAATTAATTTTGATGCCATAATAATGAAAAAATAACTTTCTTCTAAAATTTTCTTTACGAATAATAGATATGCTTGGCTCTACATTAAAGTGTCGTGCAATTATATATCATTACTTGGTTGATTACAGCTATCTGTAACTTTAGATGGATTCTCTTAGATACAAAGTTTACAAATAAAGATTGTGTAATTAATTAGTGTTATCTTTACTTTTTGGGCATCTTGACCAAATAGGTTTTTTGAAAAAAAAAAAAATAGCTTCCTTTACTAAAGTTCTATTATACATAGACTAACTATATAATAAAAAGTAAGTTAATTATAAATATATCGAAAAGTCTAACTGAAGATAAAACAATGGTATGTCCTCATGTCTTGTGGTGTAGTTGTTACTGAAACCAAACGTAGTCATGAATTGGTGTCTACCATCATACATTTAAAATAGCGATGCAGTTACTAATTTTTTTAAAAAAAATTTAAAACCATATAATGATAATGTACAAACAATTAAACTTTTTTTCCTTTTCTTCTCATTTCTCTTTTTTTTTTTTTTCATCTGTTAAGTCTAATAAAAAAACTTTTGAAAAAGAATAATTTTTTTAAAACTGATTGAACTATTCAACTGGTTATTTTTAATTAATTTATCTAATTTTTTATTATTAATTAATTTTTTATAAAGACAATTTTAAAAATTGATTAAACTAGAATCATAACTAATTTAATAATTTTTTAATGGACTAACCAATTCGAGTCCAATTTTTTCAACAGTGCTCTTAGTTATATATCTATGCTTCTTTTCCTAGAGCAATATATATGCAGTATATATAACAGGCATACACCACATTTTCTTTTTCCAATATAAAAGAGTAATCATGGCTTTTCTAAATAAACCAAACAAAGAAGACGATAAAGAAAAAATTGATGTTACCAAGTAGGAACATCATGATGCCACACTCAAAAGCATCTCCAAATTGAAAGAAAAACAAAAAGGGTGCGTAACCATACATAAATACATATACATACATACATATATATATGTATGTATGTATGTATGTATGTATGTATATGTCTAATTTCTTTGGATCATGAAAAGAAGAAGTATAATAAGAATTTGTACACAAATGCAAGGCAAAGTACAATTAAGAGTTGATCAGTTAAGGTGATTATGTTGCCAAATTTGGTTGAAGCAATGTAATTTAGATTTGAAGAGTAGCATTTGAGCTCTATAGAAAAAGAGGCTTGGCTACTTGCAAAACTTGGCATGAAGATCATTTCCCCAGTAACACATTTGAATTCACCCTTGCTCCACTCCTATATATGTGTTCCAGAAAGTAAAGTTTTTGTTAGGATCTAATTACAATATACATGGAATGCTATATGATTTTCCTGAGCAGTCAGTTTATTTGCATTTGCACAACCTTATATATATTTTAGTTCCTTCATTATCTAATAATATACGATTTACTTAATTACACACGGATTCACTATATTCGAGCTAAATTCTTTTAAAAACCATTATCCCATATCACTTTGATTTGGGTCCAAACTCATAAAAATTTAGAGTAAATTTCACTGTCAAAATTATATTATCATTTCTTTTGTTTTGAAAATTTACACTTTCTGTTTTTAAAAGATTAAAAAAAATTAAATTTCACATATGTTAACCAAAATACTGTTAGTAGTATTATTATTCTTTTTAAAAAAATTATAATTTAATGAAAATATATTTTAAAAAATTGTATTTTATTATAATTTATTTTAAGTTAAAAATAATATAGTTAATCTATTTTGAATTTAAAAATTATTTTTATATTATTTTAATATTTATATTGAATTATATAAATAATATATATAAGAGTATTTTGGTCAAGAAGAATAAAATTGTAAGTTTTTTTTTTTTAAATGAGGAGAATGTAATATTAATATCTTTTAAAGAAAGGCGTGTAATTTACTAAAACATTTAATTATCTACTCTAAAAAATTGTTTTATAAAATAATATACAAATTTCTATTAAAAAATAGACTAAAAATTTTCTGTATTAAAAAATAAATTAAAATGATACACAATTATTTTCTTACATTGGGTTAATCACTAGAGCTTAAACCGTTTTAATGTTAAAATTTGAGAGCCTTGAATTTAAGGTCCAAATTGAATTTTTGGGTTGGACTTGAAGGAGGTGAGCAAGGTACTTGGCCCAGAATAAGTCTAATAAGTTATTAGTCCATCTTCATTCTTCACAGTGAGGAGAAAAGAAAAGGGAAGGATAGAGGCAATAGGCATATAGGAATACTAGAGATTTTGTATACATAAATGCACATATTTTTTATTTTTAAAATATAATATAAAATAATTATTATTATAATTTTAAAATAATAAATTAAATAATTATTTAATTCATTTATATCTTATAATTTTTTATTATTTATTTATATTCTTAAATATATTATTTTATAAAAAAAAGTTTAGAGTAATTATAATATAGATGAAGATGATTATAATAATAATGAATGAGTTTTGGGAAAAGGTAATTAAATGTAAGTGAAAGTAAAAGTACCTCAAGTTGTCTGCCAATGGTGACAACTATATTGTGTGGAGGTGCATCAAAGGAAAGGGGACCTCTTTCGGATTGGACATAAAATATGCATTGCTCCATGGGAAGGTAAAAACGCAACACATGATCCCACAATAATCTGTCGTCTCTGTCTTCCCATGCTGATGTTGATGCACCTTCCTTTCCTTCCCTCCCCGCATTGTCGTGTGGATACCTGCACAACCAAATCACACACTCCGTCTCTTGTATTCTCTCCTTCAATCCTTCACACAGACCCATCATCACTTGCTCCACTATCCCATCAAGTCTACTTGCTACATTCCCCATATGTATCCTGCCTCAAACATAATATTCATTAATTAATTCTTTATTTCATTCTTTTTCTCTTAAATTTAATTAATAATAATCATAATTACCAAAAGTTTCGATGTGCGTGATGATGGAAGAATTTGGGGGCGGTGAATTCCAGTGTACCCTTCCGAGAGTGAATGCAGGGGATCATATCCCTGTGGCTGTGAGATCCCATCACATGGAACATGCGTTCCCCTTCCTCCACCACTATTCCTAATTCCTGCCCTGAGATCCCGTGACCGCAGATCCCAAACGCACCGAACTCCTTCGCCGATCTCACCACGCCATCCATTGATCCGCTCTTCAGCATCCGGTAATCCACCACCGCCGGTCCAGCCGACGGAATCATCATCGCCGGCATGTATGTTTCCGGCAACGACAGTTCTGGAATATCCGGCACAGTGCTTTCCAGGTAATCCGTCAACGGCTCATTGGCCGCCGTCCGTATTCCTTTGGCTGTGGGCACCGGCGACGGTGGCGGCACCGGTATTTGGCTCTTGCACCGCTTGAATGGCATGGGGACGATGTAGGGTTATTGACGACGTCTTATTGATATTGAGAGATCGATCATCGATCACTGAATCTATTAATAAAGAAAAAGGAGGAATTGAGGGCTATGAAGGCTGAAGCAGAAATGCATGATGATTCACGAAGGAATTATGCATGCCTTGGGTGCACGTGCAAGACAGGTCTCTCTTTCCACCCTCTCCACAACATTAATCGCTATGTAGTTCTTCCTGCTTTTGCCACCTGTAATTTCATTTCATATGCTCATATTTATCATATTTATTTGATACTCTTAAAATTTATCTTTTTCTCACTTCTATTTAAAAAATATACCGCTTTAATTGAATCAAAACTTTTGTAATAAGCCAAGATAAAATTAAAAAAATAAAATTATATATTACTTTACTATTAAAATCTCTACTTAAAATGAAAATTAATCATTTTATTTAAATTAATTTGACTGTTGATAGACAATTTTTTATTATTCCCACTATACGAAAACAATTGTTTTACCTTTTTAAATTTTGGTATTAACTTTAAATAAGTGGACGAAAATTAAAAATATAGGAGATATTTAGCGGAATATTCAGTTCATGGTTTATTGAATATACATCTGAATGCTGTTCTCAATCATGGGGAAGATTGAGATGCCCATACCGTTAACAAATATGTAGGGACATCAGAAAATAGAAGGCATAGCAACAAATACATATATAAATATATCTATATATCAATGGAGCTTCAACGTTAATAGCAATGGTGGTCGTTAAGAAAGTGATCTCCATGTGGGCGCCTGAAAGCCAATGTTCTCAATGGCCCCAACGGTCTTGAACATCCTTCTCTTGTGTATCTCTTCCATCAGCGATCGCTGCAGCTGCTGGCTCCTCACATCCACGTATGAATGCATCCTCCTTAGCCTCGGCCACTCCTGATTTCCACTTCTCATCTCTTGTGCACGAGGACAGAATCTTGACAACTTGTAATTTCCGTCATCATCATCTTCATTCATCATATTTGAATACTTGAAGGAGTTCATCGAGCTCGCATCGTCCACAAATACATCATCTGCAATGATTGAATTCGGTTAATAATTACTTCATAAATAGTTTTATTAAAATCTCCAACAAAGCAATTCAGCAATACCTTGAAGCCATTCCTGAGCAAAAGAGACATGGCTGCTATTATTATTATTCCCACCAAACAGAGTCTTGTAGGAGGAGCCAAGCATTGGGAAAGAACCATGGGAGGAAGAGCGGGAAGATGATGAGAAGAAGGGATGACGGTTGTTGATATCTTCCTCTTCTTCGTATCTGAAGCTGTGCTGTCTTGGACACTGAGAAGACCCCCAATCCTGCCATGTTGGAATCAAAGCTAGTATCTCATCTTCTATCATCTCAGCTATCTCCAATGGCTCCAAGTCGCTTATTTCCAATTCCTTTACCATCTCCATTGCTACATCCATCGCAGTGTCGTTTACAGTGTCGAAGGGAAAGTATATATTCCTAACATGCCCTGTTTTTCATAAAACAAATTTTCAACTTACACTTCTTAAAAGCAGAAAAATGTTATAAAACACAAAGCTCCAATTCTGCATCTGCATATATACCAGTTTTGTCGGATATTTGTACTTTAAGGAAAACTGTGTCGTCCTCTTCATTCATTGTCCCTGTGATTGTCATGTTTGTGTTCTTTGTTTGGTCACCCATGCAAGGATGCACCTTGGCAACTAACGTAGCAGAACTGGATTTTTGAGTCTGAATTGTTTGTGATGGTGATGGTGACGGCAATGGCGATTCAAGTTCGACTGTGGCTAAAAATGGGTCCAATAACAGCTCCTTTGCTGGCAACCTATTTGTAACATTTGCCAAACATTTTCCCACAAATTTTTGAGCTTCCAAATCTTGGATCCTGTAAAAGGCATCTGGTAGCTTCCCCTGATGAACCAAATTAGCCAATTCTTGTGAGTTGAACTCAAATCTAAATAGAAAAATTTAGATAAAGCAAGTGCTCAATACTGCAATTAACCTTACCGAAGTGACTTTCTTGTATATCTGAGCTGGGTTGGAGCACTCGCTGTATGGCAACTCAGAGGTAAGCATCTCTATCATGCACATCCCAAAGGAGTAAATGTCCACTAGCTCATTGTATTCCTCTTCATACAATTCTGGAGCCATAAATTCAGGTGTACCTGAAGTTTAACACAAAAATAGACAAACTTTACTGGTTTAGATTAAGCTTTTCATCACTGATGGAGGAGTGAGTAAGAGGAATTGCCTATGACGCTGTGGGCATGTTGGGAGCCACGAAGAATCGCTGCGAGGCCTAAATCACCAATCTTGATCTGCCCCAGATGGCCATTGACAAATATATTATCACACTTGAGATCTCTATGTATCACAGGAGGATCATGGCTGTGTAAATACTCCAAACCACTAAGAATTTGACGAGCCCAGTTCTTCACTGCTCGAATATCTACTCTCTGGTACTTGTGTCTATACCTATATCAATATACAGGTTTAACTATATAATGAGACGGTGTAATGAAGACAGATTGTTGACCAAGTTAAAATGGATCAAAGAGTATAACAATAGAGGATGGTGGATTACTCTCTAAGGGAGCCAGAGGTGAACAATTCAGTGATGAAGTTGAAGGTTCTGCGGTTGATGTCAATCCAAGAAGCATAGAAAGTCATTATGGAGTGATGATCAAGGTTCTTGAGGAGATGAACCTCAGAATAAAGGCGTTGCAGTTCCTCTGGGGAATGAAAGATGTCTCCAAGCTTGACTTGGTTCCAAGCAACTTCAATTCCTAGCACCTCATCAAATGCTCTATACACTGTCTTCATTGCCCCTTTGCCCAGAATATCCCTAAACTACATGAATCAATGATCATAAGAATACTGAGTTAATACATACCAATTTACACTAATTGTGTATCATAAACAAATAATTAGCTTCAACTATCCACAGGGTTGACCTTGCGTGAGAAGGTAAGACATGGCATGTGGGGAAAAGGTATTATGTCATGCATTGACAACAAGGGAAGACTGAGTAAAATAGAGCATATTATGCTTTATTAAATAGCAAATTGATCAAGAAGGTAGGACATATATCCTTTCCCTTATTTTACAGGTATGGCTGATTAATCCAATAAAATTCCACAAAATTGGTCAATCATAGAAAGTAGATCTAAAGTAAAACCAATCAACAAGCAGCTAGCCTTCTCTTTTTTCATGTAAATTTAGCCTATTAATGTATTGAAATTTTGCATGTAATTTGAGTAAAATCAAGATGTATCATAACCAAACAGACAAAGTCCTATACTCAGTTAGCTTATGCAACATCAATTACTCAAAAAAGGTGAATCAGAGAAAAACCTACACGTCCATATCGACCAGATGGGTCGGTTTCAACGTATCCAATCTGAGCCATGCCTCCTAATCTGCCCTTGTTCATGACAAGAGAGATTTGAATCCAGAAAAAGCTCGCTAGGTATGGGTATATATGAAAAGGCAAGTGGTACTAGACTGGTAATAATTCAGAAACAGAATAGTATATATGTAAATATGTATGTAAGAGTAGGAAGAAGCAAGAGAGAAATTAAAGCGGGTGCTAGATAATCCGAGGCTTTCCCTCGTGATTCTCGTAGGAGAAGACACCGAACAGTAACCAGAAGAGCCTTGAGTAGTCAACACGAAGCATAATCCAGGCCATTTCAACAGCACCACGTGAAAGCTCGTAGTAGTTCTGGGCAATCATTTGTGCGGAGAGAGCAAGAAAACAGAGAGAGAGGTAGGAATGGGTGAGGCGGAGATATTTTTTATTTTAAATTTAGGGGAATTATGAACCTAGGGCTAATGGGGAGGTAGGGTTGAACAGACTTGTGCAGGAAGTGTGATTGAAAAGAAGTTCAGAAAACGAAATGACCATGGATGGGACATAGGCTTCTGAATTTGAAGAATCTGTGGCCATGCTTTAATAAACACATTTGTGGATAACAGATACAGAGATCCCAAGTATCAGATTATGGATAGACAGAGGGAGAAAAAGAATCTGAGGAGAAAAAAGGTTGAGAATTCAGATTTTGAGAAAGAAAGAGAAAGTCTAAGGTTTGAGGATTTTGATTTTTGATGGTAAGGAAGGACAACGAAGAAGAGGAGTGGGGTTGGCGTCATATATTACAACTTAACTGTAGAGGCAAAGTCAATGGGAGGGAAAAACTGAATAGGCTAATGCAGTCAAATTTTCTATAATTTTCTGTCGTTTTCTACACATAAAAACACAAGTCTAAAATTGTAATGAGGATGTATATTTAATAATATACTAACTTGAATTTTAACTTAGAATGAAAAAAATACTATAAATATTTATTAAATGACGATTAAATGAAAAGAAATTATAAAATATCAAAATTTGAAAATTGTTAATCTAGTGGTTACAGTACACAAGTGCATATCATGATACTAGACTTGCATGGGCCAGGGTTTGTGGTTCATCATCATGGATTGGTTTATGTAAGCGTCTTTCAGTGAATCATTCATATTTTTATTTGTATTAACAAATATCTGTTGACATCTTAACAGTAAAAATATTGTTTTAATTCTTAAAATATATAATTTATTTTAATTTAATTTATAATTTATAAAAATATTTAATTTAATCTTTAAATTTTTTTTATATTTCAATTTAGTCTTTACGTATAATAATTTTATATTATTTTATATTTTAATTTAAAATTTTATAGACTAAATTTAAAAATAATATATTTTTTAAAGATTAAATTAAATATTTTTATAATTTATAGACTAAATTAAAATAAATTATATTTTTAAAAAAATTAAAACAATAATTAACAAATATATATATATTTATATGGATTGAAGAAACAGGAAATATAGTTCGTTGAGAAATGTTTCCAAAAAATTTGAACATATCAGATTAATTATATATAAATTCGTCATATATAAATAATTTAAAAATAATATAACTTAATTAAAATATATATAACTTAATTTTTTATTAACTATTAGTTTTAATTATATTCACTATTTTTCTATTAAATTATTAACATATGAGATATATATATATATTAAATTTATATAGATTAAAATCTAAAAAATTACTAATCTAGGTAGTTATATAAATGCCAATGAAACCCCAAGCATCATGCTTGGCCAAAAGAAACCACTCACGAAAATTTTTTATTATAATGATTAAACTACACCGAAAAAGTGTTTAAAGTTTACAGAATGAAACCTTTTCATACTAAAGAAAACATTTCGGTTCTGTGCTTTATATATATTAATATTATTTTATCATTTAATTATGCTTTCATATATGTTAGCTAGTTAATTATTATTTCTTTAACTACTTTATATTTAATATCATTAGAAGCTATTAGAATAAAGAGAAGCAAAATAATTGTTTAACATTATAAGAAATATTCTTAACCTTTTCCCTCTCCCTATGAGAACGAAAATGAAAAATTTTGTGATAGTCTTATAAATTTATGAAAATACAAAGTTTAATAATTTTTTTTAATGTATACCAAATGTGAGAATGTATAATTTCAGTGTTACATTATTAAAAATTCAAAAACATTGCATAAACCGAAGGCTCAATAACTTTTCTTCGAGTACTATATGATAAATATTTCAATATCACTTACAACCACTAGAAAAGGCATTAAAAAAGAAGTTAATAATTAGAATAAAATGGGTGGTGCAAAGTTAAGTTCTTTTTTTTCTTTAACATCTACGTCATTATAGACCCTACCTGAGACCAATAATACACAATTAAGAAATTGTGAAATATACTTTTCAGTGTCATTAAGTAGGGTTAATGATGAGGTTCAATGTACGTAAATATAATAGTAAACTGTATGTTTGATTGATTTCTTTTTTTTTTTTTTATGCCGTATACGTGCTATAAATAAACAAAACAATTAATTAATTGGCATGGATAGTAATGTCTAGGGCCCTGGATGATCATGTCTGGTTGAGTTTTACTCTAAACTCAATTTCATCGAACAATATTTATTTTAAAAAATTATTACTTGTCTCATATAATGGTCAAAAATATAAATAACAATTTCATTCGAATTAATCATTAAAAAAATTACATAATAATTTAATAAATACGACATGTAAGTCCTTTAACAATTAAATATTTTAAGATGTTTTACTTACAATGGTTGTTGAATCAAATTGTGACAATTTTATAAGTTATAACTGAATCAAATAATTTTTTTTGGTAAAATAAAAATGATAGTAAGTGGAGGCATTTTAATACTATGGAATAAGGTGTTATTGACATGTTAAAAAGATTAAAAAATATCTAATTTAAAAGATTACTGTACAGACTTAAATTACAAGTAGTTTTACTTAATCGTAACTATTCAACTAATCATTTGATACCAAAAGATTTTTCTGAAGAGAGATGTCCATCAAGTGATATTTTAGATGATTTGAAGAAAATTTGAACATGACCAAATCTGAATTAATTATTAGCTCCACCAAATTTTTGCTCTAAATTTAGTCATAATATATTAAATTATTATCAATTTAGTCACTTTATCTTTAATAATATAAATTATTAATAAAATTGATGACATAGCTATTAAATATTGATAATGATTGATAACGATATAACTGTTAATGATTTAGATAATTATTTCTCCAAAATATTCTATTATTGTCAATCTTTTACTCCAATAGAACAAACTCAACATTTAATAGGTATATATAAGTTTTGTTAATAATTTAGACAACTATATATTAAATATATTGGATTTGTAACTATTTAATACGTGAGGGATTAAATTGAGCAAAGTCTCATATGTAAGGGATCAAAATAGATTTTTGGTCTTAATTTTTTTACTGAGTTAATAATTTAGAGGATGGGTAATAAGGATATTTAATTGATAACAATTTAATAAGTGAAAGCTCAAATTGAAAAAAAATTTATCTATGAGAGATCAAACTGAAGTTTTAGTCTTAATTAATTACAATAAAATCATATAAACTCACCTCCCACACTCTCTTTTCATAAGAGATAAAAAAATTTACAATTTCACTTATTTTGATTAAAAATCCTTATATTTATTATTTAAATAACTATATTTATTTGACCAATATTAAAAAAAAATTTTAAAAATTTTAAATAAATTAACTTTATTATTTTTAATTTAAAATAAATATTAATGAAATAAATATTTTAAAAAATATTTTTTATTAAATTATTATTTTTAAAAATTAATATTGCCATTAAAGATTTTTGGTTAAAATAAGTGAAATTGTATATTTTTCTTATCTCTTAAAAAAAGAAATTATAGGTTTTCAGAATAAAAAAAATTATAATTTTGACATATTTCAAAAGAACAGAAGATAATTTACTCTTAATTTTTTCATTAAATATGCTAGTTTAATCTTTAAAAATTTAAAATTTAGAATTTTTTTTATGACTAATATATTAAATATTTAAAGTAAACTAAATTCCGAAAATGGGTTAAGGGTGCAAGTCATTTAAAGTGTCATGTAAAAATTCTACCAAAATAAATACTTATATATGTCGAGAAAAGAATTCCCTTGGGCCAACAATACTGGGATTGCCGAATTCGGAAACACAGCAGTGAGATGAACCATCTCATGTACCCAAATTAATTTAGAACGCCGGTGGGTGGTATAATGGGCCCAATTGTCGAAAGTCCATTCATTCTCCTCACCGGCTTATAGTTCCTAAAATTTAAACCGAGAGGTTCATTTTTTTTTTTTTATGAACATTTTATTTTTTTCATCAGCGAATGATTTTTCTCTCATCTTTAGGTGTTCTCTTATTCTTTTTTATGAAAATTTTCTCTTATCTTCTTCAATGAAAGTTTTCTTTATGGAGAAATTTTTTTATGAAAATATTTTGAAGAAATCTAACATTCTTAAAATTTATGGACTTAACAAATAAGTAAAAGAAGTTGATCTACAATATGAACTTAGCAACTAGATTGAAGGAAGCTTTTAGAAAATTAATTTCTTAGAAAGAAGTGAGGTGTGTTGCCTCTTCAACAAAAACTTTTAAGTTTTTTTTTCATTATTTGTAGAAAATTTGTAGTATGGCAAAAATTAAAGAATGTTGTATTTCTTGTTTGAAATTGTGATACATTGATAGTTATCTGTTTTGATTTTCTCTAGGTGTGTTGCTTAAGGGTTAATTGGAATCTCCTATTTCGTTTCGAGTGTATTGTCTTTTGTTTTATTAGTATTATTGTCCTTCCAAAATTGTAAGCTTAATTAAAGTATTATTATCTATTGTATCCTATATTTGGTTCTGGTATTTGTATTACGTGTGATCCTTTTATTATGTTAATAAAATATTTTTTTAACAAAGAAAGAAATATAATTACTAAAATTTGACAAAAGAAAAAACTAAAACAAAACTCAAAAGGTGAGAAGTATTACTAAAAGTTCTTTACCTCATAAGCAAAAGAAAACTTATTTTGATGTATTAAACATAACACGCACATACTAACAAGATTTAAATATAGTAAATGAAATTAGTCTCTCACAATATGATAAACTAAGATTCAAACCCTCAATGATAAATATAGTTACATTTAGTACCTAATAATACTTCGAATAAAATTGTCTCAAGTAAAAGAATACTTGTAAAATATTAAAAAAAACATAAAACTCATCTATATGACTTTGGGATAGTATATAAATAAGATGAAATCAATTTAGGTGAGAAATATTTGTTTAAATCTCTTTTAAAATTTTTTAAAATTAATTCTATTAAAATTTGTATTCAAATAATTTATCAAAAATATTATGCTTGTTGGTGCTTATAAATCACAAGAAAGAAATTGGACGCATAATAACAAGAAAAACCAACCGATAATGGGCCATGGATTTGGCCCAAATTAGGCCCAGTAATATGAGCAGCCATATTTTGTCGATTTATATTTGCAACGCTTAAACTGAGATTCAGACGACGGCTGAGCGAAGAACCACAGACTCCAGCCATGGCTGCCGTTAACGGTAAATCATTTCTCTCACTGTTTCTGTGGTTACTGTTGCTTCTTCCTAAGGCTTTCGCTTACAGACCCGGAGATATCGTACCCATGAGCAGGATGGGTCAGTACCACTCTGTATGTGCTTTCAAATCGCTCCCTCTCTTCAGTTTTCGTTCTTCCATCTTGTATTCTTCTGATATGGTTTCAATGATCTGTCAATTGTATGTGGCAGTCAAGAACTGTGTGGTATGATCTGATTGGCCGGCATTGCCCCTCCTTTGGAGTAAATCGTGAGGTGCACCTCTTTTAATTCATCGAATCGGTTTTTCTGCCCGTACATTTTATTGGAGGTGCCTAGTGGGCAGTGGTTCTTTGTTCTTGTAGATTAATTTGTTTATACGGGTATTGCAATTTATGATCGGTTCTTTATGTGAATTTGATGTGTAGGTGTTGATGCCTATACCGAAGCCGACGGGTTACACAGGGGCCGATCCCTATAAAATGTAAGAAAATTTTGTGTGCCTTTTTGCTTAAGTCTGTTTAGTTTTCCAGGGAAGAATTTTTTAGGGGAAATGTTTTCTGTAGAATTTTTTGCACTAGCTGTGAAATATACATTATACATACGCTTATCACTGATCGGCTAACTACTGGCGGTTGCTAGTAACAGTAGGCAGAAGTGGTGGATTAACATGGGTCAATGGTGGATTCGATATTTGAGAAAATATTTCCACCCTTGAGAAGAGGAAGTCAATTTCCTCTTTTTCAGGTTTCTTCCTATGGATTGGGCATATATTTGTTATTTGCTATTTCATTGAAGACTAGAAAAAAAAAGGCAGAAAATAAGGAATTCACTTTCTGCTCCAATGGAGCTGAGATGTAGTCTGTTTTATCAATGATTAGGCTGGCAGAACAAAAACAGGGGTAAAATTATACAATTGAAACTGGTGTGCAATCTCACCAATGTACAAGGAGTAGTAAGCAATTAAGTAATGTTGGTTGTATCATAGTGTATTGTTGAGTGCAGTAAAGATGGAAAGTCTTTGCTCTGGATCAGTCGAGAAAATTAAAGGAAAATGCATCATATAGTCAACAACCAATGTAATAAAAATGAAATTTTACTGCAACTGCACCAATTATGTTACATGTTATTGGATTCTTTGTACCTTATTTTCCCCTTAAGCAGGATAGAAAAGTTGGCTTCTTAGAAGTTTTATATATCTGCAGATCATTTCAAGTTGGAAGGGAAAAGTTTTTAATCCCATGGCTTCTAGTGATAAATCGGAAAAGTACTGAGGTTCCAATGATTGATGTGAACTTGGTAAGTCTGTGTCAGGAATGCAAAAGCAAAACAATAAAACCTTTTGTCACTTCAATATAAATTTACTGGCTTTTAACAGCAGCTAATGTGTATGTCACACAGAGGTACTCAGGAAGTGATTTACATGGTGTCACTGCAAAAGTTGTTGATATGCCTCACCACTGTATGTATTTCCTCCCTAATTGTTCTTTAAAGAAAAATGATAAATTTTCTTGATTTTAGACCACTTTGTTCATTAGCTTGCTTTCTGGTTTTTTTTTTTTTGTTTTTTTCTGTACATTGTATAGAATATAGATATTCTTTGTGTTAAAGGATTTAATATTTCCTTGGGCCCTACTTTTGACTGGTATTTAATTTTTAGTTTTTACTTTATCTGACAGATGTTGAAATTCATCCTGAGATTCGTAAACAGTTTTGGGATCCTCTTCACTGGCCAAAGCATGTACTTGTCAGATACACATGGTTGGTGTCATTTCGTTTGGAGCTAAATAAATTCAATTTTCAATATAGAAATCATCGTTTGTTTAGAGCTAATATATTTTAAAAATAAATTCATTTTTTTAACCTAGTGAAGGTATTGTGATCCCTTTTACTTCCTTTCTAGTTTCTATTTGTCTTTTTGAAGCCCCCTCTATTTTTCCCCCTTTAGTTTTTTTATTTTGGTAGGGGAAATGTAGTGATGGAGGGAGGATATCTGCTTTCCCAGACATGAAACCCTTTGGCTTTTAATGATCCTGTAATTTTCCAAATTTTTGTTGATTCTGTATTCACAAGTTTTCCCTATATATTTTTTAACATTTAAGGTAGTTGAATTTATTATAGATTGTGCTTACTGCTAATTCATCAAAGTTGAGCTTGTGTTGAAGGTGGCCATTTGCAAGCTTTTTTCTGTGAGACTTTTGCAATAATTTATGTCCTATCTGCTTTTGCCTGCTAGATATTTATAATATTTTTGTGCTGAAATGTATGCTTCCTAATACTTGAAATTTTATGAATACCTATAATAACAAAAGAAGCAAAACTAAGTACTTAGAAGTTAATGTTTGTGACACCATTCACTGCTACAGCCCTTGTTTTGTTCTTTGTTTGTGGTTTAGGATCTTGTCGACCAACTTTATCCTATATTCCTATTATATAGTGGCAGGCCTTTTACCATCCATTGACCCCTGGCTTTTTTAAATCCTCATCTTCTTTGCTCTCACCTAAATCTCTTATAAAGAAGTCTTTTAATCTTTATTAAGCTGTCCTGCATTAGTTAGCCGTTTTATTGCCTTTATATCTTAGGTTTTATTTTGCTTGATAACGGGATATATTGTAATTACTTTTTTGCAGATTTGCATCAAATTATGATTACATTTGTTCTCCTTTTCTGTTCTCTTCCCCATGATCGTATTCTAATTCTGCACTAAATAATTATGCATTTCTTCCATTTGTGATTTTCATTTTACTACCTCAATGTACTGAAAGGTGTAATTACAGCTCATTTGTGGCAACCATTGTCTTTACCTCAATTGCTTTTGCCATGTGCAGTGTGTTTTTTTTTTTAAAAAAATAAATACAAAACTTACATGTATTTTCTTAAGCTTTGCTGTCAATTTTTTTAAATAAAATATCATGTGGACATGTTTTCCAACTCAATAGTACATTCTTGGCTTTAAAAAAAAAATGCTTCTGTACATGTTATAATTTAATTGAAAAACTTGATAGCAAACACTTACAATACTGCGTGTAAGTTCTGCCCCATTTTAATTGGCAATAATCCATTGAAAGTTATCTTCATTAGAAAATAAAACTATGAAAGAGGCTGCAATATGGGGAGTAGTTAGTAGTTACCTGAGTTGCAGAGGGCATAGACAGATAGTCATTTAACATGATTCTTTATAGTTAGAAACTTCATACTGGAGCATGTATCTGCTGACCAAAAATTATAAGGAACTTTTAAGCCATTTATAATTTTGATATTTCTGAAAAAATGCTTATAACATAGAAATAGAGGTAAGCTTTGGCTTGGTCCCTCAAAGTTAGAAACTTGGAATGTAAACTACATGTACAAATCTTTTAGATCCATTGACGCTGGAAATATGAACTAATTGAAGTGTTTGAGACATATGCCCTAGACTTTTAGCATTTTGGCTGTTGTAAATTAGGAAGGACAGCTATTGAATCTGCGTTCTGAAATATTTCAGGAAGGAGCAATCAGATATAGATGTGACTTCCGGATTTTTTGTTCTGTTTGGATCAGGTAAATTGATATCATTGTTTATGTTCTGTTTTGATAAGGTGAATACATATCTTTGATAAAGACAACATGCCTTACTAGCATATATGTTGGTAATTTCTTGTATTATAAACTTTCATCCTGTCTCACCGTTGACAAGAGAGAGGGTGTCTTGCTACACAACTGTTTTCATATATGTCTTAAAGACAGATATGCTTCACAAGTATACACAACATTGTCTCGTTTAATACTGGGGGATTTTATTCCCGACACCATTATCTCACATTCTATCTTGAATATCATAATATAGGATATCAAGGTATAAATAATATAATGTTATCTAATACTGGATGTCATAGAAAGGTTATAATTGGTATTTTATAGAAGTTAACCAAGCTAAAAATACTAAGATGTCTGATATTCCAATGGCTTTTGGGTGGTATGGTATCATCCTATGTCTTCTGGTGTCTTCGATGCCACCAGCATCTTGGATACCCGTGAACCAAAAACTGGCATTTTACCTCCCATTCAAGATACTTATATGTCTTCTAGCTTATGATTTAAATTGGTTGAAACCTGAAATATCCTGTCACGATGCATGAGGTTGCTGAATATGTACTTTGGCAAGTTTGTATTTTACGAAGAGTGCACTTGTGTTGCAACTGCTAATCCATGGATTTATCCAGGACTTGCGATGTCTTTTGTCCTTGCAATCTATGTATTGCAATCATCACGAGACAAATTGGAAAGGTACTTGTTTTTTTTTTTGGTTGGGTTCTTGTTCTTTTGTATATTTCTTGCTTCATTTTTCATTCAATTTAATTTTTCAGGTTTGTAAGGGAGACAGTTGCAGAAAGCAGCATGCCTGGAGTAGGGGTAGCAAAGGTTGAATAATGAATTCCTCAAAGTCATTAATGGATTTTGTACATTGTAATATCACATTATTGTATAAATGAATCTACTATATCAGCTTGAGCTGTGGAGTGAATTTCTGATGCTTATGCTGTGGGTAGGAGTTATAAACAAATTAAAATGACCGTACTCATTGCTCTAGTCTTTCACCATGTAGCTAAATTTACCTTTCCCTGTCTACCTCGGGCTTTCTACCTGCTCTGTTTTTCAGACCTTAAATTTACCTTACCCTGTTTTTTCATCTGCTATTCCATTTTGTAGTCGATTTGAACAACCAAGCGCCACTGATTGGCTCTTCTGTAGAGCCTCTTTGATGGCTTTGTATGAGAGTTCTGATTCTGAAACTTGACGACTTGAATTTCACTTTGAAAATGACAGATGGACGCATTATATACATTAATATATTCATATTTTATGGAAATTTAATTGAATGATTTAGGTAATAAAATTTTTTAAAAAGCTATACATTCCTACTAATCAAAGATTATTGGAGATATTCTGGTTTTAACACTAAAATAAAAGTAAGTAACCTCAACATTTACTAACAAATAAATTACTATGTTGGTTATTAAAACACAGCAATTTTAAAATTTATCAGAAATAAGATAAAGTAGTATCTTAGTTACTAAAAAAAAGCAATCTTAAAATTTATTAGAAATAAAATAAATTATTATCATGGTTATTAAATCAAGTTACTGTCATTAATTTAATCTTTGAAATCTTATTGCTAACAATTTAAATATAATATTTTTAAAAAATCATTTAAATCTTGACTCTACTTAATTAGGAATTGATTAATGACATTGAAATCTTATGAGTTAATTGATAATAAAAAACTTTTTAAGTAAAGACTAAATTGGTGACAATAGTAAGTCAATTAGATGTGTCAATTGATGATGTATTTAATTTTAATTTATTTTTACAGTTAGATTATTTATAATTAAATTTATCATAATAAATTTTTTTTTTTAATTATTTGATTATCTTTCATCTAGTTTACTTTTTGTACAAAAACTTTTAATAATCTCTTAGGACAAGAACTATCAATTTTTCTATGATATTTTATTTTATGAGACCAGAAAAAATTACTCTTAATGTCTATAAAATTTTCAACTTTTTTCTATTATATTACATCTTTGAACTTTTAAATTATTTTCAATTTTCTCCTAAATCCTAACTTTAATTGATAATAATTATTAAGTTTGAAAATGAAGTTACCAGTGATCCCAAATCTTAGGGACAAAAAGATACTTTTACTTTTTTTTATTTATTTTCTTTTCAAATATAAATTCTCAACTCCTAACTCCTAAACTTTAATTTTTAATTCCCTCCTCAATTTTTACTTACTCTAAAGAAATTATATTATCTCCCTCTCTACCCTAAAATTAGTATTCTTTTTGCAGTGAATCCCATGTTTCAAAAAATTTTTCAAAGCTTTATGTTTGAGTTAAATGCTAACATTCCATAGATCAGTAAAAATATTTTTTTAGCTCCCAAAGTTTGAAGTCATAATCTATTTTGTCTCAAAATTTTATAATTACTGTTAATTTCATCTCAAATCTTAATTTGTTCTACTTGTTATGTGTGAAAGAGTTTCGAGTATATTAACTTGTGTTCAAGTTTAGTTAGTATAATAGATAATATTAAGATTTAGGGTGAAATTGATAACAAATCGAAAATTTAGAAACACAATTGATAAAAAAAAAAAAGAAGACAAAATTGATAACCAATACAAAATTTAGACATAAAAAATATTTTAAAAGTTCACAAACTCTTTTAATTCCCACAGTTAATTGTACTTTAAGATTTTTTTTAATAAATGAAATAATCATCCCCTCAAATACAAATTTCAATTCTTAATTATTTGCATTTTAAACACTATCTTATTCAAATTTCATAATCAAACCCCTTAAATTCTGGGAGCAAACATGATAAACTCTCATAAGGTGTACATTACACTTCTTTTTCATTAATCATCAATTGTCACATGAACAGCTTGAAAAGAATTAATTTGTTTGCTTTTTAATACACACACACACACTTCATGAAGGTATAACCCCAATATCTCATCATTACCTCACATGGTGGGGGAGGAATCAAGATGCTAATTACACTCTTTGAAGAATATTTTTCCTTATCTTTAATTTATAGTTAATCATCTTTATTATAAAAGATGCTTATATACCTAACAAAAAAAATCAAGGGGAGTAAACCAAACAGACAGTGATATATAACTATACTTAAAAATATAACAATTGCTGCTGCTACCCCAAATTTTGACATGGACAGATGTTGCTGTGTGATCTCTAGGCAACCTTAGTCTTCATACTTTCCCTTCACTTTGGCCCCTTCACTATAAAAGAAAATATAAGAAGCCAAAACACTTTGCTTTCCTTAATATTCTCTTAATTCATACAAATGGAGGAGGAACAATCTGATTAACCAGTTCAGGAATAATTAAAATTTTAAGCTAACTAATTAATAAACAATAAAAAGTGAAGTTAGAAATGAAATTAAAATAATGCATGAGTGGCTAGTCATTGGATGTGCCAGGTTGGTCCTATTGAGATTCATAGTACAACCCAAATGAGTCATGACCAAGTCACTAACCTCTCCTACCAGGGGGACTAACCTATTAATTAATGATAAAAAAAAGGAAAACCCTATATTTTGATTCAGTGGACCTTTAATCTGATCTTAATTTTACAGATTAATTATTTTTTAATTAATATGGTCTTTAATTATTAAAATACTTGTAATGTTATCATTCCATCTTATATCCACATCTATAACTTAATACCAGACTTATAATATTTCAAGTTTCAAGTTCAACTAATAATTTACATAGTTTTAGTTTTCTTATGTATAGTATTTGAAAAAGATGGATGAAGCAAGTTCCATATATATATATATAAAATATAAAAACGTAATTGATGTATATCTCATGTCATCATTGAATCCTCATGCTCATGGGCAATGACTTTTGTGAGGAAGGAAAACCATTGGTGGGGCTTAGTCATTACTCATTACGATTGAGTTCTCTATGCGAAATATAAATGCATGTGATAATATAAACTATTTGACGTCATTATTATAACATATCCTCCTCCTCGGCATTGTACAATGCAAGCATGTTCCATATATATACTTAAACCCTAACAACGTGTTCGCCACCTTTTTGAAGTTCGAAACCCTAGCTAGCCCTTCATTTAATCTTCCTCTCATACATATATACTTGCTGCTGTGTTGCTCTATATATATATATATATATAAATATATATATATATATATGAAGATAGAGAAATGTATATACATATATAGATTGAAAAAGACATTAATTAAGAAAAGCTGTGCGCTTTATATATTTTTCTTTCTCTTTTATAAAGGAAACCCACCAACACCACCCTCCATAATGTATCTTTGTTCTAAAACATTACAAGAACATAAAATTAAACAAGAGGGTTTGGATGCAATTAAAATGTAAATAATACTGTATGCAATTGCATTCTGAGATAGCATATGCTAAAGCATTGGTTGGTGCAACTGGGCATCTTCGTACAATTAATGTTGTGTGTCTCCAATTCAATGGTCCCAAAGTGAGTAAGTACTAAAATGCTTTAACGTGCACAACGGTATTCTCAGCTCTTCACGCATGCATACCTAATGTACGACCAAACCCTTTCTTTGAACAAAGTTACAAATATAAAGTTCGAGATCCCACATATTTAATCATTAAACTATGGTGAAATTAAAGGGCAAGCATATTCTGGTCCCAGATTCTGAGTCAATGTATTTCTAAACATCAATATTGCCTAGATTGCCCGTTAATTATGCTAAAGGCTTGCACTTATAAACTGCAGTAGTTATATATACATATACATATACACATACATACATACATATACATATATATATATATTTAGAGCCTAGTTGGTATATAAAAAGGTTAAGGCTTTCTACTTTTAGAATGCTTAATTTCTCTTCGTTCAATTCCCTAGCTAGTTGTTTCCTTATTTTTATAGCCACCTATTCTCTCTTCTCCCAAACAATCTACCAGTTGAGGTAGGTATCAAACAAATAACTAAGCCCTTCGTCCAGCTTGCAATATGTTCCCCTCCCAATCATTGTAGCAAAACAATAGAAAACAATTAATAATATTGAGCAAATTATAATACTTTAATTTTGGTTCTCCAAAGTTTATAAAATTCTCAATTTAATTTCGTCCTATAAAATATAAACCTTTCAATTTTATTTTTTTAGTAATTTTTCTTCAGTCGATTTGGTACATTATAAATAAAGTGAATTTATGGAAGTGTTGATCTCAACTTAATTAACTAATAGAATGCTGATAATAAATAGTTACTTTATGTGTAAATAATTCTCTTTAATTATAAAAATTGATTCAAAACTTTTCAAATTTCACAATGTTAGCAAAATCAAGTGATACTAAAATAAAGAAACCTCCTAAACTTTAGGCATTATATAAAAAATTTTCATAAATTTTAGACTTTATGTAAAAGAAATCTTTTAAACTTTAGGCTTTATACAAAAAAATTATAAAATAATTTGACGTATCTACTTTTTATTAAGGTTTTAGATAAAAAAAGTTAATGAAAGGTTTGCACAAATACAAAGTTGGAAAGGATTCTAAATTAATTTTTATAGTTGAGAGAGATTATTTGCATATGACTTATAATTTATTAAAATTATATATGTGGTTTTTTTGTTTAATTTAACAGTTATATAATTTTTTTGTTTTCTATATAAGATTCTTTTAATAAAAGTAATTTTATTTAATGTATTGTTAAATACTAAATATGAATATTTTTCAACATCAATAAAAGTTTGAATCATAATTTGTTATATTAAGAATTAATATTTTGTACTATACCCAATTTTTATTGGTGTATAAAAATTCTTTTAAATTAGGTTACTAACCTAATTAAATTTAGGTTAGTTTAACAATCAAACATAGGGATTAAATGGATTGGAAAATAACTTAATTGAGATACTTGTACGTATTCAGAGACCAAATTGGGAAGTTTGTAATTTTTCAAGGGGCCAAAAAAAATGTAATTTACACTAATTAATGCTTTTGTTTTCCTTAGAATCTGAGATAATAATTTAGTTTTATCATGCTCAATTATATATATATGGGGAACACGTAGTTCTTGTGGTCCAATTAATTATAAATTAAAGAGCACGAGTAGTGAATCTTTGTTGACACAATAATTAAGCAGTTTCATCAATCGCTTATTGGACCATAACTTCATATAAGTGAAATAATAGTGTACTGTGCCCTATATGTTCCTTGTGAAGAGGCTGCTACAACATAGATACCTTGATGGCTTTGTCCAACATGTCTCTTCCGAGTTATACAAAATTAAATGAACCTAACCTAACATTAATCTTATTAGGAAAATTAATTAAGTGCTTTAGCAAAAGTGTACCTAAGACTAACACTAAGACAATAGACATCCATCATTGGGTTTTTGTTTCTCACATATAATTGAAGTTTTGAGAACCAATGAAAATGCAAGAGATCTATCAAACGTCAAATTTTAACCTTTTGTGTTCCCAGAACTTTTCACTTTCATGACAGATGCATTAATGGTTTTCTAGGTGGAACGATAATTAAGAAATACTAACATTAATATCTAATTGATGAAGACCCAAAAGCCAAAAGCTTCTTAATTTGACTGTAAAAGCTGGCTTTATGTATATCAGTACAAGATTTAAGTAAACAAATAACTAAAAAGTTGCTGGCCCTCTTTACTTGTCTACATTTGTACATTTGCTATATATATAATTATTTTAAGAGCATAAATTCTAATAAAAAGTTAAGTGTGGAAGTGGAAATATTCTATTTTTCCCTTATGGTTAATTAATCATATATATATATATATATATATATATATATATATATATGCATGAAAAGCAGATCGTACAGAGACAGCTAAGAACCATGAGTGAGTTATATATATATATACACACACACACTATTAATAAAGTGAGTGGCCATACTAATCATCCAAGAGACAATTATAACTCTAATTAATTATCCATTTAAGATTGGTACGTTATAACTTTTACTTGAGGCTCTTTTCATTGGATAATCCACACTTTTGTGACAAGAAAAAGAACAACCAGGT
Organism: Senna siamea; assembly: GCA_031216115.1. Classification (NCBI taxonomy): domain Eukaryota; kingdom Viridiplantae; phylum Streptophyta; class Magnoliopsida; order Fabales; family Fabaceae; genus Senna; species Senna siamea. Next base: position 22,512,952 of record CM062357.1, read on the forward strand.
TTAATTAGAAGCTAAATTGGTTGTTGTAGCTCTTGAAATAAGATGAAACCCAAAGCTTAAATAAATTCTTATTTATATATGTAGTGTGTGTATACACACACACACACATAATGGCTAGTACATTAATTTCAACAATCTTGAGAGTCATATATACAGATGAATTTGAATCATTTCATATAAAGAGTTAACATGATAGTGTATGTGGAAATATGATAAATATAAAATTATTTTTGAGATAACTTTATTTACATAATAGATATTATAAACATATAGTCTATACATACTTTATGTCTATCTCTCTCATAAAATACTGTCATGTCTTATATAAGAGAATCTAAATTAGTATACAAATTAATGAATATGTAGTATACAATATGTAGAACTTAAGAATTACTCCAAGCGCTTCTCAAGTTTCACTTCTCTGTTGAGTTTTAACCAAGGCCATAAAAAGAATATTTCAAACTATCCAAATAATAGAAATACAACATTGCCTAAGATTTAGCATTAAAAAGAGTGCATTGTCATGAAAAGATAAAAGAAATTATGTGAATTCGAGGTTCATCAAATATCTTTAGGGAGCCAACTTTAGAAGTAGGTAATTGAAACATACATATCATGAGCCCAAAAAAAAATAGTTCAAAATGATATTGTCATGATTAATTTACAAAGAAAAAAAATACATATATTCCTTTTAATCATTGCTCAATTGCAAATACTTTCCTAAACTACTAAGTATGATAAATATCTTCTTTTAACTATTATTCAGTTATAAAATATCTCTTAAACTATAAAGTGTAAAAATTACTTTCTTTAATTATGATTTAGTTGCAAAATATTTTCTTAAATTATAAAGTATGACATATACTTTCATTCAATTATAACTTAATTATAAATATATCTTTAAACTATAAAGTGTTGCAAATATCTTTTTTCCTTATTTTTGAATTTAATTTCAATCTCACACATCTTTATTTAACTTTGTTAAATATCTTCTATATCAAAATTTTACATAAATTTACTTAGAAAAAAAAGTCCCACTCCAAATAAATCTCTAGTTTAGCAAAAATTATACAAGACTTTTAATAATGTTTTTTTTTTCGTTTACGTGAATTTACATGCCTCAATTTAGCATCTTCATATTTTGTTTAATAAATCTAAGATAGATCGTGTTAGAAGAAGATTGGAAATTATAAAAATTCAAAATTTATTTGAGACTTTTTAAATAAAGAAATAGTGTGTTGAATAAGGTTTTCTTTAAACTAAACTAACAGGTTTAAATAAAATTCTGATATAAGAAGTATTTAACAGAGTTAGCAAAGATGTGTGTGAAATTGAAGTTAAATTCATGCATATGAAAGTATGAGGAGGCTTTGTTCAAACTTTATAATTTAAGGAAATACTTTACAATTAAGTCATAATTGAAATAGGGTATTTGCCACACACTTTATAATTTAAAATAATATTTTGTAATTAAATTATAGTTAAAAAGGATATTTATCACATTTGATAGTTTAAAAGAATATTTTATAAGTGGGTCATAGTTAAAGAGGTATTTGTCACACTTGAGATATTTTAGAGCATTTATAACCAAGTCATAATTAATTAAATAAAGTATATGCATTTTTTTAAAAAAATAGAAGATAAAGAAAAAAAGAAAGAAATTTTCAGTATATATACATAGGGTATGCATCTTCTTAGTTTATAATAAATATATAGATCTTTTAGTAGTATTTAATTAGGAGACAAACCATGCATATAGACAATCCTCCCAAGATTGCTATTAGACATCCCAACTTTTAATCTCACATCCACACACATCTATGATCGTGTCTTCAAGAGAAGTTGATCACCAATAATCTGCGGTTACATATTATCTATAAAGATACACAAATTATAAATATATAAAGACAAGTTCGTTTTGGAACGAGGGAATAATTCGAAATTGAAATATTTATTAATATTCCATGCTAATTTACTTCTTGCAATTATTTGCTTATATTAGGGCCGAACGATAATTTTGAAAATAATTTACTTTGTGGGAATAGGACAATTAATAGGGACAATTAGGATTCAAGTTGATCAGAACAAGACAAAGCTGTAATGCTTGGTGAAGGATAGAGACATACACAAAAGCAGGAACAAAAAAACTCCCTTTACAAATACCCAATAATTAATTTTTCGTGGTGTCACCATATGAAGGGTAGGGTTTATTTTTTAATTATGATCAATTATCAATATTTTATACTGAATACCTAACCCTAAAAATCCTATTATAGTGTCATTTAGCCAATTAATAGTTAAGCAGGCACACTTAATCATGAACGTCAATTCAAACCTATCCATTCACGTATATTCCGGCTATATATATATATATATATATGTATGTATGTATGTATATATATATGACTAAAATAAATTAATAAGGATCAAATAGCCACCTTATTATTTGCATCCCTAAGCTTGAGGGCTGACTATTGTATGTATGAAGTAACCATGCACGTACTTGAAAAAGTCATACACTATATATGTGCTCCTTTTTGAACTTCAGTTGGTGGATTTTTTTTTTCTTTTATGTAATCGAAAAATTATTGTGTTATTACTAATTAGTTAATTAAAATGTGTTTGGTTACGAGACGTAGTCCAATTATAGTAATTGAGAATCTGCGAAACAATTATTTCATGTTTAAATAATGTACTAATTCATAGTGCCCTTTAATTATATGGATATGGTTATTAATGTGCTCTGAACCTAAGTAGGCCTATAAATTGTTGGATTGTTATGGCTACGTATATATTAGGTCATTTTTTATCAGCATATTTTGAGCTTTATTAAAATAATTAAGCTTCTTGTTTTATTCTAATTAATTTTTCATAAATACACTTTTATGATCATATATATATACCTATATTTCTACATATGTTTTCGTTTCTAAGAAAATAGGAAAAATAATAGTAACAATAATGCTGCATGAAAGCACACTTGTGTGTATGTGAAAAAGATAATTATATGATGAGAAGCATGTATTATTCTTTCAACTTAATACTGTTTTTGAAGCACAAGTGAAGCTGATTAAATACTAGCTGCCACTTGTTTACCCCAAAAAAGAAAGAAGAAAGAAAAACACTATACCCAATTGTCCGGATTGATGTCCTATTGATCATAAGTATGGTTGTCTCCATCCTTAAATAAGAATTAAATAAAACAAATGGCGTAAAAAGATCAAAACATTCCCAAGGTATAAACAATGATTTTTCCTAGAGCCTCGCAGCTGCTGAAAATAAATATGGCCATTAATTGTAAGTTAAATTAAAAAATGATCAAAATCTAGCTAGTTACCTATTTAATCATTAGTCTATATATAGGGTCATATATCCGTGTGTAACAAACATATCAAGACAAAGACAAAATGTAAATTTCTTAATTAAACAAAAAAACATATATTTATATTGAATTTCAAGCTCACATGGGTATGATTGAAAGAGGCCATTTGAGCCAGTGACTTCCATTTCTTATGTGCTCGTGTGGCTAAATCATGCTTAATTGATAAGAGTTGGGTAAATTGACAAGTGAAGACTTGTTAACATAACTTGGATATTGGATTCGGTTTCTCTAATTTAATTTAAAGAACCTCTAAAAGTCAAAATTTTGAATTTCTCAAACCAATGAAAGAAAATTTATATGCTATTAAAATTATTCGTAAACATCTTTACGTTAACGTCAATAACGTGATCTTAACAGAACAAAACATCAATGGTGTTTTAGTTGGCTATTAAACAGCAACAATTCTTTCGATTATGCTTTAACAATGTTGCTGCAACTTCGAAAACAAATGAAGATGATTCATGAAAGGAAAATTGCGTACGTGTGAAGACAAAATGAGACATTGATCATGAGACAAAATGATTATGTCTTGTTAAAGCTGCTTAAATTGCTTTTTAAACTTATTAAATATCACATTTAGCATTTAAATGTTACATTATCAACTATTAGTCTTGGGTTAAATTTTCAATCAACGACAGTATGTAACTAACATATATAATATACAAAGCTTTTTTACGTTAGGGAAGATTAATTACATCGCTTTAAGTGACATGATTATCTTATATTTTATCTCATTTTTATATTTAAGTTGTTAAACAGGTAAATTTATTTTAATATTTATTTATTTCTAGTTATTAAATTAATTTTTTTATTTATTATTTATATAAGAGTCTCTAATAATTTTTTTTATACATAACTAAATTATGTAAGATATATTTTAATTTATTTTTTTTTATAATAGATACTATCTCAATTTTTTTAATATAATTATTTATAATTTAATTTTTTTAATATATTCACTCATTCAACACAATATTTTTATTTTTATAACATTAAATTTTTATACGAATTTAAATAAAAAATTTCTTTTAAGAATAAACCTGTAATTTACTCTATATATTTTAAAGGTAAAGAGTCGTTCTATGAACAAAATAAATTTGGCAGTGTTTCAAATTTTACTGTTGTTCGTACTGTCCCTCTCATACATCTCTTTTTGGGACAGTTTGAGAATAAAATACTGTTTTGATGTAAATAAAAATAAAATAAAATAAAAGAATGAGAGAGACAACGAGAAGAGCAGCAAAACTTTAACAACACCAAATTCATTTTGTTACATGAAGCATGGCTTGGTGTTCTGCGTATGACATAGAAGGAAACAGCCTAGCAGACACATCAATCGTAGTGTGTGGGAGAGGCATGTGATTCTTTTCTCATCAGTTCCTATGCTATGCTATAGCAAATCTGTAAAAGTCTTGCTTTCTATATCAACTTGCATATATTAATTTGAAGTCATTAAAATTAATGAAGTTGTTCAAGGTGGCATAAATATATATAAATTACTGAATATTACTTAATATTTAGGTCTAAATATTAGTATTAATGAACATAATCACGTGTAAACCAGTGTTGATTTAACTTTTGCAGTTGATGTCCTCATCAGTTTAAACATTATTTATAGACCAAGTACGATTCCTGAAACTGAAATTATTATGTATCCATCAAACTTTATTAGCACAGCTTTCTGGGAGCATGTAATGTCTTAAAGATAAACACAAGTTGCTCTAATTTTTATCACTTCACTACTCTCTCTCTCTCTCTCTCTATATATATATATATATCAGATATTTTGTTTTGCTAAGGCATTAATTTGGATTTCAGCATAGCTTTAAATTTATCTCATTTTTTTTTTCTTTTTAATTTTTTAATGCGTTGAAATTCGAATATAAAATTATAATATCAAATTGCTCAAAATCGTCACCTTGTATATATATAATAAACCCATTCTCAGTGGTTTATAAGGCTGTGGGTACGTGGGATAAATTTAATTATTCAAACACGTGCCCTACTGGACAAAAAGCTACATGGTGTGGTTTAATTAATTTGGCCAAAATATTTACACGCACTAAAATTAATGGGATTTGAAGTTTGAACTATGCACTAACTAAATTCTTTAATATATATTCCCATATATGAAGATGAATCATTCAAGTAGGAGTCAACTCTTTCTATCACTCCCTTACTGGGTATTGTTTGAAAAATTTCCAGAAAATAAATCTTTGAAATTAATGATTGTCCGAATGTTTTGGTTTTGAGGAATAATTTGGAATTTCGATCTATTAAAAATAATATTAATATAGATATTTGATGGGCATCATATCCTTAATTAATTATTCTTCTCAACAAATTTGTAGGCCTAACAAATTCATATGTGCATCAAGATATATATACCTCTGAATTGATTCTCCAATTAAGCAACATGCAGAATATATAACATTGTACTATATAGATATTATTCTCTTACTGTTTGGTCCCTTTAATTTGTTAAATTAACTTCTTTCTCAACCAAATTAAAAGGCGAAAGAAGTTCAATTATTTATTCATAAATATTATCATTATATTCCTTTGTAGTAATTATGTTATTGGCATATTCACTTTATAAATTTTTACTGCTAGTACATTAAGAATTGGTAAACGGTAAACTCCAATTGGGAATAAAAATTTGCCATTTTTTTACAAATATCATGTACTCATAACTTTATAATTATAAAATCTTAAGTCAAATCATGAAAAGTTTGTGGTCAATTAAAACTTACAAGGAAAGCCCATATAATTTGTGAATCCTTAATTGACCATTCACAATAATATTTTTTCTTCCTAATAATATATTAATTATACCATACCCAACTGTGTCCTATATATCAACATGATTTTTTTCAAAAATTATAAAGGTGGGTAATTTCAATGATGAGAACCATTTTCTAATTAATTTCAAAATAAGATTTTTTTAATATAATTATAATATATATATATATATATATATATGAAACGTACTCTAGGTGTTGAAAATAATTAAAGTTTCATTTTTTTTAAAAAGAAAGGTATATATTGATGGAGAAAATAATTATAAAGATGGAGTACTGGTGGGAACTATAGGTAATTATAATAAATAATATATATGTTAAAGTGAATAAAAAAAAAGGGACAAGTATAAATTAAATACAGAGGTTTAGGCTTTAGAGGAAGTACTGGTTGAAGTTGAAGCACTGTTTCCAAAGCACCACCCTCTCTGTGTGTCGGCGTCTTCTTCCTTTTGCAGCAATAATATTACACTTCCAATGCCAATGTCCCATGATACTCATACTTAGTATCACTCCCTCACTCTCCGTACACTTCTTTCTCTGGACTTTTTAATGTACCATATCATCATAATCATCATCATCCTCTCAAGGTAATTAATTTTCTTAATTTTATATGTATAAATTATTATGTGTTTCAACAAACTTATGTAGTTTTTCGTCATTGGTTTCAAGAATAGCTTTTTTTTTTGGTGATTAATTCAGGTTTGTTTAATTTAATGATATATATCATATATATCTACCACTTGTGGATATATAGATATAGACATGTGCACTGGAAATGCTGAATCTCGAGGAATTATCAATGGTGGTGAGGCTGTGATTTCGAAAGTTGAGAGAATGAGAAGCAGAGAGGATGATGATATTGATGATATTGATGATGATGATGGTGACGATGATATTGAAGGCAGTAATATTCGAACCAGAAGTTGCAGACTCATTCATGGCCTTCTTCACCACCTCACTGCTTCTTCCTTTCTTCCTTCCCTTTCTCTTTCTGAGGTTCGTCTCTTTTTCACTTTTTTCCTCTCTCTCTGTCTTTCTTCTTCTTCTTCTTCTTCTGAACAAAAAAAAAAAAAACTTCAGGCAATTAATATTGGCCATGTGATGGAATAAAACTTGTGGCTATATTGTGTAAAAGGGAATTATTTAGAAAATATCTGTATTTAGCATTTGTGAGAGATTGCTTTTGATCTTGTTTAATGAACAAGAATAATTATTTTCACGTGTTCGAATGGCGAAACACTGAAATTAATTGTGGACAAGTCCATTTTTGGGAAAGTTGATCATTGCTCTCTTTTCCTTGATTTTGGGCTATTTTCACTTCTACTTGTTTTCTCTCTATATAGGAACTATATACACTTTTTGATATTTTTGTTTTATTATGTTAAACTTCTACGTTAAGCTTGTTAGTTAAAAATAAAAAATAAAAAAAATGGCTGTGTGGACTATACATCTTAAGAGCTGGAAAAAATTATTGTTAGAAATACACTGTTGTGACTTGTTATGTCTCTGCTTCCTCACATTTTAGTCATAACCAAATATTTAACTGTCATCTTACTTTTTAGTTAGACCACATAACTACTGTTAGCTTTCTGCTAATTACAGGTTTAATATAAAAATTACATACATATATATGTGTGTGTGTGTGTTTTTTTCTAATATCAAAATATCAATTCACTATTCTCACTTCCCTTAACAATTGAAAACTTATACGTCAATGACTTTTTCCTTCAACAGGTTTTATAAATGAATTTACTGGTGGGGTGGGAGAAAATTTAATTACTATAGTCCAAAATGTTTAAGTAAATCATATCATGAATATAATATATAAAAGTTAGGACTGAGGAGTGATCTGTTTGATTTACTACTTGATTGATGATACATGAGCATGTAGAGTGAAATATTTTTCTTTATAAGATGCGACAACATATATGACAATATTCTTATGTTCTAACACACTGATCCTCTTCACTAACTCCAGATTTGACTCCAAACAGGGAAGCAAGACATTTAATAATACAGGTGTAAGATATTAAAAACTAGTCATATTGACATATAATCTAATTAATGCTTTTTCTTTTATCTTGTTAGGTGTGTCCCCCTTTTAACTTATCTAACTGAATTTATTCAAATCTTTATACATGTTTTGTAAAATATTTTTATGATTTCATTACTTGATATTTCAAACATACATACGTCTAGGCCCATCTCACAGCCCAAAACCAAAATGAAAATGCAATCTAATATATTGTTGGTAGTCACACTCCAATACCATATTTATATATAAAATCATCAATATTCATGGGTTTATTGAATTTTGATTAATCTAATTTAAATTAATTGAAGTTTTATAATGAATACAAAACTCTTCTAATGATGATGTTTTATCACTTCAATCAACCACCTATTGATCAAACATTCACAAATATTTGATTGGTATATATTTATACGTAACTAATTCCTTTAATTTAATTAATACAAACAATACTTGTGCATGCAGGTGAAAGAAGAGTTACATTCACTAGCCAAGGTGGCATTTCCCATTATAATGACCAGCCTTCTAATCTACTCTCGTTCTGTCGTCTCCATGCTCTTCTTGGGTCGCCAAGGCAAAGTAGAACTAGCAGGAGGATCACTAGCAATAGGCTTCACTAACATCACTGCCACTTCAGTCCTTAAAGGCCTCACTATGGGTATGGACCCTATATGTTGCCAAGCCTATGGAGCCAAGAGATGGTCTGTTTTAAGCCAAACCTTCTACAGAACTGTGTGTCTCCTCCTTGTTGTTTCCATACCCATTATACTCCTATGGCTCAACATGGCACCTATACTTCAGTGGCTCGGTCAGGACCTAGAGGTCACTAAAGTTGCACAGGTTTACATGCTTTTTTCTATCCCAGAATTGCTAGCTCAAGTTCATTTGAACCCATTAAGGACTTTCCTGAGGACACAAGGATTGACAACCCCATTAACAATAGCTGCTTCTTGTTCTGCAATTTTGCACTTACCCATCAATTACTTTTTTGCCACATATTTCCATTTGGGAGTAAAAGGGGTTGCTTTAGCCACTGGTTTGAACTCAATAAACATGAACCTGGGTTTGTTGATCTACCTTGTTCTCTCAAAGAAGCCTCTGAAACCATGGGAAGGAGCAAAGATTCTGACAGCTTTTCAAGGGTGGGGCCCATTGCTCAGTCTGGCTCTGCCTAGTTGTTTGTCTGTGTGCTTGGAATGGTGGTGGTATGAGATAATGCTCTTCCTGTGTGGCCTTCTGAGCAACCCACAAACCACAGTGGCCACCATGGGAATCCTTATTCAAACCACAGGCTTCCTCTATGTCTTCCCGTTTTCATTGAGTGCTGCATTAACCACCAGAATTGGTCATTCCTTAGGGGCAGGACAGCCCACACGTGCACATTGTACAGCCATAATAGGCTTTTCTGCAGCATTGACATTTGGGATTTTAGCCTGCTGTTTCTTGTTGAGTGTGAGGAAAGTGTGGGCAAGATTGTTCACAAATGAGACACAGATCATAGATATGGTCACAACTGTACTACCAATTCTGGGCTTGTGTGAAATTGGGAATTGGCCTCAAACAGCTTCGTGTGGGATCCTATCTGGGACTGCACGTCCTTATGTGGGTGCAAGGATAAACTTGTATTCTTTTTACTTGATTGGATTGCCTGTGGCTGTCTTTGCTACATTTGTGTACAAATTTGAAATGGTGGGGTTGTGGAGTGGGATGCTAGCAGCACAGATTTCTTGTCTCTGTATGATGGTTTACACATTGTGTCGAACAGATTGGGGGCATCAGAGTAGGAGAGCAGAGGAATTGGCACAGATCACAACAGTGGAGGAGAACGAGAACGAGAACGATAATGATGATGAGGAATCTGTGCTGCTTAATTCTGATTTGTGAGATTCAACTATCAAAGATTGTTCATTCTTGATGATGATGATGATGATAGGAAATAGAAACATTCTTTCTCTATTCTTTTGACTCATATTGATAAATATATAACAAGAACCTAACTGAAGGAGGCTAGTTTTTTTAACACAACTCGATCACATGCAGTATAGAAACAAATTATCACCTGCTACTTGTATCAGTCCACCACAATCAGACACTTGAGTTGAACTTGTAGATGAGCATACCACTATAATATCTTTTAACCATATATATTAAATGTTAAGGCAAATATCTTTTTAAAATTAGAGTATCATATAAAATTTAACCAACTTTCAAATAAATTTTGTAATGACTTCTTTTCAAATGGAGTTAAAAAAAAAGTGTCCTGAGATAGAAAAACAATTTGTTTCAATTCAGTTGAAAAGTACTTTTAACAGTATTTAAGAAGTAATTTATGTTTAACTAATTTGTATAAAAAGAATGCTTTTAATTGTCAAATTCTTAAAAATGATATGTCTAAATTTAATTTATTATTAATTTTATTTAAATAGATAAATGATTATAAATATTTATTATTCTTAATTTTTATTAATTTATTATTATTTATTAAATAAAATATAAAGAATAAAATCACATAAATTTATATATAAATATTTTATACTATAATTTATATTTTTTACAATAATTCATACATAATGAGAGGCATAAGGATTTGATAAAGTATGCATATAAAATATAAGGATTTGGGAAAGAATACACAAAGTGTTTTTCTCTTAAAAGTACTTTTCTTAAAACTCTACTTGAAAAGAAGTCATAATAAAATAATCATATTTTGGAAGCTTAGCCAAATGAGTTAATTTCATTTAGTTTTAGCATTTATTTTTTTAAAATAACATTTATTTTTATTTTAAAAGTATTTAGTTTTTATTATTATTATTTTACTTTGCCAAAAAAGTTCTTATTTTATTTTACTTTTTCCTGTGAAAAGTACAACTAAGAAGACACTCTCTTAGGAGTAGCAACTCACTCTGCATTAGCCACTAGAGACCCTTCTATTAACTAACCAATCAACACAACCCATTAGCTAATACGAACTATTGTGACAGATATTTTTAGCATTTTAGTAATATTGAAAATTTTAATATTATCTTTATTTATATTTTAATAATAAATTATATTTTATTTAAATGTAAAATTTAATTCAATTATCAATATATTATACTGAAAATAAGGTTACAAACTATCTTTTTTTTGGCCGATTGTTATAAGCTATCATGCATTAAAGTACATTTAATGTAATACAAAAAACATACTTATTTTTGTGAAACATTTTTCACATTATTCAAACATTTAATACATGATAAAAATTAATTAACATATTTTTTCTAATCTTTATTTTTATATACTCATAATTATAATGTATTAAAAAATTTAATATTCAGTATCATATATTAATTATACATTAATTATGTAATTACTTGTATACTAAATCTGATCTTAAGAATTTTATATTAATTATATATTTAATTGAATTTTTATTTATTAATATATATATTCAAAATTCAAATATGATTATTCATTAAAAGAAATATCATTTCATATATGCATATTAAATAATAAGTAAGAATACCATATATGTGTTTTTTTTTTTTTTGCAAGTGTATTAATAAATTTAATTTTTTAAAAAAACATACAGTTGACGTACAGATGAATTATTTAAATTATAAATTTTATATTTTATAGAAAATACGAATCCTAATTTTTTTTTTTTAACATGAGTAAAATACTAAAATTACATCCAGCAATTGTAAAGCAATTCTTGTGTATTCACGTAATGTAGATACAATAAAATCTAATGAGATGTCGAGAAATTCCATTATATATTTCATCTCTACTCTTTATTAAGTGTCTTAATTCTTCAATGATTTCCACGTGTTGATTTGTGCTCCATATATATATATATATATATATATATATATACACACACACACACACACATATAATATATATTATATCATATTGTTCTCTGAGGTCAAGCGTACACACTCTTTTCAGTGCCTTCACACCATCTCCTTAGAACGGATACTCCAGATACGCAGTTATCTTCATCGGAGCTTAGTGGGTAAGCACAGAAAAAAAGAATTCTTTGATGAGGGAGGGTGGTTTCAAGACTCTAGGCTGTGGCGGTTTTCTTGGATAATATACCTTTTCTGGGAAATTTTTTAGCGTCTATTGTAAGTTTCTACTTCTTGTTTCTCGTTTTTCGTCTTTTTTTTTCTTTTTTATAATGCATTTTCTTCGGATGAAGAAGTCGAGTTTCACAGCGAAGCAAAGGTTTGAGAAGTTTGGAACAGGGGTTACTGCAGAGGGACGAGCTACTTGTGGGGTAGGAAGAATAATGCGTTTTTTACTTCTTATTTTTTTCATGCTCCGGATAAGAAAAAAGGTTTAAAGAAGTGTCTGTAGATGATTAGTTTGGATAATAGGAATTTTCTCTTTGAGGAATTGGAGTTTCTTTTCTTGCTTTGGAGGTGTGGTCCTTATAGAACAAAGTTAAGGAGAAGTTGGTTTTTTTGGATATATTATATGTATATTTCTTGTGTTGGTAACACTCGCAATGAGAAATTCGGGTATAGTTTAAGGTAGCAGCATGGGTTCCAGAGGGAGTAACGAAAAAGGAACGGAGGAAGAAGGTAAAGAATCAACCTGGCTATCATTTGCTGAGGAGCTTCTAATTGACCCAAGTCTACTTTCTATTGGACCAACGATCGGCCAGGGAGCTCATGGGCTAGTTTATCAAGGAAGGTCAGTGGCAATATCTAGGATATGACGTTCCTTGAAACATTCAATCTTCTTTTTAATCTTTTGTTCTTGGATGTGAATTCTTGATTTAAATTAAAAAAAAAACCAATAATCCTCTGCCTGTAGGATTCAGCCTTGGTAATTGTATGGCTGCTGGAATTATTTTGTTCAGGTGTTGGTTAACTCTGCTCGGACACCGTAATCTGTGCTATTGTTGAATACTTCAGCTATGTTTTTTACTTTCTTATGCAACAATTAACTTTGGTGACTCATTGTTGGTCTATATTTGTTACAAATTTCAGTAAAATAGTTGGGATATCAGATATGACAGAATGGTTTTTCCCTCTCCACTGATTTTAAAAATGTGCATAAGTATCTTTTTTTTTTTTTAAAAAACAATGTATATAAAATTATGTTAATATTAATGGTTTGTGGATAAAAGACAATATATCTCTGGAGTTGTCAGTTCAACAGTATAATTGTGTGTATATAGCAAGTAATTTGCTGGTAGGTGGAGTCCTTGGTTTATGTAGTTGTAGATTGATAATTTTCCAGGTATAAAAATCAACTTGTTGCAGTTAAAGTTCTGATGGCCACTTCAGAAGAGAGAAATCGCCTTGAAAAATATTTTGCTCAGGAAGTTAATTTGATTTCCCGTGTCAATCATGAGAACCTTGTTAAGGTAAGTGTATGTGAATAATTGATAATTTAGTTCTGGTCTTTTATGTTTACATGTGACACTACTAATGGATTCCTCTTGTAGAAGATAATGCACTTATCGGTCTTCTGCAGTTTATTGGAGCTTGTATCTATCCTAAGATGCTGGTAGTTACAGAGCTGTTATCTGGAATGTCCCTGAGACGATATTTAATCAGATTACGTCCTCAGAGATTAGACCTTCAGGTAGTTATAAACTTTGCCCTTGATATTGCTCGAGCCATGGATTACCTACATGCCAGTGGGATCATTCACAGAGATCTGAAACCTGGTACATTTTATGTGTATATCCTGTATAATGCTAATGAGTACATTGCACTTTAAAGGTTTTTTCTTTTTGGGGTTACTTTTTATGTTAGAGTTTGTAGGTTCTATTTGGTGGTTTTTTTGTTCAATACTTGTGGAAAGCATTTTAAATTCCATCATGGAAGTACTTTTAATCTTCCTTATACGTTTATATGGTAGATTTTGCTCTAGGTGTGACAACAATCTGGTAGTTTTTGACTACGATTTTATAGATTGAAATTTAGTATTGCACTGATAAATTCTGGTATTAGTTAAGTCTTAGTTTCCTTTAATTAACTTCTTGAAATTTTTGCTATGCAGACAATCTGTTGCTTACTGCAAATCAAAGGTCTGTTAAAGTTGCAGATTTTGGTCTGGCAAGGGAAGATTCTGAGACTGAAATGATGACTGCAGAAACTGGAACGTACCGTTGGATGGCACCTGAGGTATGTTGCAGATTGTGTAATATCTGGGACTGACAGTTGCTAATTGAGCAATATCTGAGTTGTGATGTGTTGAGGTTCATGTAGTACTTCCTGGAATTTGATGTAATTTCTACTATTCTTGTGAATACAAGTAATTTAATCATTTTACTGACCAATTAAAAGCCAGTTAGCAAATTCACGTATATTTCTAATGCAATTTAGGCCAGATTGCCAGTATACATGTTTAAGCCTTTAAGGGCACTGGTCACTCTGAACTAAAATTATTTGTTGAATGTCTTAAAGGTAGTCTGTGTTTTCCCAATACTGTTACAAGTTCAATAAATATTATGGATTTGCTTCCTTTCTTCCCATGTAGGTTCTTTTTTTCCCTGTTAAAATGGATTTTTCATGGTAGTTCGTGCCTTTCATAGATGTACAATAGTGAGATGCGCCAGGGAGACAAAACCTACTACAACAACAAGGTTGATGTCTATAGCTTTGGCATCATTTTGTGGGAGCTCGTAACAAATCAAATGCCTTTCACAGGGATGTCCAGTTTACAGGCTGCTTATGCTGCTGGTTTTAAGGTCGAAAATTTAGATATAGTGATGTTAATTTCTCTACATTGATTCTGTTAATAATTCTGATCGGATTATGCTGCATTATTTATGTCATTAATAGTCTACTTTTGGAGGATGAAGGATAAATATTTATCTATTTGTTTTTTTTTGAAGCCGTTGTGTTGGAAGGGGTTAAATTTTTTGTTAACGATAACATTGTTTGCACTTGAATGAAGAAAGAGAGGCCTAGTCTTCCGGAGGATATATCCCCTGATCTAGCCTATGTCATACAATCATGTTGGGCTGAAGATCCTAATGCCAGACCAAGCTTTAGTCAAATCATCCAAATGCTCAATGCATTTTTCCCTTCCTTGCCAGAACCTTGTAATAAGGAACCTGAGGCGGGAGCAGCGGTGGAGGCACATAATGTAGCCAAAACTCAGGTTTCTACCCAAAAGAGAGGAAAGTTTTCTTGTTTTGTACGGAAATGGTTTGCTTCAAAGAAGACAAAGAGCAAGCAGTGACTTATAAATTTTTTAGGTTCCCCTACTTTTGTCGTAGATGAAAGAGTTTTGCCTACCACAGAAGAATAGAATAATGTTGATACACATTTTGAAAGAGTTACCTTCGATGATTTCTTGTTTTTTAAAAATCTTACTGGTTATGATGTCCGAAGGAAATTTTGAAGTTTTCTAATCTTACTGGTTTATTGTGCTACTGCATGTTACATCTCTGATCTGTGACATTGAAGTTTGTCTTTATCCTCTATTTTTTTTGTCACAAATCCTTTTGTCTTTATCCACTTATTTTTATACAAATAGACGAATCCTGTTCTCGTCCTCCTTTTCTTTGTCATTTATTGAAGGAGAACATACAGACAGAAATGGCATAGATAAACCAGAAGCATTTGTTGGCCAAAAAAAAAAAAAACCAGAAGCATTGTGGAATAAAATAACCCACACCTCTGGAGGAACTAGGGAATTCCAAACCCTAACAAGCAACAACTAGAGGTAAAACACCTCTTAAACATCATTAGGACTATACACTATTAACAAAACACAAAAATACAGCTAGGGACAACCTTCTTGTTAAAACTGAGTACCTTCAAAGGTTTGCCCAAACTGCCAACCTGCTGGAACGACATCGTAACTGGTAACAGTTTGGCCATCACTGGTAGTGACCCTGAAGGATAGAGTCTGACCATTAAGGTATGAGTTGGACTGCCAATTCTGACCCCAATTTCTGGACATGACTTCCCATCCTGTTGTTGAGCCTTTGACTGAGACTGCTTGAACGTCTCCTGCCCCTCCCACATTTGTTATGAGTACCAAATTGAAGTAAGAATGGCCATTTATGGTGAACCTGATCCCTCCTTTCTTCACACATGCCACCCTGTACATGTGAAGTCCAACACAATTAAGCATGTTACAATATTAATTCCTTGATATATAAATGTATGCGAATGGTAAAATGTTGAGCTACCTTCTGAAGAGCACAGGAATGATTCCAGCTTTATATTGAGCTATTTGAGTGAATGCAGGCACTGCTAAATCAAAATGTTGAAGAGGGGGATTGCACCATCCGCCATTGTTGTTAGGGAGAGCTAAGTTTGGAGGACAAAAGTTGGTCGCAGTGACAGTGATAGTACCAGGGAGGCACCATTGTGGGTCGTTATCACAACGCAGCTCGTAACAAGCTCCACAGCTCAGGCCATTGTTGTAAAGTGCTGTGCTTAATGCTGCAGTGTTTGTTCCATAGCCTTGGCTTAGTAAGTTTCCATACCCACATGCTCCCCCTGCATCATCATCATCATCATGCCACCTTACATAAATACATGTATATTACAGTGTTTGTACCGTATTGTATGCTGTATATTACGTACCCAGAGTGCCAGAAGCATCGTTGCCGCCGTAGAAAGTGGCATGGGCAGTTTGCCAGCCATCGTATTGGTCAGCCAAGGTGCCATTAGTAATCAAAATGAGTAGGAACATCAAAAACCACACAATATCCATGGCTTCTGATTTGCTCTTTGAATTGTGTCTTGTGTTTAATTTACTTAAGAAAAGAATTGTGATGAGGGTCCTGCTTTCAGACGATGGGGTTTTATATATATATATATATATATAGAGAGAGAAGAGACTTTGTTGTGTTGAGTTTGCGGTTTTCACGTTGGAGAGGTACCACAGCCACACTAAGATTCAAATTGTTTAGTATTTTAAGAGTCAACCACACCATCCTTCACACACAGAAGGGTTCCAACTTATCACTCTCTCCTTTACTAAGGAGTGACAGAATAACGAAGAAGCTAATCAAAACTTGTAGGTCATAAATTTAACATAAAATTTTTAGTGTTATGGTAAAAATAATTAAGTAATTTTATTGTTTACAATGAATATATATGATATGAAATTTTAAATTTATTGATAAAAAATTAAAAAAATTTGTGTAATCCCATATAATTTTTAAAATTATAAGATAATCAAGAAAGGTTGGTGTAATAGAACCAAACATACACACAGATAAGACATAGAAACCAAAGATGCGTTTATTAGTTTAGTGAGCGCTTATTTTATGAGTCATGCCTAATCCGATTAGCCTCTTCAAATAATATGTTGACAAAGAAAATCCTTTTATTTTATATATAACTTGTTTTGACAAAATGACACAAATAAATAAATAAAGAGACCGTCCTTTATCTTCTTCATGCTCAGGACCTTACATTATTGTTGTTATTGAATTAAATACAAGTTGACTAGAGCTTGACACGTCACAATGAAGTTTTTTGTTTTTATTCTAGATGTGTCACAATCAAGGTACTCATGTCAACATGGCTAAATTGTTGCAAAAATAAGCAAGTTAATTAATAATTAAATAAACAAAATTTAGATAGGAAGTGTTAAATATAAATATAATAAAATTAATTTTTAAATTCAAATATACTTTTTAACTGTACTTTATTAGGAGAATAAAATGATATAGCAAAGTATTCTCTTAGAAAATCAATCACCTTACTACAGAATCTTACTAAATAAGAGAATAATTAATTAATAAGAAATAACATTTAAATTTATTACCTTTTTTAAGTGTTTGTACAATATAATCTATGAAAAGACTTTAAACAGCACATTTATGTCTTTATATTTTATAATAATTTTTAATTTAATCTTTAAAATTTTTTTATAATTAATTTTATATTTAAAATTTTAAATTATAATTAATTTTATTTGATAACTTAATATTGTCTGAATTATTAACAAAAAATAATGATATAATATTATACTTAAAAAATATATATATAAAATCATCATTAAAGTCGTTAGAGTTATATATGAAGTATTTATTGAAAAATTTATTCACATCTGACAGTAATTGAGTGAGAGTAAAAATATTTTAATTTAATAATGTATGTTTATGTCTAGTATTTAAATATTGTCAAAATTTTGTTCATACTCTTAAGATTTTGTTAGATAGCACATCATTATTTTTATTTAATAATTTATTTGAGTTAAAAGACGAAATTGATTACAATTCGAAATTTTAAAAATAAAATTTATCACAAAAAAATTTTAAGAAAAAAAATTAAAATACTTTTGTCTTTTTTAAAAAGATTTAATGATATAAATATAAACATTCAAGTATTTTTTTAAATTTAGAGTTTTTTGTTTGAATGATCTTAAAAATGTATAATTTTAATTGAATTAATACATTTGCAAATTTATTTTGATAATATTTATTAAAAAATGGAGTACAAAATTTGCATTTCAAATTATGAAAATATTTATGATTATATTTGCATATAGCACGGAAGAATTTAGTATTAGAGTTATTTATAATTTAAACAACTAAGTAATTTTTATTTAAATTTAAGATTTAACTTAATTCTAATTTAAAATTAAATAAATTGGGTAATTTTTTTGAATAATAACTGAATAGTAAATACTAAAATGTACGAGTGCTATTCCATTACCGGATGTGTCGGTGGCCAAGGATCCATCTTAGGGCTTCAGGCTATTGGGGACACTACATTTACTGCTCTCAATATCGATTTAACATTTGTGTCTACTCATTTGTCAAAACTCAAAACCCCTCCTCATGACTTTAATTTACACACAAAATTTTCCATTTGCCATTTTTATATTAAACTTATTTTTAAGTAATACTATCAATTATTTATTCATACTAAAGTAGACTAATTTTTTGTTCGTTTTAATTTCATCTCTTTTTTTTAGTTTTAATTTTTTTTTTTATCTTTGCTAGTTGATATAATTTTTGTCCTTAATCAAAATAATATAATTATATATGAACTTTATGTAAAATTACTCTTATTATAAAATATAGTAAGTTGGCAGAAGAGTTTAGATGTGACTACAATAATTATTAATTTATTTTTCATAAAACCTTAAAAAAATTTATTATTAATTTTTGAGTTTGAATGTCTAAATAAAGAATATTAAAAAAATTAAAGTATTTTGGTTTAATTTAAGTTTCACAACCATACTTTAATTAGAATAAGTTTACTTGAGTTACACATATGACCAACATTTGAATAGGAGAAAAAATTCGTATAAATTAATAAATTTAAGGGACAAAATTAAAATTTTATATAAAGTTAAGGATAAATATTCGTTTTAGCCATTCTTAAAAAGGAAGTTATAAAAAGATTTTATACTCCGAAAATTAATTTCTATAAGAATTTAATCAAAGTAAGGACGATTAGGATTATTTTTTAAAAATAAACGGTGCATGTGAGTGTACATGTTTCATAAGGAGGAGTGTACTAACATATACAAAAAAATTCATGGCAAAGTGATTTAATTTAACAAGAAAAATATGTAAACGTGAATAAAGACATTTCCTTAGTGTGTAAACGTAGGAAATACTTAAATTTTAATATAAGATTATTTTTCTAGCTAGTAAATAATTTCGTCATGTTGAACAGTTGGACATTTATTATTAGTTTTCTTAAAATAGACTTGAATTTGACATGCGTAAATTATATATATGCCTAATACCCAACGTTTTATGCATATTTGAGAGATCCCAATCCTGTAGGTAATTGGGATAATGACATAAATTTAGAAAAATTAGTTGAAATTGTAAGCATATGCGTCCCTATCATAAAAGGATATATAGAGGTGTGACTACGGATTTCAATATTATTAGAGGCATTTCATATTTAGATGAGAGGATGGAATATTAAGTTAACCATATATACGTGTACCATTTTATTTAATTAGCCACCCTAGCTCACTTTTCTGTTTGGGGTGAGGAGGAGAAAAAAAGTGAAAAGAATAAACGGAAATAGAGAGGAAAAAATTTAATTGATTATCACTTATCAATTATGTATTTTTTTAAAAATTCATTCTGAAAATAAAATTTTAAATAATTTAAATTGTGAAAAAAAAAAACAATACTTCAAGTTTTGTTTAATTAAAAAAAAGAATTATCTCATATTTACTCATTGTTAACCGACAGGGTAAAAAGTTATGTGTAGCTCGTACCCTCACATGCTTGTGATGTCGTTGTTAGGTTGTTGGTAACAGAGCACGTGGACATGAAGAGTGATTCTAGATCCTTCGTGAATTGCAGAATCGGACGTGTGATATCAAGCCAGGTGCTCAAACCATAAATTAATAAACCCATCAAAATTCAACTCCGAGTATTCAATTCCCCACAACTACTAACCAACGATATTTACTATAATATTTATTAATTTTAAGTAAAAAATTATCAATTTATCAAAATTTAAGTAATAATACTAAAAGGAGAGAAATATTTCTGGCTCTGCAATCTCTCTATCTAAAATTGGAAAATCCCTCAACTCAATTAGGTTAATTTTGAGACAAGACATCAGTTCTCAACTAACACGTAAGCATATCCAACATTGTTTCTTTTTGTTTGTTTGGGTCAAATATCCAACATTGTTTGTTAACGGACTCCTTTATGACATTTTTATAAGTTTTCACGTTTTCTTAACAACAGGAGGCAATTATCCAAAAGTCTTGATTTCTTTGAAGAATTTATAAATTTTAAAGATATATTTAATAATATTAATAAATATTAAAAATATATTTAATAATAAATATATAAATATAGTAAGTATTAATTTAATAAAAATATATAAATATTACATTAATTATTTTAATTTTGTTAATGATGTTATACTGTGAAATGAAATTAATCATAATTTAAGATTTTATGAATATAATTAATAAAAAATAAATTTTAACAACAAAATTAAAAATTGCCAAAGTTTATTCCCCTATATGTTGTCCTAAAATCAGGTAATTATCTCTTGTAGTTATAACTTCCTCGTTTAATTCTTCTATGCTTTGATCTATTAATATTTAACTACCATATTTTTTTTTCATCTAAAATTTAATCAAATTATTAATTAGATAAAAATAAGTTAAAATTAGTTTGCATCTTTGTGTTCCTTGGATACAATTAATGTTTTTATAAGACTATCACTAGTAGAGCATAAATTCTCCAAGGATAATTATCCTTATAATGTCTTGAAATCTTATATATACCTTTCATTATAATTCTTAAGCCATAAATGGATTAAATAATAAGTTGCTTGAAATACCACAAAATAGGTAAGTGATGATAACAAAATAAATAAATTTTACATTGAAATACTTTATTTGAGTGTAAGTACACAATCCATACATTATCACATGTGAACATCAATCTAGTGCCTAAAGAAAATTTCTTAATACTAAATACAATTTTTTTTATAAAAAAAAATCAATTATATATGGTAGTCAGTATTTCCCTATATAAACCCATACCCTCTATCACTAGCCACCCACAAGTGACAAGCATATATACAAATACTACTGTGAAAGCGAAAGCATTTGTAGCAAGTAATAACACACTTGGATCTCTTTAGAGTCGTAATTATTAGTTATTGAGAGAATGGGAAGGATGATGAAGTTGGCAATCGTGGTGGTGCTGTGCATGGCTGTGGTGGGTGCACCCTTGGCCCAGGCCGCCGTGTCATGTGGGCAGGTGTCGAGCAGCCTCGCCCCTTGCCTCTCGTACCTGCAGAAGGGAGGGGCCCCTGCCGCCGGTTGCTGCAGCGGCGTCAAGAGCCTGTTGGCGGCGGCTCAGACCACGGCGGACCGCCAGGCCATCTGCAACTGCCTGAAGGGAGCCGCCGGTCAGATCCCCAACCTGAACCCTAAGAACGCGGAGTCTCTTCCTGGCCAATGCAACGTCAACATCCCCTACAAGATCAGCACCTCCACAAACTGCGCCACGTATGATCCCAATCTTAACTTTATAATTCCATTTTCTTTTCTTTCTTTCTTTTATAATTCATTTCAATACTCAAATCGCTGATATATATTTGGTAATTATATTCATATATTGCAGCATCAAGTTCTGAAGCGAGGATGATAGTAAGTATAGTACGAGAATAAAGGAAGGGCCAGATGGTGTAGCTCCGTCGTGTCATTTTATTAAGCTCTTCCACAATTTGTAGTTTATTATATATATATATATATATCTGTGTGTGTGGAGGTTTTTTCTAATTGAGTGTAGTAATTATACTGTACGTGTCTTGTCGCAGGTCAGTATAATTATAAATTACATATATAGTAATTCCAATCCTAGTTTTGTTTCTCTATATTATAATATTTTTTATTCTTTTTCGTAAGTAAACTAATGAAGTAATATATTTTATAATATAAAATATAAAAAAAAATGAAATGTGAGAACATCAGAAAGAAAAATAAAGATAACAGAAATTACAAGAGAAATGAGTGAATTAAATAATTTTTTATTATTTAATTTATTATTTTAAAATTATAATAATTATTATTTTATATTATATTTTAAAAATTAAAAAATAAAAGACTCTAGTTTTAATAATGCTTCTTAATTTCTGGCTTTTAAGTTCTTGTTCCTTTGCCTAGCTAGAGAAATTACTCCCTAATAATGGCCTTACAAAACTAACTAAAATGAGAAAAACCTCCAAATTAAGCCCATCACAGCATTAAATTAATGTTATCCGATATTATTAATCTTAATTAAGCGCAATTAATCAACGTGATATAAATGAATTTCTTTTTTAGAGTATACGAAAATAAAACAAAAAGAACGTAACCTATCAATTACTTATACCCTTCAGTCTTCATCATATTACACCCAACGAAAATGGCTTATGTATAAAAGATAATAGCCGAAATTTAATTTGCATTCAATTATTCACCTTGATATTTATTTTTAATTATAAAATTC
The DNA here is from genome assembly GCA_031216115.1 of Senna siamea. NCBI lineage: Eukaryota > Viridiplantae > Streptophyta > Magnoliopsida > Fabales > Fabaceae > Senna > Senna siamea. Next base: position 22,536,078 of record CM062357.1, read on the forward strand.
TCATCAAATATTTTAAAAATTTATAATTAATCTATTATCTCCATTTTCATAATTATTCTTTATTAATTGTCTATATTAAAATTTAATTAAAAGTATTCATATTGCACACGATGTTTATGATTGTACTAAAAACTTGGTACCATATAGAGTACAAATCAAGATGTAAGTCTAGGTTTAATTTTAGTCACACAATTATATGATAAAAAAGATAAGGAACATCAATATATAATTAAGGAGCTCAAGCTCTCAATAATTAATTAGCAAATTTTTTATTTTTATTCTATTTTAATTAAATTTTAGAAGAAGAGGTCGACTTTTTTTCTCCTCAACACAGCCCAAATGATAACATATATCTGACGTAAATAAAAGGGGGCATTAGGTTTTCTAAGCTTATTAAATTATTTATTTACTGAGAAGTATGTTTCCTAAGTTTATTGGGCAACTTGAATGTGCCACTATGTTGTCATATATTGCATGCGTTTATGGCTTTAAAAGCAAGTATTTGTAATGTTTCTGTAAAAAGTCTACTTGTGTGAACAAATTATCAGTATTCGTAGTTTATTGAACTCCTTTAATAAGAATATTATTATATACAAAACTCAATTACTCATGAACTTAAAACTACAACTTGACTTCAAATTGTAAGGCATGAGATATAATAATCACTTTAAATTTAATTTTCTGATCTCTATTTTGTTCAATTAGTAATTAAGGGTGTAGACAGTTTCAATTCAGTCCATTTTAGAGGACCATTGAACCAAACACATTCAAAGTAAGTCGGTTTGGTTTATTTTTGTAAAACCACACCAAACAGGTTAGTCAATGGTGTGGTTCAATTTTAATCGATTTTAAGAGCTACCGTTTACTATGGTAGAAAATATTCTAAATTTTTTATGACAATAAGAAAAAAGAACAAAAACAAATATAACACTCATACAGCCACTAATTCATACTTATGATATTTCAAAAAAAAAATACTAAAATTATTTTTTATGTCTTTAAACTTTACATTAATTGTTAATTTTGTCTTTATTTTTTTTGTCAATTAGATCTCTAAATTTTTTGAATTGTTGCCAATTTTATAAAAAAATTTAACGTTTTTCATTATACTAATGAAACTCGGATGCTTAATTAGTAAATTATATAGAATTCTTTTTGACACGACAAATAATGATATTAGAATTTAAAACAAAATTGATAGAAACTATAAAATTTAGAGGCAAAATTAATAATGATCCTAAATTTTATGGACAAAAAATGACTTTTGTCTATTCTTATTTATTTTTTTAAAAGTTTAAATATTGACAAAAAAATTAAAATTTAGAAATGACATCAACAACTAAAAGAACATTTAGAGACATAAAGGATATTTTTACTAATAAATAAATATAACACTGGTAATTCATCTACTGATTACAAAGTCAACATTTCATCAACTTGGGCTTTAATTTTGGAACTCGAGTTACATTAGACATTTTGTAAATTATCACTGTTGAAAAGGTTATTGAGATATTTTGACTAATTTAATTTAAGTTGATTGAAATCTTATAATGAAATAAAAAAATTTTTAAGTGAGAGTGTTTAATTTTTATATTTAAAATTTAAATTTGATATTTTACTTAAAAAAATAAAATACTTATCACTTCAATTTTTTTAATAAGACTCAAACTTGCATCTTTTTCTTACAAAATGAGAATGTCACTATCTCAATCAGCAATTTATTGTATTTCAAACCCATGGATACGAGTACTTTACCTTTGACAGTAATTAGGGATTTGACTTGATGGCGTTAAGCATGATATTAGTAGGGTTGAATTATTAATTAAGTCAATCCTATATTTTCAATCATTCCATAGATGGATGTATTAATTTAAATCAATCCACAACGAGTTTTCTGGCTTTGAGGTTATGTACCACAAAGGGCTTATGCTAAAAGGAATAAGGCACACCACATTCCACAACGAGCATATATCAATCTAGAGTTTGGTGAAACATCCCACGCTATATTAATTGCTGCTGAAATAATGTGTACCACTGAATTTGGATCCTCTATATATAATACTGTATATAATATAATAAATAAAATATTCATATTTTATTTATTAATTTTTTTTCTCATAAATTAATATTGTTAATTTTTTTTAAGAGAATTCAAACTGGTGCATTACCTCATCAATCCTTGTCTAATTAATTTTTCTCTTTAATGAGTGTGCCTTATATTCTATTTCTATTCAGTGGGTTACACGTTTATGTATGTTATTTTCAACTCCATGAGCACAATCTTAATTATTTTACTCCATCTAATGCTAGCTTAATATTACCTCATAATACCATACTATTCCTTATCATCAAATCTAAAAATCTCTCTTAAAAAATCCATGTCAGTTTTAGTACAATTTAATAATAAAAACCTTTTTTAAAAAATATTTTCGAACTCAATAATATTCACAAAACTACTTATGAAATAATTTTTCCAAATAAAAATTATTTCTTTCTTATAAAATTTCATTTTAAAAATTATTTTGGCTTTCAAAGTCCACTTGAAGTGTGAAGCACATTGGCGCTCAGGATTCCAACTAAACCGTCATTGACCCTTGTCCCAAAAAAAGGGGCCTTCACCTGTTCTTTGTTTAATTAAAAAAACATTTTTTAAACTAAACAAGTTATTTTGGGCCAAGTTTTTTAACTTACTCCAATTAACATATGACTAATTGCGTGGATTAGTTTGCCTTTGGCTGTGAGGTTTTTTTTAAAATATATTTATATTTAATTTCTTTTAAAATAATTTCAAAAATAATATATAACTAATAATTATGAGAAAATAATTATTATTATTTATCTATAAATATTAAGATAAATTAATATTAAAATTATATTATTTTTATCATCTATAATACTAAGATATATGTCAAAACTATGTTATGATGGCTAATTTACATATATTATCTTAAATTATGAAAAAGACACTAAAAATGTATAACATAAAGGGTTAACTTATTTTTTAAAAAAAGAATTTAAGTATAGTTTTATATCTTTGTCACAAAATTTTTTAATGAGAGACGCAGATAGAACTTATCTTTTTTATAAAATTTACTTATTTTATTTTTATTAAAAATTTAATAATAAAAATATAAATGATTATATATAAATATAATTCTTTTTAAAGAATAATTCAATGCCTCAAGTTGGACAAATTTTTTTAAATTCGACTGAATTTCTATCCGTGTGTTCTCTCTTTTTTTTTTCTTTGTTTTAAAGTTTGAGAACAAAACGTATCATTTTAATATAAATAAAAAACAAAATATGAGAAATAGCACAGACAGAGCAAACTTGGAGTGCTTCTCTTGCCATCCTTCGTTGTTGAACAAAAGGTCGTAGCGTACAGCGATTAGAGGATGGATTCAATGGCCTCAACTATTACAAGTATACATATCAACTAATGAAGTTCATACATATTATAAACAATTTGGAATTATTTATATACAACTTTAATATATGGCCTTCATTTTTAGCTTTGTCATTACATCAGTTTTTCTTTTTCAAATAAAATAATATTGTACCTAATTACTATTTATTGCTAACGGCTAACTGGTGATCGGACTCATGACCATGGGGTAAGATTAAAGTTACCATATCAAACGTGTCAAGCGCAAATTTAGAAGCATCATGCTGTCAGTGTCTAATTTAATGGTTTCTGCACCCTTTTTGTTTTTTAATTTAGAGTGAAAAAAGTGATAAAATAATAAAGTATTAAAAAAACAAAAAAATATAGGTAAACTTAATCTATACAAGATGTTAAGATAAATTCATAATTTGTCTTATTTAAATCATCTCCCAGGGTCGATTCTAGAGGGATGGCATTGATGAAAAGATCGTCCTCAATAATGAACTCTACAGTACTCAAGTATTAATCACTAAATCTGATACATGATTCGAGATTTAAAAAAAAAACTTCTTTCAGCCAAATCCTTTTTTTTTTTTCATAAAACTACAGGAATCACTTTAAATAAGAGTTGCTCTCATATAATTCTAAGTAATCTGTGCCCAAACTTACTGCATTATGCTGGTCCTTGCCATCATTACTCATTCACTGAAATAGCAGCGATTTCCAGTTCCTACATAGGCGCAGTTATGGTGGCTCATCTTATTACATTGATGTACATATATTAGCATTTAAAGTGCCCAACCATATCTCATTATGGCACTGAACAAGCCCAACAACCAAACAAACACATCCATGTGGTTTGTCACATGATCTTCTGCTTGTGTCTCAACCCATCGGCCATAAAATGTCTAAATATATTCCATAGGCACAACATAAATTATCTGCATTAAACTTAGAAGTGAGTAATATTGAAATTTCTGCTAACACCACTCTTTAAAACCAAGATGTTTGCTACATCATAGTGGCCTTGATGACATTTAAAATACCTATGTTTCATACATTAATTCCTAGTATCATTCAGATTGCAAAAGACAAGAAACAATCACTTTTTATTACTCTCTCATACAGCCCAAAAATAATAGAAATCTCACACAGACCATTTTAACTGTTAAATTTTATTAAATAATTAAACTTTAGGCAAACATCAATAAGTATTTATCATTAAGAGGAGAATAATTTTTGTATTCTTTATACTTTATTTCTTATAATTTAGCTTAAAATTAAAGTAAATTATTAATTTGGCCTAAACAAATTTTTCAGTCACAATCATTCTTATAATTTATTAACATCTCATACCCCTCATCAGAGTGTTAAACCAAAAAAATGAAGATTTAAATAAAAAATTCTTAAATAATTTTAACTAGTCTTTACATTACTAATTTAATTACACAATAATTAAATAGTAATGAAACAAATTATAAAAAAGTTAAATGACATCTTTATAACTACAAAAATAATCTTACTTTATGCTAAACTGTAGACAATAAAATATAATTTACCCATCATTTTTTAAACACCCATCATGTAGTGCTAACTAGTGTCATATTTTTTATGAAGAACATAACAAAACATATTAAAAATTTTAAGTAATTTTTGTTATTTAAAAAATACCTACCCTTTCTATGACAACTTTCTATTGTTATGCTAAACAAAAGAAATTCAAAATACTATAGTATCTTGTATATTAATATCTTATACCATATTATCCAATATACCAAGAAAGTTGTGATAACAAAAAATAATTCTTTTACTACTGACTTAATTCACCTTTTTTTTAAAAAAACTTAAATACAATTTTTATATTTTATTATTAAATTTTTTAATCACAATAACAAATAAACAAATTTTACAATTAAGCACTCCATAATTAATTTTTTTTACATATTTTCCTTTTATTGAAAATTTTGATAAAAAAATATATTTAAGAGTGATTTCTATAAACACAAGTCCTCTCTCCCTCTATAAATACCATACGCTGAAACCACAACCAACATAGTATCCAAAACTCAGCCAATCTTAAGCTACCATCTTGGAAGAGTAGAGAGGCTCATGGCTAGCTCAGTGGTGAAGTTGTTTTGCTTAGCAGTAGTGTGCCTAGCACTTTGTTCTCCCAAGGCCGAAGCGGCCGTCTCATGCAGCCAGGTATACACCAACCTGAGCCCATGCATTTCCTATGTAAACAATGGCGGTGCCACAGTGCCAGCACAGTGCTGCAATGGGATCAGGACCCTTTATGGCTTGGCTCAGACAACACCTGACCGTAAAACCATTTGCAACTGCATCAAGAACGCCGTTAATGGAATCCCTTACAATAATAACAATCTTAATCTTGCTGCTGGCCTTCCTAAGAAGTGTGGGGTAAACATTCCTTACCAGATCAGCCCCTCTACTGACTGTAACAGGTATTTAGTAGCTACCTATCAGACTCTTCACCATTAAACCACACCTAGTGTTTAATTGTAGTGTGTTTGCAAATAAAATAAAATCGAAAAAAAAAAAAGAAATAAATCAGGTATGTCTGACATCTAAAAATTTCTATCCTCTGTAAACAAGCTCTACTTAAGAATTTTTTTTTCCAACCATATATGATGCTCTACTGCTAACTTCCATCTCTATTGAGGTTCTAATAGTTTAAAATCTGTCGCGATTTAACAGGTAAGTAAGAAAGCTGCAGTATTTAACTATAGAAACTATAGATCACTTTATTATACACCTTACTATTTCTTTGTTTCTGATGTGTTTTCTTTTGATGCAGAGTGCAGTGAGGTTGAAGGAGTAACTCAAGAATGTAGTAGCTTGCGTGTGAATAAGTGGTCACAACCCACACGGAAAAGAGACTAGAGAAATTGCTTCTTTGAAGCATGATCAGCTAGTCTTCTAGTAGGTCACTGAAAAGTAGTTATGCTCGTCCTGCTTCTGTTAGCTGCTTTGCCCTAGGCATTAGATGATGTAGAGTACTGAAAAAGAACTGATGTAAAAGCAGCAGTCGTTTTTTTAATGATATGCAGTATGTGTTGGTAATCGATGCTGAGAAAGTTAATAATATTTTCATAGCTTTTACCTCACATGTCGCTTTGTGGGTATTTAGCCAAGCTTTTTGGCATGGAGGTCAGAAAGTGGGGCGTTTAGCCAATTCTTAAAAGGGCTTCTAAATGGTAGCAAAAGTAATTTTTTGAGCTTTAGAGTAAAAACTAAAAATTAGAGCTTCTCTTCTAACTAAAAACAAAAGTTAATAATTAAATATTTAAGGACAAAAACACACATTAAAATTTCATATTTATCCAAATACCCTTATTTTTTTTTACCTAAACTCTATCCCAAATCATATAAAAATGAAATTGTAGAGAAATCTCTTTATATATGAATTATTTTAAGACACATAAATCAATGGAGAATTTATATATAAATTTATGAGATTTTATTTATTCTATATATTTTATTTAATTAATAATAACTTAATAAAAATTAACAATAATAAATATTTATAATCATTTATTCATTTAAATAACTAATAACAAACTAAATCTAAACATGTCTTTTTTGGTAACTTAACAATCAAAAGTATTTTTTTTTATACAAATTAACCAAATACAAATTGTTTCTCTCTCACAATTTTGTTTTTAAAATTCCATTTGAGAAAAAGTCATTAAAAAATAAACAAATTTTATAAATTTGGTCAAATGAGTCCTTTGATTATTTTTCCATGCTCCCTGGACCTATAGAGGTACTTTGGAAAATTACATATTTCAAGACTCAATACCTAAATAGGAAGAGAGCGAGAATTAAGATTCACAAAATTCCGTAACGTACCGGCTCAATAAAACAAATCACGCTAAGGTAAATGGAAGGAGCCAAAGATTGACTTGTAAAAATCAGTGAGAACAAAATCCCAATTGTACAATCACATCACAGCCAACCCCTATGTTGCAGAGTCAAAAAACTAAAATTATTATATTTTATAACTAATCGTTTGGACTCCATTACAATCTAGTGGATCAAAACTACTTGAGCCATCTGACGCGAAATATACAGCAGTGGTGAAAATAAATAATGCCATATATGGATTTACCTGCCAAGAATTCATGGCTTCACAAAAGAGGAACTTCTGTTTCAACTTCAAGCTCAACTCTGCACGGCTGCTCCTATATTACATTCTGTATGTTTTCGTCAACAACATATATATACAGTGTGCTACACAAACTTTTGTGCTTTACCAAAGAACTAAGATTGTTTGCGGCGATCGCAGCAGCAAGGTCTTTGAGGATAGCATGAATGAAGTGATTTGAGAGCCATTACTTTCAGAAGCTGCAGACCTCATTTTTATTCAGTCTACAGCAGATGCAGTAATACTTGTCAGTGTCAACATCAAAAGAGTCCAACAAAGGGAAACAAAAACCTTTCTATTATGATTTTCAAGTTAAGAGAGGGAAGGAAGTAGACTCACCCGATAAAAATTGCTTTCTCTTATATAGTATAAGCAATGTTTATTCAGTTTCATCCATTTCCGCATACAAAATATGTCTCTCCATTTGGTTCACATGATAATTTACTAAGTGTATTAAACCTCGGTTTTCTTCTCTCAAGATGTCCAGCTCTTTCTTCAACTCCGTGTTCTGTGCTTCAAATTGTGAATTAGATAAAACCTGCCTACGTAGAAGTCTATTTTCCTCCATTAATTGGTTCATTTTCTCTTTCAATTCAACATTTTCCTCTTCTGAGATGGCAAATCTCTTACTTAAATCATCCTGCTACCCAAATAAGTTAAGTTTCTTGTTTAAAGACTCAATGCAAACGTGTATATATAAAACAAAAACAAGGATATTTAGTCTCACATCACAATTGCTCAACTCGGTGGGACAGTCTTCCAATAAAAGTCTTTGATGGTTGAACTCTGGGTCGCTGCATACTTCACCACCAATGCTCTTTGTGGGGGTCTCCTCCACTACAAGTTTGTCAAGGTTCGCCTCTTTCTCACTGCATACTTCATCACAAATGCTCTCTGTGGGGGTCTCCTCCACTACAAGTTTGTCAAGGTTGACCTCCTTCTCAACGCATACGTCATCACAAATGCTCTCTGTGGGGGTCTCCTCCACTACAAGTTTGTCAAGGTTGACCTCTTTCTCAACGCATACGTCATCACAAATGCTCTCTGTGGGGATCTCCTCCACTGTAAGTTTATCAAGATTGACATCTTTCTCATTGCATACTTCATCAGAAAAGCTCTTTATGGGGGTTTCCTCCACTATCAGGTTTTCAAGATTCACCTCCTCTGTATGAACTTCATCACAAGTGTTCAACTTCGTGGGAGTGTCTTCCACTACTTGGTTTTCAAAATTGACCTCATGCACTCCGTGTAATTCATTAGTATTAGATGTACTCAGTTGTATCGCTGAATCTACAACAGGAACCTGCTTACATCCAACTCTCAATCAAACATAATAAAGAACAATAGTATGCAGGCATAAGCATTGAAATTGAAGATCCCAAAGGAAAAAATATTGATTTAGTTAGATATCAAACAAAAGACCCATGTTAACAATTAATACACTTCGATTAATAGCTTGAATTGATTTCTAACTAAATTCATCTCCTTCAATCAAATCTGAGCACGTGAGTTATGACATAATAAACGTAGCAAAATAAAACTCACGTTAATTGATGTGTTTGTTGAACAGCTTTGTGCACTTTGAAACTCCTTACTGTCACTCCGAAACTTCAGTGCCTCTTTGATTATATCTACTTCTAACTCTTGAGAAGTAGGTTGGAGAGTCCAAGATACCTTGCACATGGAGACAACAAAGCAATAATAAACCACTTTTTCCCCTTTTGGTTTTTGGGTTCTTGGCAGTTACAAGAAACAATTGAGAATGAATAATAATTTTATGCAACCGTCACTGGATTCAGACACCAAAATATTAGTCACACAAGGACTGAAGATAGCACAAACATGTTCTTACCTTCTGTGCTATATGGAGAGCAACTGACAATAAAGAATAAAATCAATAAATTTAAGGCAAGTTGTCAAGTTACCTGGTCATCATGCAGGTCCTTAAATCTTGAAGTAAACCAATGTCTCTGGTGAGATTTACTGTTATCCCATCGGCAAATACGAGGAAAGGTCACATTGCTGTCTTGTAAACCAGGCCGACCTATGTCAAAGTGCTCATAGGACCATGCCTGTTCACCATTTTTTTTTAAAAAGAGACACAACTTAAAATTATATTTACACATTTAATTTACAGAAACATATATATTTTACACATGAAATTACAGAAAATTTTATTTCCAAGAAATGCATATAGAATATTATTACTTTCTAGCTACAACTTACAAGAAATCCAAATATGAATCAAAGGAGCTTGTAATAGCAACATCATGAAAAAAAGTCCGTACATTAACGAGTAAAAGAATATGTTTGGCAATCGAATATGTTATAACATAGCCATCTGCTGAAACTTACTTGAAGAAACGTGAGACAACCACCCACATATTGCACATTATTTTCCTTCCTCTTGCCCAACCACTGGGATAAATCTTCCATAACAGCTGCACCCCAGGCAAATTGACAAACCTCATCCAAATTTCGGAGAAAGGACAAATATCGGGAATCTACTTTTCCATTTGAATTGGGGAAAAGGAGAGTGCCAAGTGTGTACAGAAGAAATGCCCTGATGAAATCATCACAGACAGAATCTCCATGGGAATCAAGTCTACTTTCAAGTGAAGCTATTGTGACTTTCCTCTTCCACATAGTTGCCCCATATTCCTCTTCCAATTCAGAAAAAGGCTCATCGTCTTTCAAAAGCACAGGATACCCCACTACCCGTAACCCCAAAATCAGTGCAACATCTAACAGAGTCATTGAAATTTCACCTAGATGAAGCACAAAAGTTTTCTTTTCACAGTCCCATCTTTCCATCAGCTCAGCTAACAAATTTTTGCTTAGCGAATGATTGGGAACTAATAAGACACTGCCGAAACCCATTTTTGTTATAGCAGATCTTTGCTCATCAGTGAGTTGCTGAACGCGCTTTACATACGATTTCAGGGAAAATCTAGTACTGAAAGTCCTCACCTAAAGAAACAACGTAGGATCAAGTTATGAAACGCAGAATTTGGAGAAAAATTACCCAATTAGGCAGTTGTATGAGAATATGCACGACACTAAGTATGACTGTTCCAATTAATTAAAGTACAGAGAATCGGCGTTCAAACATCCACAGGAGAAAGAAGTAAACACACAGAAGTTAAGTTCGTGCATTCCTACGCTTTATTATTAACCAAACAGAGGAGATAGGATGAAAATGAAGCAAGGATTGGAAACGGGTGAAAAACAGTACCGGCTCTTGAACTTCAGGCGGAGCAATGAAAGATCTTCTGGTGGATTTTCTCATTGGGAATTCGATTTGAGAATGCCTCGCAGTTCAAAGTTGAAACAAACAAAGAAATCCAAAGACACACGAGTGAGATGTAGCTAAAGCCTAATGGGCGGGGAGGCAAAGCTTGTCGAGAAAGCTTCCCTTCAAAATCGATGACGTGTCCCAGAGATAGAAAGAAGGCGCGAAAATATCAAATGGGTTTCAAGCAATCCGAGGATTTATGTCAACTAAGTTGGGCTGAGCCAAAATCACACGTCGCGCGATATGGAGCGATGGATGGCGAGGATGATTTAGAGTGCTTGAGCACAACTGGAAACAAATGGGACAACAGAGAATCCTATCGCATTCATTTTTTTATCAAAAATTATTTTTAACATTTAACTATACATTCATAAACAAATGTATGTAATATTTTTATCACACGTATACATATATATATTTTACTTACAAGTTAATAATTTCAATCAAGCACTTGTATGTTTATCGAAAACTTAATTAAGCTCTAACTTGATTTGATTTTAAATTTTAAAATATTATAATATTGTGTGCATATGTATTAGTGATTTTTTTTATAATTTGTTATTAATTTTGTATGCACACACATGTATGTTAGTAATTATGATGAATTAAATGTTTATTTACATGTAATTTTAAATCAATTAATAAAGATATATTTAATCAAATAAATAACAAAAATAAAAAGAGAGTGGAAGGCCACCCAGAATTTTTTTTTTTAGATTTTATTTTCTATTGAAAAAAGTAATTTAATTAATCTTATAAAAAATTATATTATATACAACTCTAAAAATATAAAAGCATTTAACAAATGACTGCTATTAACAAATTTGAGTGAGACATTATTAAACATAAATGAATTACATATTGGGATTAAATAGTACATATTTTTAATTTTTTAAAAATTATTTAGTATAGTTAACACTAAATGTTAGTATTTAATGTACATGTCAAATTTTTTAAATGTCAAAATATGTATTATAATATTTCAATGACTACATGATACTATATATGTTACTTATTTTACAGAACCAAAAAAGTAAATTATTTCTTTAATTAGACTTGATAATTTCCAAATTTTGTAAGAATATTGTTCACTTGCCCAAAGTCTACAAATCTACTCTAGAAAAAAGTATACTATCATTTGCATGTACAGAAGATGGTTTATCGGAGGGACTTGCATGCATACTTTAGCTTCCATTATATCCTTATTTTCCCGAGCTTTCATAAGCATATCTTAGATCAACCTATATTAAACCAACTTTTGGGCTAAAGTAATCTAAGAGTTGATCTCCATGATAATTATCCTGAGAGAGGTTGTTGTAACACATCCCACAATCAGGTTCTTAAGTGTACAGAAAAATTCATTTCACTTGACAGCTCATAAAAAAATAAAAAAAAAAACTCACTAAACTCTATCATATGCTTTAAAAAGGTCTACCTCAAGAGCGCTCAAAATCCTTTGTCCTTTAGCCATATGGTTTAGAATTTCACCTGTGACAATGATATTGTCCAAAGATGAGTTTGTTTTTGTCCGATAATATTTGTATGTAAGACTTAACAGTGTACATGTGTCATAGGACTTGGATATTTTGCTCACCAGTCACCACAACAGTATCATTCGCATGATTAGGTTCAGTCATATATTACATTTCCAATATAATTAATTTGCATGCCCATCCTCAGAATTAAATGGCTTTAAAAATTTGGTATTTGAAGGCCGCTTTTTACCAAACTATTTATGCTCACCGGTAATATATACTAACGACAATAAAAGAAACAACCCATTTAAAGTGAAAGGTGAAGTAATACAACAAAAAGTATTATGCCCGAAAGATTGTTTTTTGAGACATATTATATAAAACTTCACCGGCAGTGCATGAGACATAATGGTATTTTGATACTAGTGTCTAATTTTTTTAAAAAAACTATTTTGAATACTATAATATGAGATATCATTTATAAATAGTGATATCTAACTTATACATGGTACCAGTGGCTTGACATGACCTGTACTAAAGTGATATCAAATTTTTTAAAAAGATTGGAATATAAAATAAAAAATATTTATTATATTTTAAAATAATAAAAAATTGTTTAACTTTTTATTTTTGTTTTATCCATTTTAACTTCTCTTTTTTTTACTTTTTCTTTTCATTCTTTTCATATTTTACACATGTTTTATACTTTATTCTAATGAATAATATATCATTTTAAATACCAACAACTAAAAAGCCTCATAATCATCAATTTTTGTATAACAAGATATAATACTAGCTAGAATGATCTCAAAATTTATATAACAGCCTAATAAATATAGATATCAGATTTAGTAATCTGATTCGTGACATATATATGAGAACAAAGTAAGTGCACCAAATCCCTCCTTGGTTTTGGATGTTGAAAATTGTTTTGAGTTTGTAAACAATACCAACTGACGTGTAAAGACTAAAGAGGACAGGAAGGTTCCGACAAAATAGCTAATATATATAATAATATTATGCCATAAGTGACACAAAGCTTGAGTTTGTGTGTTAATTAATTGCAAATTAAACATGAATGAAGTTAGAGGAGTGGTTTGAATTAGCCGAACATGTCTGTTGAATAAAGGGTCCACCTGCTACAACCTAAGTGACACAAAGCTTGATCCGACATGCCACTTTCTAGGTTGGTTAGGAATTTGCTTTCAAATCTCTCACACCCATATCACATTTTAACGTTTGTCACCCTCCTCTAATAATTCTTCATTCTATCACATCATTTGCAAATTGCAGTTGCATCACATTAAATTAATGATCATGAAATTACATATGATGATATATACCAACTCCATAATCTCCCTTAAATGGATATACCAACTCCATATTCATCATTATTATTCGTATTTGATGACTGTACATACACAATGACTGAGCAATTTCATGGATTAATGATGGATATCTATGTATCTTTCTGGTAATTAAAGCTGTACATATTTATCTTTGGGATAGGTAAACTTTTCTTTTTGGTTTCCTTTTTGCAGATTAAATTTTTTTTTATATATATATATATATATTATTCTTTTCATCATATTTCTATTCGTAAAGTATATATATTAGTATAATATGTAATGACGGCTCACACTTTTTCGATCACACCAAAGAACATACACCCAATTCACATACACACCAAATTTTAAGAACCTTGGTTCATGTGATCATACATTTGAAGTTCAGTACTCGTTCACGAGTTTCATGAAATTAGCTAGCTTTTTATGTCTAATGTAAAACTGAGTGTATTATAAATTCAATAGGGTTGAGATTAATAAAAAGAATTAATCCCTTATAACATCACAAATAGTACTTCAAGCAGTGTAACGAATGTGAGTTAGCATTTTGTTAAGTTATATAAATTAATTTATAAAGATTGATGAAATGAGATGGAAAAAGAACATTGAAGCTTTTTAACTAACAAAGGATTAAATTGAAAAATACGTATATATAAAAGATATATAGCTATCTATATCAGTGACAAAAATAGAAGTTTGCTTTTATATATACATAGCTTTCTGCCATCTATTTTTGTTGGAGAAGAAATAATTTGCGAATGAATAACCCTCAAAATGTACTAAAAGATGCTACAAAATATCAGTTTGCTAGGCGCGATCGAGAAGGTGGGTAATGGAAACAGTGAAAAGTAGAGATATTTTGTAGGTCGTATATTTTACTTTTTCTTTCTCTTTTTCTTTGTGTGTGTGTGTGTTGTGTGATATTTTGATACTTATCTGAAAAGTGAACCGTGGGCAAATGGGACAAGGGCAACGAAGTTTCCACCATATCTTGCACTTGAAAGATACATCCATGATATGATTATATGGTCCATGCCCCCTCCTCCTTGCTTCGCCATTGTACAACCGTAATATCAAAGGGATTAACCCCTAGATTTGGTTCCAAACTCGTTAACATTCAACAACTTTAGTTCTTAATTATTCCTGTAATTATTAGGTAGGCAAACCCGCTACGTTTCTAATTCCATTTCTTTCTTTTTCTTTTTCTTGTTTTCTGGATGGAGAATTTTTAACTTTGTACCAATTTTTTTTGCGATTTCAAGAATCACACTCTTTTGTACCATGGAGATATTTTTAAAAATAAAATTCTAATATCATATTCTTTAACTTTTTTTTAAAGATTAAATTTATATACATATATTTATATTTTTATAATCAGATTCTTTAAAAATTAAAATATGTCTAACATAATTTTAAAAAAGATCTAATATGAGTTATATAAATTATATATATGTTAATTTTTTATTAAAAAATTTAATGACAAATTTATAAATTACATTTGCATTTGGCATCAATAAATTTCCTTTTTTGGTGTAGAATAAGATTGTGATTTTGTTTCCAGTATTATATGCAATTAAGTTTGTATTAAACCTTAACATGAATTTCTTAATATAGCAATAAAAAATAGTTAAACAATTTTATTATTTTAAAATAAATATATACAGTATAAAATATTAACTTTATTAGCAAAAAATAAATTATAATAGAGATTTTTGTAATATTATATCAAATCATAAGTGTGTCAACTCTAATTTTTGAATCTATAAGAGTGATAAATATAATTTTACTAATCTTTATAAAAAATTAATATAATTTACTCTAATTACTATATATCATTAGCTAGGTAGGCAGACTTGTTTCTTTCTTTCCTTATAACTTTTTTTTTATAGATAATTCTTAAACCTTGTTCCAATTAATTTTTTTGGTGCAATTTAAGAATTACACTCTGATTGATCATGCGTATTTAAAATTTTACTGTAAAAATATTTTGAAAAATCAAATTCTAATATATCTCCTCTAACCATTTTTTTAAAAAAATTCGAACCATTTGCATTTGCCATCATTGCTTTGCTTTTGTGATTTGTGTGTGGGCTCGTATGGTATTTTGTGAGGCTTGACTTGACCTGATCCCGCAAGGAACCAAACCCACTTGCTATATAGTGTGTGTGTGTGCGCGCATATATATTTATATATATATATATATATATATATATATATATATATATGCCATTTACACCCATCGGCTCATCTCCATCACCACCACCTGTGTGACTATAGGTAATGTAGCAAAAAGCGTTGGGATTTTCTTGTATTCTTTTCGTTTTTCCCAATCTCTCAAATTTCTCTTGCAATATTGCTGAATTAAGAAGCCCAGCTGGAGTATAGACTGGAAGAGGACCATTTCTGATTAGGAAGCTGAGAATCAAATAGCAGAACGGTCCCCAGCTTGGATAACAGCATACCCATATCCACCAAACCAATTTCATCCTCCTTTCTTTTTCTTATCCCCATAGAAAGAAGAACAAATTAAAAAAGATGCTTCTCAATCTCACCTTGTTCTGTGTCCCTTTCCAAGTTGGAACCCACATAGCAAAGCAGTAACACTTCCTCCTACCCAAGAAACAGAGAGCAAACCGTTTCTAGACTTCAAAGCTCAGGCACAAGAACACCCATCAGAATCCTTACCAGTGGGTGCTTCAAATTTTCCTATTTGAAATCCTCACAACAATACAGTAACTCAAATCAGTTTCTACCCAGGAAACACAGAGCAATACCATTTCTAGATTTCAAAGCCCAGGCACAACAAAGCCCATCAGAATTCTTACCAGTGGGTGACTTAAACTTTTCCTCTTGGAATCCTCACAACACTATAGTAACTCAAATCAGTGTCTACCTAGGAAACAGAGAGCAATACCGTTTCTGGGTTTCTAAGTTCATACACAAGCAAAACGCATCAAAATTGTTACCAGTGGGTGCTTCAAATTTTGCTTCAAGTTCAGCCTAAAAATCAGTTACTACTCAAGAAGAAGCAAACGAATAAGAATTGTTACCCGTGTCTGTGTGTTCTTCAAATTTTGCTTCAAGACGCATCAGAAAACTTCAACCTGTGGTGAATATGCATCGCCATCTTCTGGACGCCGAGCTAAGCATGCCTCCGGCATATGGGAACAGGACCAGCGAATCGTTTATCAGCGATGCGAACTTCGATGCGAACATGGTGATCATATTGGCGGCTCTATTGTGCGCATTAATATGTGCGCTTGGGTTGAACTCCATAGTGCGATGCGCGATGCGTTGTAGCCGAAGATTTTCCAGAGAGACCACGGATCAAACAGCTGCAAGGCTTGCCTCAACGGGGCTGAAGAAGCGTCACCTGAGTCAGATTCCGGTGAAGGTGTACGGTTCCGGCGTGAATATTCCGGCGACGGAGTGCCCGATTTGCCTCGGGGAGTTCGAGAAAGGAGACAAGGTGCGAATGCTGCCAAAATGCAATCACGGGTTCCATGTGAGGTGCATAGACACATGGCTTCTGTCACATTCTTCTTGCCCCAATTGTCGCCATTCGTTGCTTGAGAAATCCACAAATTCAAATTCAAACTTAAATTCAAATTCAAATTCAATTAGAAGTAGTGACGGAGGAGTATCCGGAGATCGGACGCCGGAAGAGGGATCCGGCCGGCAAGGCAACGTTATAGTGGTCGTCGAGCAGGCAAGTTGAAGAAATCGTCAAAAATTTCAATGAAGTTTAGAAATTTAATTAAGTATTAGTCGTTTCAAGTTAGTTAGTTGGTTAGTTAATTAGGTGTAGCTAATGGCTTGAGCCTCGAGGGTTTTGAGTTTTGACTTCAGTTTCTTACTGCCACACGCCATGGAAACTCGTTCCCTATTGATCCAAGCTTTACAGAAAGAATTGTATTTCATAATCACCAAATCTTCTCTAACACCAAAATACTGTTTGTTATTACGTTTGCTTTGGGTATTCCCTGTTTCAAAATGAACTGTAATTTAAATATACTTAAATTTGATTTTGAATATTTTATATTTAAAAAATAATATAATTTTTTATATTTAAAAAAAAAAAAGTGACATACTGATAAGTATTCATCATTAAATAAATTAAGAATTAAATTTTTTTAAAAATATAAAAAAATATATTATTTCTTAAATTTAAAGAATTGGAACCCGTTAAATTTTGTTTTGGCTTTTTAATTTTTTTAACAAAATTATTAATTTTTATATATTAAAGACTACATTTTTTTGCCAATTAAAATTTTAAATTTGAAATATAAAAAAAATTTTTTTTAAATATTTTAACTTTAAAATAAAATTTCTAACTTTTTTTTTAAAAAAATTTAACATACATAACAGTTTTTTAAGTTTTTCCAATAAATAAAATATTTAATTTTGTTTCTCAACGTTGCTTTAAATTCTTAAAATTTTTTAGTGAAATTTCGAATTTTTTTTAGTTGAAAGTAGGAAGCCTTTGCCCCTCTAGTATTTATATATGTCTATTTTTAAACTTTTATATATGGCTTCCAAAAAAATATAAAACTTTTATAAAATTGTTTAAAATATAAATTTACTTGTGTAACCATTTACTATCATCTCTAATTTTATTTAATGTTATTTTAATTTTTTATTACTTTATATAATTTGTTTTTTCTCTCTCAAATATTTTTATTTATAGACTTGATAAATTGCTTTACTTTTTCAATGTCATCAAAATAGCAATAATTTTCTATTATTTACTTAAAATTTGTCATTTATATTATTCATAGAAAGTTAACCAATAAAATGAGTCAAATAGAATAGTAACTACATAAGATCTGTACTCAGACACACATATATATGTTCCTTATCGTGGCATTTACATAAGCAAGACGTAATGTTTAAGAGGATGTCTACATTTTTTTTTTAAACCACTAAAACTCTATTTTAATTTTTTACATACAAGAATTTTTTATTTGGTTTTTTACAAATGTTTATTTTTAATTTAATTTCTCATATATTTAATTATTATTAATTTAAGTCTTTCATTTATTCAATCTTCTAATAATTTGTTAATTGAATGCGATTAAAAATTTAGGTTATAAACTTATTTTAATTTTTCACATATTAAATTTTTTTTAATTTAATCCTTTATAAATTTTTATTCTCAATTTTATCCCTCACATATTATATCATTAGATTTTCACTTCAAATGATTTTTCAAATGCAATATATCCTTCCTTTTTAGTGGACATATTTTCTATTTGTGGAATTTCACTCGCTTATTTTTTTATTCGAAGATGAAATTTTTAATTATAATTAATTGCATGTATTCACCAATTTTCACAATAATAACTTGTTCACATCATGACCCAAATGACAATTTATTTTGTTATTTTCATCACTGTCTCTTAAAATCATTTTTTAGAAAGCCTTTAAATTGTTGGAGTTTAGACCAAAACTCCATTCTGTATTATCTCTTCATAACATCCTATAATCATTAATATTCTTCTACTTTAGTACAAATTAACTTAACATTTAACGGTTATATCATCAATTCTATCAACGATTTAAATAGTTGGAGATGTAAGGAATAATTTGATAATTAATGATTTAATGTGTGAAAAAATAAATTGATAATAGAAATTTATGAGAAACTAAAATGAAAAAAATTTTATATGACTAAAATGAGTTTTTAATAATTTTAACAGTATTTTGATGACAATTTAATTAAATGGTTAGATAAACAAACTAAATTAATAATGATTAAAAATGTGAATGACTAAATTAAAAATAAAAATATATAAAAAATTAAATTATAAAAAATGACATCCTTCAAAAATCAAATAGAGTTTTAGTAATTTTTTAACTGTTAAAGTTGTAAAGAGTTCTAATTTTTTGAAGTAAAATTTATTTTTGGATTGACGTATGTGAATATAATAATATTAGTCTTATATCTCTAAATTGTCAATTTTAAATTCTAAACCTTAAATAAAATATAGAAAAGTATTATAATATTGATAAAAATAATTTTGCATGTCACAACTTATTATTAATCTATTTGACCTTAATACAAGCTGTTAATTTTCTTTTATGTAATATATTTTTTATAAAATAATTAATAATTCTAAAAAAATTACGTATTAACAAAAAATTTCCCCTATAAATAAGCTTTTATAATTGAGTTATAAGAGCTGATTTACAGAGGCAAGTTAAATGATACATAAATATTATTCTGTTATCACAAACATACTAAGATAAAATATTTAATTAATGCATTATTTCTAAATATTTGCTGATAATATTGACTTAATTTTTATTGTGACTGCCCATAATTTGGTAGATATGCTTGATTAATGAAAAATTAATTTAATATTTTATAGATTCGAATTTTATTGAGTAGGAAAATTTATAGACATAGTATATTATGAAAAATTGTTTTTAAATTGACATTTTTTGTATATTTAAGCTTAATAATTTTAAATTAATTATTTACATATGAAATTCAATGCCGAATATGTATGTAAGATTCCTCTAGAACTCTGTTGAATGAAGGATGCATGCAAAAGATGCATAAGGTAGGAGAAACTATCTTCTGTACGTTTCCCACTTTAACGTATGTTAATGATTACATGAATTAGTTTTTATATTAAAAAAAACAAATTATTATACATGAATTGTTTTTAAATTTTATCAACTTGCGAACTACATTTTTTAAGATTAAAAATAAGCCAATTAATTCATAATTAAATTATTAGTTTATTTTTTAAATTTAATTATTTGTTAATAATGGTTTATATGTTAAAAAATATTAATAAAACATTTGTTACTTTTTGAAAAGAAAAAAATAATTTTAATATTAAATATTATCTTAATTCCTACCATAAAAATATATATTTCTAACAATAAATTTAATATTAATATTAGTTAAAGACATTCAAAATAAATCAACTATAAAAAAATTATAATTTATACTTAATATATCTAATATTTATAATTAACATATAATTAAATAATTTATCAATTTAAATGTCATCTAGATCTATTCAATGACCAAACAATTAAATTAAATTTGTTAAAATTAAATTTCATCAAATCAATCCAATCAACCAAAAAAATTATATCAATTTGGAATGAATTATTGAGTTAGAATAAGACAATTTATTTTGAATTTGTCAACCCTAATTCCCTCTAAAAGTCTTCAATGAAGGAAACATATAAAAAGAGCAACATATATAAAAGAGAAATAAAGTTGATTTGATATATAGGAAATGGGGAAGGCACATGCATGTATTTGTAATGTGTGTTGTTGTGAATACACGAGGAATGGATCCAAGTGTTACAAATTGGTCTCAAAGAAGAAGTTGATTGTATTTTATATATATATATATATATGGAGTAATCAACATCGCAGAAAGGGGTGAGGATGACGATGATGGATGTGGTATACAATACACAGATGCAAGTGTGTGTGATCCATAATTAAGGCCGAATGGCGACACTTTTGTTTTGTGTCCGCTGCCATATGCAATCTCTCAACACCTCTCGTGACAAAAAGTTAGGCCTTCCTCACAATATGACTTCACTATCACTCTCATCCATCATTTATCACTGCCACTCACCCACCTATCTTTATTTTTCCAAAACAAACCAAGAAAAAAATATATACTTGAATCTTAATAATGGGGGCAAAATGACCATAATTTCTCATTTAACTAAATAATTCAATATTATGTTTATAATCCCCTTTAACTCAATTATTTTGACTCATAAATTATTTTGGGTTGAATCATGTATTAACTATGGTACTACCTAGAAGCTTTGTGGCCATTGATCTCTTCTCCATGGCCAAAATATGACGAAACAGGTTTAGAATCAAAGAAGAACTGTTTGATCAGACATGCTTTTTACACTAAATAATTGGTATGTAATATTATAAATAGCTATATTTTCAAAAGATTAAAATATTTGTTTTTAAATTTCTCAAAATTTATACAAAATATATGTATTAAAATACACAAAAAATTTAAATTAATATAATGATAAAGGAAATTAAAATTTGATCACTCAATTAAATCATTTTGAGATTGGTTAAAATACAAGAAATTTTACATTTATTCTAACACTTTTTCAATTTTATAGTTTGAGTAGAAAAAAATTTTTATTCATTTTTTTATATAAAAATTCAGCAGAGCAATGACACTCAAGAAAAATCAAACAATATATTTAAGGCATCGAGGACTCTTCTCTTTAATTAGAAGGAATACTTTTACCTAAGTAAAACAAGTATCTCTTTCTAAGTTTAATGGTGCTTCCACATAAGAAAAAAAGATACATCTACCTCTTTCACTCCATATAATCTGTCATTTGAACATTAAACATAAGTAAGACACTATATACTTAATTATGTGGTACCATGACTTAGCTTAAAGTTCTACAAAGCGCCTTGCCTTAGGCTCTATAGTATCACATGGTCTTTAACATGTAATCCCAGTATAATTTCTAGGGATAAATTTCTTATTGAGCAAAGTGTTTCAAGATGCTTAGTGAATACGTTATTTAGACAGTAAATTAAAATATATCACTCTTCCCCTCTTAAAAAGTATAATGAGGTAATCCCTTCTCCCAAGAACAATGCAATGTTGACCTAAGAAGAACCATGCCAAGGTTATTCTGATTTCACGAGGAAGCAATACTCTTGAAATAGGTTTAGTATAGGTTAAGCGCCACTCGTAACACTATTGACTACTCCTTAGCCTCTTAAAAGAGTTAATTTTAGAGTATTGACTACTTCACATCATACTATTGAGTACGTCATTAATAATTGACATCACCTACATACTTCTCACTTATTAATCATCTACAATCTCTAACTCCTCTTTTCTTTAGTCCATTACTTATTCAAGAATGTGCACATAGTTATCTACATTTTCAAGATATGACCCATCAACCAATAACTGTTACCCATATCATCCACTATAAATAAATTCCTTATCAGGTATTTGGAACAGAAAAATAACACAGAGAACTTTGGAAATACATAGAAGCGAAAGATAAACTTACGCACAATGCTTTCTGATACTTCCTGAATCTATGAGCTCATTAAGAACATATTATATTTATTAAGATTTAAACTCTCTTATTTTATTTACAATTCTTTTAGAGTACTTCACTTCTTCTCTATTAAAAACTTTTTGATAATTAATTCTTTAATTATTCTATATCTCATAAATTTGAATCTCGATTCTCAGAACAAAAATTAATAAAAGAGTTTTTGCACACATTATAAAATTTGAAAAATTTTAATTCAATTTCTATAATTGAAAGAGTAATCTCATGATCTCAAGTTAAAAACGGGTTTTGAATTCTCTAAATTTAAAAAGTAATTTATTTTTTTATATTTAAAGAGATAGTAAAAAAATATTTAGTCTCTAATTTATTAAAAAAATTTTTTTATCTCTCTTTAAATATAATAATATAATATTTTTTAAATATAAAAAATTTAAAATCTTTAAAAAGTTATTTTAGCCAAAAATATCTTAAGGGTAAAAAAAGTTTATTTAAGGTATTTGTAAACAAGCCTTTATTCTATTCGAACTACTTTGACGGAAGGGTCCGTGTACTTTGTTGAAATTCCAAGGCATGTATGAATTTACCAAATGGGTCATCCACATCCAACTTTTCAAATTTTCTTGTAACTTGGCATTTGGATTCAATATGAATATTTGATGCGGAATGTCCAACACGTCCCTCTACCACAAGAAACACGTTTTCCAATTTCCATACGAAAATAAGCAATGATTTTTAAATATAATTATATAATTATATAAATTAAATAAAACGATTTTAACTATCACTTTGTCTTCGTATTAATTACAAGTAACAAGCCTTTTGATATCTCAAAGAAAAGAAAAAACATCAATGCAAAGACCATTCGTCACTTTAATTTATATATGATTTTATAAATAATGTTTGAATTCAAAAAATAAAAATATGTATTTAACTTTAAGCAATAGGAGAAAATGATTTTTTTTAAAAAAAAGCAATGAAATTCAAAAGGGTAAGCAGTCAAAGTCAAAGAGGATTGAAAGTGATTTGGGTTAGGAAATCGTAATGCAGACAACAAAAATGGCAGCGAAATGAATACAGATAATGGTGAATTGGTGATGACTCATGAAGGACAAAATTGTCTCATAATTAAAAATTCAATCTTTAATTAAATTTGGATTTTGGTAGCTTTGACCAGTGCTCAATTATCTTTGACTCTCTCTCTCTTTCTTAGATTCTAACTTCTCATTCTTTCGTTCTTCTCTCTCTAAATCTTCACTTCCCAGACTTTCCCGTCCGCTTTCTTTGACTTTGATAAGGGTTTTTCTTCTTCGAACCAAAACCACAACTTTCAATTTCACCATTTTCTCTCCCGGAATCGCTTCACCGTGACTTGCATGAGCTGCTGCATCACAGGTTTGATTATTTTCTTCCTTTCATTTTGATTCCTGTAATTGGAAGCTTTTTGTCTTCTAAATTTGCTTGAGAGTTTCGTCTATGTTATTTGTTTTTCCTTGAAATTTTGGGTTGTGTATGGTCTGATTAGTTGCCATTTTGTTTTTCATTTGCTGCTCGATTTGTATTAGTTGTTTATATGGGAAATTCCTGGTGCGGTGAATTTTCCGGTGTAGCAGTTTCATTTGAGTTTAATGGTCTTTTTCATTTTCCCCCTCTTAACAAGAAGCCCCCCAAATAAAAAAGGTTCTGTAAAATTAGTTTGATATTATGGATCTAAATTGCTTTTCGTGTAGTTCAGTGGATGCCGATTTATTGGAGTTGTTTTACTTTCGGAGACGAATTGTATATATAACTCATAATTGCATTGCAATGGTGTAATTTATTTCATTAGCAAGGAGCATGTTGCTTACTTGCATAATTAAAGTAATCTATTATTCTGTTTCCTGGGAATGTGATTGACACAAGTGTGGAAAGAAGGTTGAGTGATTAGATAATCAATTGGGAAGTGCTGAGGTTAGTTGGGAACAAATACTGAGAAGTGAGGGGAATGAAAAGAGAGATGGGAATGAAACTGATGAGGAAGGAGAGATTGTATTCATAAAACAGGAGATGAATCTGAGAGGAAGCCAAAGGTATCCATTCATAAATTGTACTGTTAAGTTTGGCACCTATGGTAGGAAGTGAGAGATTCCACTTTAAATGGGAGGTCTGTATCTCACCCAGCCAATATAGGACTCAAGCTGCTGAATTAGATAATGTGATTAATTAAGTGACCTTGCTTCTTTGCATTGATAAACATACATTGCCTTCTTAACCTCAACTTTGTGTTACTCTTGGGTGGAATTGAAAGAAACTTACTATGGATCTGTGAACTGGTCAATAATGAGGGAATTATTACCATTTCTGTTTTCAACATTTCGACACACTATTAAGTAAGGGCCAATTTTACAAGTTTTCACTTTCATTCCTTTTTCATTTCATTTAACGTGACTTTACCAAGTTTCTGCCTTACATAGAAGATTAAAAGGGAATCAAAATAGGGTAAGGGACTGCTTATATATGTTTTTCCCCTTAGAATCACTCGGTGAAATATTGCAAAATCATGTTTTGGAAAACCTGTATCAGTGTCCTTTCTTGAGGCTTGTCATAATATTATCTATTGAATGAAACAGATATCTCCACACTACAGCCAAGTTCTGTATTCAGGATGAGGTGCTTCTCTGTCTTGAAGAGTAAGAAGAAGTCTGAACAGATCGTGCACATAAAACGTGTCAACCATAAAGAGCATGTTGCTACAGTACTTCCTGAACCTCAAACTCATACTTGTGCATTGCAGTCTGCACCTCCTAGTTTTAAGACGAGAGTGAAACCCATTCAACCTGTTAATAACGTCACAAACAGTAGAACACGAGCATTATCTGCTCCATCAACTCTTGATGGAGCAGAACAAGAAAATTTGGTGTTAGATGAGTATGAGGAACAAGAAGAGTCAAAACACCAAGCTGGATTAATAAAGGAGCAACATTCATCCAGTCCACAACCTTTACCTCTCCCATCTCCTCAGGGTGGTGGTGCATTGAAGACTACTGGTAGCTTTAAGTCAGTGACAGCTAGTGGTCCTCTATATGCATCTGGACCTTTGCCGCTGCCACCTACTGGGACTCTTAGGAACTTCCCATATGAGGAAATTGCTGCTGCTTGCCACAATTTCTCTTCAGATCGATATATGTCGGAAAGTCTTTCTTCGACCATATATAACGCTTCCTTTGGTGATGATGCTTCAAGTTCAAAGAATTTTGAAGCCACTGTGACTCGTCTTCACCCATCAACTCAGGTACTTGAATCTCCATACTGCATTGCTTTTATCTTCATTCCTTGTAATTGCTATTAGATTAACTTAATAGCAGATGCCTTCTTATCCAAGGCAGAGAAGTAATGCCTTATGAGTTATGTTTTATCTTTGAAAGGCCAGAATCCTGTGTTCTCTGTATTATTTGATATATGGAGCATGAATGCTTGTAGCAGAGAAATTCCAACTGGCATCAAAGTGGTTGCCATTTGGCTAGACTCTGCATCTGACTTGCTTTGGAGCAGTGTCTAATCTTTGTTCCTCTTGCCATCCTTCGTACTTTGTTACTTTTCCATGCATATCTTACTATGTTTTCAAACCATTGTGAATTAAAATGCTGAATATTGCTTTGAATTGCATAGTTGCAGTTTCAGTTGCAATTATAAATCATTGCTAGGCTTATGCTGAGAGCTCTATGATTTTTCCCCACAGACTTTTAAAGACCAGATATTTTTCTGACATTCTCTAGTATTGTCTTTTATTTTTTTTTCAGGCCTTGAAAGAATTCATAAATGAGGTTAACACTCTTTCATCTTTGCAACATCCAAACCTCTGCAAATTGCTAGGTTATCATGCCCGGGAGGGTTCAGAACAGAGAATGTTGGTTTATGAGAGGCTATATCATGGAAGCTTGGACCGCCTATTGTATGGGAGATCTGATGGCCCACCCCTGGATTGGAATACAAGAATGAAAATTGCTTTGTGTGCTGCGCAAGGTCTTACTTTCTTGCATGAAGAAGGGCCTTTCCAGGTATTCAAACGTTTTGCATGTGTGTATAAAGTAAATAAAATTGAAGCTGTCATAGGATTTTATTTAGTTGGAATTTAAGATATGAATGGAACAGCTTTGGGATGAGTAAAGTTGTGTTTCCACAATTTTGCAGACCCAATTCGGTACATTAGATTTCAATTAAGTGGTATGTTTCTATGTTGCTGATATTACTCTTTATGTCTTCAGGCAATGTACAATGAGTTTTCAACAGTCAACATACAGATTGACAAAGATTTTAGTGCGAAGCTTTCAGGTTATGGTTGTGTTGGACATATTCCTGAAGACGAGATTCCAAGCAGTTCATCTGTAAGTTCAGACTTAATAGTATTTTATCTGTTTGACAACCCATTTCATTGCTGAAAACGGTGAAAAATTTGATAAGTTTCTAGCAGTGTTTGTTAAAAGCCTACTGAAATTGAATCTAAGTGAAAAAGTGCTGAAAACATTCAGCGTATGGGAGGTTGCTAATGATTTCAGCACCAACTCTATCCTTATTTATATTATTAAATAACAATTTTCTCCTGGCCTCTTATTTCATCAAATGCCAATAGTTTCCTTTTGTATACATTCAGCATTCAGCTGATACTATTTTCAGACTTCAAAAGTTTGGTGCTGAAAATTTTCATCACTAACTATCCAGTGATAAATTTTGTACGTAAAGAACCCTTAACTGTTTGATATATTCAACTAATATTTTCTACATTATGAGCTTAAAACATTTTCAAATCTGTCATGAAAATTAATTGGTTAAGTTTTGTTCCCATTAATTTTGTTCATACAATTTATTAATGTACAGGCTGTGGGAAACCTATCAATGGAGACACTGGAAAGACGATTGCTCACCCCAAAGAGCAACGTGTGGAGTTTTGGAATTTTTCTTCTGGAGCTACTTACCGGAAGAAAGAATCTGGACAGCCGTCACCCCAAAGAAGAGAGGAATTTAGTCAAGTGGAGCCGGCCATTCCTAGCTGATGATTGTCGACTGTCATTGATCATCGATCCTCAACTCAAAGGCCGCTTTCCTTCCAAAGCTGCAAGGACTGTAGCTGATATTGCACTAAGATGCCTTCAGAAGGAGCCATCAGAAAGACCCACCATGAGAACTGTTGTTGAGCATCTCAAAGTCATACAGGATATGAAGTACCCTTGTCGGTTTCCTCTGCAAGAGCCTGCCACAATTTCTGGAAGACAGATGTCAAGATCACCAAGTCTCAATGGCATTGTCTGTCCCCAGCCTAGATCGAGTTTCTCTCCATCACCATCATCAAGAACTCAACCATCTATTTCCGGTTTGCCCGTCCTGCTTCCTTCGCATGCTTGTTCCTCCATTCTCTCATTGGACGAGCTTGATAGGCAGTTAAGCCAGAAGTCTTCTTCCTCAGCGTCTAGGAGGGCTAGTGTTGAAGGATATTGATTGTCTATAATGTTGATTTTTTATTTTTATTTTTATTTTTTTCAATTCTATTTATTTTGGTGTGATTCAACACTAATATATAGGAGATAAAGATGTGGTCCCGCCACCTTTTATTCCTCGTATGGTGCTGAGAGGATGTTCTTTTGTAGATAGTGAAAAGGTTATTTGAGAATTTATATGTTAGTTTCCTCCTACCTTCTTTCCCTTCAATTTTGTATATATTGAAGTAATCAATAAAGAAATGTACATGTTGAAATAAAGAGAAGTGGCTTGGAAAAATTTTAAAGCGCAATGTTTACTGAGATGTATTTAGCGGCACAACATTTCTAACTCTTGTTACAGCGTGAAGGAATTAATCTTGTGAACTACAGGATTAAGAGTTAAGCTGACGGCTGACAAGCAATTATTAGAAAGAAGGCTTTTTTTTCTTTTTTTTTTTTCGGCCATTACAGTTGACAAAGATTAAGACGACTGGTGTATTTTCTTCTGAGGTTAATTTATTTCTTGAAATTTTTAA
Organism: Senna siamea; assembly: GCA_031216115.1. Classification (NCBI taxonomy): domain Eukaryota; kingdom Viridiplantae; phylum Streptophyta; class Magnoliopsida; order Fabales; family Fabaceae; genus Senna; species Senna siamea. Next base: position 22,564,790 of record CM062357.1, read on the forward strand.
AGTTGATTAAATCCTGCTATTTGGAAGCCTTGACACGTGGAAAAATAAAACTAATGGAACTGATAAAACTCTGACAATTATCTGTTAAAGACATCTAACAACAACGATAATTTAATAATAAGACGAACTTTTAAACTTAAACACATACTATATATGAAGGAAATAGATGTATATCACGAAGCTGGCAGATTTTGCAAATAATTTCTTTCAACCTCTTAATTCTGTAGTTTACAGCCTAAAACACAATCTTCAGCATATATAACTTACTAGCTTACACACCCTTACGATACAAATTGCATATGGCAATGCAACAACAATATAGACATCCAGATGAAACAGCCTTTAAATTTATAACTTCAACCAAGAAGAGAACTTGTGTAGTGAATTGAGGGGACAAAGGAAAATGAAAAAGGTAAGGAGTTCATGAAGGGGGATTATTTTCGCTTTTATCTTGTCCACTGTTCTCTTCAGGACTACTTTCCTGCTCCTGAACAGCCGAAGCAGCACAGCAATCCTCATTATGTCTTCCCTCGCTTTCGTTAGTTGTCTGTAACTGAACATTGGAAGCGGAGTTTGCTTGTTGCTCTGATATCAAGCTAGTAAGACCATTTTGTTTCAGATATGTCTCCAAAGGGAGAGCTGCTTCTTGAAGTAGACTCATCATGCTTACATTGTTTGACCCAGCTTGAATGTCTTCTCGATCAGGATGGCAATTCAAGTCTAGCTGTCCCTTGGAAGTTTCAGCCACATCTGTTTGACTTCTTGAGTCCAACTCATTTGCTACCCTAGCTTCATTCTCAGAACCATCAACTGGAGTTAAATTTCTAGAGGTGCTTTCTACTTCTGATTCATCCCTAGGTCCACATGGTTGCTGATTTCTCTGAGCAAGCTCTGCTTCACGTTCAGATTGACGCTTTTTCTTTCGCATCATCAGGGTTTTAAACCGACGTTTAACTGTCATGCACACATTGCAAGTGCACGTAGGTTTGTGTTTTCCCTTCCCACTAGGTGGCTGGATACAGACAATGCAGGAGCAGCCAGGTCTATGCCGAGGGTGTTTTGTAGTGGTGGCAACTGGTGTCCTGCCAGAGTCACCTGCATCTTCTCCAAGTATTGCAGCATTAGCCAACGCATCCAGTCCTGAAGATTCATGCTGCTCCAGGGTCGGCCTATGGCTTGCTGCCATTCTTTGTTTCTTGAATTCTATACAAAAGAAGTATCACAACTCCAGAATTTGTAGAAAGAAAATACACATCACCTTCCATGACAAAAAGCAGGATTTGTGAAATAACTAGTTCTAATCAGCCAACATAAATATCCATATTCTCCATCAGGTAGTTGGCTATCATTTTTATCAATTAATGGCTTCCTTTTTTTTCTTTTTTTCAATAATATATAAAGGTCCTTCAGGAACAGATCAACTTTGCTTATTTAGGTGAACAACACAATTTCCAAGACAAAATGGCTTACAGAGGCTGAACCATCAGATATAGGTTTTTCTTTATTAAATGAAAATCTACCTATTATATTAGTACATGCCTTCGCACACATGATTGCAGTGCTTTTTGTAACTATCTAGTGAAAATGTTGTCATACAGAACCAAAGCTAAATTAATACTGCAAATTTTGTATATGAAACCATTTTCTACCAGAGATAAGTAGCGTTGATTAAATACATTAATGTGTATTTAGACTGATCCAAGAGCTGACTACATACCCTTATTCAGTCTCAGAAGATTATCCAGCTCCCTTGGGGTCAGTTCATCTGGGGCAGAACATGAACACCTGTTGACAGGATTGCAGAAACATTAAGGTCTTGTTTTTGTTTGTTTTGGTCAACACATTATGGTTTTGTTAAGAACGTGATTTGTGAATAACTGCATTGCACTAAGAGGTCTTCTGCTCACCTGCCCTGATCCCATGAATTGTCCGCACATGTCCACTTAGGGGGAATAAGTACATCCACAGGCAACTTTCGCCATTTTGAGCAACTATCACACTGTGTCCATTGTTCATGTATCCTAAGTTTCAAGCATATTACAAGTTGAAATATTAAACTAAAACCTTAATACATTTATCTTTAATATGATCCTCTTAAAATATATATATATATATATATATGCTGTATTAACACAACTTGGAAAGAATTTAATGGAGATATAAAAGAAAATAGGGGGAATGATGAGAGAGAAAAACCATGACACTTGCAATCACTAGCAGAAATGCTAACACATTCATCTTACCCAGTTGTGCGAACTACAAATATACTTCTCTTCCCAAATATTGGAGGTTCCTGCATGAAGTCAAGTATAGCTAATTACAAGTCAACTCTATCAGATCTTTTTGAAAGGGTGTATAACTAAGAACTCAATTTCATATGCTTCAGACTTAAATGCACTCCCCGTACACACTCGCATACTACCATGCATGAAGCACAAGATATGAGCTGAGATACTAATATACATAACCCTCACACTCACTAGTGTCATGTGACACATTGATGTAGGTACCAAATCACTTTTCAATTCTTGAATTTAAACTCATTATTTGCTTAATAGTTAATAGACAATGAAGAAACAAATGTACAAATCTAAATTGGAGGCTAGAAAACTGATGAGCATACAAAAATTGCTATCCAATCGCATTTATTCCCTTGAAGAAAGTGGTCTAGGGAGCAAAAGGATGCATAAAGACACTATAACAACACAACAAAACCTATTTATCTGGAGCAATGTTGGTGACTCTGGGTCAAAAACCGGGACACAAAAGACATCATTTTAGCCTCTTTCATATATTTTTGCATACATGAGAACCCAAAAGGAAAAATTAGTAAAGAATTCAACAATTAAATGTGTGAATTTCATAAAATTTACAAAAATTATGCATCCTTGTTTACAATTTACTCACTTCATATTCTTCAAATACATGATCTTCAATCATGACGATGCTTGGCTTAGCTGCTGGAGGTGGACGGAGCAAATCCTGAGCCTCTTCCCAGGTAAGTTTCAGCTCGAGTGCATCCTGGCTATCAATAAGCAACCTCTTACTTTTTGGCCCAATGTTTCGAGTCCTTTTCTTCTCAGGAACCAGTACTGGTGGCAGAAGCAATCCTTCTCTTTTCCGGCCTTCATGCATCTCAATATTGTGCCAATTCATGCCACCACTAGCTGAATTCCACTTTTTAGACAGCGCATTTAGGTGGGTTTCTGAACTTCCCTTTAATGACTGAAGAAGGCCAGAGTAGCCACTTAATACAGGTAGATTCTCATAAACACCAGAATAGGAAGTTTCACTTGAACGAGAGCCATTGGGAATATTAGATGGATGAGATTCCTGCTTAATAGGCGATTGAATATCAATTTTATTTGGGCATTTTTGCCCAGTATTTTTACCAAAGCATTATATCAGTTCTGTAAGCTTTAGTTTTCTATGAAACTAAAAGTGGCTGTTACCTGTACTGCAGAAGAATTTGTAGCCTTCCGAAACCCCATTATAAGTTTTCCCTCAGGGTCCATACGGCTGAAGGTTACTGCATAATTTTTTTATTAAAAAAATCATTTATTTATTTTTTATTTCCATAGTTTGAACCCCATATAAAAGTGCAATAAAGAAAAATTAACAAAGAAAAAAGAAGTCCCTATAAATTTAGAAATGGCACAAAAGTGAACTGCTTTATATTTCAGAGATATTTGACAATATTTGCACTATGCAGCTTCATGAGCAACATTGACATCACATAGTGGCAGATGTTATATGTACTACATAAGCTTATTCTTAAGCTAGAAGAAAACACAAGACTTGAAGAAAATTGTTTTGCAGCCAGTATCTTAAAGCATCAAGTCCACCAGCTACGCCTACTGGTTAGTTCTTTTTCGATACGGGTTGTACATCTTGTTTCTCACTAGGGATTAAGAAGGGTTATCCACTCCAGATAGTGCATCCTTCAGTGACCAAAGGAGAAAGAATACATCCCATACATCCCAGAGCAAGAATTTTGAAGAGGCGCTCAAAATGTTTTGTAGCAAACAGACAAATGTGGAATATGAAAATCTCCAAATTTTGCCATTTTGACAAACTGCATCAATTTTTTTCTTGTAGAAAAAAGTTCATATGGTCTATCTATTCTCAAAATATCTATTTTAATTAAGTAATGTTTTGTAGAGGTGCTCAAAATGTTTGTTAGCAAACAGCAAATGTGGTATATGAAAATCTCCAAATTTTTGCCATTGTTACAAACTGTATCAATTTTTTTCTTGTAGGAAAAAGTTCATGTGGCCTATCTATACTCAAAATATCTATTTTAATTAAGTAAAGCAAAACAAAACGTACCAGTATCTCCAGCTTGCAACTGCATAGACTGAATGCAGGGAGTTACACCTTCTAAAACATACATTCTGCTGTTATTGTTTGGCCAGAATCTAAACTGAAATACCCATTCTTTCCCTTTCACATCTTGGATTTGCAGAGGAAGGCCCTCTGGTTGAGAGATAGGAGGAAAATATGCCTGCATAATGCCTACCTCATTCAGTTCTAACTGACTAGAACAAGACTCATCAAGAGAAAAAACTCCATGTGAAGATGCAGTGCTGTCAATGTTTAACTGAAATGACAAGCAATAGATGTAAATTGGAATGCAAACATACCTCAGCACATGCTTTTGGAAGAACCAAGCGACCAATTCGACCAGCATCACTTGCACTAAGCATCTTTTCAAACAGTGGCACAATGATGGAATTTGAACTTGAACATATCATGAACTATGGTTAAGGAAATTTTTTTTCCAAAGTAAAGAGTAATCATCAGAATAATAACAAGTACACCTTTCTACAAAATATATCCTGCCAATAATTAACAATTCCAACGACTAACCACTATAATGGATACTCTCCAGAGATTTGCTGTAACTCTTGATCTGTAATCCTTGGCCAATAACGGGGAAGTAACTGATTCCTTCCCCGTCCTTCAGCTGGTGGCCTGGCAACACGAATTTGAGACACCATCCCCACATTTGCCTCCAAGCCAGTGTTAAGGGTTGACCTAGGGGGCTTGGGTAAGAGATGGCGAGATCTGCACCCTTGTAGTACTGAAGATGATGTCTTACTATGTTCTCTTTCATCAAAAACCTCATTACAAAAGGGATTTGGATTTCCTAAAGGAGCACCAATTGTCATGCTCAAATTTGTTTGAGCCAACGATTCATACATATCTCTTATTTCTCTGTCTGTCTTGCAGTTGTCTACTTTGGCAGGCTTAGATATTCCATTAGACTCTGAATGGAATTGTGATATTGAAGTGCTTCCAAATTCTCCAATGGAAGGCAAAACTTCTTGTTTCAATTGCATAGAAGGCCCATTTGTAGCACCATTACGAGGTTGGAGCCAACACCTAAGCCCATTATTCTCTACATAATCCCCTACTTGCATGCCACTCAGTTTTTCAACGTTGCTTCCTTTTAGTTGGTTAGCCACAAAGGAGCATTGCACTTCACTGCCAATTTCAACTTTCGATTTACCAGATCCATCAGTCTTATCAATAGTTGAAATCTGTAAAGCAACAATTATCAATTCCTGAAATGTAACATTATACTAACAAATACAAGCATCAATGCATAGCTTCTTCTTCTAATAATAACCTCATCTATGAGAAACAACAAGCCATAGAACAGATTTTGATGGCAAATCTCACATAAAAAGTCCTTCACTAGAATCATCATGCATCATTAGCATGATAACAGAGCACTCATTTTACCCCATTAGTGCTCCCCATTAATTAACTTACCAACCTTTTGACAAAACTAGATAGAGTTAATTTTTTAAAAAAAACTCCAACCTAGTATGAACAATAATTTATATTTTATACGAGCAAGTTGTGAAGGTTAATTATAATTTGGAAGTACATGGATTCATGTTCCATCTTTTTCCCAAGTATTGAACATTTATATATAGTTAAATAACTAAAATGGTAAATTTAACTTACAGGCTGAAGTCCAGAATCCCTTGCACAGTTTATGCAGCTTACACCACCTGTATCTAGCAATTCAAGCAAATGCCGAGAAGCAATACATCCACAATGAAGACGCTGCATATTTTAAAACATACAAGACGATCAACAACAATGTAATGTACAAAAAAGACAGATAGTGAGGTAATAGGATGTTGAGCAACTCTGTTGAATATTTTCTACCTTGCCACATGAAGTGCACTCCCTCCAACCAGAATCCTTTGAGTGGAAGACATAGCAAAATGTTGATTGCTCATAAGCAGAACTAGGAAGAAAAAAACAGAAAGAATATGACCATGAAATTGTCATTTGGTAATGTCCAATTTGAATTCAGTAATAATGTTTATGTTTGCTTCTTCAAACATCGAAGTCAGGTATTCTAAAGGCCACATACAATCTAAATGAAGTTGTTAACAACTAATATGATCATAATTTGTGTGCATGAATCGAAATTATGAAAGCTACTTGTGATCAATATTTCCCTTGTTTACTAGCTCAAAACTTTTATTGGTTTAGATTATTTATTATGGACGCATGTTATTTTGTAATTTCAAGGTTAGAAAAGCCTACTCCTCTGTATCTCAGCCTTAAGTAGGCTTCCTAATAATACCAATTGGTTTTTATAATAATCTGATTTTCCTTCTTTTTTTTCCCTTTTCCATTAAGAAAAATGTTATGTTACTTAATAAAAATTACTAATAAAATATTTTATTTTTTAGCCAATTATTCAGAAAATCAGAAAATTTTATATGTTTAAGTAACATATGACCTTGTCAGGAAAAAAAATCCAAGTATGTAATACCACTCCCATCTATAAAAGGAAAATCAGAGAAAAAAAAGAAGTAAAAAATCAAAACATGGGAAGTGAGTAACACAGCCTATTGGACTTCGATCAAATAAAAACGAACGAAATTAATAACAACAAAGTAAATGAAGGAAATAAAAATAGATCACGAGAAAGCCACGAAATTTCTAGTTTCTACCAAGCAGCTGTCCGTACAATCCCATGATGTATCTACTATGAATATTAATAGGAAATTAAGAGTATAATACCCGCACTTATCACATAGATCGGCGAATTCGCCAGATCGCAGGGCCCAACCTTTGCGCCACTGAATCGACGTCGAGGTGGCGCATGCGACGTTCATGCAAGTCCTTGACGCCATTTTCAAACTCAATTCTTCAAGTTCCATTGCATCCAGTGAAAATCAAAAGAGGCGAAAACCCTAACGATTTCCTATCAGAACCTCACCAACTCACCAATTTGAACACAAAATCTGGCACAAAAAAAACGGATACAGAAAGCAGAAGAGTGAAACACTAACCTTAAGCTAGCGTTAGCAGCAGTGGAAGTGCAGAATAAGCAGTTTATTCATCGGTAATTTCAAAGAAAAGGCGCCGCCGCACGCGCCGACCTTGAGGCTTCACATTCAGGAAGTAAACAATAAGGTTTAATCAGATCGGATTAGGAAAGGAATGAGGAAGTAATGTGAATCTACGGTGACCGGAAAAGCATGAAGGGACCAATCGAAGAAGAGATGAAGAGAAAGGAGGCGTGTGCATGCAGACTAAGAAAGGAGAAAGAAAGAAGCACTTAATGCATGCACGATGATTATACTTCAAGACTCGGCCAACTCTCCCACTTACCCCCTCACTCTGTTTATTTTATTTTATATATTTTCTCTTTGGAGTAAACGTCAATTTCAAGTTGAAATTCATGATAAGTTTTTGTATGATTTTTGTTATGGAATAGATTTATATATAATCATTTAAAAAAATTAATTATAAAAAAAATGATATAAATCATACATATTAATCTCTTATTAAAAAATTTAGATAAAAATATAAAAATATTTAATTTTTTTCCTTGTGTGTTATTACCAGCAAGCAATTGTTTATCTTTTCGCCTAAATTTGTTTTCCAGCTGAATCATTGTTATATAAATGATATGATTTGTTGTAATGATTTCGGTTTTGATTATAATTTATTAAATTACAATCCATAAACCATTGTTTAAATCATGAGTTTGAATCTTATCTGATACCCAGATTTTCAAATCTTGGCTTAAGAAATTGTAAACGAACATCTCAATTTATTGAAAATAAAGACATGAATTTGCTTTGGTGATCTTCAAAGATATTTATATTTTATAGTAAAATCTTTTTGAGAAGAGATTTAATCACGGGTAATAATGAAAAAAATATATACATTTATTTTGATTGTAGATATTTTTATATATCTTCAATTTTTTTGTTTTATAATTTTTTTTTATATGTATCATTGTATTAAAAATAATTTTAATTTAAATTATTTTATGATTCATTGAGCTCATTTTCAATCTACTTTAATTTCTTTTCTAAAAAATTATTATTTGGTAATATAAAGAATAAAAATAAAATAATAAATAAATTTTAAAAAATAAATATATATTTTTACTATAAATTCTTCAATAAAAATAAGCTATATGAAAAAAATTCTAAAAATATTCAATCCTAAAGTGTAGAGTAGTAAAAAATAAGATAAGAGAATTTGATATAATAAGTACAAAAGTATACATAAGTTTTTTCTCAAAAAATAAGAATAAATAAAAATTTTAAAATTAGTATATTATAATATAAAGTTTTCATTTATAAATTAAAAACAAATATGAAAAGGAAATTACTGAAATGTATTTATTAGACGCCTTTTTCCTTTTTGTTTGATATTGGAATTGGAAATTACAATTGGCAAAAGGGAAGGCGTACGAAGTAGGTGAAATTTATACCTTAATCTTATTTGAAATGTTCATTAACAAAATTAAAAGTATCTATCTAAATAGAGAAAATAATACTAATAGATAAAAATAAATAAATAAATAAAAAGCGTGGAAAGCGAAAATGAGGCGGCAGGATATGAGCGGAAAATGCGCCACTTAATGAAGGTAGAATGACAAAATAGTCCTCGGATAGCCATTACAATCTAAAGTGGAGTTTGTCCATTTTTGTCCCCGACGAATCCAAGCCGTCCAATTTCAACCTCCCACTTTGACGTTGGTCAACGATCGTGTATCGCGAGGATTAAGAAGGTTTGGTTAGTTATATAATTTAACAACCACGGCTAGAATATTTATGTACTTATTATTATTTATTATTAATCAGACTAAATTATCATGTTGTTGTCTAGTCGTATTAGTGTTTACTTTTAATATTTTATCAAATTAATTTTGTTAACAGAGACATATTATGTAATCTGAAAATTTTGTTTAAAAAGAGAAGATTATCACGTACCATTTTGAAGCTTGTTGGTTATTGCAGTGATGACAATTATATGATATAAACTGAGAATATATTATTTAAAATATTAAATTGTAATAATTTTATATATTAATTTGTAACACATATTTTATATTACAAATTAACTTATATGTAAATTAATATATAAAAATATTGTACTTAAGTATTTTATAAAAAAATATATTTCAGAATATCTCTTTTCATATAAAACATATGCACGTAGGTTTTTGGATTAAATGTGAATCAAACATATGAATTAATTGTCAAGTGAGAAATTATAACTCTAATTTGGGAAAATGTTGAGATACATATAGGTGACTATCAACATTGATTTAAGACGGTTTACTCATACCTAATATGGATATATGATGTGCTTTCTAAAACAAACTAAATCATTTTGCTGGTTTATATTGATAACATTACTTAGGTTTGGGATAAAAATTCAATTTCATTCTATATTTTTTTTTGTTCTCAATTTCATCATTTATCTTTTATATACATTTCAATTTTGTCTCAGTACTTCATATCGAAATGCCTAACAAAGTTATATGGACTATTTGACTATCTTAGCAAGCTTTTACTGTCAAATTCCTAAATAAATTAGATTTCTTTACTGTCAAATGCCTAAAAGAAACTAAGATTTTTTAAAAATATCAATGAGGAAATTGAGAAAAAATGTAAGAATTAAAAATATATAATTAAAACTTATTATTTAAAAAATAATTAAATTATTCTTTTGATTCTTATAATTTTAAAACTTTTTAATTTTATCCTTACAATTATATGTTTATTATTACTTTATCAAGTTTGACTGACCTAATTCACATGTATCATCTTGTCACTCTAAAATGATATACAATTGACTACATGAATAAAATAAAATAAAAATTAAGAGATTTTTGATGGTATAGATTAAAGTATATAATAGAGTAATAAATAATGAGATGATCTGATCCAAAAGATGACGTGGGGTTGTGAGCAGAAGAAGGAGTCACGTCGTCGAGGACAGGAAGAGGTACATGAGTTGTCAAAATGACATAAGAATGTGAGTGGGAATGGCACGCGTGGTGAGTGCGGTGTGCCATAGTCAGAGATTGAGAACAACCAATACGTCTATTTGTGTGCCAACTAAATTATACTTAACCGACCTCGTTGCTATTAAGCCATCATATCATATTATCATATTCATATTCATGTTCATATTTTATCTTCTTCCTCATCAAAGATCAAATCATTCAACGCTCTCTTGATTGTACACTACCAACCGTTTTCTCATTTCGGATTTTCATTTTCATTTTGGTCGCCTTTCGTTTTTACATCACTTTTTTGTTTACACATCATCCTTGCCTTTTGGTTAAAGCATGCGTTGCGTTTCTCATCCCTCAAGTAAATAACAGTGCCATTGAATAATGGATACCAACAAACTCCACTTTTCAAAATTCTAACTATATTTGGATTGGATTTCGGCCCCGCTTACTTAAGTAATATAAGTTGACTTACATATATTATGTATTTATTTAACAAAAGGTTATTTTATATATATACATATATATATATATATTACGTTGTTGTACATTCAATCTTCAGCATCATTATGATTTATGCTGCGTATAATGTAATTATGTTCTACAGTTGAGTAAATTTTAAAGATTTAGTAATTGGGATTTACATACAAGTGGTTCCTCCATGGGAATAACACCTAGCTTCATCGCGGAACCAAACAAATTGGAAGCACAGAACAATATTCCTTGTGTATTGAGCTTGTTGATTACTATATCAAAAGAAAACCTACTGGGAATTCTTCCTTTTGAATACACCAAAACCAAACTTGACACTGCTTCTTTAGTTCTTCCTTGAGCACAAAGTGCCTGAATCATCACCTCATGTGTCCTCTCGTCGATTGTTAAATCTCTCTTTCTCATTTTCTCAAACACTTGGCAGGCATCTTCTAGCATATCTCTTTCCTTCCATGATTTTCTAGATAACCTTCTCACCAAAGTCCCCATCATTCTTACATCCACTTCAAACCCAAATCTCTCCATTTCCTTGTAAATGCTCAAAGCTTGGTTAATCTCATTCCATTTTAGTAGCCCATGTAACAAAGTTCTGTAGCTTATATAATCAGGAACACAATTTTTCCTCTTCATCAGTTTCAGAACAGATATACCCTCCAATGGCCTCCCCTCCCTAGAATACCCTTGGAACAGAGTGTTGAAGGTGACCACATTAGGTGTGAGACCCATTATTACCTCAGCTTCATTGAGCAATTCCCTAGCTTCATCTGATCGACCCACTTTACATAACCCATCCATTACATTTGTGTATGAATAAATATCAGGCTTCCAGAGGTTCTTCTTCATGTTCATCAACATCTCAAATGCTTGTTCCACCTTCCCCACATAACACAGTCCCTTTAACAAGCAATTGTATGTTTGAACAGTGGGTTTTGTTCCAATTCTGTTCATAAGCTCAAAAATCTCCAGAGCCTTCTTCATTCTTCCCCTTTTGCAGAATGAGTTGATGAGAATCGTGTTTGTCGCAACATCTGGTTGAAAACCATTTTCCAACATTGTGTTTAGGACTCTTTCAGCTTCATCCAGATAATTTTTCTCACTGTAGCACCTTATCATGATGGAACAAGTCCAACAATCTGGTATCACCTGATAAGATGGTAAGTTGTTGTATACTCTCAAACAAATTTCATGTTCTTTCGCTAGAACTAGAGCCATGAGAAGGTAATTGAAATCAGATATGTTTCGTAATTGACCATCTTTCTCCAAAATATCTAAAATCCCAATCCTACTGTTGGAGGATAAAGCCCTAATCCTATTTACTAGAGTTTTTACTCGAAGGTCCGTTAGTTCCCATTTGAAGGGTAAATGGGAGGCTTCCTTTGTGCATAGTGTACCATGTTGGTCACCGAGATTGAGACTATATTTGAGTGTGTTTTCTGAAGGATTAGAAGTATAGAAGGACAATTGCTTACCTGCTCGAATACTGGTACTATCTGCATCATAGTTGCTTCTGCTATTAAATTTGATGAGAAGAGGGCTATTTCGTGCAGCAGATTGGAGGGGAGACTGAAAAACTTGAAAGGGGAGAAAAGATGGAGAAGCCATAAACGAAAGTGTGAAGAAGAGTAACTATATTTGAAGATGGATTTCTTATAGCGTACGCACTGTTGGATCAGAGGACTCCCTCTCCCTGCTTGTGGAAGGAAGAATGGGCTATGACTCGTTCCATTTTCACTTCAAGGGAATCAGACTTCTCTTCCACTCACAAAAATAAGGTGAAAGTAGCCTCATCCTTTTAAAGAGGTTGACACGAGACTGAAAAGTGTAGAAGAAAAAAACTTATCTTTTTGGTAAACCGTATAATTGACCTTTGGACAAAAAAATGAGTAAAATACCGATTAATTAATAATAGGGTCAATGAAGTAATATTTAGAATAAAATTTAAATACAATATATAAACTTTTGGCCCTTAAACTTTGTATGTAATTTCATTTTTTTTTTTTTATTTCGATGACATAATATGATTGGTAATAGACTTTGACGAGCTTTGGTGAGGTCTAATTTGCAAGGCAGAGAACACGGTCACGTCAGAGGTAAGGACTAAAGAGGGAGTTTATATACCTTGTTTTGGAAGTAAAATAGTCATTTCACCTTTTGGGTTAGGTTACTATGGTGGGTTTAAACTAATCCGGTCCAGCCCAAATACATACTTATCATGTTTCAATTTTATTATTGTGTGGTTTATAAATGTTCCTAATAGTACACTCGTATATAAAACTTAGGAAAATTATTGTTGTTAAAGCATGATTGAATTGATATAAGAACTTAGATGAGATTAAAATAATTTGTAAAAAAGTACTTGTGCAACTTCCAAAAAATATTTGACATTCTTAATGTGGAATTTCAAGTGCCCAAAATTTCATATTGGTTTCTACACTATAGCTTAGGTATAATAAGAGTAATTCTACTCAAACTCAACATATGGCTAACAACATTAGTTAGTAAAGATAAAAAGACAAAATTAAAATCTTATATAATATTAAAAAACAAAAAAGTTAATTTTGCCTTATAAATATTTGCTATTAAAATTTTCAATAAAAATATAATAAATAAATACATTTTGTAACTTAACATTACCTAATTAAGTGTTTTAAAAAAATTTCTCTATATATATTTTATATATCGAAAAATTTAATCATTAAATATTTATAAAAATTTACCTAGATTTGGTCCTGATTATTTGTACCAATAATAGTTACAAAAGGTAACAAAATAGAAAAGAGGAACAAGAAAATAGTAATTAATTTTTTCTTCACAGTGCTTGTTATCTTTGTGTAATGCTTCTGTCTTCAACTTTACATGAAATAAGAGGAATACATAATTGGGCAAGCTAGAAAACGCAATATGATATATAATAGTTTCATATAATATGAGTAGAAACAGGGTTTAATCTAGAAAGCAGAGGTGATCACAAGAAAAAGTAACAAGAGAAGTTTTGTTGATTCATAACTCATGTGAACTCAGAAGCGTAATGATCTGGTGAAAGCCTTCCATGAGAGTGGATGTTTTGTTGATTCAATATTCTTTATGTTGATGCCAAGAATAGGATTGAGCAACTTGTTGAGGACATTGTGGAAACGACGTTGCTTCGCAGTCGCAGGTATTGTATTTGTGGCTGTAGAGCACCTAGTGAGCCGTGGTTGTAAGTGTGAGAGTGAGAGGTTTCGACTCAGCATGGCTCGGTTCAGGTGCGCCTCAAAGGCCATCCTCTCAAATTGGTCCAAAAGATTGCTCTCTTCATCTCCCAACCTCTCGTCTCCAACCACTGCCTTTTCCTCCATTGGTACTCGCTTGCTAGCTTGCTTAAATGGTATAAATGGTTCCCTTTTTCGTTTTCTTTGTATCTGTTTTGTATTCATAACTTTATGGCTTGAATAAGTAGGATGGTCAATGAAGGCACCAACTAACCCAACCAATAGCGTGGAAACCTAACACTTAAAACGACGAAAATGAAGTGGTGAAATAGTAAAGTGAAAATAATAATAATAAATTAAGGGTTCACTTAAGATTTATCTGTATTTTTTTTTCTCACTCTCTGTAATTCATTAATTTACCATTTTTCTAATTTTAGAAGAGTTAAATCTCTTCCCCTCTTACCTCAAAACAGTACACAAATATTAATTTTAGAGACTGCCTTTCTACTGCCTTGGATTGGAATTTGGAAATGCCTTGCATTTACTCCTCTTACTTCATTCACTTCATTTGGATCCTCCGATATAAATTTTAGAGACACACAAACACAGGGTACTAATACACTTTTGATAACACAAAAGTTATTAAATATCTCTTTTAAAAAAGAAGAGGAACTCCATAAAGGAAGGGATGAAAAAGTGAGGGACAAAGCTTTTACAACGAAAGAAGAAGACATGCAAATTTAAATTTAATATTTCTTGAATGAGCTAAATAGACCATTAGCCCTCCAAAAAAAGGTGGACCTGTTGGTTCTTGTCAAATCCAAACCTCACGAGTGATGACCACTAAGTGCATTTATTGGCCCGGCCCATCGAGGCCATTTACGCGATCTGCTTTCGGACTCTCTTCGCTCTTCGCTCGCACCGGCATTCACCTATTGGAGTCTCTGCATGCAATTTTTTTCTCTCATAAATCTCAATTTCAAAGACCTACTGCATTTGATTGTTTTTGTTGTGAGTAACTTGTCTCTGTTTTAACTCTATTCCTTATTCCAATTGCATAAGGGCTCCTAACTTTCCTGAAAATTGGTTTCTTCATATAGAGACTCAAGTGTTTTTTATTTGATATCCACGTACTAGATAATTACACATACTACATATATTATAGTGAGATTTTCGATCATAGGCGTTTTTGCAGGGTTGCTGTGCAAGATTGCAATGGCTAGGAATGCAATAATGGAAATGTTATTCTTGTTTCTGATCGTCTTCTATATCTCTGATGCTTCCTTCGGTTGGGAGCTTAGAAAGCTGGTTGGTGATGTGGATCCTAAAGATAATAACATCCTGATGCATGTAATTTTTTCTCTACTACTATATGTTTTTCTGCTTTTTCCTTCTAAATTAGTTTCATTATTTTCTTCAGGATTCTCCATTGCTAACTCCTGCTCCTGGTGACAACAAATTAGACCCTTTTTCCTCCAACGAAACACTGCAACTGGTTCCAAAGAGTTCGGATAGTGCTGTTTCTCCAGCTCCACCTCCGCTAGCCCAAACGAACAATGAGAATGTGGATCCAAAAGGGTCTAATAATTCAACTCCCTCAAGTCCACCTCCTATAGCCAAAAGCGACGATGACCAGAATCATGCAATCGAGAACAAAAACGGGGGCATAACTATTTCACTTTCCGACACCGATGAGAGTTGTAATGATATGAGTGCCAAATGCAAAGACGAGGGGGATATAGTTGCTTGCATTTCTGAAAGCGGTAATTCAGCTAGCTTTTGGTCATTTCAGTAAGGCGTATTAATTCCTTATTTGTTCATATTAGCATTGTTTTATGTTTAATATAAGTATTATTGTTTGGGAAATTTCTTGTACAAGACATTGCCTGTGAATGACGTGTTAGGTCACAGAAATAACATTAAACAACTCAAAACTGTCACGCATGTATTAAACACTTGCCCATGTTTTGTTCTGATTCTGAGTACTAACTAATAACTCTTACCATAAGTATGTATGTCTCATGGAATTGAGATGGAAATCAAGGAGAAGCTGCTTCTGAGGCAAATGTTTGCTCAATTGCAGGAACACCGTATGCCACTGCTAACTTGATCTTAATATGATGCTACCGCTGAAATCAGTAGTGTCTAAACAATTGAAATGGTTCAACGTATACTAAGCAGTTATTAGAAAGAGAAATAGTAGTTGCACATCATTTGAAGAAAATCATTCACTTTTGTGTGGGGTGGCATATGTTGATTTGTGTGCAGCTGATCCATAGATACAACAGCGAATCAAAATGTGCCACCCTTCATAGATATATTTCTAAATAGATGGACTCATCAAAAAATTTGCATGTGGTTGAAAATAGATTCTTCTAGATGCTAATAAAGTCTTTAAACATTTGCAATAGATTGAAGAAAGGAAGGGTAACTTTTCCAAGTACTATTTGGTAGATTTAACTACAATTTTTGGAATGCAGTGGGTGCTACAATGTCAAGAATAACTGCCGTAGCATGTGGCTTGTAGTATTAGTAGTAAAAGACGTCAGATGATCACTGTCATGTACACAACATTCTTGAGTCTTTCAAATTTCAATAATATATTTCTATTCTCCCTCACTTTTTCTATATCTTATTCTCTCCCTGTTTTCTTAACTGTAATAAGATAATCGCGTAGTAGTCATTAAATGAAACTTATTTTATTAAATTTTAGTTCTATAATTTTAGAAAAACTATGATATACATGATCTAAACTAAACCAAAGGAAAGTTTTATATATTTATGTGTCAGTGTCAAGCAGAGTGATTTAATTCATTGTAATAGTATTGGTATAAATAGAGGGTTAAGGTCTAGACGGGCAATATTACAGCTGCCTGGAATGAAAGTATGTTTTCCATTGACTCCCTTTGCAACGTTGCCCAGAAATTGGTATTCTCTCTCTTGCCTTTGTAAGCTAAGCTTCAGTGTGTTAACAAACGGGACAATAAACTCAACAAAAGTAAAACTACATATTAAATTCAACCCATTGAACGAAAAACTCAGGTAACTAGCCTTCCTGAACCAAAGTCCCTGGAAGACAGCTCCCAGAATTTTTCGGCTTTGCTACATCTCAAAAGGCCCCTCAATCATCTACCATCTTATCCTTGGCTACAAGTTAGCAAAGACATGACGCAGACAGAGATAGATGAGTGATTGAGCTTCTCTAATGCATCGTAGTCGGATATGGTACTTGTGCATGGAAACATAAAATTAACCTTAAACCTCTTTTTATACTATAACAATGACTATAGTGTGACTCATATACCCTTTACTCTGGATGAACTACAAGAAACTCCTTACTTAATTCAAAAGACTTCCATAAATACTTATACTCCTTGACAATAACAATGTAGTAAGTACAAATTTTATAGATATATAGTAAAAATGTTTTAGGCCAATTATCTATTACCAGTTTAGTATTTCTTGGTTTGACAGAATTCAAAAATATGAACGTATTTGCATTTATATATCTCTTATAAACTAACAGGGCCCAAATACTTGGTTGTTCTCATTCAAAATGAAGGAGACAGCACCCTCAAAGTGAAGTTTTTTATGGAAAATAACCTTGGAGATGTTGAAGTTCCCAAACACAAAACAGAAGAGGTAGCAGTACTTTTATCTTAAGCTGTCATAATATTTTTAATTTGATGTTGTCTTTTATGAATGGAGGTACATCTTTCTTTCTTTCTTTCTTTCTCTTCTTTTTATTTTTTTTTAAACCCTTCCCTCCATAAACTTAAGCAAAAGTCTCTGTGATGTCCTGCTTCTGAGCCACTGTATGGATCTCATTTTATATTTTTTTGAGGCTTCGAAAACGTGGCTGGGCATTTTCTTTGGGAAACTAAGAGGGCAATACTGTCATAAAGAATTTAATTAGGGAAGTTATTATATGTTAGAAATTGTTATTTTAATCCATTCTTCTAGACATTGTTGGTGGGTGAAGTTGGAAGTTCTTTAAAGTGCATTAATATCTTTCCTTTTTCTCGTTGTTCTAATCCATCCAAATGCTATTTTCCATTTCAGTCCATTTTGTCCAATCCATATCAACAAGCTATTAAGTTAAGCATATTAAGATAAAAGAATTGCATAAGCCATACCTATTACGGTTCTAGACATTGTTTCCCTTAGCCTGTGTCTGAAATGTGTTTTATATGTTCAGTTCAAGTTGTTCCTTAAGAAAATATTTTGGTACACAAGAAGTTTGTTACTGCTATCTTGAGTACATTTAGGATCCCCGATGACCTCACTGTTTTTGCATTCTTATATTTCAGGTCAATATCTCGCTAATTAGCAGCGGGAGTGCCCAACTAACTTTAAATGCTGGAAGAGGGAATTGTGTCCTTCACACAGGTACTCTTGTACCTGAAGAGAAGATGTTCCCACAACACGCTTCTTATGACAAATTTTTAACCCCAGTAAACGGTGCCTACTTCCTCATGTTGATAGTGATAGTGTTTGGAGGGACATGGGCTTGCTGGAGGTTGAGGAGTAAAAAACATCATGATGGGTTAGTATATCAACAGCTTGAAATGGCATTGCCTGAGTCTGTTTCAGCTACTGGTGTAGATAACTCTGAAGGTTGGGATCAGGTTTGGGACAACGATTGGGATGAAGAAGCGGCGGTGAAGTCACCAGGGAGACCTCATGCAGGAAGCATCTCAGCTGATGGTCTTACCTCTAGATCTTCAAACAGAGATGGATGGGAAAATAACTGGGATGATTAGTTTATCAGCAGCCAAATTAAATAAGGGAATGGATATTCAACTTGAGGTGAAGGTAAGAAGCAAGGATAAGCTCAAGTACTGGAAGGGAAGTACAAATATGCCTATGGTAGGGGTAACTTGCTCTATGTCCGAAGGGAGAACCAAAAAAAAAAAAGAAAAAGAGAGGGAGGATATATAATAGGAGAAATTCTTATGTACAACATGGTGCTGAATTCAATCCATGTACAAACACCGTATTGTATCTAAGAATTTCTCTATACAATAAATAATCTTGAGGTGAATTGTATGGTGTTCCAATGGAACTAGTACCCTATCCAATTGGCAACTTTGTTGACTATTGGATTGAAAAGGTCTATAAGCTGAAGTGTAGAATCTAAGGATCGATAAAAGCGTAGAGCCTAAGGATCAATAAAAGCTGTCAACATAGTAAGGTTTTGGTGTTCCTGGGCAACCATATAATTCGCCGCTTAATTTACACACATTCGATTGTTTGTACTGGACGTGTAGTGAAGGCTGTGACTCGAAAGAGAGAAAAATGGAATATGTAAACGAAGTAATGAACCATAGGACAAAGGATTTAGGGAAGCGATGCGAAAATGGCCTTGTCCTCTATAATTTTTATGTTCTCTTCTTACTTTATGTAACAAGGACGATGCGGATTATGATGAGCTGGAAATAGTTGCTATGGACCAATGAAGGGAATCAACTATGTGAAATATTTTTTTAATTAAGTTTTAGTTATTGTCTTAATTTAGGTAGACTCAAACATCTGAATGTCGTAATTTTACATTTCTAATTTTCATATTCATGACATAGACATTCAGGGAAAAAATAAGCAGTCCCCTTACACTCAAGCAAAGGTATGTTTTTCAGTTGTTTTTGTTCATTTATTAATTTTTAGCTGTTCTTGTGATGCTACAAAAACTTTTAAGTGTTTATAATCAAAATCTTCGATTAATACATAATACATGGGGAAGGGTGTTTTGAAAAGAGACAGTAAAGTTCTTACCCCTTTAACCTTATCCTTGACCATTAATGTTACGTGGCATTTCAATATACCTACTCTAGCCAACTTTTTGTGAGTGACCTCTATGAGTTGCTATGGCATTATAATACATATATCTACTCTAAACCAAATTCCTGATATAATATAATTGTAGTGAAGTCTTATCTTGTCCCTCAAGTGAAGAGATATCCAATACATATCATTAGTAAAAGAATTTATGGTGTTCACTCAAAAGGGATTTTGCGGATTCATGATAGTTCTAAGTATACAGAATGAGGGTATCATAATACATTGAAAACCCTTGTGCATATTTTTGGCTCACTCTTTGACTTTTTTTTTCCCCTCTCACATACACGCATGCGCAGGCAAAAGCATAGGGCACTGAATAGTTTAATGTGGTTCCATACAGAGACGTGCACTTCTCCAAAGGCCAAGAGTGAGTTTGTTCAATTTTTGTATCACAAAAGTTCTGCTTTCCCATCATGTTGACCTGCATCTTCTTATTGAGGCTACGGGTTTAGTATCATTCTGTCTCTACAATGTAAGCCAAAAGGTGGGATTTTGAAGCAAGGCTTCAATTACAAATTATTATTCTATTGGGTGCATTTGATTACCTTTAGCAAACTTCTGCATCAAACTTCATATTAATTATTTCTTTTTCACTAATCATTATTGCTACTTTTTTTTTTTTTTGCTAAGAACAAAGTATCAATATAAAAACCACATTATCTATATTAAAAAATAGTAAATGAATAATTTGACCTTTAAAAGAATATCCTTCTTTCACTTCAGTTTTTTAAAAGATAAAATCTCCCAATTTATTGAAAAAAATATCTTTAAAAGATTAAATTAAGAGACTTTATCTTTAAAGGGCCAAATTAAAAAAAATATATCTTTCAAGAACTAAATAATTAATTTTCTTAAAAAGTAAAACTTTTGATATACTTTTATAGTATTGTAAGATTTTAAATTTGGTGTGTATTTAATTTTGACTGAGTTAATATTGCCCTTCAACAATTTAAAATATTGTAGTTAAGTTTTTTAGTTTTACTTTTGTCTGTGTAGCAACAAAAATCACTAATATTTTTAGTTGAATTTAAGGAAAAATGAATTACAGAAATAATTTCATGCTATTAAAGTGCAAGTTTAATTACATGATGATCTATGATTTACAGTGTTCATATGGTCCAAAACACGTCCATGCAAAGAAATTAATTGCAAAGCAATATTCCAAAATATATAAACATTATTCTCTTCTAACCAACAAAAATGCTAGACAACATATGCAAGGGTCTGTCATCTCTCTGATAAAAGTATTGCACTGGTGATAATGTTGTGTAGAGTTTGTAGTGTTGTGCATAATGTTTGTGTCTTGTAGGAGTAGGCACAATCATATAATGTGGTAGAGCGTGAATGTAAATGAATAAACAAAAATTACAGCAAACACAGTATAGGATATTTAAAGGTATGATACTTCTTTCCTTGAAATAGACAGCAATCACAAACAGTTCACATTGTTGGAACATGCATCATTGCCCCATCCACTGCACCAAATGTTGCCACTTGAATAAAGATTTTTAGTTGGTTATGCTTTTAAGGTCTCATTGTCATGCACCTTCATCATGTCCAAGCAATTTCATCACAATTCACAAGTGCAATTTACTCTAACATTTTATATACTTCACATCCAAGATTTAGTTATTGCATTCATGCAAGTAAAATTATTATTTTTTAAAAGGCTTAAGTTCTCACCATATGCAAATTCAATATTTTACAAGTAATTGTTCTATATTAAAAAAAAAAAGAATAATCACATGCATATCACAAAAAATGGTACATGTGTTCTATTTTATCTCATTTTTATAATTAAGTTATTGATAATTAAATTTATCTTAATAATTTTTAGGAGAAGTTAAATATGTTATTTTAAATTTTTTAATATAGAATGATGATTTGTAAAAAAAATTGAATTTGTAAATGTAAAAAGTTCTTTTTTATATTATTTAAGTCATAGCCATACATAAATTTTCAATTTTTTTTTATATCAATACATTTAAATATTTAATCACATAAATTTTCATATAATTAAGAAATTAAAATTTTCAAGCAACAAATAGAGAAATAAAAATACTAATCCAAGCTTAAAAGTGTCAATAAAGCAAGATTGTGCTTTTCCTCTTTACTTTTTCTTTAATGCTCTCTACCCCTTTGCTGCATTATTTGTAGTCATAGCCTATCATTTGACCTTACTCGTGTCTGCTTTGTTTCCCCATTTCTTTTGGTTTATTCTAAATCTCAACTTCAGTTTCATATAGAAAGGAAAAGTGGAAGCATGACTTTTTCTCTTCCATGGTAATAAAATTTATGTAATTTGGATGCCTGAGTCATTCAAAGTCAGAACTAGCTAGTTGTTATTTCCTTGTAAAGAAAGAAAAAGCAAGACAATCAAACTGATGAAGAAAAATCCAGTAATTCAAAGTTGAGCCGAGCATTTTTAAAAGAAAAAGAAATAAATAAAAGAAGGAAAAAAATACACCAACTCAAACGAGAAAGAAAAGCTATGGGGAGAAGCTGATTGAACATTCTTTGCTTGTATAGCTTTAAAGCAAGCTAACTGGATTGTTCTTCACCAAGTGTTGTAATATTATATTTTTTGTTTCCCAAACTCTACATCTGACATTCATTCTAATTCCTCTTGTCCTTCTGAAGGGCATTGGATCAACTCTAATATATTGACTACCTCACCCATGTCTGGACGGTTTGATGGAACTTGTGATGCACAAATTAACCCCAATTTTATCACAGGAATTGCTTCTTCTGTAGCAAAATTACCCAGAAGCCTCATATCAACACATTGCTCAACCTTGCCTTCCTCCAGTGCACCCCTTACCATGTCACACAGAACAATCACATCATCCTCCATATATTCCACAGGTCTTTTCCCAGTCACTACTTCCAGAACTAGGATACCAAAACTGTATACATCACATTTCTCGGTTATCTTCACTGTGCGACAAGCAAACTCAGGAGCCATGTATCCAAGTGCACTCTGAATTTTGCTGCTCAAAACACAATGGTCTAGCATTGGCAATAGCCTCACCAAACCGTAATCTCCTATTTTTGGCACGCCAGAACAGTCAATCAAAACATTTGTTGATTTTAGATTGTAGTGGATTATGTTCATTTGGTGCAAATGGGCCAATCCCTTTGCCATGCCAAGAATAATCTTGAACCTTTGTCTCCAAGAGAGGATGTCTCTGCTATTTTCATCATGTAGAAGCTTATGCAAACTCCCTTTGGATAGGTATTCATAGATAAGGAGCTGCAAGGATGAAGTCCAGTAGTAACCTTCTAGTGTCACAAGATTCTGGTGCCTCATCTTCCCAAGCTTTTTCACTTCCTCCTCCAAGTCTTGTTGGGACTTGATCAAGCTGGAGATTGTAAGCTTCTTGATTGCAACAGAATGCCCGTCTTGAAGGACAGTGTGATAAACAACTCCAAATCCACCACGGCCAATTTCATTGTCTTTATTGAGAAGATTATGGGCACCATTACCAAATTCAGCATCACCAGAAAACATTACAAGTTTGCCACATTTTGGATCATTTTGGGGTGAACAACTATAGTCTTCACCACCAGAGAATGCAAATGGAGCAGCCGAACGTGACATTGAATAACGAACACGGAAATTTAGGACAGTAACAGCCACCACACCAACAGTAATGAAAGCAGCAGCGCCAATGGCAATAAGGGCAGAGATACTGAGAATAACCTTTTTATGACGCCGATTTTGAGAGGAAGTGCCAGAATTGGAGCCAGAGGAATTGGGGTTAAGGACAATTGGTTTGGGATGGACAGATGGGCAGGAATGATTGACAACAGAACCACATAACAATGGATTTGCAGAGACAGATGAGGGTGAGATAGTATTGAAGAAGCCACCCACTGGTAGCTCACCATGAAGGTGGTTGTATGAGACATTGAAGGAGAAAAGGTGGGAAAGATTTGTCAGCTCCTTTGGTAAGCTTCCGGAGAGTCCATTCCATGACAAGTCTATGTGCTGAAGATTGGTTAGGTTTGCAATGGCTGATGGGATTGAACCAGTAAGCTTGTTGTGAGAGAGATTCCTGTACCAGTCAAAACAAATGCACAAACGGAAAATTTAAGTTTCACAAATGCACAAACTCCTCAATCTGATATTTGAGTTTCACAATTGTATTTATTTAACAGAAGCAAACAAAAGAAGAACACATAAAGAAGTTATGGTAGAGACTAGAGAGCTTACAAAGATGTCAGGGATGAACACTTCTCAATTTGGGCAGGAATTCTCCCGCTTAGAAGATTCTGCTGTAGTTTCAGTTCACCAAGTGAAATCAACCCTTCTATTTCAGAAGGAATACTTCCATTAAGCTTGTTGTCACTTAAGTCAAGAATGTACAAAGATTTAGGTTCTCCTATACTCACTGGAATAGCACCACTGATATTATTGGTGGACATATTTAAGACTTGCAAGCTACTAAGACCCCCAACACTAGATGGAAGATTACCAGAAAATGAATTTGATGACAAATCCAAAACTTGGAGGCCGTGATAAGATGCAGGTATGGATGTAATCGAAGGACTATTGCTCCCAGTGAAGCTGTTTCCTGAAAGTGGGATACTTTGTAAACCCATCTTAAAAATCCATGGAGGAAGATGGCCTACTAATTGGTTGTGGCTTATATCCAAAGCCAAGAGCTTAATGCAATTGCTCATTGATTCTGGCAAGTTTCCTGTAAGTTGATTCCTTGATAGGTTTAAATTATTCAGCGAATCAAGATTTCCTATTGAGCTAGGAATCCAGCCTGAAAATCTATTTGCGGAGAGGTCCAATATCTCTAGATTTTTCAATTCTCCAATCCAATCAGGAATGCCTCCTGTAAATGAATTTCCCTGTAAACTGAGGGATATGCATGAGCTGAGTCTCTGCATTGACTCGGGAAGTCTCCCAGAGAGAAAATTATCACTAAAATCAAGTGATTTCAAAAGCAAGCAGCCTCCAATATCTCCAGGAAGCCTTCCACTGAAGCGATTCTTTTGCAGACTCAACTCCTTCAAATCATACAAGTTCTGAATTCCCTCAGGAATCTCTCCCTCTAACAAGTTATTTGACAGATCAAGTGACTGTAATCCCCTCAAATACCATATCCCAGATGGTAATTCTCCATATAATTGATTAGAGGAAAAGTTAAGAGTTGTCAACGTAGAGCAAGAGGTTAAAGAATCAGGAATCTTACCAGTAAGCTTGTTTTTGGCAAACGAAACTGCTCTTAAAGACCCACATTGCTGAAAAAATTCTTGTGGGATTGACCCAGAGAGATTGTTCTCGCTCATATCAACAACTTGTAAACTCCCAAGTCGAGGAAGATCAGGGTTTATGGTCCCAGTGAAGTTATTCCTGGAAAGTGACAGAACTTGAAGGCATTGTAATCTCAAGAGTCCACGATCAATATGCCCAGAAAGAGAAAAGCCGTCAAGGACTAAACCAGAGACCCGATTGGTTGTCGGGTCACACTTCACTCCAACCCAATTGCAGGGACTATCATCATCTTCATTCCAACTAGAGAGTTTGAATTTCGGGTCTTGCAAACCAGCTTTAAACACAATCAACCCCAAGACGTCGTCATTGAACACTGGGTCGACCGAGATTACTAGGATTGGAGCAAAAAGAAGAAACAAGAATTGGGTGAACTGCATTTTCACAGTGATGTTCAAACACTATAATGGTACAGAAGAAAGCATAGGATAAGAAGGTTTATATCACAAAATATAATATGATGTTTCGAATGCAAGAGAAGAAAATGAGGAGTTTCTGGTAAGCACGAAGGCGATTGTAGCGGTAGAAAGGACAAGCAAGAGAGGAAGAAGTTACAAGTATACAAATCTCAGTGGATATAAACAAAAAGAGAAGAGTACAAACAAGAAAAGATTAAACATCAATCAAGCATGTGAGGATGAAAAGAGAGAACAAAGTAAAGCAACTTGAACAGCATATTCACTTTCCACTTTTCCCTGTTTACTACTCAGAGATTAAGCATTAGGAGATAGCAGAGTATCAATGTGAACCCAGAAATAATACAGAATGAAGAAGGACAGGCGAATGAAGTAGTAATGAGGAGTGTTAGGGAAGTGAAGTGAAGTGAAATGGCGTTGGAAAATGGGGGAGGGAGCGAGATAGATTAGAGGGGGAAAGATTGCAGGGAAAGGAAGTGAGAAAATGGTGGAAGAAGGACGGCCATTAAAGCGGGTGTGTGAGGACTGAAGAGTGTGAGAGAAAAAAAAAAAAAAAGCATAAATGATAGTGGATGATGAAGGTCCTTTGGCACAGAGAGAGAGAAAAAAGTGAAGCATCTAAAGCTTCAAATGCCACAGATAGACGAGCCAGCAGAGAGAGAGAGAGAGAGAGGAGAGAATAGCATTATAGCAGCAAAGGCTTCTCTTTTACGGTATGTATAATGTATGTATGCATGTATGTGCATGCTGTGAAATGGACAATTTGGTGATATAATTTTTAAGAAAAAAAATTATTGTAATTTTTGTATTTTTTATCAAATTTTTTAAATAAATATTAACATATATATAATTTAATTTTATTGTGATTAATTTTTTTAAAAATAAAATTTCACATATTTTATTTTAATTATAAAACTAAAGATATAACTATATATAAATAATTATATTATTTAGTCTTATTTTTTATTACATTTTGTGCAATAAAAATAAAAAAAAATGATAAGAGTTGACCCCCATGAACTTCACTTGAAATGGGACTTACAAGTTACAACTTTATATTTATTTTTGTCTTTAAACTTATATGAAAGCCCTTTAAAATTACTTTTTAAAAATATTGTTATAAAAGAATTTTTTTAAAACTGAAACATTCAAATTTAAATTCTTCCAAAGTCAAAATAAATATAGTATATAAAAAATGTAAATCTATATATAAATACCATTGATCGTAATTTTTTTGGTAGATTGCCATTTTTCGCAATTAAACCAAGCAAGTAGTTTATAGTCTAGATTATAAGAAAACATCAAATTCCTCTAATCATTTACGTTTAATTTTAATTTAAAACTTAATGATGAATATATCGACACCAGTATTTGTAGATGAATGATGGTCTTCACTAACTTGTACAGTGTTATTCCATAACTCAGAGTACAGTGTGATTATTGACAGAAACAGACAGCAACGTATGGGTGCACAAAAACATATCTCCAAGTCTAAATTTGGCACTGTGAATTTCAATATATATATATGTGTGTGTGTGTGTGTGTGTTTGAAATTTGTACTGCACAAATTGCATTTGTTTAATTTTCTTGAGGTCTTTGACTTTCGAACTACAGTACTGATACTGATCAGAGAATCCCAATGTACACATCTGAATCGTACCAGAGCAGAGGTTTGGCAAAAAAGTCAATCTGATGAACCAGTCAACCAAATTGTCGTGACCTAGGCCCCTATTTATATGTTCTGTTTTGTTAGGGTTCTAGGTAAATCCAGTAAACTTTAATTTGGTAAATTTAAAATAAATTGTCCTAACTATATATATATATATATTATATTTTTAATTATATATAAATTTTTGTATTTATTTAAATTTTTTATAATATATATAATTACAATATGTATTATTTAAAATTTTAAAAATATAATATATGTGTATATATATAAAATAATATTTTATTAGTAGTTGAATTATTTGTGAATTTAAAATATTGGAGATCAAATGTTTAAATTCATCTAATTTTGATCAAATTTATTTATTTAATAAATAAATTGATCTTGACTTAAATTTTTAACAAATCAAATTTGAATAATTTAAAAATATTTTAGTTCATTTATACTTCTGTGTTTTGTTTTGCTTTTTTTCTTTCTCTTGTTCTATGGTCTTGAAGCTTCAAAGTCCAAGTAAAACGCCCAAAATCAAAATCAAAATCAAAATCTACAAGATTTAATGGTTTTGGTGCTGTGACACACTTAGCTTCATTTTCATTTGATTGTGTGTATCCAACATATATGGCCAAATCAATTGACTAATTTCTGTGTTCTCTCTAATCTCTATCTTTTTGGCTTGAAAGGCAAGCAAGCAAATACCCGAAAGACAAATGAAGAGGCATGATTCTTCTGGTTTCCACACTAACTTGAACTCTCATTCTTTGAAATACACATGCTATTTATTGGTCATCATTTTATCTGTAAAGTGTTTTTGTTTATTGGGACTGCCTTTTATTGCTTGTCAGTGCCGGGAATGGCGCTGCTGATAAAAATAAATAAGTAAAAGCAACGGTTGCGGATTTCATAAATTAAAAAAAAAAAAAAAAACTCAACGATGGACCCATGAGACACTTTGGGTTCAACTCATCCTTATGATATGTTGATATTGGTTTGGGTCTTAAGGAGTCCCAATTTCCAATGGCCCAATAGTACGTGCATAACACAGATGTGGTGAAAAGTTAAAACCACTACTTGGGTTTTGGGCCCATATATATATTTACAAACAAATTGTTTTTCACTCCGAGATGACAATGACATCAAGAAATTAGTTGATTAAAATTCAAAAATATAATAATACATTTAATATTTAATAATGCATTGGATATTTGCCTCCACTGAAAATACTTATGATTTGCAAATACTCAAACTATAATTCGCTAATGCTTTTAGTTGGTGTACACTAATAAGCCTATTTTACTTGTTATATTGAGAATTTGCAAATAACATGGGATGGGAGAGATTAGTCCGAGAAACACTTTTGATACCTAAGTTAGTGACAAAAGTAAGAGCAGAAGAAGGAAACATGTTGTGTACCTATGAGAAACTCCTTATTTGTAGGCAAAAATGATAATTATGTGGCAATCCTCTAAATCACTAGAATGCATATACCTATTATGAGCCTTGAGGGATTGATGGCCCAACTCCGTATTTATCAATTGCAATTATTTTCTTAATAACTTTTTCAACAATAAATCAACTTTAGAATCTGACATTTGTTGTTTTTAAGGAATGAAAATATGTCATAGCAAATATAACGAATAATGATGTCATCTAATATTTTCATACCAGATCAACGAAACACATGAACATATAAATTTAAATTATATGAAGGGTGATATAGCTTTACCTTTTGAGGTGTGAAAGAACGTTTACAATACAAGATTTGCCCTATCACAGGGGATTGCACACTACAGGTTCCTTGCTTGGTTTGGCTATATATATCCAGTCGTTAGTAGAATCTAGTTATGCTTTTCGTGCCTCTTTAATTTCTTCTATCCCTCCTTTTTAGGCTTCCACGCTTGAAAACACACCAAAGTATGTGTGTGTGTGTCTATATATATATATATATATATATTTATATATTTATTTATTTATTTATATATGCCATTTGACTTTACTCAACTCTATCATCAATGTTTGATTAATATGTGATAATGGTATGAAATATTTCTAAAAATATTTTCATTAATATCGGTTAAAATGATTTTTTTTTTTTATCTAGAAGAGGAAACATAAAGAAATTACTCTTTTGTAAGCAAAACATCAACAAGCAAAGAAATAAAAACGTTAAAAGAAAAATCTTCTCAAATAAAAAGAGTGAAAGAATTGTGAGAATCAAGTTTAATTATTTTGTCAATATATTAATTATTTTTTAAAAAATATAAAACATCTTAAAATATGTCTTATTGTTCAAAATCACTCTAATACTTTAAATAATGGTAAAGCATCATTTTTGTGCTAATAGCATGACACCACCACTTTAGGCTCACGGATGAAAAAAAAAATTAAATATAACTTTGTGATCGAAGTTCAAATTTTTACTTAGTAATTAAAAGATTAAAATAAAAATGCCATGACATATCTAATGTTCGTTCTCTCAAAAGATGTATATTATTTTTGAAAATGTATTTCACATATTACATTTATTTATTTTCAATAGAAAAAATTATATCAAGGGTTGAGAAATTTTGGTTTGTTGAAGTGGGTCCCAATGCACAAAATAAAAAAGTGAGTACGTGTCACTTTCCTACACCGAGTTCTCACCCACTTTCCAAACAAGAACGACGCAGGGCTTCTCTGCTTTGTACGTCCTTGCTCTGGAGAATCAGAATTTAATAAACACACACTCTTCCTTCCTTCCTTCCGCTTTTCTTTTTCGTTTTTATTCACAAAAATCCTTTTTTTTCGTTTATATTAAAACCCCAGCAAGGTACATCGTCAGCTTCGCCTCCTTTCCAAGTCTCTCCTTCATTCTCCCTCGTTTGGTAGGAAGGAGGGCAGAAATGATTTCCTCTGTGGAAACGGTTTCTCTCTTAAACCCTAATCTGGCCCATGCCTCAATGCCATTGAGGAAGGTTGCTCGCTGTCTCAAGTTCGATCCTTTGCTCAGAACTCGTGGTTCAATACTCTCTCTTGTCTCCCACGGCGTTTCCCCTAATGGTGATGCTCCTCGTTTTCTTACACTTAATCGGCGGAGTTCCCGGACTCCATTAATTGTGGCTTTTGCAGCTCAGCACGAGGACTCGGTAAGATTAAAGAAAGAAAAATGAAGGGTTTTATGGTTGTGTTGATTTTGTTGTCATATTGAACTCTTAATTAGTTGAAGTTCTTGGAAAATGGAAATGTTTGTGAAATGGGGTAGTGTAATTGACTACCATTAGGCAATGTATTGTACCATAGTCTGATAGTGAAAATCAGTGTTTTCGGGGGTTTAGGTCTGTAGTTACCGTTGAGCAGTTGAGGAAGATCTGCGATTGAAGTTGACAGTTTATTGTTCTTTTTCTCTTAATCATCTCCTAATGCCTATGTAGTTGTTAGTTTATATTTTCTGAAGCATAAGCGTATGGTCTTCTCCCATCTTCTTACTCCCTATACAAAAAGAGCATCTGCTGGGCAATATGGTTTCCTTACAGGCTACTCCTGCTCGAGAAAAGGAGAAAGAATGATAATAACATTGAAAAAAGATAATATATGCGAAGGCATCCAACTTCACACACACAAACACAACTCATTTTGGGTAACCCGTTATTTCAGTTTCTTTTTTACTCAGACGTGCTCTTGAGTGTAGCTTGCACAAATATTCTTCCTACTAATCTGGATTGGAACTGTATATTGATATTTCTCTTCTGCACCTCAAACTTAGCATCGAGAAATTAAAGTGGACAATGGTAAGGAAAAGCCTGACATTGGATCTGAAGAATCACAGGAAGCGTGGAAGCAAGCTCTAGATACCTTCAGAGAACAAGCCATAAAGATTCAAGGTGTTTCTCAAGAAGCATATGAATTGTATTCTAAGAAGGCAATTATCATTTTAAAAGATACTACAGAACAGTTGAAGGTACAAGCTGAGAAGGCAAGGCAGGATTTGAGTGTGGCTGCAAAGGAAATCAGTGAAGAAGGCAAAGAGTATCTCACCACAGCTGCTGAAAACTCACCTGAGGTGAAGGAGATTGTCGAAACATTTACCTCCCCAACTGATGATCTCAATCAAATTTCTGATGTACGAGACTTCTATGTTGGTATACCATATGGTATGTATCCTGTTTGGTAAAATTAAACAAGTGAATTGTTTTCTGAATTTTACACCTATTCTAGAGAGTCTATTCCTTAACAGAAAACTGAATCTAAGAGTATAATCATTTGAACCTAACTCAATCCCTTATATGGATGTCATGCCATTGAACAGTTTAATAAACATATCGTAAGCGTAATGATATGACTTTTATTGTGCTAAGGGGGAATATTTATTACCCCTTTCCGCCACCCATATACTTTAAGCTTAATATTTCTATGGTATTCCTGTATTTTGCAGGTTTGATACTTTCTCTTGGTGGCTTTCTTTCCTTTATGGTAACGGGAAGCACTGCAGCCATTAGGTTTGGGATGATTTTTGGTGGTGTGCTCTTAGCTTTGAGCATTTCAAGTTTAAAAGCATACAAAAGAGGAGAAACATCACCTCTAGCTTTTAAGGGCCAGGCAGGTAAGATCGTATGACTGAATTTACAATTTGAAGCAAAAAAAAAAAAAAAAACTTACAGGAATAAAATAATAATTATCAAAAGACAAATTAAATCATCCTCCTCAAGAATTTTTGCAATAGTATAATGCTTCATTTTATGTATCTATTTAATACCTCATTGGGTATGTATCAATTCAATGTACTCACAAGACTTACTACATAAACTGACTTTAATACCTCATGGTTTTTTTAATGATTCTGTACTCAGTGCTCATTCATAATTTGCTATGATAGCTTCTGGAATTCCTTATTATTTGATTTTGTTTTCTTTGTCAACAGAAGTAATCCAATTCGTGTATTCTTTTTCTCTTTTTCCATGATAACAATATATTGATATAGTTTTAACCAACTTGGACGGAACAGTCAGAAAGAAAATGAATCTGTTAGCATGCTAAGCAGTCCTATTAGGATTCGGAGAAGCTAGAGAGTTGATTAGAAAATGGTAGTCTGAAACGGGATTAACTTTTCAGGTCCATTGCAGTTTGCCACTGTCATCATTGGGTGCATTTGTAGCATCCCCTTATTTATCAAATTGAGCATTTTGCCACCTTGTTCTTGTTTCATTCTGAGTTCTGACACATCTAATTGTTTGATTTTGGGGTTAAAATTAACTGGTGAACTCCTCGCATGACCCACGCCTAATATTTTTCGGAATTGATGAGAGAATCTAGTGAAATTGAGCAATTTTCCCAAAACATTAGAGAAATTGGGGGATTTGATGTTCTTTCTTCTTAAAAGATCTTTCAATTGTGAAATTAGAAAGGGTAAGATTTTAAAAGCCAGCTATTTGATGTAGCATGCTTGTCTTTAACCGTGTACAAATTGACAGCCACATTCCAGATAACAAAAATAAAGAGGGAAAGTGCTCAAAGTTATAGATGAGGGGTTACATTATAATTTTCTTTCAAAATTGGGGTAGCAAGGTGCAATTGACCTATTTTGCGTCATCTGTGTTTTATTTTTCATCCTGAAGTGAGGTAGAAATATCGATTTGCCTTGGTATACTTGACCATTTTAAATTGTAATATCAACCTGCATTTGTTTCATGAGTGGTCACATAATTGATGGTGAAATCTGGTCTTTACTATATAATCAAAGCCCTCAATCTGCTTTTCTAGATTTTTGTGCAATTAAAAATTGCAATTTTTTTTTTGAAAAACTTGATAGTCAAATACTGTCTACTTAATGGAGCCCCTGGAAAGGAGAAACAGAGCAGTATTTACATTAGCATCAAACACATGTCCTAATTACATGACGGTGTTACTTTGCTTAAATTCTTAACACAATATCTAGTTGATTAATACAAGTCAATTTTTTTTTCAATTATGTTTTATTGGTTTCTTCCTGATATTTAAGCTTAATCTGAATTAATTGTTTTACTTGCAGCAATAGCAAGCATATTATTCTTGCGGGAAATAATCTTGCTAACCAAGGTAAGACATTATTTGTATTTTACTTCTATAAAAATATATTAGTGCATAAATAGGGCAACAAGAACACTTTTAAGGTGGCTCACACACCAGTAAAACTTGTTTAATTTTTAAAATTCTGATAGTTTCTACTTTCTATTTCTTCATTCCTTTTCCCAGGGATCGGCTTTCATAACTTGGTTCACTGCCTTGATCAGGTTCTTGGAAACTTCTTGTTATCTTCGTTTTGGAGTATTATTACCTCGCTGTTTGCTTTACCTCTAGTCTCTTACTTATGCATATATTTGAGTAGGCATTCCTTTTAGTATATAAGGGTCTCTTAAGTCAGATTTATTGAAGGGTGTCATTACCATGCTATATGGATGATTACTGGTTATCTCATCAATTGAAGCTGTTTCAGAAGTTCTGGAAGTCAAAAAAGTAGTCCTTGCATTTAAAACCCCTAATGTAGTAGAATTTAGACTGGAGCTTAGTTTTTTCAATAGATTTGAACATTTCGCAGACCAATTAGAGTAGGCTATAATTCAGGGTCTGAATTACCCAAGGAGGATGAGTTATGGCTATTCTGTACTTTAACCTTAATCCTCCGTCAATAATTTCTTTTTTCTTGAAATAGTGCTTTGAGTATCAGCTTTCCTGATTAGCCTAGTATTTGATTTCGGATGTTTGTTTTCTTTTTCATAATTTTTTGAAAGTTTTTCCCTCCCTTTGTTATTTTAATTTCAACTGCTATACCTGTGTGGAGCTTCTGAACTTTTTCCCATCCGTTGATAAGTCTATCTTTTGTTGGAAGCCCCTTTGTGGACTCTGCACTTTATATTGTCCACTGCCCTCTACTTTAGTTTCTTTGAGCCTTGCTCCCAAGAATCTGGCACACCCATTTATGTTTCATCTATGTAAATAGGTTAGCTAATAGCTATGAGCTGTAAAGCCTCCTTCATCACCCTCTATCCATAGTAAAATAGAAGACATGGATCATATAAATTGAACCTTAGCATAACTCTACACTTCTGAAGCATTCCTATAAAGTGGAGATATAAGATTGTATCCTCCGCTGATAGTTTTATTATACATGTTCATGAAGCTATGTTGCTTTCTTGGTAACATAGATTTTGTATGGTAACAAGTAACAACCTTTTTGGTCTATGCAGTGGTGCGGTGGTGGCATTTTACGTCTATAGATTGGTACTGGACCGTAAACCACAAAAGGACACGAACTTGGAAACTGGAGCAGAAAGTTAGCTCAATTACATAGGTTAGCCTTTTGATATCACGGTAATAGACAATGCAAAGGTGTCTTTTCAACATAAAATCTCTTCTCTAGTGTCAGCTTTACTTTATTTGTATATGCCACTCGGTGGCAGAAATTTGAAGATCTGCTTGAAGATTGTCGGGGTAAATTTCTTCTCTTTTCTTGTTGGTAAAAAAATCTGGGCTTCTATCCAGTTGTGAGGGTAAATTTTTATGTTTATTTATTCTTTAATTTATTTTTCTGGTTGATCAGGATGAATTCCTGCACGGAAAATTAGACTTGGAGAGCCTAGATCGAATTTAATAAATACGTTCATGTATTATTGTGATTTCCGGTGCGAGAGCATGAAGTGGGTAAATTTGGCCTCTGTTTTCACTAATTATAAAATTAGAAAAAAATACATTTAACCTCCACCGAGTAAATTTTAATTAGTTGTCATATTCATAGTTTTGGACTTGGACTTAATCATCAAAAAATTGGTTGAATGGGTTAAATAAATAAATAATATTTATACATGAAAAGTTAGGCCATTTTGTTTTGAATAAATTGATGTTCTATAACATGTAAGTTAAAATATAGAGATGGATGTAGAAAATTAAAGTTGATTATCACAGGTACATTTTATTTTTTAAACATGATTCAAAATATAATCATAAATACTTTTTCATTGAATTAGTTAATTTCAACCTCTCCACGAATGGTGATATGCAAATGATCGAGAAATCCCTTGTTGAGCTTGAGCTCTTGATGCCTCAAGACATTATTGGAGGGTCTATTCCAAGATTGATGATGACTTTAGACTATGTCTATGATTGAATTAGAAATACAAAAATATATAGTTTTTATTTTATACGTTATATATCATAATATATGAAAAATTAAGGTTAAAGCACTACTTTAGTCCCTTAACTTTACATTAAGTTTTAATTTGGTTTCTAATCTCTGTTTTATTCTATTAATATACCTCAACTAATTAAAAACTGTCTTATTAATCTCTCTGTCTAACATCGTTGACCTCATTAGAAAAATATTCTAACTAGACTTCCAACTAGATTTGTTAATGCATGCAGGCACTTTTCTTTTCTGTATTTTTCGGAAAAGTTATTTACATCTGAAAAAAAAAACCCCAAAACCAAACTTGCTCCATTTATTCACTAGTATTGAAAAGCAATCCATTCCTCTTCCTTACTAAAAACCTGGGTAAATACTTGGGGGGATGCCGCTCATGCCTAGCAGAACTACGAAGCGAAACTTCAACTTCATGATAGATAGGGTGAGAAACAAACTCTCAAGTTGGAAGATGGGATCTCTTGCCATGGCGGCAAGAATTACCGTAGCCAAAGTAGCCATTTCTTCTATTCCTTACCATGCTATGCAATCTGCCCGCATGCCTATGGGTGTGTGTCATGAGATTGAGCGCCCTCAACATTGCTTTATTTGGGGTCACCTTGAAGACAAAAAGAAGCATCACCTCATAAGCTGGAGTACCCTTCGCAATCCTAAGGAGGTTGGTGGTTTGGGCATGAAGTCTCTTACGTGCATGAATGATGTGTTTCTTATGAAAGTTGGCTGCAAGATAAGAACGAATGAAGATAACCTTTGCACCATGGTCCTCAAAGGGAAATATGGCAGAGGTTGTGATTGGAGAAGAGATTGCATGGTCAAACCACATGACTCTCTTCTTTGGAAAGAATTATGTAAACTCCGGGAAGTTGTTTCCAGGAATGCCAAGTGGAGCCTTGGCAATGGAAAAGATACTCTTTTTTTAAAAGACAGATGGATCGCGAATACTAATCCGATTGCTAACTATATCCATTTGGAGGATCTTGGTGACATTGCCAATAGTAGTGTTAGTGAATTTGTCACTGCTAGCGGCAACTGGGATTTGGACAAACTGCAGGACATGATTCCTCCCTCATACTGCGTGCTCCTTCATGCAGAGCTTCCCCCTTACAGAGTTCACTTGAAGGATAGCCTTGAGTGGATGGGAAACTCCAATAAAGGCTTCACAGTCAAGAGTGCTTACATGATTAGAAACAGTATTTATAAGAAATGGAAGTCTATTTGGAGTAACAAAGTTCCTGAGAGAGTTCGGTTATTTAGCTGGAAGGTGGCGCACAACCGCATTAATACTAATAGTCGTAGCAGCTGATGGACAGGTGGCAACCCCCATTGTATCTACTACCCCAACAGTATAGAGGACTAGCTGCATGTCCTTTGGGATTGCTTCCAAGCTTCCCACCTTTGGAATGAGTTTATCAACCCTCAGAACCTAGTTGTCTTCTACAACTGCAATCTTGATTAGTGGATCGACATGAATCTTCGTTAGAGCATTGGTAGGAATGCTGAAATCCCCTGGAGAATAATTTGGACTGTTAGCATCTGGTTCCTTTGGTCTTGGTGTAACCGTAGCATCCATGAGGAGAACTTCAAAAGACACCCAAATCTTGCCCTTTTGGTTCTGGACTATATGAAGGAGGCCTCCAAAGCTTCCAACCCCCTTGATTTTAATTTAACCTCAACCCAATAGCTAGAGTTGAAAAATCTATCAGATGGATCAAGCCTCCTGAAGGGCGGGTAAAGGTCAACACTGATGGCAGTGCTAATCCTAGCATGGGAATAGCTGGATGTGGCGGAATCATTAGGGACGATTTTGGTAGATGGATCAAGGGCTTCTCTAAGAACTTGGGAAGGTGCTCTGCTATCAAGGCGGAACTTTGGGGAGCTTGGGAAAGCCTAAATATGGCCAAGAGCCTTGGGTTGTCCTCGAGAGTGACTCTCAGGTCCTCGTGTAGGCTATGGAGAAGGATGGTTTGCTAAGTGCTGATCTCAAGAGCTTGTCTTTAGCCTTGAAAGAAATCATCATGGTCCTTATTAAACACACTTGGAGAGAGGCTAATGCTTGTGCTGACTGGCTTGCTGCTCAAAGTTACAAGCATGATCCTGGATTGATTTGCTATGAGTCCCCCCCACGTGGTTTGAGAGAGCTTTTGTTTGCTTATGTTGTTGGGGTTGCTGTGCCTCTTATTTCTGCGTAGTTCTTTTGTTTGTTGGGCTTTGCCTCCCACTCAACCAAGAAAACAAGATGCCTGGATCTCCATCTTCCTCACTGAAAGCATCAATCTCCTTCCTCATTTCTTCAAACAAGTTCGTGATATAGTGTCAGCAACGTTAATTTCAGTGACCTTGAGCCTGTAAAAGGTGGAGCCCTGGGAGATGGAGGAAAACGGCGCATATTGGACCTTGTCGGAGGAGGCTCTACTATTGAAGGTGAGGTAGCTGACAAACGAGGAGGTGGATGGGAGGTAGTAGGAGAAGATCTTGCAGTACTTTTGGGCAGTTTGTTGGAAGAGAGAAAGATAGGGAAGAAGGGTAACTTTGATTGAAAAGATAAAAATACCCTTGTTTGTCATCCTGAGTAACTTTGAAAGTTTTGAAGGATTATCTATACATATCTCAAAATTTAAGAGATTATGTGCATTTTATTTTTCAACTTTGTACAGAAATAACAACGGGTTATTTACTTTGATAACTCATAAAATGTACAAATTGGTAAGAGGAAAACCAACGATAAAGATAATTCTTCCTTTAAACTAGGCTTCCATAGCAAGTTTAACATTCCCAATTGTGTGGTGCAGAGTTTGTCACGTTTTTATTACATAATTTAATAATAAATACCTAAAATTTGTCTACAAGAAGAAACAATGAAAGGAAAAAGAATAAGGGGAGGGTAAGGAAGATACTACGTTGCCTCATTTATAAATATATCTTACTCTTTCTAGTAATTAACTAAACAGCTGCAAAGGATGTCTGAAGTATGAGAATAATCTCATCTTCCTCGTGGAAACAGCTTTCTAACATCTTCTAGAGTCCATTGTGAGCGTGATTAGGGGCCTCTGGTTGATTATCCAGGGGCATATATTGGGCCATGATTGCCCGTATTTCAGAGTCCATATATCTCTGCAGTTAATTCAAAAACGTACTTACTCAACACTTTTAGCATTTGAACCAAAATCTCAAAAATAAGACAACATATGTGCATCATTTAAACACCAATATCTAGATTGTGAGGCATCATTAGACAGTGTCTTCAGCATTATTCATGGACCACTTATAAATAAGTTTGTCACATTAGATTCAGAGGTTCCATCATACTAAAATTGTATATTTTGATATTAACTCGCTCTAAATTCTTTTGTTAGTATGATCCATAAATGACATGATAAATAGAGTTATTAATGAAAAAACAAGAAAATACCTGAATTCTGTACTTGTAGAATGCATATCCCCCAGCAGCAGCAGCAAGCAAGATGAAAATAAACATCCAAATAAAGCCCCCGTTGCCCCCTGAAGTACTATATTTACCTGCATTTACAACACATAAAATAAGAGTCATATATAAAGAAGCTTCTCAGATCTCACAAATGAATGGAAGAAAGAATAAACGTTTAGATACTATTATAAATTATCATAGATGAATAAAATCTCAAAGCTCACCAATACACATGTCATTTTCTCGTATGTAGAACAAACCACCACTACAGCTGCAGTCATAACTTCCCCAAGTATTCTTGCATTTGCACTCCGGGCACTGGCAGGCCACCTTCTCTTCGCACTCATCTATATCTGTAGCATAGCCAACCAAGAAACATAGAGAAGCCTATATCAAAGGTTTGATAAGTATTGAACTAATAAATAGCGATATAGCATAACTGAAAGTACTGCATAATGCACATTCATGCACTCTACAATAATCCACCATGAGAAGTAATGTGAGCTTGTCATTCACAGACAGTACAGCAAGTACCTTCACAGGACTTGATTCCATCACCCCTGAACCCAGGTGGACACTTGCAACCTTTTGTACGGTCATCCTGCATAATCAAATA
Source organism: Senna siamea (assembly GCA_031216115.1). NCBI lineage: Eukaryota > Viridiplantae > Streptophyta > Magnoliopsida > Fabales > Fabaceae > Senna > Senna siamea. The sequence goes on from CM062357.1 coordinate 22,604,166, forward strand.
AACAAACGAGGAAATATGAGACAATTAATATCACCATCAATGAGGTGTTCTTGGCTCAATCTATCAAAGATTAATATCAATAATAAACGAACGTGTAAAAACAACTAAAAAATAATACGACTAAAAAGTGTACTTAACATCCTTATATTTTCATTCATAATGAGCTTGATCTATCAAAGATATAAACTAGACATGTAAATTTGTCAAAAGTTCTATTGAAAAATATACCTCTCATGGTTATATGTTCATAATTAGCTTAGTCTATTTATTTTTAGTAGACCATGTCAATTTAAGATTATAAGTATACTTTTTCATCTTCAATCCCTCCAAAAAATACGAAAATGGGGAGAAAGGGCCTTTACAAGTGGATACATAGAACTACTTACAATACAAGCTGAGTATGTCCTGCCACTTTGGGTTCCCTTCCAGCAACCTCCATTGTTGATTTCACACCGCAAGGCTCCTGAAGCTGTTAGATTCAACAAGCTATTACTCATAAGGATTGATTAATATATGCAGAATGCAGTCTACAAAAAAGAAAGACATCTGAGTCAGAACAACCGTTTGTAGCTTATTTATACATACATACACACATACATATATATATACTGAGCATCAAAGTACATGCTATTTTTTCTTTAATTCTTGAAATTCAATATAAAATAATTATTATTATATTTTGACATAATAAATTAAATAATGGGAAGTTATTTAACCATTTTCAGCAACTCACACCTTCTTAGCAGTTAAGGATATGAGAGCCCTTAGCTCAACTATTTTCAGCACTTTACGCACTATTCCCATGTTCTATTTTACTGTACCCATGTCTTGGGCACTTTCCTTAATTTTAGGTCAGCATTTTGAAGGTATATCCCTATAAATACCCATAGGTTCTGCATTTTAAATTCAAGTCAGATTTGATGCAGCTTATGTATTGGGTTTAAATCCGACCTGAAGGCTAGTAATTGGAGTTATTATTGTGTTTAAGATCCTTGCACTTAATTTCTCCGATTTCTTCTTGCGATTTTATTTACTGTTCTGCCAGCCTCTAACAATAATTCACCTAATTCTAAGTCAATTATTTACCTTCACAGTGGGTATATCCGTCACCGACAAACTTCACATTTTGAACAACAGGGCATTCACAAACTCTTCCTCTGAAAGTATCCTGTAGTACGGAAACAAAAATAACATATGGTTGAAATCAGAAGAACCAGACCCCATGAGAAGTAAAAGAAGTAATTAGAAAAATTTTCTCAAAAATGTGATGGACAATTAAGTATATACCCTGCATGCAGTAATGTTAGCAGATTTGTCTTTCCAGCAACCACCATTGTTGTCCAAACACTCATTTGTTTCCATATCTACAGAGAAAAATTAGCAAAATCATTAGCTTTTTTAAACAAGATTTAATTTCGATGAGTCAGTTGCATAAACAAAATTTCTGCCTTCACGACCATAAAACTATTTTTCAGGAAAGAAATGGTTGATTCATGGATGTCAAAAAAGTTCACTTGTTCTGAGTTGCTGTGTTTAAAGAAGGAAGTCTCCATGCTAAGATTTTAACATCAGAAACCACCCAACAGCCAATATACATCACCCATTACCACCTGAGCCAAGGGCTGCTTGTGAGACAAAATTGATTTCCTGTTACCTCTCCTAGGATGTTAAGGAGGAACTTGACATAAGAAAGAAATGAAATGAGGACCTGGAGTCAAACAAATTGATGGCTCTGTGGTCTCTTGGAAGCCTGCACAAATTGCCTTGAGAACTGCTGCTTTTTCCAACTTACCTAAAAGCAGTTAAAGACAAATGTTATGAAGTAGAATATAGTTAAATGGCCATCAAGATATCTAGAAAAGCTGCCTCACACCTCTATACTGTCTATTGTTTATAACTAGTGTAGGCAGTATAGTAACATCACCGCGAGAACCTTTGCCAATCTGAAACCAAAGGTGGAACCAAATTTGATATTATAATAATAATAATAGAAGTAACAGAAAGGTCTAATTAAAATAAAAATCACAAGAAGAAAAGAACTTGCAAGTTAAAATGCCAACCTGTGCGTCCTGTTCGGCTTTGAGAATAGGATTTTCAGCGTCTGCTTGAGGATTTCCAACACAATCTTTAATTTTTTTCAGATCAACACCTATTAAATGTAAAAGGGTAAAATGACATTTCTCAGCTTAGAATGATGTGATATAAGAAGTTTCCCAGAACAAAGGGAAAGTTAACTGAACTAATGCCAAAAGAAAAGAAAAGGAGAATAGCTAGGTACATCTTTGTAATGTTGGGATGAGGATAATGACAATACATTTCTACTTGTGCTGATACAAATTTGGTTCTGTTCCTGATATACAACAAAGTTTCAGCTTTGGAGGGAGACAATAAAGGACAAAACTTAGCTGCATTTTTTGTCATATTATTCACTTTTTTTTTTCTCTCAGGTCTCAGCTGTTGTTGGTTAAATTGTGCTATACATTCAAAACAGCACCAAAGAAAAATGTGAGCCTATACCAAAGTGAATGCAAAAAGCAATGAAGTGTCCAATCTACCTAGAGATTTAATAACTTCATCTGAGCATTCTTCAGAGTACTTATTCTCTTTCATGGGGCAACGGATTGAGAAGTCAGTGACGTAGTCCCACCATTGCCAGGGCTTTCCACTTTCATTTGCCACTCTAAAGAAGCAAGCTTGACGCAAATTCTGAATAACAACATCTTTGCCATCATACCCTCTACTGAAATCTAGCTCAGGATCTGGGGCACAGTACCTCCCATGGTTTATGCACTCAGACTTGCATTGCTTGCTATTTATAAAAGCTTCAGGGCAATACCAAGTTATATAGTGAGGGTTGAACTGTGTGAACCCTTTCCTCTCAAGTAGCTGAGCTGCCCCTTTGAAGTTTATCACAAAATCGATTTGACTGTCACACTTTGGCCCACACTCATCGTTGCTATTTGTCCAGAATTCATACTCCACTCTATCGTCAGGATGTGGAAGAGCCTCCCTCCAATCAAGGTTTACCTTAACCATGTCTCCATTCAAGAGGGCCTTCTTGATCTTATCCCCTAGGGTTTTAGTGATCAGGGCAGAAGGAATGCTAATCTTTTCCACATAGTCGTCATTTGCATTCCCTCCTTCTTCAGGAGTGTCCATGGTTATTAGTGGCTCCATCCTATTATCCACAACCAGAATAGCTGCTGCTCCACCATTCTGTGCGTTCCACGCCTTCAAAGTGAAGAAGCAATCTACCATAACATAACAATGGCCAAAAAGAGGGATTATAGACATAACATTTTGGACTAAATTTTCATTTTTTTTACTGCAAAGATACCCCAGTATCAATTGGCTCTCTCAAATATTTTTTAGATCACTTTGGTATCGAAAAGTCCAATTTTGTTTCAATTTCATGCTTCAACTATTTGATTCCTAAATCTTAGAAATGCATAATTGAGTCTCTCAAAATTTTACTTGTTACTTTTTAGCAACCAAACAGAAACTAGGCAAATGGATATGCTCTAGAGAAAAACTTTAGAAATGTACCATGCATTTTTAAGACGCAGGAATCAAATAGTTAAGACATGTATCTTTCAGGACCAAAAAGTATATTTTCATATCCTTTGAAGATCAAATATTAATTTGATATGGTAAAAAACAAAATAAATGATGAGATTAAAGGAAGAAAGCTGACCTCCACGATCAATGAGAACAAAGCTGGGAAAACTTCCGGGCCTGGACTTGAAAGGAGCATTATCAAATCTCCTGCATCCTTTCTGATTGTCTTTGGGGTACACGACAGAGCCAATCATAGTTCCTCCATACTTGGGGACCCCAAAATTCCCAATTGCACACTGATATGTACCTTTTAACGACTTCGGTGTAGTGATTTTTATATTGTTCTTCTCCACCACGAACCTACCCATACAACACCCCCAAAGCAGAATCAAAATCCAAACACTGAGCAGAAAACTTAGCTTCTCCTTCATATTGCCTTCTAATAAACTCTTCTCCCACAAGTTATTATTCCAAAAGTGAAAGATTCGAATTAAATTTTGAAAAAAAAAAAAATCCCGGTTTATATGTTCACGCAAGAAAGCAACACCAAAATACAAATCATATCAAACAAGAGTCTCATTCAAGTCCAGTCAGATTACAAAATAAACAGAAGAGCTTGTTTTGCAAAAGATATATATCTAATGTTACTAATGAATGAAATCCAGATCAGAAAAAAAAAAAAAAAAACACGAAGTCCCCGAAGAATGGGTTTTGTGCTGCGTGAAGGTGTGAGAGTGAAGATTGGAGTATTGGGAAGTAAGAGAGAGAAGAGGATCGAAAGACATGGACAAAGGAATGGAATGAGTACTAGACATACGTGTCAGTTACGTTCAAACGCTAATAGCAATCCTCGCCGTAGAAAGCAAAGCTAGCGATCGATTCGATTATGCATTTACCATAAATAGGAGATGATCGTTCGTGTATACATCTGCATGCACCATGTGGTGAACTACTCCCTCCTGATATACATTCCACACCTAATATACTGCTAATTCTTACAAATATGTATGTGATAATGAAATTATATCAACGGGAATTACATTTTAAGACATTTGGCTCTTTCTAGAATTCATTAAAGAAATAAATCTCTTTATTTTTGGCCCCAAAAAAAATCTTATAGTTTAAGATATGTCTTATAGGAAAAAAAAAAACTAGTCATACTCTTGCATGCAATTGTAAAATACGTTATGCGTGCATGGTTGTATTCGTGGCAAATTAAATGTTTCAAATTGTGGGAATCAATGACAGAGTCAATTTGATGAATCCCCGTTAAACTTTTATACCAACTAATTATACATTATGTAACACATAAAAATGTGGTTGAAGCACGAGCACCTCAAAGTGGAAGCATAACAATTCAGAATTCAGATCTTTTGAATTACATATTTTATAAATTAAATTATGAAGTGTTTGAAGTGTGTTATTTTTATTTATAGATTAATGTGTAATATAAAATCTTCACTTTAGTACTTTCCAAGAAATATACTTCTCAACAATTCAACGTATATGTGAAAACTTGAAACACTCCTGCTACGCTCGCCTATGCAAATTCCAACAATTCAATTCACAGCATTTTAATTTAGTTGGATTATTAGTGAATTGAGTCGATCCATATAGAAACCTAATTTTCTTTCTTCAATTTTTGTAATTTTACAACTACGTCGTTTTCATGATAGTTAGACGACAAATGTAAGTCAGGTATCGTTCATATCCTTGTCATATCACTAAGCTTATAGTTAACGACAAATATAGTATTGATCAAAAAGTAGTATCAGTTTCACAAAAATGCCACAAGCACATTCCAGAAGTATGCCAAATGATTATTCTTTAACCAAATGTACAATATTACGTATATTTGTATTTTGAATTATAACTTAGCACAATACAGTATACACAATGACAATTTAAATAAGTAAATTCCGCATAATTTTTCTTTTGACGAATAAACATTATAGTATAATATGTGCTACTCCAGTCAAGAATTTTGAAAATAATTTTAGCATATTATGCTTTATGAATTATGATTACTAGCTCCATTAACAATCTTCAGAGAAGTCATCTTAAACGAAAAAAAGGAGTGAATGGTAACGGTAAATTAAGGCATGTAAATGCAAATGCAAGGTTGGTTTAGATCTGAAACTATGGAATGGTTTATCACACCATATGTCCCTAAACTTGCATTTTAACAATTTTAGCATTGAGATTACTACCTAGTTTCCCTTTACCAACTGGTCCATTTTACATACAACAACACATGTATATGACTATCGAAGGGCCTCAAGAAAGAAGTGAGGTCATAATGGATCCATGCGCTATACAGGGTTAGATTACTCTCGCTTGTCTTCCTCAATATCTTCAGCATAGGTGAGATCTGTCGCACTAGACACTTTTCTTTCTTTCCGGTCCAGCTTAGTTGCCACATCCCCCCTCATCTTCATTACACCACTTGTCAGAGAGATACCCTCCTCATCAAAGTCATCACCTGTTTCTTCTGAGTATGCATATCTAGAAATCAAGATGCCAATGCAATCAATTTTTGGGGCTACATACCACTTAGAAGTTGAAATCATGATGCTGAAAAAATTAAAGTCTTTTCACAGAACTGAAACAACATATAAAAGCATTGCATGCACTGCAACACACATTTATGCTTGATAGATGTATTGAAGGGAAAAAAGTAAAAAATTCTAATGCATCATCTCTAGATACATTTTCAGTTTTAATACCCCCCCCCCCAACTTCTTACATCTTCACTCCGACTAAGCACACCCTCAAACTTCACAACAAACAAAGACTACTAGTAAACATCAACAACTACTTTGGAACACGCAGAATGTAATATAAAATGAAGAGTAAACCTACCCCGACCTCTAGTTTCAATTTATATGGAAAAGTCCTCTCCAATAACAAGTACAAATCACCAGAAAAGTCCAAGTTAATTTTATGAAAAGTTAAGGGAGGTTAGTGAAATATCAAAACTAGAGGGGGTGAGTGTTAGAGTGTCGGATTTATAAAAACTGCAAGGAGGTTTTAGTTTAAATTAAAACTAGAAGGGCTGCAAGAATAGGTTTCAAAAAGAACCTCAAAGAAGATGATGTAATTTACTCTACTATTAAATAGACACAGAGATATCCTTTAAGTAGTTCATCAGGATGTTTTTGATTGTGAAATTGCATAAAAGTAGGGTAATGGATTATTTCAAATAAACAAAAGAATAAATTGAAAGAAGAGGACAAGCATCACGCTCAAGTAAAGTCAACAAGAATACCAGCTTTAAAATGGCCATAGAAAGGATGGTACCTCGTAGGGTTACGGGAAGGAGCCCAAAGGACACATATCATCACCAAGAGAGCATATGCAAGCAGAGTCCAGAAAGCAGGAATAATCCATGCAATTTGCCACAGCTCACTCAATGGATCAGTTGCATTAAAGTATAGCTGGTTCAATTCAACATATTAAGAAACTCTAGTTAGTAAAACTGACTCAAACCATATACCATATTAAAAAAAAAAATTGTTTAGATACTATAACACAGTACATCTTAATGCACCTCCAAAACTTTATTATCATTTTCCATAAAATACCTCAAATCCAATCCATGCAATGGAGAGTAGCACAGACACTGCAAGAGTATTTGTAAATTTTCGGTAAAGCTCCAATTTAGCCATGTTTCTCCTTACCTGCATCCACAAATTCAAAGCAAAAAATAAATAAAAACGTCTCTTTAACATAGTCCCACACAGAGAGACTAACACAAAAACACAAACACGGAGGGATAGAGAGGGTTAACACTCATACTGAAGCTAAGGCAGCAATTAGATGATAGAAATATAGAAACAGAAATTACCTGAAGCTTCTCCAAGGTTTTGGATAATGATGAGAAAATCCATAGAATAAAACAGGAGTCTAGGAAAACAACAGGTAGGACTACTACTAACTTTGTTTTCCCAGAAAAGTCATTGATATTGCCCAGATGTTCAACGAGCTCAAGTGCCTCTGATGCAACAAAGTATACCAGCCCAAGAAGAAGAACCCTTGAAGTCATACCACCAAGGGTTGGCCCCATGACACCAAAACCCATTGAGACAACCAATAGAAGAAGACGAGAAAGAGTCTTTTTGACAGAACTGCATGTTACAGCCCACAAAGTGATTGCCATTGGCCTAGTTCCAGTTGAATTAAAATTGGAATATTCAAAGTACCAGATAGCCATTTCACACATTCCAAGAGCAATTACTGCTGTAATGTGATAGTGCAGCTGAATAATATCCTTCCAGAACTGAACAAACCGCAGAAACCAGACTAGACCAAGCAGGAGGTATGCTAACGACATAAAGCCATAGAAAGGCATCAGAGGAGCCATCTTCCCTGGTAGATAACCATCAGGATTCCTCCATACAGTTCTTCCTTTTACAATTGTCCCTTTAAGCTGGGGGTCGCAAAACATAAAGTAAAGGTAGTACATTCCTGTGCTATTTATTTGAATGCTTTGAGTTTCCATTTTAACTTCTTCACTATTTCCTTGAAAGAAAGTTTTAATTCGTTTAGGCAATTCTGAATTTTCTTGATTTTTTTTTATGATAACTTCACCAACATTGCAGTATCCATCTTTAGAAAGTTCAGGAGAGCAGCAGATTAAATCAGACTTCAGAAAAGAACCTCCAATTCTTTCCCTATCCTTTACCTCGAGTACGATGGCTTCCACCAAGCCAGTATTTTGCTGCATCACATTTTGCTTACTGGCAGATTCCTTTGGCCTTATAAAAGTGACGGTTTCAAACCTGCAGTTCCATAAGTGAGAATGAAATCATCCTCAAAATTAAATCAACTATGATGAAATGTTTCAGCAGAGACAATTATAAGTAACAGCTGACGGTCTCTTAAAGTAAATTTTTCTATTGAAAAAGCCAACATCAATGAACCAAATCTGACACTCACCCTATCACAAACTTACAATCAACATCAAGTATAGATGTTTTCCTAAAAGATAGAGTTTGGGGCTAGGAAGCACAGATATGAGATAAGATATGGATATGGGGATATGACAATTTTTTAAAAAATTACTATACCATACGTTAATAAATTATTATAAAAATATTTTTTTCAAAAAATTTAAAATACCAATATAATGCAATTGACAATATAATAGAAAAGTTCAAAACAAAAATAAGGCAGAATTGCAGAAGCCAATAAACAGAAGAGAAGCAGAATCACTATTGCAGATAAAGAGAGCTGAAAGTGAAATCGCAGATCTGCTAAGCTGCAAGAAGGTGATCAAGGCTGGCATGAAAGAAAAAGAGAGAAAGTTTGAACTTTCTGTTGATCTCAATAGTTTCAAAGTCATATCCAAGTTGTATCTCATCCATATAAAATATTATTTATTTAAGAACAAAAAAGAAAGAAAATTGGATATGCCTGGAGCACGTATCCAAGGCATATCGGTGTTGGATACATATTGACACCAATTCGGGGGCTTTTGACATATCATTGTCAAATACGTATCTGACACCAGTTTGGGGGTGGGGGGTTAAAAGTATCTTATCGATGTCAGATACGTATGCTACACCGATTTGGGGGGTTTTGCAAGTATCCGTGCTTCCTAGGAAGTATCTACTAGATAGAAATTATGTCCAATGCTAGGAGTAACAGGTAGATGTAGTGAACAAGGTAATTGTATTTCAGATTACTATAAGAAAATCCTACAGTTTATAATGCAGGTAAATGGCATAAAGAGCTACTCAAACTATATTAGACAAGGAGTAGTTGGGAATCTGGGGATTTTATCGTTTTGCATGTGTGGGCGTTCAGACTCTATGCAATAAAGAAGGTCAAGGTAATAGAGATCATTCTGTAACACGCATATAAAATATAGAAGAGAAACAAAAAGCGGAACGCAAAAGTAACTTGTGGGATGATTAGCCAGAGTACTAAGTTGCAAGGCGGCACAAATGAGGAAACAATCAAAAGCTCCATAATAAAAGCATCTACTAAGCAATATGAAGAATTTAAAAAAGAAAATTCAAGAGACAAAAGGAACCCTAGTAAAGGATCAAAGATTTGAGATGAAAAATGAGTAAAAAAGAAAAGTACCTGATGAAGGATTTGCCCTTGAGAGACTTATCTTGGGGAGCAGGAGTAGAAGAATCGCGAATCTTAGAAGCGTAAAGACCTTCGCTGCCGCCATGGAAGAAGAAAGCATTTGACCTGTGAGTGAAGGCTTCGTTTGCGTACTCGTGTATGGAAGCAGTCACTTGGGGGATCAAGATGCACAGAGAAATGAGGAAGTAGAGGAAAAATTCAAATCTGTTAGTCTTGTTCATGCTACACCGTAGCATCTCTCTTGCTTACTCTGATTCTGCTTCTGGGTTACACCGTGCAGACAAACTGATGCCAAAGGGAAAAATTCAAGTTCAACGAGTTTCTCAACAAAATCAAACATTGATTAATCATTAATGCCTCTCTTGCTCAACAAATAGAAAACGACATCGCACCACGCCACCACATAGCCAAAACGCCGTTCTCGTTACTGTGTTTGTTTCCGCCGAAGACTACATTCATGGGTCCGGCCCACCCCAATCGCTGTCCTTTCAATACCAGGCCATGGGCCTCTTTTGAGTAATGTACTCTTTTTTATGACCCAAAACAGAAAAAGATAAAAATCAAGCTATGTTAATCACTAAAAAAGAAATGCTATAATTCAATCAAATAAGCAAAAGTAATTTTAAATTACACGTGAAATTAAAATATCGTAAGACACAGGAACAAAAGTTGTGGTGTGCAAAAATATATAGGAATCTCTCGTTCACTTGGTAATGTACTTCATTTGGTAGTAAAAGATATCATCTACAACCACTAAAATAGCACAACTGCAGTTATAATTAAACAATATGAATAGCTGTCCATATCATAAAAGTTGTCCACTCAGCTAATAGGTGTATATTATTCGAATATTCGAAATGCTAGAAACATTAAAAATAAATAAGTAATGGATATGAGATAATTGAATATCCTACATAACATAATTATCAATATCCATTCAATAAAAAAAATTTTAAATATTATAAATGACTATAAAACAATTATTTTATAATTAAAAAAATTTCATATAATATTCAATCATAAAATAAAATTAAAACGATAACTCAAGTATCACATCAACCAAACAATAAATTTTATTAATAATATATATATATTATATTTAATTAATTGAATATCAGAATTCTCCCTTCATATTATTGAACAAATATAAAGTATTAAGAAATTAGTATCTATACCCATTTAAAACCTAAACGCACTTATACTTTATTATTCATACTATATTATATTTGATATTTAATATCCATATTTAATTTTTTTTATTGAATATCATTGAATATTAAAAATATTTGAATTCATTTGTCATCCCCTTGGTGGTTTTGTTTTAATTTCTTGAGATAATTGAAAAGAAAATTTAATTAGGTCACTAACTATATATAGTCCCTGGTTCTAGACTTTTCTGGCAAACATACATGTATATTATATATGGATGCAAACATGAGTTATGACTCAAACCCCACGACAAAACTTAGTGTCCATTAAAGAATTTCCACTCTATATATGATATGTTAAAACAAATAATTTATATATGTTGCATGACTATTACATTTTCTTCACGTACGTGACATGTCATACCCACCCACTATCTTTTCACTGCCATATCCCTTTGTATATAAGGAGGTGAGCTTGGTGTCATTCCAACCAAACCTGATGGATGATTGATGACTAAGAAATTAGAACAAGAAATGGGAGTAGTCGTTTATTTGGATACCATTTTGGTGCCTGTGAGTGTGTTTGTGATAGTAGGATACCATGCATATCTCTCCCACTCCATCAAGAACAAGCCTTCTTCTACTACTTTTGGAACCAATAAGCTAAATAGATCAGCTTGGTGCCTCAACTTGGATCAGGTAATTAATTACATATATTTTGTGGATGGATGTCATGGGATTTAATTCATTTATACTTAACAAATAGACATTTAATTATTTTTTTCCCAATACTGATGTGGGTGTGATACAGCAGGGAGATGATAAGAAGGCTATGCTGGTAATACAGAGCTTGAGAAACACCCTAATGGCCACGATATTCACAGCAACCATAACCATTCTTGTGAACTTGGCTTTGGCAGCTTTGACCAACAACACCTACACTGCAAGCCATGCCCATGATGATGATCATCATCACATCCTCAGCAGCAAATTCTTTGGCTCAAAATCAGACATACTTTGTGTTCTCAAGTATGCCTCTGCATCACTTTTTCTGGGGATCAGCTTCATGTTCAGCTCCATGGCCATAAGGTCTCTCATTGATGCCAATTTCTTGATGAATGCTCATGTGGAATTCTTCTGTGAAGAGGGCTACACGCAAACTATATTAGAGAGAGGCTTCACTTTGGCTCTTATTGCAAACAGACTCTTGTGTTCTACTGTTCCTTTGTTGCTGTGGATGCTAGGCCCTATTCCTGTCTTGTTGTCCTCTTTGGCTTTAGTGTGGTGGTTGCATCACCTTGATTTTCTCCCTAAATTTCCAACTATCCATAACCAATGTTGTATTACTTCAAAATAGCCTAAATTAAATACGAATTTATAGTGTTCAATCAGATTACATCAATCTAAGTAGTTACAAATATGTCTAATACAAATTGTTTCACAATTTGTAAGATATTACTACATACTTTATTAGTTTAAAAATTTTGATTATAAGGAAGCATCACTTATGAATTACTCTAAGGATTCATGGCATTTTAAAAAAATTACCTAATAGTTTCTAAATCAGATATAATTTAGATATAATTCACTAATAAGCTTCTTCTAAAAGTCATTGTAATAAAAAAGAATTGGATTTTCTTATCTAAATTGAGTTATATTAAAGAAAAATGTAAAGAGATCGATATATATCTAATCTAATCTTCAAATCATAAAATTCTCAAAAGGTAAAAAGATATATTTATAAGACATTAATATAATAAAATTATTAATTTAAATTTTGAGTTGAAATAGTAATATAATATCAGAGTTTACATATGACTAAATTGTTTGACTTAATAGCTTGCATGTTTTATTAATTACGACTCTGTATGTAAAAGCTTCTGGAAGAATATTTAACTCATGTTGCTGCTCTTAGCTTATGAAGTGAAGAAATGTTTGCTTTGAATAATAAGGTGTGTTTTTTTAAAGTACTATCTTATTATTATTTGCCCAAAACAAAAGAGCCCTTTTTTCTTCTTGTTACAATTGCTGGTCCAATTTTTTCTAGTTAATATTTAACTTAAGGCTTTTTTTTGTTGTCTGAACCTTTGGATTTGGGCCTATATCTTAACTGATCATTTTGGGCCTTAGGCCTCATTGATAGTCACAGATACTTGACCCATGAAGATGACTATGGGTAAGATAGTCCATATACAAAAATTATATAAATTTTCTAATATGTAGCAAAGTAAAGAAGTACATTTGACTCAAAAAGAAAAAAAAGAAAAAAGAAATACATTGAATGTTTTTTAGAAAAAAAAAAAGTTTTGAGCAGCATCACCTTCATTCATTCACTATATCAATAATTACAGATTTTGTTTAAATACATAATTTAATTACATCAAAATATTAATATAAATCATATTTGTATTAATTTAGAAGCAAAAATAATATTAATTAAGATATAAATTAAAAATTAGACTTCATATATTATAATTAAATTACTTAGTGGACAAAAACAAGCCAGCTAGATGAACTAATTAATACATATACACTACAGAATATTTATAGGGTAGTTGAAAACAGAGCCTATATATTGATTTTTGAATATAGGGATGTAAATAAACCAATCTATTTGTCAGCTACTTGAATTTATTTTGTTAAAAGTTTGAATCACACTCGATTCATTTAATAAATGAATAAACTTAATTAATATATTAAACTTGTTTAATTAAAAAAACTGAGATTGAACATTTAATATTTGGTTCTTTTAACTCACAAATATCTCGGTTAATAATAAAATATTATTTTATGTAATATATATTATATTTTTAAATTTTATATAATATATATTATAATCATATATATATTATAAAAAAATGTTATGTCAATACAAAAATTAATTCATAATTAAAAAATATAATATAGAAATTTATATAATTTTTTCGTATACATATATATATTATATGAAAGTTGATCATTTTTTTATCTGGTTTAAAATTTGCATCTGCACAAAAACATATATTATATTTACAGCATTATTCGCAAATTGTTTAGGCTCAGCTTGTTTATTAAATGAGCCAAGCTTGATTATGATATTTTATTTATTTTAAAGTTCGAACTCCTATTCAGACTCATATTATTTTAAATAAACAAGTTTGATCAAGTTAAAATTTGACTCGACTTGACTCAACTTATTTACAATTCTACTTGAATGTGACTTATGACTCAACTTATTTACAATTCTACTTGAATGTGACTTATGACTCAACTTATTTACAATTCTACTTGAATGTGACTTATGACTCAACTTATTTACAATTCTACTTGAATGTGACTTATTGCAAGAGAAAATCAAAACCATGGAATCGGGACCAAGGAGTCAAGGACCATTTATATATGTTTAGGTGTCAATGATGAAGACATGCAAAAGTATGTGAAAGGAGAAATATTGGTACTTTGTCAAGCCATTTAATTAAACATAGAGTAAATTATATTATCTCTCACGATGTTCAAAATCGATTAAAACTGAGATGTCCTACTTAAATCAAACCGAATTGAACAAAATCAATCAAAATTAGTTTGAATTGGTTTGGTTTAAGTATTTTTTTATGGTTTGATTTGGTTTGCAATTTGGTGTGTCAAAAAATTGAATCAAATCACTTATATATAATTATAATATATATTTCATGTATATTAAAAAAAAATACTCCTATATAAAACATATTATCTTTAAAATATCTACTTTAACTTATATTTAACTTTCTTAAAAAGATGCATATATTTATAATTTTTATAATCTTAAAATAAATTGTATTAAATTATTTCACTTTAATATTTTAATTTTTTTTCACGTGTATTGGTTAGTTTCTCTAAGAAGCAATGTTAGAAATTTATATTTAAAAAATATTAGATTAATTAGTCTATATTATATTTTTCATAGAAATTTAATTTTAAAACTAGTTTGATTTTATAATTATTTGGACTAAATTTAAAATAAAAATGTAATTATTATTTACTTATTTTATAACGTAGTTTGAATATATATTAGTTAAAAATATATATAATTTTATCTTGTTAATGAATAGGATGTTATTGTATTTTTTTGTTATTTGTTTGTATTTATATATTAAAAAAAATTATTTTATTTTGATTTGGTCGATAAACTTCAATGTATAAAATAGACAAGCTAAAAAGGCTTAAACTACTCAAATCAAATTGCTCAAAACCTACTATTTATGGTTTGAATTGACACTATAAACTTAAATCAATAGGTTCATTATTATATAAAATCGATGTAAACGATTTAATTTAAAAATTTCTCTCAACAGTCCAAATCAAACCAACAAACACCCCTACTATCTCTTTAAATTATGACAAATTTTTAAATTATATTTCTTTTTTATTTATTTTAAAAACATATTTTTTTAATTGAGAAATAAGAAAAAAATTATGATTTCATCTATTTTAACTAAAATATTTGTATATTTATTATTTATATATAATTATATATGTATTTGATCAACATAAAAAATTATTTTTAAAAAATTAAAATAAAATAAACTTAAAAAATAAAGATAAAGTAATATTTTTAATAAATTATAATTTTTAAAATATATATTATTTAAAAATATTTGGTCAAATTGAATAAAATTATAATTTTTTAATAAAAAAAATTTTTAAATATAAGAGATGGAAGTGTAATTTACTCTTAAATATATAATATTTATCAAATTTTCAATTAGTATAATTAAATCATGTACTTATATAAATATATATATATATATATATATATTCACTCATAAGTGTTTCACATTTAATTTTCAACCGTCTAGATCGATAATTTGATACATTTAAACCGAGGAAATGTCTTCCAAGATTTCAATGGTTATATGTAGGTCAACCCACCCAAGTCTTCGATCCAGATCTATAATATCCTATTCCTAGGTTTAGGTATGCATATTCCTTTCATAAACAGTTTTATTACTTATTAAGATACTGATTAAAAAATTTATTGATTAACAAAATATTTAATAATTTTAGATATAAAATATTCAATAAAAAAGATTAAAAATTTTTGTATTCAACGTATTAAAAGTATTAATCAAGAAAATTCAATTAATATATAAATTCATGTTGTTCAAGAATTTGTTGAAAGAATTGTTGTCCTAGTGTGAAGCGTCAAGTGTGAACGCTCAACCATGTTTAAAGACTAAGCTGAGAGTCAAAACATATATACATATACCAATCCACACGTCTACGACTCTTGGTCCACCCATTCACTGCATTCAGTACCACTCATCACATTATAAATTATATGTAATTAACATGATGCTTTATTTATACTTCTTCATCAAATATTCCAAATTATTCACTATCAATGACTATTTTTTTTTTTTTATTTATACTATATGCTGTCTTTATTATATAGTTTTCCCTTATGATTGTAGTAGATAAGCACGAGAAACTACTTTCTGCCTTCTGTGCAATTTCTAGGTCATGCCTTTAGTTCACATGGAAGATAGAGACCGTGTCTGTGTTTGAAGTTTGAACAATATCCTTCTTCTGTCTAAATACTGTGGTCCTTACCCAGATCAATTTATGCTCATTTCAACAAAGTCACCATTTTGGTCTAATAAAATTGACATGATTAAAAGTTAAATACGTGACAATTTATCCATTACAAATTAAAAACCAACCCTTTAGAGTTAGAATATTTAATTCTCTTGTTACATGAATGTGCTCTGTTTTACCACAGTCTAATTAACAAAATCTAGCATCTTAACTTGAGGTAAGGGTTAGTGAGATTTAGGATAAAGATGATAGAAGAAAAAAGAAGAAGCAAAGAATAAAAGTCTGAGGTTGAACAATTTGTTGATATTTTGATTCTGATTTGGTATAGTCATAATAATGATCGCTTTCTCTACTTGTCCAGTTGGCTTGGAAAATTATGCTTATTTTGCTTCTTATTCCATTAGTGATTTTGATTTATTATCTAGAAGGTTATATCTCTTGTTCAAGTTCTATTTTCTTTCTTTTTTTTCCAAATTCTTACGTCAGATCACCATTATCTTGTAAATATAGATTTTTTTTTAATTGCAAATATAGTAATAACTTACTAATTAACTAAAAAATTTATACTATTTTGCAAATAGAGTTATATATGCATTAACAACGATAAGGGGTAGAGAATTATAGGAAAACCTGGTAATTAGTATCCAAAAATAGTATCAATAATCAATCCATTTATTCAACATATGGATATCAATTCATATTAGGATAAAAATATTTCTTACGTTAATTACACCATAAATAATTTTTTTTATAAGATGAGTTTTTTTATTAAATATAATTCTTAATTTAAATTTTTAGTCATAAATATCATATATATATATATATATGCACACACAAAAGATTTGACATCAATATTATTTTAATTTAGTACTCCGTTAATATATTACTACATAAATTATGTTCAATAACATTTTTAAATATACAAAAACTATAAATTATTTAATTATATAGTTATTATTCTTCTATTATTATTAAAATTTGGCATGTAAAATATATATCACTATAATAATTACTTTTAATTTAATAGTTGGATCAGTAAAATTAAAAACACATCCTAATTATAATAAAATATTGAGTGGTCATGGTCCCACTTTTGTTTGAATATATTTGTTGCTTGGTTGAAATAGGTAGCAGTAACTCATAATATTAATAATTCCTTTTATATAATTTACTTTGTTTTTTCTTTCCTTTCATAAACAGTTTCCACAAATTAAAGCACATCCTAAGTGTGTTAATTAAGTGATTAAGACGAATGTGGCTTTGCCCCTCGTATGTGTAAGTGTAGATACATGTCACACACCAGCCATCATCATTACCACCACACAAATCAATGTATATTGATTAGACCGCAATATTAGATACTTTGAAGTTATTTACACTGTAGTTTTTTTAAAAAATAAATTATTAAAGAAAATATGTCCTATTATTTATATACAAAAACATTAATTATATATATTATTTAGAGTTTTTGAGCCAACTATATATATATATATATATATATATATATAAGAGTCCTGTTAATTTACCAAATAATATCAATTTTACATGGGATGAAGCGCGCATGTGATGTAGTTGCCTTATTAGGCAAGAGATAATTTTCAATCACAGCTCTGTGGAATATAAATGCAATATAATGAGTCTATAAACACGTCATCATTACTCATTAATTATACAAAAAAGAAAACTATAAAAATACAAATTTTACCGATGAAGAAGCTGAAGCTAGCAACAGTAATATCTATATCTAGGTAAAACCAAAAAACAGAGTTTGAAGTAGTACATCAAAGTTCATAGGGATCAAAGATGAGAGCATCAAGGTCATGATGATGATGAATAAGAGGATGATCATAGACTAAAGGTGAAGAAATCACATCTCCATAATTATGATGAGATTCAAAATTAGTGAGTTCATGATCATCTGGTGAGAGAAGGTAATCATTGGATGAAGAAGAGGGAACACTAATATTATTAGTAATATTATCTTGCTTCATGTTACACCACTTCTCCTTTTTTATGGCATGAGGAAATGATGATGAGAGAAAGGGGCTTGGGGTAGGAGTGATATTACTTTTACTACTACTATTACTGCTACTATTAGTATTATTATTATTATTAGCAAAGTTAAGTAAGAAGGAAGATTTTGAAAGATGAGGAGGAGAATCCAAAATGATTTCTGGGTTTAGCAAGTTTGTGCATGTGTGGTGCCCATAATATGTGGTTCTGTATAGTGGAGGCTCATCCTGGATTCTTTGGACCTGTTTGGTTGCTTGGCATCCCTGATCAAATTTGTGAGTACATCTATAGTAGTTCCTGCAATTATTAATTATATATTACAACACAGAGTGAGAAAAAGAAGAGTGAAATTAACAAATACTTAATAAATTTGAAGTTTTAGATGTAGATGAAGTTTACGAATAAGTAATTAATGGGAATGGAGGAATTAATTAACCTTGGGTATTTGTTATTGAGTATCACTTTTTGGCCATACTTTCTCCATGCATGCCCATCCTCTCTTGTACTCATTTCCGAGACCTGCTCCCACGAATGTGAACTTTTTCTGCAATCAAAATAGTATAAGAAATAGTAGAAACAGGTGTTGAGGTCGGGATCATAATTGAACTATATATGTATATATACCTTCTTTTGTGACAGCCTCTTGGATTTTTCACAGGGGAGGTGGTGGTGTTCTTGGAAGTACTGTGTTGAGAGTCGTCAGAGTTAGAGGGGATCCAAGAAGAAGAATCAGAGACATTATGCAAGGCTTGAAGTTGATGACTACAGGCATGGCTTTTGCTTCCATCATTATTATTGTTGAAGAGGAAAAGGGTATTTGTGAATGAGGCCAGCACGTTGGCCACAAGATCCTGAGCAGACGGCGTCGTTGAAGCAGCAGCAGCAGCAGCAGCAACATCAGCATCCTTGTCGTTGCAGGTATTAGACGACATCAATTGTAGAAGCTGGTTCGCGAATTCAAGCCCTCTCTCCAGCTCCTCCACTGCCTTTAAACCCACATATTTCCCCATATCTATCTATTTTCTTAAAAACGACAGGAAACAGGACAGGACGAGACGTAGGAGACCTTCTCTCTCTATGTCTATTATAAGACTGATCTGATCTCACTCGCTACAGAGGTAAATGAGCAGAGGATAAGCACCACACTCCACAGATGGCATACCCTTTTATTTTGGTTTGGACAAAATGAGCACATTTCAGCAACCTCACACACTCGCCCATACCCCACTTCCTTTTTCTTTTCTTTTCTTTTTTTCTTTTTTTTCTTTTTTGAGCACATGCGAGGAAATATGAAAGGAAGCTTATCGGAAAATTCCACAGGAGATTAATCTAGGTCTCCCACGCGCCATCGTGTGCCGTGTGGGGCACCAAGGGCGTGGATCACCCATGTGTACCAATGGTGGTTTCGGTTCCGCGCTTTGGCTTCCAGAGTGTGTGAAGGAGGGTCGTATTTGGATGTTTACGAAGGCGGGTGACGTCAATAGGCTTACGTCAAGGGTTAACGCGTTCACACGTGGCACCAGAAGCTGACACCATTACATTGGCTATTTAGCTTAGCCGCCACGCATAAAGGCCGTTGCGAAAGGACTATCTTGCCCTTACTAAGCCTAACTTTGTGGGGGCAATATAAGCAACAAAACGGAAGGGTATTTCGGCAAATCAAATAAAGTACGGACAAATGAGCGGTAGCTCTAGCCTTAAAGCGATTGAACATACAATTTGAAACTGAACTCTTTCACACATGTTCGTATTTATTTTTCATGATTTTTTTTCTTTATTTCTCTTACTCAACTACAACGACCGTGGTGTGTTAAATTCATAATAAAGTAGTATGCAACTATATTTATTATTTTATACTTTTCATCAACAACAATAATAAAGTTGTCTCTGAATACAAGACACGGACTTTAGAAAGACGAATTCAAATCTGAATAGAAAATTGGTTTCAAGGGTTCTTTGAAAAAAAATTATCAAAACCAAACAAATCAAAGTTTGGCATTAAAATGAAAGATGGCTATTTTTAATGTTGCAAAATTTATTCTATAGTTAAAATGAAGTCAATCCATCAAAACTGAAGTGGAGAAGAAAATAGAATCTTCAAAATGATATGATCATTGATCCCTACCACTGTAGATTTTCATAAAGTTATTATAAAAGCAACTAAAAATTAAAATAATAGTGCAAATCCTTTTATAATACAGGGAAAAATCAGCACGTGGGTACAGTGCGAATCCTTTTATAAGATTTTGCGTCATTAGATAATTAAGGTTATAATAATTCAGTAGAGGTTGTCAACCATGATACATGATCAAAGCGTACCCTATATTGTATTCATATGTCAAAATATTAAAACATAATATTTTCATTAATTATGTCAACTCTTGTATTATTTTTCTTTTAATTTTAATTTATCTTGAAAATATTTTAATACAGAAATAAGTTGACTGATTATTTCTCCAACGAAATCTTGAGCACTCTGGTCAGTAAGTCCCAAAGAATTAAAACAGGATTTTAACTTACGAAATAGATTAAAGAATAATTGACTTTTTGTTTGTATAAATTGATTTCACTTCAATGTAATTAATTAACGTTAAGGCATAGTTTATAAAAGGGCCAAGACCTGGGCCTGATGGTTTTTTCCCTAGCTTTTATCAACATGAATGGCCACATATTCACAGAGAGGTCATTCACATGGTGAGGTATTTCTTCAGAAATCAATGGTACCAATATTATATATGCTTATCCCAAAGCAGGATCAGCCAATATTATACTCACACGGTGAGCTATTCACACAGATGACATATGCTGTACTTGATTGATACCAATATTATACTCACCATGTGAATGACGTCTGCTTGATTGATTGAGGATCTATATTGGTATCATTAATGGACTCATTTAGGAAATTTAGTTTTCCTGATCTCCAAGTACGGTGAATTACAATCTCTTACATTAAAATGCCCCTCAAATGCATCTCCAATATGAAAGTACTTTATGTCTTCATCTGATCTAATCTTACCGCATACAAGGTGGAGTGTTGGATTTAATTAATTCACAATTTCAAGGATGGAATATAGAGCAAGTTAATGCCATCTATTATACTCCAACGGCCAATGAAATTATTCGAAACCCTATTCCTCTAACCTCTCACAGGGATGAACTAGCTTGGGTTAGACACCATAAATCCGTAATGGCAAGTATACATGCAAACTCAGATATCAAGCCTTACAACTTCAATAATCACTTTAGACAGGTGTGTTTAATTGGAAGAATATTTGGAGAACCAATCTACCACCCTAATGGTGTATTTTCTCTTGGAAAATTTATCGTGATATCTTACTACTGAGCATACATTTAAAGCACAGGGGTATTAAAGGTAGATGGATATAATCAAATAAAGAGGGTCAAGACCACCTATTCATAAATTGTAATTTGGCCAGAACAGTTTGGTTTGGTTGTGATCTAACAATTCGAGCTGAATATATAGAGATCCTCTATCAATCAAACACTGATTTAACCGTTTAAGGTATTTTTGGAAGGAAATAGGACTAACAGGGGCAATGGGAAGAATTTATTATTGGAACAGATTATCATAATTTATTACTGCATTTATCAACACAGGAATAGAGTAATCTTCAATCATGAACAACCAAATCCTACAGCTGTAATACATCAAATTCTTGGGACGAAGAGAACAATTACTGCAAATCAAGTTGTTTCCTGCTCCCTCCCAAAGGTAAAATTTTATCATGTGCCTATGGTTAATACTACGTTTATGGAGATATATCAAGAATAAGATGTGTTTGGAAAACACGCCAAGGACACATCAATCTTAACGCTACCATCCAGGAGAACTTGCAGGATCAATATCAAATTAAATTTACAACTCAAAAGCGTCTTAAAAAGGGGTTTGCATTCGTATTTTCACCAACATAATGGGTATACGGAATATCTCCCTCAGTCTCATAAAGAAATATTATTATTATATCTTCAGGAAAATTTGCACTTTGACTGAAGAATGACAGTTAAGGAAATCCAGAGTATATCTCGACATTTCTCCACGTTGACAAGTGGTGACAAGACTACGAAAAAGTATATCTGATACATTTAGTATACAATAAAAAGCCTCCGCTGTACTTTTATTTTATTTTATTTCAATTTTCATGCAACTGAAAAATAAACAAATTTTGCTCAACCTTTCCACTTCTATTTATTATTATTTTTTTCAAATTTAGGCATTTGTGCTATTTACCATTTGTATGAGCAAGAACATTGTGCAGCAACCTTGTTTTAAGTAGAATACCACTATTTGTCAAAACCTACAGCTATGAATATATTTTATGCAAGTGATCTTTAATTTAAGAGCTAAAATTTATATCTTAAAATTTTATTAGGTCAATTGAGTTCATAAATTTAAAAGTTTAATGGAAAAAGTAAAAGAACTTGAGTTTAGAAAAACATCTTCTTCTGATAATAAAACCATAGTACCTGACTTATTAATTTTCCTACTCAAACAAAAGCACAAATTCCTACAAAATGAGTCAACAGTTGCCCAGAGAAAAATCAGTTAAAGACCAGGAACAGCCGAAAACCACGTTTGTGTGGAACAGTTGCTTCATTATGTGATACGATCCAAGTCAAATCAAAGGCATATAACTAAAGATTACCTTCTTTCATTTTAACCTTTCTTGAATGACAAATCTCTTTAAAGAAAAGTGCCTGATATTTTACACAACTATTATACAATTTAGTAACGTGTATCTCCCAATCCCCATCTTGGGACCCATGGCCTATAACCTTCTTGTTCTCACCCCCGCCATCGCCTAGATAGCATATAACGCTCTCTGTCCCACTCTCAGCCTCTTCTACCTTCCCTCAACAATATATGGTATTTCCTTCCTCGCGAGAGGTATTTAAAACAGCCATAGCTTGGTGATTAGCCTGTGATCCCCGTCACCCCACACATCTTGGTTTACCGTGTTGGATGCCCAGCATATCTCGAATCACTGCAATCTGCTTCTGCAACTCATCTGATAGATCAAAAACTACAATAGATCAGGACCAAGCACAAATAGATTTGGACGTGTTAAAAGTGGCGTTAAGAATATTAACAGCATTGAAACTACAGATACGAAGAAAGGGATGCCATAAGCCCTCAATCTCTATAATATCACAAACGATATTTTCTGCACATTTTGTCATTCAGGTAACGATTGTGGAAATCAATATAAGCTTCAGGCAACCAATAAGTCTAAGGGAAATAGTTTCAAACAACTAAAACAAAATATATTCAAATAAAAACAACAAACCAAGCTTTTTCCTACTAAGTGGGGTCGACTACATGAATCAAATGATACTGTGTTATATGTTTGTTCATTTCTATAGTTAGTTATTAATAGTTAGGTCTATCCTAATAAAAATAAAAAAAAAATAGAATAAAAAAATAAAAATTCTAACAAAATGCTCTTACCAGGTGAACTTTACAACCGACTGCCACAAGAATGCAATGTGATGGACAAATACCAGGGATGCCAATTCAGTTGAGATCTCTCTAGTTTCTAGAAGACAAACAAAAGTTAACTAGAAACTCCTTGCCTTGACCCAAGATGACAATGCTGTTTTCTTAGTATCTCAGCTTCTCTTGCTATCTGGATATCTGAAGGCCAGAATACTTGATAAACAACTTTACAAATAAAGCGAGGTAGCATTCCCACAATAATTATAAGCAAAATTGTAATCCAATATGTAGGGGATTTAGCCACATGATAAAATGTCCTGCAATAATGGAGGAACATTAGCTATCTATTCTATTGCACCTCCTAGACTATAAGATAGAATAAATATCGACAGATACAAAGTTAGACTAACCAGTAATTGGGAAGGACAGGTACAGAATCCAACACCACCATGCAACCAAATGTAATGACTATTGATCCCCATACAGCAACATGCGTAATCAATACCCAATGCTTAATGTCCATAGCCAAATGTACATTTACAAGGACAACAACTGCAATTGTCCACAAGCTGCCCATGCTCCATATATCAATTGTGCTATCCTTATAGGTGAACAAGGGTATGTAGAAGAGAACAAGACTCTGCCACAGCGTGTCAATCATTGTGATCCAAAATAAATGCAAATTATAAGCCTCATGCCTGTGACCTGCACCATACAATTTTGGATACTGCAAGAGTGTTCTATGACTCAAGTCTTTGTCCAGAATACCAACAACAATAGTAGGGACAGACGTGTATATCACAGAATAGAATACACTACTCCAATCTGTCAATGCAGAAGTTGTAGAAAAAGCAGTGCATAATATATACCTACAGAAAAAGGAGACACTAAATTAGAATCAATGAAATTTCATAACCTACTACCATTTTTAAAAGATAGCCTATACACTGAAAATTTTACTCCAATTTTGAGCCCAAAAATTTGTGTTACACCCTGCATGTCACAAGTTTCAACTAGGATAGAATACAGAGGGAAAAGAACATAAGATTCTAAGAGATGATGGTACTAAAATTTAATATTTTTTTTAAAAAACACCATAAATTATAAACCAAAGTTAACATACACAAAAAGGAAAGCCATCCTCAAATATCTAAGTCCATAGCCTATCTACCAGTAGAAATTATAAAATCATAGTTTTATAACTGTAAGTTTCTACACAAATGTCAATAAGAAATTAGGATTGGCATTTGGTAAGTGAACACGTTAATTCCCCAAGTATTTGAAAATCTATTTATCTAAAATTTGAGAATGAAATATATGAGAAAATGAGCATTCACGTGTTGGTTATAGCTTATCAAACACAACTTTTGAATTTTTCCATACACCTAAGTGCAAATATCTTATAAGTAGGCCTTCAAGTAATTAGGGAATGATAATATCCATATGCAAAAACTATTAGAAGTATAACTAATTATATACATAAACAAAAAGTGTAAAAGTTTATAGCAATAAATTTGAGTGCATTGACTAACATTAATTTGTTCCCTTCTTTACATAGGTTATAGGTTTAAGAAACAAAAAACAACAACAAAGTCTTTTCCCACTAGGCGGAGTGAGATACATGGGTCAAGCGATGTTATTATGTTCTATTCTAACTCATTTGACTACTTATAATTAAATTCATACTAGTAGTTTCTTTTAAGGAACAAAAAAACATTTGTACAAATTTACAAAGATAGTTTATGTAGTGCATCAAATTTTACAAAGATTCTATTCTGTTATTTTTTTTTTATGAAACTTCTGTTAATTTTTTTAATTAAACAGATTTTTGAAGATATTTTTGCTAAAAAAAATTTCCAACTATTTCAAATTATTGGTAAGGATATTTGTATTTATATATTAAAAGAAAGCATAAAGCATGTATCGTTAGCAGTAAGTAAATTACAAAGTCCGGTGACCTTTTGGTTAGGCCACTTGCCTTTCAAGTGACCGAAAGGCAAACCTACAGGTTGCCCCGTCCTCTAATTTCAAACCCACCTAATCACCCTAACTGGTCTGTGTCACCAGTTCATACTTTATACAAAAATGGCCATTTCTTAATTGTTTTTACCGTATCTGGTAAAGAGGTCTGATGTGAACAGATAGCTGGTCCAGTTTTTCCAGTTCTACTGGACAAACCAGCCAGTACAGTCTAGTATGAGAACACATCATAAAACACAAAAGAGGCCTTGAGCCTGTAATTGTGAAGAAAACTATACATACCAGAATAGCATCAATACAAAGACAGCGTTTCGGTAGAAATTGTAGAGAACTAAATAACCGACACGCTGATAATTCCAGTGTCCATGAACGAGAAGTAATCTTTTCAAGAACTGAAATTGTCCCATAGCAAAATCTGATGCCATCACTGCTTGGCGGCCTTCCTGCCCACAGATTCCAACACCAACATCTGCCATTTGGATCATCGACACATCATTGGCCCCTGTAGAGAAAATAGAAGGTCAAATTGAATCACATCTCATTTATAAGTTCATCTAGTTAAACTAGCCTACCACAAACAATCCTTATATCTTCAATATATAGGAGTCATTTGGTACACTGTTATTTTCATCTTGGCATCTTGGAAATCAAGATGTATCTAAGATGTCTATGTTGGATATATTGCTATCAAAGATGCCAAAAGGCATAGGATGCCACCACTTTTTGAGGTACCTCAAATCGCCCAAAAACCAGAGATCTAACACATACACTTATAATTTTGCAGACTTTTATCAGTCAGATGTCAATTGTATCTTTTCTTTTGACAACTTTCAACTATCATACCAAGCATGAAAATTTTAAATACCACAGCATCTCATACCATGATATCGAAGATGCAGGGAAACATAAGATGATGTACCAAACAAATTTATAAGTAAATCCATCATCATCCAAATCTCAACAGAGACCAAATGTAAATTATAATCAATCATGAAGAACTCACCATCACCTATAGCCAGCGTCATATCATCAGTGCGGCTCTTTATTAGATCAACAATTCCTGCTTTCTGCAGGGGTGCAACACGACAGCATAGCACAACCCTACAAAAAGTTGCAAGGTCGAAAAGCTGTTGACAAGGAAAGAAAACAGTAAATATTTACCAAGAAGTTGAATGTTACAACTCCAACCTAAATCAGCAGTATGGGTACCTAGAACAAGTCTGATATAAAAGAAAGCTTTAGCAGTTCAATGCACATAAATATTCCAAACAAAACTTTAAATAAAGAGAGATAATCTTGCCTCAGATTCCAATTCCTTCTCCAATATATAAACCAAACTGTTTCCGTCAATTATGAGTGCCAAAGGAGCAGTGGTTCCTTCTTCCCTTGTTGGGCCCCATTTAGGCAAACTCAATGACTTTGTATGATTGGGAATCTCAAGATCACCATGTCCATCATTGGTTTTGTGCCTCAGACTCTGGTATCTTCTACTTGAAGATCTCACACCATATTTGGCTTTAGCATCAGCCAGAAGATTTCTGCATTCAATCTCTGATGTACCATTTATAATAATCTGCTGCATATCTGCAGTCAAAAGTTTGCAGGAGAGACCAATTGAAATAGCTGTCTCTTGCTTATCACCAGTAAGAACCCAGACTTTAATTCCAGCTTGTCGCAAGGACTCAATGGCTTCTGGTACACCCTCTTGCAGCTTGTCCTCAATCCCAGTTGCTCCAAGTAGATTTAAGTTGCATTCAATAAGAGCTGCTGTTTGTCGTAGTTTTGCACCTCTATCAGTTAATGAAGTGCTTGCTTCTTCATACCTGCTCTGCCACTGCTCAAGTTCCACAGCTGAAAGCTTCCTGGAGGCAACTACTAGGGTGCGTAAACCTTGCATAGAATATTCACTCAAATGACCCTGAGTTGCATGCCGTATATTCTCATTGCCATCTGCTAAGATACTAAACATTGCTGTATCAGCACCTTTAACTAAAACCTTTACAACGTTGTCAGGAAATCGAATAACCACAGACATCCTTTTTCGAACACTATCAAACTCATGCAGGCCCAATACATCCAACCTATATTGCACAAAAGAAATTAAGTTATTGAACAGCCTAGATATAAGTCCTACATAAATTACAAGACCATAATAAATTATCTCAGCTTTTTTTAAAAAAAAATTGGGTTTTACAAGTTCAAGATTCTAAACTACATAAAAGAATGTAGTCTCCCACCAAATGGAATTCAATATCTACCTGAGTTTCTCACCATTGACATCAATAACAATATGTCCAGATGTCCGCTCAAAAAGAGTATATCCATATGCAGCGGCTGCAGCAACTAAAGCTTGCTCATCAGGAGATTCTCCTTGATAATCAATACATTCTATATCCTCATTTGATTCACTTGTTCCACAACTAAGAATAGGGATCACAGTATTACAAGCAGCCAAAGTAAGGAAAAACTCATGCGCAGCAATCCTTTCATCTCTATTTGAGTCTGTATGCAACAGTGTTGTGAGTTCAGAATCAACAGCAATATCAGATTTGAGCTTCCATCTCCGTTTGCCACTTACTGCTGTTTCTGTAAAACAACACAAAGCAGCCTAGAGATAAATATGCGATAACAAATTTGCCAATTCATAAACTTACAGGCAAGTATCACTGAGAACTCTTGGCCAATACCTTGTGACTCAATATATATAACTGATCATGAAGTTCATAAAAAGGATAATTGTACATGAACATAGTAATTCCATCCAATAAGCTGAAGCAGGGCAAAGAGTTTTGAGAATAACCAAGTAAAACTTGAAGGAGGAAAAAAACAACAGATAACTTATACATATTTTTCTCCTTGCCTGATACAATAACTACAAAGCTTTACATTACACAACATAATCATTGAGTCAATCCCAGGTTCAGTTCTATGGCAAATGAGTAGAAAATAACAACCTACAAGAGCATCATGCTATTGAGGAAAACCAATTTTTTCAACCGACCTGTTCAACAACCATTATCAAAAACCAAGGCAGTCAAAGTCAAATCCAGTGTATTTTGTCAAACTTCCACAAGAAACTAAAATTCTATCATAATCTCAGTGGCATAAACGTGTTAGGAATTCAATGAAAAAGCAAACAACAACAGAGTCAAGGATTCCAAAATAAGTTAACATTAGCATAATAAGAGATACTAGCATCATACCACATTCTCAACCAGTACAAAATTACAAAATTATCTTAGGGAAAACTGAATACCTATTGTATTGTCAGCCATAACCGTGGAACTCCCATAATTCTTTCCATGTACACTAGCTCTTTGAAATTCCATCTTGTTTTCTGTTAGTGTTCCTGTCTTGTCTGAAAATACGTAGCGTATTTGACCCAAATCTTCATTAATATTCAATGACCTACACTGAAACCTGGATCCAGAGTTGGAATCATACATATCCCTGTCTTCAATCATGAAATATGACTGGCCCAAACGAACCAACTCCATGGTTATGTAAAGAGATATGGGTATCATGATCTGAAACACTATAATAGAGCTCAAAAATGAGAAAAAGATTTCCATTGGTATCCCATAATATCTGTATCTTTTTCCATTATCTGGCCCCTCTGTGAAGAATCTTTTTCTGTAGTAAGGCAAGGTATCAAGCTGGTCCTTGTGACGAACCAGCCAAAGACCCATACCAAGGGCCACAACTAAACACATGATAAAGAGAAAAATAGATAACCAAAGGGTTTCTCTATTCATGTAACCTTCCAGTTTGCTTCTCTTGGCAGGGGAAGCTGCACTGTTCAACATCGCTTTTGTTTCTTGCCCCGCATAAACCACAACACCAATTATCCAATCGGTGTTCTTCAGTTGACAACCACGCAGGACAATGTTTGATTGGCTAAGCGGAAACCTATGCCCATTGAACTCCATGTTGGCTGTGAATTCATAAATGTTCCTGTTAGGTTGTTCACATCTAATAACCCCAGTAACAGCACAACATTCTGATGATACTGCTGAAGCCATTTCCTGACGAGCATACCTTGTCTTTAAATTTGATTCTCCATCTAAATTCATTGTTTGAATATAGGCAAGCCCACTTTGATCACTTGTTCCCAACAATACCATGTCAACAGGAATAGTCTCATCAGCAAAGATCTTAACAACCTCACCAACTTCAATATTCTTCCACTTCTTTGGACGGAAATCACCAGATTGAAGTACTAGAGACTCTCGGTTGTTCTCATTACGATCTGACCTGTGCCTCCGCCAATCCTCATACCCATCCTTAATAGCTGTGACACAAAGCACAAACAAAAGAGGGAAAAGAGACACCGTTCTACCAAAGACAGCCAGCGGAGGGAGCTGATTTAGAGCCGCGATAGCAAGGAAATACAAATAAGCAACCCGATGAAACTGAATGAAAAGATTCTTAGGCAGGAAGGTGATAATTGTGTATTTACTGGTTCGAATCTCATTCCCTGTGAACTCATACTTGTCATTTGTCTTCTTGGGATCATTGATATAGATTGACCTTGAATTGTCATCAGGTAAGAGGTTATCTTCAAATTGCACACTTTTGTGACGAATTCTCTGTGATTTATTCAACTTTTCCTGCACTCGAGATGGAGTACTAGATATTTCAAATGGCACAATGTTGTTATTTATATCATGTTGTTCCATTGCACCCCTTGATACCAGGCGCCTCCTCTCTCGTGTGGGGCATTCCAAAGGTAGCTGCTGGCAAAACTGGGATTCAGCAGACAGCAAGTCCTTTTCTGTTGCAAAAGTGCAATGTTCAAGTGCAGAATGATAACTAGAATCTCCAGCAGTTGTAGTGTCTATGTCCTTCACATCATAGTTGTTACCACTTTGAACATCATATAAAATAGAAGATGGGAAGGAGACATGGCGGCTGAATGATCCAGGTTTCCGGCGACGAATCACCAAAGACTCTGATTCGGAAAGCAATGGCTTATCAGAACTCATAAAAGTACTCCGTCCGCATTGGAGACTCACATATAACTCAGAACAGTACTAACCACCATCAACAACGGTTAACAAACCAGAAGGTGTGCATATTCATGTCAACTCGGACCCAGATTTCTGGTCCGGTAGTTATTCTCGTCCTGTTTCCTCCCTATCTTTCTTGATATTCGACAGATATTCAAAAATCTTAACATGCAGACAGATATGATTCCAGACCTGCGTTACCCAACAGCCATTAAGGTGCTGAATATTATACCAGTAGGAAGACAAAAATTTAAAAACAAATGTAGCTCTAACAGCTTTAACGCGCGATCCAAAGACGCCGCTTTTCAATCAGAGAGGATCAGCAAGGCTTCAAAGGCACGAAAAACTACGGAGGCCAACAAATATATCAAAAAGTCAAAAATGAACATTGAGAAACGTTTCAATAAATCCAAATATAATCAGTAATAAACAGCGCCACAAATTAAAACAGATAAAAAACTCACATTACACTCTAAAACATATCTAACAAATGGATCGTTAGCTTCCATAACCCTAGTCTAATCTCACAGCCATGATGGGAGTGGGAACAACAATTTTTTATATAAGAAAAAAAAAACTCGGGCAAATCAGCATCGCAGACATACCAAACGTCACGAAAATGTGCTAGATTTCCCCTGGAATCAAGAAAAGGAGAATCAGTAGAGGGAGAAAAGCAAACCTGCGTGCGTTGAGTGATAAGGAGATAAAAGCAAAAGGGAAATGTCGCGGGGAATGGTGAAAGGAAGCGTCGAAAGCAATGAGATGGCAGGAGGTGGCAGAGACTGAGAGATGACGACCCAGAGGATCGGATCTCACCCCAGAAGTTTTTCAGTGCAGCATGAACCAGATCGGATCGAACTATGATTGATATAAGAATTGCGGCACAAAAAGAAGGTTCATGTGGGAGCAAAACCTTTAGGGCTCGATAAAGGGGAGAAATCGGACAGCAGATTAGCTTTGTATTTTGTCGAAACGGAGAAACGTCGATGGCATTGGAAGAGAGAGAAAGAGAGCAGGCAGGGGCACGATAACCGAGAAAATCGCAGGATGAGAATTTGACAGTGAGAGAAACGAGCGGTAAACCATGAATCCTTGAGGCTTTGCCTGCTCATTCATCACATTGATTCACATTTCACATTACTCTCTCTCGTCCTCTCTCTTCTCAAACCTTCTTTTTCTTCTACTTCTTCTACCCTTTCTTTCCTTTCTACCCACTCAATGCCACGTACACCTTCTCTCTCTTAGCTTTTTACCCTTTATTATTTTCAGTGTGTTCTCAATTAATTTTTTCCCCCCTTACCTTTCTTCATTCATATTTTGTACGGATAGTGTTTCTTTCTGGCTCTCATTGCTTCCCTTTCTTTCATTTTGCACAAATGATGTGAATTCTGTGAAGTTCTATCCTGAAAACATATTTTGAAATAAATTCTGTTCTCCTGTTTAGAATCTTAATTTTTAATGGAATGTATGTTTTCCTGAAGGATCATATAACCTTTTTACATTAGCCTTTCACTAACAAACAATTTGCCAAATACCAAAAACACATTATAATTCAACGTACTTCTTCATATATTTTCTCAAGTTAATTTGTTCATAATTTTATAATTGGTAACTTATTTACTTCTTTTTTTTTTTGCCACTAACCTACGGAGTAATATCTCGGGGCAAAAATATTTGAGTTTGAATCTCGCAAATTTTGATAAAAAAAATAAAGTGTAAAGAAAAAAAATTAAAAATTTATTGTGTATAGATTAGAATTTATTTATATTTTTTCTCTCTTTATAGTTTATTATTTCACCAAAATATATATTTTAAAGTATTCATACTCAAAATATTCCCACCATATCAGCAAAGAAAATTAAAAAAATCATAATTCTTTAAGAGTCTGGCGAAGTTAGTAAGGAAGTCAATGCCTTCTTCCATTTTTGTTGGCCACTAATCTACCAATCCTCGTTAACTAGCAGTTTTATAGCTTTAAGAAGACTTTGTTGATCAGCCCGACGAGAATTAACTATTACTGAGGACTTCAGCATTTACTTTTATTTAAACCTTCAACAAGTCAATATGAATATATTATACTTCTATGCACTTATATTTAAAATTCTTAAATTAATAATTATAATATATTAAAAATTTTGATCTTGAATATCATACATTAAAAATACTTAAAAATTTAATTTAATATTTAAAAAATGTGCATATCTGTATTTAATATTAATTATTTGTGAAGAAAATATGATATTAAGTATTTTATATTAATTGTGTATTTAATTTAAATTATTAATTAAATATATTCAAAATATTTAAAAATAATACTTTTAATGTATGCACTTAATATATTCAAATTTTAAATATAATTATATCTTTAATAATTTATTGTTATAAAAGATAGTATACTTCATAATTTAAATATATAACTTTAATTTCTAATTAATTTTTAACAATTAAAATATAATATTATTTCATGTATACATAGAGGTAATGCTAGTTTTAAACAGTATCGTGGTGAATCACATAGAATAGAAATAATGGAGTATAATATTTTAAAACATAAATTTTAATAAAGTAGTATTGTGCAAAAATATAATGATGGGCCTTAATTTATACATGATAAATCTTTAATTTATTTTTTTATTTTTTCTACACTTTATCATTTTATTAAAATTTATTCTTTGAAAGATCCAAAATTGAAATAATGATAGTTTGAAAGATTTTAATAATTTAGTATAAAGTTATTTTAGATTATTGGCCTTGACAAAAATAAAATGCCTAAAATATATATACATTATTAATTATCACTAGTGTGATTTAACGCGTTAAAGTTTATGTCAACGACACTACCAAAAATTTATGTCGGTTATTTAAGTTTTTTTAAATTTTTGAAATATAAAATAAAAATATAAAATTATATAAAATTATATAATTTCTTATCCTTCTATAATTTATTATAATTTAACATTATCTCTACTTTCTCTCTTTCACCTTATTTCATTACATCAAATGTCCTGTTTTATATAATATAATATATATATAATTAAATAATGACTCTAAACTAGAATAACTATAAATGATAAAATGATATAATTAAATTGTATATTTTTAAATTAGAATAACTAAATTAAAACTTTTATAAAGTTAAAAAGGACTCAAAATGCATTTAAGCCATAAAAAATTAAATAACTTCACATTTTTTTTATAATAATTGTATATTACTTATCGGTAATATACACCCTATAGTTTTTTTTCTTAATGGAAATACACCGTATAGTTTAATGTCACATGATTTATTTTTTGATATAAAATTCATATTACATATTCATAAAAAATTGATAACAAATATTAAAGTAAATGTGCCTAATTTTTATTCTTTTGGAATTCTAGCTATTATACAGTTATTTTGTAATAGGAAGCGAATTGATGTCATGATTTAAAGGACAATCTGGAAATGCTGCGACGACAGAGGAGGGGGGACGAAAATATAACAACACGTGCGCGTGACACACGTGTTGTGTACTTGTGATGGTTGTTTTTCCCATTTTGCCGTTTTGCTTGTACCCGTAATTAGGGTGTTGAAAATATATCAAAATCGATATCTCATTATCAAATTAAATTAAATTAAGTAAAAATCAAACAAAATCAATAAAATTTATCTTAGATTCACTTAATTTATGTATATTTTTAATGATTTAATTCATAATTTAATGTCTCTAC
Organism: Senna siamea; assembly: GCA_031216115.1. Taxonomy (NCBI): domain Eukaryota; kingdom Viridiplantae; phylum Streptophyta; class Magnoliopsida; order Fabales; family Fabaceae; genus Senna; species Senna siamea. The sequence continues at coordinate 22,638,695 of CM062357.1, forward strand.
AAATTAAATCAAATCGTTTATATATATAATTATATTATTTATATTATTTATATTAAAATATTATTTTTAAAATTTTTACTTTAATTTATGATTATTTAATTTTTTTGAAAATAATAAATATATATATTTAATATTTATAATCTCAAAATAAATTATATTAAATTACTTTACTTTAATATTTTAATATTTTCATGTTTACTAAGTTAATTTTTTAATAAATAATATTAAAAATTCATATTTAAAAATTAAATTAATTAATTTATATTATATTTTTTTATTAACTTTAAAACTTGTTTGATTTTATAATTATTTAGATTAAATTTTAAAAAATAATATAATTATTATTTACTTATTTTCTTTTTTTTTGAATATATATTTGATTAAAAATATTTATAATTTTATTTTGTTAATGAACAAAATATTATTAAATTTTATTATTATTTATTTATATTTATATATTAAAAAATTACATATATAAAATTGATTAATTAAAAAAATTGAAATAGTTTCAATTAAATTATTTAAAATTAATTAATTATAATTTAATTTATTTGGACGCCACAATCTTAAATCAATAAATATATTATTATATTAAATTGATTGTATTAAATTAACGTGAATAATTTAATTTAAAAATTACCTCAAATCACTGAACGGACGAACACGCCAGGGAGGCCATAACTTATAGCGGCAAACGCAAATATATAAAATTATTTACTTTTTCGGCTTTGGTAGTCGTAATTTTATGAATTTACAGGGAGGCCCTTGCCTTGTCTGTGTTGTAACTTGTACGGTAAGTACTGAAGATGACTGATGAGTTGTAACGTGTAAGTTGTGAATTGAACGGAACGGAGCGGGGTACCTGACACACAGGTGTAGGATTGTCCCTTTCATCTTTTTGATTTCCGAAAATACCCTTCCATTGTAAATGATTACTTGACCTTCGAACTCAAATGATTACTTTCTAGTTTTTATGTTTAGGAATTTGTATTGCGTCGATTGTAAATTCATGTTGCGTTGTATAGGCTCGTGAAATTGGAAATGCGGCATTCACAGATTAGCACGGTAACGTAACTATAGCAGATAGATACATTGCTATCATTAGTAGGGGACCTTTCTTATGGTTAAGTTTTTTTAAAAATATTATTTAAATAAAATAAAATTTGAATTTGAATTCAAACTTTAATTAAATCAAAAGTGTAATAATTATTACTTGTTGAATAAAAAATTCAAATATAAATAATTTTAAAATAAAATTTTTTAATTAATATTAATTAATAAAATATTCAATAATTTAAAATTTTATAAAAAATGAAGAGATCGTCGTCAATAATGAAATTGTGTTTGTTATTTTTTGGAATACTTAAAAAGTAACGTAATGGTGGCACTGCTTTATTATTTCTTTCATTTTTTTTAAATATATACAAGTTATATAAGTAAACAAAAAATCCTGTTTTCTTTTTATTTTCATATTCTTTATAAACATAAATATTATTAAATATTAAAAATTCTTCTGTGCATCTTTGATTACGATGAATTAAAATTAAAATTTTATTTAAAAAATATATTTGTATTTATTATCAAATAATATTTAAAATATAATTATTTTTAATAAAATAATATCTATAAAAAATACTAATTTCACAAAAATTAAAAAATAGAAAAAAAAATCTTTTCAAAAATTAAATTGTTAATATAATTTAAAAAGAATAATCTGTAAACGGATGGGAAAGAGGAGTCAATAAGTGATCCAGTTGCACGAGACGTACATGTGTTTTGCCTGAATCACCGAACCTTTTCCAACTTTAATTTCAATCTTAATAACTTCCTCGGCTGGAAAGGAAGCTGCCTTCATTTTCTTTTCTGGTCAATTACTCTTTCTTTTCCACTTTTTTAACACGTCAAATATACATATATATCAAATAAATCGTGTATTGATTTTATGTTAAAAAATCCTTACTACCTATATAAATCATCATAAGTGAAATTTATTTTATTTTTCAATTAAATGTTTAGCACCGTACTCATTGAAAACGAAATACAACTACCCAACACCAATCTTCTCTATTTACTAAAATTATATTTAGAAGAAACTTATCTTTTTAAAATTTGAACAATGATAAATATAAATTTTTAATAAATATTAAAATAAATTAAATAATAAATAAATTATAATAAATTTTAGTTAAGTTTTAAAAAATAATTTAATAATTTTATTAATAAAAAATATTTTTTAAATTATGAGAATACAATATTTTTATCCTTTTTAAATGGGAATAAAAATTTATAAAATCATAAAAATATTTTATTATCAAGAATATAATATTTTTAATAAATTTTTTAAATCATATATCAAACACCCCTTTAAAATGTATTTGAGAATAGGATAAAGAAGAAAAAAAAAGAGTAAGTGATAATTTTTTTTATTTAAATCTTTTAAAATTCTTCAAGTTAAAATGATTAAAATTAAAAAAAATTAATATACAAATTTTTAATTCTTTTTTCTCAAAATTTAAAAAAATAAATAATAAAAAATTTATTATATTTTCTTTCATTTCTTTTTTTTTTTTTTCATTCCTTTCGCTCTAAAATTTACCTTCCAATTACATCTTCATTGAATTGAGATACCTTGATTCTCATTACAATCTCAATGATGAATAGTGATCCTCTCATTCACAAAATTACAAATATTAACAAAGATATTATATATAATTTAATCACATTAGAAAAAGAAATGGAGACATAGAGTAAGTATAAGATTGAGACCTGAAAGCCATTGATTGATTAGATATTATGATATTTACATGAAGTAGATAGTTGAATGGATTTTGGATCCGAAATATTTTCAATAAACACAAGGATCAATTTTATTTTTTTATCTCCGTAAAATTAAATTTTCATCTATGAGATATAAATTTTACTAATTCAAAAAATATAGCTATCCATGCGAGAGGTGACTCAAAATTGCAATTTGAAATTCAGAGGTATTATATATGCACGCAAACCAGTTGAAGCTGCCTCAACTTGGAAGCCAAAAGGCGATCATCAAAACTTTATTAAAGATTACTCTCTAACAATTTCTATGTGATGAAGCTGAACCCAGACTTTCGCATTTTAAATATCATTTTTTTTTTTAGTAAATCAATAGTTTAGTCTTTAGATGATAATTTTTTCTCAATGTGATTCGTTAAAAATAAAATATCTCAGTAATTTCTCCCCATTAATATATGATAATATATGTGATCATTAATTCATGACTTAAAGTTGTCTCAATGTCCTTGACTATATTTTGAATAAACGCTTGCTTTAAAAAAATGAGAAAAATTCTATTTTAGTATGTAAACTTTTAATTTAATCTTTTATAAATTATTTTTGTCAATTTAATATTTTAACAATAAAAATACTATTAATTTTGTCATTCTATCTAAAATTTATCTAAAATTTCTTATTTAACACAATGTTAAAGTATAATTTAGTTAATAACATAAATATTTCACACATCATACATTAATTTACATAAAATAAAATATTAAAATATGAATCAAATTTCTTAATTGCATATATATATTTTAATAATTGTGTATCTGATAAAAATTTGAGAATTAGAATTAATTTAAATAATTATATATACAAATTTTTTTAATATGATGTGAATTATCTATCACCTATAATTTTTATCTGAACAAAAAAAATTTTAATTAATATTTTATTAAGTGAGACGTTAAAATATAAATATAGTTTAGATAAAAGGTAACATTGAATATATTTTTATTTGAAAGATTAAATTCATAAGAATAATATATAAATAATTAAATTCAAAATTACTATATATTTTAATTATTAAAATAAACTTTTCTTCTGAAAAAAAGAAGTCATTTAATTAATGAAAAGATGTTTCCTAGATAAATATAAGACATGAATTAATTGTTACATTGACTTTTGCTTATTAACTAAAGAAAATTTACCAAATAGAACGATTGCTTGAATTGAATAAAATTTTTGAAAATTAAATTAAAATTTTTATTTTTAAAAGATTAAATTAAAATAAAAGTAATCTTTTAATTAATAAAATTATTTTTAAAGGACCAAATATACATGTTATACCATTTTTTTATGCAGTAAGTTATCTTTAGAGTTTATTTTAAGTATTTGCGTAGAACCAAACATAAATGAATGTTCCTGATTATATAAATATAATTTTTGAATAGATTATTTTTATTTTTTTAGCTGGATTATTAAATAAACTATTTAATTAATCAATGTAGAGAAAAAAAACAAGTTTATTATTAATTACTTTCTGTACGGGTCTAGATCTATATTTATTTTAAGAAAATAAAAATGTGATTTGACTTGAATTCAGAATGGGCCCGGTTGGATGTCCTTAGTTCCTTACATTTTGGATAATTCGAGTATCAAAACTTTTAAAATTTAGAGCAAATTAATAATTTAATTTTTTAAAAATTAGATATTATCTCAATTTAACTTTTTGAACATAAAATTTTTTAATTTAGTTTTTAAAAAATAAATACTAAATCATTTGAGTCCTTTAACAACGTTATGACGTGACTTTAACAGTAATTCAACATTGGCTTTTTCAGCATCATTACATGAGGCTGTGCATTTTTGCGATGGCAGAAACGAATAAAAAAAAGGACTTGCTCTGTTCCGGTCCCTATCACTGTTACTGTACCTTGTTCTTCTTCCCATTTTCATTACGATTGCGAAGAAATACAGAAAGTGAGGCATTGGAGGAGAGCACCATATTGGTAGAGCCAAAATAGGACTAGAAAGCGTGACGGTGCGCACGGGACCACCATCCCTTTTCATGGATTCCTCTTCTTCGTTGTTCACTTTTCTCTCCTTTGCTTTCTCACTCCTCAAAGAATCTTAAAGCTCTTTATCGAACAGGTCAAGCATATAAGGAACTAGGTCTACTGAAGGTAAGCTTCTACGCTTGTATAAAGATTCTGGTGTTAGACTAATATTGTCTTTCTATTATACTTGTTTTATTGAATGTCTTTCTTGCTTCTGTCAGGATGCTGTTAATGATTTGAGCATGGCATATGAAGTATGCCCTGATGACGATACAATTGCAAAGCTTTTAAGGTTTAATGTCACTCTTTTTCACTTACATGCATGTGTCTTCTAACAAAATTGTTCTTCATTCACATGTATGATACATACTGCTACACATATATTTATGGCCTTTGCAATTGACGAGCCCATACTTATACGCGTTTTGCATTAATTAAATCTTCCTATAACAACAATGTAAGTGATGGACTGTGCTTAATATGTGATGTGTTTAAAATTTTGTTTTTTGCCATTGACCTGCTTACTGTTGGTTGTGTAGCCCATCAAATAAAAGAATATTTTATGAGAAACAAGTTGATGTTCTTGTGCCATTCTCTTCCAAAATAGTAAAAAAAATAGAATTATGAAATTTAAAGTTTGAACACTTTTTCATTTTAAAAATTAGAACTCGGACTTGAACTCTTGTTTAGTTGTGCCAAATGTTTTTACAGGGAGACGGGGGAAATGTTGGCGAAGAAAGAGGAGAGCATGCAACCAAAGGTATGTTCTCCCCTCCCATATGTATTTCTTTTTTCCATCTTTGCTACCCCAACCCCTAGCTTTTTAAGGCTCTAATGGATAAGAGATTAAACCTTATTGTTTATGTTTTTAGGATTAGTAATTGAAGAAGTTGAGAACACGCGTTCTGAAAACTTTGGAAGCTCATCCACAGAGCAAACGATGTCTCAACTGAAAAAACTCCAATGACTCTTCTAAGAGATGCGGTATAGTCAATAATGGAAATTCGAGAACTATGAAAAATTTAGATACATATAAAAATGACCCAGAAGCTATCAGGTACATTATCATTTTTGTGAAAGGCAGTAAGCCCTTTTTGTTTTAAATGTCAATTCTTAATTTTGGTAAACACAGGCATAAATTCTTCATGAGTTACTGTTGAACTGATATATGATTAACCTTAGAATCCGGATATATGTTCTTCACAACCTATGAGCTACTGTCAATTTTTGTTTTAAAAGACGAGAAAGGGGTTTTACAGCATTACAATGTTGTGGGTTTTGCGATTCTCGAGGTTCTCTGCCGTAATGGTGATGATAATTCTCATTCCATCTCTGCAATCATTTCCTCTGGATGAAGCTATTCGATCCTCCCACCTTGAGTCTGCCTATCAGTCTAGATGCCCCAAGCCAATAGGGAGAACCAATTTTTGTTTCAAAGAGCCTCCGCGCTTCGCAATGCTGATGAATGTGGTTCGAATCAAAAGGGGACTTCACCCAATCACCCACAATGCATCACCGACAAATCTCAAGCCCCCATCTTTGTCCATTTAATCATTGTGTTTGGAGTTACATGATTGAAATTGTGCATACACCTCCTGTACCTTGATTCAATGGTAGAAACAGAGTAAGGCATGGAATAGAGACGCAGAAGGCACGATGGGAACAACTAGAAGATAAGCGGTGCGTTTTGTTCTCCTGCACTAAGTTAGACAGACCAAGCTGATGAGTCTTTTTTTTTTTGGGGGGGGCATTGATGAATATATTATTTTTATTATTAAATGATCTCATTTTTTTAATTTGTACACATAAGCATAAGCCTCCATGTAATAACGCTGAAAAAGTCATGTCAGATTACTGTTAAAGTTACGTCATAATATTGCTAACGTTCATTCAGTATTTTAAATTGAAGAACTAAAATAATTAAATGTTTATTTTTAAAAAATTAAATTAACAAATTTTATTTTTGGAAGACTAAATTAAAATAATTCTTATTTTCTAAGCACAAAATTATTAATTTATTTTAAAATTTAAAAAATATTAAATTTTCAATATCAAAAGTCATAAAGTAAGTCTGGAAAAATCTAGAAAACTAGATACAAAATTAACGCCATTTGAATTTTAAAAGGCAGTCAGATTAGTGTTCTTTAATTTTTCAACACCAAAGTCAGAGACATCTATAAAAATATCAATCATTCACATTCATACTCTAACTCCTTACAATATGGAGTTCAGAGACATTACGTAATCCTTTTGGGATTAGAGAAATTTTTTACTAGAAATTAGTTTCAAAAGTAATAGGAAACTTAGTTGAACATTTTTTTAAGTCAAAACACTCGATTAAAAAATAAAATGTTTCTTTAATCAAAGAAATTACTGTTTACTAATCTTATTAGTTAAACTTAAATTATGACAAAAATAAATTAATTTATTAATATATAGTAATTAATCATATTCAATGAAGTGTTTAAAATTGATTCAAAAATATTAAATTAAATTAAACCAAACCAAACCAAATTGAATAAAAATTGAAAAAATTGGTTTGATTGGTTTATAAAATGTCAGACTAAACCATTTGTGTATATCTATTTACAGTAAAAATTGGAATATCACTTATAAGTATACTATATAATTATAATTTATTCTTTTGTATGTAGTTATAAGATATATCGATACTTTGGTTATTTAGTTTTGTATTATATTTTTGAAAATTTTAAAACTCGTTTAAATTATTATTTTGAATTTTTATAAATGTGTAAAATATGCATATAATTTAGAGTTTCATTTAAAATAGGCCAAATTAAAAAATTAAATTAAATTAATATGAACTAAAAAAACACTAAAAATTGAACCCAACTAACTATAAAACCAAACTAAGTAAATTAAAATCTAAACCAACAAAGTCTACGCATTTTAATAACTAATTATATTATTTTAATTTAATTTTAAAATTAAATTAAATCAAACCAAACATTTAAAAACTCTTAATCACAAATGTAGAATGAATATTGATCATATATTGGGCGGTTGATTTCATGATAGATAACCCCAAATTTGAAAATGAGTTGGAAAGTTATTCTTCAAAGATTTAAATTGTGCTAGAGAAGAAAGTAGTTAATTAATTAAATTTCAAATACACTTTGTAGAAGTTCCTTTTTATTATGTGAAACTAGTATCAAAGATTTTGGATCTACATATAATCAGTTGAATTAGGTATTGGGCCAAGCCCAACAGTCACACCTTAAAACATGGGACAAATAATAGTCATCATCAGCGATTTCTTGAGCTATATGTTTAGTTCATCCCATACTTGCTCAGAGCTCACTATTCACAAAAGACTTGAATACAAATAATATATAAAGTAAACACGGACACACAAACACACCAAATTCTTAAAAGGACACGACACAATATACATATATATATATTATAATTTTAATAGTGAGCGAAAATTAAAAAAAGAGATAATTGAATAGCAACATATATATATATATTATATCTATTTTCATTCTCTTGTTTTTGAATGGTATCAATATTGTTTTTAATTCTTATCACAGAGCAACATGGAAGGAATCTGAACAAATGAGTGGGAGAGAAATTGCAAATGAGTTTCTTTTAGTATGAAGAGTAAAACTTCAGTTTTAGAAAATGGAGAGTGAAAAAGCAAATGAAAAGCATGTTTTAGTATATAGACGGATTGGAAAGAAAACACGTTTTATCCCTTTTGTTTTCTTTAAAATTCAACTTGTTGTATCTAATATGTGTCAGAAACATGTATTGTTGTGTCAAAGTTATTTTGAAGCTGTGTCAAGTGTGTCTTCCAACTAAAAAAAATTGGTCTTTTAATTGAACACGTATATATGCGTATTAGACACATGTCATTAGTATATCATAACAATATTTGTGTCTGTGCTTTCTAGCAAATAATATAAAAAAAAATTTGATTGGAATATTTTTTGTACATGTTTTGATTTTAATAAAAATGAAATGTAAATAATTTTTATAATTTATCACTTTATAGTTAATTTTTTTAAATTTTTTTATATATAAAAATATTTTTATTAGAAAATTGGTAACAAATATGTAAAAAATTATACTTAAGTCTAATTAATAATATAAATAAATGTTGACGGTAAACTATTATGAGGAAAATAAGATAGGCGTCAAGATTGACTATTAGTATATTGCTTTAATTAATTTCCGTAAAAATACTAATACTTTAATTATGAATCTAATTATTACACAGAATTAAGTGCACAGCAGCCTGCAGTAGAATTGAAAGTCAAATCCGAATAGCATATTCTTATTATTATTCTCCAAGCTGTGAGTGGGGCCAAAATGCACCATCTCCAACAGGGTCCATCAGCCAATGATTTTTACGCCACGTGTTAGCAAGTGAAATAACGCAAACCATCAGTTTCAACATTCTATAAGTGGCGACGCGAGTTGTTTACAAGAGAATTTGTGAAAAGACGCCATCCAATTCCTTTCGCAATTCTCCGCAACCTTCCCAGGTACTCCTTCTCTTCTCTTCTCTCGCTTCGGTTCGATTTTCCCGCTGCAATTCCCTTTTCTTTTTCGAGAAAACTTTCATACTTCAACGAAACCCTTGAGTCGCAGGATCAAATTTGTATTGGAATTAAAAGAAGTAAACAAGTTTTAATTTTGTAGGTTAAATTTTGAATTGCTGGCATTATAACATCTCTTAACTGAATTAATGCTCTTCGTTATCTGGCTCAACACAATTTTTGCTGATGATTAATGTGATTTCTGCTGACCTGATTGGGTTTTGGGCTACTGGATCCGCGATCAAAATTTATACCTCTCACGTAGATCTCGACTTCTACTATGATTTATTCTTGTTTTGGTGGATTACCTGTTATATATTTAGCCTGGCTATCAGTCCCATCTTTATTTCTTGTGACGATCATTGAATAATGGTTTCAATAATATATTTGAAATAAATTACTGCTAGTAATGATAAAACTTACTAGAATTCCTTTTTATAATTTGTTACATATATATATATATATTATTCTTGGTGCTTATATCTCCTTGGCCCACCAAGACTTTACTTTGTTATTTCCTTCTATTATCTGATCGAATGGGATATTATTGATTAATTCAAAATTTTACTTCATGTCCTATAGGAAACCGAATGCTAACCAAACCAAAATTTTTTTCTTTCCTGGGTTGATATGCAGATTGCCAATTGGATCTTCATGAATTCAACAACTGCTGGACCATACTTCGTTTCCTGTGAATCGGGAAACAAGAACTGCCTCTTCTGCTGGATTTTGCTCTCCTTATTGCCAAAATATTTGGGAACTCCATTTGCACGCATCAACTTTCTTCTCATTCAGGCAATTGATAGGAGTCCATCAGCAGTAGGAGGAATTTAGGGGTGATTAATATTTAGCATTCATTAGTTTGGCCATCAGCATATTTGGATCCCTTTTTGTTACATGGTAAAATGGTTTCCTCTCAGTTTTCTGGTTTGACAAAGAATGGCACATGCAAACCGTTCCAGACCCAGATACACTTTCCCACAAGCCTCACTGATACCATAATTACAGATCATGTTGAGCTTGACTTCTCTGATGTTTTTGGTCCAGTTACGGTGCCTTCCTCAATAGAAGTGAATAATGTTGATTCTGCTACTCCTGAGCCCATAGACGAATTGAGTGAACTCGTTTATGATGACCCAGCTGTCATTTACACCCGCTCACATTCTTTGGTTGGCCCTTCTACTTGTGTTAGTCAATCACTGAAGCTTGGAAAACTCACCATACATGAGACTGAGGATTCATTGGAACTAGTGCAGCATGTTGCTGGAGAGATCATTAAAGAAGTTGAGGAATCTTACATCGACAATGTCATTGTTGAGGACCGTATTGAAGACGATAATGGGAATCTCATGAAGATCCAAAGAGTGAGCATTGAAGATTTTGATATTTTGAAGGTTGTGGGTCAGGGAGCATTTGCAAAAGTGTATCAAGTGAAGAAAAAGGGTACTTCAGAAATATATGCAATGAAGGTAATGAGAAAGGACAAAATTATGGAAAAGAACCATGCTGAATATATGAAAGCAGAGAGGAATATTTTGACCAAAATAGAACACCCCTTTGTTGTTCAACTCAGATATTCTTTTCAGGTACTTATTTTCAAATTTGTAATACTTCGGATTTATAGATGCTGTTTTGGTTATCATTTTTATAATTATTTCTATTGAATGATATAAGTTCTTTCAATTCAACCTCGCTTATGTTCTATAATCTATTTTATATTTTTAATTCTCACTTCACATAAGCATCTGCCTCATTAAGTTACTTGAAATCTAGATGAACATGTTGGTTTAAGGTATAGGTATTATGTTCTTTCCCTGTATCTTTGATAATGTTCTTCTATAGTAAACTGCTTTCTCTTGTAGCTTATAGGCAATTTGAAAAATGATGTGTTATTATGTATATTTTGTTCAGACGAAATACCGATTGTATCTTGTGCTGGATTTTGTAAATGGGGGCCATCTCTTCTTTCAGCTTTATCACCATGGCCTTTTCAGGTACTTTTTTGTTTTGCCTTTCGTAAAAAATTTATTGCACAAAGAGGAAAATAATATTTTATTTTCTGGTTCTAATCTTGTTCTGGATTTTCAGAGAGGATCTAGCACGCATATATGCTGCTGAGATTGTTTCTGCAGTTTCCCATCTCCATGCAAATGGAATAATGCACAGGGATCTAAAACCTGAAAATATTCTGCTGGATGCTGATGGCCATGTACTCTCTCCTCCCTTCCTCCCTCTTGTTTGTATGACTTCTGGCCCTGCTTTATACATATAATAGGCTAACTGAATTTATTTGTTGATCAACTAGGTTATGTTAACGGATTTTGGCTTGGCTAAGCAATTTGAAAATAATACAAGGTCTAATTCCATGTGTGGAACAATAGAGTACATGGCACCTGAAATTATTCTTGGAAAGGGCCATGATAAGGCTGCTGACTGGTGGAGTGTTGGAATCCTACTGTTTGAGATGCTCACTGGAAAGGTCTGTATCCTGTTTTTTTTATATTTGTATTGGTGTTTGTTCATTTGGATCTTCGAGGTTTAGATGATTATTTCAATTTGATATCTTTTGGTGAGTTTATTATAGCTGCAAGCAAGTTTCTTTACAACAAGTGCCCTCTTCAGAAGCTCCAGACCTATTCAGATAGACATTGATAGACCCCATGGCCCTCCACTGCTAGTAAGAATTGTGCAAATAAGACATGTAGGGCTATTAAGGGTTTTGGGCAGAATGGATACATGGAAACTTCATCAGGAGGTTCTAGGGAAAGTTTTTTAGAAGAATGGGGATACAAAAGGGGTGAAGGCTGAGTGAGAGAGATGGATAAATATTGGGTAAAAGTTGTGGGATGTTCTAGGTCCCCAGAGCTAGGGATCTCTTTGTTTTTCTTCTGTTTTTTTCCCTATTTCTTACAGTAATTTCAGATGGAACCCTAGGCCTAAGCATTCCCATCAGACATATATTTAAAACTAACTGTTGGGCTTTTTATATTCTAAAGCTAGGCTTCATTTAAGACAGTTAGTTGTAATCTTATATTCTTTTCTGAAGGACTTTTTTAACAGTAATTTTAACTGTAAAAATATTGCTTGTACATGTTTTCCAGTCATGTGGAAGTTCTTATGTTTACAGGGTATATGAAATGCTTTAATTATTGTTTCTTTTCCCTTCCTCCTATGAGTCAAGTTGACCATTGAGGAGCTTGAACTTAGGTTGCAACTGTTCTTGGAATTTTAGCTTTAATGAAGCTCTGTGGCCCCAGTCAAGCTTCCAATAACTTCCTGACACAGTTCATAATATATTTTTCTTTTTATCCAAGTGTCTTAAGAAAAATTTTCTTAGTGACAATTAATTTTAATTTTTTTTAAGAGTCAATGTATTCATTAGCCTTCTGCGGCCTAATAAGTAAATAAACTAATTTTTTTTTAAAATATTAATGCATAAATTTTCATTTTAATGTAAAAGCTCTAAGCTTAGAAGCTGAGCATTAATTTAGGCCCAGGCTTGGCTCACATATGCAACTAAATGAGTCAAGTTCTTGTTAAGCTACGTTAAATTTCTTGGCTCTTTGACAACCTTCACTAGAAAAGAGGAAAAGGGCAGGTGCTGGAGAATGTCTATCTCATCTGTTAATTTTTACAAACAGCAATGTGGCTACAGATACTATTGCTTAATAGTGTTGTTAGTTATACTATATTCTTGTAATGAACATTTATGTACTCCAGCCCCCATTGATGTCTACTTTGAAGTAGCAAATGAATTTTTTTTTTTTACATTTTATTTTAAATTTCACTTCTTCTGCAGCCTCCCTTTTGTGGTGGGAACCGTGAGAAGATTCAGCAGAAAATAGTCAAAGACAAGATCAAGCTGCCCGCATTTTTGTCTAGTGAAGCACATTCTCTGTTGAAAGGGGTAATAATTGGTTCAAGAGAACATATATTTTAATAATTATTCTAGTTCAAAAACAGACTCATCAATGCATGGATTATCATTCAAAATGATAAACAATTACCTGGCGCACATATCTTAAACTCCTCTTACTTTTCTTTCACCAAGTGCTGTGATCAGTTTAGGCATACTGTACTGTGATGTTACTGTTATTTCAGGTAGAGGGGTTTAAATAACACTCGGGTACTTTTAAGGCTGATTTCTATGCAGGTGTTATGAAAAATATTGTGGAGATGTTCCTTCATTTCTAGGTGGTGTTAAGTAGACCTTTAATGTCTTACATATTTGGAAATCTATTTATAAGATATATGAATATAATACACAAAATATTCAAGATTTACTTGTTTGACATGTCATAATTTACTTGGGGACCATGAATTTTTCATATACCTTTTATAATGAATAATTTGATTTAATTTTTGCAAATACTAAAGAAAGTATATCTTATTGGCAGAAATGTCAACCCACCCATTAATTTGTATTTGTTTTGAGCAGTTTCGTTACTATATTGCTTGTCAGTAGAAGTGAAATAAAATGTGATTGCCCCGTTACAGCTGCTGCAGAAGGACGCAACTAAGCGCTTGGGTAGTGCAACTAAGGGCAGCGAGGAAATTAAAAATCACAGGTGGTTTAAGCCAATCAATTGGAGGAAGTTGGATGCACGAGAGATCCAACCCAGCTTTCGTCCTGAAGTTGCTGGGAAGCACTGTGTTGCCAACTTTGAGAAGCGCTGGACTGATATGCCTGTTGTGGACTCGCCGGCTGCTAGCCCAAATGGTGGAAATCCTTTCAAAGACTTTAGTTACGTGAGGCCCGCAGCGTCTTTCCTTCAGAGGAATAGCCCTGCTTTCTAGCTTGCATTCGGTTAAGATGTGCATGTTATCTGTTGTACTATTCAGTTATTCTCTCACTAGCTAGGAATGGTATTTATTTAGCTACGTGAAAACTGTAGCACGATGGCACTGGACTTGACAAACAAACATTTTCTTTTGCCCTTATGCATTGTGTGAAAATTTGCAGCTCTCTAGTTTGCGTTGAGCTGATTTTCTAATAATTTATTGTGATATGGGCAATTACCTTCTATATTGACGTCTTATACAGTGTGCATTAAATTCCGAGTTCATATCTGTTTATCTGAGTATCAGTCTTAGGAGAAGGTTGAATATGCTGAAGCAGTTTTCTTCTAGCATCAGTCTTAGGAGAAGGTTTATTGATACAGTGTTTTTAATTGCTAGTAATTGGTGTTGTTTTCTTCACAGTTGTTGCGTGCTTTGGTTTCTCGCGCATTGATTGAACCAAAATTTGTAGCAAGCGACTTCCAGGGAAACGTTATTTGTTTGGCCTAGGGATCTTATCCGTCACCATTTTTCGTTTTCTTACTTGGTTAACTGTACTTAATGCTTAATTTACTCGCGCATTATAAGTTCTCAGAAAATGATAAGGAGCAATTATTTTCCCCGATTATGTAGAGTTATACACGTATATATATTATTTGAACGCCTGACGTGTCAATGTCAACAAAAGCTATTTATCATATCAAAAAATAAAGAGATAAAACTATTTATGGGCAGCATACAAATTTCATGCTATTCCCCCCCCCCCCCCCCTTGGTAATCTTCATTTTAACTACTATTTTCTTCTTTACCCAAAAAAAAAAAAAAAAACTGCATTGCTTTATCGGCCTTAAATTTTGGTCCAAGAAAATAACTCGCGGATAAAGAAGGAACAGATGGCCACAGAGCTGCCAACGTTGCTTCCTCTCTTCAAAATAACTAGAGTACTGAGCATAGCCATCTTCTGTTGACACCCATGGCTTCTCTGCTTCGTCCAACTGCAACCACCCTTCAGCACAAACGAATGACAATCTCCTCTCCTCCGAAACTCACCACTCCAAATAACCTTCCTTTCTTTACAAACCGTTTCAAAAGTAACTCTGCAAAGTGCAAAGCTTTTTTAGAGAACATTCCTAAAGATTTGTTGGATAACACTATATATGTGAACCAGTTCCCTGTTCTCCGATCAGGACTAGTCCAATTTCAGAGAGTAACTGGGGAGTTATCCGATTTTCAGCAGTGGGGTTTCCTACTTTTGGCTGGACTGACATGGGTTTATTTGACTGCAAGGCCAGGTGTTCTAATAGGTGCCATTGATGCCTACCTTCTGGCTCCTCTGCAACTGGGTTTGGACAATTTAACAGGAAGAAGGAATCTGAAGACGACTGATTTTAAGATTGGAGATAAGCTAGGAGAAGGGTCATTTGGTGTTGTTTATTCGGGCGTTGTGGTTCCAAAGAATGGGAATATAGAAGAGGAGGTGCAGAAGAGGGGAAGGAGAAAGGCAACAAATTTGGATGTGAAATCTAAGGATAAAGTTATTCTTAAAAAGGTATTCTTATGACTTGCATTTATAGTGAGGTTTACTTATCGCATGTTTCCTTCGCCACTGTAGCCATTGTTGGATCATTTTCTTTCTACAAATAACAGTGATAATAAATTTATAAATTAAGACTTGTAATAATGGGCTATACATTTTAACATTATTTGAACTGCTTGCTGAGTTTGTTTCTTTCCTAACTGTACCTGACTATGCTATAATTATTCGTTCCTCTTTGTTTGGAGAGACTTTGTTATTATGGAGAAACCTATTAAATTTATTCAGCAGTTGACTGGATAGCATGTGCAGGTGAAGGTTGGAATCCAAGGGGCTGAAGAATTTGGTGATTTTGAGGAGTGGTTCAATTACAGGCTTTCCAGAGCAGCTCCTGAAACTTGTGCTGAGTTCCTTGGAAGTTTTGTAGCTGATAAAACAAATTCGCAGTTCATAAAAGGTGGAAAATGGCTCGTTTGGAAGTTTGAGGTGCTGTACCTTACATTTCTGTTGCGTAAACAATATCCATATATTACTTATGCATTCATGAATTACTCCTCACATGTTTTATTTTATTCTGTTGGGGAGGTGTTAATTATTATCTTACAACAAAGATAATTACAATTAAAGTTGTAATCTGGTCTGTTCCTTGTATTATTTACATTCATTAAAATAAATCAAGCAAATTTGCGGCAAATTCACACACCCACGCCATTACCGTTTATTTTACCCACTAATTGCTGGTTGTATATGACACAGGGAGATCGCACTCTTGCTGATTACATGAAAGATCGTAACTTTCCTTCAAACCTGGAGTCTGTCATGTTTGGAAGTGTCTTGCAAGGTGTAGACTCTTCTAAACGAAATGCATTGATTATCAAGCAAATAATGCGCCAGATCATTACATCTCTTAGGAAAATTCACGACACAGGCATTGTTCACAGAGATGTAAAGCCAGCCAACTTAGTAGTCACCAAACGAGGGCAGATTAAACTCATAGATTTTGGTGCAGCAACTGACCTTCGGATTGGAAAGAATTATGTGCCAAACAGTACCTTACTGGATCCTGACTACTGCCCCCCAGAATTATATGTACTCCCAGAAGAAACACCAAATCCTCCTCCAGAGCCAATTGCAGCTTTACTTTCACCAATCTTGTGGCAGGTTCTATTGCTGATACCTTGTTTATGAAGTTGAAATTTAAAGTTCTTTTGTGGCCGTATCAGATTAAGTAACAAAATAAAATTCTGGAGTCAACGGCTTTGTCAAATTAGTTAAACTTAGTTTTATAAAGTATAAGCTAAAATTTATTCGTGCACAGTAAATTCTTCTTCTATCTTGTGTAGTTTTTGCATGAGCTAGGAATCTCCAGATTGTGATGTCACCATTTCGTCTTTATGAAGTTATTTTCTTCTAGCACACACTTCTGAATTTGTTGCATTAGATCATTTACATTTTGTCCTACATAGATATCTTGCATAAGAAGTGCTAAAGTAGAATTATGTCACTGTTGTTGCAGTTGAACAGTCCTGATCTTTTTGATATGTATTCTGCTGGAATTGTACTCCTGCAAATGGCAATACCAACCTTAAGGTCTCCAGCTGCTTTAAAGAACTTCAATTTGGAAGTGAAAACGTGTAGATATGATTTGAACAAATGGAAAGATTACACCCGCCTCAGACCTGACTTCCAAATTCTTGACAGTGAGTCGGGTAGAGGGTGGGACTTAGCGACAAAGCTTGTCTGTGAGAGAGGTTCCCTAAGAAGAGGACGTTTATCTGCTGCTGATGCCTTGAGGCATCCTTATTTTCTTCTGGGTGGTGATCAAGCAGCTGCAGTGCTTTCAAAATTAAGCTTAAGCAGAAAGTGAGATCCTTAGTGATGTGAGTACATTCGTTCTGTTTTCTGATTCCTTCATTTTTTTCACAGGTTAATTTTTCTGATTTATACAGGTAAGCCTAAGCTGAATTATTTAATTTTCTATTTTCACTGTCCTTGTTTGTTTCTGAAGCTGTATATGATAGAGTTACCGTCCTGTTTCCATGACAAGAAACTAAGTAAATAATTTCAATATGAATATGAAAATTCTGTTACTCTTTGACTTAGTTAAACAAGGATGAAAGGATACCATCTATGTGCACAACTCAATTTTCCTATGTTCGGCTCTTCCTCTCCAAGTTTTCAACAAACAGGAGTCTTTCTGCTCAATTGTGGGCGCGAAGTGAGCTAGAGTTCCAAAAAGATTTGAAAGGAATTTTGTTTCAGTTATGTTTCACAGACGACAACAGCCATTGATGCTGGACTAGATATTATATCTTCGAAGTAATCTATATTCTATATGATAGAAAATCCTTTGTGAAATACGGCTTAATCAAATTCAGGCAGGAGCACTCAGTGTTGTAAGAGCTTAATCAATCTTCTCTCATGAGGAATGATTCCTTCCTTCGTGTTATAACTGAATGCGTGGTGGGACCTTACCTGTGAAACAAGATAGCAAGAACTAAGTGAAGCCACAATTTATTTCTATGCTGGTATCTGACGTTTTACTTATTTGGTGCAACTGATCAGACATTCAAGAGAACAAGATATTCAATTTTATATGACCGAAACCGATTCATTTGATCAGTATTTTTGTAGGAAATGATGCCTCTCTTTCCAACCTAAAGGGTGATGGCTTTCAAACATTTGTGTTGTGATTTTCACATCATAACCGTAAACTTTATTTTCGCCTTTTTTCTATGTGACTGATACAAATGTTTATATTTTTCTTGTAAAGGAGTAAAGAATAGTTTAATAATGTCACTACATCCGAAGTAAGGACACTACTGATCCGAACAGAATGATAATGTGGATCACCATATTGATTCCCTCTTTTTCTCTGTGGTATCATTTTTCAAACCAAAGATGATACTTGATGCTCTTGCATCATCCATTAGACAATAAACATGCATGTTCGTCTATTTAGCCATAACATCATGTAAAAAACTTAAATGTACGGTTTTAGAGTTCATCATGATAGAGTATTTTTTCCAATACATGTTCCTTATTACAACTCCAATGGCATCTCCAAGAGCACATGGAGTTGAATAGAGCAAGCCTTGTGGATTGAAGGGATATAATGCTTGAGGTGGAAGGAAATTTTGAGAGAACAATTGCATACCCATCATCCATATAAGCCGTTCCATCAGGAAAGAGCTGCCACAAAAGGCTTCCAGCCCCACTCCCTCCTTTCTTTGTAGAGTTTAAGATGGTCTTGTACACTGTGTTTATAAGGGTGTTCCTGTATGATGAATTGAAGCCAGGATCTTTCGCAGAAACACCAAACTCAGCAAAAATAACAGGCATTCCTAGATACTTCTCAGCATCCTCTATGTGAGCTTCCATCCAAGATTTTATAAATGGGAGGTGGTTGTCAGAAATTGCTTGTGAAATCCTTCACAACAGATAGTTAATTCTTAACCAGAAACTGTAAGATTCTTGTCTAAAGGTGTGCAGTGTGCATATTAGTAAAATAGAAGAATGGTGTAGGCAAAGAAAATAAGTGTATGACAAGATGAAAAACTCTTGTATACACCACATGTGCAAATATGCAACTATCCATATTTGATTTACATAATCTGACATGTGAGCCCCACGTGTACAAATCAAATCTAGGCCGTTGCTTGTATGGTGTGTATGAGAATTTCTCATGACAAGATGCACAATTAGACGAAAACAGTACTGTTTATGTTAAAGTATTGTCATTTTAGTTTAAAATTTAAATATTTTTAAATATCTTATTAGTTAATATTATTTGTTTTATTTTAAATTTATTTAATTTTTAAATTATTTTAAATAAATTATATTTTTTCAAATTATGGGCATAAAAAAAGAGTTGTTAGTCTCTTTGTATAAATTATTAATTTAAGTTAAATAAAATATATGAACAATTTATTCTATTTTTATCTGCTATCAATTTTTTTCTCTACTCAAATTTTAAATCCTTTTGAACCCAACAGTGATATAAGAATCTCAATTAATCTTGGAAGATCTATGAGAAAAAAATTCAAAAACAAAGAGAAGTCTTATACTTTTTAATTCAAAATGTTTGTCAACAATCATCTTTCTTTGTTAGCTCTACAAATTTTTACTGGTAAAAATTATCAAATTTAGTCAGTAAAAATGCAAAGCTATTTGAAAGCTTATGACATTTAAAAAATTGTTATTGATGATAGACCAATACCTTATCTACCAAAAAATCTTACCTTGGCCAAAATCAAATCCCATAAAGAAGAAAAAGCAAAAGATCTAAGGCCAAGTCACTTATTCAAAATTCAATAGCAGATTATGTGTTTTATAGGATTATGGCTTGTAGTACAGTAAAAGAGGCTTGGGACAGATTAAAAGAAGAATATCAAGGCAATAATAGAACACATTAGATGCAAGTCTTAAATTTGAAAAGAGAATTTGAGTCTCTAAATATGCAAGAAGATAAAATAATTAGTAAGTATACTGACCAAATTTCTTTAATTGTTAATAAAATTAAGCTACTTGATGATGAATTTTCATATAAAAAGATTGTGGAGAAAGTTCCTATAACTCTCCTTGAGAGATTTGAATCCAAAATTTCCTCTCTTGAAGAGTCAAGGGACTTAAATGAAATCTCATTAGGTGAACTAATGAGTGCTTTTCAAGGACAAGAGCAAAGAATAACATTTAGGCAAGACAAAATTACTGAAGGTGCCTTTTATGCATTAAAATGTGACAAAGGCAAAAGGAATAAAAAAAAAAAATTGAAGACAACAATAATAAAAAAAGGTATTCACCTTGTCAAAATTGCAAAAGAATCACACATCTAGAGAAATATTACTGGTTGAGACCATATGCCATTTGTGGAAATTGCAAGCAAATAGGCTATGTTACAAAGGTAAGCAAACTAAAAAGCCAAGCTCAACAAGCACAAGTAGTTGAGTTTGAGATTCAAGAGTAACAACTCTTTGTTGTCTCATGTTCTCATAATATAAACAAAAAAAATAATTGATTTACTGATAGTGGATGCATAAATTATATGTCATATAATGCTGTAATGTTCAAAGATTCAATTCCCAAGTGAAAATAGGGAATAGAGACTTAGTGGATGTGAAAGGTAAAAACATAATTGAAATAAAGACTTTGACATGTATTAAACTTATTATAAATGTTTTATATGTACTTCACTTAAATCAAAATTTGTTAAGTATTAGTCAGATGTTGGAGTAGAGATATTCTCTTGAATTTAAAGCAATCCATGGTATTATCTTTGATGCTTATAGTACTGAATTATTAAGATTAACAATGAAGAGTAAATGTTTTTATGTGGAATGAGATGATGTTAAAGTTTATGTAGATAGAGATTTGAAGAACTTAAATTTACAAATATTCAAACAAACATTGAAAGGCAAGATCTTGTTCATTATGTCTCAAAATTTGATAATTTTTTTTTAATATAAAGGATATATCATCTTAAAAAAAAGTAATGCAAGAGAAAAATTGAGATTATCAATAAGAAAGAAATCTAAAAAGTTCAAAAATCTAATGAAGTTTTCTTAGTTCAACATATACAAAAAGATCAACTTACTGATTTGTACAAAAAAAACATTAGCAAAGGAAATATTTAAAGAGAAGATCCATGCTTTTCACCAAAATGCCAAGGAAGAGTGTTGAAGTATTGGCATTTTAGTTTAAAATTTAAATATTTTTAAATATTTTGTTAGTTAGCATTATTTACTCCATTTTAAATTTATTTAATTTTTAAATTATTTTAAATAAATTATATTTGTCCAGATTATATACATAAAAATAAGAAGAAATTATTAGTCTTTTTGTATAAATTGTTAATTTAAGTTGAATAAAATATATGAACAATCTTTTTTATTTTTATTTACTTTCAATTTTTTTTTTACTCAAATTTTAAACTCTTTTTGAACCCAACAGTTTATAGTAAGAGTAGACTAATTTGCAGAAAAGTTGCATAAATGGTAGCAAGAAGCTCAATTAAATGATAATTTCACGTCTTTAGTTCAGAATATATACCGTGATTGTTGAACTGACTTACCAAGAGTCTGCATATATGTGAACAGAAGCAAAGTCAACACCAAAAACCTGGTGGTTCCTCACAAAATCAGTTCCAACCAGTTGAGCATATGTATTTGGATTGAACTGAACCCTCTGAGGTGTAGAGGGGCCATAAAAACCTTCCAACCCAATCTCCACTAGGTGTTTTGGATCAATGCTTTTCACATAGATGGCCATTTCTTGAATCCAGTCCTACGATATTTTCGTTTGGTTCAATATGGGTTATCTTGGAAAGAAGTAACCACCTAAATTCAGCTGTATGATATGATTCCTATATAACAAACTGCATATTATAATTTCTGTTCAATAACACTAGACCCTTTCTGTTTTGAGAAGGCAGAAACGGCACTTCAAATAAAAGATTTAGATATGATGACTATGATGACTTGGTCATAAAGATCACTATAATATTTTGTCAAAAACTGTAAGTATATGACCAATTAATGACCAATTAATGAATAGTTTTATTAATTTCTAATAGAAGATGTCAAGGGAGCAAACCTGTAATTTGTCGCCTGAGGGATCTGAGGTGCATCGAGGCTCATTCATGAGTTCCCAAGCAAAAATTGTTGGATCTTCCTTGTAACTGATATTTGTAAATGTATTGACTCTGCTGAGGACCGTCTACACAGTGAAAGTAGTACTGAAACCAAATAGTCTTGAGGAATCCAAAAGAAAAAGAAAAAAGAAAAAAGAGCGGGTAGTAAACTTTTAGACAGTTTGATTATTGCAGCATATTTTAGCTTTGTGATATGTTAAATTGTGAGAAACTTGCCTTAACATGGGCCTTGTAGTAGCTTCTTAGAGTTGGATGTGAAAAGAAGTCATCATCAGAGGTCAAGTTAAGGCCAGCAGCCTTGCCCCATGTCACATATTGCGCTTTGCCACCATAGGCCTCCCAGTTGTTAATCAATGATAATATCAGTCTGATTTTGTACTTCTTTGCTTCACTTATCACAAAGTCCAAGGCCTGTTATTCAAGTATTAGTGACATGAGTAATATGTTAAAAAAGTTAATGAAGTTAAAACTTGAGGGGTATGAGACTATCAAAATTAAATGTTCTTATTTGATATGAAAAGAGAGATAATCATAAATAATTAATTATAAAAAGACAGAAGAAAAAATAATTTGTATTTATCTCTCTTACGTGATGATGTCCAAATCTGAAATGTCATCCTTAAATGACAGCAAAATAATTTTGGATAATATGAAATGCCACCAAAATAATGTCATCCTAAACTCCTTGATCTCTTACATGAAGCCAAGCATTTTGGTATCTTAAATGCTTCCTGATATCTCAAAAAATAAAAGTAAAGATGAAAATCTAGCTAAAACTTTCATACATGCAATGAACTCACAATGGTTGAAGTAGTATGCTATGCAAGTAAAGAAAAACAGAGTATAACAGAGAGTTAAAAAGAGCACCTGGAATACTTGTTCATCATAAACAGATGGAGATTTCTGAAGGGCCCTCCATTGGCCATCATTGAAGGCCCAAGTCCTACAAACTGTCATACCCACAGAGGAAGCTTGTTTGAAGAGCTCAGTGACCTTTCCTCTGGTGGACTCATCAGCACCAAACATCATCAGCCAGTATGTGTTGAATCCATTCACAGAGAATGGTCGATCATTCACCACAAATTGGTTGCCTTTCTTTTGCACCATCTCCCATGCATATTCTTTCATGTCTTTCATCTCACTGCTAAACACATTAACAAAATAAAAAAAACCAAACATGTGAGTGCCAATGCAAAGTTCAAAGGAGCAAGCATTTGGACATCTCTTCTCACTTACTTGTACTTTTATATGGATGAATCTTCTCACCGGAAGTCATTAGCAGATTATTTTTAAGCTAGGTTGGTCCAGGGTAATATTTTTCCTAATTTAATGGTCGAACCTTAGGTTTTATATTTGAACCAAATGAAAATTTTTAGGTGGGTTTAATCTACACTTAAAAGTTTACTGGAAATTGGGATATGGTCCAAGCTTGATCCAACCTATATATATTTGATCAAAGGTTGACCTGTTATAAAATTTTCTTTTTTAAAAAAGAAATTTCCTGAACCCAGATAAGAATTCTCAAGCGGTCAAGCTCAAAGTCCAATAAAACAATGTTTATTTATATGAATTAGTTTTTAAGAGATGTAAATTGAGGTTTTTTTCTTTTAAAAGCAATATTTATACACACTCGTAAAGATCAAAACTATTTAAAACCTATTAAATTATGTATTTTAAATTTAAAAAATGAATTGAACTAATATATAATGATTTTTAAGAAAACCCACATTTTTATGTTGATTTAAGCCGAAACCCCATTCGAATTTAATTTGGGCTTAGATATAAAAACCCAAATTTAATTCAAGCTTTCAAATTTAAAACCCATATTTGATTTTTTGACGTTGGGTGGATTTATATCTTACCTGATCCACAAACAATATACTAAAAACATAACCTTGACATAAAAAAGTGTATGAATTTTTTTATCTTTTTGTATTTTGTGTAGTTATTTTTTATGATATTTAGGTTATAAATTTTCTTTGTTTTGATTAGTGTACTTAAAGGTGTGTTGCCTCTCATATTTTTCTTACACTTTATTTCTTAAGAGCGAGTTTATTCTGAGAGTGTGTTTATTATCCTATGATATATTTTTCAAATATATGGCCTTATTGCCTTTTTCTTAATGAAATGAAATATCTAGTTTGACCAAAAAAAAAAAAGGTTAAAAAAAGAATGGCGTATATAACAGGTGTGTGGGAGGAGAGCTTTCTTTTTTAATACATACCTGTAACTTAAGATAGATTTTGCTATGTGATATTCAGCTTCCCTTTCAGTGCTTCTCCATTTTTCATAATCAGAGTCATCAAATACAGCTGAACTTAAATTTCTAGTAAGAGTCAGGAAAAGGGTCAAAGAAATAATGAATGATCCGAGTCTCTTCTGGGTCTCCATATAGCTTGGTCACCCACTCAGGGTGTCCAATCCATGCTTTACTGAAATTTCTACAACATTATATTTATATATGTATTCGTCTAAGGTTTGTTTGCTTTTGTTCCTTCTGTTGAGAAATGTTTCTAATCTAGCTTTAAAGCCAAGATAAGTTTGCATTTAGTTCTATTCCATTGCTGGCCGAATAGACAAATGAAGGGTAGGAGTAAAGTTGCAACATGTCCTAACTCCTAAGGTACGTTCAAATGGGTTCCACAAACAAACCAGACATTGGGATAAACATACGATTGTTAGATTTGAAACTAGGTGTTAATTAAGGTAACAAACTCAATGAAAATTACTATACCTGTGTCTGTGTGTACTCATGTAGCTGTCTCTTCTCTGTTAGTAGTTACTTGAACGAGGTTGGTCACTTGGTCCTTAGTTTAGGGATGAAGCTGAGGTGATTAACTAAAGACTTTTTGTATTACCTTATTATTTTGAAAGTTTGATTTTGTTTCAATCCTGTACAATATTTTGTCTTTCAAAGATTGTATAATATCGTTTTAGTATTTTTAGAGGATAAAAATTGGAACCAAATAATATTTGTCAGGACCAAAGTGGGGTTTTAGTCTTTTAAATAAAGACAACAATCTCTTGGATTTGGTGGGCTTTAGTAAGTTGAATTTGTGACTATCATCTTCACTTCCTTCAAAATTGCCTTGCTCTTAATGTGGAAGTACCGACAATTAATTGGCCATGACAGCCAACATTAAACTTCTGAACCTCCTAACTTAGTTTACATATACTAAGTACAAACTTCGCAAAAATAGCAACACTGGGGTGGGGTCACATGAGAATCCATTAAAAAAGAAATTGAAGCAGGTCCATCAAGTTTTTTTTTTTTTTAAAATATTTTGAATACTTTGTCCTGAAGACACCCTCTTCAGTGCTATTATAATCATCAACTGATATGACAGTAGGGAACTTTAGAAGAAGAAAAAGTAGTTACAAATGTAAATTGAATATGCAAGACTTTATTATCCAAAAGAGACTACCACAATAGAATTCAAATACATCTAACTAAAATAAAGTCATAAGCAGAAGGCACTTGAAACACAAGAGTAGTAAAGTAGATCACATCCCAGCTTTTCGTCGCTCAAACCTAGCATAATAAAAAAATCCTACAAATAAAATTGTGAAAATGAGTTAACATATACTTACTTTATAATTTGAAGAATTTTATTTTATCTTTGTTTAAATTGTTTGGTTTGATAATTTAATTTGAATTTTATTATGTTATTGAGTTTGAAATTTTATAATTTTATAATATTGTTGTTATTGTATTGTATTATTTTAAATTATGTTATTTTACATTATTATGGCCTATTTTTTTCACATTTCTCTTTTTTTTTTTAAAAAAAAAATTTGGTGAGTTGAAGTTTTTTCAATATGTTAAAATGTGGGTCAGAATGGCCCAGCCTGTTTAACCTATAACTCGGGTTGGCCTATTTTAAAACCTATTTATCTAACCTACAATAGAGACAGATTTATTATTAAGTAAAAACATAGTAACCTATGTACACTTAAAACCTACACTTTTAGGTTTTAAAATCTCTTTATTAGAGGTCAAGTATTATGCAATTGATACAATCCATTTGAGTGATTAATATTTCACTATGATGCACAATCCCAACAATTTATCGTCTACATTAGATGGTTGTAATTGAGATTGTAAAGAAATATCTTTAACATTAGAAGATATGATTTAAATTATGAAAAGTACTCATCTCAAAATACTTGTCTAATAAGTAAAAATGCTTCATAAATTAAATATCATTTTATATCTTTAATTTTATTCGATGTATATCATATTATTTCTTAATTTCAACAATTATATCTCCCAATACCATCTTAATTTGAGATTTCTTTTTTATTAACTTTTAGAGGTTTAGATTATTCGATTGATGAGGTATGACCTCTGATCATAAACTTTTTATCCTTGAGCTACATCTCAATTGATTTACACCCTATTGAGCTCTCACTCCAATAAATTTTTTCAACTCCATTTCACTGATCCTCTAACCATATTTCCATTTTGCAGTATAACTAATTAAAAAACCACGTGAAAATTGAAGACCGTAATTTTGATATTTGATACCAATCACTTCACTATCTTTGCCTATTTCTCATTTGGCATGTAATGAACATCCTTCAGCAACAGAGAATAAACAATGACAATAAATTTTGAAAGTTAATCAGTTGCATCTTGACAAGAACGTCAAAAAATCGATTTTGGATCCTTTGTTGTAAGCTGTTTGTTGGCCTGCTTGACTTTTTAGCGGCGGTTTTAACCGTTGCTAAAGTGTGTTTTAATATTATTGCGACGAATATTATTGTTGCTATAAATTTTGTTTAAATAATTAATTTATAGTCACAATAATATTTGTTGCAGAAACTTTGGCAGCGAAAAAAACTGCCGCTAAAAACGCAAAGCAGGCACCCCGACAACGCCCAGCAGAGAATCCGGAGGCCAAAAAATCATGCACCAAGAGTGAACTACACTTTGAGTTCAGAGCATTGACATATAATGTGCTGAGTACAGGTTATATAGATTCATTTCCTGCTCACATCTAAGAAAAAGGAGACAATTTTCGTTGGAGATAATTGTATCCCGACTTTTGCAGCAACTGCATAATACATATTCATCTACAACCACAAACAAAATGATTACTTAGACAAATTAATGTATAGAATAGCAAACATATAGGGATGCAATTGTTGAAATGTGAAAGCTATCATTTTATCCAACAGGAAAAGAATATCCTCTCAGAATGTTTAAGCTTAGCAAGGCAAGCAAATAAACAAACAGAAGGCACATATAAAGTGAAAAAATAAAAATGTGAAGGTAACAACTTACTTGTATATCTTCTTACGGTTCCTTCAAAGATTTTAGGAGAAAATCGACCCTTCACAGCCAAACACTGTTGCCCATCAAGTGATCCAGCTGTTCCCATTTCAGCAAGTAAGAATGTTATGACATGCTCTGGTTGTCTATGCATCCTGCAACGTTTCAGCTACTTTCAAAATTGGGATTACAAAAATGAAAGCTGACATGGTCTCATAAAAATTCAAGCAATGATGGTTTTACCTATGTTGCATTGGTACGAGTACGGATAGGGATACGGGGTACGACAAATTTTAAAAAATATAAGATACAGGTGCGGAAAATGTTTTTATATAAAATAATAAAATATATATATATATTATATAATTTTTTACATCAAAATTAAATAATAAACATTTTTTATGCATATTCAACTGATATAGTAATTAAAATTATTTAAAATAACTGTAATGTTAATCATGACTTTACAAAATATAAAAATTAAAATACCAAAACAAGAAAAATCTTACTTAAGTTTCAAAATAATATATATATATATATATATGTATTCAAATTTATCACATTCACTGATTCACATCATTCATCAATTACAAAACAGTGTATTGTAAATTTGGATTACTTGAAAGTTATTTTCAACTTCAAAATAAATATAGCCATGCATCTTAGAAGTTGCAAAGCATCCCAAATTCAACGTCGGATAAAATAAGAAAAATGATAAACGAATACACTAGGTAGTAAAACTCCAGCATAAATGTCAGACAAGCAAGGCGTTCTTCTACCTACTCAACGTCAGTATTCTTGCACTTTTATAGCTTCAACTCGTCCACAGAAGCAGTGTTACACTAACAATTCACAAACGCCTGAGTTTTATATATTACAGTATTACACTCTGTTTTTCTATTAGAAAACAGAGTGTAAATTTGGATTTCGAAAATGCAGAAGAAGCTGCAAGATACTAATGGAATATGTATTTTACAGTACCCAAGAGGCACCCGTATTCCAAACGTACCTTTGCCGTACCCGTGCTTCATGTGTACATATTAGACACAAAAAATATCAAATTCACATAATATGGTCCATCTCTACCGAAGTATTGGCATTTGAGTTTAAAATTTAGATTTTTTTAAATATTTTGTCAATTATTATTATTTGTTCTAGTTTAAATTTATTTAATTTTAAATTATTTTAAATAAATTATATTTGTTCAGATTAAGAGTTTCAAACTAAAAAAAAAATTATTAATTTATTTGTATAAATTATTAATATAAGTTAAATAAAATACATAAATAATTTATTCTATTTTTATCTATTTTCAATTTTTTTTCACTTAAATTTTAAATCTTTTTTAACCTAACAGTAGTATCAGAGCCTTAATTGATATTAAAAGATTAGTAAAAAAGAAATAAAAAACAAAGAGAAAGTTCTTTAATTGTTAATAATATTAGATTAATTGGTGAAGAATTTAAAAAAAAAAATTGTGAAAAAAGTTCTTGTATTTCTCTTTTAAGAGATTTGAATATAAAATTTTTTTCTTTGAAGAGTTAAAGGACTTAAATCAAATCTCATTAGGTGAATTAATGAGTATTCTTTAAGAGTAAAAAAAAGTGTTTAGATAGGACGAAATCATTAAAAGCATCCTTTATGCACGAAAATGTGACAAAAACAAAGGGAATAAAGAAAAAATTGAATAAATAATGGTAACAAAAATCTATTCACCTTGTGAGCATTGCAAAAAAAGCACACATTTAAAAAAATATTATTGGTGGAAACTAGATGTTATATGTGAAAATTACAAGCAAATAGGCCATGTTACAAAGGTATGCAAACTTAAAAATTAATCTCAACAAGCACAAATAATTAAATTTGAGATTCAAAAGAAATTACTCTTTGTTGCTTCATGTTCTCATAATATAAACACAAAAAATAATTGGTTTACACAAATCATGTCATATAATACTGCAATATTCAAAGATCTTTATAAAAGTTTCAATTTCAAAATGAAAATAGGGAATGAAGACTTAGTGAATGTGAAAGGCAAAGGTACAATTGAAATAAAGACTTTGACATGTATTAAATTTATTACAAATATTTTATATGTATTTGACTTAAGTTAAAATTTGTTAAGTGTTGGTCAGTTAGAGAAGAGATATTTTCTTGAATTTAAAGTAATACATGATGCTTATATATTGAATTATTAAGAATAATAATGAAGACTAAATATTTTTCTAAAGAATGAGATGAGACTAGAGTTTATGTAGATAGACACTTGAAGAACTCAAATTTATAACATAAAAAGATTCAAACCAATATTAAAAGGCAAGATCTTGTTTAAAATGTTTTAAAACTTCATAATTTTTTAATGCAAAGAATATATCAACTTGAAAAAAAAGAAATTTAAGAAGAGATTAAAATTATCAATAAAAATAAAATCTAAAAAGTTTAACAATTCAATGAAATCCTCTTAGTTCACCATACAATAGAAAATCAACTTACTAATTTGCTCAAAAAGACATTAACAAATTAAATAGTTAAAGAAAAGATTTATGCTTATTACAAATATGTTAAGGAGAAGTGTTGAAGTATTGACATTTTAATTTAAAATTTAAATATTTTTAAATATTTTATTAATTAACATTATTTGTTTTATTTTAAATTTATTTAATTTTTAAATTATTTTAAATAAATTATATCTGTTCAAATTATAGATATAAAAATAAGAAAAAAAAATTATTAGTCTATGTGTATAAATTATTAATTTAAATTAAATAAAATATATAAATAATTTATTTTATTTTTATCTGTTTTAAATATTTTTTAACTTAAATTTTAAATATTTTTGAACCCAAAGAGTCTCGTTGGCTGTGTCAAGACCCTGGATGAAGGACAATATAAACTGAATAGAAACTGTTAATACGTTTTGTAGAGATCCATAAAATTTACAAAAACTGTCTTCATGGTTCCCTCTTGAAGAACTTGTGGAGGCCTGCGAACTGTCCGGCGTATATCTCCAGCTAGCTCAGGATTATTCTCACGAAGTATACAGAAAATTCTATTTAGAAGCTGCAATTGGGACATAGATATCATATTCTACTGGAAAAATTTTGGAAAAAAAATGAGCAAAAGAATAAAATAAATGCGGAAACATAAACTGCAAATTCAACTGCATTTATATAGAGACCTGATAGAACATAATGATATAGACAGCAATCAATCAAGAAAACATTGGAAGCTTTCACTTCGTAGGTGGGCTAAAGCTTTGAGAACATATACTCTTCAATATTTTGACTTTTAATTATGACAGGAACTGCAGAGTAAAAAATATATCACTTATTCTTGTCACTCTAGTATATTCAAGAACTTTTAATATAAGAACCCAAATTTACCATGAAAGAATTAATATGGATATGATTTGTGGTGAAAACTGAAAAGTGAACATGAAGTCTGAAGTCTGAACATGATAAGAGTTCATAAACACACATAGATACATAATTAGTGCTTCAGATAATTAGAGAATATATACACAATGTTCGAAGCGTTAAAACATTTTCAAGTAACATAATGATCCTGCATTCTTTCATTCCTAATTATCAGAAATAAGAAAATGCGTATATATTTGGAAATATAGAAGAACTGACAACCAAAGCAATCTTTTTCCTTTCTATATCTAAGTCTATGTCATTTAACATCATTATGATATCTTCAATGCTGAAGAAAAGCTTGTTGAGTATCTGTAAGATGTTCCAACTTCTAATCAAATCATGCAAGAAAAGGTTTTGGACAGATTTTTTCTGAACTTCGTACCTCCTCATAGTCATAATCTCTCTCTGATCCATCCCCACAATACCATGATTGAGAAAACACATTCCCTGTTATACCCGCATCTGCATTGATGAAAATGTAAAAGAAAAATTATGAGCCAGGCACAAGGAAGTTGGTCAATCGCACATTGAGTCACTTGCAGTACATAGATCTTTACAGAATTACCTTCTAAATCCTCTCCAGAATCAACATTGTTATCACTAAAATCAATGGACTCCACCTACAGAGGCATAATCCCAAACAGTTAGCTTGCTTCCTTGCTCTCTTTTACTCTTACTCTCCTGGTAAAAGGTATTGAACTTAGATATATTCTTCTTTTTCAAGCGACTGAAGGCATCTTCTGCTCCATTATATACTGCAAATGGTAAAACAAAAAAGATTTAATAACAAGGATGAAGTACTTTGTAGTGAAGCAGATTATACGCTGATGGGTTAAAAAGGAATGGGGAGGGAATTATGAGTTATCGCTCGTTATTCTCGATTATGTACTTGTTAACATGTCTGTTTTATCGGTCAACTTCTCAACAGAATCATCAGGTCGAACGTGGCCTTTCTTCTTTTTCTTCTTCTTTTTAGTAGGAACAAATGAAGTAATCTGTGATATAACACAAATTATGCAGTGAACTTACCAAGTAATTGCATAGTTCTGACATACAAACTATGAAGTGAAATCTCTTACACCTTTTATCTCTTCATCAGAAGAAGTTTGAAATCGTTACATCTAACATAAAGATGAGCAAAAATAAAACGAGATGACCCAAAGTGTCTTGTCATACTGCAAGCAAGAACTCGTTCTTTGAGGGTGTTTCTGTATTTCTGGTGATACTATCTGAATACAGTGACTTCTTTCGCTTAGTACCACACAAGTTTTACTCCTCAAATGACTAATAATTAGAAGTTCCACACAAAATGGGATTATTATTCACACATTCTGGTTATTCCCCAATCCCCACATCACAAATTTCAAATTCGTTATCATCACAAAAGCGGAAAAGTCCCCCTCCCTCCCCTTTTGCACAAAATAGAATTTTGAGCATTGAGCACAGCGCAGAACTCAAACGCGTTTTTACACCGATGAATCCGCGTGGGCCCTTTTCCATCTGATTCTGCCTTCACCGCACCTATGATCTGTCATAGGTGGCCCCCTCGCAAATATTCCGCCGTTTCAAGGTCACAAGGGTCATTTCACCTTCCTAAGTACTTTACCTTAGCATCTTTTTCTTCATACTTTTCTAGGTAATCAAATTGTTGCAAGAAACTATTGATAACAGCTAAATAACAGTAACGTCTCAGTGTCTGTATTAAACGCTTTCTTTCTCTGTGCCTCTGCTTTCTTCCCTTGATCTTTTCCATTTTCATATCCTCAATGCCTCACATCCCTCCCATTTGATTCGCCGCCTTACTACCTCTTCGCCTGTTCTTCTTCTTCTTCTTCTTTTCCCAAGGTAAACCAACCTGCCTTTCTTCTTCGACTTTTCTCCTCTCTCACTTGTTCTGAGAATGTCTTCAATTATCTTCATCATTCCCGGCTAAGTTCTTCCCTATCATTCTTTGCATCCTCTGTTTCTTCAGAAAATCTAGTTCATCTGGGAAAAATTTTCTTCATACCTCATCTTCGTTGGACATTTACAAATCTGGGTTTCTAGCTGTTAATCTCTCGGGCTTCCTTCCTGATCTGGGGTGTTCAGAGTTCAGACTCTTTGATTTTGTTACCATAAGCCACAAAGAAGGCTGTGGGTCATGAGGAACATCAATGGCTGTTTCTCATTCTTTCTTTACTTGGTGTTGGCTCTTCAACTTGTTCGAGCCGCGGACTATGTAGCTTCCGATAAGATTCTCTTGAACTGTGGGGGTCCTCCAGATTCAACCGACACCGATGGCCGAAAATGGACCTCTGATGTCGGCTCCAAGTTCACATCCTCTGCGAGCAACTCCACCACATCTCCTGCTGCAACCCAAAACCCGGCGGTGCCGGAAGTTCCGTTCATGACGGCGCGTGTCTTTCGCTCGGAATTCACCTACACTTTTCCGGTGGCCTCTGGCCGGAAATTTCTCCGTCTATACTTTTACCCAGCTTCCTACGCCGGCCTCAACGCCTCCAATGCTCTCTTCTCTGTCACTGCACAATCCTACACTCTTCTTAGGAACTTCAGTGTTGCTCAAACCACGTTGGCTTTGAATTATGACTCTATTGTAAAAGAATACTTGATCAATGTTGAGGGGGAATCGCTGAAGGTAACTTTTACTCCATCTACCAATGCTTCTAATGCCTACGCTTTTGTTAATGGGATTGAGATTGTGTCTATGCCTCCTGATGTTTATGGTTCTACGGATGGAACTACTATGATTGTGGGTACAGACACTCCTTACACTATTGATAATAGTACTACTCTTGAGAATGTTTATAGGTTAAATGTTGGTGGGAATGTTATCTCGCCCTCCCACGATACCGGTTTGTTCAGGTCATGGTCTGATGATACTAAGTTTCTCTATGGGGCTGCTTATGGAGTTAGTGAGCCTGCTGATCCAGAGGTTAAGATTAATTATCCTCCAGACACACCCACTTATGTTGCTCCAGTTGATGTCTACGCTACAGCTAGATCCATGGGACCAAATGCTAAGATCAATGAGAATTACAACTTGACTTGGATTTTCTCTATTGATTCCGGGTTTTCTTATCTTGTGAGACTCCATTTTTGTGAGGGAACCACCAATGTGACCAAGATTAATCAAAGGGTGTTTGATATATTCCTCAATAATCAAACTGCTCAAGAGGGGGCGGATGTTATCGCGTGGGCGGGCCAGTATGGTCTTCCACAGTCAAATGGTGTTCCAGTGTATAAGGATTTTGTTGTGTTTGTTCGTGAAGGGCAGCCACAGCAAGATCTGTGGCTTGCACTGCATCCAGATACTAGTTCAAATCCTCAGTATTATGATGCAATATTGAATGGATTGGAGATATTCAAAATTAATGATACAACTGGTAATCTTGCAGGGGCAAATCCTATTCCTGCTCCTCAGCAAGATCTCATTGATCCATCATTGGCTAGACATTCCAGTAAAGCCAAATCAAAGAATCACACAGGACTTATTGCTGGAGCTGTTAGCGGAGGAGTTGTTCTATCACTTGTTATAGGACTCTTTGGTTTTGCTGCATCACGTCGCAGGAGGCATGGTAAGGATTCTAGTGCAAGTGACGGGCCATCTGGTTGGCTCCCACTCTCTCTCTATGGTAATTCACACTCTGCTGGTTCTGCCAAGACCAACACAACAGGAAGTTATGCATCCTCGCTCCCATCAAACCTTTGTCGCCATTTCTCATTTGCTGAAATTAAGGCTGCCACAAAGAACTTTGATGAGGCTTTGGTCCTTGGTGTGGGAGGATTTGGTAAGGTTTACAAAGGAGAAATTGATGGTGGAACAACCAAAGTCGCAATTAAACGGGGGAACCCACTCTCTGAGCAGGGGGTACATGAGTTCCAAACTGAGATTGAAATGCTCTCTAAACTTCGCCACCGTCATCTTGTTTCACTGATTGGCTACTGCGAAGAAAACTGTGAAATGATCCTTGTCTATGACTATATGGCTCATGGAACTCTCCGGGAGCATCTATACAAGACCCAGAAACCTCCACTGCCATGGAAGCAAAGGCTTGAGATATGCATTGGAGCTGCTCGAGGCTTACACTATCTACACACTGGCGCCAAGCACACTATTATCCACCGAGATGTGAAGACTACTAACATTTTACTGGATGAGAAGTGGGTGGCTAAGGTTTCTGATTTTGGATTGTCCAAAACAGGCCCAACACTGGATAACACACATGTAAGCACCGTAGTAAAGGGCAGTTTTGGGTACTTGGATCCAGAATACTTCAGGAGGCAACAATTAACTGATAAATCCGATGTTTACTCCTTTGGGGTGGTTCTTTTTGAGATATTGTGTGCTCGGCCAGCTTTGAACCCAACCCTTCCCAAGGAGCAAGTGAGCTTAGCAGAGTGGGCTGCTCATTGCCACAACAAAGGCACTCTGGACCAACTTGTTGATCCTTATCTGAAGGGTAAGATAGCACCGGAATGCTTTAAGAAGTTTGCTGAGACTGCAATGAAGTGTGTGGCTGATCAGGGCATTGAGAGGCCATCAATGGGGGATGTGCTGTGGAACCTTGAGTTTGCTTTGCAGCTGCAAGAGAGTGCAGAGGAGAGTGGGAAGGGCATGGGCGGAATGCATCACATCGATGAGGAGGAGCCAGTCTATGTAAATTCCAAAGGAAAGAAGGACCCCAATGACGCATTACCAGGTTTTGATGGTAATGTATGTGACTCCAGGAGCACTGGTATGAGTATGAGCATCGGTGGTCGGAGCTTGGCCAGTGAAGACTCCGATGGATTGACGCCTAGTGCTGTATTTTCTCAGATCATGAATCCAAAAGGGCGTTAATGCCATGTAAGAATTCCATACAATACAAGAGCGACTGCGTTGCTCAAAGTTTGGCAGTGCAATCTACTTTTATCTTATTTTAGTGAATGAAATCAAAGTTGAATTCTTTCACACTCATTTATTTTCTTGATGTTATATTTTCTCTGATTTGTTTTGGTCATGTAAGTTTTAAGTTTGACTACATTGCATGAGGAGCAAACATATTGCCATGAGGTTGTTGTTGTTACCAACTCTTTCCTTCCCCTGCAGTTGATCAAGATGTACAAGCAGCCACTCTTGTATCCTTAAAGATTTATTTTTAGCAATCAATAACGTTGTAGGACTTTGGTCTAAGGAACATAAGAATTTTCTGTTCTACTGTATTCTGTTTTAGTAATTATAAATAAGGATTGTATATGGCTCCTCCCTCACAAGTCCCAAGATATAAAAGAAATTAAAAAATATAAATTTTGGGCTCCTCCACCAATGGGAGCTCCAGCCTATAGACGAGCCCTTATAAATAATGCACAGAATAGTTATGCTATCCTATGCCTATGGCTATGGGGTTCCTGATTCGTAGAAAGGACAGAGTTATAAATGTAAGAAAGCATAATGACCAATAATACGCGTTGGCGTAATTTGTGGTGTAATGCATGTGAAGTGGGTACCACTTCATCTGTAACCATGCGGAGTAGTGATGTCTATCTTGCACTAACTGCATTAGTTTTTTTATTTTGTTTTTTTGAGTTATTTCGGCTTGTTATTAATATATAAAATATAAAAATGAAAAATTGGAGGACCGTGGGAAGGAACTTAACACTACGATATGAGCTGGCGGCACTACGTGTGAGAGAGATAAAGGAAGCCAGAAAGGGGCTGTTTTCAAATTTCAACATTTCGGTTATATGGCAACTGTCTAAGAGTAGTTGACACCTGTGTGTGTGTATATATATATGTGTGTGTGTGTGTTGTGACAGACAAAATGGAATCCACGACATAAAAGAGAGAGAGACGAAAAGATGTCATTACCAAACTTCATTTGTTTATTTAGTGGACGCCGATTGTCTCAAGTTGACAGATGCTCATGTTGGTTGCATAAAGATTGCAAAATTTGAAAACGAGAGATTTTTACGGATATTTTTAAAGGATAAATTAAATATGTTTACAAATATAAATATAATAAATTAATCATTTAATTTTTAAAATATGTATATTCTATCGATGAAAATTAAGTTTAATAGAAGAGACTAATTTTTTACAACGTGACGAATAATCTTTATTAAAAAAAGTGTTCATATTTAATATCTAATAATATTTTAAACATGATTGTCTCCAATAAGAAGATACTTGTAAAAAATAAAAAAAAATATATTTTTAACTTAATTTTTAATTTATCTTTAAATTTAATGCTTAAAAAATTAATTTATTCTTACAGTTTAATGAGATAGATAAAAAATTAATTGATTAATTGATGTGGCACTAATGAATATTAACTTAATTATTAAATAAAAAATTAAATTTATAAATTACACATGAAAAATGCAAAAAATGCATTTTAATTACATGTAATTTTTAAATTTCATGTTTTTATTTCTTAATTGTTGAATATAATTTAATTTATTATTTAACAATCAAGTTAATATTTATTAATACTATTGTTAGTTAGCTTTTAATTTATTCTATTAATTTAATTACTAAATTGATTGAAGATTAATTTTTTAAAGATTAAATTAAAATATTTTATTTTTAAAAATTAAAAGAACATAAATTAAATTATTATTTACGGACATTTTAATATGTACTTTAAAATTGATGTTCTAGGAATAAAGTTATTTTGATTCATGTTGACAAGATCACACTATAATAGGGTTTAACTAGGTGGTCTACTCTTTTTTTTTTTTTGATAATTTGTTTATCTAAACTTAAATATAATTTTTATATTTTTATTATTAATTTTTAATAAAAATAAAATATGTAAAAAATACCTTTAAAAAGATCAAATGGAGTAATGAATTGTACAAATTATATATATGTTATACATATCTATAAAAACTTAATTATATATATCTTTTATTTAATGAAGCTTTATTAGCTAAACAAGGATAGAGGCTAATGCAGCACCCTAATGCTCTAGTTTCAAGAGTGCTAAAGGGAGATCTTTTGCTAACTATAATTTTATGGAAGCTAGAATGAGTTGTTAAGCCAGTTATGTATAAAGAAATATTCTAAATGCTAGATGGTTATTGATCAAGGAGCTTTGTTGTAGATAAGAAATGGTCAGAGTGTCAAGATCTAGGAGGACAACTGAATTCTTAATTTACATCAAGTAAAACTTCAGAGTCCTAAGCCAACGTGTTCAAATTCTTTTGGTGTTGATTTAATAGATGATGTTAATTATTTGTAGAAATCAAATTTAATCAACTCTGTATTTAATTCTCAAGAGACAGCTCTAATTATGTCTATTTCCTTATCTTGGAATCAAATAGGGGATAAACTCATATGGCTTTTTGAGAAACACTTTCATTGTAATGTTAGATTTGCCTACCATTTTATTACTGAAAGAAATCTCGGGAATCATCCATCTAGCTCTCTGTCCCGTGATTTCTCGCATAAAATATAGAAGTTAGAAGTATCTCCTAAAGTAAGAAATATTTTTTTAGAGATTATGTCACGATGCCCTTCTCCCTCGCTTTAATCTCATAAAAAAAGTATGTTAATTCCTTATTAATGTCCAACAGTCCAAGGTGTAACAACACTGTAGAATCTACTTATCATGTTTTTGTTGGGTGCAATTGATCCAAGGCAATATGGTTTTCTTCTCCATTGGGATTTTGTCGTCCATTAATTAATTCTACTGAATTGTAAATTTGGCTTGTGCAAAGATTGATGACTAAGAGTATTGAAGTCCTTAATTGGATTTGCTATAATTTGCTGGATTATGTGGTCTGTTCAAAATAATTCGGGTTTTAACCAAATATCAAGTAATCCTATTGAAGCAGCAGTTAAATCTGACAATTTTCTAACGGAATATCAAGCTAATTCTATTCTTGTAGATGTATCCAATCCAAGGAAATCTTAGATTTAGAAAACACCAGCACATAATAGATTTAAACTCAACACGGATGTTGTGAAATTTTTTTATTCTAAATGGAGTTTAGGAATGATAATAAGTAATGAGTATGATATTATTTTTATGTCAGTGGTTTCAACAGTTTTTTGCTTAGATGACCCAAATGTTACCGAAGTATTAACAACGAGATGAGAAATTCAACAGGTTAGATTATGTAATATCAATTTGATGGAGGGCTGGGGAATAAAACTACTTGTATCTTTATTGTTAACTCATTTCATGCTGCACAATATCTTTCTTCTATATATTTAATCATGATGGACTGTCGAACATATCATGTGTGAATGCAATTAAGTGACTCATCATCGGCACCTTATATTTGGTTTGAAGATACTCATATTTTTGTTTTATCTTTAGCAAATATTGATGTAATGAGATATGAGCCTTCTTAATGTTTATTAAATGCATTATTACGTTAAACAAATAAAAAATAAAATCTTTACTTGTAAAGATTATTTTTTGTGTACTTTACATATTGCTTGACTTAAATAGAGTGCTACTCTAATTATTAAGTTTATCATTTTGTGTCAATATATGGAACTTACGAGAAAGGATCCTCTGCCAGTTGTTCTCTGTCTTTCTTCTGCCATTATACGAAACAGCGACATTTTGTATAATATATATTTTTTTGTCAATAAGCGGACGGTTGTGAATTTTTTTATGATTTTGCATTAGCAACTTTTTAACGGCGATTTTCTTCGTTGCTAAAGTATATTTTAATATTCTTGCAACAAATATTATTGCTGCTATAATTTTTGTATTAAGAATTAATTTAAAAAATGACAAGTTTAAAATTTTATTTTTCTTAAGTTACAAAAATGTATGGTGTAAATAAAAAATATATATTTATTTTTCTTTCATTTTAATCCTAATAAAATATTTGTTTATAATAAATTTTATGTTTGATTCTCATTTTAGTTTCAAGCATACAATTAGATTGAGTTTTATTTGAAAAAAAAAAAATATTTGTGTTTATTTGTGTGTTTGCTATCATCTATGACTTAATATGAATATAAGGCTTAATACCACCTAAGACTTAATATGAATCATATTTCAGTAAGACTATTACTTAATATTTAATATGAACCACATTGACATTGCATATTTAAGTATTTTCTTGTGTATTTTAATTACTTTTTAAAAATCTTTTGTGTTGTAGGAGGCTAAAAAAAATGAAAAGTATTCTTTTTAAATAATTTCTTTCAAATAAAACTCAATTTAATTACATGCTTGAGATTAAATGAGAATCAAACATAATATTTATTACAAATATATATTTTATTGGAACTAAAATGAAAAAATATAGAAACATTTTTTATTTATACCATACATTTTTTAACTTAATTTATGGAAAACAAAATTTTAAGCTAGTTATTTTTTGAATTAATTTTTAAACAAAATTTATAGCAGCAATAATATTTGTTGCAAGAATATTGAAATGCACTTTAACAACGAAAAAATTCGCCGCTAAAAAGTTACTTTGCAAAATAATGAAAAAATTCACAACTGCTGGCTTATCTGAAAGAAAAAACAACACTTCACTCAAAACGACGCCGTTTATGTGATGCAAAGGAAAGGCCCAATGCCAATGCCAAAGGATTCTTTCCTGAAACTTACATGGTAAAAATGTATTGATAAAGAATAGCTTTGTGCGTTGGTCGGCAAAAACGACAATAACATTTTTTTTTATGAAACTTGAAATCTAATTAATTTGGATTAGGTTAAATAAGATGTTATCATAAGGGTAGAGTTGTTTTTCTTTTCAATGAAAACAATTTTATATATAAGACTCCCAATTGAAATTTTGGTTAAAGAAAAAAATTATCATTCCAAATAATTTTCTGTTGGTGATATAAGCATTATTTTGACATAACATTAATTATAAATTAAATATTAAATTAATAATTTAATATTAAAAAATCAATCATCAATTAATTTAATTATTTAATTAATAAAATAGATAAAAAATTAATTAACAGTAATATTAATAAATATTAATTTATCTATTAAATAAAAATTAAATTTTATTTAATAAAAAAATACGTTAAATTTATAAATTAAATATAATCAAAACATAGAGTTTATATTTTTTTTATATGTAATTTGTAAAATTAATGAATTTTATTTTATTTATTATTTATTTTTAAATAAAATATAGTTTATTATTTAACAGTTAAGTCATGTACTAAATTATTAATTTATTCTAAATTTAATCTCTAAAATATAATTATTAAACTTTATTTTTCAAAATTAATGAGTGCACAATTTAATATTCATTTAAAAAAAATTCTTACTATTCCTATATTCTTAAATCACTGGACTTAAAATAAATATATATATACACACGTACATACATCGAGTTTATTTATTTTAAAGACTAATTCTTATACTCTAACTTTCAAAGATTAAAACTAAACGAATTTAGTAATTCGCGAATCAAGTTGTAAATTTACAATACTTGTTATCCTATTCCATCACTCATCATGTGATCAGTGATCACCTACCATTATTGGTCACAGACCTTCCATTATAAAGCCAATCATCAATTGCAAACTACCAAAATTCAACACATCTTCTTCTTTAGTCATTAGCCACTTCCACACTTGCCAACCTTTCTTCTTTCTAGCTTCCCATACTTCCAATCACAATAATTACACCAACCTATTTATACTGATTTCTCTATTCACCGAATATTTGGTTTGAAAAAGGCTTCGTTTATTGAGAAAAACTGTTATTTCTATACTCATCTCCTTTTCTTCTCATAACAAGCTAACACTAATGTGTTTGGGGGTCAAAACTCAAAAGCAGATTTGTTAGGGGGATCAAAAGCAGACAATTATTGTAGCAGCGGAAGGGAATCGCATTCACACGAGGGCGCGTTACAACATTGATCCATTTGAATGAAGGGGTTCCAACTCATGCAAACACAGCATTATCTCAAATACAATTTCATACCATTTTGAAGGAACCGACA
This sequence comes from Senna siamea, assembly GCA_031216115.1. NCBI lineage: Eukaryota > Viridiplantae > Streptophyta > Magnoliopsida > Fabales > Fabaceae > Senna > Senna siamea. The sequence continues at coordinate 22,680,653 of CM062357.1, forward strand.
AAACCGAATCTGATGGACACCTGTGATACAATTATCAGTCAGCTCATTCTGACCCCACAAAAAGAAGATTTCTGCTTTGTATTTACTTTTTTCTTTTTTTATTTGTAAACAATTACAATCCCAATTGCAGGAGAACTATTCTTAAAAATAATTTTTAATTTTTAAAAACAGAAAAACTTGTTTGAACCTATTATTTTCAACTGAAAATAAATAAATAAAATATATGTTTTTTAAAAAATAAAATAACTAAAAATTATTTTGAACTTCAATTTTTAAAAATAAAAAAATACAGAAAATAAATATTTCATTAATGGCATGCCCATAAATGCAAAAACATAATATTAATATAAATTTATAAAAATAATTAAAAAATTAAAAAAAATAAAACAAGCAGTCTTTGACCTGCCTTTATCCTCAAGATAGGGACTAGCAGGCCAGTCAGTAACAAAATTCACTTCCTTATACGTGAGTCAATTTGACCTGCCATGCTTTCTTCATCATACTCCTAGCCAACTTAACCTATCCAGCACATCATGGGAGGACTTCACTGCAACTTTGTTGACAAAGTCCACCGCAACTCTAAAAGTGACAACTCCTTGATAATTCGTTACAAACAGCCAAAAATGGTCTTGTAGTAGATTTTAAAATCATCCATTGTTTCTCTTTATTTACTTTGATAGCATATAGTGTATTTAAGCTTTGTTCTTAAACTTCGCTTTTCCTAACAGTCAATAATCTCTTTTAGTCCCTCTTTCCTTTTTTTTTTTTTTGCTACATAAACTTTCACACTATCGCTCTCTCCCTCGCTAAAGAATGTTGAAATTTTTTTTAAGTGCATATATTATATTATTTTATTTATGTATTAATTAATAATATTTAACTAATTTTTTTTAATATTGATAGACCTCTATATTATAAAAAAATAAAAAAATTAATTAAATATAATTAATTAATATACAAATAAACTAACACAATATATATACTTAAAATTTTTTTAAAATGTTAACGTGAACAGAAGAGTGATAGACACAAGAAAATTAACTATAAAAAGACAAAAATTATTATCTCTTTTTTCTGCAAATAAAATTCTGCCAGACAGCAAGACGACAATTTTTTTTTTTTTTGTATTTCCAGAACAAACTCGTTTAAATACATTGATAACAAATTGAACGAAACACTTCCATTCAAAATGTCATATCTACATTGGAGGCAAAAAGCCAAGACAAAAAATGTAGAATGTCCAGGAGTTGTTGAAGTAAAAATCAATAGCTTCTCACTATTAGGAATAACACAGCAGTCACTATTGATTCTGGGGCTTGGAAATTGATTCAGCAATGCCATTGATCTTCTTCTGCAGCTCTGGCTTGTTGGCTCCTACAAGTTTGTCAATCTGTTGTCCGTTTTTCAGGAAGAAAAAGGTTGGAGTGGCTTTGATGTCCCAAGAAGTGCTAAAGTCCTACATCATACAAAAACCATGTTGAAGACTTGAAATGTTTTCGCATCAAGAGTCCAAATTTGCACAGTTTATGCCCAATATTATGATCCTGGGGAGAAACTATATGATCATCCAACAAGGTTTCCTCTTTGATAGTACTTTCCAAATGAGGATTTTTCCATCACCTAGCTCAAATTGGCGGAACTTGTGAACAGCTTGGAGTAATTAAACGATTTTATGTCCATAATTAAATGGGCTACTAGTTAAACTAATAACAGTTCACATAAAACTAAAATCACAAAATCATGAAATTAAAGAGTAGCATCTATAGCTTCAATACTTACAGTCATTTCATCCACGTCAATTAATAAGAACATCAAAGATGGGAATTTCTCAGATAACTCGCTGTAATATGGTGCAATTGTCTTACAAGGACCACACCATGCTGCACTGAAATTTGCTATCACCTGTTGAACTTACAGTTTTAGTATTAATATTGGTACACAGAAAATAAAGGATTCTTGTAGAAACCAAAAGAGTGTCCAAAGAAAATATACTAGAAAACCTGTAAATAACTGAATAATCATATATTATACTAGAGATTTGATATGCATAAAAGTGTATGTTATTTTTTCTTTAATTTTTAAAATATAATATAAGATAATAATTATTAAATTTTAAAATAATAAATTAAATAATAAAAAATTATTTAACTCTCCATTATTATATATTAACTTCTCACTATCTTTACTTTCTCTCTTCCCTCTCTTCACATTATTTATTTTATATTATAATTTTTGAGATCACCGACTAAAAGACCTGAGAACCATTGTAATATAGATAAAGAAGGGCCCAACACAAAGTTTCTCTGCGTGCATTCACACTTTTTTTTTGGTGTGTGTGTGAGAGAGAGAGAGGAACTTGTGATGGGGGGATCCGAAATGGGCACCGGGTGTGAGTGGTTAGCAGGCATGTGTAGACGGAAACTACAGGTATTTTAAAATGTTTTCTCAGACCAAACAAGAGTAAACAGATGACTTCCCCATATGCCAATTCTGGATTAGAGCACGCACAATGTGAGGTCAGGTGAATCCACAGAAAATCATACAACACATGTTTATCAGATCTAGTGATATTCACTAATAAAAAATAACCAAGTTTAAAACAGTGCAAAAGGAAATAAAAGACATTACCGTGTTGATTAGATTTTATAATTGAGTTGTAATCACATAGTTGGAATGATAATAAACTAAAGGCAATGAAAAGAATTAATTAGGAACTAAAGCCTGTCTCAATGCTAGCGACTCTCAAATTCAGTTATACTGTCAAAATTCCTACTCTAACATGGGAGGCTTTGCTGTCAAGCACAAGAAATAAAGATTAAGGCTAACAAATATGGAGATGCAAGGTAAAATATTGCAAGGTTCATCCAAACCACTGAATAAAATGGTAATTGGCCTTCAAGTAACTTATAATATTACTGACTTATCAAAACCAATAAAATGTGAAACTTACAATCCTGCCATCCCTTGTTGCTTCGGTCAATTTTTGTTCCCACGATTCTTTGCTGGTAATAAGTTGTACATTTCCAGAGGCTAACTCCACATGATGCTCAGAATCATCATCCTTAGTTCGACACTACAAGCATTAGAAGCATCACACATAATTTGGAAGAAAACACCACATTATGAAATAAGCAGACTGTTACATTATGAATTTTAGAAGCACCAAGGTTCCACAAAGCATGCCGAACTATCATAAGCATAAACTCTCTTTCATTATTCTCCTTTCAGGCAGGAAGTATTGGAGAGGAACAAAAAGGACAGGAACCAAAATTTTAGGCTAGAGCTGGATTGCTATTGCATCACATTGATTCACTATGATTCTTGCAATCACTGAAACATCACAGACGTGTAAAATTTAGGTTTGAGGAGGGGTGGATGTATGAGCCAAGCCAAAATTCCATCCATAACCACATTTAAGTAGACTCAGACCAGTTTGAGGAAGCTGTTGGAACATCCCATAAACTAACAAAGATTGATGACTTTCCAACACTGTAATGCACATACTGTCAGTGGAAGAACTCATCCTTTAATTGACTGTGTTGCCCTATGATCCATTTGTTACCTTCTTTAACATTTCATACTCGTGCATCAATCCAACTTCACAAGTTATGTTCAATCTTACATAGGTTCACTAATTAAACAATAATAAAAGTTCAAATTGCTATTATTGAAGCAAGAAGAGCCTTGGCTTACTACATCCAATTTAAGAGTTGCATTTGCATTGTGAAGCAGAAAAGTTTCTATATAATGGACATTCTCACCACATGTACATCAGATTAAGTCTAATGTTGATTGCCTCTCTAACATCATCGAGCTGGAAATATAACTGAGTGACGTAATACTAGAAACTCCTTTTCTTAGTTGCCAGGGGGTGCCATCTGAAACTAAACACTATGGCTGATGCCTAAATAATTAACCAATTTTCATTCTCACCTAGTGGAAACTAATTGTCACATCCCATTACTTTTGTTTCTCTATTCTTCTTTATTATTCTTGTCTAATCTATCTGCTTATTCTACTACTCAACACTTACAATGCAGTTCATAAAGGAGGTTTGAAGATGTAAAAAGTTTCATCTGACTGAAGCTAACACAACAAGAAGCTTTCAGCCAAAGAGAAAAAGGCATGCATCCATGCGCACCCAAAAGAAAAGCGCATAATGAGCCACAGACCCAGCTATATTTCTATATCTATGACTGTATGAGTTACTTCTGTAAGAGTATATGATTTTTAAAGATAACAATTCATCATAAAAATTGAATGAGAAGGAGATAAGCCCTTAGCTCTTTAAAAAAAAAAAAAAGCATAATATGAAGCCAAGATAGAATTAGGAATGATTGCATTAGAGAAAAAAATTAAGGTAGCACCTATTGTAGAAAAATTGATAGAAATACGTCTTAGGTGATTTGGTTATATACAAAGGAGACCATTAAAGGCTCTTATATGAAAAGTTGACCAAATGGAAGATAATTCAATAATTAGAGATAGGGAGAGACCAAAGAAAATAATAGGAAAAATTATTAAGGTAGATTTAACTATAAATAACCTAATAAAAAAAATAAGTCAAGATAGAACGCGTTAGCGTTGTTTAATCCATGTAGCCAATCCCACTTAGTGGGAAAAGTAGAGCTGTCAAAATGGTCATTTATACATGCTGGTCTGTCAACCACCAAATTTTTTTTTTAAAAAAAAAAGAATCCAAATCTCCAATTTTGTTGGTTAAAATGGTTAGTTAAGTGGACAAAAATATTAATTCCAACACATTAAATAGATAAATAACATCATAAATTCACAATCACAAATAGAACATAGAGTTTCAAAGTCATTCAATAAATGCAAATAAACAAAAATCTAAAACGAAGTCTAACAAATAACAAATAATAGAGGTTTTAAAAATTTTTTCATTAAGAACATTGGAGTCTTTGTCTTGCTGACTAAGTTGAAGTATCATCACCAATTTCTTCAAAGTGAAAATGCAATTTTTTAAAAACAAAAAAAATAAATGGTTACAAGGGCTGGCTCGAATAACAGCTGGGTTAAGTGGATCAGATTGCCTTTAGTACTAGAGTTATATGGCTGAAAAAACAAAAACCTAACCCACCTAATTAGTGGGTTAAACAGGCTGGTCCGGTGGGTTTAACCCACTTTGATGGTTCAAGGGAAAAGGCTTTGTTTGTTGTTGTTGTTGCTTACCTTAGACATGCAAATCCCCATGTTATTGTTTCAAAGGAGGAAACTTAAACGTAATATGGATGTAATAACTGAAGCCTGAAATCAGAAACACCACCACTTTCAGAGAACAAATTTCCTAAAGTCCATAAAAATAAAGGAAAAAGTACAGCAGATAACAGTTAAGTCACAGATTGATTGATAAATCCATGCAATACTAGACTAGTGGGCAATCAGCCTGCAAATTACACCAGCACCACAGTAACCGTGATAAAAGAAAACTGTTTGAATTGCGAGGTGATAAAAATATTAGAAGCCATATTGTTTCTCATTTACTTCTATAAATCTTTATCTAATCAAGATGAGAAATGACTTCCTTACATACATAGAATAATAAACGAGTCAAAGTCAAAGAAGAAACGTGATAAAAATAAATCATAAGGGTAATTATGTAGAGGAAGATCCATTCGATTTTAACACTTTTCAAGTAGAAAACAAGTGAAATACAAGCCTCCAGTATTGAAAAAGAGTAAACGCAATCTTTCGTAGAATTGAAAACGAAACAGGCGGCGACGGATGAATGATTGTCAAATGTATTCAGCATAAAACATAAATGCATGCCTTGTTAGATAAGAATGCCAAAGCAGGATTTTGAAGATATCAAAATATATCATCCCTTCGCCAGTCCGGTTTAACATGTTATCAAAAATTGCTTCGTTCGTCGAGAAAACAGAAGGAAATAGCCTGGTCTTTTACAAGTAATGAATGAATTGGCAGTAAGAACCGAATTTCCATATTTAGAAGCTTTCCATCAATTTCCACACAATAAAAGAAACGAGAAAAACAGAATTGAGAAACAATTGAAGAGAACAGAGAATAACAGGAATAGCCGTGTCGGAGTAAAAAATGCACTGACGAATTACCTATGATGAGATCGATCTGATTGTGGTTGCCAAATGCAAAGCCGAAGAAGAATCAAAACCTAATTTGAAAATTTGAGGCGTCCAAAGTAACCAAGGTAGGGAGCCAGCAATGTCAAAAATCAGAAAACACACTGGCTCAAGAGAAGATGAAAGGAAAATTCCTCTAATGTCTTCTCCTTTGTCCAACAACAAAAATAAATAGCTTCCGAACTCAGAAGTCAAGTAATATAATTTGGTTTGGATATGTCATGGAATATGGAAACTATGACAACCTCCAACTTTGAATCGAGGCAAATTATAATAATTCTCATATAATCTTTAAATGACCAAAGTGCCCTTGATTCTTGCAATCATTCTATGGTTAGTGATAAGTGGTCTAAGCAGGAAATTAGAAAGAAGGGGGCAGTTTGTGAAAAAGGCACGTGATAAATTAGATTACAGAAAATTACATCAGCTTTTTGGAAATTTATAAAATTATGCTTATTATTTTTATAATTTTAAAAATTTCACTAACTTATTTTAAAATTTTGTACAATATTATATAAATATCTTTTATAATCTTTTTTAAAAAACAAAATTAATTAATTTTTTTTATTATTATAGTAAGAATATTGTATTAAAAGTTCATATAAATTTAATTATATTAAAAGTAAAATAATATTATTATTTTACACATAAAATAATTTTTATATATGAAAAATAAATTTTAAAAATGAATGATTTTTTAAATTTAAAAATAATATTCGTAACGTTACTTGAGATTTAAATTAAGACAAGAAAAATGATAAAGTATTGGTACGATGTGGGAAAGAAAGACAGGTGGGAACAAGCGTAAGACCTTGACCAAGTCGTCGAAGCTTCGTTTGGCTGGCCACCTGTTCTCAATTCTCAATAAAATGGTTGGAATTGGGGTTTGGTGATATTAGATTAATACAAGACAGTCAAGTGTATGAAAACTAACGTGCGGTGGGATGAAATGATAAATATTTTATTTTTTAAATAAAATTTTGAGTTTGAATTGTATAAAAAAGTTTTTTTATTAAAAAAGGTTCTATTATGTTATAATATTGTGATGAATTTAAATTAAATTAGTTAAAATTTAATAAATTTTTAAATGTTAATAATTTAGATAAATAAAAGAAAATGTATGGAAAGTAAAGAGTAAAGCATGCATTTTGGAGAACAAACACGGAATTCATGCTGAAATATGTTCACATGAATTCCGCGTTTGTTGGTGTGAACATATTTCAGCATGAATTCCACATGAATCTTTTATATGGTGGCCACTTACCTACTGTAGATGTCCCCATGTTATTTTTGAATATTTAAATTGTTATAATATTATTTATGTAAAAATTCACTTTCAATTCCTAAAATATCATTCAAATTTCATTTGTCTCAAAAATGTATTTTGATTTAATATAATTCTTAAAGTTCTAAAAAAAATGCTTAATATCATTCTTTTATGATCCCATTAATTATACTAATAGAAATGTTATTATATAAATAAAATATTCATAAAAGCATGAACACAATAAATGATAAGATGTGTAAATATCGAATTTTGTTTGAGTTAAAAGTAAAAATAAAATAAATAAAAATTAAAAACAAATAATATAATAAATAAATAAATAAATAAGAAAACAAAATAAAATAAAAAATAAACTACAACATAATTAAAACAAAAAAAAAAGCCTAGCCCACATCTCTTGGTCCAAATGCTAAAAGGAAAAGAAAAAAAAAATTAAATGGTGATAAAAAAAATGAAGATAAATCCTAAGTAATTTCCTTTTATTCAAATCCTATACAAAATTGAAAATCAAAATTTAAATGGTAACTAATACTATTTGTAGAGAGATAAGATGGGATAAACAAAAATAAAAATATATAAAAACAACAACAAATAAAATAAATAACAAAAATAATAAAAAATAAAAATAAAAAGTTTATGACGGTTCTTTTATTTTTTTTATTCTTTAAAATTATTTTATATGATTAGTCCTGAAAATTTACATTAGTATTATTTTTATATATTTATATACATACTATTAATAACATTTTATTTTTTTTATTCTTTATTTTTTATTTTAAAAAAATAAAAAATAAAAAATTATTTAATTATTCTATATTTTTTATTCTCAAAATACATATTTTAATTTTTATTTTCAATCAAAAATAGTCATTCAAAAATTTCCTTTTAAAAAAGGGGCATTCAAACTCCCCATAATCTTCTTCTTCTCCCCCAAAACTCCCTCAAATCCTTATCCATACTAAATTAAATTTGAAAAAATCCAATCTAATTTTAACTCTAATCAAACTTAAACCCCAAATTTGTATCATCTCCATGCTATAAAAATGAGAAACTAGAGAGAGCAAAAGGGGGAGAGGGGAGAGAAGCTACATTAGAGTGTTTAAGAGAGTTTAAAAGAGTTTGAGAGAGAGCATGAATTTATGAAGATGCTATTGTTTTCACTACCGTTCATTGCTAGTACTGTAGAAAGAGAACCTAAGGTCTATGCACCCTAAGTTAATATTTTTCAGGGTTTATGTTTAATATAAGAATTTTTTTTTATAAAAATATCCAATAGAAATGTATACAAACGATGTCAACACCAGACGAAAATAGCAATGGTATAACCTTTCCTCCACTCTTCTTGACAGTACGTGATTCTGGTCTCTGTTTCCTCCTCAGGAGAGGCTAGTGTCAATAGCATCTAAGACGTACAGTAGAAATGATGATGGTGAACAATGGCGACAAACAACAACAGTGACAATGAAATCTTCCTTGAGTTACTGTGTGCCTATGCTCTCGATGTTCTCTCTGATTTCCTGCCTTTGTCCCCTCTCAAATGTTGTGGTCGCAGGTTTATGTAGTGCGATGGAAACATAATGGATTTGGATTTGAATAGGATTAGGGATTTTTATTAGGATTTAATATTAGTTAGGATTTTAGATTAAGGATGAGTTTGTGGATGAATTTTGAATGAGTTTGAAAGAAGAGGGGAGAAGGAGAGAGTCAGACTCGCAGGAATGGGTAGAAAGGAAAAATGAAAAGAAAAAAAAAACAAAATTACATTTTTAGTTCCCAAACTATGAGGTCTCGATCAATATGATTTTTAAACGATCTTTGCTCTCAATTGTATTCTAAAACTTTTAAATTTTTTAAAATTTTGCCCTTCACCCTAATTTCATCTAAATCATAACATCAGCTGCACACGTGGTACCACATGTGGACTTCATTGCTAACAATGCAAATGGACTTAAAAGCTTTTTATGCAATTGAGAGCCAAAAAAAAGGCTTAAGAACCAAATTGATAGATACTTCATAGTTTGGAGACCAAAAAGATACTTTTTCTTAATTAAAAAAAATTATTAAAATTTCATAAATGTATAATATCCTCCAAAGATACCTAATCAACAAATTTTCATAGTTTAGAGATAAAAATGTACTTTTTTTTAATTAAAAATAGTTGTTAAAGTCACAAAAAAAGTATAGTATTGGACAAACATTTTTACTCCAAAAGAACATAATCACCAAAATTTCTAATTGAATGATTAGAGGACTAGATAAAAGGGTGGATTAAAGAATGGGTAGAGTTTATATCTAATATTGCAACAAAGAAGCAACACCTTCACTCATCATTTTTTATCATAACAATTGGGAATGATAATGTTAGCACTTTTAAAACATATTAAAATCAAATACTAACAACTCTGATGTGTATTACACTGATCTGAATAATGTCTCTATTTTTTGTGAAGTTCACTTCCTCTTTTGCAAACTTCTTGTTTTGGGAAACAATGTTTTAGCTCTTTGGCAGTAGCAGAGGTATACTTATGGCAGGTAGCAGCAAGGTTTCATTACGGTAGAGAAACAAGTTGTTGATGACGATGGGGGTGCCATTGTCGATTCTTGTTCGATAGAAACAAATTCCATCAATGGCATTGGAAGAGAGAAAGAAAAAAAAAAAAAGAAGGTTAAGGTTGGTTTGAAAAGTTATGTTCGGTTTATATGTAATGAAATATGTGAAAACATGAAAACTGTAAATTGGAGTTTCCTCAATTACAATGATTAAGATGCTAAAGAAGCATTAACAAATAGCTTATTTAAAATTAGGAAATTTGGTGATTATGTCTCTTTTTCAAGGAAAAGTTAGCCTAATATTGTACATTTCTACAATTTTAATAATTGTTTTTAATTAGGAAAAAGTGTCTTTTTAATCCCCTAACTATGAGTTGTCTATCAATTTAGTCCTTAAACTTTTTTTTGCTCTTAATTGCATCCAAAAACTTTCGAGTCCTTTTTTCATTGTTAGTAATGGATTCCACATGTGGTGTCACATGTGTAGTTGTCGTTATTGATTTAGACAGAGTTAAGGTAAAAGGCGAAATTGTTAGCAATTCAAAAGTTTTGGAACGTAATTGAGGGTAAAAAAAGTTTAGGGACCCAATTGACAAACATCCCATAGTTTGGAGACAAAAAAGTATTTTACCAAAACAAAATAACTAAATATAAGATAAAATAAAAAGGGAATAAACTAGTTAAATAAAATAAAGATAGGAATATGATAAGACAAAGATTTTAAAAAATTTCAAAATAAAATAAAGATAAAATGTAATTCAAAATGAAATAACATAATATCGAATAAGATCAATAAAATAAATAAACGAAAGGAAAATAACAAATACACTAACATAAGAAAAGAAGACAAGAAATTAAAATATTTTGTACCTTTTTTTAAAATTAAATTGGACAAAATAAAGTATTCACAAGATGAATTCTTCTAGAATAATTAAAATAAAACAAAATGCTTTAGCATATGTCCTAGTTGGCTTTGAATTGTAATATTAACTTCTTACTCAACTAAAGGAATAACTCCACCGCTTCATAAGTTTTCTGTCCCAATCCACTTAGGCTCTCAACTCCATTGCTTCGTTCATCACACTATTATTGTGAGTTGGGATCTATTAGAGTACCACACAAATCCTAGCATGTATTAGTGAGACCTTTTACTTTGAAAGTTGCAAGTTGAAGCTCTCCAGCCGCAGTGGTTTGACAATTCAAGTTATTCCACCATTGCAAGTTAGGGTTCTTATTTTGTTACACTTGGCATTCCATTCTACTCCCTTTGAGGTAACCTAAAATAGCCAACACCCTCATCTAACTAGGTACCATCTCTTTTTAGCCTAAACTATCCTTACCTCTAGTGATATTTGCTTAATCATTTCTGCATTAAATGTAGTAAGATTTAAGAGTTGATTTGTAGGGTTTCCATATTGCAGCTTGGGATTAGACTAACACACTAGTATAGCCACACCTCATCCCTACCTCATAGTCCCTTATGAACCCTCTTGTCTTCTTTGCAACTTTTTATCTAAATGGATCAACCTAAATTCAAAAAATGTGGAATTGTCTACTCTTTTAAACACCATGAAATAGACCAAATTAAAATTTGCACGAGATTGGATGGATTGAAATTTGGGAGAAGATCTCGACATGTTGATTGACCTTGAAACTACAACACATCCCAACCCCCATCCCATAATAGAATTGCGAGAGGTCCCATCCTTTTGTTCAACCAAGGAAATATTGAAGAAAACATATTATTTTGGTCTCACTACCTCATTGGTAGGAGTATTCACGAGTTGGGTTGATTCGAGTTGAGAGATTTTTTTAACTCAAACTAACTAACATATGGCAGGTTAAGTTTTATGAAATTTATCATAGAACTTGAACCAACCCAACCTATATTTGTACAGGTTGGTTTGGGTTGAGTTGTTGAGTTAATTTTTTAAAAATAAAAAATATATTTTTATTTAATTTCTTCTAATAAAATAATTTAAAAATAATATATAAATCATAAATATAAGAAAATAATATTATTTTCCACCTACAAGTACTAAGATAAACTAATTTCAAAATTGTATCATTTTTTCATCTACAAATACTAAGATAAATTAATTTTAAAACCATGTCATGATCTCTAATTTGGATATAATTTTTTAAATTATGATTCTTTTAATTTGTTTTATCCTTTATCCGTACATATACAAAAAAGTAATTGATTATAATTAGCTAACAAATATAAAAAATTGACAAAAAACACTAAAAAAAAATACAACATAAAGGCTTAACATATATTTTTTAAAAAGAAAAATTTAATACTTCGAGTTGGGCGAGTTAGAACGGGTTTATTTTCTTTAACTAGAACTCGAACCATTCATGGTAGGTTGAAAAAAAAAAAGAACCCAAACCAACCCAATTATGCATATTGGGTTAGATTAAGCGAGTTGACGGGTTGACCTAACCTAATGAACACCCTTACTCAATGGTCACTTTGTTGATTGAAAAAACTTTTCAGTTAGTTGAATGCAAAGTCATAGATAAATTCTAATAACTCTGGCATTGTAAGAATAGTTGGAAGGGATTGCAATAACTATGTTATACATTTTTGAGCATTTGGATGATATGAACATTGTTCTTGAGACTGACCCTTAGTCGATTCAAAGTGGCCTCTTCCCTCTCTACTTATGGACCCCTAACATGGTTCTTAATCACATCATAGTCACAAAAATTCTAGTGTGGGTTTAATTATAGGGGTTGCCCTTGGAGTATTAACTCCCTTTTGTGGCTTGAAGGATTGGTGAAATGGTGGGGGAAGTATAGGTGAGATTAATTGGTTAACTACATTGTTAAGGAATCTTTGCTTCATGCGAATGAGCATTCGAAAATTGTGGATATAATTCATGTATTAAAGAATTTATTGCATTTGTAGTCATTGTTGTAGAATATGACACATGTAGCCACTGTGTGATTGGTCAGACCCACAAGTAACAATTGCCTTAGATCCACAAATAGAGAAAATTCACAACAAATTTGGAGCATAGGTAGGTTTATGCCTATGTAGAACACATTTTGTAAATGAGGCAAGACATTTTGTCAACCATGGAAGTGTAAGAACTACTAGAATCTCCCTTGTGACCATGTCGAATGGCTCTAATTATCAGCCATGGCATGCTCCCTTGACAAACAAGAGAACATGAAAATTATTGTATGAAAAAAAATTATATGAAAGATAGTCTAATAATTAGTGATAGAATAAAACAAAAATAATAATAATAAATTATTAAGATATATCTAACTACAAAATTCAGATAAAAAAGATTGATATAGCTTAATTCATCTAATTAAAACAAATTTCGTTTGTTATTGTTCAAATTTTATGCTTGGAATGTTATTTCTTGGCTCGTTATCTAAATGTGGTTTGAAGATGAGATTCGTTGCATAATTTAAATGTTAAATTTCACATACACATTCATTTAAATGAGCTACTCACGGGTATGAATTGTTATAAATACTGAAGATAGATCAATTGGAATTTCCAGGGCACCAACTTGCCAGTTTCCCCTACAAACATACAGGTATATTAATCCAGTTTTAAGTGATAACCCAACAGAAAACATGATTTTACCGGGAGATATCCGATGGGATAGGTTTGTTGATATCACTATTTCTTCACTGCTTCAGGTGACAGGGCAAAACATGACACAAATAACACCTGTTCGTGGCTTTGTATCATGCATGATTCAGCATCACATAAGTTACAAAAAAATAAAAAAGAGAAATTATAGGAAATTAAAAAAAAGTTATGAAAAAAATAAAAAATTACTTAAATTTCTATTTATGTTTAAAATTATATTTTTTTTAAAAAAATTGACTTGTATTTTAGTGCATACCAAACTCACTAGTATCTATATTTGATGATTTATTATTCAGTAAAGTACATTCTAATTTTTTTTTAAAATTTTTTAAAAGTAAAATAAAAAATAATTATTATATTTTAAAATAATACAATTAAGTGATAAAAATAATATAAGTTTTCATTTTTTTCATTTTCTCTTTCTACTTTCCTTACATCACATCATGTTTTTAAAATTTATATTTTATTTTATATAATATAATATATTATTCTGAAAAAAATCCATATATATAAATATATATATATATACGTCTAAGTGGAGATTAGAAATAAATAAACATCTAGTAGGGACCCCTTATATAATGTACAAGTCCAATCAGAAATTTTACATTTGCTAAAAGTAAACTTCCTCAAAACAGGAAAAGAGATATTATAAATTATTAATTTCCAGTCTAATTTGGAGGTGCGATACTATCAAAGTGACAATTTCAACTCATAAACTATTAAGTCAAAATCTATGAATGTGTGTTGTTAATCTCTAACAAGGAGGAGGAACTGTTTTCTCGTCCTTGCTTCCTGCATTGTTAAGCACGTCTAAGTTCCAAGTTAAATCCATTGACTTCAAGGTCTCCACAGAAACATATAATGTATCTTCATTTACCCACCTTTGAGATACATAAGTTAAACATATCCCATCCTTTTAAAAAAAGATTAAAAAATAATTATTTAAACATAAATAGCATATTACAGATCAAGCTGTGCTAAGAAGCACCATTTGAATGCTATAAGAGACCGAAAGGTTCAGGCAGGGATTCAAATCCATTATCAAAGATGGGCCCTTGATCACATATATCATCAGCACTGTGCAGCCAGTTAGTGTTTTTCAAATCTTCCTTAAGCAATATTGCATCATAACGAGAACTCTCATATATGTCCACTTCACTCAATTTTGCATAGTATTGTCTTTCATCTCCTTCGCTTCCATTAAACATATTCCTCTTCATGTGGTTTCCACTGTCACTACTGGCTCCATTGTTACTGCTTTGCGGACTTAAATTCATGTCCACTGATGCAGGAGCGCTCAAACGACGACCAGATTGGGTCTTGGGAGTGGAAGTTCGGATACTCTGGGGAAAGAGTGTTGTGCTTGAAAGTGAACGTAGATTTCCTGAGTTGCTCCTAATATCCTACATCAATCAGTACCTATTAGATTAGGTTCAATATGATATATTACACATGCCTAGAGCATCTATGTTTATGAATAAATTTGCAACTATTGATGATAGTTCAGTCCATTAATTTTGTTTTTTATCAAGTTCTTTGCATGACATGTGATGGAAAATTTTCCAACAGAAGGATGATTGGGTTTACTATGATGTATAGTCAATATGTATATGCCTATAGCATGTATGGTTATGAATAAAATTGAAACTGTTGATACTTGATAGTTCTATGTGTAAATTTTTATTTTTTAAGAAAAATTAGGTTCAATTTTTAATTGTTTAGTACCAAGTTCTTCAATACAATCAGCATATATTTCTGAGATTTTGCCAAAGGGGAATGCTCACAAATTATATTCATGCGTACCATATGCCTAATAGCCATATCCAAGGATCTCTTTGAAATGCTCCTTCCAAATCCAGAACTATCAGAGGCAATAGTTGAAGCCTTAACAGATTTCCGTGTAACTACATCAGGTGAGACTTTCCGAGGCTCAGGCACATCGGCATGATGACCATTGGCATGGCCACGGCTTCTTCCTGTGGGTTCCGTCAATCTTCCCCTAGTGACAATGGGAGATGACAGTCGCCTGGGTATGCTATTTGAAGCCTGTGTTTCATTATTTCCCTTTGAAGAGGAAGTAACACCAGGACGGGACCTACCTGCAGAAACTGGTCTATCAGGTGGTAACGTTGTCCTGAGATTTGGCGGGGTTTCAAGTGGAAAATCAGGAGGAACAATGGGCTGAGGCGCCACGCGGGTGCGTGGACCTGGTGAGCTTGGGCGTGATGCCGGTGCTGAATTGCGCCCATTTAAGGAAGCTGTTGAAGGTGAAGGTGATAGAGATGGCACTGAATTGCGACGAGTGGGAGTAGAAGGACGGGAAAGAGAGCGAACAGATGAAGCAGAAGGGGAATGCAAGTTTGCAGGAACGTGTGGCCTAGAACTGGGAGTGGAGGGCCTTGATGAGCTCTGTGAAGGTCTAGTTTTGTCCAAAGATGAGTTTGTAGAAACTGAACGGGCTCTGGAGGGAGTGGAGGATCGCAATGATGCTGGGCGGGATGAGGAGGGAGTGGAAGGTCTTGCCGCAGATGAAGAGCGGGTGATAGGGGAAGATGGTCTGGTGTACGATGAAACTGAAGCTGAGCTTGTGTTAAGGATTGAGGAGGATCTGTTTGAGGAATAGGTGCTGTACTGTGAACTGGAGATGGATGAGCGAGTCACAGAACTGCTTCTTGCTGCTCTAGGCTGATTGTTCTCTGATTGTGAAACTGAAAGCTGAATTTAAATATGACAGCAGTTAGTGGACCATTTTCTCCAAGTCAAATAGACATTTCAACAAGCATTCATATTTGTTATTTAAAATTAAAAGCTATAGCAGCAGATAATAATATGGAATTGAGAAGTCAGTAGTGCAATGCAGGGAGAAAATTGGAACCCTGGATCCGTCCATTCTATTTAGTATACCTCCCCACGAACAAGAAAATGTATGACAAAAGAGAAAGGAGGTAATGGACCACTTATGTTAGGACTCTTACTCTCTCTTTTCCAATATATTTCTTGAGCAGGATTCAAATTTCCAAAATTCTAACTAAGCGGATTACTTTTGAGGATTGCATGAGGATGATAAGTAAATTACCACAAGTAATGCATTGTCTAATTTTTAGAGAGATCATTATCAATTATCATCAGCATTCTTGGATATTACTTCATTTTCGTGAGCTAGAAAAAAAGATTTCAATGAGCAGCCTGGACTGTAGTAGAAATTGTCAAAAGGACTAGAGGCATGGCATAGGCATATACTGAAGACAGAACCAACACTTTTTTTTTTGGTATTACAGTGAGGAATGTCCTCTGGCTTTGCCCCAAACTGAATTCTCATCTAAATTACAGCAAATAATATTTTTACATTTCAAGACTGACAGATTGGGGTTTCAAAAAAAAAATCATCCATATATTATGTTTTTATTGAAAAAATTAATACCAAACAGCTATGAAGCTTCACCTAAATTTTGTCCAGTATTCTAATAAAAAAACCGTAAGCAAGGGTATTGGCCATACAATTGGGAAGAACTTGCATTGAGAGTGAATAGTAGAAAGAGAACACATACCCTTGATGCCTTAGTGGTAGAAGTTGATCTAACCGAACTGCTTCTTGGAGGCACCAAGGTTGGTTGGGATTCAGCTTCTGAAGATGGAAAAACAGGGGTGCCAGGGGGAGTGAGTAGCCTAATAACATGAAAGAGTGATAATGGTTACAAATCAATATGAGATGATAATGTATCTTATATTTATAGACATGGAAAAGTCATTGAGATGCACCAATCATAATCGTTCTTTCCTCCATCTGTGGATGATAATAGATCATCAATCCCACTTCTTCCCAATTTTGCTAATCCAACCGAGAGTCTTCCCAGTTTCGCAGAAACTATATCCAAAAATAACACAGATGAATTGCTTGCAGAAGCACAAGGCATGGTTAAACTAGTTGACTAAGGCAATTTGAGACCAGATAGCCAATATCATATCGTAAAATATGAGCATTTCAAAATAACAAAACCCACAATGCTCGGACTAAATTCAATTGAGCTTTTCTGGTATAATCTTCAACAACATTTGGCAGAATATTCAGGTATTTATATAGAATAAATATGCTGTTAAATCACCAAATTAAAAGGCGCGTGGTTATAAGTTTCACATTTATTAACCACAGATAAAATGAAAGGAAATCTTAACAGGACCACAATTCTCAGCATATGAATTATTCCTATTGACAAATCTGTCCTCCCCATAATACAGAACCAGTTAATCATGGTGATATAAATGAAATACGCAAATCTTAAAAGGGCATTTCGGTCCAAATGAGCTTAAAATGAGATCAAATGAACATAATTGAAGCAGAAGCCTAATTGGTATGACAAGGATGAGCGTACCATCGGAGGATTCGTCGGAAGACGCGACGGAGAGAGTCCGGCGATTCTTGGAGAAGAGATCGAGGTTCTCGTCGGAGTCCTTGGAGATTCCGTTCAAGCTCTGACCTCGGCGATGCTGATGCAGCGATCCCGCCGGAAAATTCCTGGCTCCGAACAGAGAATCGCGGCTATTCCTACTACTCATCATGAGCACCTACCCACACTACGATTCCAAAGACTGGAATGTATAATCCAGAAAGGAGAGATCTAGGAGTGCGCCGGAGTGCAGTAGATGCAAAGCAAGAGAGAGAGGAGTCACCATTCACGGAGGCTTTCGTTTGGGTTTTACGTCAAACACATAGGAGAGGAGAGCGGAAGTGTCGGAGGTTTTAGATTGGATCTGTGACCTGAAAGAGTCAGCTTTAAGATCTTAGTTTATGGAATTGGAAGCTGCACTGCATTTCGTTGAAATTAAAATTAATTATTAATCTGACACGCAGGTGCAGTGGTAGTAGAGACTAGAGAGAGAACTAGAGAAGAGATTTTTTCTTTTCCTTTTTCTTCCTCTCTCTCTTTCTCTTTCACCGTTTCTCTTGTTTGCTTCTTGTTCTTCCCAATCCCAATCCCATTGCCATTGGGGGTGGGGGGGGGGGGGGGGTGAGACACGTTCAATCAAAAATCAAAGCTTTAACCACATGGCAACTCCTTCTTGGTGGGGCCAGCTTTGCAGATCTCTGATTCATCATTTTGTTTAGCAAATTTAGCATCATCAAATTCAAGAACTTGCAATTTTCGAGTAGCCCACGGCACATGGCATGGTTCTTTGGAGGTTGTGGAATGTGGGTTTACAGTGAATGGATTGGAGGCAAAGGAGAGAATCTTGCTAGTGGTTGTACAATTTGACATTTCATATTCATTTCCTTTTTACACTGCTGCATGTGATCCTGGATCACCCTTTTTTCCATGACACGGGAGACTCTCATGCTTTTAACTATTTCATTTCATCTCAATCCACCCACTTCAAATACTATTTGAATTTTAACAAATAGTTTGGCTGCGAGGAGAAGATTTTTTTTTTTTTTTTTAAGTGAGAAAGAAAATTTACCTCAAATAAAGTTTAAAAATACTGGATTTTAATTTTATAACATATATCTATATTATAATAATTTTAAAATTTTTTTTTGTTTCCTAGACTATATTATGTATAGATATATAAGGAAATATTATACTATTTTTATTATATTTAAAATTAATTTAAAAATTAGCCAAGCCTACTAGTCTTAAATATCATTTTTTTACTATTTATTGTCAAATATTTTAATATATTTATAATAAGTAACGATTTTTAAAACTCGTCAGTACATACATATTTTTTAAAAATATTTTTATTTATAAATAAGCGTTTAGAAAAGTTGACTTTAATTTTGTCCAAAAAACTGCCAATAGTATCATTATTTTTATGACTGCCTTTATTTTGTGGGTTACGTTAATTGGTTAAGAAGATAGGCTGAGAGAAATGATGGCCCATCCACAAAAAGGTCAAATGTCCCCAACTATCCCAACTACTATAACTTGATATTAAATAATTGCAACATATTAATAACTAAGTGTTTCATAATTCATTTAGGAGTTTCAAAGATGGAAAGAAGAAGGAAAACAAGGCCGATTGCCTACTTTCTCATAATATCATTTTTTAGGTGCATTTCAAGAGACGGTGCAACTACCGTTGGCCAAAATATTTCTCTTTCTTCGGACAGGTGTAGTTTTATACAAGTTTAATGATAATTTTGCAACTCTCTTCATATACTTTTCCAAATGCATTTATTGTATAAATTTATTAAAATGTTTGCTAATTTACCGCATATAATTTCTTGAACTCATTTTTTTAATCAATCATTTAGTCCGGTAATTTTAAAGCGTCCCTCCTTAATACTATTTTTTATAAAAAAAAAAGTAACAAGTTTTTGTACATAATTATGTATAAATAAAATATTACTTTTAAAATTAAATTGTATTTATTAAAATTTTGTGAGAAAAAATTAAAAAATAAAAGAGTTATATTTTTTTAATCAATAAATTTAGATATTTTGATGTGTAATATGTTATTAAAATTTATTTTTATTATTTAATAATTTTTATTAACTTAATGAGGTAAATATAAAAATATAGTAAAATATTATATGATAAACTAAAACGTCATAGAGGAAATCAAGGTAATTCTTATGGCATTACTAACATAAATGAGCATGCTTTTCACAACTTAAATGTGTCTCCTTTATAACAAAAAAATATATAATCCATATAGCATAACATTAACAATTTGTTTGGCTTTTTTTTTTTAAAAAATAATATTATTATTTAAAGTACTATAAAGTACTAAATATAGATATATCTCTTGATAAAAAATTTTAGTTCTTTGACCATTTTTTTTAATAAACTACTTATTTTATTTTTAAAGTACTTATTTTAATTAAATAAAGTATCTGGCCTAATTTCTATTAAAAAAAAAAGATAAATTTCACTCAACAAAATATATTTTCTTTCATTTTAATCAAAATATTTTTATATTTATTATTTATATAATAAAACAGGTATTAAATATTAAATAGGCACCTAACTAATATATGAAGGTTTTTTTAATCATTTTAACTTAAAGAAGATAATATTTTCAAAATAGAGGGGTAATAAGTGTAATTCTATCTAATTAAAAAAATATTTTGATTTGAATGAAATAAAAAATTATTTTTTGAAATTAAAAATATGAATATTCAAAATTATTAGTCACCATAGTTTCTTCTAATAATTTGTTGCCTAACCTCTTCAATAAGTGTTTTTATTAGTAATTTAACAATAAACTATTTTTCTTAAAATATATATGTCAAATATGATAATATTAAGGAAAACAATTGTTACATAATTTTATTAAATACAAAATATTTTTCTTTCACAATGCTCTTTTTTTTTTTTAAATAAAACTTCTTTGTGTAATTTTCAGCTTGATTGTGAAGACTCAACTTCTATAATGGCGATGTACATGGCGATGTACCAAACAAGATTACTTTGATTTCATTCCAACCATGGGCCCTCACCCACCCTGATGATCAATGAGCATATTTCACAGGCTAATATACAGACCCTATTAACAACAATCGGGTGCACGTGCAGAGTATACCATATTATTTGTTTTATTTTTATTTGATTTTTAAGTTTGATTTTGTCTCAATTAAATATTTGTGCATGGTATAATTAATGCTTTTTCATTCCCTTCCAAATTAAACATTTCATTTTTCCAATTTGAAAGCATTAAATTAATGATTTGATTTTTAAAATATGTATATTTTTTAATTTAATTTTTGAAAGATAAAATATCTCAATTTAATCTAAAAAATAAATTCTAAATCATTTAATTCTTCAATTAATGCGGTAGATTAAATTTCAACTAAAAATTTAATTGACATGCTAATATGATAATAATAAATATTAACTTGACTATTAAATGATGAGTTATATATATTATTTAACAATAAAAAAATAAAATAAAACATATCATATCTACAAATTATACATAAAAAATATTGATATTGCATTTTAACTATGTATAATTTGTAAATTTGATATTTTTTATTTTTTAAAATATTAAATAAAATTCAATTTACAATTTAACATTTAAATTAATGTATGTTAATATCACTACAAGTTAATTTTTAATCAATTCCATTAAAATCAAATGACTAAATTGATTAGAAATTGATTTTTTTAAAATTAAATTCAGATATTTTATTTTTTAGGAACCAAAATGAGTTAGAATGAGTATTTTCAAGGAGTAAAACATTAACTCTTAGATTTATTAATATAATTACATTTATTAATTTTATAAAAATCAAATCAATTCTATAAATATGATTGATAATTATAATTATAATAAAAAATTTAATAAAACTACTAAAATATTATTTATATTTAATAATTTATTATGCTATTATTAGAGTCTACAATAAATTTAAGTATATAAAATATTATTTCATTACAAAAAATAAAGAAAATAGTGACGTTTTAAATAATTATTTAGTAGCGTTTATAATACAACTTCTTGGATTCTTGGTGTTGGGACCACTTTTACTAACGTTTTATTTCAACTGCGGGAGTTTGCACCATGATTTTAAATTGTGGTGCCTGGTAAGCGCCATAATAATTTTATGACGCTTTTCTATATTTCTTTTTTTATGCATTTCCTAGCGCTTAGGAATTTTTGTTATTATTTATGTTGAATTTTTTATTTGATTTTTCTAATTTATGATCCTGGTGCCTTCTAAGCACCATAGTTTTTTTCGGGTAATTTATTTTTTTATAATAGTGTTGCCTTTCAAGAGCCATTATATTTTTGGGTGAATTAATTTATTTAATATTAGTGTCGCCTTTTAAGCATCACTATATTTTTGGATGAATTATTTTATTTAATATTAATGTCGTCTTTCAAGCGTCGCTATGTTTTTAGATTAAATTTTTAATTTTGAAATAGTGTCACCTTCCAAGCACCATGATGTTTTTGTAGTAATTTAACTTTATTTCTTGGCCCTTATAAGCATCACTATTTTGGTCAAAAGGCACCACTAATTTGATCTATATTTCTGCTTCATTTTACCATTATTTAAGGCTAATTCATATATATATATATATATATATATTTGTATTCGATTGTTTCTAACACCCTTTAAGTGTTATTTAAAGTTAGATTTTTAAAATCATTGTTCCTCAAACTTTCAAAGTGCCAAAATGATTTAAATATCCTTGTTTGAAATGATCCGTACCATATTTACAATTCTTAATTAACATTAAACAATATAAACTCAACATATGATACATTCAAAATAGAATTTTAATTGCATAAAATTCCTATATTCAAAATAACATAAACCCAACATATACAATTCTTAATTATAATTCAAAATAATTAATAAAAAGTTAGTACCGTAAGTTTTCTAGTGCCAAATTTTCATACACAGGATTTTATACTATATACTTACTACTCTAAATGCCAAAATATGTAATATCCCATCTACTAAGTGGGATCTTCTCCTGCCAATGAGTGAGGTTCGACTGAAGGCTGTTCACTATTTGCATCAAATGCCTGAAAGGATTAACAAGCTTTTTATAACTTGAATCAAACAAAGGAAATAATTTTTTTGAATAAAAAAATAATTATTAAACCAACTTGAGGATTAAACAAGTGTGCAAATTGAGATGAAACATTTCCTAAGAAATTTTGAAAAATTTCTCCCAAGGCATTTCTCATCTCTTGATTTGAAGATTGTAACCTTGAAACTTCTTGTTGAAGAGCAACATTAGAAGTATTAACACCCTGATTTATTGGAAATCTATCAAATTGAGTTGTATTCACGTCAAATACTTGAGTTAAACTAGGGCTAAATCTTAAACCATGAACTCTTTTAAGACATTCTTTTCCCAACACTTGTCCTAAAGAATCTTGCTCAAAAATGGTTTCAGATAAAGTTCCTTGACTTTCAATTTCTAATATTTTTTCTTAAAATAACAAATTAACTTGTTAACTAAGAGGCAAAGACATAAAGTGTAGTAATTGGTCCTAATTAGCATAACATACATTCAAACAGCCTATAAAGCCAACATCTGCATGATACACACAACTTACCATATGAACCCAACATTGATAACTACAGCAAGGAAAATACAATAATAAGATTATATCACTCTAACCATATGAACCCAACATCTGCATGATACATACAGTTAGCAAAGAACCAAAGAACACAAGACATTGGTAACGAGCAAAATGAATTTTCTATGGAGATAACCTCAAATGGTTGGGGTTTAAGCACCCTCAGTCAGTAAAAATACTTCCAACTAAGTATTTATAATACTTACACTTACAACCATAGCCTCATCATTAACATAAGATCCATTCGCTTTCCTGTGTGTTGCAACAAATATAGCTCCCATGCTCACAGGCTTGCCATTTGCCAATTCCTAACATATGTTAATTGAAAAATATCATTATCGCGAATTCAGCACATCATAAAAAAAATGTATTATTACCATTTCATGTTTCTTTTTTGTGATGCTTTTGGACCCACAAGTATGTGGCATCTTCAACTTCTGTCGATTTAGTATGTTATTATTGCTTATTTCTTGCAAAGTTCAAAAAAATAATTAAGTTGTATTGTTGTAAAACCCCTTTGATTTAAAAATCTAATTTGAATCTTACTTGGGTCTTTGGATCTAATCTGTAATCAATGAAGGCTGCCCACATGTCTTGTGGTACAAAGTCAGGATGACTTAAAATATTTTGCTCCCTAGTGGCATCCCACTTGTAATACATGTTAAATAACTTAATATTATAATTCCTCCACTTCTTTCCAATTTTTTTCAACATAAAATTTTTTGCAACCCAACAATCTAAGCAAAACTTGGCCTTCAGATCACAATAATAAAGATTAGTTCATTTAAAGCATACGCCAATAGAAATGTAATTTTATACTAAGTAAAATTTTTATATTACCTTTAAATTATCAAAACAAGCATCTTATAGCTATCAGGAACTTTATCCCATGAATGATAACTTATAGGAAATGCATTCAAGTCAGTCCCAATCACTCTGATGACTCCACCCAGAAGGCTAGCTGCATCCCCAATTGGTTGGCCTTGTTTGTTAAAGGGTACAACTATACGTTGCCTTGCAGAAAGTGCCCAAAAGTCATGCAATCTTAAATATCCCTCTATAGTGTTTCCTTGCTCATCTATAAAATGAAAAATACATCAAGATAATATCAATAATTTGAAT
Source organism: Senna siamea (assembly GCA_031216115.1). Lineage (NCBI taxonomy): Eukaryota > Viridiplantae > Streptophyta > Magnoliopsida > Fabales > Fabaceae > Senna > Senna siamea. Next base: position 22,705,395 of record CM062357.1, read on the forward strand.
AGTAAAATGAAAAAAATTTTAATTACCGATGATATTAACAGTCCAAGATGAACTTCTACTCCTTCCACTTAAGGATTGGGTTGAGGCAACAGTTGAAGCTGGTTCTAAGGTTTGGGCTGGGGTTAGCATTGATTCTGAAGTATGAGTTGGGGGTGGAGATGGCACTACCTCGAAAGGATTTAGAGTGAGGTATGGAGATGGCACTGGCTCGAAAGGATGAGGAGTGGGGGATGGAGATGGAGTAAGGACAATTGAGAACGCTCCGCGGTTTTTACAAGCCTTTTGCTTTGATCTTCTCATGTCTAAAACTTTCAATGCATATTACAGAACAAGGTAAAGATAAAAAGAATGAATAGAGAATTATAAAAAACATATTTGTTTGAATAGAGAATTACTTGAAAGACTCGTATTGATAAGCATAATGCTAGTCTTAAAAAATACCATACAGGATCTTATGTATTTGTTGAAACAAAGGAAAAATCAACCATTAACTACATAATATTTGATCCTCATCATTGTTATTCACACTATCAATAGCATCCATGACAGGCAATTCTTCTTTTTCAACTCCCTTTGCCAAAGGTATACTCTCCACATCATCAGAAAAAAAACATTGCTAATTGTTGTTGTGGGTATGGTTCATTCTCCTGAACATTCTCTTCATCTCCCATCTCGTACAAATCCTATGGCTTCAAGTGAACAGGAGTGCACCACTCTCTTTCAACTTGATCGTCAACGTAATACACCATTTGAGCTTTAGAAGCTTAAATATAAGGCTCATCACCTGCATATGTGCTAGTGTGAACCAATCGCAAGAAATTTATCAAATTAAACCCAAGGGCATCCCTTTTCATTCCCAATGTTGTTGTTGTATTAGCCCATTTATACTTAAACATTGTGATCATGAACCGACCATGATAATTTAACTCAATTATGTCTACCAGCTTTTCATAGTAAGGAACACCCCCAAATATTGATTTATTGTCACTGCTGCTTGCATAACTATTTGTACCGAATGAGCTAAATGCTCCATTATTTTGTGTTTTCAACCCTTTTTCTTGAGCCATGGTACATAATTTAAAACCATTGATGTTAAATGCACTAAATTGTCTACCATGTGATAGTGAACCTTTTGCTAGACATTTAATGTCCTCGGAATGAGCTGCATTTTCATCATTCGCAACCTATAATGAACACAATGATGCGTTAGAGTTTGAAGTTGTCATATATAATAACAACCACAAAAAAATAAGACACCACTCACTCAACCATAAAACCATGAAACAAACTCCCTATGAATTGTCCTTTGGATAATTGAAGCAGAATGAGTGTGATTTCTCAACCTTCTTCTTGTAATCTCCTTAAATTCTCCACGTTTCATTAACAAATGAACTAATTAATTTCAAAGGATTGAAAACATCTATGAAATTAGCAAATCCACATAATTACTTACTGGATAAATCGTTCTACATGTTTACAGTTCATTAGTACATGGTGATGAGCTTAATGTTTCTCCATATCCATAAGTTTGACATATGAGTAACCTCTAACCGGCTTGCCAATTTGAGGAAAAATTGTTTCCACCTGAGATGATTCAACTTCATTTGGTTGATCATCAACACGTCCAAGCCGATTGAATCTTGTCTTAGTTCCGTCTAAGTACGTTGAAGAAAATGTAAGGCACTCTTCAACAATGTAACTTTTTGCTATAGAGATTTCAGGTTGTGCCTTATTTTGCATGTAAGACTTCAACAATCCTAAGTACCTTCAAGTTTGACATATACTTAAGTGAGTCTTATTCCAATCATGTCGAAAAGTAATGAAATTGCATAAAACTATGTTGAGAATTTTACCTTTTTATTAGATACATCCACCTGTAATGAATAGGTCCTCTACACTTAGCTTCACCAAATAAGTGAACAATCAAATGAACCATGACCATAAAGAATGATGGGAGAAATAACACTTCCAAATGACATAGGCATACCACAACTCTCTTTTAAAGATTGTATAACTCAGAAGCACTCAGTACTTTACCACATATATGTCAAAAAAATGAACACAGCTCCACTAAAATTGGGCATATAAGATTAGGTAATAGTTCTTAATGCTATTGGTAACAATTGTTCCATCAGAATATGACAATTGTGACTCTTTAACCTAGATAACTTACGATTCTTTAAATTGACACATCGAGAAATGTTTCTAGAGTAACCATCTAGGACCTCCTCATTCTTCAAGATGTTGAGAAATTTATCTTTTTTTTTGAATTTGCCATTATGTATAAGGCCAAAGAATATCTTCCATTGTCATCCGCCCAAAGGTCTTGATGAATTCCCATGACACGTAGGTCTTTTCAAGCATTGAGATGATCCTTTGTCTTACTAACTTCATTGAGTAATGTTTATATGACATTGTCACACACATTTTTCTCAATATGCATCACATGAAGGTTGTGTATTAAAAAATTAAATTCCCAATACGAAAGTTGAAAAAATATACTTTTCTTCCTCCACTGGGAATCACTTCCTTCGGCACAACTATTACGAGTTCTTTTTCCTCTAACATCTAACTCTTGTCATTTCTCAAAGGTCACATTAATATTCTTCACTTGCTTCAATATTTCTGAGCTTGATAGTGAAATTAGTGGATTCCTCATTTCAATGTTACCATCAAACTAGAGTCGATTCAATCTAAATATATGCCCAGGTTCCAAGAAATGATGGTGGCCCATGAAGCACCATTTTCTACTAAAAGGCAATCGACAAGTGTTTGAGTCATTATTGCAAGACAGACAAGCTAATCCCGTATATGTATTTCATCCATATAAGGTTCCGAGACTAGGAAAATCACTTATGGTCCACATTAGCGCTGCCCGAAATGTGAACATCTTAGCCGATGAAGAATCATACGTTTGCACTCCATCTATCCATAATTCGCTCAACTCTTCAATCAAAGGCTTGAGGTAAAAATCTATATCATTTTCGGGCATGCATTTACCTGGAATGATCATTGAAAGAATGAAAGATGTTTGCTTCATACACATCCACAAAGGCAAGTTGTATGGAATAAGAACCACGAGCCATATGCTATAATTGGTAGTCAGTGTTCCAAAAGGATTGAAACCATCACTAGCTAGCCCAAGGCATACATTGCGTGGTTCTAAGGCAAAGTCAGGATGAATTTCATCAAATGACTTCCACTCCTTAAAGTCTCTTGAATGTCTTATTAGCCTATCATGATTTTTATCTTCTTCATGCCACCTCATAAAATCTGTCATTTTAGAAGACATGTATAGCTACTACAATCGTGGTTAGTAACGTAAGACCTTACCTGGTTGCTTTCTTCTTCTTATAGTTCTTACCCCCATTAAGCATGTTGCTTGCACATTCATTGCTTTTTCGTCTGGAAGTGTGATAGACTTTGCAAGATTCCCTACTTGCATCATTTCTTCAATATAGCATACAATCATTTGGACAAGTATCGATCTTTGAATAACTAAGACCAAGTTTATTTATTATTTTTTTGGCCTTGTAAAATGAACTAGGGATATTCGCATGCTTAAAAGCATCATTCAACAGTTCAAGTATCATAGACATTGCTTTGTCAATTATCCGATAATAATACTTGATATGATATAGCTTAATTAGAAAGGATAGCCTTGAGTACTTTGCACACCCGGGATTCAACTCCTTGTTGCAATCTCTAACTAAATCTGCAAAACATGAATTATCCCCATGTATTCTGCTCTCTACTTCCTCAAAAGAATCATATGTTTCCATTTTAGCGAGTCTACTAACTCTAAATGCATCGTGGATCATATCTTGCATACGATCTTTAATAGGAAAATTACTCTAAATACCCTTTGCATCGTGTGGGACATTTAAAGTATCATTTACAATACCCATCACTGACTCTTCATGCCAAGTTCAGATAGTGTACCCTTGTGGGAATTAGGTACAAATTATGTGGTCATATACCACTCCTCTGCCTTGCCACCTTCTAAACCCACAACGGTTACATAGACATCTTATCTTATTGTTGGCAATTGTGTGTGCAAGTGAAAAATCTAAAAAATCATTCAAGCCTTTATCATATTCAGGGCTAAGTGGTGACTTGGTAATCCAAGATTTATCCACACCTAAAACCTATATTAATAGAAATAGTAGCAATATTAATTAGTGGAATATCATCCCTATATTAATAGAAATACTTTAATTTCAGTGTGTGAGACAATGTGCATGTTTAAGATTTAAAATTTGAAGTCAAAGGTGTAATTGCTTAACCCAGATATCATGTGGACAATAAATAAGAACTAATAATACACACTCTTGAGATAAAAGTGAAAATAACAACTGTCTATTTAGTCTTTCTAATTGCAATAGTTCACAAAATGAGCCACCATAATACATAATAATCCAATTACAAAATTGATCATCCATTCACAACTTCCATAACTTCCATATTGTCAGTCATAAAGGATGCAGGAACAGTAATTAATTATGTAATTAAAAAATAGAAAAGTTCAAAGATACACTAAATTTTAATAAAAAAAAATTTGCATTCACAACTTCCATATTGTGAGTTATAAAGGATGTATAGACAGTCAAAATAACTTTAGAATTAAAAACTCTCACAAATAAATAACATGATATTGACCAAAGATGAAGTTGACTTTATGTCACCATATAAGACAGTATTTTAAGGCAATAAAGAAAGTGTCATTTTTTTCAACCAATTTATAATGACAAGAAACAAAAGATTACATCATGGTCAACAGAAAGAAATAACTGGGAACATTATTCCACAAAATTTCTTAGTCAACAAGTATGAAAAAAATAGGTCCATATATAGTCAGCATCTAAATAGCTATATATATAATATATAACAAATAACATTTTCCTATGACAAGTTTCAAAAATATCATTATACTCCTTGATTTGTTGCATCCTCTTGTAAATTTTTGATTGCTTGTCCAGATAGGGTAGTGACTGGCTTTGGGATAAGCTTTTACTATTAAATTTCATATCATGCTCATTGCTTGGGGAGAAGCTTGAAGTTGATTATTAAAGCATGTCATATTTTCAAACTCTATGGCACTTATTATATCATCAAAATCATTCAAATAACCAAGCCATAGATTTATCAATTTATTCATTGACATCTATAATTTCAAAACATTGAGGTGAGGTTCATGGCAAACTAAGAAAACACATACCATAAGTTGAATCACTTGAAGAGTTAAAAACTTGTCTTATGAGTTCTATAGAATTTTCAAATTCTCTTGATCCTTTTATTTTAGTTTTGTGGAACTTATTGCCACCATTCTTTTTGCATGTCCCAAAAGATATCAATTTTTGGAGGACATGATTTATCATTAATTTCCTCTTAATAATCATGTTCATACTAGACATATAAGTTCCTCTTGTTGTTCCAAAATATTTAAGCCAACTTTATGACAATTTAGAAAATGGTAAAAACAAAGCTAACTTCTAATGAATATTCATAAGACAAGTATTTCTTGTTGAAAAATATTGCACAAGTTATTTCTCATATACAAACTAATAATAATAGTAACCAGTAAATCAAATTATGCAGAGTACAGATGAAATAGGTAAATGAAACAAAGAAAAGCAAGCTCTATGACTGGGAACTATCCTATAGTTACCAAGGAAATGAAACAGAGGACTGCAAAACTAAATCAGAGTATGTAGAGTACAGATGTCGGCAACCAATAAATCAAATGGAAAACACCCATAAAAATTTTGAAACCCACAAATAAACTGAAGCCCTACCGTCAAATCCAAGCACACAAATAGGTCAAACATCATAGGCAAATCAAAACCCCCAAACAAATCAAAACCCCCAAACAAGTCAAAACCCTTAAACAAATTGAGCCCCACAATCAACTCCACAACCCCAAACAAATCAAAAATCAAAAGGAAGAAATAGAGAAACCAAAACGCATTGAAGGAGAGGTTGAGTACCTGGCCGAACAAGTGAATGCTGAGAACCTATTCCAACAAGTGAACGACGATCAAAAATGTGGGAAATGCCCAAGTGAGTGAATGACGACTGAGCATGAATGCCAGATGCTTCTCCGAAATGAGGGAAATGTCGCACCAGAACGACGTAAAATGTGGAGGGCTTGATGCTTCCAAGGCACCGTAAAATGAAAAAATTGCCAAAAATTTGGAATTTTGTGATGCCTATTAAGCGCCACTAAATTCAAAAAATACATTTTAAATGTAAGGGCGTTTTAGGTGCCACAATTCAATTTTAGGCACCATAAAATCAATAATTTTTCTTGCGCCTCTTTAAATGCGAGTGTAATGTCAATTTGGTGATGCCTTTGTGAAGTGCCAGTAAATAAGCACAGTTAAAAGCCTTTTTTCTTGTAGTTTTTTTAAATAATAAAAAATAACATTACAATTTGTATGTAATATAAAGAGAGAAATAAATATAAAATATATTAAATTGCTTAAATAGTGAGTCAATTAATAAAATTTTCAAAATACATAAATCTATATTTATTTATTTTCTCACATCATTGTAATAGTATAGAAGGATTTGAATCCCTTGCTTTCCAATGAAGTAGGAAATGATACTATCATTGTAAATGTAAAGGAAGAAAAAAAATAAAAAAGGTCCCACAACATGCAATTGCTTGAAGTTAAAAGGGATTAAGGTATTAGTTAACTCCAAAGAAAAGAAAACAGAAATGAGTAGTAAAAGTGAAAACTAAAAATGGGGTTTTGCATCATTGCATGAAATTTTGTAGAACAAGAATGAAAAGAAAAACTTGTCACATTGTAGTTAATAAGTAGGACAAGCATATCAGATTGAAGGCATCCAAAATCCCCTGATGGACCATGCTTCCAATTTAATGAGCCCAAAAAATAGTATGCTTGTTAAAAGAAGCATGGCTTTAATGCATGGCAGCTATCATTAAGAATTCGAGTGCTGAGAAAATGTTTGTTGGAATGGATAATCCTAATAATTTCATATTCAAAAAGATACGAAAATAATGATGAAAACCAAAAACAAAAAAAGTATTAAAGCCTCCACAATAATAATAAAGTGATTTCAATAAAATAAATAAGAAAGTGATTTGCCTTAAAGTGAATGTTATTTTTTAAAAAAAATTAATTTTAAATATAATAAAAAATGAAAAGTTATTAAAAAATGTAATTCTTTTTTAAATGAAAACCAAAAACAAAAAAAGTATTAAAGCCTCCACAATAATAATAAAGTGATTTCAATAAAATAAATAAGAAAGTGATTTGCCTTAAAGTGAATGTTATTTTTTAAAAAAATTTAATTTTAAATATAATAAAAAATGAAAAGTTATTAAAAAATGTAATTCTTTTTTAAAATAGTTTTTTATAAAAAATTTTGTGTTTGAAAGTACACTTTCCAACAAAAAAATGTGTTTTAAAATAAAAAAAAGTCATTGTTTTATCAAAATTGTCAAAAGAATAGGCGAAATTGTTTGGTGTGGTTTATGTTAAAGAAAACTTCGACTTTTGCTCAGAGAATAGAGAGAGAGAGGAGTGTATTTATGTACAAATCAGCCCAAACGTATAAGCTGGTAATTTCCTACTGTTGAGCCTGCTTTTGTATGGACATATATTATTTTAAATAATTATGTAATAAATAATATTTTTTTACTAAATAATATTTTTTAATTTAATTTAAGGATATATCTATGTATATACACACAATTTGGCTATGCTAACGATTTTTTCTTTCTATAACTAATACTCTTGTGGCATTCTTCACGTGTGCGCCACATGTTGAATGCTTCAATGTGTGGAGTAAATTTTGTTTTACACTACAGTGGACAATAAAAAATTTCTAACATGTGGAGCTTGGGAAGTGTGACAAGTTTCGTGCATTAATGTACGATGTTCTCTCTCTATGCCACACGTTGATAATTGAAAATAATAATAATAATCTCTAGCATGTGGTGCTCTAAGTGAGTTGAGCGTCAAACACTAGTTTCAAAAAGAAAAATAGGTCAATCAAAATAAATTATTTTAAATGTTAACTATTTGTTAATAATTACGTTAAATGCTAATAACGATCGCGCTATTGCTCCTTGTCTGCACTTTCGTGTATTTCTCTTGGTTTGGGCGAGAGAGGTGAGTTTTCGATCTTCTATTTTCTTCTGTTCCACTTTTTTTCTCTATTGATTCAATGTTGATGGTTGGGTGATGTTTCCTTTTCTTCTTCTTAAGCCTTTCATTTTCTTCCTTACTCATTTATGTTTTGTGGTTGATACCGATGCTGCGGTTTGCTATAAACTAAATGAGTTAAATTCATATTTTGCTTGCAAAATCATATATTAGTGTCATTGGAATAATGATTTTTGCTGAATGATCCTTCATTTCGGTTGTTTGAATATTGGTCTAATATGGTTGAATATGTGATGCGTTTTGCTGTGAATTTTAATGGATTAGACTTCTGTTTTGATTTTGTGTTCTAATATAGTGTTGTTCCCTGGTCTGATTTTTCTTCCACTTGAAATCCATGTTCTAATGTTAAAAGAACTATTTAAAATGTTTTGTTACAAGTGCTGGTTGCTGTTGTGTTTTTTTCATTCTATTTGGAACCTTGGATAATGGTGATTTAACGTGTTGAATTACTGGCTTGATAAAGTATCATGGTATCTTGATTTTACATGTTGAGATAATACTATTTGAGTAGTTGATGTTTGGTTTTCCTTTCACTATTTGAAATATTATTGTGAACAGTGTATTTTATCTATTAATTATATTTTATCTAGCTCAATTTTCAAAAAATAATAATATAAATAAATAAAAAATACAAAAAAATCTTAATTCTTATTTTCATTTTCACTTAATTTCATCCTTATTTTTTAGTTTTATTTCAGTTTATCTAATTTCACTTTATTTTATTTTATTTCATCACGTATGATTTTGTTCTATTTTTCATATTATTTTTCTCTCATTTTGGTTTATCTTACCCTATCTTTTTTTTATTTATTTATTTCTTTTCATATTCTGTTTTAGCTGGTTACCATTGATTCTTTGAAATTAAATTTGATGAACTGAAGCTCGAAGTGGTTGAACCAAACTGTTATGCTTGCATTTAGCCTTAATAAAAATGGTGTTTATGCTTGTTTAATGGAATTGAAAGGTGACATTAATATTGAATAAATATATGCTTTTTGAATTGAATATGGGGTGTTGTTTGTACTACTACGGGTTTGAGTGTTAATTGGTAAGAAAATGTGAGAGAAAGCTGTTGCTGGTATTTCGAAATTGCTGTTAATTTGATAAGACGGTGGCAGTTGTTACTGAAGAGAGTTGTGAGGCTGTCGTTACCGTTAATATATTGTGGTTGAATTTAGATGATGCTTATTGCCGTTTTGTTACGATGATGTTTATTTTTGCTTATTGCTACTTGAAAGAATTGGGAAGCTATTGTTAATATACTGTGATTAAACATAGCTTTGAAAGGATGATGTTTATTGTTGCTTTGATAAGATGGTGTTTATTATTGTTTGAGAGAGTTCGGAAGCTGCTATGTCACGTCTAAATAAAAGCTGATGTTTAGAGTTACTTTAGAACTGAGTTTTGTTGGTTTCTTGTTGCTTGATAGACGTTGTTGGGTGGAATATTAAGAAGCTGTTTCTAGTACCTTGCGTTCGAATTTAACCTCGATAAATTGATGCTTATTGATTGGATTTAGCTATGGTAAAACTTATGCTTGTTATTACTCAATGAGATTAATAGACTGTTATAGAATTTAAGCATGATGAGACCGATCCTTATTGTTGTTGAATTAATACATTGGGGGCTGCAGTATTGAATTTGGCAACGTTGTTAATATATTTCTGGTTTGAGTCCTGTAAGCTTATTACTACTCCATGCTTATTTGGGGTATGTTGAATCTTTATGGTCATTATACTACGATCAATTGACTTGTCATAATTGCTTGGTATGGCTTAAGACCTGCCTTTGTTCGAGGCTAAGAATGTTCATGAAATTGTGATTATTAAGTAACTCTGCTAATTCATTTGTTTTTCTTTGCATTTGATTTGAGAACATGGTAAGGATCGAGAAAGGCTTGATATGACGCTTGCGGTAAAGGATGCGAGCAGCCCGACTTGGTGCCTTATTTAAAAATTGACTAATGGACTTGTTTGTTATATAAATGATGTGGTATTAGATTGGACACTATCACACAGACGCCTGCGCTAAAACCTTGTATTGAGACTTATATTCTGATTTTGGTTCAATTTAATTAATTTTTATGATTTTGTTTTTTTGTTGCGGGAGACTTTCAAAGCCTTTGTAATATAGAATTGATTGTGAGATCACAAGTCTTCACAAGTTAAATGTTAGTCTTTTATTTATTTATTTTAATTTTAGATTATTTAATGTTTGTAGTTTCATGTGAGATTGTCTTAATATGTTTAACGTTAATACTTTATTTTATTTTTTTAGAGTTTGCTGCATGAAGCTTTTAATTTTTTATAAATCATAGAGTATCAATTGGCGGGCTATGTATAATGTTAAATTATTGTAGGTATCAATGCCATTTAAATTTAAATATTTTATTTTTATTCTTTTAAAAACAAAAATAAATTACTTTAAAAAATCAAAAAAATCAAAAAGACAGAAAATAAAGAGAACAAGTGAGAATTTCAGCAACCAATCATTGAAAATATTTGTAAAATTAATTTATTATTTAATTTCTTCTTTTTACTAAAAATAATAATTAGAAATTACCAACGAAGCAACACCAATTTTTTACCATTCAAATTATGTTAATTCTAATCCCTTCATTGAGTATATAGGCTGTACGTTCTTTTCAAAGGTCAAATTTTTTGTAATAACTCAAAAAAAAGGAAGAAAATAAAAAATATATATAAATAATTATAAATTAAATTACAATAATAAAATAATTAAGATCTATAATTATGTGATTATGGGGTTAGATTTTATGAGCAAATAAACAAATAATATTTTTTAGTGTAAAATAAAAATTTTTGAATTAATATTGGTGTTTTATTAATTTGAATGCTATGAAACTTTAGACATTTAAAATAAATAGAAAATTTAAATATAAAAATAAAAAATTATTTATATATTGATTATATAAATTATTTTGAGCTTATAATTAAAATTTAAAAAATTTTTGAAATTCAAAATTTACTCAATAAAAATTTCATATATACTACAAGTTTTAATAACATATATTTTAATAGGGTTATGAATATTTAAAAATTTTAAATTTGTTCAGCTTTTATTTATAAATTTATTTAGATAAAAAAAATATTATTTAAAACAATATTTTCATGATACCCAAAAATGTCTTTTCCTTTAAAGAAGCCGAAAATGATAAAAATGCCCCTCAAAATCCCTGTATTTCATTAAGGCATCAGATCTTCCTTGGATGCATTTTTTCCAGCACGTTTTCCCCTGTTTTCAGCTTTCATGCCCTATCTTCCTCTTTCCATTTTATTTTTCTCATTTCTCCACTAAATCGGCAGTGTTCTTCCACCTCCGACCGGTCACCGGTGATTCCGGCCAGCCACCGCTGCCACCTCTATCTTGTTTTGAGTGTGACAGTTCCGTTCAGTTGCTGCAAGAGAGAGTACATCCTCTGTTTTGCCCATTCGTCCCTTTTGCCCATTTTCCTTTCAATTTTTAATCATTCACCGGAAAACACCGCAAATGGGCACCACCGGTCAGACACCCATCGTCATTTTGGCCCTTTGCTACTCATGGCAGCATAGCTGCTGTATATGAAGAAAGTTTCTGGTTTTGTGCTGTTGAAGGCTGAACAATAAGGGTTCCATTATGGGATTTTCTTAGTTGCATTGATGATTAGCATTGTTTGGAAGATTTTTGGTTGCCATTTCTAACTGATTTGATTTTAGAAAACCAGCCCTCTTGTTGGTTTTAGATTGGGTAAATTTACAAATTATCACTAATTAAGAAATTACCCCGTGTAACTAAACTTTAAAGTGTCTTGAAACCTTTATTAAAAATTTTGAGCTTATGAAAAAGAAATTGGATATAGTTGGATATTTAAATTATAAGATGGATCAGAAGCCTTATATGGGAAAGTTTAGCTAAATAATTATAATAGAAATTAATTAAAACATCCAGAGTACTTAAGCCTAATCTAAACTTTATAATGAATGAAGTATAGTCAAATGAAGGGAAGATGAAACTAATATTAACTATTGTGTTTGTTGTAACTATAAGAAATAAACAATTAAAATAAATTGGAATACTTCTTAAGGTTTAAATTGTTAAAAATTGGGAGTTGGTTTCTCAACTAAATCTATTGATTGGTTATTTGATTTAAAATTAAGAATTTTAGGCATTCTTAAAATAGTTGAAGTTAAAATGTTGTAATCTTGGTAATATATGAATTTTTTTGTAGATCTTTTGAATAGGATGTGAGGGTTGATAATAGAAATTGGAATCTTGTATGGTAATGGAGGATTGGAAAATTCTAATCAATTCATAATGAGTTTCACTCGATTAAATTAGGCATTTTGGAGATTCATGAAACAATCCAACTCAATTTGCAATTGGAGTGGCAATATTAATAGTAAGTATGATATTGTGCATTTAGGTGCATTGGAAGTGTCTTCTCTAAGGAACCTTGCTTAATATACATGTCCAGTATCACAGTTAGTAGTTAAAGTTGTTACAATGTACCATTTTTTTCTATATATTAGCCCTTGGCGAGTTCTACTTTCATTTTATCTCTTTCAAAAATTTTTCTTGATTTAAATCTTATATTTTAATCGTATTTTGCATATATGTTATTTTGTATTGAGATAAAATATTATCATTTAAAGTTTATGTTGAAAATATTATAAATTTTAAGAATGATTTATCTAGATAAAAGATTTAAATGAGTTTGCATATATGTTGTGAAAAATTTGAAGAGATACTTATTTTTATGAAGTTATTGTGTTTACAAAAGGCTATTGTTGTCTTGAAATTAAACTATTGTGAAAATTCAAAAGAGAAATGCTCATTTATATGAGTTATTGTTTATGAAATATTATTATTGATTTCATAGTACTTACGTGAGAGTTTATGATTGTTGCTATTATTGTTATTTTAAAAATGGGAGGAACTTTTTCGGTAAAACTAGTGCTACATTTGTATTTGTAGCCCTATGTGCACCTAGGTAGAAACATCAACTAGTAAAGGTCAATTGATGCTAGCCTTGTGACTGGCCACAAACGTAGAGTGTATGTATATTATATGTAAGGTTAGAGCCATGTCAGGTTTTGTGGTCCACATCAAGTATTGTGGGCTGCGTCAAGTGTTGTGGCTAGAAATTGGAGTTATGTGATTATATGGTGTTGAGAAGGAATGGAACGTAAGATATATGAAATTCTTTAGTGAGATATCTTTCCCATATGAATTTAGAAAATTTATTTCATTTTTACACCTAAATTTTTCATGTTTAGTAAACATTCACATATTTTAAATTGTCATTTAGACTAATTTATTTAATCTCTCCATTTGATTTGTTTGAATCTCATGAACCACAAAGTTTGTTTAAATTATGTTATGTAAGAGGTTGTTTTATTTGAGTATTTGCTTTTTATCCTTATAGTATATTTCACCATAATATCATGGCTTATTATGTCATTAATTATAAGCTCTTCATTTGAAATCTTAATCACTCATATGTTATTATTGCATTGGCTTCTTCTATTGCGATGGTTTTATCATGTCACTGGTGCTTTATACTCATCATTTTATTTTCCTCTCTATTTTTTAGATAGATAGATAAATTTTGAGTATTCGTACAAGACGTCCCAAAAAAAATTTCAAAGTGAGCCTAACATTGTTTCATTGGCAATATTTTCACTTTCTACATATTATTTAACTCTAGAGTTAGCTTTGAATTCCATAGGCAAGATCGCCATCCCTATTTTGTGTCTTAGTTAAATGTAATATTGACAGCAAAGCTTTCCTTGTATAATTGTTGGTATTACTAAATATAAAATCTCGAAAACTTTTATTTTAAGGGTGACTCTATCAAAATTTTTACAAGCAGTTATAATTTAAAAAATCTCTTTGGGTGAGTAAATTATTTTAGTATAATGTTAAAATCAGGATAATCACCTCGTAGAAAATGCCGATTGTATCTCCTTAAGAAGAGGTGTGACATCCTCCCTTGTAAACACCTTTTTTCTTTTCTTTTTTTCATCTTAATTTTTTTTCTAATTAATTTCTATTTTATTTCCTTTTACATATTTAATTTAATTTTGTTATTTAATTTTGTATGTGTTTGATATTAGGTAATTGAAATAAATTTAAGGTGATATAAAATTTGCATAATTAATTTAAGATAATCATTTGTGAGAACGAGTATTGTGAGGTATTTAACACATTTCTTATACACAATTAGACTTTAGAATCTATCTTTGGATCACAGACCATTCAATTTTTTAAAAAATAATTTTTAAAATTTTTCTTTTTAAAATATTAAAATTTTTCTAGTGACTCTCTTTCAAAATTTATGTTTTTGAAATTAAATTTTAAGAAATTTAAATTTTATTTTATTTTAAAATTTTTTTCATTTGCGTCACATTTTAGGTGTGACACTCATGTTAAAATGTTTAATTGGCATTTCAAAGTTGTTTAAGTGGCTTGTTTTTCCTTCAAAAGTCTCTTTTAAATGAGCTTAATTGATGGCCTTAAGTTGCCATTTTAGTATTCTTGTCTAGTTAGCTTTTCACCACTTAAAATCTATTTCTAAAGAGCTTAAATGGTGGTGGTTGAAGGTTTTGTTTCTAGTGCTGGTGTTTAGTTTACTTTTCACTGCTTGAAATTTATTTTGAAAGTGCCTAAATGTTGGGTCAAGGTTCTATTTTATAGTGATAGTGTTTAGCTTTCTATTCAACACTTAAAATCCATTTTAAAGTGGTTAAATGAAAATCTTAAGATGCTATTTTTGGTGTCGATGTTTAATTTTTTTTATTATTTTAAATCCAATTTTAAAAATGCCTAAACATTATGTCCATATGGTGCCTAGTTATTGTTAGTCATGTTTTGGTATTCTAGAGCTTCTTTTAAGGTGCTTTAGGCACTGTTTTGTTGTTCAAATGTTGCTCAGTTTTTATGAGTCATGTTTGTGGTATTTTGAGGTTTCTTTTATAGTGTTATATACTCACATGCTGTCTAAACTTTTACAAATCATATTTGTGACATTTAAAAGGTTCTTTTATGATATTTAAGTGTTGTTATGTAACCTATAGACAGTCTAATTTTCATAAATCATGTTTGTAATATTTTAAAAATTCTTTATAGTGTTTCAAGTGTTTTTATATTATTCACATGTTGTCTAAGTTGTCATAAATCACGTTTGTGACATTTAAGTGGGTTGTGGCTTTTTTTTTTTTTTTTCACTGTGTTTAAATGCTGTTATGTTAAGTCACGTTTTTAACATGCTGTTATGTTACCAATTCTCTAACGTTTATTTTTTTTTTTTGGTCCAATCAACCCCATAGTCGTCACACCTCGATGATTCCGCTCTGCCAACTAGCAAGTCACAACTCAATTCGCTTGGTAGCTAGCGGCTCTTTTTTACGGAGGGCTCTCAGTGGCTCCTCTGGGCATGATCACAGATCATTCTCTTTTCAAGTTTTATCCATGTTATTGTCAGAGAGGAATACAAATTTCACTTCCTTTGAAGCTGATGGGTCAGAATGACTTTGCTTTGATATTTGCAAGTTTAGATAATCTGGCTCTACTTTACCTTCATTCATCCTTTAACTGAGTGTTTATAGGGGGTTGGAGCTTGCAGCAACAAAGCAAAACTCCAAAAATTTGTTCTTATAAAAAAACAAAAAATGGCGTCAGTTTTGATCTCTCGTGTTTCACGCAGGTTTATTAAATCTTCTCTTCCCTCTTCTGGTCCGTCTATGTCTCTTCGTCTCTCCATCTTCAATACTTCAATCTTCACTCAATCATCTGTTTGCCTAAACCCTAGACTGAATCCTTCTCTTTCAAATCTTCCACTCAGTCCAATCAAGCAATCCCACCCTCAGATTATTTATTTTGAGTTTTGTAAAAATTTTAGATTACACTCAAATTTCCAATTTGTTGCGTGCGTCTCTACATCATCTTCTAGTGTGGGAAGGGGTTCAAAGGAAAGCAAGAATCTAAGTGGTAATGAGAACAAAGTGGGTTTTTCGGAGGCCAACATCTCCTGGATTGATTTATACTTGCCTAGGCAGGTTCAGCCCTATGCTCAACTTGCTCGGCTTGATAAGCCAATAGGCACATGGTTGCTTTTATGGCCTTGTATGTGGTAAGAGTTTTTAATTTTTTGAACACATTCTTTCTTCTTGGAAAACATGGAGTGCTTTCATAGTTTCATTGCCCAACTTGACAGCTAGTTAATATATAAACTTACATACAAATACATATATGCAGGCTTGTGTCTGTGTGTGTATCTGTGTATATAGATTAACTGTCAAATTGCTATATGTATCGAGTCATAAATTCAATAAAAAATTGGGAAAAAAACTTCAAATATATCACATAGCATATGTATATATCTATAGTTTAAACAAAATACTCAAGGATTGTACTGCTAAACTGTTGATGTTTTTTAATATCAGCATCTTCACCTAAAACTTTTTTTTTCAGCAAATATCACTTTTTTTTACTGTTCTTTTTGAAGTAACATGATTCATTTTGTTACCTATGTTTCTGATTTTCTATGCTCTATGCTGCAGGTCAATTACCTTGGCATCAGCACCAGGATACCTTCCTGATTTTAAAATGTTGGCGCTGTTTGGATGTGGGGCATTGCTTTTAAGGGGTGCTGGTTGTACTATTAATGATCTCCTTGATCGGGATATTGATACAAAGGTAAATTTAGTTGCTTTCGTCCCTGGTTGCATTTTCATGCTGGGAGACAGTGATTATGTGCTGTAAATTATTGTAACTGGAGTGTGTCTGGATTTTTTTGACTGGTATATATTGGTTTTGATTGAAAGAATCATCGGAAATCTAACTATCACAGATCTTGTATATTAGCATTTCATGTGGCCTTATAAAATTATTTTGTTTTCTTTGGTTAAGTTCTGTGTGCTTTTTGACTTTTTGCCTATCATTTATCAGATATGATTAAGTTAGATACTGTCAATTTTCTTATTTTTATTCAGGAACCTTCCTATTTTCAAGCTTAAAAATGGGCCCTATGGGATGTTTGGCAACTTAAGAATATTTATTTGTTACACATAAGTGAAATATAGGAATAGGAAAGATTGTGTATTTGAAGATCTAAGTAATGGATAAGAATTGGATTAAGCTTTAGTTTGGGTGTAACTGTAATCAAATAATATGCATAACTCTGCCCCCAAAATTACAAGAACAAAAGTTTCAGCAAACAAATGTGCCTATAAAAGATTGGAATCCCTGTACTAATTGCTCATTGTCTTCCATCACTTAGTATTTGACACTGGGGACTTTTGTTGCATAATTTAGTCTTTTTGGAAATACCCTTGTTAATTTCATTTAATGGAGACATTTCCCGTTTTCTCATCTATATGCTTGTTTGTGATATTATGGCATTTGTCATTGGAGTTTTTCCTTACTGTCAAGTTTAGCTTTCCATGTATGATTATAGATGGTAAGTTCTGAATAAATTTGTATATAAACATATATTGCAGGTAGAGCGTACAAAGGTCAGACCAATTGCAAGTGGTCTTTTGACACCTTTTCAAGGACTTTGTTTTCTTGGTTTTCAATTGCTTTTGGGTCTTGGGATTCTTCTACAATTGAATAACTATAGGTTAGTACTAATTATGAGTAGCAAAATCTGTTCTTAGGAACAAGGCCCAGCCTTCATTTGTAACATCTGTATTAGTTATCAGGAAGGTTGCATCTCACTGGAACCATGATCAGGGTTTTATGCCTGAATTGTGGTAGTAGGTGAACCTGATCATGTTGGCTGTCCCAACTTCTCTCTCTCTCTATATATATATAGAGAGAGAGAGAGAGAGAGACAAACTAACGTTTAAAAAGAGATTCAATGCAACTTATTTTAGAAAACATTCTTCTGTTGAATCCCTTCTGTATTTTTCAGAAACTCTGTTCTATAATATTGTTTATATTATTTAATTTAACTGTGTTTAACCCCCTCCATCTATGGGAGAAGAATTCTTCTTAATTTGTTTCTGCAATCATTTTACAGTTGTAGTTCTTTTTTATGAAGAAAATGATAGCTGTTAAATTCTTCTCAAATGTCAACAGCAACAACAAACCAAGCTTTTTCCACTAAGTGGGATCGGCTATAAATTCTTCTCTCTATGTCATTGAGGCAAAATTAAAAGTATAGAAAGTGACTTGAGTAATCACCAGGAGTACCATGACTGAAAATAGCAAACTGACTAAACTTACCTCTGACTTCTTACATTTCTAGCGAAGTAGCATTCCTTGCTCGTCCCACTTCACAAGCATTTGTGACTCGTTACAGTTTAAGTTCTTTGCATCTTTGGAACAAAAATTCTGTTTGATAGGTTTTTGAATTCTTTCTTCATCTTTATTCTTATTTATCTGAGAAAAATATCTATGAAATTCTACTATTTTCAAAGCATGATCCAACCATATAGGAAGTGACTCAAGTAAGCTCCAGGAATACCATGACTAAAAATAGCAAACCAACTAGCTTCCTCCAGATTTATTACTTACCTAGCTAAGTAACATGCTGTCCTCTTCCCACATCACAAGCGCTTGTGACTTTTTGACCCTTCATTGGAAACATTTTAAACTTATCTACGGTTAAGCAATAATAACGAAGACATTCCTAGGAGTAGTGACAAGTATATCATTCTTATTCATATTGTATTCATAATAGAATTGCATCCCCTTCTTTGGGAAAGGCAGTATTGAAATTAAAAAAAAAAAAAAATCAAGATGTAGTGTTTTGATATGTTTGAAAGTCCACCCCAAGATCCATAGGAAAAAAAAAAAAAACTAGGTGAACGCTCATCCACTTTTAAGATATTTGTTGTGATTCTGCACTGTTGAGAACCAATTATGCATCAGTTTCCTTTCACAGAGCTCTCTTTATCTCTGCAACAAATTCTGTTGATCTGAATTCTGTTACGACTGTGACTTTATTACATTACAAAAGTTTACAATTAGAATCTGCCTCTACTTCATATTGTTCATGGAATTATAGTCAAAATGTGGTTAAAGTGTTTAATCAGAATTCACTGTTCTGAATGGAGAAAGGCAGATTTAACACCTCTATATTTACCACCTAATGACTAAGGACGATTATATGTTCAGAACTAAGCATTGGTCTTGTTATAACTTAAGACTATCCCATTCATGTTTAGGCAGAGATTTCCTGATCTGGCTTTATTGATTAGTTTTCTGGAAAATTTTTAAAATAATTATTCTTCACGTGGGTTCATAAAATTTTCTTTGTCATTATTCTTTTGCATACATTATTTTAATCAGTACTCAATGCGAACTTGTGATTGTTGCTTAAATTTTGAATTATGTGAATAATAAATAGTTGAATCCATATTAAATGTGAACAAATGAATCTTGCTTAAATTTTGAATAATTATGGCTTGAGTTCTTTTGGCAGCCGTTTGTTGGGAGCTTCATCCTTGTTACTTGTCTTCACCTATCCTCTTATGAAGAGGTTAACATTTTGGGTAATATAGTTTCCTTATTTCTTGTTTCCACTGATAGATCATAAATTCATAATCTTATCTTTGATAAATGATCTCATGATGATTTCATTTTCATATAACTTCTTTGGTCAGCCTCAAGCCTATCTTGGATTGACCTTTAATTGGGGAGCTCTGTTAGGATGGGCAGCAGTTAAAGGAAGTCTGGATCCAGCTATTGTGCTGCCCCTTTACGCCTCTGGAGTTTTTTGGACTCTTGTGTATGATACTATATATGCTCATCAGGTACAAACATCATTGCTAGAGCAATAACATCTCTTTTATGATTGTCTCCTGTATTCCAATCACTTGTTATTTAGTTCCTGATTCTTATATGGTAAGAGTCAACTCCTTGGTCCAAATAATTTGTTCTCTCGATGTATGGAGCTAAAGCTGATTGCAGTAATGAGTAAAACCCAAGTTATAGGAACATGTATGGGGTCTGGCAAGGTGAGGATTACCATGTTTAAACTATGGTTGGGTTGAACATACTACGTTGATGTTTAGCGGATGCAAAGGAGTGGATATCAATGGGATCCATAGTCTCTTTGTCCTTTTTAATTATGTTTATGCCATAACTGGATATCCTGGACTGTAGTTGTGCCAGTGATCACTAGACCTAATATTGGTTTTTATTAAAAACTCTTAACATAGCCCGTCATGTGAACACCATTTCATTTGCGTTTGAATCATATACAAAGCATAGGCTCACTATACATTGTGCTAAAAATTAATCTTATTAGAAGAATGATGGCAGCAAGAATTAAACTTCCTAACTGCTTGGTAATGAAGGCTTTTATACCAAGTAAGGACAAAGGACCGCTGCACTCTAAAAGTTTAAGCTGTTAGGAGAGGGCCTAGGAATGGTTTTATTAACAACTCTAAGTTTCATGAAGTTCTGATTAATTTTGCTTATATAATTGTGGATTTTTTAATGATTATGCGACATTAATTGGACTGTTTGTTGTATAATCCCTGCCAATGGCCTTGTCACCTGTGCTCATCTTCCTTTTTTGTTCCCCTTTATTTTCTTGTGATATACTTGCTCCTGAAAGTTTTATCAAATTGTTAATTGTCTAATTACCGAAGTGGCAATGGAAAGATTTGTTTGATTTTTTCTATTGTTTGACGTCTTCATTAGGTTTTAGGCTTCAATTGTTATTTGTGATAGAAAAGTACCACTTAAGCTAGAGGAAAAATTTTATCGCATAACTACAAGATCTGCATTATTGTATGCTACTGAATGTTGGGCCATAAAAAGTCATGAGAAAAACTTAAATGTCGCAAAAATGAGAATGTTGCGCTTGATAAATGGACACACTAGAAAGGATAAGATTAAGAATGAGTGTATTAGAGAAAAAGTTGGGGTTGCACCTATCGTAGAGAAGTTGGTAGAAACGCACCTTAGGTGGTTTGGTCATGTATAAATGAGACTATTAGAGGCTCCTGTATGAAGAGTTGACCAAATTAAAGATAGTTCAATAACTAGAGGTAGGAAGAGACTAGAAAAACAATAGAAAAAATTATTAAGATGGATTTAACTATAAATAATTTGACAATAGAAATAAGTTAAGATATAATACATTAGTGTCGCTTGATTCATATAGTCGATCCTACCTACTGGAAAAAGACTTTGTTTGTTTTTGTTGTTTGACATCTTCATTAGAGAAAAAGTTTGGGTAGTACCTATCATAGAAAAATTGGGTAGAAATGCACCTTAGGTGATTTGGTCATGTACAGAGAAGATTATTAGAGGCTCATGTACAAAAAGTTAACCAGATGGAAGATAGTTTAATAAATAGGGGTAGGGGGAAACTAAAAAAACAGACTTTATTTGTTGTTGTTGACATCTTCATTTCCAACTTTGCCATAGTGCTTCTATTAAGGCCATTGTCCTTCTTGGCAACTAAATCCTTTCATATTACTCAGTCTCTCCTCCTCCTTACCCTGTTAGTTTGCATATGCAATTCTGGTTTGTCAGTAAAAGAGAACATGGGAAATTTGAATCATGGGGGTGAGTGTGGGGGTTTTTTTTTTTTTGGGGGTTGGGGGGGGGGGGGGTTGGGGAGTTCATTTATTTGCAAAATGTGGGTAGATCATTCAATTCAATTGTAATATACTTATGCTTTAATTTTTTTTCATTAGAAATCTAGTACTGAATTATAATGGATCAGTTTTCAAGACCGCCAATATGGCCTAATGAGTTACTTTTCTCGAACTCGCATTTTCATAGATGTTACTACTTGAACTTTTTTCCTTTCTGGTGTTTAGGGACCTCTTTTAAGTTTGAAATGTAAACGGTATAATATAGTTTTCACTGTGTATGGGATGATTTTCTTGTTGCCAACTGTTTGAGTATTTTAAAACAGAGAATACAATGACAATAAGAAGCAGCCTAAATCATAAAAAGTTGGGTCAGCTTCGTGGATACAAAGTCAAGCTTATTGAGATCGTCCACTTGAATCCTGTTATTAAAGCTATGTATTCAAGTTTCTTATACTGTCTAGAAAAAACATTGGCAATCAGGATAAAGAAGATGATCTGAGAGTGGGAGTTAAATCAACAGCTTTGCGCTTTGGTGAGTCGACCAAGGAGTGGATTACTGGATTTGGCATTGCATGCATTGGTAGTCTTGCCTTAAGTGGATTTAATGCTGACATTGGTATGTTTAATGGCTTTCCTTTTGCTTTTCATTTTTATGGATGTAGCTCTTTTAGCCGTTAAGTAGCAATAACTGTTTTCCACCAAATGATTATAATATGCGCAGGCTCGCCATATTATGCATTTTTGGCAACTGCATCAGGACAATTAGCGTGGCAAATATGGACAGTTGACCTTTCATCTCGTTCTGATTGCAACAAGAAGTAAGTTTTAGGAGGATATTGCCTTGAGTAATCCATAATTCCATTATTTTCTGCTCTAACAGCCCATCTTCTGGTAGGATCTACGGAGAGTTCACTGTTTCTAGACAACTTATTGGCAAGGAACCTTGTTGTAGCTTTAAAATGTTTTGATTATTTAGTAGTTTATTATGCCATGGAAAAGAAATTATGGATTATTTATAGAATTTGTATATTAAATTTGTCTTTTAGTTTCCTTTTAGACTTGGGTATAAAATTGGTATTTGCTACCAAGACTTTGTAGCAGAGAGAACTCGCATCCTCACCGATACACAATTGAGGGATGATTTAATTCTTTTGTTATGTTATTTACTAGTTGCAACTTTGCAAACTGCAATATATCTGTCACAGGGGTCTATAGTGTTTATTAGTTTACAATGATGTTTTGTTCCTTATTCTTCTCATTTCTAGTACTGATATATAATTTTTTTTCCAGATTTGTCTCAAATAAGTGGTTTGGAGCCATAATATTTGGTGGAATCCTAGCTGGCAGACTTTCATCAGAGTGGTAAAAATTCCCTCTTAAAATAATTTCTCTTTTCCTTCTGCTGATAAGATTAAATTTTATAGGTTGTGGGGATACCAAATTTATTAACCTTATCACGACATGACTTTGTATCTCGCATCAAGCCCTTGCCTCTATCCTTCAGATACTTGTTTTGATGATATTCAAGTGCATATCAGGAAGACCGCATGTTGAATTCGTAGGGTTAGCAGATTTCCAGACTCAATTCATCATGACCAAGCTTTAACAAATATACCTTTTAGGATTGGCAATGTCATCCTAATCAGTTCATCAGTGAATATTATTATTATTATTATTATTATTATTATTATTATGGGTCAATCAAGCCCAATAAATTGACTACTAATGTTTTTCCAGCTTATTGCTCTATAAATACGAATTGACGACTAATATCATCCTCAAACTAAAGGAATTATGCTTTTAAAGTCTTCAGGTAGGAATGGTAATGGGTGGTTATTATTATTGTTTTTTCAGTTTGTATATATTCGTATTCTTATCAAATTTGAAACAAATATATCACTTTTAATATTTGTATTTAAAATTACTTGATACATAAAATGAGTGAATTAATAATTTAATCATTTAAAGATGCATAAATTTTTAATTTAATCCTTAATAATATGTTGATATTATTGTCACTTAATTTTTCATTCATTTCATTACCAAACGACTAGGTTGACTGTAAATTAATTTTTTAAAAATTAAATTGAAATATTTAATTTTTTTTAATAATTAAATTGAGAGAATATGTATTTTTTGAGATTTAATTATTAATTTACTCAAATATTTGAAACACTTGAAACAAAACATAATAGGGAGAGAAAATTATTATTTTAATCTCTAAAAGATGTAATTTATTTTAATTTAATTTTTAAATCATAAAAATATTTAATTTAGTATTTAAAAAATATATTATGTCTTAATTTAATTATTAAAATTTAAAATAAAAATAAAAAGATATATAATACTTATATGTAACAATTAAATTAAAGCATAATATATCTTTTAATGATTAAATTAAATATTTTTATAATTTAAAAATTAAATTGAGACATTTATTAAAAATTAAAATAATTGATTCTAATAAATATTGGGTATTGTTGTGTGAAGTAGTAATGACAATAAAATAGTAGTATGCCGAATGGGATATAAGGGGGCTTAAGGCACCCTTATATACAATGTTACAATGGGAGTATTTGAAGTGGTTAGTTATTGTAAGATTTTCACAATTGCCTTGCCAGTTGTGGTGAAAAAGACATGGCTTGTGAAAGATTGTGGTAATAACTCTTTCTTATCTCGAACTTCCACGACTATCAGGCCTGGTCAGAGTTAGACATTCGATTTCTCTTTGAGTCCAAGGCATAAAGCCTCGTGGGTTATTATCATACTCATGATTGGGATGATAACGAGTATAAATATTATGGGTAATTGATAATATTCGTTAAAAAAAAATTTAATATTCGACAAATATTAAATATTGAATAAAATATTATTAGTAAAACACTACTATTGTTTTCGTTCTTTCTTTTTGCGTTTTATTTGTGTGGATACAAATCATTCTCTTCTCTATATTCTATTGTTCTCTGGGGAAGGTGGATTCCAATTCCAAATCAATGGGCCTCCTATAAAACTTTTATAGTCCTTTTTGATTAACACGTTTGTATAATTTGTTTATTGTATTTTTCCTCGGATATTCCTGCACTCAACTGTGGTTTTTCTCTCCAAGTTTATATCACAATTTTGAAAATCTTTTGTGCGCTTCAAAGTATAACTCTTCTCAATAAGCAATATGTTTATATATATATATATATATATATATCAAATCTTTATTATATTATTGCTTTCAAAATTGGTAACCCCATATCTAAATTCGTCCCACTTTATCGTGGTTGACATAATTTAAGAAAAATTTGGTGTTCCATTGGAATTTGGGTGAGATTTAGAGGCGGTGATTGAAATTAGTGACAACATTGGAATAAATTTAAAGATCAAATTAAGTGGATCTTGGGTCTCAATTGGAATTAGAAATTTGGATATTATAGAAAGCCGGACTTGGAGCTTTGGATTGCGATTGAAGAAAAGCGTCATGTGACTCTCAAAACTATTTCAACAATGTAATCATAGATCAAAAGAGAAATTAACATGTCTTCCCACTTCCGTTATTATATTAATAGTCCACGCACACAGTTTAGATAGATGGGAAGACATACAAGTCGTTATTATGTAAGGAATACAACATGAGATAAGACAAGGAGTATTTTAGGTGACTGGGCATCCATATCTATAAATTTTAGAGTAAATTATTTTTTTAATTTTAAAATATATATATTGTCATAATTTAAATTTTAAAAAATAAAAAAAATTAATTTTATTCTGCAAAATAATATTTTAAAAATGATTTAGTTAAAACATTTTTAAAGAAAAAAATTGTTTTAAGAAAACATAATAATTTCATTTAAATATGATTAATTTGGGCTCACAAACCGTGCAGGAATTGTTCACATCAGTGATCTGTTTGTATCTTCTTCCAAATTCCGTCCTGAAATTCGATTCTATGTCCTCTTTTTTTCTTTTTAATATTAAGACTTTGTGGCGTTTAGATTAAAGACTGTGTATAATTAAAATTGGTTAAATTATTTTGATGTTCTTATAATTTCATTTAATTTTTAATCAAATTTTTATAATTCAAAAATTTTAATTTAATTTTTAAATTTAAAATTTTGTTAAAATTTGATAATATGCTAATTATTTATAATCTTAACATTATAAATTTATTTAATTCAATTAATTTATTTGCATTACCTAACATTAATTACAATTTGCATCATTGTTTACTTTTTTTCTACTTTGTTAACACAAATAATACATATTTAAAATATTAAGATCTTATATTTTGATAACATTAACAAAATTTAATATAATTGTAATAAAAAATTAATAACAAAGATTAATTTAAAAATTTATTAAACTATAAGGATTAAATTATAAAATTTTAAATTATAGAGATGCAATTAAAAATTGAGTTAAAGTATAGAAATTACAAAAATAATTTAAACTTAACATAATTTATCCATCAGATTTTATCAAGAAAAGTTTATCTTAATTAAATAATTCTATATTTCGAGTGAGACCTAAGAAATTGACAAAAGTTGAATTCAAACATGTAACACGTAACATATACTTTTCTCTATAGCTGTACCTACCGCTTAAGATTTTTGTATCTAGCTTATTCCATACCTTATAGTTTTTGGTAAGCAAAAAACTCCTAAACAGAACCTGTTTTCAAGGAAATGGGGGACGAAAACTTTCTTGCACTTTTTACTGAGAAAATACTCTTTGCATTTTAATAATTTAATGATTTAGATTATTCTGTGTAGTTTTTGTTTAAACCATACTATTTTTATTTTCTTCACTAAATCATTTATACGTGGAGTTATTATATGGTTTTACAAACTTAAGTGTATGAGAACATTTCCATATGTAGTTTTATATTAATATTTTTAATTAAAAGAATAAATTACATTATCTTCTTTTGGGAAATAAAAAATTTATAATTTCATTCATTTTAATCAAATTATTTTTATGTTTATTATTTAAATAATTAAATATGTATTTGAATAATATAAAAAAATATTTTAAATTTAAAATAAAATAAATTTATTATTTTAAACTCAGAATAAATAATAATAAAATATTATAATTTTTGAAAATATATTTTATAATAAAATTTAATATTTTTAAAATATTAATAATATCATTATGAGTATTTTAGTTAAAATAAATAAAATTATAAGTTTTTTAATCTTTAAAAAAGAAGAAGTGTATGTTTAAAAAAAAAAAGAGTGTAATTTTAACATCTCTAAAAAAAATATAATTTACCCTAATTAAAATGCCATTTCAAAATTCAGACTAACATATTCTTACTTTCTTTTTATTATTATTTTACAATCAAGTTTGAAAGAGTGTTATCACTCTTACATTTTGTTACTTACATTTCACGCCTCCAAAGTGTTTTCCAGTAGTCGGATCACGAGAGAATGGATTTTGAATTTTCTTTTTGAATATATTTAGAAAGGTTTTGTAGTAAACCAATGAGATAATAGGAGGTAAGCAAATGAAAGAGTAAATAGTATTTCAAATAACAATGTTAACAAGATATGGATAATTGTTTATAAATTAAGGTTGACAGAGGTATGTTTAATTGTTTATAAATTACCACAAGTTGAATGGGAAGTATATATTTATATATTTTTCATTTAAAAGTCGTACAAATACTCGTTATTTTATCTCTCTCACACCAGTCACGACATTATGTTATTTTTTTTCTAATCAAAGATCAAGATCCATTTTTCTGTCTTCTTTTGTTTCGTTGTACTTTATATAAAAAGAAAAATAAAAAGGAAGGGATGAGGGGATCGGACAAGTCGCAATGCTTTTGCATTACCATGAAGCTTCGGGGGTCTGCGCGTGAAGTAGGCAAAGATAGAGTCATATGGTAGTTCGTCATGGAGTGGCATCATCAACTACCAAAATGAGGGGCCTCCAATATACCCTTTCGCTCTTCTCCCTCTGTCTCCACTCTACACAGAGATAATGTCCAAATACCAACCTGACACCTAAAACACCAAATCCACCTTTCACCTTTCACCTTTCTCCTTTCATTCTTCTTCTCTCTTTTTTTCCAGCTTGTGGCCCCTCACCGGTCCTTTCTTCAATATTATTCACATTAGTTAATACCATGAATAACAAGTAATTATATTGATATATCATATATCTATATATCTGAGACACATATATATATATATATATATATATACACCCTGTCACATACAACCTCTAGCCCTCCATATATATAGATCCATCCCTCCATCCACATGACAAAGATGGTGCAACGTGCGGTAGCGTGTTTAACGTTGTTTTTGGTCATACTGGTGAAGATGCTACTGGGCCACAAGCTGTTGAGACGAAAACAACAACACCAACGACAACATATTTCTACTTCTACTTCTAGTTGTTGTAATTCTTCTTTTTCTTCTTGGTCGGAGGAGGAGGAGTATGGTCGGAGGTGGAGGTTGGCGGTGGAGGCGAACAATGTGGATCCATGGCGAACGGTGCCTGCAGCGTGCTACGGGCACGTGCAGAGTTACATGATGAGAGGAGAGTACGAGCAGGATTTGGAGCTTATCACCCACCGCATTCTCCATTATGCCCTCCACATTCCTCTCTCTCCTGATGGCTTTGATGCCTGGGTTTTCGACGTCGATGACACTTGCATCTCTAATCTCTCCTATTACAAATCTACAAGATTTGGGTATATTATCGTATCTACCTACTATACCTAATATCTAAACAAATACTTTTCAAATTTTATTCATTTCTACTCAGTTGATCAGTTACATATATATATATATATATATATATATACGTTGTATGTGTAGGTGCGACCCATTTGATTCAGCCAAGTTCAAGGAATGGATCATGAAGGGAGAGTGCCCTGCAATTCCTGCAGTTTTATTATTATTTAACAAGTTGGTACACAGAGGATTCAAACTGTTCTTGCTAACTGGTAGAGACGAAGCAACACTCGGTCATATCACCACTCACAACTTAAACACCCAAGGCTATATTGGCTATGAACGTCTTATTTTGAGGTAATTCTATAACTAATTAATTATATCCATGCTATATATTGTTTTCTATTCATCAGCTCTAATTCATACTTTCTACTCATGTATTTAGCCCTTCCCTTAATTTGTTAATTTTCTTCGAAATTCAAAAGTTATATATATATATATATATATATATATATATATTAATATTAAGAATGAAATTAACACTATAATATTTTATTTCTTGTATATTAAACTATAAAATACCATTATTTTTAAAGAATAAAAATGCATGACAAAAGTCAGGATCATGCCTAATAATTGCTAAGGATAAACAATTTGTTATTTACATCTTACCGGATAAGTATAGATAGGCACTACGGAGAACAAGAAATCTGATTGATTCAATAAAAAAATTATAGATGTATATATGCGTTTTAGAATAACGGTCAATTAACTTAGCTTGAACTTCAAATGATGCGCCATATAGACCAAGACAATTAGTTAAGATCACAAATAATCGTGTGTGTGTATATATATAAAAGAGAAGCACATAATACATATCCATGTAATTCACATGAATAAATATATAGGAAACAAAATAGGTGGCGTAATTAAAGGTATAAGAATGATTCCATTGATGTGTTGACCTTTGAGTAACTTCCCAGAAATATTGCTCACTATATATATATATATATATTTATGTAATCTCTACTCACATACTCGTTATATGAAAATGTGACCAAATTCCTAGTTTCAGTAATTAATTACAAAACTACAAATAGCTAGAGCTAGATCAATGATTTTTACCTAGATATGCTTCCTTCTGATCTTGCTCTGATTTTTCTTGGGCACATGCACGAGGTCGTGTTTTGCGATTTGCACGCACATGTGGCTTTGTTCTCTTGGGTTTCAGCCTTCTAGTTTGATTTTGCAATATTCAATAGTGGGAAGGTCGACACAACATAGAATACAATATAAAAGGGATCCAAAGGATGGTTGTTCTTGTCGTTGTCTTTGTCCTTGTCCTTCTGTCGACATTAGCATAGCCATCGATTACCGACTTCATTTTAACATATTTCTATATTTACAATACTGCTAAGCTATATAAATAATTTATGTGAGACATGGAAATTACGTATATATAGTTAAGCATTATATATTTTCTGTCGAAAGATCATTTTCATATTAGATTATTCTACACGACTCTCCCATATTCCTTCTTCCGTCGCCTCGTGTCCACTTCAGTAAATTGCATAATCATATAAGATATATGAATGGTTTGGATAAATTATATTAATTTGTAGGAATTAGAAAATAGTATATATTTGGAGATTTGAAAATGAATTTTTTAAAGTTGAAGCGGATGATGAGAAAATGTGCGTTGATTTATTATTGCATTTGCATGTCAATGCCTACCCACTATCGCGGTGGGCATGTGCGAAAAGGTCAACAGCAGTTTATAGTTGACAACGTACGTAAACTCAGTTGCCTACACATTGTTTACTTTTAATTATGAAGACTGATGGTATAAGCTCGAATTTATATAAATTATTTATGTGTAAGTTTAATAAAAAATAAAATGACAGACATACAATTAAAATTAATAATTATTAAAAAATATATTAAAATATTTTTAATTTTATCTATGTAATTGTTAATTAACATGTGATAAATTTATATATAATTTGATGGATTTACCGGTGAAGACATTTTTTTTTTTTTTGGGTTTCTGAAGAGAGACATTTTCCTTTAATTATAGCCGAAGTTTGATATTGATTTGTTAGTAATTTGTACCTATCTTCACACATAAATCATTCATAGTCGTCAATTTTGGTGTAAATGCTAGTGACTCATGAGATGACAAAAGAATCACCTTTATTAATTTAAACTTAGTCAATTATGACTTGTTCTCTTTTTTGCGGTTTGTTATGAACTTAGTCGAGTACTAAAACAAACAGTTCTGCGCACAGCCGGGTATGTTGTCCCATTCAACGGCGTTGGTGGTGGACATGCATGCTGACCAATTAATAAATTAAACCAAATTAATATGAGAATAAATAATAAAAATAATATAAATGAAGGAATTCAAATAATTGTGTGTGTGTGTGTGTATACGTATGTATGTATGTATGTATGTATGTATGTATGTATGTATACGTATTAATGAATTTATGTACGTATGTATATATGTATAGGAGCCGAGAATACAAAGGGCAAAGTGCAGTGAAATACAAGTCAGAGATAAGGAAACAGATAGAGGGAGAAGGATACAGAATATGGGGGAATGTGGGAGACCAATGGAGCGATCTTCAAGGTTACTCTTTGGGAAACCGTACCTTCAAACTTCCCAATCCCATGTATTTCATTCCATAGATTCAGTTATCTATGTCTTATATCCATATTTTCATGGGATGACTCCAGAGAAACCATTAGTCGAGTATTTATAATGGGATAAAATTGTCTGCCATTTAATTCAATCCTTTGGATTGATCATTTACTAATTTTTTCACCATACATGCCATTAATTGTCCGATAGTACTCTTGGAAATGCTTATATATCTATATATATTTACTTACCTACTTCGTAGTGTATTATATTCCACGAACTAATCTCAATTAGTTATATGTTTAGGATGCTTACATTATCGCAACTCAATTAAATGCAAGCGATGATGTCTTAAAATTATGCAGCCCTGCTTCTGCTTTTTCCTTCCTTCTTTCTAGCTATTATAGATGTTCAAAACACACAAAGAAAAATACTATGATAAACTTGGATCTAGAAAAGACCCGAAGGTCGAGTTATTTGAGTTGAACAAACCTATAAAATAAGATAAAAAGTTACAAGGAACCAAAGGATTCCATTATAGTTTTTTAATAGGAGGTGAAGAAGTAAGGTGTTTTAAAGGGAATTAATGTTTTAAAAATTAGACTGCTCATTACAAAATTTGTGAGATTACAGGTTGACAAGTTTAACAAATTTAACTGATGATCAAATTGGATGACGTTATAAATATAAAAGTAATAATAATTAAATATTTTTAATATTAATAATATATCTTATATTAAAAATTAATTTTTTACTTGTAATTTTTAAATATAATGAGTAATTTATACAAATAAATTATACATATGAAAATAATATACGTTTAAATCATAATAATTTAAGTATTATATTATTTATATACTATATTACTCCATAATCATATAAAATTTTAAATTTTAAGATCTACAATTTATATAGAGTCTAATCTAATTTAAAATTTTAAACCCAAACATAAAAAAAATTAAAAAAATAAAATTAAAGGCTTGATTGTTCAATAAAAAATCATTCAATTTTTAATTTTTCTTTGATTTTTCTAATTTTGACCCATTCAAAGTAGTCCAACCAATCATATGATTCTTAAGAACAAATGAACCAACCGGCTACCAGCAGCATTAAAGAGAATATACTTAAAGATGTTTTATAAAATTTTTTTTTATGATTTTAAACTCCATATATAAATAGGTTAAATAATCTCTATCTTGATTAGATATGATCATATTTATATTTATTATATTATTTATTTAATTGTAAATTTAATGAAATTAAAAAAATTATAATTAATTACGTGGAGAGTTTTTTTTTTTTTTTTGGTGTATAAACAACATGCTAATGGTTAGAGTTCAAAATAAGAAAAGTATATAACATTGATTATTGACCGCGTCAAAAAGTTAAATTAAGAAGCAGTCCAGAGTGGTGAACTTGCAGAAAGAAAGCTTGAAATAAACGAGAGCGAGACAAGTAGCAAATAATTATAATTTAGAATTAATCGAATTAAATGCCAGAATGGACATAACAACAACACTGAAATGTCTAGGTATCCAGGGGAGACATGTGGCTTGGAAAGTTTCAAAACAATGATACATAGAGCAGTTAGAGGATTGACACAAGCATTACGGAAGGGGAGAGGAACAATTTGCTCACACGTTTTTTTATGGTAATATTTGCTATATTAATTTTGTAAATAAAAAGTTGAATATTATTAGGGCTGTTTGATTTTTATTCTTAAAAATATTTTTTATTATTTTTTATAAGTATTATTTTCAATTAAAAAATATAATTTATATTTTAGAAATAAAAAATACAAAAAATTTAAAATATACTTTGAATTTTAATTTTTTGAAATAAAAATATAAAAAATAAATATTTTTGATAATACCATCTATGTAATTATATAAAAAATATTGGCATACATTTCTCGAAATCAATTTCACAAAATTATTTTAAAAAAAAAGAAATATTGGTCATGGTATTTTGGTCTTTAAATATATAAAAAAATTCTTAATTGGATGTCTATGGCGCATCATTTGAAGTTCAAGCTAAGTTAATTAACCATTATTCTAAAATGCATATATATATATGTATAATTTTTTTTATTGAATCAATCATATTTCTTTTTCTCTGTAGTCCCTATTTATACGTGTATAGATCCTTTGTTGTCACATTCCCATGCTGTCCTTTACTATCCAGTCGATATCAACCATCTAGTTGATCTCAACCGTCTAGTCGATCTAGTCGTCCAGCTCCTGCAACATGTTGCTTTTTTTTTTTTTTTACATTTTCCTATTTAAACGCATCGTTTTTGTGTTGAATTTCTTTTCTTCCTCTTCCTCTCTTCCTTTTCATGTGACCCAAACCCTATTGACCCCATTGAGCATAGGCTTTTCAAGGTTTTGATGATAATAAACTAATTGAAGAATTTTTCAAGTTAAGAGATAAAGTCCAAAGGCCAAATATACATTGAAGAATCCAAGTTAGATAGGGACTTAAGAATTTTTATGTAAAGGTAATTTAGATACATGAGCTTTAAAATCATACAAAATTCTCTTGGTAATACTTTTAAAACTTTCTATAAGACTTGGTAGCTCTTTCTCTTATTTTCTCCACTTAAAAACACTTTTAGTTAGCTATAAGTCGACTTCTTGTTTTTAGGAGTCGACTGGTACACTTGAAATATGGAGAAACCAAGACAGTAAGCTACAAGTCAATTTTTAGCCTCTTAGTAGTTGACTGCTAGCCTACTGTGATATAAAAGTCAAACTGTTAGAGTCCTAAAATTTGACTGCTAGCCCTAGGGTAAAACTATACAGAGATCCGAGAGCACCCAGTCAACTGTTAGCCCCAGGGTAAAACTGTACAGAGACCTGAGAGCACCTAATTAACTGCCAGAGTCCTAGAAGTTAATTGCTAGCCTTAGGGAAAAAATTTATAGAGATCGAGAGCACTCAATCGATTGCCAGATGTGTAGTAGTCGATTGCCATAACGTAGTTCTAGAAAAATTTGAATTTAAGAACACGACAATTGACTGCCAGCTTATGTGAGTCCACTGCCATGAGTATGGAACAACACAATAAAGAACAAAATGGCTATTTTTCTAAAGATATACAAAGATATGGTCTCCAATGGCTACCCTTCCGAAAAATCTATAAATAACAGCCTTGAGAAGTTTGCAAACACCAAGAGAAAAAGCTTGAATTTGAATTTCAATCCTTCCTTCTAAGCTCATTGTTCTAAACTTGCCCATAACACCTTATTTAGTAATATTCCCTCTTTTTTATTGGTTTCCAACATGTATCCTCATATTGGAGGCAATCTTTCTTGAGGCACTAAATGTGGGCACCTCTACCAAAGGGTATTCGAACCTTTGTTTATCACGTTGTAGGAGACTAGTCCCCTCCACTAGAACCAACCCCTGTTTGTAATATTCACTCTAAAAGAGAGAGTTTCTTTTGATATAGTCTTTTCTTCTATACAACCCTATCTCCCTAGCCAGAAGGCGTTTTAGCACGACGCCAGTTGCATTGGAAACTAGACTCATAGGTCTTCGACGTGGTATGCGATTCTTGAAAAACGGACTTCGGATGAGGCCGTGGTGACCATTTCAATTTTCGGGCAGAATCGCGTGGGTTTTTCAAAAATTCGCAGGTGTCAGCATTAGTTCACTCATCTAGGCATATCTTCCAAAATCTCACGAGATTTTGCACGAGATCAGGGGAACTCAAAACTAGACTCCCAGGCCTTTAAAAAGGCTGGTCGCGGGCGCAAAACGGATGTGAATTGAGGCCTTGGCGACCGTTTCAATTCGGGCCTGAGCTTGGTCTCGTATCGACCCTTCCGCACGAATCTCGTCCTATCTTCCTAGCCATAAGGTGTTTTGGCGCGACGCCAGTTGCATTGGAAACTAGACTCATAGGTCCTCGACGTGGTATACGGTTCTTGAAAAACGGACTTCGGATGAGGCCGTGGCGACCATTTCAATTTTTGGGCAGAATCACGTGGATTTTTCAAAAATTCGCAGGTGTCAGCATTAGTTCACTCATCTGGGCATATCTTCTACAATCTCACGAGATTTTGAACGAGATCAGGGGAAATCGAAACTAGACTCCCAGGCCTTTAAAAAGGCTGGTCGCGGGTGCAAAACGGATGTAAATTGAGGCCTTGGCGACCGTTTCAATTCGGGCCTAAGCTTGGTCTCGTATCGACCCTTCCGCACGAATCTCGTCCTATCTTCCTAGCCAGAAGGCGTTTTAGCGCTGGTGGTTGTCGATTCCAGCAAATTAAACCTACTATGTAAAATTATTTTGCAATTAGTGATGAGTAGGGTCGAACCCACAAGGATTAGTAACAATTTAATTCTCTTAGCCTAAATAAACAATTAAAAAGAAATATCTAAGATTTAAAGAGAAATTAATTAAAAATAAAATGATTAAATAGGAACAAATTGATAATAAGAAAATTAATTTTAAGCAGCACCTAACCAAGGTATAATCTCAATTTTGATTCCTTCAATTTATCATTGATTCAAAGATAGCTCAATCTCGCAATTAATAAATTAGTTATGGTTGTTAATAAGCTCTAACAACCTGTCTTTCTCTATTTATTCGTTAACCAAAATAGGCTCTTTGATTAATCTCTGATCAATAAACAATCTTAAATAAGCTCTTAAGATTTAATTTATTGAACGTTGTAAACTCTAAAAAGACTACTAATTCTAGCCAACAAACACACAAGCTCGATTTATTTAGACTAGATCGTGCATCCACATAACAAAAGTAGAATCCCTTGTATTGAACTTTGTTATTTTACCACAAGATATCGAGATAATTAAACAATTACGGATTCAATTATCTCAATTGGCAGTATATTGTTTGAATGAAAGAACAATGGGCCCTATTGAATCTAACAAACAAGCAATAATAGTGATTAAGCATGGAGAATGCATAAATATTAAAGAAAGAAAGAGAAATAAGAAAATAATTAGATCTTAAAATTGAAAGAAATCAAACTTTGATTAACCTTGATTAGGTAAAAAAAGTTTAGCTACACATAATTATTAGTGTAGAGACAAAACAAATTAAACCAATAAAATTCATTAATAAATTTGTTCAAATATCAAATAAAAATGGATGAAGGTACGACGAATGAAGAAGATGAAGATGAACAGAGGTTGAAGAAGACAAAGCAGTGGCGTGGTTACATGTGGTCCACACCCTTCACGTCTCTCCCCTCTCATTTTTTCGTCCGTCCAATGTGCCTTCAAAAGAACTCCAAATTTCAATTCAAAACGCAAGCCCTCCTCTCCGTGTATCTCTCGCCACCTGAAAGGAAGGAATTCAAAAGTCAAATTGGATGCCAATCTCCCCTCTGCGTCAGCGTCCACCTGAAAGAAAGGGATTTAAAATCAATTTGAATGCATGATTCGCACGCCCCTTTTTCAATTGATTTTTTTGTTATTATTTTATATTATTTATTATTTTATTGTTATTTTATTATTTTATTATTATTTTATTATTATTTTTATTTTTAATTTTATTTTTTTACTTTTTTGTTTAGTTATTTTATGTATGCTTACTCTTTATTAAATTTTTTTTTATTTTTTTAATTGGTAAAAATTACGAAAATAATGGTAGCAATATGCTAAACTACCAGAATTACTTCTAACTACAAAATTTATTTAAAAACTACTAATATTTAATTAAAAGCATCAAAATAAATAAGAAAAGAAAGCATAAAAATTATGAAATAATTGAACCTAACAAGCGCGACGCCAGTTGTATTGGAAACTAGACTCACAGGAATTCGACGTGGTATACGGTTCTTGAAAAATGGACGTTGGGTGAGGCCGAGGCGACCATTTCAATTTTCTGCCAGAATCGCTTAGATTTTTCAAAAATTCGCAGGTGTCAGCATTAGTTCACTCATCTGGGCATATCTTCCAAAATCTCTCGATATTTTTCACGAGATTAGGGGCAATCGAAACTAGACTCCCAGGCCTTTAATATGGCAGGTCCTGGTTGCAAAACGGATGTGAATTGAGGCCTTGGCGCCCGTTTCAATTCGGGCTAGAGCTTGGTCCCATTTCGACCCTTCCGTACGAATCTCTTCCTGTCTCCCTAGCCAGGAGGCGTTTTAGAGCGACACCAGTTGCATTGGAAACTAGACTCACAGGGCTTCGACGTGGTATACGGTTCTTGAAAAATGGACGTCGAGTGAGGCCGAGGCGACCATTTCAATTTTCGGCCAGAATCGCGTCGATTTTTAAAAAATACGCAGGTGTCAGCGTTAGTTCACTCATCTGGGCATATCTTCCAAAATCTCATGAGATTTTGCACGAGATCAGGGGCACTGAAACTAGACTCCCTCGCCTTTAATATGGCAGGTCCTGGGCGTAAAACGGATATGAATTAAGGCCTTGGCGCCCGTTTCAATTCGGGCCTGAGCTTGGTTCTGCATTGATCCTTCCGCATGAATCTCGTCCTATCTCCATAGCCAGAAGGTGTTTTAGCGCGACGCCAGTTTCAATGGAAACTAGACTCACAAGGGTTCGACGTGGTATGCGG